>CM076846.1:146139104-147454104 GCA_039519185.1 Astragalus membranaceus | reverse complement strand
TAAAGATTAAGATATACAATTAATATATATTCCACTAAGAGAATCATTTAATAAATTAGTGGCAATTATGTGCTTTCATAAGAATTAAAGCCTTCTTTATGTGTAAATTTTAAATTAATATTTTAATACATAAAAATCTTGAAAAAAATTGTAGAGCTTCCTTTGGGGTTTCCTTTATATATATATATATATATATATATATATATATATATATATATATATATATATATATATATATATATATTGATCCGTTGTACTTTTAATATTTCAGACCAAGTGGGTCCAACTTGTCTGAATAAAGTTAAAGGTATTACTTGTCCAGAATTCCCTTTTTTTATATTTTTTATACTTTAATCATTTATTACTTCTCTGATTTTACTCCCAGTAATTCATTATTTTACTTCATTACTTTCCTCACGTTCTTCAACTTCTATTTTTTCATCTCATCTTCTTCACCACTTAATCATTTTCGTTTGTTTCATCTCGAACGTCAATCATCTCTTCGATAGTGACTTCAATCATTTGCTTTTGTTCATCATCTCTGTTCTAGGATATTTATGATCAAGTCGGTTGTTACAAGTATGAGGAAAAGAAGAAAATGGCCGTCCTCTCTTCTCTGGCCTAGAGTTCTATATATAGTCTTCAAGGCTTCTCGGCGGTTCTCTTTTGAGGCCTGTTCTCAGCGGTTACCCCCCACTCCAGTCATGTGAGTTCCCACGTCCTCTCCTTCCTGTGACACCTGTCCTTGATAACTCCTTGGCAGTTAACTTCTCGTGTGCGCATGAGCTCGGTTAACCTTGCGTTGGGCAGAGCTTTAATTCTTTGGCCCAGTCCACAGCCCCCCAAGCTCGAGCTGAGTGAGCTCGGCGAAGAGGTTTGAACTTGTATTGACTTGTTTTGACGATTGAAGTGACCGTTGACTTGGGAAAACGTGTCATGCTTGGGAAAATGTTCCAGCTGACTGAGGTGACGTTCCAGTGCAGACGTTTCACCTACCTGACGCTTGATTGAGCGCGTGCGTTGAAGGTAAGCTTCGGCATGGTTTAAAAGGCGCGCGGGGGATGTGAGAACTTCGCTGTTTTCGTCTGCTCTTTTGATTTCTGCTCGCTCTTCTGCCGAGGTTTGTTTGCTGTGAAGTTTCGCCTTCCTTCAGCGTTTCGCTTGCTTGTGTTGAGGTATACTTTTCTATCCTTCTTCTTCCTTTTTCTCTTGTACCTTAGTTAAAATGGTGGAAATTTGGGAAGTTGATGAGAGCGGAAATGAGGTGAGTGAGGTACCTTCAGCGTATCGAGTGATTTTGGATGAATCTCGTCCTCGTTGGGAAAGGATAAAGGAGAAGTGGAGGCGCCTCGAATCATCCATTTCCGAGACCCTCTCAAGTCTCCCTGACTTTAGCTCTTCAGATTCTGGTTTTTCAGATGGTGAGGACGCTGACTTTGCTTCTCCTCTTTTCCCAGGGACCAAGATTCATTTCGAAAACACTGTGGCCCTTTCAGATTTTAGGCGAGAAGAGGTGGGGCTCTTGGCTCTTCCTTCTACTCCTGTGCGTGAAATCAAGGTGCTGATGGCATCAAAACAGAGCATCGAGTCCGTTCCCAACTTTGAAGCGTGGGATTTATTCACCATGTTTACCAAGCCAGAAGATTTAATAGCTTTTCGGCAAAAGAACGCCGTGTCCTCTACTGGAAATGAAGAAGATGTGATTCTGGAGTGCTGTAGGCCCAACGAGCCAGTATGTATGATGCGGCCTAAGGGAGTGGTGGAAGAGAGTACTTATATGTACGCCTGCCTTTTCGAAGACTTGAAGGTGAAAATGCCCTTCACTCGCTTTGAAAACCACGTGCTGCAGCTCCTCAACGTTGCTCCAACGCAGCTTCACCCGAATAGCTGGGGGTTTATACGCGCTTATGAGATAGTATGTGGAGCTTTGGGTATGACTCCGAATGTAGGGGTGTTCTTTCAGTTTTTTCGAACTAAGGGTGAAGGTTTGGGAAAGTGGATATCTTTTCATAGCCATTCTCCTCGCCCCCTTTTTAGTCTATTCACTACTTCATACAAAAGTTTTAAGGCGAAGTTCTTCCGAGTTCGAGCTCCTCCTTCCTTTCTCGAGCTCCTCATAAACAAGACAGGAGCGCCGCACTTCCCTTTGTATTTGCAGAGTGAGGTGTTTGGTGTGACTGGAGTCGTCTTGGATGACTTAAGTACCGAGCTTCTTGAGGACGCAGCAATGCTGCAAAGGTTGTATACTATGACTTGTAAGGAGGTGATTAGTCTGGAGGGGGATGACAAAGGTCTTCAGGATTTATTGAGTAAGTTTTTCTTCTCGCCTTCTTTTTGATATTTTATAACCGCTTCTAATGTTTCCTTTTATTTCGCCGTGCAGTTAGGATGGGTTTGAAGGAGAAGGACATCAAAAATTACATCAAGAAGGCCCAAGAGAGGTTAGCGAAGGAGAAACTGAATGCCCAAAGTCAGGGTGGGACTTCTGCGACGGAGAGCTCGGACAAAGGCTTGGTGAAGATTGCTAAGAATACTGGGCGAACGACTATTGTTGGAATGAGTCTCGGCACTACTCCCATCGCGGCTGTCCCTTTGAAAGCTATTTCTGGAGATTCTTCTGAGGTGTTGAAGGAGGGTAAAGGGGGTGCCGTTGTGAAAGAGACTGAAAAGACTGCTGCTGCGATTCCAACTCCTGCCAAGCGACCTTTTATGCGGGAAGGTTCTCCTTCTAAGAAGAAGTTCAAGAGTTCAGAGGGCGAGATTTCTTAGATGGAGTTTCTGCAGGATTTTGAGGGTCAGGGGGAGATCGCGTCCTTGTGGGACAAGCGTTTCCCTTTGAAGCACTTTGTGAGGGAACATATTACTACTGCAGATGATGGTGATCGCATCCGGAGTTTGGGGGTGGAGCAGGCTTTCTTGGCGATGCAGTCTTATGCGTTGAAATCTGCTGCCCTTGGTCATGTGGTTTGCGACGAGTTCGTCAGACTTAGGAGCCGAGAGCGTCAAGGGCGCAAAGATGCTGAAGCTGCCGAGAAGGCTGTCGCTGCTCATGCCGAGTTAGTGGAGGAAAATGAAGCGTTGAGATCCAAGTTAGCCGAGCAGATAAAGTTGTCTGAGGAAAAAGAAAGGTTCGTGCGTAAGCAGCTCGAGGAGACGGAGGCTCAGTGGGAGGCCAAGATAAAGGAAGTTCGAACTACTCTGAAGGAGCAAGAAGACAAGGTCTCTTCTCATGAGTCTACTATTGCTGGGTTGAGGGCTGAAAATACCGGACTTACGGTGTCTTTGGCTGAGGTGAAATCTCAACTATTGGAGTTGCGTGTTGCCAAGGAGGCCGAGATCGAGGAATTGCACATTGAAAATGCTGTAGCTCTCTTGAAGGGTTTTGAGAAGGCTAAAGGCCAAGCCTTGGCGCTCTACCCCACTTTAGATGTGAGTGGACTTGACCCACTGAAGGAGGTTGTGGACGGCAAATTGGTGCTGCTGCCATCGCCTGAGGAAGAGGATGTTGAGATGAAGGGAGTCGATGAAGTTTTTTGATCTACTTTTCTCTCCTCGGTTTTCCTTGTTATTTTGTTGTATGTCACTTTTGTACCATCAGGTTGCGAATGAAGTTTATCTTTTCGCTATTTCTTTCAGTTCTGTTCTAATTTCGCGAAACCGTTTGGTTGTATGAACACTTTATGTATTTGTAAAGTTTATAGAGGCTTCGCCGCGTTTTTGAATATGCTAGTAAATAGTAGCTTGATCGAGTTGTTTTATAAGGACTTCCGTGGGTGACCCTCGAGTTTACGAGGAGCAACTATGGAGTAGAACTTGATCCATCTGTTCATTCCAGTAGTTGCTTTTTTCTTACCTTATTTCGGCAAGAGGGAGTATCTCTTTCTCTTAAGAGTTTTAACCCTACATCATCCCAGATTGGTTTAACCTTTATATTTGTTAGGTTATGGATCTCCAACCGTTGTTGTATGGGATTTTGAACAAATCACTTGTCTTGATCTTTGCCGAAGTGTTTTGAAATGACTTCGGTTAGAAATTTTTGCAGAGGTGAGTTGTAAATTGTTTCGCTTTGTTTTAACCGAGCTGTATCGATTTGTTCCCAGCAAAGGTTTAGTAGTAAAAAAGTGTAAGAAGTTTTGACACCACTTTTTCAACTGGCAAGTCTCGTTAAAAACTCCCGGTGGGAGAAAAGAGTACTTGCCAGGTTTTTATTCGTTGATGCTATAATGTCTGCGCATCTTTCTGAGTACATACATAATCAACTTTTGTCTAGTGTAAAAAACAGGAAATGAATACATGGAAGGGGAAAAAACAGGGGGTGCCTCATTAAAAACTCCCAGTGGGAGAAAAGAGTGCACACTTATTGTTACTGAAATGACTTGAAAGAGCTTAACTGAAGTAGAAGCGGAGATTTGCCGAGTTCCAACTCCTCGGTATGGGGTGTCCTGTTAGCGTTTCTAATTTGTAGGCTCCGGCACTTAACTTCTCCAGGACCTTATATGGACCTTCCCAGTTAGGTGAAAATTTTCCTTTTGCATCCGTTCCCGAAACCTTCCTTAGAACGAGGTCGCCTTGCTTCATCTCACGAGGGAGGACCTTAGAATCATATTTCCGAGCTACGCGCTGCTTTACTGCGTATTCTCGTAGATGAGCAGCTTCTCTGATTTCCTCCAGGAGGTCTAGGTTTGCTACCATGTTGATTGTGTTCGTGTCCTCCCTTGTGTTCTCTCGCCTGAAGCTAGGTTCTCCCAACTCTACAGGTATCATAGCATCTGCACCATATGTAAGCTTAAAAGGGGTTTCACCAGTTGAAGAGTGGGGAGTTGTGTGATATGACCAAAGCACTTGGCATAACTGATCTGCCCAGGCCCCTTTGTGTTCATCAAGCTTCTTTTTCAGACCAGATAGTATGACTTTATTTGCTGACTCAGCTTGGCCATTTGCCTGAGGATGCTCTACCGACGTGAACTTGTTCTTGATTCCAAGTCCAGCGCAAAAGTCTGTGACCAGGGAGCTGGCAAATTGTGTACCATTATCTGACACTATTTCTGCTGGCATACCGAATCTGCAGATAATATTCTTCCAATAGAATTTCTTGACCCGAGCTGCTGTGATGGCTGCTACAGGCTCCGCTTCTATCCATTTGGAGAAGTATTCGACAGCAACGAGCAAGAATTTTACTTGTCCGGGTCCCACTGGGAATGGGCCCAAGATGTCAGTAGAAAGGCCAAGGGGTTGTGATTGATTGCAGCGTTGTTGCAGAAGCATGGTGAAGGTCGGCATGCCGTTGGCATTTATCGCATTTCTTCACAAAATTTACACAGTCCTTGTCCAGCTGGGGCTAGTAATATCCTGCTCTTATGACCTTATTTGACAGTGATCGTCCCCCGATGTGGCTGCCGCATATGCCCTCATGGATCTCTTTCATCACGTATTCGGTTTCAGTGGGTGTCAGACAGCGTAGGAGCGGTGCTGCAAAGCCCCTTCTATATAGCTTGCCTGCGAGGATGACATACTTTGCCGCGTTGCGCCGCATCTTTTTGGCCTCGTTTTCCTCGTGAGGCAGGATGTCGTGCTGCAGAAAGGCTATTATTGGAGTAGTCCAGTTGGTTGACAGTTCTACTGAATGGATCTCTTTTGTTTCAATGCTTGGCAGTGGGAGTGTCTCCTGAATCACAGTGTGATTGTTGCCAGGCTTCTTTGTGCTTGCCAACTTGGATAGGATATCAGCTCGGATGTTCTGCTCTCTGGGGACGTATAGCAATTCGAAGGAGGGGAAACTGGCAGAGAGTAGTTTAACTTTCTTGAGGTACTTACCGAGTTGTGGATCCCTTGTTTGAAATTGGCCAGAAAACTGGGAAGTGACGAGTTGGGAGTCGCTGTGTACTTTGAGATGTTGGACTCCGACCTCCCTTGCAAGATTCATTCCTGCGATTAGAGCTTCATATTCTGCTTGATTGTTACTAGCTTTGAAGTCGAATCTTAATGATTGTTCAATGAGGAGGCCCTCAGGACTTTCAAGTGTGATGCCTGCGCCACTTCCCTTTAAGTTTGATGCTCCATCTACCGAGAGGGTCCAGGGAGAAACGCCTGGTTCTAATGATGGTGGTGTCAATTCTACAGCAAAATCTGCTAGGACCTGAGCTTTTATGCCATCTCTTGGGTGAAAGACAACGTCGTATTCAGAAAGTTCGATTGACCAGGCAACCATTCTACCTGCAAGATCTGGCTTACGTAAAACCTGCTTGATAGGATGGTCTGTCTTCACAATTATCTGGTGACTTTGGAAGTAAGGTCGAAGTCGACGTGCCGAAGTGATTAAAGCTAGAGCTAACTTCTCTATCTTCTGGTATCGGACCTTGGCCCCTTTGAACACTTTGCTGCAGAAATATATTGGTCTTTGTTGCTTCCCGTCTTCAGATACTAAGACTGAACTCATGGCTCTTTCTGAAATTGCTAAGTAAAGCAACAATGGCGCTCCAACTTTTGGTTTCACCAGGATGGGAGGAGAGGATAAGAACGCTTTAATCGCTTGAAAAGCTTCTTGACATTCAGCTGTCCAGTCGAAACAGCCCTTTTTCTTCAAGGAAGCGAAGAAGTGGAAAGCTTTGTCACCTGCTCATAGTTAATTACAAAAAATGGAGACAGTGTGAGAAAAAAGTAGTGAGTCATGTTGCGAATTTGCATTGTCAATGGGATTTGGTTGAGGGAGTGAAACATTTATAAAGATGTTTTCACCTGCGCAAGATAGGAAGCGTGATAAGGCTGCCAGGCGTCCCGTTAGTTGCTGAACTTCTTTGGGATTTGAGGGGCTTGGCATCTCCAGTATTGCTCTGCACTTGTCAGGGTTCGCTTCTATGCCTCTGTTGGTCAACATGAATCCTAGGAATTTTCCAGCTTGTACTCCGAAGGAGCATTTTGTCGGGTTGAGCCGCATTTCACGTTTTCTGAGGGAATTGAAGGTTTCTTCTAAGTCTGTGACATGACTATGATTTTCCTCGGTCTTGACCACCATGTCGTCGACGTACACCTCTAGATTTCTTCCGATTTTGGCCTCGGAACACGCTGTCCATTAGACGCTGGTATGTCGCACCTGCGTTTTTGAGGCCAAATGGCATGACAGTGTAGTGATAGTTGCAGGTGTCAGTCATGAATGTTGTTTTATCGGCATCTTCTGGGTCCATTTTAATCTGATTGTAGCCGGAGTATGCGTCCATGAAGCTTAGAACGCGATATCCGGAGGCCCCATCTATCAGTGCATCAATGCTGGGCAGAGGGTAGGGGTCTTTTGGGCAGGCAGCGTTCAGGTCCGTGAAATCCACGCACATACGCCACTTTCCATTAGACTTCTTCACCAGCACCACATTGGAGAGCCAAGTTGGGTATTGAATTTCTGTAATGAAACCGGCTTCAAGTAATTTTTGGGTTTCCTCTGCGACCGCTACTTTGCGCTCAGGTCCGAGCTTCCTCTTTCTTTGTGAGACCGGCTTGGCAGCTGGAACTAATGACAGCTTGTGACAAATGAAGGAGGGGTCAATCCCAGGCATATCTGCTGGGGTCCAAGCGAAGAGATCAATATTCTTTCTTAGCAGCTCAACTATTGCTACCTCTTCGTCTACTGGGAGGGCACCTCCAATGTTTGTCGTCTGCTCAGGGTTTGAACCGATCTGAATTTGCTTGATATCTTCCGTTGGTTTCAATCGGTGATCACTGAAGTCTTCCCTGGGGTCTAAGTCAGCAAAATTAATGTTGTAAGATGTGGCCTTTACCGTCGAGTCTACGGTGTTTTTCTTCTTCGTTTTCAGGCTTTCTAAGTAACATTTTCGTGCTGCCTCCTTGTAACACCCTTTTTTTCTACCCAACGGTTTATTAAAAAAAATATCAGAGTTTTTCGCGCCAAAAGAGTGTCACATTTTTCGAACCGGAAAACCACTTCGCAAACAGAGTACTTTAATTATAACTAACTTCTTTTCAAAAACATGCAGCGGAAATAAAAAGGTTTAACTTGGCAATCATACTTCAAAAGGTTTACAACTTAGAAAGGTAGATACATAACACATAAGGAAAGACACAAGGACAACCCTCCCGAGTGCTACGTATCAGAGCCGACTCGACCATACTAGAAGAAGAATCTCTAGCCACCTTCAGTCACCGTCACCTGCAGGTTGCCGACATACGAGGCAACATGACGCAGTAGGGTGAGTCTCACTACATAGATAATAATAGATAAAACAAGAAACACAGTATAATAGGCACACCAGGGATACCATCAATCTACTACACCAATAATACAGTTACACCAAATCCAGTTACGCCGAATACTGTTACACCAAGTACCGTCACACCAAATACAGTTACACCCAGAATACAGTTACACCATTAGTTCAAGAAGACGCAATCAAACACAGGACGTGTATGCAATGTATGAAATGCAACCCAAAACTCCACTGGGCATATGCATGTGGATCCATTCACCAAAATTGCCTTGAGGGCATTCACCAAACACCAAAAATATGTTAGGAGGCCGAGGCCTATTCACCAGAAATGCATATGATTATGCGACACCATGACTATGCACCATGACACCAAAACACCAAATGATGTATTTATATTGCTCACCCATAATTTATATACTCACCAATCACCAAGATATATTCACCATTAATATGCATCATAAACATCACAATCACCTCACGACATCGTCATAAACATATTTATATTGCTCACCAATAATTTATATACTCACCAATCACCAAGATATATTCACCATTAATATGCATCATAAACATCACAATCACCTCACGACATCGTCATAAACGTATTTATATTGCTCACCAATAATTTATATACTCACCAATCACCAAGATATATTCACCATTAATATGCATCATGAACATCACAATCACCTCACGACATTGTCATAAACATCACCTTTACATTATTAGCCAGTTAGTACAGTTTTTAGAAACAACCCGAATGGTTCCCAGACTGGACAGATTCTGTCCTTCCACTTCAAATCACTCTAAACTGACTTACACTTGACCAAATGGAACAAAACCTTAGCCTTAACAAAAGCAATTTGAGTATAGTTTCTAATGGAAAAAGAATCGTTCAAATCAGAGTTCAATTGAAGACACAAGACCTGAAACACTGAACCTATACCTAGTTTAAGTCCAGAAATTTGACCTGACTTGGGACGCTCATAACTCGAGCTACACTACTCCAAATTTAACCAAACCAGTGCCAAAGTGACCAAAATTAAGTCTGCTTTCTAACAAAAAAAGTCCCATAATTTTTTGACGAACAGAAAGTTCCCAGTTTTAAAAATACCGAACCTATGTCCAGAATGCTTCCAGAATATTACCCTAACTTGTGGAATTCATAACTCGATCTTCACAGCTCTAAACGCAACCAAACTAGCGTCAAATTAACAAGAATTCAATCAAGTTTTCGAAATGACAAACCACATAATTTTTCAATTAGTAAAACGTTCTCAGTCACTGAAATACTAAACCTATGTCAGACATCTCAAAACAGTGAATTCAACAACACAAACAACCATCACACTTCAGCCACATATAGATATTATAAACATCAACAGCAATTTAAACAACTACTCCTAACACTTAGTCCCCATGATTTCGTGGTTTATAAATTATTAACTATGAACGAGAGCCCCCTTACCTTATTGAAGAACTCGAATCCTTAGGCTTAGAAACCTTGAAAAACCTAGCTTTTCTTCTCTCTCCTCTTTTCTTTCTTGGTCACGAACTCCTCTCTTTCTTTTTCTCTATGGAAGCCACGAAATTCCTCTCTTTTTCCTTGCCTTGGCCGCCACTCCTTAGCTCTCACTCTCTTACAAAATCTAATTTTCTCAACTAATGAAACCCTAACTTAAAAACTCCTTATTTATAGGCTCACTTAACCAATCATGGGCTTTCTTAGTTTATGACTTAATCATGGGCCTCCACTAACACCTCTAATTCGCCACCACCTATCCACATATACTAACAACTAATTATTTCTAATATTTTATCACATAAAATCCCTAAATAATTATTCCTATCATTTTATTTTATTTTTTTCTCAAACACAAACCCTAGATAATTAATTAAATAAATTAACTAATTATTTTGGGCTGTTAGACTCCTGGTCTGCTTTAAGGACTCCAACTCGTCCATCGTCAAGGGGATACTTCATTGTGAGATATCGGGTGGACAAGGCGGCGCCGAGGATATTGAGCGATGGCCTTCCCATTATAATGTTATAAGACGATTCAGCATCAATCACCAAGTATCTGACCTTGATTGTTTTGGCATTGTGGCCCACGCCAAATGTGGTGCGGAGGGTAATGTATCCTTTTATCTGCACCTGTTTTCCTGAAAAACCAACTAGTGTACCGTGGTAAGGTTGCAAGTGGTCATTAGATAAGTTCATACCTTTGAAAGCTTCCCAGTAGATGATGTCTGCTGAGGATCCGGGGTCAATCAGTACTCGTCTGACATTGTAGTTGAGGACTTGAACTACTATAACCAGGGGATCATCTTCGTGTGGGGAGATTCCTGCGAAGTCCTTGGGAGAGAAGGTGAGATCAGGAATGTTGGATGTCGTGGAACTATCAGATGAACTGCTGATGTGCATGACCTGGCGTACATATCTGCGTCGAGCCGAGCTTGTTTCTCCTCCTCCCGCGAATCCTCCGGAAATGGTGTTGAGAGTGTGTTGCACTGGTGGAACTTCCTCTGCATGCTCTGCCAACGTTACCACTTGAGACTGCAACTTGGGCTTCGGTTGCTCCGGTGTTCTGACACGTGAGTTTCCTGGGTCGTCTTTCACATATTGCTTCAATAAGCCACGTCGGATCAGCTTCTCGATTTCGTTTTTTAGGGCAAAGCAGTTCTCGGTATCATGTCCTCGACCTCGGTGGTATTCGCACCAGCTATCACTGTCTCTGCCTAGGACTCTTCTTGCTGGGTTTAATTCAGGGATTAACCTTGTGTGCAGGACCTCTTTCAAAATCGTCGCACGCCTCTGGTTTAGAGGTGTTAAGGCTCCTCTGACAGGGCTGCTTCGCCGAGGAGGTGGGGATCTTCTCCGAGGTGGTGGCGGAGGATCGCGCCGTTGAGAAACACTTCGGTTATAGTCGTCATATCTGCTGCGACGTTCGTATCCTTTATCGGGCTGCCTTTCGCGCTCATCCCGGTGCCGCTTCTCGGCATTACTTTCTTCTCCTTTCATGTAGGCCTCTGCTCGGGCTAAGATCTCTTCCATATTAGTTGCAGGCCTGTTTGCTAGTGACTCGTTGAACTGTCCTCCACGCAAACCGTTTGTGAACGCGTCTGCAAATTGCCTCTGATCAGGGTGTTCTACGTCCACAGTGATGTCACTGAATCTTCCCAGGTATTCACGGAGAGTTTCGGTTGGGCGTTGCCGGGTGTTAAACAGTGTAGCAGTGGAGGTCTTTTTGTGTCTTCTATCTGAAAAATGTCTGAGGAACTTCTTGGTGAAGTCGGCGTAAGAAACAACGGACTGCCGAGGAAGGCTCATGAACCATCGTAGCGCCGCGTCTTTCATGGTACCGGAGAAAAGTTTACACTTGAGTGTTTCATGCGCTCCAATGATGGCCATCTGGGTGTCGAATGCGGTTAGGTGTTCCTGGGGATCTCGGCGTCCATCATATGGTTCCAAGGGTGGCGGCTTGAAGTTCTGGGGAACTAAGTCGTTCATTATGGCATCTGTGAATGGTTGGGGTTTTTCCAGTTGGACTCTATCAAGCGAGTTAGGGTCTCTTTCTTGCTTCATGTCATCAACTTGCTGTTGTAGGGACTGGTTCTGCTTCCGTAGCTCATCAAGGACTGCGTTGATGTCAACCATGAATGGGTGTTCAGGTATCGCAGCCTGATTTGGTTGAAGAATTGCTTGTTGTTCTTCAGTAACTGTTTGGGCGGTTGCAGCGTTGGCTGCTTGAGTAACTGGTACTTGAATTGTCTCCGGTGTGGCGGGATTCGGTGTATGTGGTTCGGCTTGCGAAGCTTGAGTTCTGCGAGGGGGGGATAGCGGCGGTTGACGCCGGCGTCCGCGACGGGTAGTTACCATGGCTGGGAAAAATGAAGGTGTGGCCGGGATTAGATTTACCGGGCCCCACGGTGGGCGCCAAATGTTCTAGGATATTTATGATCAAGTCGGTTGTTACAAGTATGAGGAAAAGAAGAAAATGGCCGTCCTCTCTTCTCTGACCTAGAGTTCTATATATAGTCTTCAAGGCTTCTCGGCGGTTCTCTTTTGAGGTCTGTTCTCAGCGGTTACCCCCCACTCCAGTCATGTGAGTTCCCACGTCCTCTCCTTCCTGTGACACCTGTCCTTGATAACTCCTTGGCAGTTAACTTCTCGTGTGCGCATGAGCTCGGTTAACCTTGCGTTGGGCCGAGCTTTAATTCTTTGGCCCAGTCCAATATCCAACCTCAATCATCTCTTCGACAATCAATTTGGTGGGATAGTTTTCCAGACCTGGTTACACTTACAACTTCGGGTTGTGTTTTGTTTGAAGGTATGTTTTCATCATCGCCTATGTTCATCATTTGGCCAGATCTTATGTGAGGGGTTTTTGTTAATGGAGGTTTGTTTGTGCATTATAAAGGTCAGATCCAAAATAAATTTGAGTAGATGAAACTAAATGCGTTAATCGGTTTGTTTGGCCAGATATTTATTAGACTTTATCCGGTTCTATTATTTTATTTCTTAATGTTTTAATTTGGCTTATAGGTAGGAAGGTTCTGAATGCTTTTGGAAATTACCATTGTTTATGAAAATAGTATTAATTTTAAAGATTGGAAAAAATGAGATATTAGATGAAACATTGGAGACTTTTTTTTGTCAATATTAGGATTGGAGGGAACTTGCAAAAAAAATTTTAAGCCTTTGTTTTGCTTTTGGCAACACTAGGATTTGTGATTCTGATAAAACAAGTTCCCATTGAGAGACAAGTATGTTAGAATTTTGTATCTACTTTTCTGGTTAAGGTACACTTAGTTTATCTATTTATTTTTTTAAAATTCGTTCACTTTTTTATTTTTTGATTGTAGTTGTCTTATGTCTGAAAGTGGCTCGTCGTCTCCGTTGCAAGTTTCAACCCACAATCATTGCAACAACGTTGAGACTAATCAAGAAATAGGTACAGGGGAAGTGAATGGAAATCTCTCGTTGCCGCTTCCGTTTGCATTTTTGTTGGCGCCCTTATTGTTGCTTCCGTTATTATTTTTTTTAGGAAAAATGATTTTGGAATTTTTGCGGTATCGCTTTTTTTTGACAATTGGTAGTGGTTAAATTAATTTGTTTTAGTAGTTTGAGTAGATTATAGTAAATAGTAAATTCTACATAATTTAATGTTAAATTACTAAATTATATCTAGTTATTGATTTTTTTACAAAATGTAAGTTAAAAAAATTTGAGTAGATTATTGATTTTTAAATAAAATATGCACCTAGTTGGTGCTCCCGTTGCTGCTCCCAATGCCTCTCTCGTTTGCGCTTCCGTTGGCGCTCCTGTTGATGTTCTCGTTGGCGCTCCGTGCGGCTCACAAAAAAAGCAAATGACATTTAATTATTGATTTTTTTAGGAAAAAATTATTTCGAATTTTTTGCTAGCGGTATCACTTTTTTTACAATTGCTAGTGCTTAAATTAAGTGGTTAGAGTAGGTTATAGTAAATTCTATATAAATAAATTGATTTAAATATTGTGTTTTAACAAAAAATTATTTAAAAAAGGAAAAAAAAAATTATAAAAAAAAAATCTGACACGAAGCGTCAACACACGGGTCAGTTTTGTTTATGTTTTTTGTAAGTTTTTTTGCTGCGTTTTGCAGGTTTTTTTGTGGATATTTTTTTGCTTACATTTTCAGCATTTTGCCGCAGTTTTTTTAGTTTTTTTGTCACCTAAATGTTAGATAAATATGTTTGAGATGAAATAAAATAATAGTAAATGAGAAAAAATAGAGAGGGAAGAAGAAAAAGAGAAAGAAAGGAAAGAGGAGAGAGAAGAGAATAAAATAAATAAAAAAACGGACAGGGGAGAGATGATGTGAAAGTGTATAAGAGAAAATGTAAAAAGTTGAGATTTTTTGTCTTTTAATGGCAAAATGTCTAAATGCCCAAAAAATGATCTCCTCCATCCAAATATAATATTATTAAATCAATGGTCTAAGCCTTATTTTACCATTCTACACAAGTACCTAGTACTTTACCAGTGTACCCGCACGGGTGATACTATATTTGTATAATTTGCTATGAATTCATAAATATTTTGAAAATTGTAAAACCAAATAAAAGAAAAAGACGAAAATCTATAAAAAAAAAAATTATATTTCAAATTGCTTAAAAAATTTGGGTGTTGCAGAAACTTGGAAAAAAGCAAGCACATTCGTCATGTATTAAAAATGGGGTTGCAAATGAGAGAGAAGACGACACGGTTAAAGGGAATCTACCCACGTTGCAAGCACTGCGATCGCGGGCCTCGTTGCCACTCCCTGTTGCCGCTCCCCGTTGTCGCTCCAGTTGCCTCTCCCATTGCCGCTCCCGTTGCCTCTCCCATTGCCGCTCATGTTTCCCATTGTTGCATCCCATCACCACACCCTAATTTAATTAGTTTGAACATTTGAAAATATATTATTATATTTCTGATCAATTTTATAATTTACATCAACCTAAAAAAAATAAAACAAACATATTTAAAAGTTAAAATAACAATTATTTTAAAAAAAATAAAAGTTAAAATAAAAGTTAAAAGTAAATGTTAAAATAAATGTTAGAAGTAAATAAATGTTAAAATAAGTGTTGAAGTGAGAGTAAATAAATTTTAAAGGTAAATAAAGTAAATAAATGTTATGTCAAATATGGACAATGATTTATGCAATCCATGTCGACATGGTTTGCATATTTGGAATTGTACTATTTGCACCAATTGTACTTCAATTGTATGTTCCTCTCTTCTGATTACTTTATTTTATGTGATTTATGCTTTTTGTGATGACGTTAAAAGGCTGTAAAGTTGAATAATATTTGTCATTTAGTGGTATTTTATCCTTAAATTTGGACACATATCATATTTAGAGTTGCACTAAAAATGTCATTTTGGTCACACCTTTTTTTTACTATATTAGATTAGATTAGATTAGATTAGATAGATGTCATTTTGGTCACAACTTTCTTTACTATATTAGATTAGATTTTATTTATTTATTATTTTATTTATTTACTTGTGCAGAAGAAGAAGGGGCACCTTCACTATATTGATATTTTTATCTATTTATTTATGGTGGTCCCCAAGAGAAGAAATTTCTCCACCTACTTTCATCCTTAACCAGTACTATACCCGTGCATCCGCACGGGCCGATCGCGTTACGTGACACGATTACCTCAAATAGAAACGTTAATTTGAAATCTCATTAATATAAAATCAATTGTAAAATATAGAGGATGACTTGCATACGCACAGGTGCTGTCGTGTTATTTTTATGAATGAATTTAGACAGTATTTAAATAGTCTGAACATTACTCCGTGAAAATAAAGAAAAATTTAAAGTTGATAAAAAAGGAGTTTCAAATAAAAAATTGATAAATATAAAAATTAAAAATGAAAAAGTATCATTTAAAAACAATATGTGCATTTATCCCGTGTGTTTTTATATACCAGTGTAGTGTTTTTTATATATCAGTGTTGTTATCCCATGTTTTTTTTATATATCATTGCAGTTATCCCCGTATTTTTTTATATATCAGTGCAGTTGTCCAATGTTTTTTTATGTATCAGTGCAGTTATCTCATAGTTTCAATTGATTATTTGAGTTGATTAATAGATTATTGTAGATAGAAAAAGATAGATAGTAGATTATCAATAACAAATATTTATCCCGTGTTTATTTATATATCAGTGACAATTATTTGTCATTTTTAGGTATTATTGACAAATATTTGTCACGTGTGTTTTAAATATTAATCAGTTTAAATAGTCATTAAGTCTTTTTTGTTTTTTTAGATAGTAGGATTATAGTAGTCCTCAAAATTTATAATTATCAATGACAAATATTAATCCCGTGTTTTTTTATATATCACTGCACTTATCCCGTGTTTTTTTATATATCTATGCAGTTATCCCGTAGTTTCAATTGATTATTTTAGTTAATTAGTAGATTATAGTAGATAGTAGATTATCAATAAGAAATAATTGTTTTAAATATTAATTGAATATTCCTTTCTTACCATTGATTAGTAGATTATTAGAGTTATCCCGTGTTTTTTTAGATAGTAGGTTTATAGTAGTTTTCCAAAATTATAATTATCATTGGTAAATATTAATTATAAATTGTCAAAAAAAATTATAAATATCAATGGTAAATATTAATCCCGTGTTTTTTTATATATCACTACAGTTATCCCGTGTTTTTTTATTTATCAATACAGTTATCTCGTAGTTTCAATTGATTATTTTAGTTGATTAGTAGATTATAGCAGATAATAAAAGTTAGATATTAGATTATCAATAAGAAATATTTGTTTTAAATATTAATTACTAATGTAAATAGTCATTAAGTCTTCTTGTTTTTTAGATAGTAGGTTTAAAGTAATAGTCTTCAAAAATTTTAATTATCAATGACAAATATTAATCTCATGTTTTTTTATATATCAGTGCAGTTATCTCGTGTTTTTTATATATTAGTGCAGTTATTTAGTAGATTATCAATAAGAAATATTTGTTTTAAATATTAATCGGTATTTTAAATAGTCCTTAAATCTTATAGTTTTTTAGATAGTAGGTTTATAGTAGTCTTCAAAAATTGTAATTATCAATGACAAATATTAATACTGTGTTTTTTTATATATCAGTGCAGTTGTCCCGTGTTTTTTTATATATTATTGCAGTTATCTCGTAGTTTCAATTGATTACATTAGTTGATTAGTTGATTATAGTAGATCGTAAAAGATAGATTATCAATAAGAGGTGATAGTAGATTATCAATAAGAGTGTAAACAGAGTTTGGAGAGAAAAATTAAAATTTTAAGGTGATAACGTTTTCAAAAAAGGTGATAGTTTTTTTTTGTTTTTTAGTATGACTCATTTACATTTAACAGAGTAGTGTTTGTATAAATTTAGAAATTTAGTTAAAAGAATTAAAGTGAAGTGATTATCAATAAGAGTATAAACATATTTTGGAGAGAAAAATTAAAATTTTAAGGTTATAATTTTTTCCAAAAAAGTGTTAGTTAAAATTTTATAGAGAGTAGTGTTTGTATAAATTTAGAAATTTAGTTAAAAAAACTAAAGTGAAGTGATAAGAGAAAAGTGGAATTGGTAAAAAAAAAAAGGAAAAAAGAGAGTGTAAGAGAAAAGTGAAAATGATTGGTAAAAAAAAGTGAAAAGTAGTAAAAAGTGTGTAGGAAGAAAGAGAAAAAAAAGAAGAAAGAGAGTGTAAGAAGAAAAAAGTGTTAAAAGAGAAGAAATATAAAGTGAAAATGTTGGAAAAAGTGAAAAGTTGTTTTTGTTTTTTAGTGAGTCAATTACATTGTTATCTTTAATTAGTATAGGTGTCTCTTTTCCTAAATGTCTAAATTGGTAAAATCATATTTGGTGGATTGGTATAAATTTATATTAGACAGATTAGATTAGATTCATCGGACATTTCAAACTTCAGCGTAGGACCCAGAGGGTTCATTGCCACTTCGGACGCTAAGCTCACCATTATAAAATTTTTTTGATACAAAGCTCACCATTATAAATAGTTCCACCGTCTACTCCATTTCCTTTGAAAGAATTGCAATCACCATACTCTACAAAAAAAAACCCTCTTTTGACACAATCTTACTTCTGTGATGTATACAGAGGGGGTCTGTGACATTGCGCCCAAGGCTCATTAATAGGGGGACAGCTTACTGGACGAGTGATCAACCATATGTGGAGAGTTTTGGATCTAATAACCCTTTTTTCAATTTCTTTTGATGCAGTTGACAAATAGCAATGAGGGTGGTGCAACTTGTATAAACCCAGTTTAGCAAGATGGCCCAGCCGAGTGATTTGAGTTCCAAACAATCTTGTTTGGTTGAAGCTGCGGCACCCAAACCCGTTTTGTGAGTTGTACGCGGATCTTCACTCTGACCCGATATACAAACACTAGTGGAAAAAAGACATTTAGCGTCGGTTAAAATGGACATTTAGCGTCGGTTATCGCCCGACGCTAAATCGCCCGATGCTAAATGTCAGACATTTAGCGTCGGTTATTTAACCGATGCTAAATGTCACATTTAGCATCGGGTGTTCAGATAACCGATGCTAAATGTCCATTTCATCACTGTTTTTGCTGTCTGAAAATGACATTTAGCATCGGTTATTTGAAACAACCGATGCTAAATGTCCTGAAAAATTACATTTAGCATCGGGTGTTTGAAACAACCGATGCTAAATGTCCTGAAAGTGACTTTTAGCATCGGTTGTTCCAAAGAACCGATGCTAAAAGTCATTTTTGATTAAAAAAATGACATTTAGCATCGGTTGTTTGAAACTACCGATGCTAAATGTCTAAATGTCTAATTTAAAGGCGGTGCCAATTTCACTGCCAAACTACACATCCCACACATCATTTCCTAAAGACAAATTCCATTGTGATAATCCAAAAATCAACACTCAGCTTGGAATCAAGCATACAATACAAAAGAAATTTAGTAGGCAAGATCACAAATATCAATTACGGGATACATAAAAAATTATTGTTTGAATCCTTTTCACATATCAAGCAAATCATGTAGAAAAGGACCTACAAGTTGAGTTCGTTTCTTTTGACATCCACTTAAATTAAATCCTTTTCACCTTATACTCAAGCAAACTGTGTGCACATGTATGACATTTAGTTGCATTGCAGCCATCTACCTTTCTCTACTTCTGGAGGGAACAGAACTGCTTTTTTCACACTAAAACCAATTGTTTGTTCTTGAACATCATTTGAACCATCCTCCTCCTTTCTGTCATCTCTCTGATCTAAAACTGTTGAATTCCATATCTGCTGCTACTATCCTGCTGCTGCTGCACATAATGAAACAAGAAGCTCTTGTAAATCACCTAGATTAAATTAAATTCCATGGTTAAAATTACAATTTTGAGGAATATTTAACTTACAGCAATGCCTTTTAAATTGAATAACTTCTCCTTTTTGTTGAATTGGAGCATAAGCTCTGCCAGTTGAGGAACATAATGGCCTATTGATAAATTACATAAAAACATCATTGGTTGCATGTTTATGTTGTTACCTTAACTTCCACAAAGAAATATACATGTACTAAATGGAAGTTTTACCAGCATAGCTTTCTCCTATAATGACCACTCCATTGATTCTCCCTTCACATCATTGGCTTAAATAAAAAAATTATAAATTATAAAATGTTTTCAAAAACAAATAAAAAATGATTGAAAATCGTAATCATCTATCATGATATTCCTTTAAAAATTATACAATCTCAAATATGTATCGACATATAAACTTAACCCTCTCCTTTAAAACCCTCCAAAATCTCCCTACCAAACAGACACTTAAATTGAAGCTAAGGCAAGCATATCATGAAGTTATTTTGAGTCTACATACAGGTTAGTTTGATCAAAAAAGTTGAGATGGTCAAAATTAGGGGTGAAGTTCCGCCCCACAAAACCACTATCAAACACTCATTAGTACTAAAAAACATACCTTCTTTCCCTTACTTTTGAACAAGTCAATCACCGTGGGTGACAATTTCTGTTATGGTTCCTAGGCATTACAGATAGTTGCCATGATTCGGTTGAGGAACATAATTTCCCTAATAGAGTTATAATAACCAAGCCAAGCATGATAAGCTGCGTCTTTGATGTCGTTATCGATCTTTGCCATTGAATGCTCAATCTGCAAGTATAAATAGAACAAATATACTAACTGTATGTATATTCCAGATGGCAGCTATTCTTTATCTACAATTATATAAGACAGGACTCAACATGAAATATGAGGATCAAAAGATCTATGTACACAGGAGATACACCAAAATAGTTTAGACCTTAGAACAAGAGCACAAAATGTACCTTAAGCTTTGTCTGTGGATTTATATCTGGTAAGGGGAATTTACTTAGAGGAAGATCCTTGATCTCGTTTAAAAAATACTCTTCCCACGGAGCAATCAACAATATGCTTTCTCCTTCTTTGCCTTCGCGTCCCGTTCTTCCAAGGCGATGTATATATTGTTCACGGTCTGAAGGAATTCCCACCTGGATTCCACACAATTGTTCAGGACATGGAGCAAATAACTTATTCTACTTGTCTAACAGTGCATGTTTCTTAAAATCTAGGTCCCACTTCATAGTTTTAGGCTTTTAGCAAGAAATAATTCTGTCCCAGAAGGAACTTTGTTTCAGAAGTAGTTAATTCACCTCTACCACCCAAAAAAAGAAATTAAAAAATTATATTACAAAAAGCTGAAAATTTACAAGGAACACATCCAAGTGCGGAAAAGATGAGTGAAAATACATTAAAAGATTGAAGTACATACCTGTATGACTAAAGTTACATCAGGATAATTCATTCCACGTGATGAAACATCAGACGAGACAAGAATTGTTTGTTTGGATTCCTTGAACTCATCTGATATACGAGTTCGATACAGCTGAGGTTTTCGAGAATGTATCTCCTTAACATTCAATTTCATTTCCCGAAGAAGGTGATACATGAGTGATGTCACCATCCCCGTTATACAGAAAACTATAATCTGAATGCAAAATCTACCTGTTAAACCATAAATTAAATAACAAAGCAATTCAAACTCTAAAACAGCAAATGTACTAACCTTATAATCAGGTGTTTGCAAGATATGCTCCTTCAAAATATGATGTACCATTTCAAAGTGTGATTCATGTGGGGCAATAAGATATGATTGCTTTACCTGTGATGGCAAACCTAAAAAAGAATTAATGCCTATCACAGGAAAATTTTGATACAATCATTAAGATTCAATCAATGTAAAAAAAAAAATATACAAGGATCATAAAAAATAATTAACAAAAAAATGTATAGCCTAAAGGATTTATTTTATGTTGTAATTATTAGAGTGATAGTAGTTAGTATTACTGTAACTTACCTGAATAGGAGTTTCCACACAACCTATTCCAACTGTATCAACAAATTTGTGTTCCCTTTTCAAAACAAGCTGAGAAACTCGACGGACCTGCATATTTTTAAAGGTTCAGTTATATTGTTAATGGAATGCTGCACCAACACAAACTTGCTTTTAAGAAACTTCCTTCTAAAAAACATTATTAGCCTTAAACTTTGTCTGAAGCTACAGAACAGGAAACATAAGAAACTTAGTTATAAGACAAAACCTGACACGGGTCTGATTCTAGACGTTTTTGATCAACTTTAAATCGTACACCTCCAACCAGAGTCTGCACCCCAATGCCATCGTGGTATTTCGTCATTAATTATACTAGATTCATAGCAAAACATCGCTTTCTCCCTTCACATGGTTAGCTCCTGCCAATCATTCAAAGGCCAATTCAAAATATTGCACAGACAAAAACAAATAAATAAAGATCGAACAGTGTTAGGGTTTTGTAAAGTACACAAAAAACGAAATCTGGAAGAAATAGGAAAAACGAAAATGAAAACTAACCAAAAAAACTGAGATCGAGGGAGAGAGCATAAAGGAGAACCAGATCTGAAGATCAAGGCTCAGCCATGGCTAAAACGAGATTCGCACGCGACACGCGAGAGAGAATGATGCGCTGAAAGAGGGAAATCCAGGAGAAGAGAGGAATCGTTTGTGAATGGAGAATAAAGAGAGCCAGGAGAAGAGAGGAAGCGACGGCGAGGAAGGCGAGGAAGGCGACGGTGACGAGAGTGAGAGAACGAGATTTCAGAGTGAGAGAACGAGGTTGAGAGTGATGAGAGAACGATGGAAAACGCGTATTAGCAAAAAATTGGACCTTTAGCATCGGTTGTTTATACAACCGATGCTAAATGTATTTGCTTTAGACATTTAGCATCGGGTGTTAAACACCCGATGCTAAATGTCTAAAGCAAATACATTTAGCATCGGGTGTTGAAACACCCGACGCTAAAAGTAGGCGCGAAATATGAAATCTTCCATTTAATTGCAAAAATGCCACCGGTTCAACATTTAGCATCGGCTGTTCAAACAACCGATGCTAAATGATGCTTAATAATGTCTTTTTTCCACTAGTGAAAAGGCTTTCTCTCACTCTCTCTCTACCTCAGAAAATCAAGATCCACTTTCTTGATTCTCCGTTCTTCTCTCTTCTCTCTCAAACTTCTCTCTGCAAAGCTCTTCGAGCTGCGTAGCTCTCTTCACCGTTGTGTGATGATTGAAGCTGCTCTACTCGAATGGTTTGATGCTAATGATGATCAAGCAACAATGATGATGAAAACCTGATGGTTTCACACTGAGTTGCGTTGGTCTGAAGCCAATACGAAGTCTTCTCACTTCGCGATGCTGAGATTGTTCAAAAACCCTAGATCTGAGTTTGATTCTTTGAATCAAACACTGAACGAAGGTAAACAATCACTTGATCTATCTTTTTCTAGCTGAGATTCGTAAAAGCCCCAATTTCTACGAGACCCTAATTTTTCTTTCTTGTGATTTCAGGTACACAGAGACTCAATCAAGGTCCAAAGTACTTCAAATCAGGTAAATCTACAACAACTATGCAATTTACTCTCTGATTCTCTTAGTACTTTCGCAAACCCTAATTTCTCTATGTATTGTTTGAATGTATGAATGCTGTTCTGGGTTCTTGGAGTGAACACAAAACTGGAACTTGCCCAGAAACCCTCACTTAGGTGTTCTTGCAAGGTAAAACTCTTCTCTAGATTTCCTTTGTTTATTTGTTGTGTATTTCAGTCACTGAAACCGAAATCTAACCTTTCTTTTCTGCTTGTGCAAGGTACAATCTCCCTCACTGTCACTCACACGCTTCAGAAACTCAAAGAGAAGAATACAACAATTGTGAAACCAGAAGAATAGAGAACTTGTAAAAACTGAAAGAAAACTTTATTGCTTTTGTATGTATTAATTTCTGTGTATTAACGATGGACTATTACATATGTATTTATATACACTAGGCACTCATAGCAAGAGGACATGTCAGTTAAGAGGCTGTTATAAGAGATAACGGCTACTTAACTGAATAAACCTCCTAGGGCTTTAGGATACACAATTAGTTATAACAAACTTAACAAACTCCAACTAATTTAAAACTGATTTTTGTTAAAGTTGTTGAAGTAGTTAGTTTTCATAACTGCTGGAGCAACTGTCTTCTGTTTGTTTTATAAGACAGTTGCTAAATCCAATGTTGAATTTCTTTGGGTTAACCAAACTCAACAGAGAGTGACTTGGTGGAGGATATGACTAAATATGTGGCCAGATTTGGTTCTCTTACTTTTGAAATGCAACTAATAGCGTATGCTACTTTCTACGACAAACGAAAATGGTTCCCGCAACTCTCAGGTGACTTTGAAGTGATGACGACCGATTTTGAAGAGTTACAAGTCCAGTTTCGGTCGGATTATAAGGATTTAGGTAGACTAGTCAACCCTAATAGACACTTCTCTGTCCCTATACTACAGAAGATTTAACACCTTATCCGTCGATAGCTAGTCGAGGATGAAATATAACATGAGGAATGCTTGTTATAGCAAGAGATTGTGCGAAAAAGCACAGCGAAATGTTTTCTATTGGTGGGTCAAATTTTGACCTGTGCTTTTTGTTGTGTTATGTGATGCTTGTTGTGGTGTTATGCGGTTTTATCTTCTAAAAAGCCAAGTCGTGGAATTTCAGGAATGTAAAATTCGCTGTATATAGCATAGCTCACATAACATTCATCACATTCATTAACCACAGAAATAACTTGCACAATTGTTAAGTCTCGTCCGATACATTATGCCTTTTAATTTCCTTCCCAAAAGATTTGACCATAAAGTTTGGGTTTCATCTCTGTCTCCATTTTTCTCAAAATAGTGTATACTTTCATAAGCTGGCTTAACAAGATTTATGGGAATTTTATTTGCTAGAAGTGGTGTTAGCCTAGAATTTCGACAAGGCTTTTGAGTGGTTATTTAATAGGGTTTGACTTTTCATTAAAGAACATTCATAATGCCTTCAGAAAGAATAAGTGACATTTATGTCATCTCAGCATGTTTTCGACAGAAGAGGTCTTCACCATTTCGACAGAGAAGAATTTTCGACAGGACAGTGTATTCAAGATTTCGTCAAGCAGTTATTAGCAGACAGTTGTGTCGAATTTCAAGACTACGGTTAATTCAACGTGGGCAATATGTGGCGTCGAACGTGGCACGAAGTCCGTCATTGGTTAATGAGACGTGGCCACGTGTCCATAGCAGTTTACATTTCAGTCATTATTTTCTGTATAAATAAGGGTTTCTACGTAGGAATCAGGGGTGGCAAATTATTATACCAAACACACAATTCTGAAACTCTAACTTCCAAGTCACAGCGAAAACAGAGCAAAAGAATTCTTGTACAACGTATGTGAATTTGTACACCATTCTCTTTACATTCAATGCAATTTATTGGTTTCAATACAAGTCATTTTACATTTCTGCGTTCCATTTTATCACTTCTTTTACTTTGATTTCCACTTTCATGGTGAATTGTCTCCCTTTTAAAATATATTTGTTGACAAACTGTGGTGTTTAAAGGCAATTGCTTTAGAGATTTCTGGTTTAATCTCACAAACATTTCTAATAAAACCAGTGATTGTTTGCTAAAAACACCAGCAAACAAATTGGCACGCCCGGTGGGACCGTTTGCCTTTAATACATAAATTTTCTATGTTCTTGTATGTGTTTGTATTTGCATGCATTTAAGAAGTGGAAAAATGGTTCGTCCTACTAATAATGCGTCTAGTTCTACTCCTGTAATTTCACAAGAACAGGGAACAATAGTAGACTCTGCAAACATAAATGCAGGGTTGGTTGTGGGAACAATATCCCCATCATCATCAACAACCGTTCCTTCAGTATCAATGACTAAGGTTGGATCAACGCAGTCAAACATGGCATCTATGCCTATGCCTTTGCCATTACATATGGGACTTCATAGTCCTTATATGGCAATAGGAAGCGGTTTAAATCCACATTTTCATAATGTAAGTTTTCCTGCATTTCCTTCTGGATCATATGGCATGCCTACTGGAATGCCACATATTTCAACCATGTCTCCCGTACATGTTTCTTCTGAAAGTGTAATGGGTCGAAATCCCACTGCATTAACCAATGAATCTTTGTTTGCCTTACGACAACAAGTTGATGAGAGCAATCATGATATGGTTAATATGTTAACCCAACAAATTGGCACAGTTTTTAATCCATTGATTCAAAATACTAACACTAGTTACCAAATGTTAGCCAATCAAATGGGTCGAATTGCAGATTTCTTTGGGACCCCAACGGTTAATAATAGGCAAATTCCCAATGTGATGGGTAATATGCCTGGTAACCCTCAAAGAACAGTTACGGTCGAAGCCCAGGCAGTTGTAGGCGAACAACAAGGGTTAGCAAATCATATCCCTGAAGTGGTTTTGGTAAATCGAAACCAGAACGCTGACGAAGTTGTTCGACAAGTACAACGAAATAATGTTGACGTTCATGATAATATAGCCACTTTAGTAGAAACTATAATGGCGCAAAATGGTCTTAACATAGGTTTGCATAGGCCAAATTTCATATCACCATTGTGTGAATATGTATTGCAAACTGAGTTACCAAGGGGCTGGAAAGTTCCTAAATATACTAAGTTTGGTGGTGACACAAAAGAGTCTACTGTCGAACATATTGCTCGTTATTTGACCGAGTCTGGGGATATAGCCCAAAATGAGAATTTGAAGATGAAATATTTCCCAAATTCTTTAACAAAAAATGCTTTTACTTGGTTTACTACATTACCCCCTGGTTCCATTTTCACATGGGGGCAATTAGAAAAAGCATTTCATGCGCAATTTTACATGGGCCAATCTAAGATTAGTCTCAAAGAATTGGCCAGTGTTCAGCGCAAAATACCTGAAACTGTCGACGACTATTTGAATAGGTTTAGGCTACTGAAGGCTCGTTGTTTCACACAAGTGCCTGAACATGAACTCGTCGAAATGGCTGCTGGTGGCCTTGATTATTCGATCAGGAAGAAATTGGACACATCTCATCTAAGGGATATGGCCCAATTAGCTGACAGAGTTCGACAGGTAGAAAGGCTTAAAGAAGAAAAGTCTACGTCAAATAGGTTTCATAAAAAAGAAAAAGTAGCTTCTGTCGAAGAAGAATTCGACACCACACTTAGTGATGTCGAAAGAGAGGAGATAGACGTGGCTGAACTTGTTGTGCGAAAAGGTGATGTGCAAGTATACACAATCGCAACAAGTAATATATTGATAAGTAAAGTTCGTTCCCACAGGGATTGGAATTAATCTAAGAAGTTTAAGTGATTAGAATCTTAGTGATAAGAATGAAGTAACAAGTGAAGGTGAAGAGTTGTAAACATTATAAGCTGTGATAAAACAGTATTAAATTTGCAGTGATTAAAAGTGAGTTGGATAGCTCAATAGAATGTAAGTTCCCAAGAGCAATGTTCAGATAATATTAGGCGCTGTAGCGTTAAGCGCTGTAGCGCTTCAGAATCCTTAGACGCTGTAGCGCCTTGGTGGCGTGCCTTTCAGTCACTTTCGTCAGGACTATGTTACAAGACTCCTATGTCTAGGCTCTAAATAAGTTTTACCCCTGTATATTAAGCTCTTACAGCAATTGCCTTATGAACTACTACTCCCCTATGTCTAGAGTTAAGTAGTGCTTCCTTTAAATGCCTTTAAAGGGTTTTCATTCATATCATTCCTTGAGTTCTCTTTGTGAACCATGTCTGTACTCACAAAGTTACCTTGTTTTAGTTGATCATTCCCAAACCAAGATTGAAAGTATTATAACACAAGAAATAAAACGCAAACATCATAACATTATACAAAAGTTACTCAAGGTCCATTACATACCAAGAACAATCCAACTACAACAAAGTTAGCTCATCACAAGTTCCATCATCATAATACAACTTGAGAGCATGTATTACCGTATGAAGACAAGAGAAGAATGGTTGCAAAAGATGCACTCCAATGATCCCAAGTAGCATACAAGAGATGAAGTTGAGGCGTGAGCAAAACCTTGAATGAGAACTTAGAAAACTATGCTAAAAATAAAAGCTTAAGAGTGGGATCCATGGAGAGATGCTACTACGTATGTATGTAGTCCTTTTTTTCCAAGTTACCACGCTGTCTCTACGAATTACCTCTTGGTGAAGTAATCTTAATTAATCTAAAATAATATCTAAGTCTTAATAGTATAATAATATTACATGATGATTTTTAGACTTAGATATTATCTTAAAGCACTTTACAAAAAGTGGTAATGATGGAATACAACAACTATCACTTGGGTTCCATTTAGGAGGCGCCAAGTGTAATTTAGCATCCACTTGAAAGTCAACAATTCCAGCTGAAAGGAAGAGATAAGGGTGGTGACTCATCATGTCCTCAAGTGGCCACACAAATATCTCAATGGTCAGCCGTCATATAACGCTGTAGCGTTTCCTTGATAGCACACGCTGCAGCGCTAAAGCAAAACATCAAACATATTCACAAAGGCATTGACTATGCCCAACTTTTAAGGAATTGACTTATAACCTATATTTATTCTAATATTCACATATTTAAGCACTAGAATTACTTGAGAAATGAGCTTTGACTTAGGTATTAGGAGCATAAATAACCTATATAAAATAAGGTTATCACACCCCCAAACTTAAACCATTGCTTGTCCCCAAGTAATGACACTTGAACAAGATAAAGTTCTTATATAACTAGCTGCAGCTTTTAAATCAAACAGGATTTATTCCAAAGCTAAATCTTATCATTTTCACACACCATAGTGGTCCACAATTCAATTAGAATCATTACTGCTCAGTTGTGAGTGTGTGATATCAAAGCTCAACTTAGTTCCTAGCTAATTTCAGAATTTCTCTAAGGTTTGGGAAGAATGGATTTCTTTTGGGTTAGGCAAAGAATGTTTTCAAAAAGAAGAGTGGAATATCAATTTCACACAAGAATTGAGGGGCTTCAAAGCACAGCAAAGGGCTTTAATTAGGCATTTTTCAGATTATTGGTCAGTGCATAAACTTTTGGTCTAGTGATCAAACGCTGTAGCGCTTCAAAGTTTGTAGACGCTGTAGCGCTAGATTTTTATGATTAAAACTAGATGCTATCTTCATTACTGAGCTCCTTATTTGCATTTTCTTTTTATGCTTTTTGGAACAGCTCAGCAATTTATTTAAGATATTTTGCAACTTTTTTCAAGACCACATTCATTTTTATTTTTTTCATTTTGCAAAGACCAAATTATCATCTTTTAATCCTAGCCTTAACATAACCGATGCACCCCCAAACTTAGCTTTTAAAACAACTCTAAATTTTTAATGAAAACTTGACTAACCCTTTGGTTATCCAAAACTTGACTTCATCCTTAGATTACTCCTAGCTAACTAGGTTCTTTACTAAGCTTGGATTTTGTGTAAAAGCAGCAATAACATCATTTCATTGTTTACACAATGCTGCCTTACTCAAAAAAAATTCTTATTTATATTTAACTATATGAATTAGCTTTTGCTTACTAAGAAATTTAAAACATGCAGCTAATCATACTTCCCATTCAAGCATACAAAATATAAAACATGCAACACATGCAAAATATGGCATAATTATACTAAATATTTAAAAACATCATTGTACTTAATTTAAAAACACTGTTAACCATAAGGTCCTCCCCCAGAAATTAAATCCAGCAGTGTCCTCACTGCTTGTTTGAGAAGAAAGGGAAAGGTCTTAACATAACAACAAAATAAAGTACAAAGTACATAACTGGCATAAGAAGCCAACAATTCTTGCCTTATTAGGCCTTCTTGAGCCTCTTACTGGCTCTTGAAGGTGCTGGGGCTCCTTTTGTTGCCTTCTTCTTCTTTGGCTGAGGTGGAGCAGGGCTTTCAGCCGCTACAGCGGTTGGTGGCGCTGTAGCGCTTGCTTCCTGAACTTCTGCCGCTGCAGTGTCTGATTCCTGCACTTCTTCTTCTTCTGTTTCTGTTTGCTCTTGCTCCTCTTCTTCCACCTGTTCTTCCAGCACTGGCTCTGTTTCATCTTGCATATTTACCAGCTCCTCAGCAGCCTTTTTTTCAGATTCCTCTTCTGTGAGATGCACCTCAGGCAATGGGTCACTAGGTACTGCAGACATAGTTGCTGCAGCACCTACTGACTGAATACCTTCTTCTGGGTACTCAGCCAGTTTGACACCTGCGGCTCTTCTAGGCTTTATGTATGACTGGTAAATTTTCTTGAGTTGCTCAGTGGGTTTTTCTTTTGGTGCTTGTTGTTTTGGTTCGGGCTTCTTTGGTGCTACTTGCTTGGCAGGTGTTTTCTTAGGTGTTGGTTTGGTTGTTTCAGGAATGGAGGTAGGGGTTGATGGTGGATTGGTTGTTTTGGTAGTGGGGGTTGGTTTGGAAGGTGTGGTTTTTTGTTTCTTTGGGCTTGGGGTTGGATCACATTGTATTTCTTCAGCTTGCTCCTCCTCCTCACTCTCAGTTTCTTCTTCAGACTCACTTTCCTCTCTTGATGATTCTTCATCATCTTGCTTTTCCATCTCTTTCATAACTGCAATTGTTTCTTCTTCATCTTCCTCACTGATGTTCTCAATGTCATCAGAATCCATGCTTTCCTCCTCTACTATAGCTTTTTGCACTTTCTTGGCTGGGCTAGGCTTTGTTTTCTTTGATGGACTAGCCACAACCTTTTTCTTTTCTGCCTTAACTCCCTTTTTCTCTTGCTTTTTAATTGGCTCTTCTTCCAGCAGCCAATCAGGGAATTGAGGAGGGGGAATTGATGTTTTTCCTTTGGATATTTGAGCATACAATGCTTTTTCCCAGTCAAATTTTTCTTTCACAAATTTGCAGAGGACCTGCTGCTTCAGCTCTAAGCGTTGTAGCGCTTGAGAGTCAGAAGACGCTGTAGCGGCAGGTTTCTGCTTAACTTTGAAAATGCAAGGAAATGCCCCAAGAGGGGATCTTCTTTCTTCTTTCATTTCTACTTCTACATCAGCCTCCAGACATAACTCAGAAATTAAACAAGGAAAATATAAGTTACCTCCCTTTTTAACTCTGCATTTCTCTATCTCTCTGGCTATCAATCTGCCCACGTCTATCTTTTCTCCTGCCATTATTGCATCAATGACAATGAGTCTTTCTTTCTCCACAAATGTTGTGTGAGATGTTGGCAGCAGGGAGTGTTTGATAAAACTACACCACAGATTTGCTTCTTCACAGAGATAGGCTTTTTTAATTTTGTATTCAGCTCCAAATTTTTCCCAAGTTGATCCTTCCACACAAATCCTTCTTCGAACAGCTTCCATTTCCTCATCTCCCCAGTTCAGCACTTTAGTTTCCAGCGCTTTTCCATGATAACCCAAATGGAAGATATCATTGATTGTTCTGGAGTTGAAGTTTACAGTTTCTCCTCTTACCAGTGAATGAGTTTGAGGCTTTCCCTCCTTAGGTTCTTCAATGCCAGAATAGAACTCTCGTACCAAAGATGTCATGTAATCTTTGCGATGCTTGATGAAGCTCTCCCAACCCAGCGATGTGACAGCGGTTGAAAACGCATCAGGAGCATTTTCTGTCTTGAATCCTCTTTCCGCTATGAAATCCATCTTCCAGAACCTTTGAGGATCTTGAGCTGCCTTAGGCATGGTGTTTTTAGTAGGATTTGAGGGTTCTGGTTTCTTAGTAGCTCCTTTTCCAGATCGTTTGAGTGCGGCTTGCTTTTTGGTCATGGCTGGAGTGGGTTTTGTGTATTTGCTTCTGGGCGCTTTGGGAAGTGTTGGTGTGTGTTGGGACGAAGGAAGAAGAAGGAGTGGAAGTTTATGAGTGGTGATTGTAACGGTTGCGAGCAGTTTCTGCGATAAAGGAAAGAGAAAGAGAAAAGAAAATGGTGGCGTGGGGAGTTGTGGATATTAAAGTTACGGTTTTGTGAGTGAAGTGGGAGAGAGAAGATGAAACTGTTGATTTGACAATGGCAGGTGAGTAGGTGCACGTGCTTGTCAGGCTAGGGATGGGGGTTCAGTGCCAGCTCATCCTGAGCAGGATCTTTTTTATTTTTTTGTTTGACCTCACCCAGTCCTGATTTAAGACAAACGCTACAGCGTCATTTTAAAGCAACCGCTACAGCGCTTATCCTAATTTCCTGCATAGAAAATAAACATAACAAGTTTGTTAGAATTCTTGGGGTGCCTCCCAAGAGCGCTTGCTTTTAAAGTCTGCAGCCAGACTTTCTTTTTCAAATTAGAGATCTTTAAGCTCAATTGTGGTTTTGTCCCTTACCACATTTTCACCAAAATATTGTTTAACCCTTTGGCCATTCACTTTGAAGGTGGTATTGGTGGTCACATCATAGAGGTCCACAGCCCCATGGCTATATATTTTCATTAATTGAAAAGGGCCTGACCACCTGGATTTTAACTTTCCAGGAAACAACCTTAACCTGGAGTTGTAAAGCAATACTTGTCCTCCTTCTGTGAGATCTCTTTTTATCAGTTTTTGATCATGCCACACCTTGGTTTTCTCTTTATAGATTGCTGCATTCTCATAGGCAAAATGCCTAAGTTCTTCCAATTCATTCAATTGCAGCAATCTAGCATCCCCTGCTTTCTTATAGTCAAAATTGAGTTTTTTTAGAGCCCAATGGGCCTTGTGTTGAAGTTCAATTGGTAGGTGACAGGACTTCCCATAAACCAACCTATAGGGGGACATCCCCAAAGGTGTTTTATAAGCTGTTCTGTAGGCCCATAAAGCATCATCTAGATGTATTGACCATTCTTTCCTTGAAGGCCCTACCATTTTTTCCAACATCCTTTTTATTTCTCTATTTGACAATTCAGTTTGACCACTAGTTTGTGGATGATAAGCAGTTGCTATTTTATGTTTGACTCCATATTTAGCCAATAGGGCCTCAATTAGTTTATTACAAAAATGAGATCCCTCATCACTTATGATAGCTCTAGGAGTTCCAAAACGAGTGAAAATGTTTTTCAATAAAAATTTGCTCACAGACCTTGCATCATTGTTGGGTAAAGCAACAGCTTCCACCCATTTTGAAACATAGTCTACTGCTACTAAAATGTATAGGTTTCCATGAGAAGGGGGAAAAGGTCCCATGAAATCCATTCCCCAAACATCAAAGAGTTCAACCTCTAGAATGTTTGTTAAAGGCATTTCATGTTTGTTTGAAATATTCCCTGTTCTTTGGCACCTATCACATTTTTTAACAAAGTCTTGAGCATCTTTGAAAAGTGAAGGCCAAAAGTAGCCAGATTGCAATACCTTTGCAGCAGTTCTAACACCACCAAAATGTCCACCATATGGTGCAGAATGGCAGTGCTGTAGCACTTGAATTTGTTCTTCCTCTGCTAGGCATCTCCTCATTAACTGGTCTTGACACTTCTTGTATAGATAAGGTTCATCCCAATAATATTGTTTCATTGTGTGGAAGAACCTTCTTTTTTTGCTGATAAGTCATCTCAGCAGGTACCACCTTGCTAACCAGAAAGTTTACTATGTCAGCATACCAAGGTGTTGCTGGTTCCGCCGCTACAGCGTCAAGTGCTGTTACATTGACCGCTACAGCGGTTACTGAGTCATCAGTCATTGCCAACAGCTGTTCATCTGGAAAGTATTCCTTAATCTCCCCACCTGCTGTGCCTGCAATATCTCTTTCTAATCTAGAAAGATGGTCAGCAACTTGGTTCTCCACTCCCTTTTTGTCCCTTATTTCTAGATCAAACTCTTGGAGTAGGAGAACCCACCTAATTAGTCTAGGCTTTGCATCTTTCTTTGTTATCAAATATTTAATGGCTGAATGGTCTGTGAAGACTATTACCTTGGTGCCAACTAAATATGATCTGAACTTATCAAATGCAAAGACTACAGCTAATAGTTCTTTTTCAGTGACTGTGTAATTCAATTGAGCTTCTACAAGTGTCTTGCTAGCATAATATATAGAGTGAAAAATTTTATCATACCTTTGCCCAAGGACAGCTCCAATGGCAAAGTCACTAGCATCACACATTAACTCAAAAGGCTTACTCCAGTCAGGGGCTATAATAACTGGTGCTGTTATTAAAGCTTTCTTTAATTTATCAAAGGCTAATATGCATGTTTCATCAAATATGAAGGGGTTATCATGCTGTAACAGTTGGCACAAAGGTTTGGAGATTTTTGAAAAATCTTTTATGAATCTCCTATAAAAACCAGCATGCCCCAAAAAGCTTCTTATACCTTTGATGTTTGTTGGAGGGGATAGCTTCTCAATGACCTCTATTTTAGCCTTGTCCACTTCCAATCCTTTTTTTGATACCTTATGCCCCAAAACTATACCTTCTTGTACCATAAAATGGCATTTTTCCCAGTTCAGCACAAGGTTAGTTTCTTCACATCTAATCAAGATTTCTTCCAAATTGGATAAGCATAGATGGAATGTTTCTCCAAACACAGAGAAATCATCCATGAAGACTTCCATGGATCTTTCAATGTAATCAGAGAAAATTGCCATCATACACCTTTGGAAGGTGGCAGGTGCATTACACAGGCCAAATGGCATCCTTCTAAAAGCAAAGGTGCCATAAGGACAAGTGAAAGTAGTTTTCTGCTGGTCCTCAGGTAATATTGCAATCTGGTTATAACCTGAATAACCATCAAGAAAGCAATAGAATTCTTTACCTGCTAGCCTGTCCAGCATCTGGTCAATGAAAGGTAAGGGAAAATGGTCCTTTCTAGTTGCCTTATTCAACCTCCTATAATCCATGCATATTCTCCAGCCTGTTATCTTTCTGGTTGGAAGCAGCTCATTCATTTCATTTGTTATTACTGTTACCCCTCCCTTCTTTGGCACACACTGCACAGGACTAACCCATGCACTGTCAGAAATAGGGTATACAATACCTGCATCCAACCACTTGATGATTTCCTTCTTCACCACCTCTTTCATAATTGGATTCAACCTCCTCTGCCCCTCAATGTAATTTTTAGAGTCTTCTTCTAACACTATTCTGTGCATACAAATGGTTGGACTGATACCTTTTATGTCTGACATTTGCCAACCAATTGCCTTTTTATGCCGCTGTAGCGTCTGAATCAGATCCTGTTCCTGCTTTTCAGAAAGGTCAGCAGCAATTATTACAGGCAAAGTACTATTGTTACCTAGATAAGCATATTTGAGGTGTGGGGGCAAATCTTTAAGTTCCAGAGTTGGGGGTTGTTCAGTGGAGGGGAGATCCTTTCTTAGATCTGCATTCTCCTGCTCCAATGATTCATATCTCTTAGCCCAGATTTCATTGGCTGTCTGTTCCTCCTCTCCTGTAGCTTCTGCATCAGACCTTGTATCTTTACTGTTGTTCAGTAGTTGCCTCAGATGATCTGTGCTTTTCTGGAAGTGATCTTGAACTACTTTATCAATGACAGATACAAAGGAGCACTCTTCAATAGTGGGATCTGGAAATTTCATAGCATTGAGAATATTGAACTTGACTTCTTGGTCATTGACCCTCATGATCAATTCTCCTCTTTGCACATCTATCAAAGTTCTTCCAGTGGCCAAAAATGGTCTTCCCAATATGATGGGTACCTCTTTATCTGCATCAAAGTCTAAGATTACAAAATCAACAGGAAATACAAATTTGTCTACCTTTATTAGAACATCTTCTAGGATTCCTTCTGGATATGCAAGAGTTCTATCAGCAAGCTGCAGTGTAAGTGAGGTAGGTCTGGCAGTTCCCACTCCTAGCTGAGTGTATATGGATTTAGGCATGAGATTTATACTGGCTCCCAAATCACATAGGGCACGGCCAGAGTAAAAATTTCCAATTGAGCATGGTATAGTAAAACTGCCAGGATCCTTTGATTTGGGTGGGAGCTTGTTTTGCATCAACATGCTGCATTCCCCAGTCATTGCCACTGTTTCAAACTCCCCCAGTCTCCTCCTCTTAGTAAGCACATCCTTCATAAACTTTGCATAGTTAGGCATTTGCTGGAGAGCCTCCACCAAAGGAACATTAATGTGCAATTGTTTAAGGACTTCCATGAATTTGTTGAATTGCTTGTCTTCATGAGCCTTTCGAAGTCTTTGAGGATATGGAGGATCTGGGTATGTTGGTATAATTTTGGGTGGTGGTGGTGTTCTATCAACAACAGGCGCTGTAGCGGTAGGTTCAGGCGCTATAGCGTGTGTTGTAGGTTCTTTTTGTTTTTCAGAATTTTGGTTTTTTTTATCAACTGAGTCAGTTGAAGATCCTATCAAATCTCTCCCACTCCTTAAGGTTATAGCTTTTACATGCTCCTTCCCTGCAGTACCTGAAGTTGAAGCTTCTGTAGTGGATGGTAATGATCCACTGATTCTTTGGGAAAGGACATTAGCCATCTGCCCCATCTGCACTTCTAGATTTTTAATGGAAGCTTCATGAGTTTTCAGGGCTGTCTTGCAATCACTCATGAAACCTTTCATCAATCCTTCTAATGAGTTATCTATCACAGGGGCATTCTGTCTTTGGTAATTCTGAGCAGGGAATCCTGGTGGATTTGCTGGAGCACTATAATTAGGTGCTGTTGCATTGTTGGCTCCCCATCTGAAATTGGGGTGGTTCTTCCAACCAGGATTATAGGTATTTGAATAGGGATTATTGTTTTTATTAAAACCCACAAAGTTCACAGAGACAGGATTACCAGAACATTCTTCATACAAATGCTCTCCTCCACAATATACACAGCTTACTGACCCGGGAGAGGCTTGCTCAATAACAGCTACTGTAGGTTCATGTACCGCTGCAGCGGTAACCGCTACAGCGTTTGATGTGCTCATAGATTTTATCATGTTAGTAAGAGAGGCAACCTGAGCAGATAAAGCAGAAACTTCACTTAATTCATGCACACCAGCTACCTTCTTTTGCTGAGCTAACCTTTCTGTAGGCCATTGATAGCTATTTGTGGCAATGTCATCAATCAGTTCACATGCCTCATTATAGGAGGTTTTCAACAACACACCCCCTGAAGAAGCGTCTAGCATTTGTCTGGTTGTTGGATCTAGTCCATTGTAGAAGGTCTCCATTTGGATAATCACAGGTATACCATGATGAGGGCACTTTCTCAACAGCTCTTTCCATCTCTCCCATGCCTCAAACAGTGTTTCAGCATCTCTTTGTCTGAATGCAGTAACCTCATTCCTCATTCTTGCATTCTTACTTGGGGGAAAGTATTTTGCTAAGAATTTCTCAGCCATTTCATTCCAAGTATGGATAGAGTTAGGCTCAAGAGAAGTTAACCAGGCCTTTGCTCTATCCTTCAAGGAATAAGGAAAAAGTTTTAATCTGAATGCATCATCACTTACCCCTGGAATGATGAAGTTACTGCAGACTTCCAAAAATTGCTTTAAGTGTAAATATGGGTCCTCTTGAGGAGCACCACCAAACTGTCCCACTGTTTGCAACATTTGGAACATCATAGGTTTGAATTCAAACTGAGCTGTGTTGAGAGTAGGTCTTGCTATGCTTGTCTCCATGGTTTGTGGATCAAACACAGCATAGTCCCTCATTGGTCTATCTCTGTCATTTACCATTTGAGCAGGTCCTTCATTTATGAATTGATGTCTATACCAGTCCTCTTGGTCATGTAAGGTTGGAGTGGGTGGTTGCTGATTTCTACCTCTACCCCTTCCACCTGGTTCAGTTCCTCCTCTACCAGAGCTAGATCTGCCATGTAGAGTGTTAGCTCTACCAGAAATGGTCCTATGGCTATGTTCTGACATGGTGGGTCTGAGCCTGTGAAGATGTCTTAGCTTCCTGAACCTTCTCTCTGGTTCTGAGTATGGTTCAAATTCTGGTGGTTGAGACCTGGGCATACGCTGTAGCGCTTACTGCTGCAGCAACAAGAAACAACACACCAGTGTAAAATAGGCACTAAGTTTACTAAAAACTTAAACAATGAAAATTAAATGCAATCCCCGGCAACGGCGCCAAAAACTTGTTGTGCGAAAAGGTGATGTGCAAGTATACACAATCGCAACAAGTAATATATTGATAAGTAAAGTTCGTTCCCACAGGGATTGGAATTAATCTAAGAAGTTTAAGTGATTAGAATCTTAGTGATAAGAATGAAGTAACAAGTGAAGGTGAAGAGTTGTAAACATTATAAGCTGTGATAAAACAGTATTAAATTTGCAGTGATTAAAAGTGAGTTGGATAGCTCAATAGAATGTAAGTTCCCAAGAGCAATGTTCAGATAATATTAGACGCTGTAGCGTTAAGCGCTGTAGCGCTTCAGAATCCTTAGACGCTGTAGCGCCTTGGTGGCGTGCCTTTCAGTCACTTTCGTCAGGGCTATGTTACAAGACTCCTATGTCTAGGCTCTAAATAAGTTTTACCCCTGTATATTAAGCTCTTACAGCAATTGCCTTATGAACTACTACTCCCCTATGTCTAGAGTTAAGTAGTGCTTCCTTTAAATGCCTTTAAAGGGTTTTCATTCATATCATTCCTTGAGTTCTCTTTGTGAACCATGTCTGTACTCACAAAGTTACCTTGTTTTAGTTGATCATTCCCAAACCAAGATTGAAAGTATTATAACACAAGAAATAAAACGCAAACATCATAACATTATACAAAAGTTACTCAAGGTCCATTACATACCAAGAACAATCCAACTACAACAAAGTTAGCTCATCACAAGTTCCATCATCATAATACAACTTGAGAGCATGTATTACCGTATGAAGACAAGAGAAGAATGGTTGCAAAAGATGCACTCCAATGATCCCAAGTAGCATACAAGAGATGAAGTTGAGGCGTGAGCAAAACCTTGAATGAGAACTTAGAAAACTATGCTAAAAATAAAAGCTTAAGAGTGGGATCCATGGAGAGATGCTACTACGTATGTATGTAGTCCTTTTTTTCCAAGTTACCACGCTGTCTCTACGAATTACCTCTTGGTGAAGTAATCTTAATTAATCTAAAATAATATCTAAGTCTTAATAGTATAATAATATTACATGATGATTTTTAGACTTAGATATTATCTTAAAGCACTTTACAAAAAGTGGTAATGATGGAATACAACAACTATCACTTGGGTTCCATTTAGGAGGCGCCAAGTGTAATTTAGCATCCACTTGAAAGTCAACAATTCCAGCTGAAAGGAAGAGATAAGGGTGGTGACTCATCATGTCCTCAAGTGGCCACACAAATATCTCAATGGTCAGCCGTCATATAACGCTGTAGCGTTTCCTTGATAGCACACGCTGCAGCGCTAAAGCAAAACATCAAACATATTCACAAAGGCATTGACTATGCCCAACTTTTAAGGAATTGACTTATAACCTATATTTATTCTAATATTCACATATTTAAGCACTAGAATTACTTGAGAAATGAGCTTTGACTTAGGTATTAGGAGCATAAATAACCTATATAAAATAAGGTTATCAGAACTCAAGCCTGGTCCTCCTTATACTTGTAAATTACTAAGGCCTGCTAATGGGAAAAATCCTGTTGAGCCAAAAAATGACAGATTTGTGCCTAAGACATATACTTTTGATGTTACTAAATGTGATGAAATATTTGAGCTGTTAGTAAAAGATGGTCAGATATTGGTACCTAGTGGTTTAAAAGTACCAACTCTTGACCAGAGAAAGAAAAAGGGTTATTGTAAGTTCCATAATTTTTTGGGACATAACACTGACCGTTGTGTGCTTTTCAGGGATCTTGTGCAAAAAGCAATCGAAGAAGGAAGATTAAAGTTTGAAGATAGAAAGATGAAAACTCCAATGCAAGTTGTAGATGACCCTTTACCCAAAGCTGAAGCCATGTATACAGAACCTTTCGAAATGAATATAAACATGGTAGATGCTGAAATGAAAGATCCTCCAAAGAAACTTAAATCCTCCACCAAGAAATTGGAAGGTTTTATATATGCTGAAGGGAAGAAACAAGAGATAACCTTGAAAGAATATGATGGGAAGCTACATGCTGTGTTCCCAAAAGCTGAAGAGGAATTGATAGATTTCCTCAACAGATGTAAGTGGAACAACTCTGAGGTCATGATATGTCCTAGGTGCAGTGCTGTTTTCGACAAAGAAGCAGCTAAAGCTGTTGAAGGGTACCAGGATCAGGAACAACGTAAGAGGAAATGGCTTGACAATAGGCCATCTTTTGATTTTGGTAGCACTGAGCTTCCTGGTTACAAGGCTAATGTTACGACTAAGCCTTCATCTAGTAAGGCTAATGTTTCGACTAAGCCTTCAGCAAGCCAAGAGCCAGGAAAGAAAGGATCCATAAAACTGTTTGGTAAATCCTTCGTTCCACAAACAAATTCCCCTGTTGGAAAATGGGTTCACAACAATGTACCTGCTCAAGTTGTCCATCAAGGTGATTCCAACAAGTATAATTATTGGAATAATTATAAAGGTAAGAATCCTATGACTAAAACCCAGTGGCGTCGTTTTCAGAGAAACCAGAAGAAGAAAGCTTCTTTAGACGTGAACAAGGTTCCTAGTCACTTTGGAATCAAAGTCCAGTTTGGTGACAAGAAGGTAGCTTCTAAGGTTGAAGCAAGTACCAGTGCTGATGTTGCTAAACCTACAAGTGGGGTAAATAAGGCAAAAAGTAAGGATGTTTCGATGGAAAAACCTAGAAGGCCTGCACTTGAAAGAATCTGTCCTCCATCTTCGACATCTAAAGGGAAAGAGGCTCAGTCTGACTTTGATGAGGATATAGGTTCTGGTTTTGATGATTCTGATGATGACTTCGACGTCGTCTGTAATGTGGTGTCAATATTGCCACTGGAATATGATGTCATAACTGTGCCTAATAGTGAGGAAGATTTTACTGAAGATATGGCTTGTCACAAACCCATGTGTTATTATGTGATGAATGATGGCTGTGTCGAAGAGCAGGTGGCTACTTTCGAGAGGCCAGATACAAGTATGCAGAATCACTTGAAGCCTTTATATATTCAGGCTAAGGTTAATTTGCATCCAAACTATGGTTTTGTTTGGGAAAGGCAAATAATAGGAGATGCTACTGCCCAACCTGAGGGGTGGTATTCTGATTCTTAAAAGGTTTCCTATGTCAGTTCCTAATGCATGGAATAAGATTACGGCTTATATGGCCGAAAATAAGTTAAAAGCGGCTATGGAAGCCGAATTAATTCATCAAACAATGGCTGTCGAAGCCAAAGGTCCTGTAGACGAAAATGGCATTATTATGAATGAAAAACTTGATTGCATTTATGATAATGAGCCATTAGGTTTTGAAAAAGATCCTAAAGATTCAACAAAGCGAATGCAAGCTCAAGATCCTTTAGAGGAAGTAGATTTGGGAGATGGCTCAAAGAAGAGGCCAACTTTTGTTAGTGCATACCTAGATGTTGCACTGAAAACCCAAGTTATAACATTACTGAGGGAGTTCAAAGATTGCTTTGCTTGGGACTATGACGAAATGCCTGGATTGAGTCGAGACATTGTGGAATTACAATTGCCAATTCGACCAGAGAAGAAGCCCGTGAAGCAGATGCCAAGAAGGTTTGCTCCTCAAATATTAACTAAAATTAAGGAGGAGATCGAAAGGTTGTTCAAGAACAAATTCATCAGAACTGCCAGGTATGTCGAATGGTTAGCTAATATAGTTCCTGTAATTAAGAAAAATGGCACTCTTAGAGTTTGCATAGATTTTAGAGACTTGAATAATGCAACTCCCAAAGATGAATACGCAATGCCTGTGGCAGAAATGTTAATAGATTCAGCAGCAGGATTTGAATACCTCAGCATGCTTGATGGTTATTCTGGGTATAATCAAATCTTTATTGCTGAAGAAGATGTATCGAAAACTGCATTTCGTTGTCCAGGGGCATTAGGTATTTATGAATGGGTAGTAATGCCATTTGGTTTAAAAAATGCTGGTGCTACATATCAGAGGGCAATGAATTGTATGTTTCATGATTTTATTGAAAACTTTATGCACATATATATAGATGATGTGGTAGTTAAATCTTCCTCAGAAAATGGCCATTTAGACCATCTTCGACAATCTTTTGAAAGAATGAGGAAATATGGATTGAAAATGAATCCATTAAAATGTGCCTTCTGTGTGCGTGCAGGAGATTTCTTGGGTTTTGTGGTGCACAAAAAAGGCATTGAAATCAATCAGAATAAGACTAAAGCTATAATTGAAACGAAGGCTCCCTCAACCAAAAAAGAACTTCAGTCATTGTTGGGAAAAATCAATTTCCTACGAAGATTCATATCAAATCTAAGTGGCAAAACTCAAGCATTTTCGCCATTATTGAGACTGAAGAAAGAAGAAGTTTTCAAATGGGAATCAGTTCATCAAGCAGCCTTTGAAGAAATTAAGTCTTATTTGATGAAACCACCAATTCTAATGCCTATTATTAGAAACAAAGTGCTCAAATTGTATATAGCAGCATCTGAAAAAACAATAGGTAGCATGTTAGCTCAAGAGGATGATAATGGTGTCGAAAGAGCCATATATTACCTTAGTAGAGTCTTAATAGATACTGAAACTAGGTACAGTTCTATAGAAAAATTGTGCCTTTGCTTGTATTTTTCTTGTACAAAGTTAAAGCAATATATAAAGCCAGCTAATGTTTGTGTTTATTCGCATTCTGATATTATTAAGCATATGCTGTCGAAACCAATAATGCATAGTAGAATTGGTAAGTGGGCTTTAGCTTTGTCTGAATATGACTTAACTTATCAACCTTTAAAATCAATTAAAGGACAAGTGCTTGCTGATTTTATAGTGGACCACTCTGTTGTCGAAGAAACATTACATTTCGTAGACACATATCCTTGGAGGTTGTATTTTGATGGTTCAAGTCATAAAAAAGGAGTTGGGATTGGTGTTTTAATTATTTCACCAAATAACATTCCAACGAAATACAAGTGTAAGATTCGAAATCATTGCTCAAATAATGAAGCTGAGTATGAGGCTTTAATTATAGGCCTTGAAATTTTACTTGAGCTGGGGGCAAGATGTATTGAAATAAAAGGTGATTCAGAATTGGTTATCAAACAAATAACCAAAGAATATAAATGTATTAAAGAACACCTTATTAAATACTTTATTATGGCTAATTCCTTATTAAAGAGATTTGACTCTGTTCATTTAGAACATTTACCACGAGTTGATAATCAAGTGGCGAATGATTTGGCCCAAATTGCATCAGGTTATAGAGTTTCAAAACAAAGCCTTGAAGAATTAGTCGAAATAAAAGAGAAACTCGTGTCTGATGATATTTCTTCATCATTATTGTCAACACCAAAAACTGGGGGGGCAACAGATACAAATGAGGAATGTATCGAACAACACCACGTTGTTGATGAAGTTGTTTTAGCAGAAGTTTTTGCTATTGACAATAGGGCCAATGATGATTGGCGAAAGCCTATTGTAGAATACTTGTAAAATCCCACAGGAAATACCAATAAAAAGGTAAAGTACAGAGCTTTAAGCTATGTAGTAATTGGAAACGAATTATTGAAGAAAATTCCTGAAGGAGTATTATTGAAATGTCTTAGTGAAAATGAGGCATATTTAGCAGTTTCTGAGACACATAGTGGAGCTTGTGGTTCGCACCAAGTAGGCCATAAAATGAAATGGCTATTATTTCGACAAGGAATATATTGGCCATCGATGTTGAAAGATTGTATAGAGTTCGCCAAAGGATGCCAAGAGTGTCAAAAACATGCTGGAATACAACATGTGCCTGCAAATGAATTGCATGCCATAGTGAAACCTTGGCCATTCAGAGGCTGGGCTCTGGATATAATTGGAGAAATAAAACCAACATCATCAAAAGGTCATAGGTATATATTAGTAGGAATTGATTATTTTACCAAATGGGTTGAGGCAGTACCTTTAACCAATGTTGACCAAGAAGCAGTAATACGGTTTATCCAAAATCATATTATTTATAGGTATGGAATTCCAGAAACCATAACTACAGATCAAGGTTCTGTTTTCACTGGTCGAAAAATGGTGGAATTTGCTTCTGAAATTGGTTTTAAGTTATTAACTTCGACACCATATTATGCACAAGCCAATGGTCAAGTAGAAGCTGCCAATAAGATCATTATTAACTTGATTAAAAAGCATGTTGGGAAAAAACCCAGAAATTGGCATAATACTTTGGATCAAGTTTTATGGGCTTGTAGAAATTCACCCAAAGAATCTATCAATGCTACTCCATACAGGTTAACCTTTGGACACGATGCAGTATTACCTGTCGAAATCTGTTTACAATCAACAAGAATTCAAAGACAGTATGAAATTCCTTTTGATCATTATTGGAATATGATGCTTGATGAGTTAGTTGATTTAGACGAAGAAAGGTTATTAGCTTTGGAAATGCTTATTCGACAGAAGGAAAGAGTAGCTAAAGCTTATAATAAAAAGGTTAAGTTAAAAACCTTTAATTCAGGTGATTTAGTTTGGAAAGTGTTGTTACCTATGGATAAAAAAGATAGAGTCTTGGGTAAATGGTCACCCAGTTGGGAGGGCCCATTTCGCGTGTTGCAGTGTTTTTCGAATGGCGCTTATGAAGTCGAAGAACTAGGTGACGAAAACAGGATATTTAGAATAAATGGCAAGTACTTGAAACAGTATAAGCCAACACTGAATGAAATAAAAAATGTGAACAAAAAGTAGATAAAGGAAAGTTGTTCAGAAATGGTAATGTAAAGTACGAAAGAAAATTACATAACCGTTATCAAATCTCTAAAACTATTACAGAATTTTAAAAATTCTTCAAAGAGGCCTTGCACCTTTCAAGAATGCTTGCACTCAAAGAGATAGAAGTCTCGAGAAAGTCCAAGTTTTTGTCGAGTTCAGCAATAGCAACTTGACGTTGATTGGCGTTTTCCAAGTGCTCTATGGCTATCAATGCTTCAGTTTCTTGTTGCGAAGAGGAAGAGTTTCTCATCCTTTCTTCGACCAAACCTCTCTGGTACTTAGCATTCGACATCTTTGTTTGAAGAATTCGCATCTCCTCATCGTAGCGTTGGATTTTTAGATCCCATTCGGTAATCTCTTTTTTAGCCTCTTCTGCTTGCGCCTCAAGAGCTTCAATGTTACTCTGAGCAACATTAAGAGAGGCAAGCTCCTTCTCACGGAGTTGAACTTCTTGTTCTTTCTTCTTGAGAGTACTAGATTGCTGTTTAAGTAGAAGAGAAAGCTGCTCGAAAAGAGAACCAAATTCGATTGAGAAAAGGAGAAATTCTTGAGAAGGACCTGACCTATTTATCTTCTGAATGAGGGTCTTAATCTCAAGATACTCAGCAGGGTTTTGAGAAAGCCTTGTCACAAGATCCCCATTCAATATCTTAGCCTTCAATTGTTGGATCAGGTCTTCTGTCGATTCTTGGTTAATAGAGGCCAAGGAAGTGGTCGAAGAGCTGTTAGTCAAGTGTGTTGACGTACTTTGAAGACTCAACATAATTTTTAAAGCAGCCAAAGGGCTCTTTTTCTTCATCTCAGAAAGTTCTTGTTCACTAACAGCACCACTAGTCGACGCTTTAGCAGAGTTAGTCGGAGTGTTAGATTCAGCCTGACCAAGATCTTTTTCTCCTACATCAGCCATAGCAAAGATTTTAGGTTCAGAATTGCCAGCATTGGAAGTGTCAAGATCAACAATTGAGAGTTGTCCTTCGATAAGTGGGTTAATGGCCTCCACAAAAGTGGCTTCCACGTTTGTTGTCGACGGGGTTTCCGTTACAACGAGTTCTTGGGCCACATTGTCTATTGAAAGACTTGGGAGAATTTCTTCGACAGTTATATCAAGTGGTAGTGTGGGCGAAGGAGGCTTAGCAAAAGAAAGCTCTCGTGTTGCAACTTCAGTTAAGGATTCGACAGCAAGAGTTTGGACAGGTTTTTCTACCTGTTTACATTAAGTTACGCTATTAGTGTCGAAATTAACATAGTTGTAAAACAAATGAAGTTTAAGATAAAATTCAAAGAAATGCTTACTTTACGCTTCTTGCCTAAAGGGGAAGTTTGAAATTCGGAAGGCTCTTTGATGATAATGCCTTTTGTTGCCCTGTGAGGGTCAAGTAAAGGTCTCTTCCTCGACCTCTGTTTAAGAGGAATATCGTCCTCACTGTCGGTGTCCTGAAGAAAGAAGTCAGTTTACAATGCAGGTAACATCGTAAAGTAGGTGATGAACTTGAAAGAGTTTTCGAATCAAAGAAGAGGTTTATAAATGTTACCTCAGAACTAGCAGGGACAACTAGTTTTCCTCGAACTTTCGTCTTCTGAAGAGGGCTTGGTGCTTTGGGTACTTCAATTTTCTTCTTGATTTTCGGAGAGGGATTCTTTGTTGTTTTCTTGCTCCCTTTGCCCTTCGACTTGGCTATAGTTTTTTCTGATGTCGGAAATATTGGAAAGCAAGCAATAATTGAGCTCGACTACAAATAGTGAAATGTTAAAAGACATACAAATATCGAAAGATACATACCTTTGTGTCGGGAAGGGAAAGCAGACCTCAGTTTCTTCAAGAGCTTTTCATCAAAAGTATCGATGTTTCCGCCAGCAGCGTTAGTGTAATACTCAAGCCACCAGCCATGGAACTGTCTAGTACAGGAAAATTTGGGATTGAAGTTGAGAGGCTCGAAATCCAGAGTTTTGTAATGAAACTCTTTGAAAGACCGTTCATAGTCCCTCTCGGTTTCTGGAGTCATGAACTCTCGCCTGTGAAGATGCATAGGCGCAGGTCGAATTTGGCAGAGGCCAAATTGCCTTGCAAAATAACTTGGGAAATATCTACTAATTTCGAAGTTCTCTTTCTTCCTGTTGGGAGTGAGTCTGGTCGAAAGGATGGCTGGAGAAAGGTATGCTTGCCAAATTCTGTTGGTTTCTTCGACATGTTCAGTAGAAGTAGAGGGAAATGCCCTTCTAAACCAAGCAGGTCCATGAGGTCGATCCAAAAAATGGGCCATAGAATCTTTGAATTGGGTGCAATTTAGAAAAATCTCGAAGTAAATACAGAAAGATTCTTCTACAGTAATGCCTGTTTCTCTTGACTTCAACTGGGCTAAGCGGATACCCTCGGTTCTTCTTGTCTCCATGCCTGGTCGAGCTGTTTTTGGAACGAACAAGCCAAGTCTAGATTCAAAGGTGGCTATGAGCCACAACTGGAACAACCACATAGGACCAGAGACCAGGAAGGAAGTGGTCGGTTCATCTTCCTTTAACTCCTCAACAGCATTATCGAGTTGTTGGTGCAAAGTTCCTAAAATCAATTTGGCCAAATTGATGTCTCTCCCTGCGTGGAGTTGAGTAGCCAATGGTACATAGGACCTGGTAACTTGAAGGGAATGAGTGCAAAGGACGAACATGGATAGCCAAAGAGTAAGAAAGGCTATATGTTCTGAATCAGATACTTCTTCGGTATCGATTTGGTGCTGTTCACCAATATAAGGGGCAAAAGCAGCATTTTGGAAGTCGAAACCATAATCCTCAGTGGGAAGCTTAGGGTCGAAAGTTTCACCCAAAGGCTTTAGGCCAGTGATGGCAGCCACGTCTAAGAGAGTGGGGGATAACATACCACATTTGAGATGGAGACTGTGGGAGGTGCAATCCCAAAATTGCATGGCTGCCAAAATTAAGGTGCTGTTATACTTAGGCCCATACCTCGACAACTGTATTAGATCGAAAAGTCCTTGTTTCTTCCAGATTTTGGCTTTCTTGGCTTCTACTTAGTTAAGCCAATCTATATAGATTTGTTGGTCAACCCTAGGTGCAGACCTAAAAACCCTGTAAGGAGTGGCTAGAAAATCTAAATGGAAAGGTTTTTCAAAGAAGATTCTAGGCTGAAGTTGACGAAGGCTAGGGAAAATTTCTTCAATTTCTTCATTTTCTAGCAAGATGTTAGGAAGAGGGCCTAAAAACGCATGGGTATAAGGTTCAGGAGGAGGAATTAGTACCTGCTTTTGCCAATCGAGTACTCTTCCGTCGGTAAGGGCGGGTTCATCAACAAATTCTTCAATTGGTTGAACATTTTTGAGTTTGTCAGTTTCTTTCGGGTCGTTGATGAGTTTCGGAGCAGCGCTGGAAGAGGAAGCCATGAGTTCAAGAAAAGAAATGGAGAATACAAAAGTTCTTGTTTTTCAGAAATGGTTCTAAGGTTTCAAGCGAGTGAAGAGGAAAATGAAAAGACTCATTTGCTTTTATATGTTGGCGTGTACAGTGGTTCCCACGATTACCACAACGCACACGTTTGTGACCTTTCAAGGACGTGATGGCCCACCAACTACGCCACGTGGCACAATTAGGCAGTTTATGTTATTCACGCCATTTTAGCTGCGCCACTTTATCTGGGCAAATCATAATGGCATTTTTCTCTCACCATTTAATGCAAAGTTGTTGGAGGTGACGTTTCGAAATCTTCAAAAATATTCTTTTTCTTCCTTAACATTTGTGTTGTCGAAAAAGATATTTTTGGGGGGCAATTTGTTAGCCTAGAATTTCGACAAGGCTTTTGAGTGGTTATTTAATAGGGTTTGACTTTTCATTAAAGAACATTCATAATGCCTTCAGAAAGAATAAGTGACATTTATGTCATCTCAGCATGTTTTCGACAGAAGAGGTCTTCACCATTTCGACAGAGAAGAATTTTCGACAGGACAGTGTATTCAAGATTTCGTCAAGCAGTTATTAGCAGACAGTTGTGTCGAATTTCAAGACTACGGTTAATTCAACGTGGGCAATATGTGGCGTCGAACGTGGCACGAAGTCCGTCATTGGTTAATGAGACGTGGCCACGTGTCCATAGCAGTTTACATTTCAGTCATTATTTTCTGTATAAATAAGGGTTTCTACGTAGGAATCAGGGGTGGCAAATTATTATACCAAACACACAATTCTGAAACTCTAACTTCCAAGTCACAGCGAAAACAGAGCAAAAGAATTCTTGTACAACGTATGTGAATTTGTACACCATTCTCTTTACATTCAATGCAATTTATTGGTTTCAATACAAGTCATTTTACATTTCTGCGTTCCATTTTATCACTTCTTTTACTTTGATTTCCACTTTCATGGTGAATTGTCTCCCTTTTAAAATATATTTGTTGACAAACTGTGGTGTTTAAAGGCAATTGCTTTAGAGATTTCTGGTTTAATCTCACAAACATTTCTAATAAAACCAGTGATTATTTGCTAAAAACACCAGCAAACAAATGGTTGTTATATTCTGACGGTTATTAGCATTGAGGCCAACTGCCCTGAATAATTTATCTATGGTGGCGAAATACTCATCAGCACGGTAATATATTATATATGCATGCTTCAGCCAAAATTGATATATAAACGTGTTGTATATCAGTTTATTACTTATTGTATTGCTATAGATTTTTTCTTTATTTTTGTGTTAATTATTTGTCAAATTTATTTGATAAATATTTGGAGGGAATTTTATTTTTGTGAAGTTAGCAACTATTTTACAACATTTGGTGCCGAGGGTACGTAAGACATTAGTTTCTTCCGTGGTGAGATACAGAATTAGGGATGTAAACGGGGCGGGCGGGCACGGGTACCAACAACCCGCTACCCGCCCCGCGAGATATAAATGAGACCCGTGCCGGCATGCCCGCCCCGTATCCGCGCGGGTACCCGCGTAGCGAGTATTAAATGAGTATTTTCTTCTCGCGGGTATTAGAGTTATAAAAAAAATGATAAAATAATATATGAAATACTATACAAAATTAATCTTTTTTTTTTACCAAACAAAATTAATCTTTTGAACACCGTATGTTTTGTTCATTTATATAAGAAAATTATGTATTTTGTTAGGCATTTATCTTATCAATTATTTACTAACTTATAATCATTAACAAATGGAGATAAAAAAATACTAGAATTACAATAATAGGAAACTTTGAAAATAACAACTCACTAATTATCCAAAATATTTTGATAAAAGATACAACCACAAGTTTATATTTTAAACTAGGTGTATATATATATATATATATATATATATATATATATATATATATATATATATATATATATATATATGAAGGTAATTAGATATATATGTTACGGGTACGGGTACCTCATTACCCGGCCCCACCCCATTTATTGACGGGTATTTTTATTGCCCGTTTATTTTGTCCACGGGTACCCGTTAAGAGACCCGCCCCGTGCCCGTTGCAGGTTTTACCCGCGGGTACCCACGGGTGCGGTTTTTTTTGCATCCCTATACAGAATGAAGAAGGAGGCCTTAGCTACTGTCAGGGAATTAATGAGCAAAATAAGGAGCTACATGAGTTTTTTTTTGGGCTGCTGATATAGTCTGGATTTTATAACTACGAACTACCATAACTTTGCATTACATCTTGGATTTGAAATATATAGGAAACGAGTGCAGCATGGTGTGAGTTGAAGAGAAGAGAAGGAAGCTAGCTGGTGTGCTATTTTTCATAATTCATAAATAGAGGCAGAGGTTGAAGCATTTGAAATAGCACTTCATACAAAGCTCTACTACCAAAAATTAATTCTACTTCTAGACCGATACTTTTATGTTAGAGTGAGAATCGGGGAAAATTAAGGTTTAATGTTAGAAGAGAGGAAAAAACACTCTTGAATATTTTGCAAGTTCTTGAGGGATCAAAGTTTCTAGCTCCTCTATGAATGGAGCATATGGATTAACAGGAACAAGCGACCCTCATCTAGAGCCATGTGCATTTTCGTGCATTTAAAGTCTGAACTCAACTCGAGATTGATCGAACGATCAATCGCACACATGAACTCAGCTATAAGCCTATAACAGCCCCGCCACATGGGACAAGTCAAGTGTCAAAAGGGTCCTACAGTAAACCAATCAACGGTATCTATAAATAGGTGACCCCACTTGTGAATCAAGACCACTTTCAATTCATTCACCTCTCACTCTTATACTTTGCTGATTTAAGCAAGAGTGTTTGCAAGTACACCACCCCATCGTGCTCCACCACATCTCAACTCCGACCAAATCAATCTTCTTCAGCTCGCCAGACCCGAACAATATGAAATTACTCATTGTTGGTAATATGGAATGTAACAGTTGTATGTTATATGTTATAGGTTAGAGAAATGGTTCATAGACACCCAAAATACACCAAACACTTCTAAAGAGAAAGTAGAGTGTTGGATAGGTGTTGGCAATTTGGATGTTAAAAAAACCATGGTTATTTACTGTATTATTTCTTTTCAGATTACATTATATATTATTTCTCTATTTTCTGCTATATAAATAAATCTTTTCTATACCTCATTGTACATTTTTCTATTATATAAATTCCAGTGGCAGTAGCGAGGTCACTTCAAAAGTGGTTTATTTGAGGTCAACAACGTATACGCAAGAACAATTTCCGCTGTAAAATTTTATGAAACCAGTGTTGAGAACCTAGTTTGGTCACATCCATGATGATTTGATGATCATGAATGTTGTCATAAATTAGTCTGATGTAGGGGGGAAATAAGCATCATGATAAACGCTCCTTAATCTGCAAAAGAAAAAAACTTATACAACTCCGTGGAAACTGCTTGTACTATTTTCCTATTAGAATATGCTGTGTGGAGATAGAGTTGGTTTGTTATTTGTGTCTGAAAGTTCATAAATATTACACGTGTTTTATTTGGATTTGAAAATAGTAAGGAACAATACATGAATTTCATCCTCTGCAAAACAATCATACGCTACACACTTGCGCGCACACACACACTGACACACATCATTAAGACCAAAATTGCGTTGTGTACCTTATTAGTTCACAAGGCTTTGAAATTTACATATGATGTACTTCAAATTCTTACAACAAAGCGATCAAGGTCCTGTCCGTGCATGATAGACCAGCAAGGGCTCTAGTGTCAAACTCTGTTCATTGTTTTAGCACAGCACCATTTAGGGATCGTCCATGACCAGAGTAGGCCTGATGACTAGGTACGAACAACCAATTGGAATAGATTATTGGATGGCAAGCATTTCCCTTGAAATGCACCGATTTGGATCTTGGTTCATCCAAAAGTATAATTTCATTTTCTGTATCAGATTGGCATAGGGAGGCATCTCTCAAATGCCAAATGTATTTAGAGTAAGCAAATAATCAGTTGGCATATTCAAGATTCCATCATCTTAATGAGAAATGCAGCTTCTAATGCTGATTCCTTGGACTGCAAATATCGGTTTTCATCGACCAAATCTGCAGTCAAATTCAGCAGTATAGGCCGTTTTGGGTCATAAATTGAAAAATCGCGTACTCTTGCTACCCATTTTGCTGCTTCCCACACCCCAAATCTGAGTCATGAAAAACAAAAGGTCAACAACAAAGGTCCATCAGTAAAATCTGAGTCATGAAAAACAAAAAGTCAACAACAAAGGTCCATCAGTATAGACCTGATAGTCTGATATTTTTTACTATTCACTCAAATACAATAAATGTATAAACAACAGTCTTTGAACGGCAATAGGCAGCTTCCGTTATACTTGGATGGGATAATGATAACAGAGAGGAGGAGGGGGAAATGTGATTTTCACTTAATCCCCACATATTTAACCTCTCCATCTCTTCCACCTCCTACCCTTTCTTTTTCCTTTTGATTTACTCTCCTCTTATAGGGACTTGGGTATTATAGGGTGCATGCTTATCACCCACCCTTTCCTTCACAAATACCAAAAATGCCATGATTTTTCTTTATGATGCATGTAATTGTTAATGTCAAGAGGCTTAGTTAGGTGACTGCTATGCGGAAATCAAAGGTTTACAACAGGCATCTACTCAGAGCAGATGCCTAGATCCAATCTCTAGATATTATTTGAAAAAACAATCTAAAACTTAGAATGGCAACACTAGAGTCAGCTGTAGCACAAATCCTAAAGGCAATTAAAATTTAAAACAGTTTCAATGTTGCGAAAATTCACATACTCGCCCCGTATCCGCGCGGGTACCCGCGTAGCGGGTATTAAATGAGTATTTTCTTCTCGCGGGTATTAGAGTTATAAAAAAAATGATAAAATAATATATGAAATACTATACAAAATTAATCTTTTTTTTTTACCAAACAAAATTAATCTTTTGAACACCGTATGTTTTGTTCATTTATATAAGAAAATTATGTATTTTGTTAGGCATTTATCTTATCAATTATTTACTAACTTATAATCATTAACAAATGGAGATAAAAAAATACTAGAATTACAATAATAGGAAACTTTGAAAATAACAACTCACTAATTATCCAAAATATTTTGATAAAAGATACAACCACAAGTTTATATTTTAAACTAGGTGTATATATATATATATATATATATATATATATATATATATATATATATATATATATATATATATATATGAAGGTAATTAGATATATATGTTACGGGTACGGGTACCTCATTACCCGGCCCCACCCCATTTATTGACGGGTATTTTTATTGCCCGTTTATTTTGTCCACGGGTACCCGTTAAGAGACCCGCCCCGTGCCCGTTGCAGGTTTTACCCGCGGGTACCCACGGGTGCGGTTTTTTTTTGCATCCCTATACAGAATGAAGAAGGAGGCCTTAGCTACTGTCAGGGAATTAATGAGCAAAATAAGGAGCTACATGAGTTTTTTTTTGGGCTGCTGATATAGTCTGGATTTTATAACTACGAACTACCATAACTTTGCATTACATCTTGGATTTGAAATATATAGGAAACGAGTGCAGCATGGTGTGAGTTGAAGAGAAGAGAAGGAAGCTAGCTGGTGTGCTATTTTTCATAATTCATAAATAGAGGCAGAGGTTGAAGCATTTGAAATAGCACTTCATACAAAGCTCTACTACCAAAAATTAATTCTACTTCTAGACCGATACTTTTATGTTAGAGTGAGAATCGGGGAAAATTAAGGTTTAATGTTAGAAGAGAGGAAAAAACACTCTTGAATATTTTGCAAGTTCTTGAGGGATCAAAGTTTCTAGCTCCTCTATGAATGGAGCATATGGATTAACAGGAACAAGCGACCCTCATCTAGAGCCATGTGCATTTTCGTGCATTTAAAGTCTGAACTCAACTCGAGATTGATCGAACGATCAATCGCACACATGAACTCAGCTATAAGCCTATAACAGCCCCGCCACATGGGACAAGTCAAGTGTCAAAAGGGTCCTACAGTAAACCAATCAACGGTATCTATAAATAGGTGACCCCACTTGTGAATCAAGACCACTTTCAATTCATTCACCTCTCACTCTTATACTTTGCTGATTTAAGCAAGAGTGTTTGCAAGTACACCACCCCATCGTGCTCCACCACATCTCAACTCCGACCAAATCAATCTTCTTCAGCTCGCCAGACCCGAACAATATGAAATTACTCATTGTTGGTAATATGGAATGTAACAGTTGTATGTTATATGTTATAGGTTAGAGAAATGGTTCATAGACACCCAAAATACACCAAACACTTCTAAAGAGAAAGTAGAGTGTTGGATAGGTGTTGGCAATTTGGATGTTAAAAAAACCATGGTTATTTACTGTATTATTTCTTTTCAGATTACATTATATATTATTTCTCTATTTTCTGCTATATAAATAAATCTTTTCTATACCTCATTGTACATTTTTCTATTATATAAATTCCAGTGGCAGTAGCGAGGTCACTTCAAAAGTGGTTTATTTGAGGTCAACAACGTATACGCAAGAACAATTTCCGCTGTAAAATTTTATGAAACCAGTGTTGAGAACCTAGTTTGGTCACATCCATGATGATTTGATGATCATGAATGTTGTCATAAATTAGTCTGATGTAGGGGGGAAATAAGCATCATGATAAACGCTCCTTAATCTGCAAAAGAAAAAAACTTATACAACTCCGTGGAAACTGCTTGTACTATTTTCCTATTAGAATATGCTGTGTGGAGATAGAGTTGGTTTGTTATTTGTGTCTGAAAGTTCATAAATATTACACGTGTTTTATTTGGATTTGAAAATAGTAAGGAACAATACATGAATTTCATCCTCTGCAAAACAATCATACGCTACACACTTGCGCGCACACACACACTGACACACATCATTAAGACCAAAATTGCGTTGTGTACCTTATTAGTTCACAAGGCTTTGAAATTTACATATGATGTACTTCAAATTCTTACAACAAAGCGATCAAGGTCCTGTCCGTGCATGATAGACCAGCAAGGGCTCTAGTGTCAAACTCTGTTCATTGTTTTAGCACAGCACCATTTAGGGATCGTCCATGACCAGAGTAGGCCTGATGACTAGGTACGAACAACCAATTGGAATAGATTATTGGATGGCAAGCATTTCCCTTGAAATGCACCGATTTGGATCTTGGTTCATCCAAAAGTATAATTTCATTTTCTGTATCAGATTGGCATAGGGAGGCATCTCTCAAATGCCAAATGTATTTAGAGTAAGCAAATAATCAGTTGGCATATTCAAGATTCCATCATCTTAATGAGAAATGCAGCTTCTAATGCTGATTCCTTGGACTGCAAATATCGGTTTTCATCGACCAAATCTGCAGTCAAATTCAGCAGTATAGGCCGTTTTGGGTCATAAATTGAAAAATCGCGTACTCTTGCTACCCATTTTGCTGCTTCCCACACCCCAAATCTGAGTCATGAAAAACAAAAGGTCAACAACAAAGGTCCATCAGTAAAATCTGAGTCATGAAAAACAAAAAGTCAACAACAAAGGTCCATCAGTATAGACCTGATAGTCTGATATTTTTTACTATTCACTCAAATACAATAAATGTATAAACAACAGTCTTTGAACGGCAATAGGCAGCTTCCGTTATACTTGGATGGGATAATGATAACAGAGAGGAGGAGGGGGAAATGTGATTTTCACTTAATCCCCACATATTTAACCTCTCCATCTCTTCCACCTCCTACCCTTTCTTTTTCCTTTTGATTTACTCTCCTCTTATAGGGACTTGGGTATTATAGGGTGCATGCTTATCACCCACCCTTTCCTTCACAAATACCAAAAATGCCATGATTTTTCTTTATGATGCATGTAATTGTTAATGTCAAGAGGCTTAGTTAGGTGACTGCTATGCGGAAATCAAAGGTTTACAACAGGCATCTACTCAGAGCAGATGCCTAGATCCAATCTCTAGATATTATTTGAAAAAACAATCTAAAACTTAGAATGGCAACACTAGAGTCAGCTGTAGCACAAATCCTAAAGGCAATTAAAATTTAAAACAGTTTCAATGTTGCGAAAATTCACATACTCGCCCCGTATCCGCGCGGGTACCCGCGTAGCGGGTATTAAATGAGTATTTTCTTCTCGCGGGTATTAGAGTTATAAAAAAAATGATAAAATAATATATGAAATACTATACAAAATTAATCTTTTTTTTTTACCAAACAAAATTAATCTTTTGAACACCGTATGTTTTGTTCATTTATATAAGAAAATTATGTATTTTGTTAGGCATTTATCTTATCAATTATTTACTAACTTATAATCATTAACAAATGGAGATAAAAAAATACTAGAATTACAATAATAGGAAACTTTGAAAATAACAACTCACTAATTATCCAAAATATTTTGATAAAAGATACAACCACAAGTTTATATTTTAAACTAGGTGTATATATATATATATATATATATATATATATATATATATATATATATATATATATATATATATATATGAAGGTAATTAGATATATATGTTACGGGTACGGGTACCTCATTACCCGGCCCCACCCCATTTATTGACGGGTATTTTTATTGCCCGTTTATTTTGTCCACGGGTACCCGTTAAGAGACCCGCCCCGTGCCCGTTGCAGGTTTTACCCGCGGGTACCCACGGGTGCGGTTTTTTTTTTGCATCCCTATACAGAATGAAGAAGGAGGCCTTAGCTACTGTCAGGGAATTAATGAGCAAAATAAGGAGCTACATGAGTTTTTTTTTGGGCTGCTGATATAGTCTGGATTTTATAACTACGAACTACCATAACTTTGCATTACATCTTGGATTTGAAATATATAGGAAACGAGTGCAGCATGGTGTGAGTTGAAGAGAAGAGAAGGAAGCTAGCTGGTGTGCTATTTTTCATAATTCATAAATAGAGGCAGAGGTTGAAGCATTTGAAATAGCACTTCATACAAAGCTCTACTACCAAAAATTAATTCTACTTCTAGACCGATACTTTTATGTTAGAGTGAGAATCGGGGAAAATTAAGGTTTAATGTTAGAAGAGAGGAAAAAACACTCTTGAATATTTTGCAAGTTCTTGAGGGATCAAAGTTTCTAGCTCCTCTATGAATGGAGCATATGGATTAACAGGAACAAGCGACCCTCATCTAGAGCCATGTGCATTTTCGTGCATTTAAAGTCTGAACTCAACTCGAGATTGATCGAACGATCAATCGCACACATGAACTCAGCTATAAGCCTATAACAGCCCCGCCACATGGGACAAGTCAAGTGTCAAAAGGGTCCTACAGTAAACCAATCAACGGTATCTATAAATAGGTGACCCCACTTGTGAATCAAGACCACTTTCAATTCATTCACCTCTCACTCTTATACTTTGCTGATTTAAGCAAGAGTGTTTGCAAGTACACCACCCCATCGTGCTCCACCACATCTCAACTCCGACCAAATCAATCTTCTTCAGCTCGCCAGACCCGAACAATATGAAATTACTCATTGTTGGTAATATGGAATGTAACAGTTGTATGTTATATGTTATAGGTTAGAGAAATGGTTCATAGACACCCAAAATACACCAAACACTTCTAAAGAGAAAGTAGAGTGTTGGATAGGTGTTGGCAATTTGGATGTTAAAAAAACCATGGTTATTTACTGTATTATTTCTTTTCAGATTACATTATATATTATTTCTCTATTTTCTGCTATATAAATAAATCTTTTCTATACCTCATTGTACATTTTTCTATTATATAAATTCCAGTGGCAGTAGCGAGGTCACTTCAAAAGTGGTTTATTTGAGGTCAACAACGTATACGCAAGAACAATTTCCGCTGTAAAATTTTATGAAACCAGTGTTGAGAACCTAGTTTGGTCACATCCATGATGATTTGATGATCATGAATGTTGTCATAAATTAGTCTGATGTAGGGGGGAAATAAGCATCATGATAAACGCTCCTTAATCTGCAAAAGAAAAAAACTTATACAACTCCGTGGAAACTGCTTGTACTATTTTCCTATTAGAATATGCTGTGTGGAGATAGAGTTGGTTTGTTATTTGTGTCTGAAAGTTCATAAATATTACACGTGTTTTATTTGGATTTGAAAATAGTAAGGAACAATACATGAATTTCATCCTCTGCAAAACAATCATACGCTACACACTTGCGCGCACACACACACTGACACACATCATTAAGACCAAAATTGCGTTGTGTACCTTATTAGTTCACAAGGCTTTGAAATTTACATATGATGTACTTCAAATTCTTACAACAAAGCGATCAAGGTCCTGTCCGTGCATGATAGACCAGCAAGGGCTCTAGTGTCAAACTCTGTTCATTGTTTTAGCACAGCACCATTTAGGGATCGTCCATGACCAGAGTAGGCCTGATGACTAGGTACGAACAACCAATTGGAATAGATTATTGGATGGCAAGCATTTCCCTTGAAATGCACCGATTTGGATCTTGGTTCATCCAAAAGTATAATTTCATTTTCTGTATCAGATTGGCATAGGGAGGCATCTCTCAAATGCCAAATGTATTTAGAGTAAGCAAATAATCAGTTGGCATATTCAAGATTCCATCATCTTAATGAGAAATGCAGCTTCTAATGCTGATTCCTTGGACTGCAAATATCGGTTTTCATCGACCAAATCTGCAGTCAAATTCAGCAGTATAGGCCGTTTTGGGTCATAAATTGAAAAATCGCGTACTCTTGCTACCCATTTTGCTGCTTCCCACACCCCAAATCTGAGTCATGAAAAACAAAAGGTCAACAACAAAGGTCCATCAGTAAAATCTGAGTCATGAAAAACAAAAAGTCAACAACAAAGGTCCATCAGTATAGACCTGATAGTCTGATATTTTTTACTATTCACTCAAATACAATAAATGTATAAACAACAGTCTTTGAACGGCAATAGGCAGCTTCCGTTATACTTGGATGGGATAATGATAACAGAGAGGAGGAGGGGGAAATGTGATTTTCACTTAATCCCCACATATTTAACCTCTCCATCTCTTCCACCTCCTACCCTTTCTTTTTCCTTTTGATTTACTCTCCTCTTATAGGGACTTGGGTATTATAGGGTGCATGCTTATCACCCACCCTTTCCTTCACAAATACCAAAAATGCCATGATTTTTCTTTATGATGCATGTAATTGTTAATGTCAAGAGGCTTAGTTAGGTGACTGCTATGCGGAAATCAAAGGTTTACAACAGGCATCTACTCAGAGCAGATGCCTAGATCCAATCTCTAGATATTATTTGAAAAAACAATCTAAAACTTAGAATGGCAACACTAGAGTCAGCTGTAGCACAAATCCTAAAGGCAATTAAAATTTAAAACAGTTTCAATGTTGCGAAAATTCACATACTCGCCCCGTATCCGCGCGGGTACCCGCGTAGCGGGTATTAAATGAGTATTTTCTTCTCGCGGGTATTAGAGTTATAAAAAAAATGATAAAATAATATATGAAATACTATACAAAATTAATCTTTTTTTTTTACCAAACAAAATTAATCTTTTGAACACCGTATGTTTTGTTCATTTATATAAGAAAATTATGTATTTTGTTAGGCATTTATCTTATCAATTATTTACTAACTTATAATCATTAACAAATGGAGATAAAAAAATACTAGAATTACAATAATAGGAAACTTTGAAAATAACAACTCACTAATTATCCAAAATATTTTGATAAAAGATACAACCACAAGTTTATATTTTAAACTAGGTGTATATATATATATATATATATATATATATATATATGAAGGTAATTAGATATATATGTTACGGGTACGGGTACCTCATTACCCGGCCCCACCCCATTTATTGACGGGTATTTTTATTGCCCGTTTATTTTGTCCACGGGTACCCGTTAAGAGACCCGCCCCGTGCCCGTTGCAGGTTTTACCCGCGGGTACCCACGGGTGCGGTTTTTTTTTGCATCCCTATACAGAATGAAGAAGGAGGCCTTAGCTACTGTCAGGGAATTAATGAGCAAAATAAGGAGCTACATGAGTTTTTTTTTGGGCTGCTGATATAGTCTGGATTTTATAACTACGAACTACCATAACTTTGCATTACATCTTGGATTTGAAATATATAGGAAACGAGTGCAGCATGGTGTGAGTTGAAGAGAAGAGAAGGAAGCTAGCTGGTGTGCTATTTTTCATAATTCATAAATAGAGGCAGAGGTTGAAGCATTTGAAATAGCACTTCATACAAAGCTCTACTACCAAAAATTAATTCTACTTCTAGACCGATACTTTTATGTTAGAGTGAGAATCGGGGAAAATTAAGGTTTAATGTTAGAAGAGAGGAAAAAACACTCTTGAATATTTTGCAAGTTCTTGAGGGATCAAAGTTTCTAGCTCCTCTATGAATGGAGCATATGGATTAACAGGAACAAGCGACCCTCATCTAGAGCCATGTGCATTTTCGTGCATTTAAAGTCTGAACTCAACTCGAGATTGATCGAACGATCAATCGCACACATGAACTCAGCTATAAGCCTATAACAGCCCCGCCACATGGGACAAGTCAAGTGTCAAAAGGGTCCTACAGTAAACCAATCAACGGTATCTATAAATAGGTGACCCCACTTGTGAATCAAGACCACTTTCAATTCATTCACCTCTCACTCTTATACTTTGCTGATTTAAGCAAGAGTGTTTGCAAGTACACCACCCCATCGTGCTCCACCACATCTCAACTCCGACCAAATCAATCTTCTTCAGCTCGCCAGACCCGAACAATATGAAATTACTCATTGTTGGTAATATGGAATGTAACAGTTGTATGTTATATGTTATAGGTTAGAGAAATGGTTCATAGACACCCAAAATACACCAAACACTTCTAAAGAGAAAGTAGAGTGTTGGATAGGTGTTGGCAATTTGGATGTTAAAAAAACCATGGTTATTTACTGTATTATTTCTTTTCAGATTACATTATATATTATTTCTCTATTTTCTGCTATATAAATAAATCTTTTCTATACCTCATTGTACATTTTTCTATTATATAAATTCCAGTGGCAGTAGCGAGGTCACTTCAAAAGTGGTTTATTTGAGGTCAACAACGTATACGCAAGAACAATTTCCGCTGTAAAATTTTATGAAACCAGTGTTGAGAACCTAGTTTGGTCACATCCATGATGATTTGATGATCATGAATGTTGTCATAAATTAGTCTGATGTAGGGGGGAAATAAGCATCATGATAAACGCTCCTTAATCTGCAAAAGAAAAAAACTTATACAACTCCGTGGAAACTGCTTGTACTATTTTCCTATTAGAATATGCTGTGTGGAGATAGAGTTGGTTTGTTATTTGTGTCTGAAAGTTCATAAATATTACACGTGTTTTATTTGGATTTGAAAATAGTAAGGAACAATACATGAATTTCATCCTCTGCAAAACAATCATACGCTACACACTTGCGCGCACACACACACTGACACACATCATTAAGACCAAAATTGCGTTGTGTACCTTATTAGTTCACAAGGCTTTGAAATTTACATATGATGTACTTCAAATTCTTACAACAAAGCGATCAAGGTCCTGTCCGTGCATGATAGACCAGCAAGGGCTCTAGTGTCAAACTCTGTTCATTGTTTTAGCACAGCACCATTTAGGGATCGTCCATGACCAGAGTAGGCCTGATGACTAGGTACGAACAACCAATTGGAATAGATTATTGGATGGCAAGCATTTCCCTTGAAATGCACCGATTTGGATCTTGGTTCATCCAAAAGTATAATTTCATTTTCTGTATCAGATTGGCATAGGGAGGCATCTCTCAAATGCCAAATGTATTTAGAGTAAGCAAATAATCAGTTGGCATATTCAAGATTCCATCATCTTAATGAGAAATGCAGCTTCTAATGCTGATTCCTTGGACTGCAAATATCGGTTTTCATCGACCAAATCTGCAGTCAAATTCAGCAGTATAGGCCGTTTTGGGTCATAAATTGAAAAATCGCGTACTCTTGCTACCCATTTTGCTGCTTCCCACACCCCAAATCTGAGTCATGAAAAACAAAAGGTCAACAACAAAGGTCCATCAGTAAAATCTGAGTCATGAAAAACAAAAAGTCAACAACAAAGGTCCATCAGTATAGACCTGATAGTCTGATATTTTTTACTATTCACTCAAATACAATAAATGTATAAACAACAGTCTTTGAACGGCAATAGGCAGCTTCCGTTATACTTGGATGGGATAATGATAACAGAGAGGAGGAGGGGGAAATGTGATTTTCACTTAATCCCCACATATTTAACCTCGCCATCTCTTCCACCTCCTACCCTTTCTTTTTCCTTTTGATTTACTCTCCTCTTATAGGGACTTGGGTATTATAGGGTGCATGCTTATCACCCACCCTTTCCTTCACAAATACCAAAAATGCCATGATTTTTCTTTATGATGCATGTAATTGTTAATGTCAAGAGGCTTAGTTAGGTGACTGCTATGCGGAAATCAAAGGTTTACAACAGGCATCTACTCAGAGCAGATGCCTAGATCCAATCTCTAGATATTATTTGAAAAAACAATCTAAAACTTAGAATGGCAACACTAGAGTCAGCTGTAGCACAAATCCTAAAGGCAATTAAAATTTAAAACAGTTTCAATGTTGCGAAAATTCACATACTCATTGAAATGTCAACACAATAAAAGACTACAACTTAAATAATGAAAAATAAAAATTGTCTAACTAGGATATGCATTATAATCGCACAAATCAACCATGATGGAAACCATGTATAGCAAGGCAGCAAAATGTGTAAAACATCAGGAACTTACCGTGTATTGAAAGATGAGGTTGCTAATACTGCTGGATAAAGAACATCCTTTTGAATATTATCATACGGAGAATATTCTCGAATTGCAAGAAAATCATCGAGTTCACCAGGGTTGCCAAACTCTTGATAATCATCAGCTTCAAGTGGTAAGATGGGATACAGAAGAGTGTTGGTCGCATCTAAAAAAGGAACCTGCAGCAGAAAACATACAAAAGAAGCAAATCTGAGTGTTTGAAAAAATGCATTTAAACAGAGCCTCAGAAATCCAATCTCAAAAGCAGGCACGCATTCTGGGATACCTTTAAGATTGCAGCACGAAATAATTCTGGAGAACGATTAATAGCTGCAGCAACCAAAAGCCCTCCAGCACTATATCCCCAACCAGCCAATTTGTTTTCATGCACAATATCTTTTTCAATCATGAACTTGGCACAAGAGATATAATCATTGATTGAATTGCATTTCCTTGTTCGCCTCCCATCATGGTGCCATTTTTTACCATAACCACCTCCACCTCTGAAACAGGACACCCAAACTATAGTAGATATGAGATCAGACTTGAGAAAAAACTAAACCTACTTGGAAAGTTTGCAGCAACTTAGAAACGGATAGGATATTCTATATATTAACATAATAAAGAAAATATCCATACAAATATGCATTGAGTACATGGCCACCAGCTTGAAGCCTACCTAACATCAGCATAGGCTACAACCCAACCACGGTCCAGGAGGCTTTTAAGTTCACTGCGCCACCGTTTGTCAAGTAACTCACCAAAAGCTCCATGCCCACGCAATATGCCAGGTTTTTTATCTTCTGGGTTATTGTTACGAGCAAAAACAACAGTCAATGGAATCAAAACCCCATCAAATGAAGGTACAACATATTGCTCACAGGCATAAAACTCAGACAGGTCATTCCATGAGTGGTCATTTTCCAAGTTGGCTTTCCCAGGACTGTAGTGCTCTGCATTTGAGGATTCCATGCTTACACTTGCAGAATTTTTACCATATAATATTCGTGTTCTGTCATGAAGCATATTTTGCTGTTGAATGATGTTCCACCTACTGGTTGCTAAGTCATAATCAACCACAGCATCAGGCATCTGCATAAAACTTATCGTGAACATACTGGGATTTGATAATGACCTCTGAGACCAAATGTGTGAAAGGAAGCATCTAATAATCATGTCCATGCACATATGCAAGTAACAATGAGCACACTACATATTGACATAAAGAAGCAGAAGCAATCATTCAATTACCACAGGAGATGATATTATGAAGCGCATGACTGATGAGAAAAAGTCATAATTTGGCCCAGGTGAAATTTGACAAACATGTTTTGGGAGAGACAAGTACTGCAGGTCTAGCTTCCTCAGTTTAAATTCCCCCTGTGACAAGAATAAGGTGGACTATAGCAGTATTTCAATGAGATGATAAATCACAATTACATCAAGAACATATCTGTAAGAGCCTGTTATAGCAAATTCTCTTTCAATACCTTCCCAGAGATCAGTGGCAGTCCAACTGAACAAAGTTGAAATTTTCGACCTTCCCTCAAAATAAGTGCCAAGTATTTATCACTAAAATCAACATCCTCAATAACCAAATCTGGGTCGTCGACAAATACCTCCTGCAGTTTGAGGCAGAATAGATCATGCAAGGTAAAGCAGATTGTTACAGGCAAGGCAAGTAAAACGAACAAACATAAAAACAGGTAATTGTAATAACAACATATATCGCTATCTCAAGTAAACTCGTGTTTTACGTTTACTGTAAAAGTAATAAAAACAAAACAGGCCAACAATAGAAAAAAGTGATGTTTGAAACTAACCTCCCATTTTCTCGGATTCGAATCAGTATCCTCTGGACTACAAAGTAGATAATGACAATCAACTGATATCCCACCTTTGGGAGCATCTGTGAATAGATAAAGATAACCTCTGTGATGTTCAACTACGCAGTGAGCTATAGCATCACACTCCCACACAAGTTTCAAGCCAGACAATGGATCAGCTGCATTTATTAGAAAGACCTAAAAAATGGTTACAATTATCATACAATATGAAAGATATTAAACAGATGGAGTTTTTACAGTATGTATGTATTACTTTTGATGATGTGGTAGAGTATATATTCACGGTCACAAATTTAAAGTCTTTTGTGTGCCTTATACTAATGCTAACATTTTCATCTGATTCTTCCAAAAGCAAAACATCTTCATCAGTTGATCCAATAAGACTGTAATAGATCCTGCAGCAACATGCGGAAGGATGAGATCAAGGAAGATTTACCTGGATTCAAAAGCTAATTATCATAAGAAAAAAACTAACTGCCACTTTGAATTCTACCAGAGCAGAGGCTATGTTTGGATTAATGGAAAAAAATGGAATAGAGCAGAATGTAATGGGAAGGAGTGCTATTAGATTCCATTGTTTGAATTATTCAAAATATGATGAAATGGAATGGAGCAATATTGAATGCATTTCATTCATTCTCTTTCATCCAATGAAATGGAACTAATATTTTTCTATTCCATCCTCTAAATATTCAAAAAATGAAATAGTAACTCTGTCTTTATTCCATTCCAGTCACTATTAAATACTCAAACATAAGTCACCCAAAAAATCAATAACAATTTACACACCGGTATGGCCTCATGTTCTGATCCGTTACAACATAAAGCAATGCCTGACCATCTTTAGCCCATGCCAAGTTTGAAACTCGATCTGCCTGAGGCTTACTACACAGCGAACCCGAATTCAAATTTCTCACAGATAACTTGAAGTAGCCATTGTCTTTATCATACATAGTGTATGCAAGAAACTGATGGTTCGGCGAAACCTCAGAAAGTTCCTCGTAGGCATAACCTACAAAATTTTTGGAAGAAAACAACTTTCAGCATTCCCCAACAACTTCATCTAGCCTAAACTTCTCTTCAAAATCACCTAACTAATTTTCTATAACCAATCAAATTAATTGAGAATCGCATTGTATTAATACATTACCTCCAAATCTCTCTGCCTCTTGATTGTAGTCAACTAGCTTCTGCTCAATCGTCTTCCCGGTAGTAAAGTCGAAACCAGCAGGAGGATACTTATGTGATATGAAATCATCGTTCAAGCTAGCCAATCTTCTGCAAAGCACTGGGTAGGTTTTTCCTTCTTCAACACGACGATAATACAACCTATACAACACAAAAACTCCAACCAATCACAAAGCGTAAAAGAGATAACATCTTTTTTGCGAAGGCAGTGAAAAACAACAAACCAAGGGCCCCAGCGAAGAGGAGGAGTGGAAAGATCGAAGGGCATTCGAGAGGCCATCTCGAAGTGAAGTTTGTTGAGGAGACGTTCAGAATCGGACATGACGGCTTCCGTATACTTCTCTTCTTGCTCCATTAACACGTCCATATGACGCATCGCTACCTTGTCGCTCAGGTTTGACATCCAACTGTAAGGGTCTTCCCATGTCACCCCGTGGAAGCTGAACTTCTGAGGCTTCTTTGGTGCCTTAGGAGGCGTCGCCGGCGGAGGTGGCTTTGCCGTCTTGTACTGCCGGGATAGCAGGTAGCTGCGGCGGGTAACGACTGGGAAACGAAATATATGGCGCATTACTGTATCGGTCGATGTTTCCGGGATGAGGAAAGGGTTTTAGCTCAGTACATAAAACCCAGGTGACCTTTGTTTCCAGTATAAAAATGGTCTAAATAATATTTTTACTTTCCAAAATTATAAAAAATGGCTCAAATAATAATATTTTATAATTATTAATTAAAACATATTAATATTACTTAAAATCAAAAGAAACCAAATATACCTTAATTTATTGTTTCAATTATTCATTTTATAAATTCTCAACAAAATATGTGAAAACATAATAATATTTAGTAAAAGAGCAATGCTATTTCTAGCACAAATTCTTTCATGAAATCTACTAGCAATAAAACGTATCAAAATCAAGAGCCTATTGCAACTCGATATCCAAGATTCCAAGTCACACACACAAGCATGACTTACAACACTTGTCCGAACTAGCAATCATCGAGAGAATGACCTCGCCTCAGTGCTATACATCGAGTTATCATCACTTAAGTTAAGGTTTGGTTTCTCCTCTATCCACTTTAGAATCTCCTTTGCATATTTAAGTTTTCCATCAACACTACCAGACTAGCCCCCTCACCAGGGACACATACAAGTTTCTCCCTGTAAGAGATGAATAAGTCTCTTAAACTTAACTGTTATGTAATAGGACAGCTCACCAAGGGAGGGGTTATTACTCATGCTGTTGATGTTGTTGTTGTTGCTGTTATTGTCGGGGCGATGGCGGCTAATTACCGGATGAAAATCCGAGAACCAATCACATCGAGTCAGTGGAACTTGTTCTATTTTGTCCTCAAACTCATCTAATTTATTTAATATCAATAGGAAGTCCATTTGCTCAAAAGTTGGATGAGTAACAATGGTTTCAAAAAGTTTCTTGCTCAATATCATCATCTTGTTTGTGAGACCACCATTTCCATCACTAGAAAAATGACTATAGTCGCTTAAGGAAACACAGAAGATTACCAACCTAACATCCTCAAACATTTCTAGCCACTTGCAATTGTCTCTTAGCCATTTTGCATGTATTGTAACTAGCTCATACATGTGAATCAGCCAAAGAAATCAAAGTTACATATCAATAACATTTTATTGCAGCTCTTCTAAAAGTCTTCTCCCCATAAAAAAAAATTGTATTTAACACGGTCATAAGGTCCGTTTGTAAGCACAAAGTTTCACATTTGACTCAAACTCATGAAAATCAGCAACATCTACATAGTTGTGATTTACTTTTGGAAATAAGTATTCCAACATTTGAAAACAAATAAATGAATATGAATGTATCTATCTGCCTGCGTAATTGCAGCATGTATGCTTAGTCTCCCCTTCTACCACAACCAGCGTAATTGCAGCATTTGGTCATTGAGGTCTCTGCCCACTGCTACTAAAATCTGACCCCCATATAATCCTTAAGAAAGCAACCTTCCATACCAATATTTGGTCTTCGCCTTATAAAAGTCATTATGCATGCTTGTAATCACAAATACATCCTTTGGAAAGTAGACAACAATGGCTTATCCACATATTCTCCATGTTTCACCAACTTCAGTAGCTTGCACAGTTAGTTTAATTGTGCTATTTGAGTTTGATATGATAATCTCATGGCAATAGTCATACAACCTTTTATATTGTTCCTTAAATGTCATGTCTCCAAGATCAATAGTCAACATGATCAACAGCAGCCACTATAGCCCTATATGCTTTTGATTTACTCACTTCAGCATTCCACTTCTCACAAGCCTAGCTTATCTACAATATCTGTCAGTTTAACTTTTGGATTCTCACTCACTATTGGACATAACTTCTTTCTCACCAATGGATTCTCTCTCACTATTGGACATAACTTCTTTCTCACCAAGTTGACCTCATAAGCTTTAGAGGGTAAGGTAATTTTTGTGGGAAATTAAAATATTTTAGTTCAAAATACCTTACCCAAAGACACCTTTAGTGATTTGACCACCAATCTAAGCATATGTTAAATAAAATTTACAAAAATACATCTAAATAATTTCCTATCTTTATAAATTTTCAAGTAGTCGATGTCAAAAAAAAAAAATTCAAGTAGTTAGTTTCAATGTTTTAAAACCAGACTCGTTATCGAACCGATGAAACCTCCAAGTCATGGTTCAACCACTTTAGACCGCCCAAATCCAGATGAAATCACGATTAAACCGCTCAAATAATTGAACCTAAGACAATATTGAGTCATGGTTTAATGGGTTGAATTAGGGGTGGACACCGATCGGTTGTGGTCGGTTACAGGCTCAAAAGTCTTCATCCATGGAAAACCGAAGAGTCCAGAAATGCATCCGCTGCCGACCATTTGAGCCAACAGTTGCTTTGGGTGTCGGGTTTGTGGTTTGACGAGTTTCTCGGGTGGTTTGAATCGGTTTGAAGAAGAAAGAAATGGCTTACAAAAATTGCTGCAATGAAGTTGTAGAGATGATTTCAACCACACCCAGATACACAACCACAACAAATGGAAGGGAAAGTGAATAGTAAATAGAGAGAGAGAAAGAATAAAACATAAAAAAATACTATTATTGTATAAAGAAATAAAGGGGGAGAGAAAGAAATGTTATTTATTGAGTCTGCCTTGGACACAGCAATGCGCAGAAAGTGTGGTCTGATTTTACAAGTTTCAAACTTTAGCTTTAAACTAGTAGATACCCGTGCATACGCATGGGTGCTGTCGTGTTATTTTTATGAATGAACTTAGACAGTATTTAAATAGTTTGAATATTACCCCGTGAAAATAGAGACAAATTTAAAGTAGATAAAAAATGAGTTTCAAATTAAAAATAGATAAATATTAACATCTAAAAATGTAAAAGTATCATTTAAAAACAATACATGCATTTATCCCGTGTTTTTTTATATATCATTGAAGTGTTCTTTTATAAATCAGTGTTGTTATCCCGTGTTTTTTTATATATTAGTGCAGCTATCCCGTGTTTATATATATATATATATATATCATTGCAGTTATACCCGTATTTTTTTATATATCAGTGCAGTTATCTCGTGTTTTTATGTATCGGTGCAATTATCTCATAGTTTCAATTGATTATTTGAGTTGATTAGTAGATTATAGTAGATAGTAAAAGATAGATAGTAGATTATTAATAAGAAATATTTATCCCGTGTTTTTTTTATATATCAGTAACAATTATTTGTCCTTCTTTTGGTATTAGTGACAAATATTTGTCCCATGTGTTTTAAATATTAATCAGTTTAAATAGTCATTAAGTCTTCTTCTTTTATTAGATAGTAAGTTCATAGTAATTTTCAAAAATTATAATTATCAATGGCAAATATTAATCCCGTGTTTTTTATATATCTCTGCAATTATCCCTTGTTTTCTATATATCAGTGCAGTTATCTGGTAGTTTCATTTGATTATTTTAGTTGATTAATAGATTATAGTAGATAGTAATTTTGTTAGATAGTAGATTATCAATAAGAAATAATTGTTTTAAATATTAATTAGTCTTGTTGTTTTTTAGATAGTAGGTTTGTAGTAGTAGTCTTCAAAAAATTTAATTATCAATGACAAATATTAATATCATGTTTTTTTTCATATATTAGTACAGTTATCCCGTGTTTATATATATATATATATATATATATATATATATATATATATATATATATATATATCAGTGCAGTTATCTCGTAGTTTCAATTGATTATTTTAGTTGATTAGTAGATTATAGTAGATAGTAAAAGAGAGATAGTAGATTATCAATAAGAAATATTTTTCTTAAATATTAATCAGTAGTTGAAATAGTCATTAGATATTATTGTTTTTTAGATAGTAGGTTTGTAGTAGTCTTCACATTTTTTAATTATCAATGACAAATATAAATCGTGTGTTTTTATATATATATATTAGTGCAGTTATCCCGTGTTTTTTTCTATGTCATTGCAGTTATCCCGTAGTTTCAATTGATTATTTGAGCTGATTAGTAGATTATAGTAGATAGTAAAAGATCGATAGTAGATTATCAATAAGAAATATCTATCTCATGTTTTTTTATATATCAGTAACAATTATTTGTCCTTTTTTAATTAGGTATTAGTGACAAATATTGTCACGTGAGTTTTAAATATTAATCAGTTTAAATAGTCATTAAGCCTTCTTGTTTTTTTAGATAGTAGATTTATTGTAGTTTTCAAAAATTATAATTATCAATGGTAAATATTAATCTCGTGTTTTTTATATATCACTGCAGTTATCCCGTGTTTTTTATATATCAGTGCGGTTATCTCGTAGTTTCGATTGATTATTTTAGTTGATTAGTAGATTATAGTAGATAGTAAAAGTTAGATATTAGATTATCAATAAGAAATATTTGTTTTAAATATTAATTACTAATTTACATAGTCATTAAGTCTTCTTATTTTTTTAGATAGTAGGTTTGTAGTAGTAGTCTTCAAAAAATTTAATTATCAGTGACAAATATTAATTTCGTGTTTTTTTCATATATCAGTGGAGTTATCCCGTGTTTTTTTATATATCAATGCAGTTATTTCGTAATTTCAATTGATTATTTTAGTTGATTATATTGTAGTAGATAGTAAAGGAGAGATAGTAGATTTTCAATAAGAAAATCTGTTTTAAATATTAATCAGTAGTTTAAATAGTCTTTAAATATTATTGTTTTTAGATAGTAGGTTTATAGTAGTCTTCAAAAATATTAATCTTGTGTTTTTTTGTATATCAGTGCAGTTATCCCGTGATTTTTATATATCATTGCAGTTATCTCGTAGTTTCAATTGATTTCTTTAGTTGACTATAATAGTTATTAAAAGATAGGTAGTAGATTATCAATAAGAGGTGTTAGTAGATTATCAATAAGATGTAAACAGATTTCGGAGAGAAAAATTAAAATTTTAAGGTGATAGTTTTGTTTTGTTTTTTAGTGTGTCTCATTTACATTTTTATAGGTAATTTGAATAGAGTAGTGTTTGTATAAATTTAGAAATTTAGTTAAAAAAAATTAAAGTGAAGTGATAAAAAAAGAGAATAATTATTTATGGAAAAATTAAAAGTAAAGTAAAAAGAAAAAAAAAAGAAGAAAGAGAGTGTAAGAGAAAAGTGAAAAGGAGAAAAGATAGTGTTAGAAGAAAGAGAAAAAAGGAAGAAAGAGAGTGTAAGAGAAAAGTGAAAAGTAAGAAAGAGAGTGTAAGAAGAAAGAGAAAAAAAAGAAAAAAAAGAGTGTAATGACATTTTTACCCTTAAATTAGATATGTGTCTTGTTAATAAGAGATCCAAATTGGTAATTTCATAAGAGGTTTGTTTGTATAAATAGATTAGATATAATAATAATAATAATAATAAGTAATAGGTACGACTTACACGTGTTAACACGGTTACTACTGGATTGTAACTTGAAAGCCGAATCCGTCCATTGAAAACCAGCATAATCCGTTTTTTACTCTTTGGGTACCGACGGCTACGATTTGTCAGACCAAAAGTCTCATTTATGGCTCGGTTATAACGGATTTCGGACGGGTAATTATATTGTGTCCACCCCTAGGTTGAATCATTCGATCGGTTTGGTTTTTAAAACACTCGTTGGTTTTAGCTGTATTTTCTTTTTCTCTTTCGAGAAATAGTCTAAAACATCACTTTACTATAGAGCTGTCAATTTGGCCCCAGGCCCCAAGCTCAGCCCCATTGGCTCCCAATCAAGCCCCATAAAATTGAAGCCCTATTAATGGGCTTTTTTTAGCCCCAGCCCACACTTTTAAATTTTTTAGTGGGTTAGGGCCAGGGCTTTGTGGGCTGGCCCCCAAATTTTTTTCTAATTCTTTTCCCACTATTTACACCGCCACTTTCATTCTTTCACCTCCCTTTCTCTTCTCCCTCCCTCTCACCACCACCTTCTTCTCCCTCTCACCACAACCACCACCACCACCATCACCATCTCCCACTCACCACCACCACCACCACCACCTCTTTTCCCACTATTTATACCTCCACTTTCATTCTTTCACTCCCTTCCTCTTCTCCCTCACTCCCACCCACCATCACCATCTTCCACTCACCACCACCACCCGTCCACCACCTCCCACTCACCACAACCTCATGTTCTTCTCACAACTATCACCACCCCCATCACCCACTATCACCACCAACCTCATTTTTTTTCTCATTCTTTTCCCACCCCCACTTCCATTCTTTCACTGCCCCTCCCTCTTTACCCTCACTATCACCACCACCTCATTCTCCCTCTCACCACCAGTAACAAATTTTTAGGTTTTCAAGACTAACAAATGACAATGGGAGGACTTGTGATTTCCAGTTTTTTTAAGAAAGTAAATAAATTTTTAGGGCTCATAGGCTGGCCTCGGTTGAAGCCCACATAGGTCCGTAGGTAATTTTCAGTTTCGTTGCAAAAACATAAAATTAAGGGCATTGGGCTGGCTCTTGCCTACTGGGGCTTGAGGCCTCTGTGGGCTTTTGAAATATAGGCTTTTAAGACCATAGGCTTTTTGGCCCATGTGCCATGTGGGGGCTGGGCCTGACCCACATGCACCAAATTGACGGCTTTACCTTACTAGTATTTTCTCAACGTAAAACAAAAATTGTTAGAGATATAGGTGAGTGAGTGACTGGACTACTTGCCGACCTCCTCGATCCATTACCATCATCCCCTACTTGGACGTGCAGGACAAGATAGTCAGCACGGGAACTGCCACGCGTTCGGCTCCATTCAGTTGGTTAAAATACGCGGGCCATCCACTTACCCTTTCCCGCCGATTCACACAATCCCACTCCCAAATTAAAAATTCCGTTACTCCTATCTTCAAATTCACCATTCTATCGCAACTAAACCAATCAATCTATCCATGATACTACTACTATTACCATGCCCTTGAAAAGCATAATCCGGTGGAGACTACTGTCTCTGCTCCAACCATGGCTGCGAGAAGACCCCCAATTCGATCTCAAATTAGGGTTTTTTCACTCTATCGCTGTCGTTAAGAAAATCCACTTCGACGTCTCGGTTCTCAACAACCTCTTCCACTCTCCCCCCTTCTTGTTCTTCAAGGACGTCACCGTTGAACGCCTTGTCGTTCGTTTCTCAATCTGGTCCTCGCCGGCCTTCACAATCGAACTTCACGGCGTTCGCGTAGTGCTATCGCTCGAGTAATTCGCTCACCGCTAATGACATTCTTTTCCGTTTTTCGTTTTATTGTGACTTGTATCAGTTGAATGCTTATCGTTTCTTTAACTGACGTGACTGTTTGTTTGGTTTTGAAGGAAGCCGGAAGAGGAAGAATGTGCGAGGCGGTTGCAGTTGCGGACTTGGAAGTACGATCATTTGGATTATCTCAGAAAGAAACTTTCGGCACTTGATCCTGAGGTATAACGGTAATTCAACTATTGAAAAATAACGGTATAGTAACTGGTTCGTAGCAGTTCCCTCCCTTACCTAATAGGCTGGTACTAATTTGCTTACTTGTGTGGGAAGCAATGCTTTTAGTCAAATGAATTCAAGTCCAGAGAGATAGGGAGATATTTGAGTTGCTGATATTTTGTTTTCAGATATACCATGCAGATTCAGATTATTAAATATCATATGATTATGGTCATGGTGATTACTTTTAGTTTTTGTGTGGACTTTAGGGCTGTTCGTTGCATCAAGTTTTGGAGACGATCTTATTTGCTGTACCTGGGAGGAAAGGTTTTACGACATCTGTTTTGAATCTTATCCTGAAAAACTGTCATCTAGAGGCACATAACATTCATGTGGAGGTTCAATTTCCCATCTTAAATGATGAATTTGTGTGCTTTGGGGAAATAAAGGAGTTAAGTGCAAAGTCTAAGCATCTGGATCGAAAATGTCTTCTTAGAGGTTTTCTTAGTACAGTTTTTATTCCAATGGATGAGAGCTCTTTTATATTAAATGGCACTGGATTCAGGGTCAGGTCAATTGGAAAAAATCATACAGATCGTGTTATGCTTTCATCTGATATGCAGATTTTCATTACATTCAGAGATCTTAAGCTGGCAGATTGTACTCTTTGTTTTCCAGAACTCATTTTTGCATTATCTCCAGATGACATTTCTGTATGTGTACTTTTTGATAAATTGCTATCTGATACGTTTAATCAATCTAGAAGTGGTAGAGAGCTATGGAGAGTAGCTTCCAGCAGAATTGGCCACACGACTGTAACTCCTATATTGTCATTGCAAAGATTAGTTGGTGTTATAAGTCAATGGATTCACTATGCCAATGCTTATGAGAATATCTTGCTGCTAATTGGATATTCCACTGGCAACAAATGGAAAAAGTCCATTTCTAAGATGTCTCATAGCAAACTGATTTCTGCTAGACACCATTGGGAGTTGATCTCTGATATTGAGAAAAAGTTACCTATTGAAGGCATATCACTTGCAAGGCGAATAGCTCGTCGTAGAGCAGCATTGAAAGTTCCATTTGATTGTCACGCAGAAAGTGCAGCCACAAGTAATTTCTTCCGCCCTTTTCTTTTTGTAGTGGCATTTATATGGGGAGTTATCTCAAAGATGATCCATTGTCTAGGGCACATCTTTTTTAAGAAAAAAATAGCGGAAAATCCAGATATTGGTGGATGTTATTTGGGAAGTCTCATTGAAGATCCTTGTCAAAGGAGTTGTTTTGTGCTGAATTTTGGGAAAATCATAATGACAGTTTCCCATACCAATGAAATTCAACCATCTTTGTATGAAAAGTTACAGTCACATACTGGGATTGCATACTCAGATTTCGTTTCAATATGTTTTTGCATCGATTTTTTGATATTAGTATCCGTAAAAGATATTTTTGAACAAAGAGTCTTTCTATCATGCGGGCAGATGAAGGTTGAACCTGCACCTTCAACAGTGTCAGCAGAAGCAAGTAAAATGGATAAGCTTAGTTCAGCTGAAGGAAACAGAAAGGAAGGTAGTAGTCATATGAAATCACTTATCTGGGTTGAACCTGCAAAAATGTCTCTCCTTTCAGAAACTAATGCTGTGCAAGCTGCAGACTCTTTTGATTCTCATATTGAAAACTTTATGAGAAAACTGTTACTGAGTTGGGAAGGAATTTGCGGGGATTTTAATGAAAGTGAGATTCAATATTCTGAAAATCCAAGCCTTCTTTGTAAGATTGAGATATCCTCCTCATATTCTGACCATAAGAATCCAGATTATGGGTTTTGTGAATGTGGTTTAATGCTGGGAAAGTTAAATATAGTTTTGACTCATTCTTCAGTGTCATCAGTGTCTCTCATTCTTAGTCAAATACAACATGCTCTTTACTGGGAGGAAAGGAGGGAAGTTTGTATTGTTTCAGTTTCTTTGGATAAAACAGAAAATGCTTGGGCTAAAAAATATGAATATATTTCCAGAAAACTGATCTTGGCCTTGCTTCAAAAGCTTCCAGAGACACACATTCATTTTGCAGTGTATATTGATGGCCCTTCTGTAGGATTTTCACACAAAAGGGAGGTCAGTCTCAGTGGTCAAGACATTAATGACAATATCAGTCAGGATAATTTTGACCTCATTTTTGATTTCCATGAGATTCAGGTGGTTGTTGGATCCCCACCATCTTTATTTGGTATGGCATCTTCGACAGGTCAACTGGGGCATGGTGTTTCCAAAGCAGAGGGTATTGCATTGGAACCTCGGATGATTGAAATTCCAAAACCCAATAATGATAAGTATGCATCCTTAGGAAAGATTTCAATTGGTTCCTACCTTCATCTGAATGGCTTAACTGCTTGTTTGGAGAAGTCAACTGATGATCATCAGGTTCAACTTTTTACATTGAAGCCAATCACCGTCCATATATTATCCTTTAGGTAAAATGTTGACTAAAGGCTGATACTTAGCTTGCATTATACATTTCTGCAGTTTATACTCTTATACGTTGCAGAAATTATTGTATTTTCTTGATTTTACCGATAACGAAATGGTAGTAAATGTGTACTTGGGGTAACAGCTGTTCACTAATCCAGGCCTAGAAAATAAGGGGGAAAATATCTTCCTGAACGGTAACAGATCCCTAAAAAACGGGAACTAATATCTACTTGGTGTGCATTGTTTGAAGCTCTTAAAGTGAGAAACTGAGAAAAAGTCTGAGAAAAGTAAGTAAAGTTCAGAGAGAATTATGAAAGTTCGTAATTCTATATTTCTAAATGAATGTCATGTCATGCCATCATAATACAATTGAGAGTACATAGGACTATTTTTGAGCGACCCAATAGCCTTCGTAAACTAATCTGCAAACTATACGAGTTTGCAAGCTACACTGATTACAGAGAATAAATGCAGAAACTACGCTACAAAAACTAAACTGCACTATTACTCTCGGAGTCATCAACTTGAAGGATAGAGACATAGAGTCCAGCACATTTCTTAACATTGCCATTCCTCTTTCCCAAGTCCAAAACTTGATATTCACGCATGTAAGGTAAAAGTTGTAGAAATTGAGTAAGACAATTGAAGTCCATTGTCAGTCTGCTTATGGACAATAGTTACACTTGAGTTTGGGAACCTTTTAACATGGGCTAGTGTATAGGACTTTCTATATCATGTTCCTTTGAGAACCTCAATCCATCCATAGTATTTTTTTTCTTTCATGTTTTATATGAAAATTATAAGCCTTTACAGTATGATATTATTATAAGCCTTTACGAGCAAGGGAGAGAAAAGAATAGTGGGAAAGAGAAGTTAGAGGCAGTTAGAGAAGAAAAAGAAGTAGTGCACAGAATGATAACTGCTTGGACAAATTGGGAATAGCAGTTAGAAGATAGAGAGAGGTTATGCGCATAAGAAGGGAGGTTAGAGAAAAAAACATTTAGGCAGAAATTGGGTTAAAAAGTGGGACTGCAGATTGAAAATTACTCCCATCTCAGTAGGGGATATATCTCTTAAGGGTATCTAGTTTCTTTTTTACTTTTAATTATCAAATCTTCAAGGGGGTCTTTCCACCATCCATTGTACTGGTTATTTGCTGTTTCCGTGTAATTCCCAAGAGGATTCTTCCTCTGTTTGTCAATTAATACAAGAAGATTCTGTATTCCTCTTAAATCTGTTTGTGTTCTATTTGAAAATAAGCTTCTGATTGCCTGTGAACTTTATTACCTGACTCTGTATCCAATGTTTCTCCTTTAAATAACTTGGTATTTGCTCCCAAGTTAGCGTTAGAGTTTCTACATATTGGAGGCAAACAGTATGTCGCAGCCTCACAGGCAGCATTTAGTTACTTTGCCTCTACTTTATGTGGTGCACAGGGCTTTTGACGAATAGATAAATTTTCATTTTGACAGACAGAAAATCTATTATGTAAAGAGAAGGAAAAGAATAATATATGTTTCAAATGAGATTACAATGAAAGAAATAAAAAGTTGCAGAGTTTGATATAAGAGTCAATTTGAAAACTTAAAGCTCTTAAGGTCAATTTTCTATGTGGGTAGTGGTAATTACCAAGATTATTGCCAATGGAATGTTGCAGATTCATAGACCTAACACAGTTGTTTTCTTTAGTATGTGTGCTACGTGTAAGGCTAGTAAAGACTTAGGAAACTGATGGTCATTTATTATGGAGTGATCCTATGCAGTCAGTAAATACTGGGTGTGTCACTCCACCTCAGAGTAGTTTCCAATGATGTGCTTTAACGGTTTCAAAAGCAATAAAGATGCCTGAAGTTTGTGGCAGTATTCCATCTATGCTATTGCGGTCACATTACATATGGGATAGTTTGTGTTTATGGTCTCTGGTGTTTTTCAAGGGAATTTCGTTTTCTGATATACAAGGCATTAGGCAGCTTTGTCATCCGTTTGAGACCACTAGGGGTACTATTTTCGGCTAGTTTATCTACTTAGTTTTCGTATCTTTCTTCTTTGTTTTCATTCCGCTTATCTGTCTCTCTTGAAATTCTCCTGTGTGTGTCTATCAAAAGGTGCCCACCGACCCTGTTATACATCCAATTTAATAGTTTAAAACTCCTACTGTCAAATCTTTTGCTTGAACAGTGGCAATTAATAAGATTAATTCCAATGATATGTTGAAGATTCATAGACCTGGTGAGTATGCGTTTAAGAATTGGACCAGAATTGAAGTATAAGGATGAATCTTTACTGATAGAACTCCCAATATCTCTGAATTGGTATGAAGGAGATACTGAGCAGAGATAAAAAAACAACTTAGAGCACAAAATACAAACTCTCTCACTCTAAGTAATCAATAGACTTAGGCTCTCCTCTCTCCTAAACGGCCAATATCCCCTAGCTCTCTCTAGAAGTGCCTTATAGCTCTACAGTAACTAATCATTCACTGCTGGTATCTGTTATTAGTTTTAGTGACGGACTAAGACTCCACCCCTTCTTCTTTAACTCATTCTTGTTCTTCCTAACGTAGACTCTGCTTGTTGGAGGTACGTTAGCAATACCTCCGTCGCCCCCTAAAAAATGCTTCACCTTGTTGTCCTCAAGGTGAAATTAAGGAAAAGTGTATAAGAGAGACAAAATAACAGAGGTAAGAAATTTGGGGCTCTCCATCCGTTGTGCTTTCTGTTTCTACCCATGATTGAAGAAAGGACAAAACTTATGTCAATTTCTATTTGTCCAGCTCGTCTTGTTCCTCTTAAAAAACTGTTATCTTACGTGAACAGATGTAAGTAGACAGTTTTACAATGCTCTGCTTGAGACAGTTTGTGAACATATTGGACAAAAGTTTTGTCCTTGAAAAAAATGTTTTGTTTCATAAGCTTCAGCTTTGCTTCGATTGAGATTGTGATTTTTTATGTTTAATTTGACACTGCAGGGATTATATTTATTCCTTGAGCACAACAATGTCTGCCTTTTCAGCTGCTTTGGACATAACAGCTGGAGGATTCACTGTTTTATCATTTTTGAATGAGGTGTATATGGTCTATAAGGTGATATTTTCTTCGCCCTTATCAAATCAAATGAATTTTTTTTTCTTCAAACCCTGGTTAAGTCATGATATTTATTGTTTAGACATGTGAAATGAGAAAACTGAGAGACATATATTGAAATACCGTGAATTGTATACAAGTGTTAAATGATATATATAGACTATTCTAAGACTAACCCTAATGGGCCTTATAAATGGGCCGGATAATTACAATTATAATTACAACATATATATAACTTAATCAACACTCCCCCTCAAGCTGGAGCATATAAGTCATATGCACTGAGCTTGTTACATATGTAGTTGGTTCGAGGCCCTCTTAGAGATTTAGTGAAGACATCGGCCAATTGATCATTTGACTTGACAAAACTTGTGGAGATGTCTCCTGATTCAATCTTCTCTCGAACGAAGTGACAATCTACTTCAATGTGCTTAGTCCTCTCATGAAAAACCGGATTAGAGGCAATATGCAATGCCGCTTGATTATCACATATGAGAGTCATTTTCTCATCACCTTGAAAGTGAAGCTCTTTGAGTAATTGTTTTAACCAAATAAGCTCTTGTGTTACTAAGGCCATGGCTCTATATTCGGCTTCAGCACTAGATCTTGCAACAACATTTTGCTTTTTACTTTTCCAGGATATTAGATTTCCTCCAACTAGTACGCAATACCCAGAAGTGGATCGCCTATCGATGGGTGAGCCTGCCCAATCAGCGTCTGAATAACCAACTATCTGAGTGTGCCCTCTATCTTCATAAATGAGACCTTTTCCTGGAACGCTTTTAACATACTTTAGGATTCGAATGACGGCATCCCAATGATCTTGACAAGGTGAATTTAAGAATTGACTTACCACACTGACTGCAAAGGAAATATCTGGGCGTGTAACAGTAAGATAATTTAACTTCCCAACCAGTCTTCTGTATCTCCCGGGGCCTGAAAGAGGCTCCCCCTGATTGGGTAGAAGTTTGACATTTGGATCCATGGGAGTGTCAACTGGTTTGGCATTCAATAGACCTGTCTCTTCAAGAATATCCATAGCATATTTCCTCTGTGAAATTACAAGACCATCCTTAGATTGGGCTACCTCAATACCCAAGAAGTAACGGAGTCGGCCAAGGTCTTTAGTCTGAAACTGGTTAGAGAGATGTTGCTTCAATTGAAGTATGCCCTGCTGATCACTACCAGTTATAACAATATCATCCACATAAACAATTAGATAGATGCATCCCTGGGCTGAATGTCGGTAGATTACAAAGTGGTCAGCTTCACTACGAGTCATGCCAAACTGTTGTACCACAGTGCTAAATCTGCCAAACCAGGCTCGTGGAGATTGTTTAAGACCATAAAGTGACCTGTGAAGTCGACAAACCATGCTCGAGGACTCCCCCTGAGCAACAAACCCTGGAGGTTGCTCCATATAAACTTCCTCTTCAAGGTCACCATGCAAGAAGGCATTTTTGATGTCAAGTTGATAAAGAGGCCAGTGTCGGATAGATGCAATAGAGAGGAGGAGTCTAACTGAGGCCATCTTGGCGACCGGAGAGAATGTGTCGCTATAATCCAGCCCAAATATTTGAGTGTATCCTTTGGCCACCAACCGAGCCTTAAAACGATCAATCTTACCATCAGGCCCAACCTTGACAGTATACAACCAACGACAACCGACTAAAGACTTCCCAGAAGGTAGAGGTACCAATTCCCAAGTACCACTGCTTTGAAGAGCACACATCTCGTCAATCATTGCTTGCCTCCACTCAGGATGGGATAAAGCTTCATCTACAGATTTAGGAATACTAACAAAAGACAAAGAAGCAAGACAAGTGTAATGCAAAGGTGAAAGACGGTGATAACTCAAAGCAATGTAATGAGGGGATGGGTTACGAGTGGACCGTATACCTTTACGAATAGCAATGGGGAGGTCAGGCTCAGGTGGCAGAACCAGATCTGGAACAGGAGATGGCGCTGGCGGTGAGTCTGGAATGGCCTCTGAAGTAGACACTGGGGCAGGGATGTGTACCACAGGTGGTCGCTGGCGACGGTGATATGTTTGTAGTGGAGGTGCAGCCGGAGGGTCGACAGGAGGGACCTCTGTGGTGACAGACTAAAGGGAAATAGACACGGGAGGCAAGGGAAGAGCTGCGGAAAGAGGTTCCTGTGTTGAGTCGGACGACTCAAAGTAAGGGACAGACTCAAAGAAGGTAACATCGGCAGATATGAGGTAACGTTGAAGAGTAGGAGAGTAACAACGGTAGCCTTTTTGAGACCGAAGGTAACCAAGGAAGACACATTTTAGTGACCGAGCCGAGAGTTTGTCAATACCAGGAGAGAGATTGTGGACAAAACATGTGGACCCAAATACACGTGGCTGAAGCGAGTGTAGTGGGGTATGAGGAAAAAGGACAGAGTGTGGTGTTTGGTCGTCAAGAACAGAGGAGGGCATGCGATTTATAAGGTAACAAGCCGTTAGAACCGCATCCCCCCAAAATCGAGTGGGGAGGTTACCGTGAAGGAGAAGGGTCCGTGTAGTTTCAATGAGATGCCGATTTTTGCGTTCGGCAACCCCATTTTGCTGAGGTGTGTAAGCACAAGAGGTTTGGTGAAGAATGCCATTAGATGCCATAAAATTTTGGAATTGTTGTGATAAATATTCTTGGGCATTATCACTACGCAAAGTTTGAATGGACACACCAAATTGAGTTTTGATTTCTTTATAAAATTGCTCAAAGATAGAGATAACTCGGACCGATTCTTCATTAAAAATAACCACGTACAACGGGAAAAGTCATCAATAAAAGTAACAAAATATCTAGACCCAAAAGTATTGGTAGTACGAGAAGGACCCCAAACATCAGAGTGAACTAAAGCAAAAGGGGACGAAGCCCGTTTATTGACTCTATTAGGGAAATGACTACGAGTGTGTTTCCCTAACTGACACGACTCACAATCCAAACTAGACAATTTAGTAAGACTTGGTACCAACTTTTGGAGTTTTTGAAGACCAGGATGACCCAACTGGGCATGTACTGTAAGAGGAGAATCTGTGGTTGCACAAGCCTTGGTTGAGAGGAGATAATAAAGGCCATTCGACTCACATCCGGTGCCAATCATCTGTTTCGTGATCCGATCCTGCAAGGTAACATCTTTCTTAGTAAAGGTAACAGCACAATCAATGGACTCAGTCAAACGTTTAACAGAAATTAAATTAAATGGACATTCAGGAACATAAAGAACGTTGTCAACAGATAAGGAGGGGAGGAGTTGGGCAGTGCCAATCCCTCGGGCTTGTGTTTGCGTTCCACTGGCTGAGGTGAGGGTAGGTAAGTAACCAGATGTAGAAAGAGAGGACAAAAGAGCTTTATTGCCAGTGATATGATCAGAAGCACCTGTATCAAGGGCCCAAAGGCCAAGGGAAGATGACTGAGAGGCGCAAGCAAATGATTTACCAGTCTGTGCACTTGAAGCAGTGGATCCAGAGTTTTGGCGATTCTCAAACCATTGGAGAAAATCTTCGTAGTCAGATGGAGTTGGTTTAGCCTTAGTTGAGGCCTCAGGTGTCTCTATTGGAGGAGTCTGAGCTGCATTAACAGTACGAGGGGGGCGCCCGTGTAATTTCCAGCATCGATCAATCGTATGCCCCAGATTGTGGCAGCGATCACACTTAGGGCGGTTCTTGGACTTGGATGGAGGACCACGAGAGCGTCCCTGATGGTTGTGTTGAGATGCAAGTACAGCAGTGTCACTCGGCCCAGAGGTCGCCGAGTGCTCAGGAGTAGACTTAACCGGGACCCGGAGGAGGACAAAGGATGCAGTAGACATTGTGGGAATGGCAGCAGACCCCAAAATCTGGTCACCGGGTGGCAGCGTAATCCTGAGGCAAGCCATAAAGGGCGAGGAGCATAAAAAAGGTGCTGCGTTGCTCAAGTTCTTTCTTCTTTTCAGTAGCACCAGAGGCAGCAGGAGGCAGTAGCTCATTAAAGTCATGAAGGGCAGCATGAACACGACCGATATACGTAGACATAGGACCCTCAAATGATCGAGGTGCAATGAGTGTCATCAAATCATGACACACACCATAGAGGCGCTGAATATCATTAGTGTAGAGTTCCTTAGATTGACTCCAAACCGATTCACACGTGAGATGAGGACGGAAAATCGGTTTGATGAGAGGGCTAATGGTGGACTTGATAATACTACACAACTGAGCATCAACCTTTTCAAATTTCACACGTTCAGCGGTGTCAGTCACCTCTGTAGCTTTCTTTGTGAGATGCTCCGTGTAACCTTGCCCCATCATCCATAACTGAATGTCGGACGCCCAAGTGTCATAGTTTGAACCATCTAGCTTCTCCGTAGTGAGGGGAGAACTCACAAAATTGGTGAACAGCTTAGAGGAGTCACTGGGGGTCGTCATAGTCAGTCGTAGGAGAGAGAAAACACGCCAAACAGGAGAGAGAAAGGGCTGTTTGTACAGAAACACGTCCAACCGTTGCTCGAAACGGAAAAATGATGGCAGATCCGGAACGAGGAAGGAGAGGCGAGTCTGACGATGAAAACGGCGACCGGAGAAGTGGCCGGACGCGCCGCCACGCGCGGCGGCGACGGTGGCTGGTTGGGGTTTCTGGCCGGAGACAGAGGCGACGCGTGGAGGCAGATCTGGGGCTGCGGTTTCAGGGGTGGGCCGGTTTTGAGGAGGCGAACCTTGTGGTGGGGGTGGTTGGCCGGAAAAGTCGTCGGAAGTGGGAGAACTCGATGGTGGCAGATCTGAAAAACCCAACGGGGTGCCGGAATGACACACGGCAGTGAGTTAGGGCAAACCGGAATTGAAACACGGTTTGCCGGAAAAAAATTTATCACCGGTGGACAGTGGGTCCAACGGGTAAGCACGGTTTTAGGGTTGTCTCTCAATTGGTTCTAGATACCATGTGAAATGAGAAAACTGAGAGACATATATTGAAATACCGTGAATTTTATACAAGTGTTAAATGATATATATAGACTATTCTAAGACTAACCCTAATGGGCCTTATAAATGGGCCGGATAATTACAATTATAATTACAACATATATATATATATATATATATATATATATATAACTTAATCAACAAGACATATGGTAGTAGTATACGTGAATAAATTCATTGTTAGTAATAGGTATCCCTGTTGCAGACCAGACACCACTAATTCTTATTCATCTAATATAATGTTCAGTTTTTTCTTAGCTGCCAGTCCAACTGACTGAGCTAGAAGGTAGTTAAAATTAGGAATCCCTTAGGAGTCGGAGTTTGATTCCTGATCTGCACTTTACAACGATATGGTTTCTCAGAAACAGAAATTTCCTGAAATCCTCTCCCTCCCGCTATTTCATTTTCTCCTGATTTCCATTACTTTCACACTGGTTCTTGGTTTCTGACATGGTATCAAGAGCTTATCCTTGATCCAGTTGAATGATTTGGTTGAATTGAGAGAAACCCTCTTAGCACACAATCTTATAAAGATAACCATTCACAATCTAAATAACTCAAAAACCTAAATCCCTAAAATTTAGGCATTGATTTCTTCTCCTAACTAAAACAGACTTCTACTGCTAATTTTCTGGGATATAGGATTATCCGCTTAGGAATATCAACAAATCATATCAACAATACCAGCACTTCCCTTCAAACAGGTGCATATATATCACATTCACCAAGCTTAATACATCCATGAATGGTTGTATTGTCCAAATTTTCTCCTCTCACCCTCTTGTACAAATGCTCCTCTCACTTGATACATCCCCTAGAAATAGGGAGCTTATATTATATAATATGAGAACTCTTATCTATTGTGAAAAACAAGAACAATCAGCAACAGCCGTTGGATGTGTGTCAGCGGTTCAGATTAAAACATCGAATTAAGTGGTCACATGCCTGCGAATTGTGAGCTACTGCTACTCTAAAACTGCCTGTATGCTTGGTGCACATATTAGTTGGCTTTTTCTACCTTCACGTAAGAAATCTGTCAAGAGTGGGGCGTGCTATGGAGAAGGGAGCAGGCAATGTTCACCTCAAAGTGCAAAGCTACGAGTGCGGATGCACCGTCTCCGCCACTGTCAAGGACATTGACAAAACTCTCTATAGTATGGCTAGTATCTCCTGCTGGCATTGTGCAGAACATTGGTTTGTGGAAATGACAGTAGGATTGATTTATGGGATGGGTCTTATACTACTATACCGAATTTTATTTTTAATAAACATTCAAAAGATGCTGAATTTGGTGTCTATCACGGCGATGGTGTTTGTGATGTGGCCATCAACTCCACTTATTAGTCATAATAAGACTAAAAAGCATTGTTTTGGTTGGTGGGTCCAACTTTGAATGGTTGAATTACCCAATTAGTTGTGCGCATCGCACACAAACTTCCATGATTTTCTTCGCATTGGGAAAAGAGAGTTAGAGAAAATAATGTCAGTTCAACATTTGTGTTTGTGCTTGAAGGGAATTAGATTGAGGCGGGGAGGAGAAATAAGAAATAGACGCAGTCAAACTAAGTAAAGGGTGGGTTTGAAGTGTGAGAAACATAGGCACAACAAAGATAGGGGTAGCAAAAGGAGCGAAGTTAGAGGGTCACATGAGGTTTTAATAAGGCTTTTTAAGTTGACCTGTTAACTTTTATCGCGAGTTGTTAATGATTGTTGTCGTTTCTCAATTGATACGCTCCCTATAAGATAGGGGAATAGTTACCAATGCTGATGACCCCCGTAGAGTGTGTGAGAGGGGGTTTAGGAGAGAGAAGGGAAAAAAGGATGTTGTTTCATGTATAGCAGTTATCTAATAAGTGGGTGTGTGTAAGGCAGTTGTTTAATGTGTGTTTGTGTAGTCTGTTATAGGGAGTATTGGGGTTTGGCAAAGGGGTATTCAGAAAGGTTATTGTTTTCTGATATTGTAAGGCATAGAGCTTTTTGGCACTCTAAAGGAGCATTGTGCTCGGTGGCAGTAAAAGATTTTTTCCCATTGCTGTATTTTTGTGTAAAATTCTGCATTTCCATTACTATATATATAATTTTGTGTATGTGTGTGCGTGCGCCCCCTCAACCCCAGAACACTTAAGGTACTGTACCTGTACCAAAATGAAGGTGGATGAAGTGGCCCAATAAGAAATCGCAGGGGTGGCCCAACTATAGGGGTGTGCATGGTACAAAAACCACACCATATTGTACCATACTTTTTTCAAAAAGTGGTTCTAGTATACTAGTTTGTGAAAGCTGGTTTCTTTTTGTAAATTGGATTGGTACCAGTTTAAAATTGGCTCATTACCAGTTTCACTTTTAAACTAGCTCTTAGGCAGGTCTGTTAAAAAAAAACCAGCTGTTGACTTTAGATGGAAGATGATTCCCAGCATAGCAAGTATTCCAACGATATGAATGCTTCAGCTGTGTAAAATTTGTAATAAGAAAATTTATTTATTTTCCATTAAATTAAACATTAATAGATACTAAAGAGTAATAAAAAATTGAAGCAAATGAAGGTAGTAATTTCTCCTTAAAAGGATCTTTTCTCAAATGAATTGATAGTCAATCTATATATACTTAGTCTTCTCATGAAACACCGGTTGGAACCTAATTGTTGCAAACCAATTGAAAGATTATAGAACTTCAATTCTTGAAGCAATTGCTTCAACCATATCAATTCACACGTGGAAGAGCCACGGCATGATAGTCCGCTTCCGCGCTAAATTTAACAATTATATTCTGCTTGTGTATAAAATAAGATTTCTTCCAATAAAGAACACAATGACTAAAAGTCAATAGTCTACCACTAGGGGATCCTGCCTAATCTGAATTTGTATAAGCAATAATATATATATATATATATATATATGTGGCCTCTGTTTTCATAAATTTACCCTTTTCTAGGTGATGAACTCTTAATATATGTTAAAATTCAGTCAACTGCATCCCGGGCTTTCACGTAGATAGTTAAAAGTTGACTCACAACACTAACGACCACAAAAGATATATCTTTGTTGATGGTGTTGAGATTGTTTAGCTTTTCACACAACATGATTGCGTGATTCTACTTACAACAGGGAATCCATATCCTTTTTGCCAATACAAGTGGTATATCATAATAATTTGATAAATGTTGGTCTGTTATTATTTTTGATGTCTAATACTGAATTAAAACTCTTTCTTGCGTTTCCCCCTTAATTATGGAATGACCCACTATTTTTATTTATTTATTTATGATTTTTTTAGGTTTTCTGAAATGATATATACTGATGCGCACGCGGCTTCACTGAGGGGGAGGCGCAGGTTTGGTAATGTTTTCACAAGGAGGGGCAAAAATGTCATTAGCACTAATTAGTATAAAAGGAGTGTTTTTGGAATAATAGGTTAGGTTTTATTTTTGATTTGGACTTGGGACTTGGGAAGGGTTTTGCGCTGTGGAGAGGCAGCCTCCCTTTTGTGGCTTTCTTTGTGTTTTGTTCACCCAAACTCTACTTGGATTGTCATGTGGAGCACCTGAAGAGTGTGTTGGACATTCTGAGAAGTAATCAGTTGGTTGCTAACCAAAAGAAATGCACTTTTGCTCAGAGTCAGATTGAATACCTCGGTCACGTCATTTCGGGAGAGGGGGTGGCAGCCGACCCCTCCAAGGTTGAAGCTATGGTAAATTGGCCTGCCCCAAGGGATGTGAAGAGCCTTAGGGGTTTCCTTGGGTTGACTGGGTATTACAGAAGGTTTGTGAAGGACTATGGAAAAATTGCGTGGCCTCTTACGCAACAACTCAAGAAAGATAGTTTCCGTTGGGATGAGAGTGCTCAGTTAGCTTTTGAGAAGCTGAAAGTAGCCATGACAACACTACCAGTTCTTGCCGTACCTGACTTCTCCAAAGAGTTCATTGTGGAGACCGATGCATCTGGGAAGGGGTTGGGGGCAGTTCTTATGCAAGAGGGGAGGCCGGTGGCATACATGAGCCAAACCTTGTCCAATCGAGCTCAGAACAAGTCGGTGTATGAGAGAGAGTTGATGGCTATTGTGATAGCAGTTCAGAAATGGAGACATTACCTTCTGGGAAGGCGTTTTGTGGTACATACCGACCAGAGGAGTTTGAGGTTTCTGACAGAGCAGAGGGTAATGGGGGAGGAGCAACAGAAGTGGATAACCAAACTATTGGGCTTCGATTTTGAGATCAAATATAAGCCGGGAATCGAGAATAAAGCAGCTGACGCCTTGTCAAGGCAGCACAATTACAGTGCCATCTCCATGGTGCAATGCCCGGAGTGGGACGGTCTAGAGGATGAGGTACAAGCTGATGAACAGTTGAAACTTATTGTGCAAGACCTAGTTGCGAAGGTGAACACTCATGTGGGTTATACATTGAGGAATGGACGACTATACTATCACGGTCGCTTGGTCCTTCCCAAAGACTCTCCTCGGATTGGGAAGATTCTGGAGGAGTTCCATGACTCAGCTATGGGTGGACACTCTGGGATTCTGCGAACTTACAAGAGAATAGCAAGTGTAGTGTATTGGGAGGGAATGAGGAAGAGGATTCAGCATTACGTTCAGGCCTGTGCCATATGCCAGCAGAACAAGTATCAGGCCCTGACCCCCGGGGGATTGCTCCAACCGCTCCCAATACCGACTCAGGTTTGGAGTGATGTGTCTATGGACTTCGTTGGGGGCTTACCCAAGTCAGCAGGGATGGATACCATCCTGGTAGTGGTTGATCGACTCACCAAATACGCTCATTTCGTAGCCCTGGCTCATCCGTACAATGCCAAGGATGTGGCTCTTGTGTTTATGAAGGAGATAGTGAAGTTACATGGGTTCCCAAGCTCCATTGTGTCTGACAGAGATAGAGTCTTCACGAGTGCATTCTGGTCCGAGTTGTTTGCAGCTGCAGGGTCCAAGCTGAAATATAGCTCAGCCTACCATCCTCAGACCGACGGCCAAACAGAAGTAGTCAATAGGTGTGTTGAGACCTATTTGAGGTGTTTGACCGGTAGCAAACCCAAGCAGTGGGTTAAGTGGCTACCCTGGGCTGAGTATTGGTACAATACCAACTATCACTCTTCCATTCAAATGTCCCCGTTTGAAGCTTTGTATGGACGAAAACCCCCCGTGTTAGTGAGGGGGGATGAAAACAGTAGTTTTGTGGATGAGGTTCAACAACTAACTCAAGAGAGGAATGAGTTGCTCCGTGATCTGAGAGACCACTTGAGCAAGGCCCAGAATCGTATGAAACAACAAGCGGATAAGCATAGGAGGGAGGTAACCTATGAGGTTGGAGAGATGGTCTACTTGAAGATCCAACCCTACAAGCTGAAACAACTAGCGAAGAGGCTGAATCAGAAACTTAGCCCACGGTTCTATGGCCCTTTTGAGGTATTGGAGAAAATTGGGACAGTTGCCTACAAGCTGAAACTACCACCGGAGAGCAGAGTTCACCCAGTGTTTCATGCATCACTTTTGAAGAAAGCCATTGCTCCTGCGGCGGCAGTTCAACCTCTACCAAAGTGCCTGGCTGAAAATCTTGAATTGCAGGTCATGCCCGAAGACATCCTAGCGGTGAGGAAGGCTCACGACGACGTGCTTGAAGTCCTGGTGAAGTGGAAGCATCTACCCGACTTTGAGAACTCCTGGGAGGACCTTGAGGATATGAAGAACCAGTTTCCAGATTTTCACCTTGAGGACAAGGTGAATGTTTTAGGGGGGAGTATTGATGCGCACGCGGCTTCACTGAGGGGGAGGCGCAGGTTTGGTAATGTTTTCACAAGGAGGGGCAAAAATGTCATTAGCACTAATTAGTATAAAAGGAGTGTTTTTGGAATAATAGGTTAGGTTTTATTTTTGATTTGGACTTGGGACTTGGGAAGGGTTTTGCGCTGTGGAGAGGCAGCCTCCCTTTTGTGGCTTTCTTTGTGTTTTGTTCACCCAAACTCTATTTGGATTGTTATTTTCATCAATCAAACACTGTTTACGTTTAATTGCTTCCACTGTCGCTGCGATTACTGTTCACGGCACTGTTCACGGTTACTGTTCATGCGCACTGTTCATGCGTACTGTTCACGGGTACTGTTCACGCTACTGTTCACGTTACTGTTCACGATTTCTATCATATACACATTTTAATATGTATGTTATAATGTATATGCCTGTAAGAGTGTACATTCTGATATACTTGTTTTGTGTTCAATCGATCTTCTGATTAGCTTCTGTTCTTTGTTGTTTCCTAGGTCATACTGTGCAGCCCGTTGCACAAAATTTTCTCTAAGCCTTTTCTGTTATGGTTAGTTACATTTAGGTAGTTGTAACAGAATACCAGCCTCTCTTGTCACTGGGCCTCTATAAATATAGAGGCATAACTTCATTCTTGTTAACGACCAGAAGATTGGTCGGATTAAACAAGGATTTCTCTCAAATTATCTCTTCACATTTTCTCATATTATCCCACCTTCTCTTACAGTTTTGCACTGATTCCATATTATAAGAATGCCATATTGGTATTCTATTTTTTAGAAAAAATCCCATGTTGCTTTGTCATACTGGTGGTACATACATGTATCTGCATTGTAGCTTTATAAGGTACTTTGATTTTTTAAAGGGGTTTGTCACGAGGGGAAGTTGCTTTATTCAAATAATATTGAAATAGTAATAATGATATTTTTTAAACTACATGTTTTTTTGCTTTCCCCTTGCATGTTGGCGTTGCACAAGGGTTGGTTTCATAGAAGCAGTTCTTTTCCAATTTATGTTGTATATTACCAGTTCATGACTGATGGAAGTATTTTCTTAATGACAGGGAATTGCAGATTTTTATTCTGTGGTTTCTTATCTGTTTAGTAGTTTTGAAGATGTTGATAGCGTACATCCTGAAATTATGAATCGGGAGGCATTTTTTACAGTGCCTGATAGCAGTGAGGCAACTATACCTGGGGTTTTACAGACAAATGACATCTTCCCTTTTTTTATTGATGGGACCTGCAGATTCAACTCGATGGATGTCATTCTTCATAATTCTAGGACAAGTGATGATCTGGAGTTTAATACCAAAAAGTTTGACTTTTTATCTGGTAACAAAGAGGCTATGAAAACGTTGCCTGACTGTGGAATTTGGATTTCTATTCAGGAGACAACTTTTGTAATATCTTGTGAACAAGAAAAAATGGATCTCCTCTCTGATTTATCTGGAATCATGTCTTCAGTTTTTGAATACCAGAACTCAGTCGGAAACAGCCATGAAAATATTGCACTTCAGAATTTGCTTTTGCAATCTGTTAATTGTTTGCATGAAATGTCTCTTTCTCGTTGCACATTTACTTTATGCGTGGGTCTTGTTCAAAACACCTCGTCTTCTGAAAATGAGAAACAAACATTTGGTAGCTATAGTTCGGATGGTAATACCACTCACCTGGTGCGAGAAACTAATTTGTCAGTCTCTGAAAGGTTGAATAACCAATCTCCCCTCATAGTTAAAAAAACGGAGTCTTCTACAAATACCGGGATGCAAGCTTCCGCAAGTAGCTGGTTATTAATAAAAGTTGCAGTATATAATATTTTCATTGGAAGATGCTCAATGAAGACTGACCTAGTTCAAGCCCATAAATTGGATAAGCTTCTATCATCGCTTTCTATTGGTGGAGAGTTTCATATGATATTCTGGGAGATCCAGGTAATAATTTGAGGACCTAGTGAGGGCATAATAGTCTCAGGCATATTCATGTAACTTTGTTTTGAGCCTTCTTTTACAAATTGAATCTCAAGGATTTTTTATCTGTTTGTAGATGAAACTATTTTCCGTTACTGATAGCATTTGAGGATTCTAAATTTGTATTATCCTACTGAATTACTAATGTTTTTGGGCAGGGTGGACTCTTCGTTCTTGAGACATCATCTTTGCCAATGGCCATTGATAACTATTCTTTATATCTTCATTATATCAACAATCTCACTTCTGATGCACAGCAACCTAATAAAGGCATCAAGAACGTAGAGCAAAGCAGAGAGAGCTATAATCTTGATGATGAGATTGATGAAGGGACTGTTAGGACATCTCAACAAGCTGAAACTGGATTGCCCGATGCATTTGACTTATCTTTGTCACACTTCACTCTTGTTTTAGCACTTGAAAATGAATCTGGTAATTAACCTGTTTGCTAGTATTGAAGTGTAACTTAATTTTATTGTGGTTAAATATGTAATTAACTATTGCAGGCGGTATCCGAGAAATTGTACTGGAGGTTAACATCCATCTGAAATTCGAATTTGCAACTACTGGGAGGAAACTAGCAGTTGAACTTTCTCATTTATCAATCCTCTCACAGGTTATTCATACGAGAGTCAAAGATGAAACTATAATTCCCCATTTTTCTTCTACGACATCAAAAAGTTTGTCATCTTTCATTGCATCAGTAGATTCTCTTGCAGAGTTTCATAACTTTGGTGAATTGAACTCAGTTAGTGCTGCAAGCAGTTCAAAAGAACCTGTTCCTGTCCAGTTAAGACATCAGAACCAGATTTTAAAAGATTTAAGAGCTTTCATGTCACTAGAGAGGCCGGATAATGGTTCTTTGCATTATTGGTTTGGCATTGGTTCTCTTTCAGGTTTCGATATGACACTTTCTGTATATGAAATCCAGGTGAACTTTCTTAGTATTATTAATTTATTGTAACGTTTAGTTATTAGTTGTCCCTGCTGCTCTTTTACTTTTTAATAATGTTAAATCATATTGCATGTGCTGTTACTAAAGCTATTATACATTTGTTCTGACTTTTTATTTCATTTTACCGATATGCTAGACAATTTTGTCAATGGCCTCCTCACTTTCTGGGATATCCAGTCAGGATACAATAAAAGAACCAGAGAGAAAGAATAGGTCGTCTACTAGCCATGAAGTTGACAATAGTTTGGAAGCAATGATTCCCGATGGTACTTGGACTCAAGTTCTATGTCATTTGTTTATAACCTTTTGGGAAACTGCTGTTGTAATTAGCAACGATCTTGTGTAGGGGCAATTGTTGCTATCCAAGATGTCAATCAACATATGTATTTTACAGTTGAAGGTGAAGAAAAGAGTTTCAGTATGGGCGGTGCCATTCATTATTCTCTTGTAGGAGAAAGAGCTCTTTTCAGGGTATGAAATAAGTGCAGCATATCTGGCATTCTATTTTTTTCTTAATCTGTGTTCAATCACCTGCACTTCCTGTAAACTGCTGCAAAATTTTCAGATCTGTCTCTCGTTTTAGTAATTAATTCTCGAGTTCCTTGTCAAACTCTTGATTATCTTATTACAAAAATAAAGTAAACTTTTAGGGTTTAACCGTGTACTGCGGTTTATAATTCTACATCACTGTTTAGTATTTCTTCATTAGTCACACGTATCAAATCAATAATGCTGCTAGTTGTTCTGGTCGGTGTGACTTAATGTACAAGATGTTGATATGATTCTAATTTGTGTTCTATGACATCATCTAGTTCAAAAGAGTGAATGCTGTGCAAAACGTCAGTAGTTGGATGCTCAAGATTTTGTATATTGATTATAGTAGCTGTCTTCTGTCTTCACTGCTTTGTTTTTGGGATAAAATTTTCCACCATCTTAATTCTGATTGGAAATATTGGTTGTTCTTAGTTTTTATGGTTTCATGATCTGTGTTAAAATATCGGTTATGATTTGTCATATCAATTAGGTTTAATTAGTGTCAATTAGGTTTAATTAGTCTTAATTGTAATCGATTCTTATTTACATTATAAATAGATATGAGTGTGCTTTATTGTAGACACATAGATATACAAATTCAACATGGTATCAAAGCAGGTTCTGATCTTCTGACTCCGTCTCTGTGCTTCACTACCGCTGTCGGTGGTGGCATCTGCCGCTGGCAACACCACCTTTTTCTGTTTTCAATTTATTTTCTTTTCACTACTACAATCACTTTTCCCGTTTCTGCTTCCTACTGTTGTGTACTTTCTTCTCCGGCATGTTTCCCGAAGAACCACCACCATCAGCTACTTTACTGCGCTGCCACCGAATTTTTTTTTTCGACGACCTTTTCGGCGAAACCACCACCAACAGGACCGAAGTTCCCCGATCTACACAACTGTCCAGGTCTCAGTCGCATCGAACATCACACGCGCTTCCACGCGCCGCCTCAGTCCACCGCGTGTTTCTCACTTCCCAAACACTGTACCGGCACGTGAGGGCGTGTTTGGCCAGATCTCCAGTGGATTCTTCCACCTCCATGGTCGTCTCCCTTCCCTGGTCCAGGATCTGTGGCTACCTTTTGGTTTCGAGCCCCAGTTAGACGTGTTGCAGTTCAAACAACCCTTTCTACTATTTGATACATTTTCTCTCTCCTCTTCAAACATCAGATATGCTCATCTGACTCTAGTTTTGTTTGTTTTGCCTTGCTTTCTCATTAAATGACTTATACTATGATGATTTCTCTTCCCACGATGATCATTCCGGCGGTGACTCTTTCCTACATATTAATCATTAATGATGACTTCCCTTCATGTCGAGGATCATACTGATGGTGACTTATGTTGGTTATGACTCACAAATATCCATGCAGATTTAGTTTCAAGTTTTGAGGGAAAATTCTTTGTTACTTTAACAAGCTTAAAAGCTTACTAAGCTTTAGCTTGAGGGGGAGTGTTGGAATATCAGTTATGATTTTTCATATTAATTAGGTTTAGTTAGTATCAATTAGGTTTAATTAGTCTTAGTTGTAATCGATTCCTGTTTACATTTTAAATAGATATGAGTGTGCTCTATTGTAGACACAGAGATATACAAATTCAACATTCAACAATGTGTATGTAGCAGAAGTACTAACAAACGCATTTCTGCAGGTCAAACATTGCATCCAAAAGAGATGGAAATCTACAGTTTTGTGGTTTTCCTTGATATCATTGTTTGCTAAAAATGATATAGGTGTACCATTAAGATTGAATTTCCGACCAGGATCATGTTTTGTGGACATCTCTTGTACAGATGATGGGGGATGTGCACTTTGGAGAGCCTATCCTTCTCAGGAGGAAAGTTATGAAGGAGTTACTGACTCAGAGGTTTTCAATCAATCAGCAAAGAGAACTTTCTACCTTGTGAATAAATCAAATGACTCTGCTATTGCTTTTGTTGATGGTGTTCCGGAGTTCGTTAGGAAGCCTGGGAATTCAATCAAGTTCAAAGTTTTTAATGATCTTTTTGTTTCTTGTGATGTTTCGGACACAGCTAGCTACCCTATAATGGCTCTGCAAAACACTGATGCAAAAACTACCGCCTGGCTGGGTGGAAAACTTCCATGCATTGATGTTAAAATTGAGAAAATTTCCCTGAATATTGTTCATGAACTTTCAGATACCGAAGATCTCTTCCCTCTCATTTGCTTGTTCCTCAACAATACACAATTTAGTGTACAAAGTTTAGCAACAAAATCCAGGGTCATAAGCACATCAAGTGCAGCAATAAATTATTTTGATGCTCAAAGAAACTTATGGTTATTCTAAATTCCCTTTTGAATACGATCCACGGTTTAGTGGAACTGCATTCATAATATTTTATTTTTGAATTTCAGGGGAGAACTTCTCCATCCCATTGAAATTTGCATTTTTTACCGATCTAATGTTCAGGCCCCGCTTTCAGAATATGCATCTCATGCTGTCCCTAATAATTTCTTCTGCAGAATAAAAGAGGTTCTTAGAGTTATCTGATTTTGTGGTTCTTCTTTACTTTATTTAGACATTATATTGGCATTTTCTGAAAATTACTTGATCATCTGGGCAGTTGCACATATCACTAAATGAGAATTCTATGGACGTGCTTCTCTTCATGATTGGGGAATTGAGACTATCCGGTCCTTATTCACTTCAGAGATCCATGATTCTGGCTAACTTTTGCAAGGTTCTAGATCTCGCGCATATTTATTATTTTTACCATTAAAGAGAGACAAAAGGACTTATTTGATACTCCGTAATTTTCAATTTTTGCTTAACCACATTACCTTTTGTCTCTCTTTGTCCATAGCTTGTCTGCTTTAAGTCAAACATGCTATTTTTTAAAGCACCACCGAATTATTGATGTTATTGGTGTCAACTTGATAAACTAATGATTGCTAGATGGCAGGTGGAGAATCAGTCAGGTTTGGATCTTCTTTTACACTTCAACCAGCAACGAGTAACAATACCCAGAAAACAGTCTGCCTCCATTTTAATAAGGTCTGCAGTTGTCATTCAGTGCCGTGTGTCAAACAAAATTATTTGTGGTCATTGTTCTTCTACCAGCGAGGGTAGACTTTCTGGCAAAGAAAAGAACATTTATTGCCACATTAATTTGATTGCCATTTTCATCCATTACATGTGTATTGGTGATTAATTTTTTATAGTGAATATATTTCACAATCATTCAGTAGTGAATTTGGCTATTTTTATTTTGATGCAAGTGATTTTGGCTATTTGGTCCAAGATCTTGATTTTTGGCTATATTTTATTGGATGGTAGATTTTGATAAATTTGTGTTCATATTTTGTGGTTGACTGATGTTATAAGAACCGACATGGTTTTCGAAGGATTTCATTTTTCCTTTCTCTTTTGTTCCCCCTCTTTTTTTTTGAGCATATAACTCTATCCCTGCAGTTGAGTTATTGCTCATTTATCTTGTTATTAGAGATCAAAGTTTTAATGACCAAGGTCGGGTACTTCTTTTTTATTTATGATTTTGAATTTGAATTTGTGACTGTTATGTGACAGGAGCCTCTCTGATTTGAAGATTCAAGATTCAGAAGTTGCAACTTCTGTTTCTATCCAACTTACTGATTGTGGTTCCTTTGCAACTTCTCCTATTCGTCTATTACTTTCGCAAAAACAGACTCTTGCTTGGAAAACCCAAATTATGTCAAGAGAAGGTCTTTCTTAACTATTTTCTTTCCCATACATATTGTTAAATATATATTTTTTCAGCTGGCTTTGTAACTTGAGAATACCTAAATGCTCTACAATTTAAATATTGAAGATAATTTGTTATTATGTCTTCTTGTCAACATGAATAATTTTAGTTTTCTGTTCTTCCTTCCAAATGTTGTTTCTAGCTATACGACTGAATTGCATTCCTTAAGTTGTACATTACCTTCAGTCAAATATTAGTTTTGATTCATCTTCTTAAATCATTTATGAGATGCAATACAAGTGTGATTATTTGATCATGGAGAACGATTGGCAAACAGGATATTTCATATTCATTCAACACTATGCAATTTTTAACCATGGCTAGAGAAATTGAGTGGTTAAACATGTTGTATGCTCTTTATATTTGGTGTTCATTTCGTGATTATGCAAAATTGTGAAGGCTGTCCTTATTCTTTGTTCAACAGGATCAAAACCTTTCCCTGGGCCAATGCTTGTGGTTAACATTTCTAGAAATTCTGAGGTATCTGCAAATGCCAGTTATATACATAAATTACTCCTTTCTGTTTGGAGCATATATTTGTTGCAAATTTGAAAATGGGTTATATAAAATTTGAAATGCATATATAGAATAAATAATTAAGAAGTGTAAGAAACAAAATATCATGTTAAATAAGATAATAAAACATTAGAACATGAGTATGCAAAATATTCAATAATTTACTTGTATTAGCATTATATTAATTATTTAAATAAAATAAATAATAATATATCATTAAAAATATTTAAACTATAAAATTTACATATAATACAATATATTTTGTTAGAATAGAAGAAAGTATCTTACATTATCTTTATATTATTTAGTTATCTCCGAAGATTAGTCTACTATCTTAGAGTATATGATTATCTCCTAGGATTAGTTTTCATATTACTTGGTTTATTATTGTGATTTGTTTCCGAGTTTCACTATTTAATTATGAATAAAGGTATTGTACCCCTATAAATAAGGATTAATGTTTAGTCTTTTGTATCAAGCTTTCATCAAGTCATTATCAATCATATTACAAATTTCATGTGTCTTTTTTCTTTTTTATTCTTCTTATTTTATCTTGTCCCCATAACTTCAACATGGTGTCATAGCAGTACCATTCTCCGTGACCTGTATCGTCACTACTCTGCTGACAAGTTCCCTAAGGTTTAGGACTGTTCGAATTGTTATATTCAATTGTTTTGCACACCTCTATTTTTGCGCACCTCCAGTTTTTGCGCCCCTGGCTGGCACTACTACGATCACTGAACCTCTCTTTTGGGTCTCTTTGTGCCTTTTGTTTCGGTGGTCAGTGCTTCTCTATTAATTTCAGGCATGGTTTTTTGTCGCCGGTACTGTTTGAGAAGCTTTTTTCAAGGTTCTATATCTAGTTAGAAAATGCTTTGTATTCTGTTGTGAATGAATTTGTGCCACCATGATCTATTCCAATCAGAGTTTCAGCTACCGAAGTGAGGGCTGGCCCAATATTTTTTAAGTTGTGACACTTCTAGTTAAGGTTTTATCTACCGGAGTGAACATTGACGTAACATTTTTTTGGTTCGAAGTTGTGCCTTCTTTCAATAAAGGCTTGAGCTGTTGGAGTGCTGGCGGCTGGCCCAATATCGTTGCAGTTTGGTTTCGCTTCCCCCTTTGTTTGTCACTCGCATGTGCTTAAGCCATATTTGAAAAGCTGACCAAGATTCTGAACTTGACTGTTGGATGGGAGCAAGTGGCTTTAGGTTGACAACAGTGATTTTATTTGACATAACGGCCGGTTTTTTTGACGACAATACTTGTGGTGGGGTCAGTGATCCAAGGGCAGCAATGGGCAGTGGGGGTCTGAAAAAAAAAACTATACGGTTGAGGAAGGAGAAAAATGAAAGAGTGAAGTGAAAGGCTGCTGATCAGGGATGCATCAGGGCACACTGAAGGTGTCAAGAAGGGGCTGCACCGAAGACAGGGAAAAAAAAGAACAGCCTTGACAGCTTGGGTTTTTACGTGGAAGCGAGACTCCCAAAATTGAGAGCACGTGATACGATGTACAATTGAGTAATTCTCTATAATATTATTTCTTTACAAATGGAATTGCAACATTAATTTATAGACATCCTATCACAGAAATAACAATCACCTAATTAAGGAAACTATGAACTACTATGAAGGGAATAAAAACTGTACAAATCAAATAAAACAAATCTGCCTAATAACGATATTAGTCAACAAAAATATCTCACAACATCTTTCTATTATTATAATTTATCTCGTACGATTAGTTTAATATCTTAGAATATATTAGGTTATTTCCTAGAATTAGTTTCCATATTATTTAGTATTGTGATTTGTTTAATAGTTTCTCTATTTATTTAGTATTAGGCATCTTGTATCCCTGTAAAGTGTTAGTATTTTGTATCAAGTTTGCATCAAGTGATTATCAATCATATTAAATAAGTCAAGAGTCTTTTTTTTATTCTCCTTATTTTATCTAAATCTCTTTAACATCAACATATTTTATGAATTATTGTAAAAAAATCATATTTTATGAATTATGTTATAAATTAATGAAAGTAAAAATTATTGTGCATGCCTGTGTGTGTGGGTACAATTTAAGCCAGAGAGATAGATTGTCTCATCCCCATGTATAAACCTTGATTTTGCTATAATCAGGCCGGCTTGTCCATTGCGGTTTCTCCATTGATTAAAATTCATAATGAAACCAGATTTTCAATGGAACTTCAATTCCAGCGACCTGCACCCATGGAAGACGATTTTGCATCTGTGTTGTTAAAACCAGGAGATTCTATAGATGATTCCATGGCTATGTTTGATGCCATAAGCTTCTCTGGGGGAGTAAAGAGGGCTTTAATGTCTTTAAGTGTTGGTATAGACTTTCATCTTCTTCTCCTTTTACTGACTGCTATTCCTTTTCAGTTCATGCAAATTTTCTCTATTCTCTAGTGTTGTTAAATGGTGGTGCCATGGTGGAATGGCGTGGCGGGTGTTTTGCCAACCACCATAAGCAATTTATGAAGGGAGGCCCGTCATGGCATGTTTATATGGCGGAATTCTAATCTGGCCTTCCGCCAAATTCCCCCATCCGCCATTGATAACAGTCTTCTCTACTATTCATGTGCAGCCCTGTCACACTTAGAAGTTATAGTATTATTTTTTAAATATTGTTCTATAGCCGCTTTGGTGCATTGTGGTTTACTATATGAAAGATGAATATGATTGTAGGTGTGCCTGCTATTAGTACCTTAATAATATTTCAGTATTATTGCTGGTTTCTATACAAGTAATTTTACCATAATTCAAGATGAATTCTAGGATTAAGTTCCTTTCTAATTAGTCGTATATAACAAAAATGATGAAAGGGACATTGTTAGGAACCAGGGAATTGAAATGTCAGAAAAATAGAAAGATTCAAAAGAGTAAGAAGTATAATTGAAAGCTAAAATAAAATCCACACAAATTACAATAATAATCACAAGAACAACAATTTTAGAGAACATGAGAGTCTCTAGTCTCTCCCTTCCAAGGAATTCTAGAGCCTTGGTCTCTCCCCTTTCCATTTCCCTATCAAATGTCAAAGATAACGCATTCAGATTTGTCTTTGCCTATTTATTCCTAATTTCAACTGACTGGAGCATTATTAGGCAGTTACTAACAGTTACACAAACTGCAGAAATAATATAAGTGCTGCCTAATACATAACCACTCCTAATAATAATAAATACAATAATAATACATTAATAGCATAATAATAATAAAACAAATAACTGCCCATTCTAACAATACTCCCCCTCCTACACTTTCACCTTGTCCTCAAGGTGAATTAGCAAATGACCTCCTGGATCCCATTGTTGAAAGAATAAGAAGCCAAACATGATGGAACTCTTGCAATGATCTTCAATGTAATTCATCTTGCCCTCCTTTTCCTCTTTTCCCTCGCAAATCATCCCTTTAGCTTTCAAATTTGAGCAAACAAAAACCAAAATTTTCTTGGTCTTCTTCTTCATTGGAATTTTCTTCTTTGCTCCCTTTCGTAGGTTCTTTTGTTTTTCTTTTTTTCTGCACCAAAATATTTCCTTCTATTTTGTTTTTTTGAAGACTTAGTTGAATAATTGACCTTTATCCTGAGTTGATTTGGTTTAATGATTAATTTTCAGGTAACTTCTTATTTGCATTTAGACCTAAAATGACTGGGGAATTTAGTGACTCTGAACCTTCTCTTTCATTGGAATGGTCAACTTATATTAAAGGTGGGAAAGCTGTCCGTCTATCTGGAGTATTTGAAAAATTAAACTACAGAGTTCGAAAGGTGTTATTTGCAAAATCAGCTAAATATTCCTTTAGCACAGCGCATTGCATTCTCAAGTCTGAGGGATGTGTTACCGATATGCATTTTCTCATTCAGACAATTGCAAGAAATATCCCTATTGCACAACCTGAAAAGTCTGCCGCTGTGTTGAAAAATGAGAATTCAGAAGTTTCGTTGCTAGAGCAGAAAGAAATATATCTACTTCCTACTGTAAGGATGACCAATTTATTGGATTCCGAGATAGATGTTGTTTTAAGTGAAACAGGTACAGAAATGCATGTTTTGAAGAATGTATTTCTTTTAACACTACGTTAACTTTCAATTTTGATTCTGGTTAAGGTCAGCTGAATCTGAATGGACATGAGAAAATTGGGAAGCAGGCAAAGATATCCTGTGGTTCAACGGTTGACTTTTATGCCAATCCCGCAGTTATATACTTCACTGTTACTTTAACTTCTTCTAAGTTGAGTTCCAAGGCTGTAAATAGTGGGGATTGGGTGAAGAAGTTATTTAAGCAGAACAATGAGGTCCAACATCTGGATATAAATTTGGACTTCGATGGAGGGAAATTTGTCGCGACCTTGAGACTGTACAGGGGAAACAGGGGCATGCTGGAGGTTATTTTCTTAGCCTCTGCTTTCATTTAAGTATAGCTCATATCTAGTTGTGAAGTTCTATATTATACTTTAGTTTAGTTATTCTAAATCTTGTGAATCTGTGGAGCTACTTACAGGTTGTTGTTTTTACATCCTATTCAATGAAAAATGATACAGACTTTCCAATTTATGTTCTTGCAACTAAAAGGTGGCCTCTATCCAGGTGATTCTTACATTCTTTGACAGTTAATAGGCACATTAATCTCGTCTCTGTTCATTTTTGACATATTGGTTGGCTATTCATACGCAGGACTGAATTAGACATTTTAAGTTCAAACATTCCTTCAGATCTTGGATTATGTTTGCTTCCAAAGTCAACCAGATCATGGTTTTTGAAGTAAGATAGTTATTCTCTCACTTATTTGTTTATTGTGTCAAATTTATTCTTTCTTGTAATTCTACCTAAGTTTGCTTGATTGTTATGTGATACTTTGTTCTATAGAGTCTTATCAATTTTAATTTTTCCAGATCTGTAAGAGTGCAAATGAAATTGCTGGATGACCATACATCTGAGGCACTTCTAGACTTGGGTTCTTTATCAGGCCTAACAGAAGTAAGCTTCAAGAAAGAAGAAGGATCTGGCATTAAATCCGTAACAAAGCTTGGAGTATCTATAGGTCCTTCTTCAGCAGAAATTGTTGTGCCATCACAAACAGTGACTTTGGTTCCACGATATGTTATCTGTAATGAATCTACGCAATGTATCCATGTTCGCCAATACTATTTTCAGGTACATCAAGTACATAACAGTTTAAGAGTGTGTGTTTGTATTTTTCTTGTATAACATGTACTTAATTTAGCTCTGTAAAGGATGATGTGGCAGGTGTTATCTCCATTGACAGTAAACAGCGAATGGCACTACCACTGAGAGAAGGATTTAGCAAGGAAAGAGAGTTCAGTGTATTTGAGCGTTTCATCAGAAAACACAGAAACTCCAGTGACAATTCCTTGTTATATATTCAAATTCAAACAAATGAGCCTGGATTTGGATGGTCTGGGCCAGTGTGCGTAGCCTCACTAGGACATTTTTTCCTGAAATTCAGAAACGAAGTTACAGCACCAAACAACAAAATGATACAATTTGCTTCTGTGCATGTAGTAGAAGAAGGTTCAACTCTTTTTTTAAGTTTCTACAAGCCACCAAATTTGAGTCTGCCTTATCGAGTTGAAAATTGTTTGCACTGTGTATCTATTACTTACTATCAAAAGGTATACACCATTTTTTCCTTTTGGATTTTCATTCAATCGTCTCCTTTTTCTTCCATGCGCCACATCATTTGAGAAATTTCCAGGGTTCACTGGAGCCAGAGGTTCTCGGACCTGCATGCAGTGCTGATTATGTCTGGGATGATTTAACTCTTCCTCACAGACTGGTTGTCCGCATCAATGGTACTTATTTGAATGTTGTTATATAAACACTTATCAGATCATAATTACAAGAAGAAAGAAAATTAATCTAATAGCACTGCTGATTTCTTCTGTAGATAGCCTTCAATTGCGAGAGATTAAGTTGGATAAGGTACAAGCCTGGAGACCTTTTTACAAACTTGGGCAACAAAGAGTTTTGGCTCCGCACTTTCTTTTAGACAAAAGATCAACAGATCAGATGACGAGTTTTAGTGTGCCTAATGGCATGGAGATGGCAAAAATGGGATATGAAATATATGCCGAGGGACCAACCAGAGTTTTGCGAATTTGTGAGATCTCTGATAGTTTCAAGAGCGATACAGGACTTGATTTGTGTGCGAAAATTCAACTGAGAGTTTCTCATTTTGCGGTTCACCTACTTGAACATGCAGCTCAGGTATTCTTGCTTTTGTTCAGTGTTTGATCCTCAAAGTCTGATGATTTTTGTTGAAGTTGGACCTTCCATGTTTATGAGTTATGCCTACTAACGTGCCATGGACTTGCAAATAGTGAAGTTTTAGTGTAAAAGACGGGTTTCCCTGCTTTATCAGCTCATACTGGGCACTTCTGAGGTTGTAGTTTGTACATTAGTCTGTCCATCCAAAACAAGTAATATAAATTGATAGGGGAATTTCACATTTATCGGTATACAAGAATTTTACAAAGGGTTGGGAGTGGGTCAATTTCAAACAGTCAGAAGTAGAGAAATTTTGACATTACATAGTGTCGTAACTGTGTTGTCCTCGGTAAAAGGGAGTGATTTTTTATTTACGCTATTCAATTCATAATGAAGCATAGCAGGTATGGATTTTTCCAAGTTTTAAGCTACACTTTCTGTTTACTATTGAAATCATTTAGCTTCTATGCGTTGAAGCAGGAAGATGAGAAAGAGCACGAAGATTTTACCCCAATTGCAGTCGTGAAGCTTGGGAATCTTCACATGATTACTGTTTCCAATAATCACCAGAAATATAACCAGTTCAGTATACAGGTAACGTGATCAATAATGTTCAATTCAACTGCATGACTGACAAATACTAATTATTTTGCCTGTTCTTCTAACACCAACTCTGAAGATATTATTACATTGAAGGACTCTATTGATCGTACCCCATTTGTTATTGATCCAGGACATGAACTTCGAGCTTAAGTGGAATGGAGCCCCGTTTGCATCAATGCTTCGCAGACATCAATTAGAATACAATGATGACCCAAGTGATAGTGTACTGAAGGTTGTTTTTGTTCTACTTAAGTCCAGTTTCAGCTTGAAGCAATTTAGATACTCATCAATTTTTCTTCAGGTGAAGTTGGATGCCGGTTTTTCTGATAATATTCAATGATAAGAAATGGAATTAACAGCTCTGTATGTTTTGTCCGAATTCTTATATGATTTGACATTTTTCTTGTGAAGCCAATTGATTTGAACCTTGATGAGGAGACATTAATGAAACTTGCTTCATTTTGGAGAACATCTCTTAGTGACTCAGAAAGTCAGCGGTTTTATTTTGATCATTTTGAAATCCATCCAATAAAGGTTTCCTTCTTCCTTAATCTCTGTCTTTCCTCTAGTTTGAGTAATTTGTCTTAGTGACTCTACTTGAAAATAAGAGAAACTGTTTGTGGCTTAACTGCTTGAGAGACAACTCTCGCCATATGTATATTTATCTACATGAACAAATACAATCTTATACAATAGTGTACCCCTCGGTTATAGGGATTAAAACTAAATTGAATCAAGGGATTGGGTTATTCTATGTTACTATTATTAGAATTATAACTAGGAATCATATATATGTGCTATTAAATTGATTAATTATCATTTTGCCATAAAACTTTCCATAGTTCATTGTGTGCTAAGGGTCTCCTTTTTCTCTTAATAAATTTTAAGATAAAGGGACGGTGTCCCAGTCCAAAACAGGGAAACAATACCTACAGATGACTTATATTTACGTCGTCCTAAAGAAACTAGTGGGGGCTCAACTTGCGACTTGTCAAATTTGAGATCTTATTGTATTCCACTTGTGACTTGTCAGAGTTGAAACAAGTCGGACCTTGCTTTGATACCAACTTGAAAATGAAAAATTAATTGATAATGTCTGAATTTGTTGATGGATGACTTTCATCAGATTAATATTTTATGTACATGAACAGATACTATAAGGTCCCTTAGTCACAGGATTTGAAACTAAAAATAAAAGTATGTCGAACTTTTGGAAGCTAATGATATTCAACAATATCCAACAACTATTTCAATTTCCAAACCTGTCCGGTATTTTGTAGATCATTGCAAACTTTATTCCTGGAGAACCACATTCAAGTTACAGTTCAGCTCAGGAGGCTCTAAGGTCCTTAATTCATAGTGTGGTTAAGGTTTGGTTTACATACTTCATTGACCTTTTCCCCCTCTTCTAGACCGTGATATCATGTCCCTGAGCATCTTAAATCCTCATTTTTCTCTTTACAGGTTCCTTCCATAAAAAATATGGGAGTAGAACTGAATGGGGTTCTGATTACCCATGCTCTGATAACAATGCGTGAATTATTTATTAAATGCGCACAACATTATTCATGGTAAGCCTACGATACACTTTCTTTTGAATTTTGTATCGGAGTTGGTGAAAATTGAAGAGCTTTATCCAGGTATGCTATGAGGGCCATATATATAGCGAAAGGAAGCTCCTTGCTTCCACCGGATTTTGTTTCAATTTTTGATGATCTCGCTTCATCATCTCTTGACGTTTTCTTTGATCCGTCCCGTGGGTTGAATCTTCCTGGATTCACTTTAGGTATATGATATGCTTTGTTAATTTTCTGTCTTCTCCCACTTTTTTTTTTTTGACAAATGTCTTCTCCCACTTTTATTTTCTAATAGTTTCCATTTTTATTGTGTTACAAACCCAGAAATAGATTCATAGTTTTCAGGGAGAGATAATTGAAACAGGGAGAGATATTTGCAGGAACCAAAAACATATTTAAACCTTTCCTTTCTCTCTCTCCAACTCTACATCTACTAATATTTTTATTTGTAATTTAAAAATATTTAACAATATTTCTCTTTCTTCAACCTCTCCTTCAACCTCTAGAAAAACCTTTGGAAAAAACACATCCATGAAAATTTCTGAAACTTTCTTCCTCTCTTCCTATTAACCCGTCACAAACCACCCGATAAAACCGCGAAACCGTCAAACTGAACCCGCATAAACCGTAAGGCCCAATGGTTAAAACTTAAAACTGGGCCTGTGTATCCCAACCGTAGATTGCACTGGATCGGTGCTTTTGGGCCCGAATCCGTCCAAACCCGACCAGTGTCAACCCCTAACTTTAACCACCCAATCATAACTATTCTAGCCAACTACTTCCTGGCCCTATCAGTTTGTTTTTTGTCTGTTACCACTTGTGCCAACTTTGACTTTGTGCTTTTTTGTATTTTACCATTTTTCCTTTGTTGAAAATAAAATTGGATCATGATAGAATATCATGTAATTAAGAGTAGGATATCATGTTATTATTCCAGTCATTATTTGTATTCTCTCTTAACATCTTATCAAGAGCCAACTGAGAGGCAACCCTAATTCGTGCTTACCCGGTGAACCCCCTTTTCTCCGGTGATAAATTTTTCATAAATCATGATCATTATTTGGTTTCTGCTTCCTACCGCCATGTCTTCCATTTCAGACGTGTTGCGACAAACCACCATTATTTGTCGCCGTGCCAGAGAATTTTCCAGCGACAGCCCCACCATAAAGAGTGAAATCCTCCGGTCTACTCAGTCCTGTGTGTTAGTTGGAGGAAACTTGATATCTTAGAACGGTAAGAAACAAATGTAGTTGCTAAACTAGTGTTGAGGCTGAATGCAGAGCCATGGCATTAGTGACTCAAGTACTTATTTGATTGAAACAGTTACTCAAAGAGCTTTGCTTCAAAGAGGCTCTGCCAATGACACTTACCTGTGATAATCAAGCAGCATTGCATATTGCCTCTAATCCTGTTTTTCATGAGAGGACTAAGCATATAGAGGTACATTGTCAAAGAGAAGATCGAATCAGTAGACATCACCACTAATTTTGTCAATTCCAATGACCAATTGGCAAATGTCTTCACTAAATCACTAAGAGATCTTCGAATCAATTATATATGTAACAAGCTCGATGCATATGATTTATATGCCCCAACTTGAGGGGGGAGTGTTGAAAATAAAACCGGATCTTGCAAATTGTTAGATTAACAGTCTTAATTATGTATTAGTAGGCGCTGACTAGGTTATGAGTCAGCCAATTATTTGTAATTAATGTGTTAGATCCTCCTTGTACTATATATAGGTATCACTTGTATAGTGTTTACTCACTCAAATAAAATCGGAATATTTTTTACATAAATAATTATAGAATATCTTGTAATTAGGTAGTAGGATATCATGTTATTATTTCAGTCATTATTTGTATTTATTGCTTTTAAGTCTATAAAAGAGACTCCGTTGTGTAGTTGAGACACACAATATTCAGTATATGTCTCTGTTTTCTCGCTTAACATACTTCATTGACCATGATTGTTTAGTTTTGTGAGATATTAACTGCAACTCTTGTTGAAGTGATACGGGTAAGATGAAAAAGGGAGAATAATATAGTAGGATGAATATCAAATGACGTGTGTTGTATGAAACCCTAACCTAATATTCCTATTTATGCTAATAATACGACTAATACATATTCAACCCAAGAAGACTTCTAGCATTATAGATGATAGAAAACGTGAACAGTAACCGTGAACAGTACCCGTGAACGGTGTTCGTGAACAGTAACCGTGAACAGTAAACGCAGCAACAGTGGAAACAATTAAACGTAAACAGTGTTTGATTGATGAAAATAACAATCCAAATAGAGTTTGGGTGAGCAAAACACAAAGAAAGCCACAAAAGGGAGGCTGCCTCTCCACAGCGCAAAACTCTTCCCAAGTCCCAAGTCAAAATAAAACCTAACCTATTATTCCAAAAACACTCCTTTTATACTAATTAGTGCTAATGACATTTTTGCCCCTCCTTGTGAAAACATTACCAAACCTGCGCCTCCCCCTCAGTGAAGCCGCGTGCGTATCAATACTCCCCCCTAAAACATTCACCTTGTCGTCAAGGTGAAAATCTGGAAACTGGTTCTTCATATCCTCAAGGTCCTCCCAGGAGTTCTCAAAGTCGGGTAGATGCTTCCACTTCACCAGGACTTCAAGCACGTCGTCGTGAGCCTTCCTCACCACTAGGATGTCTTCGGGCATGACCTGCAATTCAAGATTTTCAGCCAGGCACTTTGGTAGAGGTTGAACTGTCGTCGTAGGAGCAATGGCTTTCTTCAAAAGTGATGCATGAAACACTGGGTGAACTCTGCTCTCCGGTGGTAGTTTCAGCTTGTAGGCAACTGTCCCAATTTTCTCCAATACCTCAAAAGGGCCATAGAACCGTGGGCTGAGTTTCTGATTCAGCCTCTTCGCTAGTTGTTTCAGCTTGTAGGGTTGGATCTTCAAGTAGACCATCTCTCCAACCTCATAGGTTACCTCCCTCCTATGCTTATCCGCTTGTTGTTTCATACGATTCTGGGCCTTGCTCAAGTGGTCTCTCAGATCACGGAGCAACTCATTCCTCTCTTGAGTTAGTTATTGAACCTCATCCACAAAACTACTGTTTTCATCCCCCCTCACTAACACGGGGGGTTTCCGTCCATATAAAGCTTCAAACGGGGACATTTGAATGGAAGAGTGATAGTTGGTATTGTACCAATACTAAGCCCAGGGTAGCCACTTAACCCACTGCTTGGGTTTGCTACCGGTCAAACACCTCAAATAGGTCTCAACACACCTATTGACTACTTCTGTTTGGCCGTCGGTCTGAGGATGGTAGGCTGAGCTATATTTCAGCTTGGACCCTGCAGCTGCAAACAACTCGGACCAGAATGCACTCGTGTAGACTCTATCTCTGTCAGACACAATGGAGCTTGGGAACCCATGTAACTTCACTATCTCCTTCATAAACACAAGAGCCACATCCTTGGCATTGTACGGATGAGCTAGGGCTACGAAAGGAGCGTATTTGGTGAGTCGATCAACCACTACCAGGATGGTATCCATCCTTGCTGACTTGGGTAAGCCCCCAACGAAGTCCATAGACACATCACTCCAAACCTGAGTCGGTATTGGAAGCGGTTGGAGCAATCCCCCGGGGGTCAGGGCCTGATACTTGTTCTGCTGGCATATGGCACAGGCCTGAACGTACTGCTGAATCCTCTTCCTCATTCCCTCCCAATACACTACACTTGCTATTCTCTTGTAAGTTCGCAGAATCCCGGAGTGTCCACCCATAGCTGAGTCATGGAACTCCTCCAGAATCTTCCCAATCCAAGGGGAGTCTTTGGGAAGGACCAAGCGACCGTGATAGTATAGTCGTCCATTCCTCAATGTATAACCCACATGAGTGTTCACCTTCGCAACTAGGTCTTGCACAATAAGTTTCAACTGTTCATCAGCTTGTACCTCATCCTCTAGACCGTACCACTCCGGGCATTGCACCATGGAGATGGCACTGTAATTGTGCTGCCTTGACAAGGCGTCAGCTGCTTTATTCTCGATTCCAGGCTTATATTTGATCTCAAAATCGAAGCCCAATAGTTTGGTTATCCACTTCTGTTGCTCCTCCCTCATTACCCTCTGCTCCGTCAGAAACCTCAAACTCCTCTAGTCGGTATGTACCACAAAACGCCTTCCCAGAAGGTAATGTCTCCATTTCTGAACTGCTATCACAATAGCCATCTCTCTCTCATACACCGACTTGTTCTGAGCTCGATTGGACAAGGTTTGGCTCATGTATGCCACCGGCCTCCCCTCTTGCATAAGAACTGCCCCCAACCCCTTCCCAGATGCATCAGTCTCCACAATGAACTCTTTGGAGAAGTCAGGTACGGCAAGAACTGGTAGTGTTGTCATGGCTACTTTCAGCTTCTCAAAAGCTAACTGAGCACTCTCATCCCAACGGAAACTATCTTTCTTGAGTTGTTGCGTAAGAGGCCACGCAATTTTTCCATAGTCCTTCACAAACCTTTTGTAATACCCAGTCAACCCAAGGAAACCCCTAAGGCTCTTCACATCCCTTGGGGCAGGCCAATTTACCATAGCTTCAACCTTGGAGGGGTCGGCTGCCACCCCCTCTCCCGAAATGACGTGACCGAGGTATTCAATCTGACTCTGAGCAAAAGTGCATTTCTTTTGGTTAGCAACCAACTGATTACTTCTCAGAATGTCCAACACACTCTTCAGGTGCTCCACATGACAATCCAAGTCCCTACTATAAACCAGTATATCGTCAAAAAACACCAAGACATACTTCCTCAAGATCGGTTTCAGAATACGGTTCATCAAGGCTTGGAAAGTAGATGGGGCATTAGTCAATCCAAACGGCATCACTAAGTATTCGTAATGCCCCTCATGGGTTCTAAAAGCGGTCTTGGGAATGTCTTCGCTCCTCATTCTAATCTGATGATACCCCGACTTCAAATCAAGTTTAGAAAATATCCTCGCATTACCAATCTCATTTAATAGCTCATCGATGATGGGTATGGGGAACTTATCGGGCACAGTATACTTGTTCAAGACCCTGCAGTCTAATGATCCCTGCAGACAACATTTCGCTCACAAACTTCTCTATCTCATCCTTTTGATAATGGGGGTACCTGTATGGCCTGATGTTGGGAGTTGGTGCTCCGGGCTTGAGCACAATGGCATGATCTTGCTCCCTCATAGGAGGCAACTCTGTGGGTGCTTAGAACACATCTGAGAACTCTTCCAGCACTCCTTTCACCTCGGGCAGCAGCTGAGTTTCAGTCCCCACGCCCTGCATTTCATACAATTGAAGTAGATACCTCTCCTCTTCCCTTAGTAGAGTCTTCCTCATGGATTTGAGTGAAGCTTGTTGTCTACTAAGAGACTGTTCTCCTCTAATCTTGAATGTCTGCCCTTCCCCTTTCCACTTGATGACCATCTCTTGAAAATTAGCTTTGCTGTCACCTAAGCTAGCCAACTAGTCCAAACCAAGTACCAATTCAGTCCCTGCCAGAGTCATTAAATAAAATTTCTGAGTAAAGTTGATCCCCTGCACTTGCACCTTCAGTCCCCTGCAGACTCCCTTGTGAGTGATCTTCTCACCATTCCCCACCTCGACAGTATACTCCGGAGTGTCCTCCAAGTCTAAATTCAATTCCTCTACTAACTTGTAGGATATGAAACTGCTAGAAGCTCCACAATCAATCAGTATCAACACCTTCCTCCCATTAATAATCCCCCACACCTTGAATGATTGGTTTGAAGTCAAACCCACTTTGCTCTTGAGTGACAGCAATAGAGTCTTTAGTTCACCGTCTACCTCCCCTATCTCCTCCTCGCCCCCCCCCCCCCTTGATCTCCCTCTCCCTCTCCCTCACCCTCTTCATCATCAATCAACTCCACTCTAAAGTGTTTCATCTTACAAATGTGATCTTTCCCCCACCTTTCCCCACATTTGAAGCAAAGCCCCTTCCTACTAAGGTCCCTCAGCTCCTCCTGAGTGAGTTTCCTCCCTACCCCCTGTTTCTTCTCCCCTTCACCCCCTTGACTTTTCAATTCTTGAGAGTTGCTGCCACTACCTCCCCCAAACTCAAACTTGGGTTAAGTAATAACAGTTCTATGCTTCCCCGGGTCACTTCCCGAACCCCACTCCCCACTTTTCCACTTAGTCCCTTCACCTCTCCTTCCTCCTTCCTCCCTTAATGCCTTGTTCCTTTCCTCTATGAGTAACGCTCGATCCATCAAAGCATTCAATCCCCGAGTGCTATGGAGTTTCAATTCAGTTTGTATTTCCTCACGTAAACCGTTGAGAAAAATGCTTTCCAACATGCCTCTGTCACGTCTCTTCAATGGAGCCATTAACATTTCAAACTGCTCGCGGTATTCCATCACCGTCCCTGTTTGTTTAACGCTCAAAATCGGTCCCAAAGGGTTGCTGACCAGATTGGGCTGGAAACGCCGTATTACGGCCTGCTTAAATTCATCCCACGTTGGCTCCGGGTGTTGTTCTTCCCACCATTGAAACCAGTTGAGGGCTCTTCCATCCAAAGCAATCATCATTGCTTCCAACATCTCCTCTTCTTCAACCCCATTAATCTTAAAATACCGTTCCACCTTGACGAGCCACCCATATGCTTCGCCCCCTTCAAAAACAGGGATTTCTAGTTTCCGTCCCCGATACCAGTGTCGCGCGCGGGGGCTGTTCCCCCCGGAGTTCTCGGATTCGGTGGAGGTGCCACCCCCGCCGTCCTCCTCTACGCTTGGCGTCGCTGCTTCGCTGCCTCTTCGCCGGCGGCGTCGCGTTCCTTTCAAATGGAGCTCCATCCGATCCATCCACTCGCGCATGGCCTCCCCTTGCGTGCACATCTCTAGCGCCAATCCTTCGAATTCCTGCTCGAGTCCTTCTTGGCGTTGGCCTCCCCTTGCGTGCACATCTCTAGCGCCAACCCTTCGAATTCCTGCTCGAGTCGTTCTTGGCGTTCTTCCATGGCGGTCTTCTTCACCATCGCTCAAGCTCCGTTGGACAAGAGCTTTGATACCAATGATAGAAAACGTGAACAGTAACGTGAACAGTAACCGTGAATAGTACCCTTGAACAGTGTTCGTGAACAGTAACCGTAAACAGTAAACGCAGCAACAGTGGAAACAATTAAACGTAAACAGTGTTTGATTGATGAAAATAACAATCCAAATAGAGTTTGGGTGAGCAAAACACAAAAAAAGCCACAAAAGGGAGGCTGCCTCTCCACGGCGCAAAACCCTTCCCAAGTCCCAAGTCAAAATAAAACCTAACCTATAATTCCAAAAACACTCCTTTTATACTAATTAGTGCTAATGACATTTTTGCCCCTCCTTGTGAAAACATTACCAAACCTACGCCTCCCCCTCAGTGAAGCCGCGTGCGTATCAATAGACTCCTAAAAACTAAAAAAATGGATATTCTAACACTGCCCTAAATACAAAGCTCATAGAAGTCACCATAACAAATTAAAACATTGACAAATAGTTGTAGAAAAATATACTGAATATTGTTTAAGTTGTAATGAGTACAAGCACTAATATGGCTATATAGTCGATGCTCTAGTTAATGGGCTTGATCATGGGTCCTGATACAATAATCACGCGGTATATGCCTAATAACTACAAATGCAATAATGATTACATATTTACGACACGCCCCTTGAGCTGGTGAAAATCTATCATTCCTAGTTTGGAAGTACATTGTTGAATTGTTCTGTCGGCAAACTCTTTGCTAACACATCTTCCAGCTAGTGCCCAGAAGTATTGTAGGTTGTTGTTATCGATTTGGTATCTAGCTTTTCCTTAAGGAAGACTCGATCTATCTCAATGTGTTTTGTCTTTTCATGCTTATAGAGATGATTGAAATGTTGTTTGTTGATTAGCACACACATAGTCTCTATTTATAGTTACAAATGAGTATCTCCTAATAATTACAATTGATTCTATACACTCAGCGTCTAGTCAGCGTGAGTTAATTCTATGATATTCTACACTCCCCCTCAAGCTGGAGAATACATGTTATATGCACCAAGCTTGTTACAAATAGGTTCAACCCGAGATCCTCTAAGAGATTTAGTCAACATATTTGCTAGTTGATCATTAGAGCTAACAAAATCAGTTGTAATTTCTCCCGAAAGAACCTTATCTCTCACAAAGTGACAGTCGATCTCTATGTGCTTAGTTCTTTCATGGAAGACTGGGTTGGAAGCAATATGTAGCGCAGCTTGGTTGTCACAAATGAGTTTCATGGTCTTGACCTCCCCCAATTTCAATTGTTGGAGTAATTGTCTCAGCCATGTGAGTTCACAAGTCACTACTGCCATAGCCCGATACTCTGCTTCTGCACTGGACCGTGCAGCTGTATTCTGCTTCTTGCTTCGCCAGGAGATCAAATTACCTCCAACAAGGACACAATACCCTGTAGTGGATCTTCTATCTGATGGTGAACCTGCCCAATCAGCATCAGAGTAGCCAACAACTTCAGTGTTACCCTTGTTTTCATAAAGTAATCCTTTGCCTGGTGCATTCTTAATATACCTAAGAATGCGTATTACAGCATCCCAATGGCTATCACATGGAGCATTCAGAAATTGAGGGCCTAGTCACTGTAAGGTAATTCAGTTTGCCGACCAAACGTCGATATCTACCTGGGTCTTTCAATGGCTCCCCCTGACCTGGTAGTAGCTTGACATTGGGATCCATGGGAGTATCATTGGGTCGACAATCAAGCATGCCAGTCTCATCGAGTATATCAAGAGCATATTTTCACTGAGTAATAGCTACACCTGTTTTGGACTGGGCGACTTCAATTCCCAAAAAGTATTTCAATGGACCCAAATCTTTAGTCTGAAAGTGTATGGACAGATGCTGTTTGAGCTGATGAATGCCAACCTGATCATTTCCTGTGATGATGATGTCGTCAACATAGACAAGCAGGTATAAGCAGGTGGTCGGTGAAGAGTGCATGAAGAAGACAGAGTAATCAGCCTCACATCTGATCAGGCCATATTCTTGGAGTACATTGCTAAACCTTCCAAATCAACCACGAGGAGATTGTTTCAAGCCATAAAGAGATCGTCGTAGCCGACATACGTGGTGAGGGGCACCACTAATAGTGAATCCCGGTGGTTGCTTCATATATACCTCTTGTAACTCACCATGTAGAAAGGCATTTTTGATGTCCAACTGTGGAAGAGGCCAATGATGAATAGCAGCTATTGCAAGGAAAATACGAACAGATGCGATCTTGGCAACCGGAGAAAAAGTATCTCTGTAATCAAGGCCGGAGATTTGTGTGCAGCCAAAAACTCGGAGTGGTAGAGAGTAAAGGTGTTGTCGAGGGAACAAAATGGAATGTCGTACCTTGTTGTCAAGAACAGAGGAAGGCATGCGATTGATTAAGTAACATGCTGTTAGAATCGCATCCCCCCAGAAACGAGGTGGTACATTGTTGTGAAGGAGCATAGTGCGAGCTATTTCAACTAAGTGTCGATTCTTCCTTTCAGCGACACCGTTTTGTTGAGGGGTACGAGCACATGAAGTTTGATGGAGGATACCTTGAGAAGTCAAAAAGGATTGAAAAGAGGTGGACAGATACTCACGAGCATTATCACTTTGCAATATTTTTATTTGGGTACCAAACTGTGTGTTAATCTCTGAGCAAAAGGTTTGAAAGATAGAGAAAACCTCTGAACGATTTTTCATCAAAAATATCTAGGTACAGCGGGAAAAATCGTCAATGAAGGTAACAAAATACTGATAACCCAAACTTGAAACAACACGACTAGGACCCCAAATGTCTGAATGAACTAAAGCAAAAGAGACTCTGCTCGTTTATTGACTCTGTAAGGAAAGGAACTTCTAGTATGTTTTCCAAACTGACATGACTCACACTCTAAGGTAGACACTTTTGAAAGATTCGGAACCATAATACGCAACTTGGGAAGGCTCGAATGTCCCAAACGTTGATGAACAATATCTGGACACTCAATAGCAGAACAAGCAATAGGAGGGACAGGTTTTGAAAGGTAGTACAAACCTCGGTACTCATGCCCTTCTCCAATCATCTTCCCAGTACTCCGATCTTGCACAAGAACAGACTTATCAGTAAAGGTAACAGAATAAGGTAAGGTACGGGTTAGTTTACTGACGGATATTAAATTGAAAGGGCTTTCAGGAACATATAGCACGGATTCCAATGAAAGTGTCGGTAAGGGATTAGTTCGGCCAATGCCCTGACATTTGGCCTGTGATCCATTAGCGGAAGTAACATTCGGAAGTGTGTCCATATAAGTGAGATGGGAGAAAAGCAATTTATTACCAGACATATGATCAAAGGCACCTGAGTCAAGGATCCAAGGTCCAAGTGAAGATGATTGTGAAACAAAAGCAACATTATTACTGATCTGAACAACTGAGGTAAAAGGTGTGGTGGATTCTTGACGTGCTTTGAAGTTGAGGTACTCCTGATACTCTGTTGTAGAGATGGTCACCCAATCATCGATGGAAGAAGCGGCGGCAGATTCGATATACGACATGATGTAATTTGACGTGAGTGAGAGACAGTTTCTAGAAAGTTACCAAACAATGAAAACAAACCTTGAAATGTGGAAGAGTAGGATCTGCGATGGCCAACAGTGCAAGGAGGTGGCCGGAGGTGGTGGCACGTGCTCTCACGCGCGGATCTGGTGGCGGCGAGTGAGATCCAAGCGCAGAGGCTGTGGCGGCGCGTGGAGGCGCGTACGACAGCAGATGGCGACGGTTAAACCACAGTTGTGCTCGCCGGAGGGAAGCGGTTTTGTCTATGGTGGTGGTGGTTGGTGGTGGGTCTCACTGGAAAAGGGGTAGGGACCAAAAATGGCACAATATTGTGGAATATATAGCGCACATTACTGGAAAAATAAATAAATAAATTTTACGTAGGAACAGAAGCCATTGGCAGTGGTAACCTAATGACTACTGATACCATATAGAGATGATTGAAATGTTGTGTGTTGATTAGCACACACATAGTCTCTATTTATAGTTACAAATGAGTATCTCCTAATAATTACAATTGATTCTATACACTCAGCGTCTTGTCAGTGTGAGTTAATGATAGATTTAGAGAGTTCTAACTAATTTTAATTCAGAGAATTTCATATTCTGTTTTTCATTGATTTAGAAGTGAGTACAAGGCTCTATTTATACAAGAGATGTTAGCCTTTCATATTCTATTGATTTAAGTGTTGGCCTTTCATATCATATGAAATAAGTGCCAACCTTTCATGTTTTATCTATTCATTATTCTGTCAACCTTTCATATCCTACTATTAAAGTATTAATATTCTACTTATCTATTACTCCCCCAAAAGATCAAGTGGAGAGCTGAACAAAGCTTGAAACATTGAGCTTGTCACGTAGACTGCAGAAAGCAGCTTTTGCTAGGGGTTTTGTAAGAATGTTTGCAATCTGAGCCTCTGCTGGGACATGGCAAACAATCAGACTTTTGCTGAGAACCTTCTCCCTTACAAAGAACAAATCCAGCTCCATATTGCAACAGTACTCTGGTTATCACAGAAGATAACAGGTGTAGAGTGAGGCACTTTCAGCTCATGTAGCAAGGATTGAACCCATAAAAATTCTGAGGCAGCAAGGGCAAGACTCCTGTATTCTGCCTCAGCACTAGATTTAGCAACAAGTGTTTGTTTCTTAGACCACCATGATATTAGGTTAGGCCCAAGATATATGCAAGCACCACTTGTAATCATCAATATCACTTGCCCAATATGCATCACAATAGGCCATCAGAGAGAAGGGAACAGAGGCAGCAGCAGGGCGTAAAATAAGACCAAGATCTAATGACCCCTTTAGATACCTCAAAATTCTCTTGACAGCAACCCAATGAGTGTCAAGTGGCTGTGACAGAAATTGGCAAGCTTTGTTGACAGCATAGCCAATTTCAAGCCGAGTAATGGTAGCATATTGAAGTGCTCCAACTCCAACTATAGAGCGATAGAGGAATGGATCAGCCATATAATCAGCACCATGTTTTGAGAGTTTAAGCTTTGCAGGAAGTGGTGTAGATATTCCTTTTGCATTGTCCATGTCAGCTCTAGATAGTATTTCTTTGAGGTACTTTGTTTGAGTAAGAAGGAGACAACCATTAGAAGTAGTTTTCACCTCAATACCAAGAAAATAATCAAGAGCCTCAAACTGTTTGAGAGCAAATACAGTAGTAAGCCTATCAATAACAGATTGCACAACAGTAGGAGAAGAGCCAGTGATGATGATATCATCAACATAGACAAGAGTATATATGCAGCAACCATTGTGAGCATAAACCAATAGTGAGGAATCACATTTGCTAGCAACAAAGCCAAAACTAATTAGAGTTTTAGTGAGGCGTTCATACCAAGCCCTAGGTGCTTGTTTGAGGCCATAAAGAGCCTTATGCAACTTGCATACCAAGGACTTGAATCTCAAATCCTTGTGGTTGAGATATGTACACCCCTTCCTCAAGAAATATTCAAGAATGCATTGTTAATGTCTTTGTTTAATAGACCACTTGTGAGTTAGAGCAAGAGTTAAGATGATTCTGACAGTAATTGGTTTTATTACAGGAGCAAATGTTTCTGAATAATCTGTGCCTTCTCTTTGGTTGAATCCCTTAGCTACCAATCTAGCTTTGTACTTATTAATGGTACCATCTGAATTCTCTTTGATCCGGAAAACCCACTTGCTGCCCACAGCTTTTCTACCAGCAGGAAGTGGAACAAGACTCCAAGTACCATTTTGTATTAGAGCATCATACTCACTCTGCACAGCTTGTTTCCATTTGGGGCAGGACAAAGCTTGATTCACTAAATTAGGCTCAACTGTGGTTAAGAGAAGTGTAGGGTGAATCCGGGGCTGAACAATGCCATTTTTGGACCTAGTGATCATAGGATGTGTGTTGGTAGGTAGATGTGGTGGAGGGGCAGCAGGTGACTGTGGTGCAGAAGGTATGGAGGGTGCAGGGGAGTCTGGATTTATAGTGGAAGAGGCTGTTGAGGGCAGAGATGTAGTATATGGTGAGTTGGGTGGGTTAGGAGAGGGAGAGGTTGCGGTAGGATTAGGGAATGTTGCTGGTTGAGCAGTATTAAAGGGAACAACACCTAAGGGTTACAAAGTATAGGCTGTGGCGGGTTGTTTTGTAAGATTAGTAGGGAATAGGTTAGGATAGGGAAAAACATTCTCATTGAATACAACATCCTTGGAGACAAACAACCTTCCCGTGGCATCAAGGCACTTGTAACCCTTGTGGTTTGCTGAATATCCCAAGAAAATACACTCTGCAGAGCGGAATTGAAACTTTTGGTTGTGATAGGGCCTAAGTAAAGGGAAACAAGAGCAACCAAATACCTTAAGAAAGCTAAAATCAGGAGGTTTTTGATAAAGGGTAGTATAAGGAATGGAATGGTTTTGTGAGGAGATGGAAGCCTATTTATAAGGTAAACAGAGGAATGGAAAGAGTGATCCCAAAAGGATAGAGGTAAGGAGGCTTGCGATAATAGAGAGAGACCCATGTCAACAATTTGTCTATGTTTTCTCTCTATTACCCCATTTTGATGGTGTGTATGAGGGCAAATTAGACGATGGACCACACCTATAGAAGCATATATTGACTGAAAGGGCGAAATTCTCCCCCCAATCAGATTGGACAGCTTTTATCTTACAATTAAATTGGTTTTCAACAAGTTTTTGAAACTATGTGAAGATAGAAAGAGCATCAGATTTGACTTTAAGAAAATAAATTCAGGTGTAACGGTTAAAGGCATCTACAAAGGAGATATAATATTTGTAACCCATGGAGGACACCATAGGTGCAGGCCCCCATAGATCACAGAATATTAACTCAAGGGGATGAGAGTACACAGTAGTAGAGGGTTGAGAAGGCAATTTGTGATGTTTACCCATGCAACAAGCAACACAAAAGTCAATCTTATTTTTATTGATAATAGGTTTGTTACACATAGAGAGCACACTATTTAGTACACGAATGTTCGGATGACCTAAACGGTTATGCCAATGAGAACTAGTGGAGGAAATGTGTATAGGAGCAGAAACAGAAACATTGGCTTGAGGTATGACTTGAGGAATGATTGTCTTGACAAGAGGAGTTGCTACTGCAGAGGAAGGTCCTGGGATATGGTAGAGTCCATCAGAGGTGCCTTTGCCACAAAGAAGAGTTGCTCCATCATCCTGGGATTTAGCAAAACAATGAGGGGTGAAATTGGAAAAAGGCATTGTTATCAGTATTGAAACGTTTAATGCTAAGTAAATTTTTGGTTAGTTGAGGAACATATAAAATATTTTTAAAATGGAGGGTACGTTTGGGATCAAAAGGGGAAGGGACAGATTCTGAGCTAATAGAGTGAATCTTCAAACCTTGTCCATTACCAAGGAAGACATGATCCTGGCCAGAGAGTGTAGTAGCAGCGGCAGGGTTAGGAGGTATACCAGACATATGGTGAGAAGCAGTTGTATCACCGGTCAGAATGCTAGCAGTAAATGTTGGAGCAGCTTGAACATCAAATGCTTGAGGAACCATAGGTTGAAAGAGAGCCTGTCGAGGCACCACAGCTTGCTGAGGCCACATAGTAGCATGAGCAGTAGGTGGTGCTGCAGCAGCAACACCAGGATATTGCCAGACAGTAGCATTAGCAGCAGGAGGAACATAGCTAGGGCGCACATATTGATAAGGATTGCCAAAATTAGGGACCATTGCAGGAGCAGCAAAGTGAGGTGTGTATCTGTGATAGAAAACAGAAGCATCGTGGCCAAACCTAGAGCAAACTTGACATTGGACATTGCTGCGTCCATGGCCACCACGACCAAATCTGCCACCTCTACCATCACAAAAATTGCCTCTAGATGCAGTGAATTGAGCCTGTGGTATAGTATCAGCAGTAACAGCAATGTCATCAGTAGATTTAGGTTGAGATTCAGTCTTAGAAATTGCCCGTGATAGATTCAAGGAAGCAACAGCAGTAGCAACATCAGTTTGCTTGGCAATTCTGCTCTCATGTGCAAGTAATAGTGCCTCAAGTTCCTCAAATTCAAACCACTCAGATTTTGTGGACAAAAGGGTAGTGATAGATTCATAATCTGCAGGCAAGCCTTGAAGAACAACATCATACTGTTCTTGCAAAGAAATAGTTTCCCCAATAGAGAGTAATGCATCAGTAATCGTTTTAAGACGCCCAAAGAATTCAGTTATTGAACGTTCACCTTTCTTCGTGTTATGCAACTCGTGCTTGCGCTTTTGTCTTCGCGTGCGAATGTTGATGAATTTTGTCCCAAAGCTGGAACGTGTAGCGACATCTGATTACCTTGGCGAGAATTAAAGGTGATAATGAGGACTGAAGCCACGCAAGCAGCAACTGATCCTGCAGTTCCCATTCAACATATGCAGGATTCTCAATTTCAGCAAGACGATCAGCATCAGTCAAGTAACGTGTTGGAACTTCTGGAGAAACGCAAAAACGATGAAGTTTATGCGCACGCAGAACCGGTTCCACTAGTTGGAGCCAGAGAGGAAGATTATCACCGGTTAACTTCTCTGAAACTTGATATTGAAAAGATTTGAACGGTTTGAGCGACGGTAGATTCGTAGATGACAACGCCATTGATGAAAGTAGAAGAAAGCTTGAAGACGATTGCAAAATCGAAGAAGAAGACTGAAGACCATCGAACTGAGGCGACGACCGAGAAGATCAAACAATGCGCTAAATAGAAAGGAAGACGAAGCAGTGATGCGACGACCGGTTGCGATGTCAGCGGCGAGACGATCAGGAACGTCGGCCACAGTGGTGGCGCGATGGAAGTCGTTTCTGGCTTACTGATACCATGATAGATTTAGAGAGTTCTAACTAACTCTAATTCAGAGTCATTGATTTAGAAGTGAATACCAGGCTCTATTTATACAAGAGATGTTGGCCTTTCATATTCTATTGATTTAAGTGTTGGTCTTTCATATCATATGAAATAAGTGCCAACCTTTCATGTTTTATCTATTCATTATTCTGCCAACCTTTCATATCCTACTATTAATATTCTACTTATGTATTAGTTAATTCTATGATATTCTACAATGCTGAACAAGATTATGGACAATACTTATAGATGATTTATCATCACAAAACAACTTTATAGCGCCTTCATACTTTATCTTCACGTCATCGAGCACAATCTTCATCCACAATAGCTCACAGATTTCTTGTGCCATAGCTTTAAATTTATCTTCAGCATTTGATCGAGTCACTACATTTTGCTTCTCGCTTCTCCAAGCAACAGGGTTTTCACTCAAGAATGTGGTATAGCTTGAAGTCGACCTTCTATCACTCACTAAACCCGCATAATCAACATTCATATAAGCTTCAATAGTCAAACTTTCTCCGCTCATCTCGAGCAAGAAGGGTTAGGCTAGTACGATGGCTGCGTTGTGGAGCTCAAGGTGGTGTGCGGCGTTCCAAGGAATAGAGGTTTGTTGGAAAATCCACCTTAATTACGATCGACCTTAGCCGTCCACATTCGAGAAGCTTTGGTTGTGTTGAGTATAAGTTGTGTGTTTAGTTTCACATCGCCTAGTGATATGGCATAATTAGTTTTTATAAAGTTTTGTGGGGATGAATTAGGCCTAGAGCCCAAGTTCTAGGAGGAGATGGTGTATTACATGGAGTTCGGGCTGAGCGATGTTATGAAGCTGAATGTGTGTTTTGAATGATTTGGTATTTTGGTTGGGTGAAAATTAGGATTACGGTACAGAGATTGAAAGTTAATAGGAGGAGATGGTGTGATTGATTTACAGTGTTTAGGGGCTGAAGATGATGAGGACCAATAGGTGTCTTGGGTTGAGGGGTTGAATTATTTGGTGTTTTGGGTTTCTTTGAATAGGGAAAGAACATTGATGGTTTCTTTTTTGTTTTTTTAAGAAAAATAAATAAAAAGAATTACTCAAATTATAATAAAGCGGGCACATAGACATATTAACAGGCACCCAAGTGTATTAACAGATACATAAGTTTTTTTAATGAAGTTGGACGGAAACTGAAAAAGAAAAGTTAACATTTTAAAACTTAAAGGACCAACTTGGGGGAAAAAGATAAACGATGAATCTGAGCCTTTAAATTAAGTTATTGAAGTTGTATTGGAATCTCACGTTGCCAAGATTTCCGGGCTATTGGATGCATATGTGTGCTTGGGCACCCTCTCAATCGAGCTAGCTTTTGGGAGTGAGATCCAAGCCCATTTAACATGGTATGAGAGTCGGGTTAATGATGACAATGTGGGAGTTGGACTCAAGACCCACTCTTGACGTGAAGGTGGGTATTGAAGTTGTATTGGAATTCCACATTGCCAAGGTTCTCGGGCTATTAGATGTATATATGTGCTTTGGCAGCCTCATCCTTCGAGCTAGCTTTTGGGAGTGAAATCCATACCCATTTTATCATAAGTAAAGACTAGAGTAATTTCCAAAAGTATATTTTAGTGACTAAAATGAAAAAATGATATACTACAAAAGCCATAAATTTCTGTCTGCTATGTGCAAACAGATAGTTACTTCTACCATTTCAAATACGATGTTAGGACTAGTATATCTATGTTGTTTGTCCTAATTATTTGTATTATTTTTGTTTGTTTTGGTATTGATCAGGCACTTTCAAACTTATAAGTAAATGTGTCAAAGGTGAAGGTTTGTCTGGGACAAAACGCTACTTTGGTGATCTTGGGAAAACTGTAAGTTCTTAGCTCTTTGTCGTCTTTAAATTCATGGAATTAAAGATTTTATCAGGGAGTATCACCACATTAACCAATTTGCGATGGCTGGGCAGTTAAAATCAGCAGGTTCCAATATAGCTTTTGCAGCTGTAGCGGAGATATCAGACTCTATTCTGAAAGGTGCAGAGGCAAATGGTTTCGACGGATTGGTAGAACATTTGCACCTTTTGTTTTTTAATTGGTTACTTCATTTATGCGGGCACTTATTCTCCATTTCTTTATTGGGTGCTTTATATTTGCCTTTTGACAAATTTAATTTTTAAGGTGATTGGCTTTCACCAAGGCATTCTGAAATTGGCTATGGAGCCATCACTTCTGGGAACTGCATTGATGGAAGGTGGTCCCGATAGAAAGATATTGCTGGATCGAAGTCCAGGAGTTGATGAGGTCTTACATATTTTTGTTGCCTTTATGTCATTTTAAGATTAGTTTGAATTATGTTGAAAATCTGTGTTTCATCTCCTTTGGTTGTATGTTTGTGGTGAAGAATATCTCTTGATTTGTTTTTAGTAGGAGTCAGGAACATAAAATAATTTCTATATGATAAAAAGATTTTAGGGATAGTAAGAGGAAGAGTTGTTCCATATATTTTGTTATTGAAAATTATGTGTCGGAGATTGACAAGATACTCAGATATTTTCTAGATTTTTTTTAACGAAATCTGCAAAGAGCATCTATAATGTTAACGAAATTGGTTAAGTTTTTTTTTTTAAAAGGAAACATCTCTTTGAGCGAAATTGGTTAAGTTAATGACTTCAGTCTGGGATACATTTTTGATATTGTACATTTATGCAATTCTTTGAGCTTTTTCATCTTGGTGTTTGATAATCTCGAGTCAGTCATCAGTAACTAATTAGGTTTGCGGCTTCCTGCAGTTATACATTGAAGGATATATCCAAGCTATGCTGGATACAGTTTATAGACAAGAATACCTTAGAGTCAGAGTTATCGACAATCAGGTAATAGTTGAGCTATGTGTACATATAGATGGTGAAGCATGCATAAAAGATTCTTTTAAGCTTAACTTTTATCTGGAAAAATTGCATTTTCATGCCTAGAGAGCAGTGTTGTTAATCGCGGATCGCGGAAAATAACGGAACCCCAAAAAACCAATATGTGAAATATCAGATAGCATTGCGGGCAAATAGCGGAAGTCCCACGTAGCGGATAAAATAAATTATATAAAAAACTAAATACTACATCATTAAAAAATCCATAAAAATAATAAAAGTGACAATATTATCTCAAGTGCTTTGAAACTCAAATGTTAAGAAAAAAAACTAATAATTCATAAATAATAAATGGTTCTATAATCTATTCATCCCTCCTCTTCTCCAAAATATTCAACATCATCCTTATCAGATAGTGAGGCATATCCTTCAGCTTCGTCTCCTGAATCATCAGAACCAATGTCTTCAAATTCACCCTCTAATTCTTCGACTTCAACCACTTTCTCTTTTCCCTTTCTAGATGAAGAACCACTTGCCAAACCCTTGCAACAAAAAATGTTTTCTGGAACCAAACATACAGTAAATAGTTGGCTCACGGTCCTTTGGTATGGAAGAGGTACGAAGAGCTAAAAATCAAGGTCAGCAAGGGCCGGCAGGGTGATTAGGTAGGCAATTAGTTATGCAACCATAGATATTTTGTATGGAGTGAGGGAATATACACTCAACTTCATATTTCTACTATGAATCCCTGACAAGGAACATTTTGTTAAGGGGTTTCTGTTTCTGGTCTGCATAGAAATACGGATGCCGGTTTGCATCCTTATTCTTGACTTTTATTTTATAGCTTCTTTGTGATTTTCTCTTATGTTCATTATCTGTTTCTTTTAATGATTCTGTTACCTATTAATAAAGAACTATGCCTTATACTGTATGGTTATGATGGAGTTATGTAATGTTTAGGTTATCCTGAAAAACCTACCTCCGAATCATTCTCTCATCAATGAGATCACAGATCGTGTTAAGGAGTTCCTTGAAAGTAAGGCATTGCTAAAAGGAGACCCCTCAACTACATCCCACCCATTACGCCGTCTACGTGGAGAAAGTGTACGTTCTTTTTCCACTCTTTTTTCCTGCTTATAATCTTTTATCATTTTTAAACATTTCATGATTATGAATGATGATGGCTCTCCATTGTTCTCTTTATCCCATTTAAAACATTGTTGTCAATTCTTACGTTAGAATTATGGGTTCATATATCTATGATCATGTACTAAAACTTCCCAAACTAGTACTTTGCAATTTGTATGCTTGGAATGCATTAGTTTTTTCCGCAGGTGCCTAAATGTCACACATGATGCAACAGTTGAAGTTTAATTCATTTTGTGTGTTTGACTTATTTCTGAAAAGGGTAATTTATATACTTCTTGCTATATACAATAAAGTATAAACAAAGGCATAATGCTTAAGTAATTCCCAATCATGTATGAAGCCATTGATTCAGAAGCATTTTGTGGCAGGAATGGAGAATAGCACCAACAGTCTTGACTTTGTGCGAACATCTTTTTGTTAGCTTTGCAATACGCATGCTGCGAAGGCAGGCTAACAAGTTTATATTCAGCATTAAGCAAGGAAAGCAGATAGAGGTTGGAGGTCATGATGAAGTGCCTATAAACTCTAGTCAAAAAGTGCAGAAAGTAAATTTCATCCGAAGATGGGGCGTGGGAAAATTTGTGTTATCTGGCTTGTTGGCGTATATCGATGGCCGGCTATGTCGTAGTATTCCCAATCCTGTAGTGCGGAGAGTAGTTAGTGGTTTTTTATTAAGCTACATTGATCAAAATGATAAAGAATAAATTCTACAATTATCAGTATTCAAGCTATGCTAGAAGAAATAGGATGTCATGGATAAGGTCCCGCTTGTGCCTGTACATGCTGATACAAGCTCATCGTGTGCATGAGAATATCGATCACTTACTTCACGGTATGACTTATGAGTTTGCTAGTTTCTGATTGAGTAATGAATTTTAACCTTTCCCTCATTATGGGTTATCCTACTATTATGAACAATGATTTAAAATCGAATTGGATATCGAATCGATGAGATATTTGGGTCATTGTTCTATTTCATTAAGCTGCTTGTAGTGGCATTATCTGGAGGTCGAACTTCCCCAATAATTGAACAATAGATGACGGTTTAAGGTTTAACTGTTTGAATCCTTCAATTCAGCTTGGCTTTTAAAGCACTGATTATTCATCAAACTAACCGTTGTAGTAAAATATATCATTTGCTTAAACTCCATGCATTCAATCTGTTCCCAATTCTTTAACTCCATCAATACGAAAAGTTTTATAATTAGACTATTGCAAATTAATATGTACAGGAAAATTTTCTTGATTTATAGATAAAGTGAACTTTAACTAATGATCATTTCTTGCTACAAGTTGGTCGCTCAGTGTTTAATTAAACATATAATGATGGATGCAACAAGATAGAACGAAATTGAGCAGTATAAAATGAAAATTCAAAACATTTGAGTAGGCATTAAATTGTGGATTTAATTGATATGCATAGCCTGTTTAGACTATTTACACTGTTAATCAATCAAAAATTAGCACAAAAAACAACTTAAAAATCATACATATCATCAACTCTATTGGTTCAACTCTATTGGTTGACGTTGTAAAAAAATCCGAACACCATGCATATTAATTAAACTCTTAAATTATATGGGTGTATTTATTGAGTAATTTTTTCAGTTACTGTTTATTGGATAATTAAAATAAAAAATTTACTAAAATGCCGTCACATCATATTTATAGAATTTTATTTAACAAAATTTAGGTTACATTCAGATTGATTCGAATTTGACCGGATCATTGAACACTCTTACTCTTCTCTAAAACAAACACTGTATTTTAACTCTTCCCCTCTTCTCTCCATTAAAATTTTTCCCTTCTCGATTAAACAAATAAACCCTAAAAATATTTGATTTCGACCTTCCAAACTAAGTAAAGCGTAAAATGAGTAATATTCTTATTGTGAGAGATTTCCAAAAATATAAGTTTGAAAGATTCCAAGATAAATGGTTATGTGACTTTGTATATTTAGGCTCTGTTTGGTAAAAATTAGTAGATAGCGGATGAGCGGATAGTGAATAAACAAGCTGATAGCAAATGATGTGTTTGGTAAAAGTCAGTGGCGGACCCACCTATAGCTTAGGGGGTTCAACTGAACCCCCTGAAAAAAAATTGCACTTACCACCCTTTATAACCCAAACCCCCTGAATTTTTTTTTTTAACCCCCTGAAAATTTTAAATTGCACTAGTAGACCAAGTTTTGCACCCATTTGACACTGGCCTTAAAAAATTTGACACCCCTTACCCCAGGTCCTGGGTCAGCCACTGGTAAAAGTAGCGGTTGAACTAGTTGATAAATGTAAAATGATATAAAATGACATATTATAAAATGATGTAAAATGATATAAAATGACATATTTTTTGCACCCTCTAGAGAAGTAATTTAAGAAAAATAAAAAGGGTAAAAACGCCAAAAAAAGTGAGACGTTATCCGCTAGCGTTTGAAAAAACGTTAAATACTACCCGAAAACGCTAAACGCTAAACGCTAGTGCTTACCAAACACATGTATTTTTCACCCGCTACTTTCATCCGCTATCCGCTAGCGGATGGGATGCGCCAAACAAAACCTTAAGCCAGGGTTGCGAGTTTAATTCTCTCTCCACAACATTATCAAACAGAAGATGAAAAGGTGCATCTAATGGGTTCAAATTGCAACCAAACAGCAAACAAGCGCGGCGCCTTCCCAGCACACTAGCAACTTGTGAAAGATTGTGAAAACTAAAGATCAACACTTATTATTATTGAGAAATCCAAAGATTAGCTTGTTATGCATGTTCTTATAATATCAACTCTTAATTTTCTCATCAACTATTGAAATTACTTACTTTATACTTTAATGTGAATTACTCGGTTTAGAGAATCTAAACCCATTATGTATAATGTGACAAGATAATAACATGTAATTACGGCTAACCTTAGGTCTTATTTCAGGAAAAGATTTCAGTTGGATAGAAGCTATGAAACTTGGATACCGGATACGATACGGGATACGACAGGATACGGATACGAGGATTCGGGAAAATTTTGAAAATCAAGATACGACACGGCTTGGATACTTTAATAAAAATTTAAATTAAAATTTAAATATATAAAAACATAACAAAAAATAAAATAGAATAGAAACATAAATAGAAAAAAAAAAAGATGAAAAACTAAAATATTGCATTTTATAGATATGAAAAAAAAAACTGCCCAAATAGATAAAAAAAAATCACATAGAAAATATATGGATCGATGAAAGGAAGAGGACAACCGACACACCTATGTATGAGTGACTAGTCATAAAAAGTAATGGTGGACAAGTAACTGAGACCACCCGAAATCGTATAATACGAATAGTCATTGGCAGAAATAGATGACTTTTTATAGACTAAGATATTCATATTAGTACGTAATTGGTCAATAAAACATAAGCATATCATTAGTCAATATATATTCATCACATTGTAGAAATAAATACTTGTGATCTTATCAAGTAGAGATAGTTACGTATATTTATCTCACTCATATCACAATGTATTATTTATTTTATTATTGTATTACGAAAAAACATATAATTTTGTCTTTTAGTTATTGAGGTATTAAAGTGTATCATATATGAATGACAATTATGTGCTTAGTTGGTAAGAGGTATCGAAAAAGTATCTGAGAAGTATCCTAAGTTGGTAAGAAGTATCAAAGATGTATCTAAAAAGTATCGAGTCAAATATTTTTTAAAAAGAATTAAAAAATTATTAGATACTCTTTGGGTACCTATCGGGAAGTATCGAATGCGTATCGGATACGTATCTGACACGGGTACGTCTCCATTTTTGAAGTATCGGGGCTTCATAGGATAGAAGCCTTTAATTTTTCTATTAAAAGGTTGAAATTTTTGTATATTATAAATGTTTATGTTAATTTGAAATATATTTTTATTTAAAAAAATGTCCTTGTTGATTAATTTAAAAGAGCTTAAAGTAGTATTTTTCAGTCCGCACATATCTAATAGTGTTTGGATGAGATGGTTTAGGTCTCTTCCAGCTTAACCAAGGTTTTGGATTTGAATCCAACTTTGGGAATGCAGCGTTAAATCTCTTGAGAGAGGGAGCTTTCTCGCTCATTGTGGTTCTACCTCCTCGAGCGATTAGTCTCTACGGTTGCGTGCAGGGGCGATTTTAAGGCCCAGCTAGCCCGGGCACGCGCCCGGGCTCAACTTCTACTTTGTTTGTAAAGCCCCCAACCCAATAGCTGATTTTTAGTCATAACCAGGGGCAAAAATAGTAAAACAGTGGGTGTGAAATAAAAAAAGAATGGTCCAGCCCAATGTAAAAAAAAGTAAAACCCAAAAACTAAATGAAACCCAATATATATAAAAAACTAAATAAAATAAACAAAGCAATTAAGCAAACACAACACATTCCTCTCTTTTCTCACGACAAACAGAACCCCACCCCCCCCCCCCCCCCAATTTCCTCTCTTCTCTCACGACACTCTCCCTCTCCTTTTCTTCTTCTTTTCACTTCAAGTAGTCCAATCCAAGCTTAAATCATTTACATTTGAGCTCTATTTTAAGGAAAACCAATTCATTCCTCTCTTTGGGTAGTATTTTGGAGTTAGGGTTTTTGCTCTAAAAAGAGGGAAAAGTACCCACACATTCAATGTTACTCTTTGAAGTTATTTCAGGTATATTCCTAATCCCTACTCTTTATTCCAAATAAATTATTGAGACATTAGTTTGTGTAGAATTGTTGATTCTTTTTTAGTTTGTGTAAATTATTGCGTTGGACTCTTTGAAGTTATTGAGACATTAGTTTGTGTAGAATTGTTGATTCTTTTTTAGTTTCCTTATATGTTGATCATTATTTGTTTTTTACATAGTTTCTTTTTTTGGATCATAAAATTTGTTAGATGAGGAGGTTTTTGGTACCTAGAAGTTCTATTGAGAATGCGAATGTTGTGCAACCGGAAGCCGAAGTAGAAGAAACGCCCCCTAATGCGGCCAATGAGTTTAATCCAAATGACATTGTGCGTGATCCAGGATGTAGGAAACAAATTGATGAGTATGCTCCGGAGATTCAAGACCAAGTGAGGAGGGCGTATATATTGAAGGGTCCAACGCAACCAAATTTGACAAATTTCCCTCGTACTCAATTTGGGAAGTATTCAAGAGCATTTTGTAGTTCATGGTATAAGAGTTATACATGGATTGAATACAGTGAGTCCAAGGATGCAGCTTATTGTTTCTATTGCTTTCTCTTTAAGTCGCCCGGGAGGGCCGGGCACTTTGGGTATGAAGTCTTCAACAAAGACGGATTTAAAGATTGGAAGCATGCATCTAAAGGCTTTAAAGATCATATTGGTAAGCATGATAGTAAGCACAACTCATGTATGAAGCACTATGACGATTATAATAATCAAAGACAAAGTGTGACAAGTATCTTTGCTAGAGCAAGTAGGGAATCAGAAGAACTATATAAGATCCGTTTGACTTGTTCTGTAGATTGTACTAGATACCTCATAGCACAAGGCATTGCTTTCCGTGGCCATGATGAAAGCTCTACTTCTCTAAACAAGGGCAATTTTAGAGAGATGGTAGATTGGGTAAAATCTAGTAATGAAAAAGTGTAGATTGCTATTGACAGGTTAGATTTCATCTCTCCTATTTAGCACACTTTATGATTATGTATATATTATGTCATATGTAAATTGGCGGGAAATTTTCTTGCCCAGGCTCTAGAAAAATCCTAGCTTCGCCACTGGTTGCGTGTAGAGGATACAGGTTAAAAAAATAATATATCTGCACACGTGTGAAACCCAAAGCAAATACATGAGTTGTTTTTGTGCTGTCGCAAAAGAAATGAAATGAAATAGGTATTGATTCAGCATAAGTAGCCAGCCACGTAGAAACAACGAAATGTGGCATCGTGTAGGCTTGACACCACCACAGGGCTTAGCAGAGCGAACTGAAGTAGCTTATCAATAAAAAGAATAGCGAATTGAATCAGTCATCTCTTATATTGATACCTAACAAGAATATATAACAAAGTTTAATTCTCTTATCAATAAAAAAAGAGAGATGGATTTTAGTTCAATTTCTAGATCTGAATCAGCTTTAACAGAGAGGGAGAAGGAGCGTGTTGATGATGACAATAACAAGGACTCTGCAACTGTAGATGGTAATGGTGGCATGTCAAACCAGCTTCAATTGAAGTCTTCTCGAAGCTTGGACAAAAATGTTGTACTCCGACGCATCAAGCAACGCAAGTCATATAACAAAGCCAAAAGCGCTATCGAAGCTATTTTAGCTACCACCTCACAAACAACTGATGATGAAACAAACAGTAATGCCCAACAACAACAACACAAGTTGCTTCAATTCGGTGACGCTTTTTCTGCTCCTTAAATAACTAGAAACATGCATGCATAAGCATAATCACCCACCTTCATCATGTATAATATAGAATGTTTGCTTAATTATGGTCCTTATGTAAAGTACTTATGTAATTTCAACTGTATCATATATGGTCGTCCTGTAAGTTTTAATATATACAATATTGTTCTCGAGTGGGCCGATGTCCCAATCCTCGAAGAAGGCCCAACCCAATCCGATGGTCACGGACTGCTCCGGACCCAACTTTGGCTAGATAATGGGCCTATGAGCCCAATTGTAAGATGGCCCAATTGCGACACTATATAAACCACTATGTGCTCCAAATAAGGAAAGTTTGCTCCACTCCTCTCATATGCTCCATTTCGATTATGGACTGACTGGGGCGTCGGAGTTCTTGCAGGTGGCGGCCCCCCGCGCTTCACATCGGATCTCTGCCATCAGCATCACCATCGTGAGATACGATTTACTCTCAGTGAGTTCCGTTCGGAACATTGGCGACCACAGTGGGAGCACTTCTTTGCTCTTTCTCTTCTCACTCACGGTGGTGGATCAGAAAAATCCCAAAATAGAGCAACAGTTGCTGTTTAGATCTAGAGGAATCAATTTCTGGATTTATTGGAAATTTCATATAAGATCCCGAAGACCAAGATCCAATGATGGATGGGAAAAAACAATATAGCTCAGATCTACAAGATTCAATAGACGGGTGTCAAAATCGGCGAGATCCATTCGGGTTAAGGGGTCCGCGCCACTGCTATTTCAGATCTGACTGTTTCAGAAGATGATTTAATCTCAGATAGAGTGTTTGAAGCCATGGATGGACAGACAATCAAAAGGTCGGTCCCCTCCCATCTTGGCGCTGCGATCTCAGGTGCGACTATGGCGCTAGAGGAAGGGTCTAGTGCGACTATGGCGATCTCGGGTGCGGCGATCTCGATCTCAATCTTGGGTGCGGCGATCTTGAGCATTCTCGGTCCTCTGTCAAGCGATCTCGAATCTCGGTGTCGAGTAGCAGTCCCGAGTCTTCTCTCAGTGGCGATCTCGGTCCACTCTCTCTCTCACCCCTGCGATGAAGCTGGGTTTGTGAGCTTCTGTGGTCTCGGATCAGCGAAAGGAAAGAGATGGGTAGGTATCGGTGCTCTCGAATCTCAGCCTCGATCATGCGCTGAAGTTGGAGACCAATATGGATTCCCTCCCTTCAGCGAAGCCAAGGCCACCACTTCGGTTTTGATTCAACACCTAATTTGGAGTTGCAATTCATTGAATTTGGTGAGTTCGGTTTTTTCAAGCTCGCCAAGTGCCTTTGAACATTGAGGCTTCAATTTGCCAACAGTGACTTGGTCATTGGGCCACGCCACGCTAGCTTGAAGATGTGAATTGGCCTCTACTTGGTAGCCAAATTAAAGCCTGCCTTCCAGCATCATAGATGGGTAATGGTATAACATTTAATTAATCCATTTTATTATTAATTCATTTTCTTTGGTGAGTTTGTGAACCGAGGTACCAATGTCTGTGAATGTGAACTGGCCTCTACTTGGTAGCCAAATTAAAGCCTGCCTTCCAGCATCATAGATGGGTAATGGTATTACATTTAATTAATCCATTTTATTATTAATTCATTTTCTTTGGTGAGTTTGTGAACCGAGGTACCAATGTCTGTGATTCGGGTCAATTCACTATTCCAACGACATGGAGATACCGAATTTAGAAGCGACGTGTTAGCGGAACATTGACCGACAACAACTTCTAATCCAACCTCGTCCGGACACTCAACTCCCAGGTTTAATTTTCCATTTGAAAATATCTGGCATAATATACATTTAAGAAATTGATTATGTAGATTCCTAAGATATGTGCATACAGACCTTGTTGACAAATTATGTCATATAGTTTCATTAAAATGTGAAGCACTAAGACATCACTAAGATATGTGCATATTTCACTGAAGATGGAAATGAATGCTTGATCAAGATGCTTATTTAGGATATTATGAGATATACATGTTTATATCTATGTGCAATAGATTCCTAACTCCCAAATGATTAGCAATCACTCTCATGACACAAACTTCTGAGTCGTCTTTGCCCAAACATAAAGGATAAGCATGCACATTCACCGTATGATATTGCAATCACTAGAATCATGCTTAGGTCCTCATAGTTTTGAACGGCCGATATGATGCACCGAGATTTGCTCTATTTCTTTATCGCATCCTGTTATCTATATTTGATAAAACGAGTTCGGTACACTTGCGTTATTATTGCTTTCTCGGCTAACTTGACATTGGTCACTCTAATAAAAGTGTGTTTTTTTGGAGTTGTTGTCTGGTCTTTTATGACAGGAATTAACGAAGAGTGGGGGCTACTAGAGAGCCTGGACACGACGTTACATATGTACGAAACTACCACTCCGAACTGCTGTCGTACCCGACAATCCTAGACACACCAGCCACATGGCCTAAATCAATGTCTTGTACATCTATACGGCAAGAAGGTCAACTCTAGCAAAAGAGTGCAATCTAACCATAAGCACTGTGGATACTACTTTATGAATGTGTTATATATTGACATGCCTACTTGAAGTTGTAAGAGACTTCCCTTCCGATGAAGATGATGGGAACCGAGATGCTATATTATATTAGATCGGCACAACGCACCTGCGCGCAGGGTCCCTCACCTTAATAGATAGAGTGTTTGAAACACTTGTATTTTCCATTTTATTTCAGATTTATATCTCACTTGCAAATATATTATAGCCACAAGATAAACCCAGGGCGATCCATGCACAAAGAGCGAGCTGCGATTGAGCCCCGCATGAGCCTATGGGGCGAGGTGAGGCTGAGCCGCGTCTCAGCAGACCACCCAGGGCGATCCATGCACAAAGAGCGGGCTATGATTAAGCCCCGCATGAGAAACAACCAGTGTCATTACGCGTATATCGCATCGAAAGGTCTCGTTGAACGGGCGTACGCCGAAGTCGCCTCAGCGCAGGCGATCAAAGAGAGGCAGCTCGCCCCACCAAAAGAAAGGTAATAACTCTCAGGCCTGAACCCTTTCCTGCTCAACGGGGTTAACATACGTGAACGAATGAATTCACAAACGAAGCGACCAACCGAGTCGCACCCCCTTTGGGCAAGTTCAATTCGGACCGAGATCCGATAAACTGTCCAGGGACGAACGTATTCGCAAACGAAGCGACCAACCGAGTCGCACCCTCTTTGGGCAAGTTCAATTCGGACCGAGATCCGATAAACTGTCCAGGGACGAACATATTCGCAAACGAAGCGACCAACCTAGTCACACCCCCTTTGAGTGAGTTCAATTCGGACCGAGATTCGATAGACTACTCATATAACGAACACAGAAATTCAAAGTAAGATACCTAAGAGCAAACCCAAGTAAAAAGCATACGAAAATAAAAGGGTACGATTAGAGAAATACCAATGTATCTTACAAACGAAAAGGGCGACATCGAAGGTCGCCCCAAAATAACGCATACAAGCCCTCGCAGGGGTAGTTGTACAAACCCTCGCGGGGGCGATCGAGGTCATCTTGGACCGAAGATCCAGTGAGACCACCCAGGGCGGCCCTTCCACGAAGATAGGGCCACGATTGAGCCCGTGCAAGCCTCTGGGGCGAGGTCATCCTGGACCGAGATCCAGTGAGACCGCCCAATGCGATCCCCTCTTGAAGTGCGGGCTACGATTGAGCCCAAGCAAGCCTCTGGGACAAGGTCATCCTGGACCTGAGATCTTGTGAGACCACCCATGCTTCCCCTTCGAGCGAGTTCAACCTGAAGCAAGATCATGTGGACTGTTCGTAGCGGACAAACAAAAACGATAAGACCGCGAAATGGTCTCACTCAAAGTCACACTCGAACTTTTAAGATAAGGACCTAGAAAAGGTCGGGCAACGCCAAAACACGCGCGCACAGAACAAGAGTCCGCCTTCGAATAGGGTGGGCGACTGACTAACATGGTCGAGCCGCGAGATATCCTAGACCGGGGGCATCAAGCCTGAACCCGTCCTCCAGACGACTTCGGCTTGGGGGGCAACTGTTCTGGAGTGGGCCGATGTCCCAATCCTCGAAGAAGGCCCAACCCAATCCGATGGTCACGGACTGCTCTGGACCCAACTTTGGCTAGATAATGGGCCTATGAGCCCAATTGCAAGATGGCCCAATTGCGACACTATATAAACCACTATGCGCTCCAAATAAGGAAAGTTTGCTCCACTCCTCTCATATGCTCCATTTCGATTATGGACTGACTGGGGCGTCGGAGTTCTTGCAGGTGGCGGCCCCCCCGCGCTTCACATCGGATCTCTGCCATCAGCATCACCATCGTGAGGTACGATTTACTCTCAGTGAGTTCCGTATATATATATATATATATATATATATATATATATATATATTAGAAGAAAAATAACTTGTATACTTCAGTTTGATCTGGGGAGAATTAGTTATTATTTTGCGTGCCACGAGAAACTATTGTTAGGTATCTTGCTATTGCTAGCTAGCTTTTTTTTTTAAGGTAGACATAAACATATATGATAGTCGAGTATAAGGGGTACTCACCCAAATACAAATAAAATGTATAAACCTCCCCAATAGGTAAAATAAGGAAAAAGATGTGCTATCTCCTCCTAGATAAACAATCAAATGGATCTATAAACCACTCATAAAAAAGATAAGGAGGAAAAATTCCCCTAGCCTGATACCAACGTCAGGCTAAAGATAAATTTCTATCAAGACCTCTCTCAAAATCTGGAACACCTCCAGAGAAAATACAAGAGTTCATCAGCTCTCAGATAACCCAAAGAACTGCTAGCTAGCTTTTTGTTGTATTATATAGGCTAAATTGCATTTTTAGTCATTTATCTTTGATCAAAGTTTCAGCTTAATCTTTTATTTTTTTTTTCCCAGTTTGATCATTTATGTTTTAAATATGTGTCAAAGTGGTCCTTTATATATATTTAATATGTTTCTGTTTGGTCATTCAATTGGTGTTTTAGGTTGGTCCTTCTGTTTTGTTTTGAAGGACCAAACTGAAACATATCAAACATAAATGACCACTTTGACACGGATTTGAAACATAAATGACCAAATTGGGAAAAAAAGACAAAGGACCAAACTAAAAGTTTGGTGAAAGATGAAGGACCAAAAATGGAATTTAGTCTATTATATATTATATATACTTAGTTATAAATACTAGAATTTTTCCTGTTTCTTGTGGAATTTCTTGGAGAATTTTGCAAAACATTTCGCAACAATCATGTTTCCTGCGGAATTTCTTACGTTTGTTTTTGCAAATTTCAAAATTCATAGGTAAAATTCGCACATAATTCTTCAGCAAAAATCCTTACATTGACAATCTCTTCAATGGGGAATTTGTAGAATTGCCATATGTCCTATGTGTGATAATCTTTATATACCTTTCATCTTCTTGTAGAATTGCCATTAGCTAATACATTTCATGTTCTTTTACCGACTAATATAAGTCATCAAATATTTAATAAATATTTAACAAAATAAATGATTAATTATCTTACAAAAATAGTATTAAAAAAGTTAATACGTGAAATTAATTTCAATTTTATTGAAAATCATTTCTAAATAATTTAATAAATATTCCAAGATATCCACGAATAGGGGTGGGAATAGCTAGGCTGGGCCGAGTTGGGCTTTGCAAGGCCTGGGTCTAGCCTGTGTTGAAAGTGTTAGGCCTGAGACAGACCTGTGGCATGTCGTAGGCCCAAACTTTAGGCCTGACCTTTTGGAAAGCTTGATAAGGTCTAAAAGCCTGTTTAAAAGCCCATTTCATTAGTTTTGTTTACAAAAGTCTACAATATTTAAGTGATGTGAGCTTTATAAATAAATAAACTAAGAAGCTAATAGATCACTTAGATTAAGTTTTATTTTATATCACATCCGATTTAAATGCTATTTATAATAATAAGTTTAAATATGTCAAATATTGATGTAGGTCAATATGTTTTAACTAACAACAAAATATTAGCAAATATATGATATGATTTAACACGAATTACAAAATTTTATATAATAATAATAGTAGCAATAAAAATATTACTTATTTTTACTTAAATAGGCTGGCATGATATGCCTATATATAAGACTTTTTCAATGGCCTGTAGCCTGGCCTTTTTAGCTTTTAAAAATAAAAAAAGTCTGGTCCAGGCTGGCCTGACGTAGGCTGGGCGGGGCCGTAGGCCCCCATTAGGCGGTCTGAACTATTCCTACCCCTATCCACGAGTACCCACGAATACATGATACCTATAAAAACATGTGCCCACGAAAACCTCTACGAGTATGAGACATGTATAGAAAACATTTTAATTCAACGCGATGGATAATAAGAGACTACTAGTCGTGTCCGCACTGCTAGTTGACATCCCTACTTTGGCTTAAGTGTTCTCCATTAGGCTTTCCCAAATTTAATTGGCTTAAACGTTATTTCCCAATTAAATTATAGGCTAAATATCACTTTTGGTCATTTATCTTTGCTCTTGGTTTCACTTTGGTCCATGCCGTTAGTTTTTTCTAATGGACGCCACGCTGGCAGTTAACTGCTGACTGACGTCTTTAATTCATTAAATGACGTGGCATTCATTAGCTGACATAGGCTTGCCACATCATTATTTTTTAATAAAATATTAAAACTAAAAACTAGTTTTGTTTTTGGTGAAAAAAACTAAAAACTAATTAATTTCATCAAAATCACTTCCTGTTCTACAAGATCTGGGGTTTTTCATCATCAACTTCTCACCGCCATCATCATCATCAACTTCTCACCGCCATCATCAACAAGTTCTCACTGCCATCCCAAACCCAGATCTTCTTCAATCTGTTCATCCCAAATTCCAGCAACAATAAGAGTAACCCAGAATCGTTCTTCCAACATCAAAATTGTTCAATTTCAACACCAAAATCGTTCTACCAGAATCGTTCTTCCAACATCTGAAAAATGGGTTTCGATTTGGGATTGAAATCGATTTCAATTTTCTGCATTCAACCCAAACCCAAACCCAGTTCGTTTCCAAACCCAGTTTATCGCAACCCATTCACCGCCAACCCAAACCCATTTCGTTTCCAACGGATCTTGTTAGATCTGATTGAAGATGGTGATGATGATTAGGGTTCGAAATTGGTTCTTCGTTGTTCTTCATTTTTTTTGGTGCTACATTTTTTTCTGGTGCTTCGTTGTTCTATTTTGTTCTTCGTTGAGCATGTGATTGATTTTCTTCTATCGCAACCCATTTTGTTCTATTTTGTTCTTCGTTTTGTTCTGGTGCTTCATTTTTTTTTTCTATTTTCCAGATCTGAGCGAAATCTGGGTTCTTCATTTTGTTCTTTGTTGTTCTTCGTTGTTTTTTAATCGGTGCTTGCAATTTTCCAGATTTGGGTTGAACTTCAAATTCATAATGATGGTGATGAACACATGAGAATGTTGAAGAGAAAGGATTGGGTTTTTGATTTAATTTTAATTGTTTTATCAATTAAAATAGTTTAATGCTGATGTGTTATTTTGAATTGGAATTAAATAATATTAATTTTGCCACGTTATTTAATGAAGATGGACGCCACGTCAGCAGTTAACTGCCAGCGTGGCGTCCGTTAGAAAAAACTAACGGAAAGGACCAAAATGAAACGAAAATGAAAGATAGAGAACCAAAATGGACCCAAAAAAAGATAAAAGACCAAAGTGAAACCAAGAACAATGATAAATGACCAAAACTGATATTTAGCCTAAATTATACAACAACAATTTGACCACATTTGTTTTCTAAAAATGTTGGTGGATGCCGCCGCCCCTGCTAAATCCATCCCTGTATATAACGTTGATTTTGTTTGAATTGTATGTGGCAAAAAAAACCACCGCAGATAAAAAAAAAGTTATTTACCAAAATAACACCCCTTTTAGATTATTTACCAAACTAGAATAAATCCAAAATTCAGTGTAGCCCCACAGGAAACGACTTCTGAATTGAGAATTGCAAATTTTTTTGCTTTTCTAGTTCAGAAGTCACAAAGTCACCATGTCGACTTCTGAACTGTGTTTATTTATTTTTCTTTTCCTTCTATATTAATTTAAATAAGTTTAATTTAATTAATATAATTAATTTAGAAAATTAATATTGTTAATTCTAAATTAATTATAAATATTGTGGTAATAAAAAATATTTGAACATATTAATGTATTTAATAGTGTCGATAAGATCTCGTGCGTCCAAAAGTGTCAGCAACGTCAAGACCATTGAAAAAAACACCAAAAAAGCCGTTTATTTTGTAGTGTAAAAAATTAGTTTTTTACTATGTTTTAACCACTTTTAATCATATATTTTTATTTTTTATTTAAAAAAATATCTACCGTGTAGAAGAGGTATAAAACTACCGTGTTGAGTTATAAAAAGATCTTGACCGTTTATTAGTGCTGGCAAACCACATGGTGGCCGTCGATTCCGCCTTGAACGATGTTGTGCTGCTGGTATTTGTTCATCAGTCAGGATAGGTGCAGGTGGTTGTTCGTATTGATTAAGCGACGAGATATTAGCACCAGCCTGCTCCTGAAGCCTCTAAAGATATGCAACTGATTCGAGCGTACCAGAGTGGACACCAAACAGATTATAGAACATATTGTCGTCGCCGCTAGCCGTATAATGCGAAAATTAAGACAGAAAATTAAAAACAAGTCAAACGTCATCAAAAAATTATAACAACACCACTAAAAATCTAATAAAATTGAAAGGAGATTATACAATTTTTTTTAGATTTTTCGGAGATTATGAAAATTTTTAAAAATTCATAAAAAATAGTAAACGATGAAATTTGAGATTTTGGGCCCTGCAGTTCTGAAAGAAATTATTTCTTGAGGAGTAATGATGCTTGTTTTTTTTTCGGATTTAATAGTTGTGGTTTCGAGACAATCAGAGAAGATTTTCCGAAAACCCATTTTTAGCCTAGAACCCTAAAACTGAGTAGCGGTCTAGAACACCCTGTGCCTACATTTTTCATCAACGGTGGCAAGATCTTGACCGTTTATTAGTGTCGGCAAAATCCTGACCCTGTGCCTAAGGATTTGAGACAGCTATATATAATAGTCCATATGTCGTGTGTGTGATAATCTTTATATACTTTTCATCTTCCCGTAGAGTTGCCATTAGCTAATACATTTCATGTTCTTTTAACGACTAATAAGTCATCAAATATTTAATAAAATAAATGATTAATTATCTTACAAAAATAGTATTAAAAAAGTTAATATGTAAAATTAATTTTAATTTTATTGAAAATCATTTGTAAATAATTTAATAAATATTCCTGGATATCCACGAGTAGGGGGTGGGAATAGGGTGGGCCGGGTTGGGCTTTGCAAAGCCTGGGTCTGGCCTGTGTTGAAAGTGTTAGGCCTGAGATAGGCCTGTGGTCTGTCGTAGGCCCAAATTTTAGGCCTGACCTTTTGGAAAGCTTGGTAAGGTCTGAAAGCCTGTTTAAAAGCCTATTTCATTAGTTTTGTTTACAAAATTCTACAATATTTAAGAAATGTATGCTTTATAAATAAACTAAGAAGCTAATAGGTCAGTTAGATTAAGTTCTATTTTATATGACATCCAATTTAAATGTTATTTATAATAATAAGTTTAAATATGTCAAAGATTGATGTAGGTCAATAAGTTTTAACTAACAACAAAATATTAGCAAATATATGATTTAACACGAATTACAAAATTTTATATAATAATAATAATAGCAATAAAAATATTACTTATTTGTACTTAAATAGGCTGGCATGATATGCCTAAAAGACTTTTTCATTGGTCTGTAGTCTGACCTTTTTAGCTATATAGGCTTTTAAAAAAGCCTAACTCGTGTCTGTTATAAAAAAAAGTCTTGTCTATAGTCTGGCCAGGCGTAGGCTGGGCCGTAGGCCCCCGTTAGGCGGCCTGACCTATTCCTATCCACGAGTACCCACGAATACATGATACCTATAAAAACATGTGCCCACGAAAACCTCTACGAGTATGAGACAGGTATAGAAAACATTTTTATTCAACGCGATGGATAACAAGAGACTACTAGTTGTGTCCGCACTGGTACGTAGTTGACATCCCTACTTTGGCTTAAGTGTTCTCGATTAGGCTCTCCCAAATTAAATAAAGCTCTGCTATTCAGTATGAAAAGAACCGTAGTTATTAATTTATTTTAATAGAAATTAAAAGACGGTGCTTGTCTTTGTTGCAATTCGTATTTTACTAAACGTTATTTCCCAATTAAATTATACAACAACAATTTGACCACATTTGTTCCCTGTATATAACGTTGGTTTTGCTTGAATTTTATGTAACGTTATTTTGACAAAGCTCGATTATGTAAGTATGTAATAGATGTAATTAATGGCTTCGTTTTAAAAAAAATAATGTAATGGGTAGTCGGATAGCAAATAAAAGCAGTTTCTTAATATATTCTCCTTTTTATTTCTTATTTTTTTTATCAACTCTACTACTCTAGTACTCTAAACTATATAGGTACGAACCCGGTGTTCAATGATTTAATGCGATGTTATTTTATTATGTTTAATTATTTTTAAGAAAATAATGGCTTCTTTCACTCATTATCCAACTCATTTTCTTACACTTTTTAAACGAGTAAAAGGAGAATATATTAAGAAACTGCTTTTATATAAAAGTACTAGTAAAATTACAGATAAGCTACAGATAAGCTAGCATTGACTGGATGCGCTTCTAATGAATAAGTCAAATTGAATTTGAAGAGTCGATAAAATTTGTGATTAATTAAGTGAACAAATGTAAAATGCAATAAATAAAGATATATTCTTAAATAATGCTAAAAAAACTTCAATCAATATAAAATATAACATCGTAAATTATCGTTACAATAAGTTTATTTTAATTAAAGAAATTTCTAATATATTTATAAATTTATATTTTAATAATCTAATTTATTTAATCAATTATTTATTATTTTCGTTAAAATGTTTTTTATTATCAAGATTCACAATAGAGAGAATCTGGAGAACTCATCTTTCATTAAAGGATTTGAAGAAAAAATGAATTACTACAGTATCCAATGATTGGATCAGCATTTATACAAAAGGGAAAAGGGAAACTAAACGTAACTAACTATTACAAAGGATAAAAACTGATTACATACAGCCCAATACATAGTTTGGCCCAATAATACAACCCAATACATAGTTTGGCCCAATGGAGCTTAATACCCCCCCCCCCCTCAAGGTGGAGAATAGATATCCAACATTCCCAGCTTGCCAATGAGATCCTGAAACAGTGGCTTTGGCAGTGCCTTGGTGAGCATATCAGCAAGTTGCTCTTTTGAAGCAACATGGATGAGTTTGATGAAGCTGGTTTGGACATGTTCCCGAACAAAATGGCAGTCAATGTCTATGCGTTTGGACCTAGCCATTTGGATTGCTGATTGACTGTCACTAAGGACCATAATACCGGAGGGAACAGTGTGAATTGCTCGTAACAATTGTTTAAGCCATAGAAGTTCTGAAGTGACAGTGGCCAGTGCCCTGTATTCTGCTTCAGCAGAGCTTCTTGCAACTGTGACCTGCTTCTTAGACTTCCAGCTAACAAGGGCATTACCTAGGTATACTAAATACCCTGTGGTGGACTTTCTGGTGGAAGAACAGCTTCCCCAGTCAGCATCCACGTAAGCAGCAAGCTTCAATGTGCCAGATGAAGGGAATAAAAGACCTTTGCCAGGGTTGCCTTTTAGATATCTGAGGAGATGATGAACTGCTTGCATGTGTGGCTGCTTGGGGTGACTCATAAACTGGCTAAGTTTGTTGATAGCATAAGCTATATCTGGTCTGGAAATGGTGAGGTACATTAACCTTCCAATCAATCTTCGATACTCAGAAGGATTAGGAATATCTTCACCATCAGAAGCATCTAACATGAATCCAGGGTCCATAGGCACAGGTGCTGGCTTAGCAGCAGTAAATCCAGTGTCAGATAGTAACTGCAGGGTGTATTTTTGTTGACACAAGTGAATACCTTGCTTGGATTTAGCAATTTCTAGACCAAGAAAATATTTGAGATCTCCCAAAATTTTCAATTTAAAGTGTTGTTGTAACATCTCTTTAGTGGAAGAAATGACAGCTTCATTTGGACCAGCCACAATGATGTCATCCACGTACACAAGTAGTGCAACAAAGTTAGAATCAGACCCTTTGGTGAACAAAGAAGAATCTGCAGTACTTTGTATGAAACCATGCTTCTGTATGGTGGTGGAGAACTTTGCATACCATTGTCTGGATGCTTGTCTCAATCCATAAAGGGACTTATTTAATTTGCACACCAGGGATTTATCTTGACAGGGGTATCCCAATGGAAGCTTCATATATACCTCCTCATGAAGATCACCGTTGAGAAAAGCATTGTTAATATCCAGTTGTAATAAGTTCCAGTGTCGCTGAGCAGCAATGGTGAGAAGCACTCTGACTGTGGTGAGTTTTGCCACAGGGGAAAAGGTTTCAACAAAGTCTATACCTGCCTGTTGAGAGAAGCCACGAGCAACTAATCTGGCCTTGTGGCGATCTATAGTACCATCAACAGCATACTTAACCTTGTAGAGCCATCTACAACTGATGGGTTGCTTACCATCAGGGAGAGGCATGACTGTCTAGGTGTTGTTCACTTCAAGAGCTGTAATTTCTTCAGCCATGGCAAGGCGCCACTCTTCATGTTGTACTTCCTGATGATAGAACTCAGGTTCAAACACAGATGCAACTTGGCAAATGTAGGCCTTGTATGTAGGAGTGAGCCTGTCATAGGTGATTTGTTGTTGTATGGGATGCACCACATTACATTCATAATCCTGGAGAGCAACAGGAGGTCTAGAAACTCGGGTAGTTCTCCTAAGAGTGAGGGGTACAACTTGAGTATCAAGCCCAGATGAAGGGAAGGCTGTGTCAAGAGCTGGTGTGATAGCAGAGTCACTGTCAAGAGTGGCAGAGTCAGTATCTGATGTAGATGTGTCTGAGAGAGTGGGTGTAGTTTCTGTAACTGGAGCAGGGTCAGTATCTGATGTAGATGTGTCTGAGAGAGTGACTGTAGGTGTAGTTTCTGTAACTGGAGTAGGCAGTGTAGAAGGTGTTTCAGTCACAGGACAAGGGATGATAAGATCAGGCAAGGTAAGTGAAGGGCCTGACTGAGATAGGGTGCTGAAGGGGAACACATCTTCATGAAAGGTAATATCTCTGGATATGATAAACTTGCTGGAGGATGTGTCATACACTCTATATCCTTTGTATCCCATGGGATAGCCCATGAATATGCAAGGAATTGCCCTAGGGCTGAATTTGGTCTTAGTAGGTGAAGTATTAGCTATGTAACACAGGCAGCCAAGTGTTCGAAGGCTAGTATAATCTGGGGTTTTGTTGTAAAGTCTCTCATATGGAGTAATGTTGTGAAGGTTTCTAGAGGGAGTTCTATTGATGAGGAAAGAAGTAGTAGAAATACAAATGCCCCAATACTGAATAGGAATGGATGCTTGAAACATGAGAGCACGAGCAACATTCAACAAATGTTGGTGCTTGCGCTCAACCACAGAATTTTGCTGTGGCCAATACGGACATGAGAATTGATGAATTATTCCTTTAGTCTGCAAAAAATCAGTTAGAGCAAGTTCTTTGGCATTATCACTTCTCAATGATTTGATGGTGGTGCCAAACTGAGTTTCAACATAAGTAATGAAATGTTTTAGAAGCTCAGTGGCATCACTCTTGTGCTTCATCATTGAGATCCAAACGAACCTACTATGATCATCCACAATAGTTAAAAAATATTTGTAACCATCATGTGTGGGATGACTATAAGGACCCCATATATCACAATGCACTAGATCAAAACTAGAAGAAGCAAAATGATTATGTGAAATGAAAGGTAATCTTTTGTATTTGGATAGAGGACAAACAGTACAATTGTGAGAACTAAACTGTTTTAGATCTACAAGCTTTAAATGTGAACTAAGCAATTGTAAAACTTGATCAGAAACATGACCTAGACGACTATGCCATAAATTGGCATCATTACAATCAATATTATTTACAGTTAGTGCACTAACAGGTTGCACAACTGGTATAACAGAAGCCGTATTAGACTGAGACTTACCATTATGAACTCTAGAGGTGTTCACAATGGAGGAGAAACTATCAACACTTGCCTTAAACAGATACAAGCCATTGGATGGTTTACCATGCCCAATTATTTGCGAGTGGCTGTCCTGGATCAAGCAGATATCAAAGAAAAAACAGCTACAGTTAGAATGCAGATAGAGAGAGCTGACAGATATTAGATTGACTTTAAAGGAGGGTATGTGCATGACATTATGAAGAGTAATGTATGGACTAAGGACAACAGAACCAGTTCCTAATACAGGGATTCTAGTGTGGTTTGGCAAAGTGACAAATTTGTTGGATAATGTACGATATGACTGAAATAATGCAGCATCGTTGCATATATTAACAGAGGCACCAGTGTCTATAATCCATGTGTGAACAGAGTTAATGGAAACAGATTGATACAAGGAGAAAATCATACCAACTATGGAGTCATCCTCAGTTTCAATGGTGGTGGAACTAGCCATCTGTTGCTGAAGGTATTGAATCATAGCCTCATATTGAGGTGCAGTGAAAGAGGCAGGATCTGGTGTAGAGTCACCAACCTGATTGACAGTGGTAGTTGCAGTTTTCTTAAGACCTGGTGGATATCCATGCTTCTTGAAGCATTTTTCCTCAGTGTGTCCAAGTGTGTTGCAGTGAGTGCACATTGGCCTTTCTTTCTTGCCAAAAGTGCGAGGTTTGAGTTTAGCATCTGGCTTGGATATAACACAGGCAAGTTGTTGTGCAGTAGTGGTGTGATTACTGCCAATCTCTTTCTGTTTAGCTTCTTGAAGTGTCATAGCATAAACCTGATTGATGTTTGGTAGAGGATTCATAAGCAGAATTTGACCCCTAACCGAGTTGAAATCTTCATTGAGTCCCATTAGGAATGACATGACGTGGTCCTTCTGTTGGTTGGCCTTGCAAGAACATCCACCACAAACGCAGGAGGTGGATGTGTCAATTTCTTGCAATTCTTTCCACAGAGATTGAATCTTGGAAAAATAGGTGTAACAGAAAGATCACCTTGAATGCAGCTACTGAGATCACGCTTGAGTTGGAAAATGCGTGGACCATTTGGTTGATGAAACTGATCATGAAGCACATTCCACATCTCAGCCGCGGTGGTGGAGTAGATGACATTGGATATGAGATCTTTGGAAATGGAGTTGAGTATCCAAGAGGAAACCACGCTATTGTTCTGAAACCACGATTGATGTTGAGGATCATCAAACGGAGGTTCAGCTAGGTCACCATTGATGAAGCCGAACTTGTTCTTGGCATTGAGCGCGATAGTCATCGAACGCCGCCATGAAGAGTAGTTTTCTTCACCGGTGAGAAGGTGTGACACGAGCACGGTGCCAGGATTATCGGAATTGCCGATGTGGTAAGGGTTGGTGTAGGGATTCGTCGGTGGAGTGGCCATTGAATGAGCAACAACGGAGGAGCACCGAGAGAAGAAAGGTGCGAACGGTGGCGAACGCGCGAATCAGAGGTAGTTGCGGAATAACAGAATCGTTGGAACAGAAAAACGGAAACAGTTATCAACTGATACCATATCAAGATTCACAATAGAGAGAATCTGGAGAACTCATCTTTCATTAAAGGATTTGAAGAAAAAATGAATTACTACAGTATCCAATGATTGGATCAGCATTTATACAAAAGGGAAAAGGGAAACTAAACGTAACTAACTATTACAAAGGATAAAAACTGATTACATATAGCCCAATACATAGTTTGGCCCAATAATACAACCCAATACATAGTTTGGCCCAATGGAGCTTAATATTTATCGGTTGAAATATTAGGTAACATTTTCTTTTCAGTTAAGATTTTATGCTTTATAAGAATATATGTATTGTATATAAAAGTTTATGTAACAACATAAATATATATTAGTTTTGAAATAATATATCTTGATTAATATTTTAAAAATTTATGTAACAAAGGACAAGAGATTAATTTAATTAAAATATTAAGGATAAAATGTGAAGAAAAAAACCATATACTATGAGCTAGAAGTTCAAACATTACATGAAGTAGCTTATGGAAAATTGCAATAAGTTAGTATAAGCTGCCAGTTACTTTTATTTAACGGGAGCTAATATTTAATTGAATTTGCTATTCAATTCGCTAGTCAAACGGAACTTGAGAAAGGAGTACAAGAGCTTATCCATCCTGAATACATCAAAGATAAAAGTAAGACAGATGCACAAAATGAGAAAGAAGCAAGAACACAGCGAACAAACTTAACTAGAAAGGGTACCCTTGGCGAGTGCATTATAGAGGGTCTACTGCGTGTTCCTAGTCAAGAACGAGTTCCAAGACAACACTTCAATATTGTGATCCATAATAACAGTAATTGTTATGTACCTAGCGGTCGTCCGGTGATTGCTGCTGGTACGTCTACTGCCGTCTAAGTGGTATGCTAAAGTGATCTCGGGTGGGGTACCTGCGATGCCACTCCGACCACTAAATCTATGATTAGCTAAAATTCATGTGATTTCCACCATTTAGGAAATGACATCCATTAATTTAGTGGGACACACATGAATTTCACCCAATCAAAAAGTGAGTATTGGAGAGAGAGTGTCAGAATACTACTAGCACTTCTCCTAAACAAAACCCCACACCTGGAATAGGAAAATAGAAGGAATTTAGACCTTGGTTCCTCCCTATACAAAATTATGCATCCTCACCCCGATTTTCCTAGCCAAGAACCACTTCCAGGACAACACCTTAATGTGATCCACAATAACAATAACCATCCTCACGTTAAGAAAATGTATTTTTCCTTTAACTCCCACATAACCTACAAAGTTGAATGCCAAAGCAACACTAGACCCTTACACTACCACCCTCAAACCGAAAAATGCATGAAAAATGGCTTAATCAGGCTGACAAGCATCACCACGACTATCCCTAGATACCAAACTCTAAACGGAAACACCTAGAAAATAGAGGTAATTTAGATGTTGATTTCTCGCTATACATAACAGAAAAGGATTGTCTATCTTGAGCATTTGGTACCTTGGTGTCTTTCGCTCTATCACTCTCTTAACTCATAATTCTCTTTCATCACAGTGTTATTTTAATCACCATTCTCTCTTCTAAAATACACTAAAGTTACCAAAATTACCAAATGCTCAAGGTAGACAATATATTTCTGTAAATAACGATGCATCCTCATTCACCACCCTCGGTGACCCTCCTCCAAAACAATTTTAGCCGCTATAGGAATGGTGCATGATCAACAATAGTTTGAATGAAAAAGAAATAACTTTAGAAGGAGCAACTGTTTGATTGCTTACTTAACACAAATACCGGCACATCAAGTAATCATGGTAGCTTCAGAAAGTGGCAAAGAAATACGTATAAGCTAATTAACTTAATCTAACATAGGTTTTGTTGAGATTTCAGAAAGTATACCAAATCTCCCAAGAAATAGAGAAGAGAGAAAAGCATCGACCCACGAGGAATGTGACATGTGTAATCAGTATTATCTTTTTTTTTTGTATAAATCTGTGCGCAACTGCAGAGACTAATCACTCGAGTCGGGTAGGATCACAATGGGCGACAAAGCTCTCTCTCAAGAGATTTAACACAGCTTCATGGCCAAGGCTGGATTTCAAACCTGAATCGTACTACTTTGTCCTGATAGAAAGGTTGATCTGATTACTGGTCGCGCCTGGGCAAGCGTATGTCGGGAGCAGAGTTCGGCTCGGGTTGTACCTGCAATGACACTCCGACACCCAAGTCAGTGGGGTAATGGTTAAGGCAGGAATATTAATTGAATGAATAGTGTACCTGTCAGTGGGGTTTGACCCCTATTTATAGCGTCTGACAACGTTCTGTTGCCGTCGGATGGTGCGGCTTGCTCCCAGCCGTTGATCTCGATTTGCATGAGTGCTGTCCACGGATCGTTGGAGAGTTGGGCCAGTTCACGGCCCATTTAGCTGGATTGGAGCTCGTCCCAGTTCAGAACAGTTGCCCCCAAGCCGGGCCCGACCATAGGTCGGGCTCTAGCTTGAACTGATTGCTCCCGGTCTGCTCTTAAGTCGTCCTGCAACGATAGTATGTTGCGCGCGTTGCATTCACGTACATTTCTTGGGGACCGTTGTCTTCAGGCTCTGACTGACGTGACGCGTGACTGCTCAGTTCTCGAGGTGATTGATTTGACATTTCGAGGGGGTAGGTAGTGATGTTTTGCGCCTTTCGAGGCTAGAATTCAATGCGTAAAGCAAAAGGCCACGTCGCTTCGCCTCCGGCCCACGATTTCGTGGTAGGCCCATTATATAAGGGGTTCTCTTCTCCCTCATTTGATACTTACGTTGCTTTGAATTCTCCGAGGGCGACATGAATTTCTCTGCGAACGAGCTGATTCTCTGGCTTTACTCTTGCGAGGTGCTTCCCATTCCAAGCAGACAAACATCGCCCGTGGATCTACTACCTGGTGCGCAGACTAAACTTCCGGTCTTCAGCTCCAGGGCGCCCGATTCCGTTTAGAGTGGCCTACTGTCCCAATATCAAAGGTAACCCTTCTCTTTATCCTGTTTTGGGCTTTGTTTTCTAGTTTATCGGGGAGGGGTGTCAGGCTCGAGATCGACCTTGCTCTCCTTTCTAGGAAGTCGCTGTAGGTAGTCCTGAAATTCCGCCCCCTCCTTGCAGGTTTTGGATCCTGGCACGCACTAAACAAACTGTGCAGGTTATTGTTGAGCGACCTGTTCATATTGCCGCGGCATGTGCTCGTGAAGGGGTTGCTCCGGCCATGACCGATGGTCGCGTAGAGTCCTGCTCGTCCTCAGACTGTGCTTGTTCCACGTCGGGGAGTTCCTCTAGAACTCATTCCCTTCCTGGGTCGACGATCCTGCCGCCCGCTTCGCCGGGATATTCTTACTGCAACCAAACTGCTTCACCGGTGATCTCGGTCGGTGGCCATAGCCCGAGTCAGGCAGGTGAGGAGGAAGTTGAGGAGAACACACTGATTGATGAACCCAAACTCGAGTCAGAGCCTAAGGAGGCGGCCTCCGTGCCTCCCCCGGTCAGAGACATATCTTGGGTTTCAGAATCTCTTCGTGAGATACGACCTTCGCTGATAGCTCCTGGGAGAGTGCTTGTAGAAATCTACAAGAAAATGGTTGGGGTTGAAGGTCAAGAGTGGTCGGTAGAAGGACCTTCGGCAGACGAGTCCATCACCACCGTCCTTGGCGTGCTAAAATTCATGATGTATTCTATGGTTATGTTGAATTTGAGGATTCGTCCTCCTTTTACCACCTTCTCCTGAGATACCTTCTGGTCGCCCCATCCCAGCTGCACCCCAACAGTTGGGCGTTTGTGAGGGCGTTTGAGCTGCTGATGGGAGCGTTGGGCCGACCCTGCTCGGTGATGCTGTTTTTTACTTTATTCGAAGGAAGCCACCGTGGTGAGAAGGGCACCGAGAAAGGGCGGTGGGAGCACCTAAGCTTGAAAGGCCACCCCGAATACAAATTCTTCAAGCCGTATTCTGACTCACTAAAACCATGGAAATATAGTTACATGTGGATTCTTCCTGTTTGCCGAAAAGCGTATAGGATGGTGGGGAACTTGAACGCCAAGGGAGAAGTCATAGGGTTCAAGTCCCTAGTCGCTTGGTCGAAATCTCACTACAACAGGTCGGCAGCGACCTACCACGTGCAGGAGTCCCGCCTTGATGCTACCGACAAAGAAACGCTCGATTTCTTGAAGAATCTGGTATCCTATCTTCCCAAAGAGTCTCCACTGATCAGGGTTTACCCGTTAGCGAGGGTGGCCAACGAAGTCGAGCTTCTTTCTGTATTTGGTATGATTTACTTGAGTACCTGATGTTGTGGCCGCCTTTGAATGTCCTAACCTCTTTTTCTTTCTTTTTGCAGATCAGATGGCTGGTGGTCTTAGTTTCCAAGATCTTGCGAAGATGTCGAAGAAGGGAAAGAAGACCCCCGCATCAACAAGCCATGCTCCTTTCGTCGCTCCAGGTCCCACTGTCGTAACGCAGACCCCCCTGGTTGGCTCCGAGGGCGACCTGGGAGGAACTGCTGGGAAGAAAAGAGACCGCTCCCATGTTGTGGCCGATGATGAGCTAGACACAACCGTCAACCCTTCCAACGAAGATCCTGGTCATGTTGTAAAAAAGTCCAAGGCGGGGAAGGAGATTCGAAAAAGGCCTTCCCCAAGGTTGAATCTGGTGAAGTTAACAGTGTCAGACTTCGAGCCCTATCTTGAGAACCCTCTCGAAGCTGCAGCTGACATATGCCAGACCGCCTCTGATTTGTTCAAGAAATGGAAGGATCAAGATGATGAACGATTTGCGGGTAGTAAACTTGAAGCCCGAAATCTGTGGCAGGAAGGTGATTTGCTTGATAAATATGACAAACTAAAAAGTTGTTACAAATATCTCACAGCGTTGCGGAAGGAGCGAGATGATGCTAAGAAGAAATGCGAGGAGACGGAGAAAGCTTTAAAGCCAACGGTTGAGGCTAACAAATCGCTGACCGTTCTCACTAAGGAGCGAGATGATGCCCTGAACGCGGCAAGCCAAGGCAGACGAGGCGGTAAAGTCTGGTGCGACCAAGATTGATGAACTGAAGACCAAGGTTTTGAACTTGGATATGTGGATACCTATAAGGTTTAATTTTAACTGGTTCTGCACCAGCTTTCAATACAATTTCGTGGTTGAGTTCTCTATTAGGAGGCAAGCCTTTTGGTACCTGAAAAATAGTTTTGTAGGTGTATAACAGAGTAGCCATTTCAGGTTCTAAGTTTTCAGGCATACCACTCCAATTATCCTCTTTAACTACTGGTGCCAGAGTCTGCAGAGTAAACATTTTTGCTATGGCATCAGTGTGTTGTAGCCTCTTCAAGTGGTTCAGTTGAGCTATCTCAGGTTTAGGATCTTGTTCACCTTGTAAAGTAATGAATTTACCCTCTAGGTAGCACTTCAACTTAGAGGAGGCATAATCTGCCACATGGGGACCCAAGGAGGCAAGCCATGGAGCTCCTAATATAACATCTTCTCCTGCCACCGGCAGTAGATAAGCAGGCACCGTAATATTTGTTGCGCCCGAAAAAGTCCCCGAGGGAGAACCTTCCTCGTTCACAACTTTTCCTAAGACAATGAAGCTGCCACCAATATTTATTAAGGAAAATATTAGAAAAACCTTTTTGGAAAGCGATTGGTCTTGCGAAACTAGAGAATAGGGTTCGGGGGTCGGTTACGCGCAGGGAATGTGTTAGCACCCCACACGTCCTCTCTACTGAGAGGGAACCTTTAATTAAATGTGTGGTTTTAGTGTGTTGACTTGAAAATACTTAATTTTGCCTCTCTACTTCTTATTGAAAAATTCTTAATGAAAATATTTACTTATTATGAAAAAGAAAAGGGGGAAGAATGGGTTTTTAGAAAAAAAACGCTTGACGGGACAAGGCCCGCTCCTACGTATCTCCCGGTGCGATGGAGAACTCAAAGCTACGTAGTTCTTCTTTATCCTGAAAAAATGTTTTTGTCTTTTATCTTTTTAGTGAGTTTTCGAAATAGGACGAGCATTTAGTGAATGATTAAACTAACCAAGGTTATGGGTAATCACTGCTAAGTACTCTTGAAAATGAGAGTCACTACCACCAGTCAGACGAACAAAGGTTCTGATTGACTATTAGTAGCAACCCGTTTTTTATTCGCCTTTTTGAAAGTGGTTTTCGAAAGAGATTGATTGGCACGAATGATCAAACTAACAAAGGTTATGAGTGATCATCGCTTGTTGTTCTTTGGGGAAAAAGACATCGCCACCAATGGCTAGACGAACAAAGGTTCTGATTAACCACTAGCGACGATGGGTTGAAAATGATTTTAGAAAGGAAAATGTTTTAGTTCTTTATCTTGTTGAATTGTGAAAGTTGAGCTTTCATGATGATCAATTGAGCGAAGGCTCCAAGTGACCACCATTAGCACTCCATTGTTAATAATCATGCAAGCAAAGGCTTCGCAAGACTACTAACAAAGTTTGATTTTGAAGAGTTTTCGCAATTGGATTGATTCTTGTTTAGGGAAAAGAAAATCTGTTATTCGGGAAAAAAGGTTTTGTGAAAAAATAAGTTTATTTAGGGGAAAGAAACAAAATTTAAAAAAGAGAAACAGGGGGTGCAGTAGTAAAATGGGGTGTAAGTTACAGGGGGGCTGTATTATTAAAACTGGGGTGCAGATAGTGAGCCCAGCTTGTTTTTGTAAGCTGGGCTGCGTTCCAAAAAAATCATGGGCTTCAGGGGAGGGCGCGAGAAGTAAAATGCAGGGGGTGAATAGGAATCTGGAAATAAAAAAACGAATGGACGAAATTGCCCCTGGGCTTTCGCACTATAAAAACAAAAAAAAAAACCTAAATGGAAACCCTAGTTTCCTCTCCCCCTCACGCGGCGCTACCACCCTTCCCCAAAATAAAAAAAATCAGACCCAAATCCTCTCCCTCCACGGCGCTGCCACCACCTCTCTCGATTTCTTCCCCCTCTTCTTCTCACCTCTTCTTCGCCTTCACCCTTCCTCCCCTTCTACCGATCCTCAACCTCCAGCCTTTCTTCTCTTCCAATCCGTTTCCTTTTCACCGATCTCTTCTCCTTTCGCAAACCCTGACTTTGCGTCCTAACACCCACCGCCGTCGATGACCAGAATAGGGAGAGGGATGGTGAACGGAGGAGAACGGAAGGGAGCGGTGGTGATGGTTGCTAAGAGGCGATGTTCAGTGGTGATGGCGTAGGTGGTGGAGATCTACGGGTTTGACGGCGATGCGGCTTGCGACGGTGTCTAGGGGTGGTTCTGTTTTCCGATGGAGGTTTGGGTTAGGCCACGGTGGTTGAACGGTGGAGGTTGGGTGGTACACGGTTCGTGGAGGAGGCGACGGTGGTTGGGTGGATGGGCAACGGTCTGGTGTGTACGGTGGTGAGCTGTAGGTGGTTGTTGGTGTGAAGAGGAAGAGTGGGTTGGCTACGGTGGCATGGAGGAGGAGGTCCGCCGGAGAAGACGACGGTGGCCACCGTGGGTGGTGGTTCAAGGTCCGTTTTTTCTTTTTTTGCATCTCTTTTTATGTCGTTTTTTCTAATCTTTGTCAAACCTTCTGAATCTATTTTTTACTGTTCTAGCTCTGCTTGCACTACCCTCCCTTTTGAATTTTTTTTAAAAAGAGCTTATACCATCCTTTTTCACAGAAAACTAACAGAGACTTGTACCATCCTTTTTTACAAAAAAAACAACTTATACCATAATTTGCATTTTATCAGTTAAAGCATTGGTTGATGATTTCTGACTTGTATTTTGTTAGTCATTTTAATCAAAGAAGAAGGAAAACTAACGCATACATACATAAGCATAATAGTCACGTATAAGCATAATTGACATATTATTAGTTGCTGGATAAAAAGAAAAAAACAGAATCCTCATACTTCAACAGAGAGTGTAATATGTTATGTATGGAAGAAAAGATGAAGTATACTATGTTGAATATGAAAATGGGAATTTACCTAGTTCCAAATTTTTACTCTCTGAGTTGCTCTTTATTTGCTCAAATGGAAAGAATTCTGATTCTGAGTGTATTTTGAAGTAGTATCAATTTTCCTTTGATATCAGTGTTGTGATTTTTTTTTGTGTATCTCTGTGTGTTGCCGTCCCCGTTGTGTGTTACTGTGTCTGGTATTTATAGTGAAGGAATTGTGGTGTAGGTGTGGGAGGAAGCAGTGGAGCAAAACTCTTGGGGACAGATTCTGCAGAGCCAAAACAAACCACCCAAAGGTGGTGGTACTGCTGCTGCAAAAGGCTGTGTTGTTGGTGCCAAGAATGGGAAGACAGCAAGGAACAAGGAGAAATAGGCTTGGACTGGTGGCCAAAAATGAATTCCTACTACAGAAACAACAAGGGCAGCAGCGCTGCCTCCTGTTTTTCACTTTTGTTTTAATTTTTTGTACCTTTTTTACTCTTTTTTTTTTGTCCTCATTTGTAACAAATTTGACTTTTTGGATTATATTGTAAATAAAAACTAAATTATAATAAAAAGACGTTATATTCAGATCTGATTTTTTATTATAATTTTTCTATAACAATAATGATAATTAAACTAATAGCAATGACTATAATAGCGATAAAAATACCGAGTACCAAAACTAAATACTCGTACGCAACAAGAAGCAAACACGCTCGCGCAATGAGAGGAACGACACGCGCACAATTAAAAAAAGAAACGTGGCATGGCCAGAACAACAGAGCGTGCACAATTAAAAGCGACTCGCATACGCTAGGTGCGAATTGAAACCATTAGCGCTAATCTGACGGACAAAATTGGGGTATGACAATATTATTCCCCTGTCTTTGACAGTTAATTGTTTAACTACTCCTTCAGCCTTCATATTCTGGCCATTGCCAACCAGAACATTGCATCTAGCAGTAGGTTCAACAGGTAATCCCAAGCAATCAACTATTCTTGGCTGCACAAAATTGTCTGAACTTCTTCCATCCAACAAAATGGAGACATCCAAAGGTCCAATATACCCCTTGAAACGAATCACACCATATCCAGTAGCTCCATTCAAAGCATTCAGAGAGAGATGCACTACAAGAATAATTGATTTTTCCGGCCAAGAGTTTCCGGCGGATATAGATCCGCCGCAAATATTCCGGCGGATTCTAGGCATTTCCGGCAAATTTTATCCGCCACAAAGTTACCGGCGAAATAATTGACGTTTGCGGCGGATTAATTTTCGACTTGGCTTTTGCGGCGGATTTATCGGTTTTTGCGGCGGATTTGGGATTACAAAAATTTATTTTTTTTACGAGATTTTAACAATCCGCCGGTAAGGTTATTTCCGGCGGATATTTGCCAATTTTGAAATTCATAAACCGCCGCAAATTCAACTCCGTCCGCCGCAAATCCTCTAATCCACCGCAAAGCCCATAAATCCGCCGGTAACTGCCGTTTCCGGCGGATCATGCCTTTTGACCGTTTGACTTCGTTTCTCCTATATAAACGCCTTCTCCCCTTCTTCTTTTTCACACCTCTAACAATACTCTCATTCTCTTGATACGGCACTCTCTTAATACGTCACTCTCTTGAGCATTGTCGGCAGCGGCTCCAATAGAGTGGCGTATGTCTCCATTTTTTTGTAAAAAAATTTCCACATTGTCATGAACACCCCTTCATATTTTTCTTTAAAAGTAACCCCTTTATCAGCAAAAAGCTCCTCCTCATTATTTTCACCACAAGAGACATATACGCTCATCAAACGCTCGGTATCATCCTCCAACTTAACAACCCGTCCTTGCAGTTCCTCAAACTCTCTATTTAGAGATTCAATCATCTTTTCAAAAGATGGTTTCTTGTGAAACTTTCTATTTTGAAAATATGGTTGAATCTCTAAATAGAAGGTTTGAGGAACTGCAAGGACGGGCTGTTAAGTTGAAGGATGATACCGAGCGTTTGATTAACGTATATGTCTCTTGTGGTGGAAATAATGAGGAGGAGCTTTTTGCTGATAAATGGGTTACTTTTAACGAAAAAGATGAAGGGGTGTTCACGACAATGTGGAAATTTCTTTACAAAGAAATGGAGACATACGCCACTCTAATGGAGCTGCTGCCGACAATGCTCAAGAGAGTGTCATATCAAGATAATGGCGTAAGTCTCTGTTTAGGGGTAGCAGACATTAAATATATATTTTACTGCTTTTCCCAATTTTTACTGCTTTAGATTATTTTATTTTTTTGTATGGATATTTTATTAATTGTATGGATATTTTTTTGGTGATAATATTTTACTGCTTTTCCCAATTTTTATTTTTTTAAATTAAAAATTAATTAGTTATTAGATTTTATTTTTTTATCAATAATTAAAAAAATTAATAAAATAATATATATTTTTAATTAAAACGATTTTTTTTAAAAAATAAAATTTATTTTTTAAAAATAATAATAATTTTTTTAAAAAAATAATGGTACTTTGCGGCGGATTTGTGTCGTTTGCAGCGGATATTGAGTATTGGCGGCGGATATTTGCGGCGGATTGTGGCTTTTGCGGCGGATTTTTTGGTGTTTTTAAAAAAAAGGCGCGGTATTTTAATTTGAACTATCCGCCGCAAAGACCCAGAATCCGCCGCAAAGCTCCGTTAAAAAAAACCCGCGGATATTAAATTTCAAAATCCGCCGCAAAGCCCCAGAGTCCGCCGCAAAGCTCCGTAAAAAACCCGCGGATATTAAATTTCAAAATCCGCCGCAAAGACCCAGAATCCGCCGCAAATCTCCTATTGCGGCGGATATTACCTTTTGACCGTTGGCTGCGTTTTCCTATATATATCCATTCCCCACTTCTCATTCTTCACACTTCTAACAATCCTCCCATTCTCTTTTTAAAATTTCTCTTTTACTCTCTCCAAATTCTCTCCTTCTCTACTAAATCTCTTTTTGAAGTGTAGCGCTTCCTCCCTACGAATTGTCTTCTGCTCTTATTGGGAAATTTCTTCAAGGTATGTTTTTGATATGAGTTAATAGTTTTAGTTTTTATTTTTTTTTAATATTCGTTTTTAAATTATTTTATAATAATATGAGTTTGTTACTAATTGTGTTGTTTTTTGTTTAGGTATTGTTTGGGTTCATCCTTTTTCCTCTCTGCTTGAGTTCAGGATAAGCTTCAAGCCAGAGCCTTCTCTTCACTACGGTTAGTTGTTAAAGTAATTAATAAAATATTACTTACTTCACTGTTTTTAGTAAAATTTTGTTTGCAATAATAATACAAATTAATTTATATTGAAAAAACTTATTTATTAAGTTCACTTATAAATTTTATTAACATATATTGTCTTATAAAAATTGAAATTTAAAATTAAATTTGGAATTATTATTTATAATGTTTAAATTATTAGTATATAAAATTATTAAAAAATTAATTCTGTTGCTTGTAATTAATTGGTAGTTTATTGAAATATCAAAATAAAATGAGTAATATATAAATATATATATCAAAATATGAAGTAATTGATAGTTTATTTTATTTATATTGTAGTGTAGTATACGTAGTTCTTGAAAATGGATCGTAGTTGGATGTATGATCGATTGTATCCTGGAAGAACTGGTGTAAAACGACGTTTTGTAGAAGGAGTAGAAGAGTTTATTTTTTGTGCTAAGTACATTGATCATGAAGAATTTGGGCGACAAGGCGGTATTAGATGTCCGTGCTTGAAATGTTCATTTCGAGCTATAAAAAATGAACATGAAGTTAGACTTCATTTGTACAATAATGGGTTTAGGCCAAATTATTGGACATGGAGTCGTCACGGGGAAGGAGCGCCAGGGGTAGCTGCAGTTCCTACGGTTAATGTTCCGGTTGAAGTAGTAGATCACACATCAAGTAGTTATCCAGTGACTACGACATCTGAAGGATGGGGAATACAACCGTTAGATGTTTATCAGGGAATGATATCTGACGCTGTTGGAGTAAATTTGGATTTTGAAGAACCAGATGCTGACGAAGTTCCAAATGAGGAAGCTCAAAGGTTTTACATGTATTTGAGTGAGACAAATAAACCCATATTTGAAGGATCTACAGACTCAAAATTATCAATGTGTGTTCGGTTGTTGGGTCTTAAGTCTCAATTTAATGTTGCTGAGTTGTGCATGGAATATATGACCAAAATGATGTTGGATGCAACCCCCATTAGAGGGAGTTTACCGCAAAGTTATTATGAAGCTAAAAGAGTGGTATCGAAGCTTGGCTTAAAATCTAAAAGGATTGATTGTTGTGTGTCGGGTTTGCATGCTCTATTATAACCATGAGTTTGGCATAAATGATGGAGAGTTGTCGGAATGCAAGTTGTGTGGACAACCACGCTATCGTGTCAGTAGATCAGGGATGAGCAGAGGCAAACCGGTTCCACGAAAATCAATGTTCTATCTGCCTCTTATTCCAAGGCTACAGAGGATGTTTACTTCAATGGAGACCGCGGGTAAAATGACATGGCACCATCAAAATAGAAATAATTCTGGTGAATTACGTCACCCATCTGATGGTGAAGCTTGGAAGCACTTTGATCGTGTTCATCCAGATTTTGCCAGTGATCCACGCAATGTTCGGCTTGGTTTGTGCTCTGATGGTTTCACACCATATATTCAAGCCTCGGCAACACCGTATTCATGTTGGCCAGTTATTGTTACCCCATACAACCTTCCTCCAGAAATGTGTATGTCCAAACCATACATGTTTTTAAATTCTATTATTCCAGGGCCAAGTAATCCAACAGCTGGTATTGACATCTATTTGCAACCTTTGATTGATGACCTAAAAAGGTTGTGGAATGGTGTTTTAACTTATGATGTGGCACGCAAACAAAATTTTGTGATGAGGGCGGCTTTGATGTGGACCATTAATGACTTCCCTGCCTATGGAATGTTGTCTGGATGGGGGACACATGGTAAGATGGCGTGTCCGATTTGCATGGTTGACACAAAGGCTTTTAGTCTTAAATACGGAGGAAAAGTTTCATGGTTTGACTCGCACCGTAGGTTCTTACCTATGGATCACCCATTTAGAAAGCAGAAATATGCGTTCATCAAGGGAAATGTTGAAACAGCTGGACCTCCTCGTCAGTTGACACCAGAGGAAGTTTGGAATAGTGTTAGGGATATCCCTCCTGTGGAAGTCGTAGCCGGTGTTGTTTCTCGTCCAGATGGCTATGGACAATGGCACAATTGAACAAAAAAAAGTATTTTTTGGGAACTTCCCTATTGGAAAGATAATCTATTGAGACACAATCTCGATGTCATGCATATAGAGAAGAATTTTTTGACAACATATTTAACACTGTCATGAACGTGAAAGGCAAAACGAAAGACAATGAGAAAGCTAGGAAGGATATAGATCATTTCTGTAGACGAAAGGATTTGTTGTTGGTTGAGCAAGGTACTAGGATTTTGAAACCCAAAGCCAATTATACTTTATCTACCGAACAAGCGAAAGCAGTTTATCAGTGGATAAAAGAGTTGAAAATGCCAGACGGTTATTCTTCCAATTTATCTAGATGTGCGGATGTGGATAATGGGAGGTTGCATGGGATGAAGAGTCATGATTGTCACGTATTCATGGAGTGCTTACTTCCTATCGCTTTTAGTTCGTTGCCAACACACGTTTTGAATCCGCTCATTGAAATAAGTCAATACTTTAAGAATTTGTGTTCTGTAACGCTAAAAGCTGATGATCTTTCAAAAATGGAACAAGACATCCCACTTATCTTATGCAAGTTGGAGAGAGTATTTCCACCTGGTTTCTTTGATTCTATGGAGCATCTACCGGTGCATCTCGCATATGAAGCTAAACTTGGCGGACCTGTCCAATACAGATGGATGTATCCGTTTGAAAGGTCAGCTAATTTTTAATTATAATATAAGAAACAAGTTTAAATTAAAATATATGACTATTATATTAATATCATATTCTCTAGGTTCATGGGTGATTCAAAAAGATCGGTGAAAAACAAAGCTAGAGTTGAAGGATCGATATGTTCTTCTTACCTACACCGTGAAACAACACATTTTTGTTCTCATTATTTCAAGAATCAGTTTGCTCCTGGAAGCAGTCGAAATGAAGTGGATACTGAATGGCGACATCCTTTGGCTTTGTCTGTCTTTTGTCTACCCGGTCGTCCATCTGGGAAGGAGTCAACTCACTGGCTAACAGATGAAGAGTTAAGCTCAGCACATGTTCATGTGTTGATAAACTGTACTGAGGTGCAACCATTTATTGAGTATGTTCCTCAACATTAACAATCGATCTTAATTAGTTAATATAGTAGACAAGTGTAACAATTAAATTATTTCTTTTTAGGGAGTTCTTGTCATCAGAGGCAGTACGTGAAGACCAATCTTCTGCTCATATTCATGCGCATTTTCCAATGTGGTTTAGTCAATATGTGTATTCCCTCCCGCCAAATCCTACCAACCAACACTTGAGGAACATATCAGACGGTCCTCGAAGATGTGTTAAAGAATGGCACACATACTTTGTCAATGGATACAAATTTCACACCAATGAATGGACACAGGGTAGAGAGACAGTCAATAGTGGAGTGTGCATGAAGGGGGTCACTGGAGGAGGTGAAGATGATTTTTATGGTGTGGTTCAACACATATATGAACTTCAGTACCCCCATCTAGATTTTAGTCCAAAGGTAGTGGTTTTTTATTGTAATTGGTTTGATCCGTCTGCTCGAGGAACAAAGGTGAATCCAAAGTCAAATACAGTGGACATTAAAATGAATGGTAGATATCGACCGTATGATCCGTTCGTCATTGCACAAAATGTGAGACAAATCTATTATGTCCCTTATCCATCAATGCGGACTGATAGGCGTGGTTGGTGTGTCGCAATTAAAACAAAACCAAGAGGTCGCATTGATCAGACAAATGATGACATGGTGGAAGATATGCCATATCAAATGGAAGAGATGTCTAATCTAAATGAAGTGATTCAAGTTGAACCCATTGTTCGTTTATGTGATGAGCCAAACACCGGCGATGAAGTTGTTGATGACGAAGATGCTGATGGTGAAGATGCAACAGACCACATTGGTGTATCAAGAATTCACTCCTCCGATGATGATGATTTTGAGAATGAATGGGATTCAAATTAGTTATTTATGTTTCAATCAATTATATAAGGATGTAATTTATGTTTCAACAATTCTATTTTTAATGAAGGATGTTATTTTTAATGAAGGATGTTATTTGTTTGAGAATGAATGGGATTCAAATTATTTATTAATTTTAATGAGGTTTGTATATGTTTATGTTAACCTTGTTTAGTATATGTTTGTTTGTTTAAATGTATATGTTTAGATATAGATATGGCATCTCATGATGACTCGGGATCCGATCATGACGGCGCATATGTTCCTCCTCCACCTCCCGATGCCGCCAGCACTAGCAGGCGGAAGACATCTACTCGCCTAGGGCGCCGTGTTCAGCCTACGCGTGTTGTTGTTACTACTGGCGGATATTTGCCACCACCTGTGTCTGAGGATGGTGCTAGTACTAGTACTGCAGGGGGCCCATCGATTCCTGTTGGTACTGAGGGCTTATCCCCGACACATGTTGATGCGGATGGGGTACGCACATTCATTGATGGGACTGATGTGATTAGGGTTACACCTGATGGGCGTATCATATTGCAGATTGTTGGCGATTCGTAAGTCTATATATATATATATCTATATTATTATTTATTAATTTATTTTTGTTGCCATTTATATATAACTTATATTTGGTGTAACAAAATTCATCTTTTTTTAATGCAGTTTTATTCCTTCGAAGGCTTCAGCTACCGCCATCACAAAAACAATCAAGGAGAATTTTACCAAGAGCTGGAAGAACTGGACGGAAGTTAGAAAAGATAAGGATGCAAATAAGAAGATGTTAAGATCATTTTTGGTAAGTTATTCGATTCTACGAAATAATTAATTTGGTGTATTATCTTATTGACTTGATTAATTAATTAATTATTGCCTTATAATTAACAACATTATTGTAAATTTCTTAAATAGAAAAAATGTACATGGTATCCAGGGGAGCAAGCCGCAGTTGAGAGAGTGTTCCATAAGAGATGTTCTCATTGCTATTCTGAATTGATGCGGAGGGCGCGCAATACGGGTACGGAGCCATCTTATATGGGAGACTCAACTTGGGCTGAGTTTAATGAGTATTGGCAGAAAGATAAAGCATTTAAGAATTATTGTGAGAAAGCCAAGAAGAACCGTGCTTCTGAAAAAGGTGGTTGCACACACACGGGGGGAGTGTTAATACTGCAACGCATTACATGCGTTTGGTAAATTTATTACTTAATTTATTACTTGATTAATTAATTAATTATTTATAATAATTAACTAGTCATTTTCAATATGTGTATTTAATTAATAATATATATATTTATGTACATATATATATATATAGGTGGAGAGGGAACAAAGGCCAATCACTTTGCCTGAGTTGCATTGCCACATGCATATGGTGGAGGAGACTGGTGAGTACGATACAGATCGGGCGAGGCGTATTCAGGTAAAACTACTTTTACAATTATATATTAATTAATGTTTATTATTTATATTAATAATTAGTTATTTATTTGTTGGGTTATTTTTTTCAGGAGAGCTTCGAGGGTGGGATGGCTGAGTACCATCAGTCACAACAGATCAGTGGGGCAGCTGTCGATCTAGTGGAGGAGGATAGAGTAGCTCGTGATGTTTGGGAGAGAGCAGTTGGTCCCCAAAAGACTAATCGTCTTGTAGGATCAGGTGGTATTGGACCGGCTGCTTTTCGAACAAGCATTATTCCGAGTCTATCAGATTCACATTCTGGATCCTCGACTGGTCGCAATTATGTTCCCAATGCTGGTGAGTTGAATGAGGTTAGGCAATTGACGCAGCAACTGAGCGAGGCTCAGCGTCAGATTGTCGAGCGGCAGCAGCAAAGCGATCGGGAAATTCAGGCGATTCAGGATCAAAGTGATCGGGAAATTCAGGCGATTCGGGAGCAGGCTAGGGTAGCTAAGGAGCGCATGGAGGAGCGCTTTAAGTTATTGCAAGATCAGATGGTGTCTCAGCACTCGAGGCCATCCTCATCAGCATCCTACCCGCCGCCGCCACAGCAGCATTACTACCAGCAGCAGTATGCACCCCAGTATCCCCCGCCGTATGCACCCCAATATCCCCCGCAGTATACACCGCAGTATGCGCCGCCATTCCAGCCATACCAGCAGCAACATCAGTCACCCCGCCAGCCATACCAGCAGCCCCAACATCAGTCACCCCTGATCCAGCCAAACCAGCAGTACCCCCAGCAGCGGTCACCCCCGCTGGACATTGATCTTAATGTCCAAATGTCATCGCTCAGTGCTTTACTTCAAGATGATACATATTATAATAATGTTGATGACATTGACCGGCAGGCACCCCAGTAGCTTTAGATTATTTTATTTTTTTGTATGGATATTTTATTAATTGTATGGATATTTTTTGGTGATAATATTTTACTGCTTTTCCCAATTTTTATTTTTTTAAATTAAAAATTAATTAGTTATTGGATTTTATTTTTTTATCAATAATTAAAAAAATTAATAAAATAATATATATTTTTAATTAAAACGATTTTTTTAAAAAAATAAAATTTATTTTTTAAAAATAATAATAATTTTTTTTTAAAAAAAATGGTACTTTGCGGCGGATTTGTGTCGTTTGCGGCGGAATTTTAAATAAAACGTTTTTTTTAGAAAATTATATTCATTTTTTTAAAAATAAAACGGGTGCTTTGCGGCGGATAACGGGTACTTTGCGACGGATATTGGGCACTTTCCGGCGGATATTTTGCGGGAAAAATTTGTCCCCTTTTCCGGCGGATTATCCGCCGCAAATTTGCGGTGGATTTTGCGGCGCCACTAAATCCGCCGCAACGCGTTTGCTTCGAGCTGGCTACCGGCGGCAAAATTCCGCCGCAAATTCCAACTATCCGCCGCAAATTTGGCTTTTGCGGCGGTTTTTGCCCGCCGCAAAGTCCAACTTTTCTTGTGGTGATGGTGATCTATTTCTATATTTGTTTATGCTTCAATTGTCAATTCAGTGTTTGGAGGGTCAGGAGGGTTTGGCTCATCATCAAATTCTAAGAGCATAAGTTGCTTGTTAGGGAATTTGTATGAGAAGGAAAATTTCTCATCACAAAAGTAACACAAGCCCTTTTCTCTTCTGAGTTGCATTTCAGCAGGGGATATTCTTTTGATAGTTGGGTTTTTTTGTAGTTGGCTCATGGGTCTAGTGGGTGGAGTGGGTAGTAACGGTGGGTTGGGGGCCTTATCAGTGACTTGTGTTTGGTCTTTAATGGTTGGATTGAAGTGAGCTCTGTTATTATATGGTGAGTGTTTTTGGTACTGGTTGGCTTTTTGGGTGGCTTCAATCTTCTCTTCAAACACCTTAGCTAGAGAAACAGCTTTGATGATAGAGATTGGGGTATGTAACATGACATCTCTTCTAATTTCATCCTTCAAACCACTTACAAAACAATCAATTAATGCATCATTACTCAAACCATAAACCCTGTTAGATAGAGCAGTAAATTCAAGGAAATATTCATTCACAAATTTCTTTTGAATCAGTTTAAACAGAGAGGCTCTTGGGCAGTCATAAATTGAAGGACCAAAATCCAGTTCTAGAGATCTAGTAAAATCCCTCCAACATTGAAATGGTGTGGTCCTTTGAACCATTTGGAACCAGGGAACCACTTCATGTTCCAGATGCACAGAAGCAATGACTAACCTCTCTGGATCAGGGGTATTGTAGTACCCAAAAAATTGTCCCGCCTTAAAAATCCAATCTAATACATTCTTACCATTGAAACGAGGGAATTCCAGTTTGATGTTGCGAACCTGAAATGGATGCGAACTGCTACTCGAGCTACTGCTCCCAATTGCTACTGATTGAGTCCCGGAGTTGGTACTACCCAGAGATCCCAGCGACGTGCTAGCTCCTGTTCCTGAGTTCGTACTACCATGGGTGACGGTGGCTCCAGGTGCGTGCAGCAAGAGGCGCTCCAATGCATCAGCTAGCTGGTCAAATCTAACTTGAGTAGATTTCTGCCACATTTTGATGCTTTCAAAACGAGCGGTGTTGGTAGCGTCCGATTTCTCCAGCATCTCCCCTTGTCGGCGAACCTCCGCTGTGAGCTCCTTCAGTCGAGTATTGTCGGCCATGGCGTCAGTGAAAGCACCAGTGTAACGATACTAGAATAAATGGAAGCAACTGAGCTTGATTGATGAATTAAGTCAAGTACAGGATTACAATTATCAATGGAATATGCTCGGTACAATAGAAGCAACTAAAAAGGGAAGGGGTACAATTATCGTGAGAGTACAAGAGAGGTTAGGAGGAGAATGTGAACATCACACAAATTGCACACCACTACAGGAATCTTCCCTTGCCTCATATACGCCTTCAGGTGCTAACAAACTGTCCCCACCTGGGATGCTCCTTTCTCACGCGCTCACTCACTCTGCGTGTAGCTCTGTTTCCTTCTTTTGTCTTTTTGTCCATGTCAGCATCCATTACACCATGAAGTCATTATTTTTTTGACCAATCCATGAAGTCATTTTGGAATCAACAATTTGGGGAAAGAAGACCTCTTACGTCAGATTTCACTGAAGCTTAACATAGAGGTTTTTCATAACCATTCTCTCTTTCTTCAGCTTAATAAAAGTTAGTGTGCCATTCAAGTTACCATGCTAGTATGTGATGTTGTTCTCTATAGTACTGCCATTATCTCCAGTTAGTGTGCCTATCTCGTTTATCTGTATAAGCATTTCATGATTTATACATTGATGAGTCTAACTATCAATAACTTGTTAGAATCAAAGCTTATGTTCATAACATGTTTGGTTCAAGTGTCATGTTTATCTCATACATAACTTTGTACCTTTTTCTAGTTTTGGTTGCTATAGTTTGGAGTCAGAATTGTGTACATGTTTATTAAGGTGACAGCATTTGTTAAGTGGGGGCTTCATTGGAGTTATATGTATTTGTTTGAGGCCTTTGATATAGTTTCTCTTTTGGGGAGTAATTGCACATCATATCATGTGCCCAGTTCATTTAGGTGTTGAGAGTTCAGTTATAAAGTTACTGTAAATCTAACAAATGTAATAGCAGCCACTCCTAATATTATGTTTGAAACCAAAGTGATACCTTAATAAGTCTTGTACAGAAACCCATCCCACTAAACTCAACACTGCTCGTATAGAAGAACTAAAGTATGTTGAAACAACAGGCATGGAAGGCAGCATTTGTAAATTACATGTGCACCTGTGACAAGAAGCATGTTTTTTGTTGCATCCTGGTTTATCTTATTGTTTATCTCAGAGACATGCCCGAGCGTTAGAGCAACTATAATTTTTAAGTGAGAATTCTCTCTTACTGCTAATTTGTGTGACATGTATATGTCATTGGATGTTAGTTTGAAAGAGAAAAGCCAGATTGCAAAATTTTACCCTGCTTTTTTCCTCTCCTTATCCTCTTTGTCATGCTGATCTAAGTATCTTTACTGTTCTAAAGAGACAAGTCAATGAAATTCTATCAGAGCTTGGGTTGATGAAGTTATTTACTATATTCTAGCTACCTTCTTTGTTTCTCTTTTTCCAATACTGATTAATTCCCTTTCTACCCTTTCTAGAATATACTTTACCAAATCTGTTAGGAGGAGCTAGGTTCTCATCAGCTTACATTAGACCTATTGTTGGAGACCTAACACAAATTAACTCAATATGATTTTTACTTTTGCAGATTGTGGTCACAGGTATTGGAGCAGCCCCCATAGATAGAAAAGGCAGAAAGCCCTTACTACTGGTAAATTCAAAGCACAAAACAGTTTATCTTTAAACTTTTATTTGCTTATAAAGATCCTTTCGAAGTATGATTTTCCTTAATTGAAAATGGAAGGCACTGATCTGAGACGGGAATTTGGATTACTAGGGACTAACTGAAATAATCCTCAACTTAGCCAGGAACTCTAATGGATTGAATAGAGTTCGAAAGACTAAATTGAAATGCATAGAGTAGTAGCAGTATAGAGAATTGAGAGAAAAGAGATAATTGTTAGAATATTTGCGTTATCCATTCATTTGTCAAACATGTCGTTTTTTGTTTTTCATTTATTTTAGTTGGGAAGGTTTGTCTTAGTTCTATGGTTTGTTCAAAGACTGACAGGAAATATTGTAAATTCTTAATGTCAATGTTTGTGAAAATTGATCTTTTGGTGCATCTATATATAGCATTACATGACTGAAGTTGAAGCAAATGCAACTAATTGCTAACCATATTTTCATTTTGCAGCATCTGCTGTAAATGCATTTACATTCTTGTCTGCTGAAAGTTTCCAAGCCAATGAAGGTCATCCTTGTGTTCCAACTCCTTGGGAATGGGTAAATTGTTGCACCACTGCACCACCAAGAATAACAAAAATGTAATGTCTTCATTTAATTTAATTTTAATCCAACCATCTAGTTAAGTGAATTGCACTTATAAGAATGATTCATCTTACAACATATTTTGAATACCTAAGAATGTTGAAATTCGTAAAGCATAAAAACTCAGAACAGTTGGAATTATAGATTGTGCAATAATGCTATGTTTATTTATTCATATTTCATATTTGAAATAAAAGTAGGTAGCAGGATGATGAAAATCATCGTGCTGAATGAAATTCTACCAGCTGCTATTGCTTGTATCAAAGTTCTTTCAAAAAGGAATGTGAAGGGTGAGATAATATGTGCTTGATTTTTCTGAAAGGTATATTCACTGAAATCTCTAGAATCAAAACCAAAATGTTTTTCTTCATGTAATGCAGAAAAGGTTTATGGAGATTTGGTATCTCTGAATGGGATTGAAGCAATTTGTGAAATCTCAACTAATCCGGTGCAGAAACAAGGGGAGTAAGATTGTGATTCTGTTTGTTTTTGAGACGAGAGGGATGAACTTAGCATTGCCTTAAAATTGCCTTACAATTACATATAGAAGTAGCTTCAGCACCTTCTTATATTATGTCGTTGTATCAAAAGCATGTTACCACTGCTACAGCTCTTCAAATAATTAATGATCACCATTAATTTCCTTATGATTTTAGTCGTAACTTGTAAATTGGGTGAACTAAATTTAAGTTTTGCTTGGCTATCATTAGTCACAAAACTTATTTGTTTCCTCTTTTCTCTGGTTATTCACTACTAGAAATTCGCTAAATAGTGACTGATTTAGCGACCAAAAAATCGGTCACTTTAGCGACCGATTTAGAGACCGATTCTGTAGCTATAAAATACTTTTTGCTTAGTGACTGATTTTTCGGTCGCTAGCTTTAGAGACCGCTTTTTCGGTCACTAGTAGCGACCGATTTAGAGACCGATTCAATGTATAAAATACTTTTTGCTTAGTGACCGATTTTTCGGTCGCTAACTTTAGAGACCGTTTTTTCGGTCGCTAGTAGAGGGGGTGGTGCAAAGTAAAACGCGGGGTGCGAGGAGCAATACACTGTTTTAAAATGAAACTCTTCCCTCATCCCATTTTTTCTCCCAGCAGAACCCTTTCCCTTTAAACCAATTTTTAGTGTTTTCCCAGGAGAACCCTAATATTCGCGACCTTCAACCACACACTCATCCATGGGAACGCCAACACAGCTTAGAAGCTAAAGGTTTGTCCCTCTTGCCGCAGCAGAAGCTTCGAACGACATTGCGATGGAAGCGAACGGTGCCAAAGAAACCAACAACAACAGCAACGAAGAAGAAGAGGAAGATCTCGATTTGGAGGAGGAACCTGTTGAGAAGCTTTTGGAACCTTTCACGAAGGAGCAATTGCACGCTCTCGTCAGGCACCACCATGGGTTTGTCGTCGTTCCTTATCAGAGCTGTCGCACTGGATTTCTCCCCAACCATTGTTCTTCCTCTTTATTAAAAAAGGGGTAAGTTGTTTGCATTTCTTTCCCTTCCAGACTTTAAAGACCCTGATTTCTCCCAAAACCTAAACCCTAATTTTGCTCATTCCTAATCTTTTTTTCAACTTATGGCTAACATTTACTCTATTCATTTGACATCATTAAATTATTGGTCCCAGGTTGTAAATGCTGTTAAGATTGATCAAAGTAACCTTGTAATCTGAAGAATCTCTCGGTTGTTTCCACTTTGAAGGCTAAGAGACAGCAATAAGCTTCATGGTTTGTTTCATAGCTTATGCATTTACTTGATTTCACAACTATGTCTTCTTATGTTTTTTATGTTTCTAATTTGTTGTCAGCCTGGAGAGTCTTGTTGCTTCAACAGTGGTTAGCAAAGATACTGTATCACAGGGTTTCAAACAAATGAAAAGTCTGGCCAAGAAAAGTTTGAGTGTTGTTGAGCTTTCCTCAACTGCTAATGGATCTTCTGCTAATGGTACTGAATGTCAGAGTTCAACTTCCAGTTGACTTGCATGGGCATGGAACAAAGGTAAATAAAATTAAACTAGCAAATTGTCACTCTGTAATCTTTGCTTTGCAATTGAAATAGGTTTCTGCTACCATAGTTTGAGCTAATGATAACTAATCTTTCAACAAGGAAAGTAGAATTCAAGTTGAGTGTTGTTAGCAATAAAAAATAGTGAGAATTGAACTTCACTGAGTGCACGCTATGTTTGATATGCCATTATATCTTAGTGTGTTTGAAACTGTCATTACACATAGGATCAAGTTGATAGAGTATTATATTGAGGATTGATTTGATGGACTGCGTTTTTTAATTTTACTTATTTAAATTTTAATTGTTCTTTGCTTTCATTTCCTTTTTGTTGATGCAAAATATATTTTGATATAAATACTCATTTTCTAGTTGTTGGTTTTACTTTTTAATTATAGTTTCTTTGTTGCAGGCGAAAGCTCTTATCTCAAGACTGATGGAAGAAAAGAATAATGGAATTCATGAAAATAACAAGCTTCATTAGGTTTGGACTTTGCATACTAAGATACTTAATGTCTGGGAGGTTGCAAAAGATAAATGGTTTGTACGTAATGCGCTTGATCCTGTTTGTGCAATGCTTTCTTTATAGTTTGTAGTTTTTCATGCTTGTGCAAAATGCAATAAGGAAACCCCAGCCCTGTTTAGAGTAGTTGGATTTGATTGCAATTTTCCTCATGTTGCTTATTGATCTAGAAAGTAGATGTCTGTGATGTAGCATGTATAAATATGCATGCATGCTTGTTAACATATATTCATATTTGAGCTAAGTTTCAATCTTGTTCCATTCATTTCCAAAATAATTTGTGTTCTGAAATAGAATGTCTTGTGATTATAATCTATCACCTTCAGATGCACACCCTGAGACAATGGATTTCCTATCACTTGCGTGGTGTAACTTTGCTGTACAAACTCTGCAGCCTGAGTCACAACATGGACCACTTGTTCTACTTGATAATCCTACGGTGAGTCAAGTTGTTAATTTAAACTATATATTAATATAATATTATGCTACGTTTAATTTACTTCAACCTACTCACTTGTCATATCATTATCTGTGAAACTTGCATGAATGAAAAAAGAGTGCTAGAATGGATGATGCAGATTTCAGGTCTCTACCTCCTTTGAAGTCTAATGATGTCAAGGTAACAAATTACACATTAGAACCATCTAATCTTGTTTGATATTAAGAGAAAGCTTTTATGATAAGTTTTCTTTTAACTTTGTGATATTTTCAGTCATGGATATGGATGCAACAAGCACTGCATCCTGAATTGAATTATAACAGCTGTTTCAGAAAAAAAAATGGGTATCTAATCTTTTCTCTCAATTTCAAGATGAAAATTACATTAATGATAGCTCATTTGGCATTGATATGTTTTGTCATGCTTATGTAGATGCCGTGGAAGGAGATCATACCATTGAAAAGCATTTCAATAAAGAAATGGTTTAAGGAAATAAAGCTGAAATGGAAAGAAGAACAAAGATTGCAAAGAACAGATGTACATGCAGCAATATCCATTGCAGGGGTAGCAGCAGCTCTTGCTACTATAATATACTATAATATATTTCACATCAGTTTATTACTTCAAGATAATAAACTTCAAAGTTGTTGTATTAGCCAATATTGTTGTGTTATGTTAATTGTATATAATATACTAATACTAATATTGTGATTTTTTGCTGAATAGAAGTGTAGTACATGGTTTAGCATAATGTCAGGACTTGAACCATTGCCTCCCTCATTTTCTAATTCCCCGTCTACACGTGTTTGTGTGTAGTTAGCTATGAGATCTATGGACTCTGACTTTTAGAGATTGTTTATGTGTGTAGCAATTGATGAAAAGCTTCAAGTAAGGTATGGTGCAGCAACTGATAAAACAATTGATGCAACGCTTGAAGTTTCAACAAATGCCATATAATGTAGAGCATGATGATGAAGATCATCTAGAGTCCAATTTGATGGACAAAGTGAATCAGAGTAATCTTTTAATGTTTTGTTAAGACTCAAACTCTAATGAGTATATTATGTAGGATTTATTTGAAAATAGTTGTCTTTTCCTATGTACATTAACATCTTTAATGTAATGAATTATTTTTTATTGTGATGAAGAATTTAACGTAAATCTATTGTTTATTATTGCTTTATAAATTATTTTTCTTACCACGGATATGTTAGCAATTAAATTAGTGCAAAACAATTGAATAAGTTGATTAAATCAATCATAGTCGTTAAATCATTTGCTAAAAATTTGTCGCGCCAAGATCAATAGTTGCTAACTCGATGTCAAACTCGGACTTGTTTAATTCATCTCTTTATTCTGTTCATATATTAGTTGCTAAATGTAGTTGCTAAATTAGTCTAAAATCAGTCTCCAAATCGGTCGCTAAATCAGTCACAAAAGTGGTCGCTAAAACGGTCACTAAATCGGTCACTAAAATTGGTCACTAAATCGGTCACTAAAATCGGTCACTAAATCGGTTGCTAAATTAGTCTAAAACCAGTCTCTAAATCGGTCGCTAAATCGGTCACAAAAGTGGTCGCAAAAACGGTCACTAAATCGGTCACTAAAATCGGTCACTAAATCGGTCACTATAATCGGTCACTAAATCGGTCGCTACAATCGGTCACTACATCGGTTTCTAAAATTTCGGTCACAAAATCGGTCGCTACAGTTAGCGACCAGTGATATAGCGACTGATTTTTTTTGGTCGCCAATTCAGTCGCTAAACGTTGTAGTGACCGGTTTTTCCCATATAGTGACCGAAAAATCGGTCACTAAATAACGTTTTTTTTGTAGTGATTGGCATTAAAACAGATTCATTTTGCAGAATGAGTATCACTAAAATTCACTGTGGATATGAAATAAAGAAATATGCAGTTTCTTGCGGAATTTCCTGCGGAAATTTCTTGCAGAATTTCCTGCGGAGTTTTCTGTGGAATTTCCTGCGGAAATTTCCTGCGGAAATTTCCTGCCGATTTATATATCCGCAGGAAACAATTATCCACGAACAAAATAACTGCGAACCTGAATCGGCAGGAAATTCCGCAGGAAACTGGTTTCCTGCGAATTTTTTAGGAAATTCCGCAGGTAATACCGAGTTTTCTAGTAGTGGTAGCTTGATGTGGGTTCCAAAGTAGACTTCCCAATGTGACTGAAGCCTCCAAGTTTAAAGCGTGAGCGGTTAAAATCTCAATTAAGAAGCATGAACTCTTGAAAATACCAAGCGAAAGTCAAATCATGGCTTAGTGTGACCATAGAGCTTAACGTTCCTTCATGGGTTGAAAGTCAAACTATAAAATGTGAATAAGCAACCAAAGATGAGAAACATGGCTTAGACATGGAGCATGGACCATCGAACTCATGGCTTTATTTCTCACAAACCAGGTGACATCATATGGCTTTACCATATATCAAGTTTAATATTATAAAAGAAAGATGAAACTTTGGCTGACAATTGAATGAGAAGAATATTTGAGAGATAATAGAGATCAAACATGCTAAGGGGAATTCATGGAAAAGACGTGTTTGTATATTTGTATAATCGTAGTTATATTTTGACCTATGGGAGTTCGGCGGAACCTTGATAGATGAAAGAGACCGAGGGAATTAGGTTAATTCTAATTTGCGGGCTTTATCATTAGTAGTTTTAAAATCTAGTCCAATCCATAGTAATGTAGAAATAGTAGTGAAATTAAGAATGCTAGCTAAGAAAAAGTCCAATAACTCATTTGAATTATTTTGAAAGCGTTTTATTAATCACTAAAGCTAATTTTTTAACACTTCTAAAACAAAATAGCAATTCGAAAATATTGATAAAATATTGAGCTTATTATTTAAAAATAAAAATAATCAAAATAGGAACTAGTTAGAAGTAATTAAATGTAACTAGTCATATATTATTTGCAAATTGACCATACACTAAAATATCACAATAAATACTATGACACACATCCACACAAAAATCACAGAAAATAATAGAAATGTAGAAATTGAGGTGTTACAATTCTCCCCTCCTTTTTAAAATTTCCGTCCTCGAAAATAATGCTAAATCAAGTAACAAGACGAATCTACTTGTTCTATGGTTCACTTGATTCTAATCCTACCTTAAGTCCTGGTACACTTGCTTAACAATTCTTACGACTATTCCTTAGATTAATTCTTTTACTGTAGTACACTAAGGATTGTTGACTTTAAGAACTTGATTGCAATAACCACCAAGGGTTTACTCAATTAGATTCCAACATCCTTGTAGTCACTTTATATGCTCCAAAGCCAAGTCCTTTTTATCTCACACAAACTATTGATCTACTCGTCACCGGTACTAACTACTCCATAGCAGGCTTGACAGAGGAAACATTCCAAAAAGTTCTCAACCAAGGTAAGGTTTGACTATTCTTCGTGAGTCCCAACTTAAGAAACAAATTTTCTCTCTCACTCACTCACTCACTCACTCACTCACTCACTCTCTCCCTCTCTCCCTCTCTCCCTCTCTCCCTCTCTCCCTCTCTCTCTCTCTCTCTCTCTCTCTCTCTCTCTCTCTCCCTCTCTCCCTCTCTCCCTCTCTCTCTCTCTCTCTCTCTCTCTCTCTCTCTCTCTCTCTCTCTCTCTCTCTCTCTCTCTCTCTCTCTCTCTCTCTCTCTCTCTCTCTCTCTCTCTCTCTCTCTCTCTCTCTCTCTCTCTCTCTCTCTCTCTCTCTCTCTCTCTCTCTCTCTCTCTCTCTCTCTCTCTCTCTCTCTCTCTCTCTCTCTATACCCTAGTTTTGGTAGAAAACTCTAAAAGATATTTCACTAATGTCATGAGCACTATAATCAGATCAAAGTTACTAATATGTTAAGGAGCCACACACAAAAGTACCGGTAGGCACAACACATAATCATATAGAATTTAATAATATAAATAATTATTGTGAAACAAAGAAAATACTTTTACACGCAGTTTATTGTAATTAAATTCGTAGTTTGTCCACACTTAATCTTTTTTTTTTGTTGAGCTTAATGACCCAAGCATTACATGTTAAAATAAACCTGTAAAAACAATTTAAACACGGAGGCACCGTCTTCAATCTATTTATCAAACATTTTTTTTGTTGCGAAAAATAAAATGGAATTTATAATTCTACTTAGACAACTAGTGACACATCATAGAGTATAGTGAAGACACAAGTACAAAACACTCTTTAAGTCCAACTTACTATAAAGGTTCTATATATCAAGTTGATTTTCTTTTTATAAAACTCCTACAAGAATTCTAGACTCTTATTAGAAGGAAACAAACAATATTCATAGAGAATACTTACAAACAATATTCATAGAGAATACTTTCAAGTAATGTTCCTAATAAATTTTTATTAACTCATGGAAAAAAAAAATTCGCTAGATTAACTAAACTATTAATTTCATTAACAAGGACTTAGAAAAATTTGTGTTATAAGGGGAAAACAATAGCTTTCAAGTATTCTGCAAGTGTAGTACAAAAACCATTCATTAAATCAGCGAGGTTCATAACCGTGCATATTTAGGACACTTAAATATATCAAATAAATAAAATGAAATCAAGCATGGGCATGCTTCTTAGCTAATGCAATTAAAATTAGTACATATTCAAAATAATAAGAACAATGAGTTCTTGTCGTTGGCAGGCACTTAGTATAATCCTTTTTATATAGGATAAATTAAATATTAATTTCATATGTGTAGTACATGCCATTTCATAATCAAGCAACACATTGAGAACAACTAAACAAGTTAAATAAGTAAAATAAAATAAACTTAAAATGAACACGCTCCTTAACTAATCAAAAGAAAATTAGTTCACATCCAAACTAATGATAATAACAAAGAGTTATTGTCGCCTTTTTCATTGGTGATGAGTTATTGGGGTGATCAGTCCCTCCTACTCACACAACCAATTAAATAAGGTCACAAAACTACAATCATTCAAAATTACACAGCAAATTAAAAGATTTTTAACACAGTTCTAGAGTGCGGAGGCATCGTCACGGCTCCCACTCTTTTTGACATAGTTAAATTTTTTTAAATACACATAACTCACTAAATCATTGATAACTTTCAACCATCACGAATTATATAAATCTAAAGGACAAGATACTAAAAAATAAAACCAAGAAAGTAGCGATACCACCAAACAAAAATTTAGTAATTAAATTTAAAAAAATATTCCATCTACTTATACTTACACAAATAAAATGTACCAAAAAAAACTTACAAAAAAAAACAAAAATCATAACCGTTGAAGCTAGAAAGTCATACTCGGATGTTAAAATATAGGGTTAAATATGTTTTTAGTCCCTACAAAATCGACTCCTTCTAAGTTTAGTCCCTACATTAACGAAATAGGCGTTTTTGTCCCTACATTTTTTTTCCGTTTTCATTAATAGTCTCTGTCGTTAAATCCATCTGATTAGGCTTTTTTTATTTAGGGTAAAATATGTTTTTGGTCCCTACAAAATTGGGTCATTCTAAGTTTAGTCCCTACATTAACGAAATAGGTGTTTTGGTCCCTATCTTTTTAACAGCCACGTCACATTTCTGTTGACTGATCAGATGGATTTAACGACATGGACTATTAATGTAACGACAGGGATTTAACAGCCACGTCACATTTCTGTAGCCAAACTACGCGTCCCATCACCAATAGCATTGGGTATGTTACCCACAACCCCAGCTATAGCCTGCAAAGCAGCAGCAAGTGGAGCATCGTTCCGTCCTGCCATTCTAGCACTGCAACAGAAAACAGAATTCAGAAACGAGTAACAAACTCAAATGTTACTCAGCTAGACTACTCAACCACCGGCCGGATAGACCGAACTGCTCTGATACCACTAATGTAACACCCCTTTTCTACCCTTATACTACGCGTCATTTATCAGAGTAATCCCTTTCAAAAAATATTATTTTCATTGATAGAAAAGAAATGCTACAACTTCATTAAAAACAAACTCATCAATTGCACTCTTCAAATTCGTGCAACAAAACATCCTTCTTGGAAAATCAAATCCTCAAAATTCACATCACAGCGGAATAAACAACAACTCACCAATAACTCTCAAACACGTCTCAAATATATCAATAAAATCGTTAAAACAACTAATTAAATCGTTTATCAAAATTCACCCACGCCCCCTAGGTGTTACAGTATCAGAGAGTGACACGAAGTACATCCCAAGAGCTAAAAGGAAGGTAGCAGATCCTTCACTCGCGATTACCTGCAGCGTTGCCACAATAGAGCAACATTCCAAGCAGAAGGGGTGAGAATTTTAACAAAACATAATCCAGCATATGATAGAGTAATGGAGACAAACAATTCTACAACATCATTATTAACATCACATCATCACCACCAAACACCAATTCACAACACAGTTTGGCAACAAGCCACAATCATGATCATGCATGTAAATGCAACCCCCACCAGGGCATATGCATGATGGTACCATATTCATCACGATTAAGAGGCCGAAGCCTATTCTTCACAGGAGGCCGAAGCCTATTCTTCACAAGAGGCCGAAGCCTATTCTTCAAATTATGCACATGCCATGAAACTCTATATACACATGTGCATTTCATCAAAACACTCACCTGGAGTACTCATCATCATCATCAAACACTCATAGAGTGTATTCATCGTAATCATCAAAATCATATATATCACATCATCATAATTCAAGTTTGAGATGTCATCATAGTTTTAATTGGAAAAACTTCACATTTTAAATGAGGGAACATCACTTTTAATTTTAGGAAAAGCACCACATTTTTAATTGGGAAAACTTCACATTTATAGAGAAACATCACATTTTAAATTTGAGATAGATCCCACATTTTAATAGTGAAAACATCATATTTTCATTGGGAAAGTATCACATTTTTAATTGGAGAAAACAGTGTGAAAAACAGCAAGAAAAACAGTGGAGAAACAGTGAGAAACAGTGGAAAACAATGGCTCGCGCTCAGAGGCGCGAGCGGGGCGCGAGCGGGGAGCAACAACACGCCCAGCGCAGCACGCCTTGCGCCTGGGGCGCGACCCGAGCGCGAGTGAGGCGCAGTTGGTCAGAAACAACTTCACTTGCAGAATTATTCAGATTTCAAAATTTTTCTAAACCATGTTTAATCATAATCCCTTTCTCACCGTCATCAACATAAAAATACGATTTGTCCATCACACAAATCATCAAAATGTCACCAATAAAATCATCAAATTCACCAACGGAGGATCACCAAAAATTTATCACAGACAATCACCAAGAATTCATCAAGAAAGCACCGACTCCATCAAAATAACCATCAAGATTCATTTAAGAAAACATCACAATTCATCACGAGAAATACTCATAACTCATCAAACATAACAATTTACAAATTCTTTCTATTCTCCTCTATATTACGTCATTTCGTATCGATTTCACAACAATACCCAAAAAGAGATTTACAAGACCCTAAGTCATATACTCAATTACGTTAAACCAAAACGCTCACCCTTACCTCGAATTTTGCGTGTTCCGGAAGACAATGACGAAGAGTCACGAACAAAACCCAGCAACACAACGAACGAAGCTTCTCCTTCCTCCTTCGAAACCGTAGTCACGCCTACTCCTTGATCAAGGAGGAAATCAACACACGGAGATTAGGGCTTGAAAGTCACAACACTAGGAAAGGAAGAAAAACGACAAGGAAGGATTGAGAACTCTTACCTAACGAAACCTCGAGAGAATTCCCTTCCTTCTTCTCCTCAGCGCCATACGATGCTCTCTCTCTTCTCACTCTCTCAAATTTCGTTTTCTTTCTCTGATGCAAGGAGTGAGGCGCAAAACCCTAACCCCTTAGCTTCAAGAGCCTCAGGAGCGCCTAAGCTATTGGGCTTGGCTTCCTGGGCCATTTTTCACCACCCCTGAGTTGCCAACATCACCCCCAATACTCGTTCCACTTCCCGAACCACACCCATCATTTTAATTAAATTAATCACGCCTCAACAAAAAATTAATAATTCAACTTATCAAATTAATTAAATTAATTAAATTATTTTTTTCGGGGTGTTACACATCACATGTCCCGATGGTATGATATGCATGTCTAATAATGCCAACACAAAAATGTCTCTCCCTAGACTCAAGAGAGAAAAAAAGAGAACCATCTTTGCCTCACCCTAGGGCCAGATGACTCGGACTCCATGACACGTAACCAAACACCATAGCAACTGAGCACCATCTTCACCTCTCACAGGCTAGGTAGCTCAGACTCAATGAAACTAAGTGAGTTATATTTCACTTAAACACCATTATTGCTTATCATCACAGGCTAAGTAACACAGACTCGGAGACACTGATTGTCTCTCACAGGCTAGCTAACTGAGACTCGACCACACTAGGTCAACTATGGCATCACATGATTACTGAATCGCCTCTCACAGACTTGGTAACTCAGACTCAAAGATACTAGGTTTTTGGCATAACACGACTCGATTATTATTCTCGCTTCTCACATGCTAAGTGAGTCAGACTCAAGGACACCATATCACAACACGCACAACCACAATCATAGAGTAGTCACATCATCACCTAAGCACCATTCTCACCTGTTACAGGCTAGGTAGCTCTTCACAATGATATCAAGTCATAATCATATATCACAAGGTATCACTGAAAATAGTAACAAAAGACATGTGCATTTTACCCAAACCTTTTGTTATTCCAAATTTATTTAATTCTTTAAACCGTTACATCCACCAATATTATTCATATCTTATTTAATACTAAAACAACAAAATATTCAATTAACACCACAACTCAAGGGTTCAATAGAAGCATGCAAACCTGCACAATAATATTCATAAGTATCATTAATCACAAAACTCATTTGTTTCCTCTTTTCTCTGGTTATTGGCACTAAAACAGATTCATTTTGCAGAATGAGTATCACTAAAATTCACCGTGGATAAGAAATAAAGAAATATGCAGTTTCCTGCGGAATTTCCTGCGGAAATTTCCTGCAGAATTTCCTGCGGAGTTTTCTGTGGAATTTTCTGCGGATTTTTCTGCGGAAATTTCCCGTCGACTTAAATATCCGCAGGAAACAATTATCCACGAACGAAATAACTGCGAACCTGAATCGGCAGGAAATTCCGCAGGTAATACCGAGTTTTCTAGTAGTGGTAGCTTGATGTGGGTTCCAAAGTAGACTTCCCAATGTGAGTGATGCCTCCAAGTTTAAAGCGTGAGCAGTTAAAATCTCAATTAAGAAGCATGAACTCTTGAAAATACCAAGCGAAAGTCAAATCCTGGCTTAGTGTGACCATAGAGCTTAACGTTCCTTCATGGGTTGAAAGTCAAACTATAAAATGTGAATAAGCAACCAAAGATGAGAAACATGGCTTAGACATGGAGCATGGACCATCGAACTCAGGGCTTTATTTCTCACAAACCAGGTGACATCATATGGCTTTACCATATATCAAGTTTAATATTATAAAAGAAAGATGAAACTTTGGCAGACAATTGAATGAGAAGAATATTTGAGAGATAATAGAGATCAAACATGCTAAGGGGAATTCATGGAAAAGACATGTTTGTTTATTTGTATAATCGTAGTTATATTTTGACCTATGGGAGTTCGGCGGATCCTTGATAGATGAAAGAGACCGAGGGAATTAGGTTAATTCTAATTTGCGGGATTTATCATTAGTAGTTTTAAAATCTAGTCCAATACATAGTAATGTAGAAATAGTAGTGAAATTAAGAATGCTAGCTAAGAAAAAGTCCAATAACTCATTTGAATTATTTTGAAAGCATTTTATTAATCACTAAAGCTAATTTTTTAACACTTCTAAAACAAAATAGCAATTCGAAAATATTGATAAAATGTTGAGCTTATTATTTAAAAATAAAAATAATCAAAATAGGAACTAGTTAGAAATAATTAAATGTAACTAGTCATATATTATTTGCAAATTGAACATACACTAAAATATCACAATAAATACTATGACACACATCCACACAAAAATCACAGAAAATAATAGAAATGTAGAAATTGGGGTGTTACAATTCTCCCCTCCTTTTTAAAACTTTCGTCCTCGAAAATAATGCTAAATCAAGTAACAAGATGAATCTACTTCAAACTAAATCTATTCTATGGTTCACTTGATTCTAATCCTACCTTAAGTCCTAGTACACTTGCTTAATAATTCTTACGACTATTCCTTAGATTAATTTTTTTACTGTAGTACACTAAGGATTGTTGACTTTAAGAACTTGACTGCAATAACCACCGAGGGTTTACTCAATTAGATTCCAACATCCTTGTAGTCACTTTATATGCTCCAAAGCCAAGTCCTTTTTTATCTCACACAAACTATTGATCTACTCCTCACCGGTACTACTACTCCATAGCAGGCTTGACAGAGGAAACATTCCAAAAAGTTCTCAACGAAGGTAAGGTTTGACTATTCTTCGTGAGTCCCAACTTAAGAAACAAATTTTCTCTCTCACTCACCGACTCACTCTGTAACATCCCTAATTTTTAAAGATTCGTACTATGATGCCTAAGACCGAGTAATTATTTGTGGGAATAATTGTTCGTGTCTCGGGGATTAATAGTCGAGGAAAAGTCCAAAGAAATCCTACTCTACATTTAATTGTGGCTAAGTCATAATTTAAATGAACAATTTGAGCACAAGGGTAAAATCGTCATTTCCGTCTCAAAATGAAGAAGCATCATTGATGAAGTAACGGATTGGGTTCTAATCGTGCTAGGTTATGGAGATGCTATTTAAATTGCTAAGTCATAGGGATTGATGAGTATCGATGGATTAAAATGGACCTAAATAGATATTAATGAACCAAGGGCATTTTGGTCATTTCGCCTCATTTAAGCAACCCCCCAACTCATATCACCACCTGACCCTACTCCTTTCCCTCTCATTCAGCCATTTAGAAATAAAATTGGAAGAGAAAAAGTGAGAAAAGGAGAGTTGAAGTGAGAGATGAGCATAAGGGCAAAATGGTAATTTCACCTTTATTTAAAACTCTCATCAACTCACCCCCGCTCAGTCACACCCTCATTCACTCCACCAAGATACTGAAACAGAAAGAAAAGAGAAGGAGGTGAGAGGAGGAGAGTGAGGAGAGAAGAAGGAAGGGGGAGGGAGGATCAACCAAATTCTTCAATGCATGTGAGTAATCTCTTCTCCCTTCCACTCCATTTTTCGTGCTCTTTCCATTGATCCAAGTTTCAACATCCCATTCTGATCCTAACTCTTTCTGCCATGGATGGAGCTTGAAGCTCAAACATTGACCAAAGCTTGATGTTCTTGACTTGCATGTTAAATTGGAGCTAATCATTGAAAACCCGTATGACCTACCTTCATTGATTTCATCGTATCTCACTGTACACTACTCCGATGATCGTGATTCTTGTCGCTCTGGAAACTAGTCACAAAGATCTTCATTTTGGGCACAAGAACCGTATGATTTCATGGAGAAATGAAGGAGATATCATGTCCCCAAGTTACGGTTTCAGAATCAAACTCTGTCCTGGACCAGTCACCTTGTCTTGGTGATATCTCCCAAACCACTGGATGCATGCGTGTGAATCCTTGACCATCTGAAAGTAGACGAAATTACCTTCACAATGAGCACCGGTTTGGATAGTTTTGGTCACCGATTGACCAAGTTATGCCTGTTGCAAAATTGAATCCTGATGCTGGGAAATGGAAGCGAAGCTGGAAATGTTGATTCGTCGGATTTGGGATTCGAGTTGTCAAGTCGCGCGAGACGTCAATTCTATGCACCGGAGAGGAGGTCAGTAGCAAGAGGAGTGTTGGTTGTTGAGTTCAGTTACGGAGGCATTCGGAGCGTGTTCGTGATTACGGGGATTGTTCGAGTGGTTAACGGTTCGGATGTTCGAGCGAGGACGCGACTTCTCAGGAACTCGTCAAACCGGTGAGTTCTACTCACGGATAGGGATGTTTTTATGTGTCCTGAAAATGTGTCGGTTTTGAGTCATAAGGCATTTATCCTGTTTTCGAAAGATTTTGGAACCGAAAACCGTTTTTGAGCAATATCGCATTTTTACGGTTTTTATCGAAATGTTGAGCATTTTATGAAATTGTGATTTAAACGCTTTCGCTGGAATATAGTCGGGAATGTGGCTTGTTAAATTTGTTTTTAGGTTGGATTACGATCGGAATTCGATTTGGGCGAGAAACGGAAAAGCGGAATTAGAATTGGATTGGAATCGAGAAGTTGGAGATGTAATCTTCCATCAATGATTTGGATTCTTCTGATGTTGTCTCTGTGTTCGGTCTTATGACTCGAAGTTGTAAAATATTATTTTTATAGTTTCCACTGTTTCTTGTAAAGATCTATATCTGAACAGGAATTTTTATACTCTGATTTATACCAAATTGTATATTTAGGTGTTTCTTTGTATAAGAAATACATGGGTGTTACATTTGGTATCAGAGCGGTTCGACCTTGTCGGACGTAGTGACCTTCGGGTCGAGAGTATAGGATCGAGTCAGCTAGGGACTTAGACAATTATATGTCAGACCTTTTTAGTATATTATGCGACGTATTGAGTCAGGATCCACTCAATGTTTCATGTAAGTTACTGAAAACTATGACAGATAGTTGCCTCAGCCCCGAAAATGTCTGAAACCCTACACCATAGGATTCTCAGCCTTCTCGTTTCATCAGAGCGCGCGGCAGGAACAGAGGGCTACATATGACAATTGGAAACAATGACGGGCATCCGCGATGGTTCGAGGAAACTGTGGGCGGCTGATCAGTAAATGAATCGGATGCGGCTAGTAAGTCGCGGCATGAAACATAGTAGATCTTATTGAGAAGTACAAATCAAGCGAAGCCATTGGGCAATAGCAATGTTAGTGTACTGAAAGCTATCAGATTAGTAAACACCCAAAACCCTGACCTTTATTTAGTCAGCGTATCCGTTTTCGAGATATCGTTTTCATCATAAATCTTACCTTCTGGTGTCAGTCAACCCCAGTTAGGGCAGCAGTCAAGGAAAATCCTTATCGGTTAATTTTAATCATAGATTCCAATTCTTCTTCTTCCGAGTCACAATGTGACAGATGACAAAGCCAATTGAGTAAAGATACTCCGTCGTCAGTATTGACTAGTGGAATCATAAGTGCCGATCAGGTTAAGTCCCGATCAGGAATTATGAATCAAATCCTTCAAAGCAGATCAGTATATGGAATCGGTAGAAGTGACCTTATTTCAACCCACTGCTGGAAGCACTCCAATCACGGCCTGTGAAAAATTCGCGTTAGTCTTCCGACCCAATTGTTCGTAACTTCTTCTCCGGAACTCCGATTTTTTTTATATTCCGAGAGGAGTTGGAAAACTAACGAAAATATCTACACCGATGAATGGGTTGTGAACCGTATCTACAATTGTATTGTGAAGTATACTTTTGTTTTAAACCTGAACCGTAAACTCTGAGCATTCGTGGAATGTGAACCTCCTTGTTGTACGGGAAACTGGAAAAAACGAGGAGCTTAAAGTCAGCTACGTGGCGAACATGATGTTGTCATGGGAGTAGAACCCGTCCTGAAGCTATATTGATTAATGTAATGTAATAATTATGTCTGGATAGTCGCGAAAGTTCGGAAAGAACCATATCCTGTATAAGGGCACCGAACTGTAGGTTTGAGTTCTGAAGACCCAGTCATAATGGTCGAAAGACGCATCCTTATCATTATTTTGGGTTAGTTAAAACATCGGTTATACCGGTGACTGCCTAAAACGCTAGAATTGTTTCCAAGATGACCAAAGATGTGAGTTACTCAAACGTTTGCTCGGAAACAATGGAAGGCTAGGTAACACATGAATGTAATTGCTAGTTGGAGAAGTATCAAGCCACGTTAGGGCAATCATCTTTCGGCAGTTCTAGTGCTCAAGCTTCCGCTACTGAAGTGAAACTCCAATCGTTAACCTGGATCCCATTAGGGTTGACAGTAAGTTGTTATGACCTTGATCCATCGGATGGGTCAAGGCTAGTTCTCCATTCTATTAACCTATTGTTAGACGTCAATGAAGTGTGTATGTGCTGAATTCATAGTGATCTAATTTAGTCCAGCACATGAGGCGACTTCTAAGGAATCCAATGAGTTGAATACGCGGAGTGCATCTTTTTTTACCCAAAACGCCTGTATGATGGAAGAATGTCGGAGGATGAACCGTATGTCGGTCTGAAACTAAATGATTGGACAGTGAATGTATGACACATGAGTCCTTGATAGTGCATCCTATAACCATTGTGTAGTCTCTTGAGACAATTGAGTCGTGTCTATTTTTGTCACGAAATACAAGCCTTTGTTCTAACCTCGAAGTTTTATCTTGGACTGATTCGAGAAAGAAATTGAAGGGAGACGAATTGGATCGAATAGAATAGCGGCTTGGGAAAATTTTAAAACAAATACCTGCTTTCCCTTTCGGCTCAATGTCCTTCCCGATCCCTTCCTCGAACGAACCCAATTTTTTTTGTCTTAACGGAGCCGAACTTAAGCACGATAATAGAAGTTTGTGAGATCTTGATCGCACAAATGGCTGGTTCCAACAAAGTAACACTTCAATCTCACTTTCAAACTCGTAACTTTTAAATATCAGAGAATGAGATTCCGCTTTGTTGGAGCGCCGTGCATTGAGTAAGGTCACCTATAAATTGGGGTGAATTAACTTTTGGGATAGTCGTATTTTCAAACTATCGTCATTAGAAACCCCATTGAAAAGAATTTTCATTCAAATGGAACTATTGTACTTTGAAGTTTTGGAACTGATTTAATGAAAGAATATTCTACTATTATTTTAGAAGTTTTTCCTGGATTCGGTTGCAAGGGAAATCGTTTCTAGATTCCTTGGACTGAAAGTCAACCTGTTTTATAAAATAACTCTGTTTGCTTCAGTCGAGATTTTTAGTAAAATGAGTCAAGCGCTTATGTGAGCGTAACTCGGGAAGAGAAGAAACCTTTTCTTCTGGATACCGTATGGTTTGATTCCAAAGAAATTCTCTTAAAGTCATCGTTTCGTTCCAATTCAAGCTACGGCTAGGCCGAAACCTTTCGAGTTCCTGACTTCGATAGTGTAGGATGTGTGGATACCATAACTATGAGTTCGTGTCCTCAACAGATTGTAGGCATTCCATTCATGTCCATAACAATTAGTGTCAGCTTTCAAGTGGTCGGAATAGTGAATTTCTGAAGAAAGTTTGTATCTTCATGATGTCTTTCACGTGTCTCAGTTGAGAAAATATATTCCCGATCCACTTCAGCCGTTGAGCGTTGAAACGATTGATCTTCGACCGGATTTATCATTCCAACCTTATCCTAGTCATATCCTAGGGCGTGGCGTGAAGACATTGAGGTCAAGGACTATTCCGATTGTCAAGGTAGTCTGGGGAGGCTTCTCAGCCGAAGAGGCTACTCGGGAATTGGAAGAGGACACGATGACCCGATATCAATATCTTTTTGCTTATGGTTCGTCTTGTCAATTTTGAGGACAAAATTTTTAAAAGTTGGGGTGAATGTAACATCCCTAATTTTTAAAGACTCGTACTATGATGCCTAAGACCGAGTAATTATTTGTGGGAATAATTGGTCGTGTCTCGGGGATTAATAGTCGAGGAAAAGTCCAAAGAAATCCTACTCTACATTTAATTGTGGCTTAGTCATAATTTAAATGAATAATTAGAGCACAAGGGTAAAATCGTCATTTCCGTCTCAAAATGAAGAAGCATCATTGACGAAGTAACAGATTGGGTTCTAATCGTTCTAGGTTATGGAGATGCTATTTAAATTGCTAAGTCATAGGGATTGATGAGTATCGGTGGGCACAAAGATCTTCATTTTGGGCACAAGAACCGTATGATTTCATGGATAAATGAAGGAGATATCATGTCCCCAAGTTACGGTTTCAGAATCAAACTCTGTCCTGGACCAGTCACCTTGTCTTGGTGATATCTCCCAAACCACTGGATGCATGCGTGTGAATCCTTGACCATCTGAAAGTAGACGAAATTACCTTCACAATGAGCACCGGTTTGGATAGTTTTGGTCACCGATTGACCAAGTTATGCCTGTTGCAAAACTGAATCCTGATGCTGGGAAATGGAAGCGAAGCTGGAAATGTTGATTCGTCGGATTTGGGATTTGAGTTGTCAAGTCGCGCGAGACGTCAATTCTATGCACCGGAGAGGAGGTCAGTAGCAAGAGGAGTGTTGGTTGTTGAGTTCAGTTACGGAGGCATTCAGAGCATGTTCGTGATTACGGGGATTGTTCGAGTGGTTAACGGTTCGGATGTTCGAGCGAGGACGCGACTTCTCGGGGCTCGTCAAACCGGTGAGTTCTACTCACGGATAGGGATGTTTTTATGTGTCCTGAAAATGTGTCGGTTTTGAGTCATAAGGCATTTATTCTGTTTTCGAAAGATTTTGGAACCGAAAACCGTTTTTGAGCAATATCGCATTTTTACGGTTTTTATCGAAATGTTGAGCATTTTATGAAATTGTGATTTAAACGCTTTCGCTGGAATATAGTCTGGAATGTGGCTTGTTAAATTTGTTTTTAGGTTGGATTACGATCGGAATTCGATTTGGGCGAGAAACGGAAAAGCGGAATTAGAATTGGATTGGAATCGGGAAACAGAACCGGACGCACGGGTCGTGCGCCCCTGGGCACGAACCGTGCGCCCACTTCGCAGATGGGTATTTTAATTTAGTGCACCACGCACGGGTCGTGCGCCCCTGGGCACGGACTGTGCGTTCTGTTACCTGACTCCGATTTCTTATTTCGTCGTTCCTTTCGATCCCAAACCACTTCTAATCTTCTTCCCAACCAATTTTAAGGATATTGCCTTACTTAAAACCTTATTTTGAACTTGTTCAACTCATGGTTTTGAAAAAGAGCTTTGGAAGCCTATTTGATTGAAAAACCGAAACCCTAGTATACGTGTGGGTACACCGAATGATGGATTGACTAAATATATATATATAACTATATATGTCATTGTGTATGATTATAACGCCGGATGTCTAACTATTGAATTCATCTAAACGGGTTATAGATCGATATGGATATTGTTTATCCAATTATTATGTGACTGATCCTTTGGTGATCGAAAAGATATAAATTATCTAACTCTCGAGATTTGATATGTATTGTCATATGTATCGCGTTGGGTGATGACCCGACAAGTAGCATACTAGGAAGGGAAGTCACGAGCCCTCACCCTAGGCCCTGTATACGTCTTGGCGTGGTCAATTCGTGGGTTACCGGGATTAGCAGGCGTTGTGCGGCCGGTTTGTGCTAAGTTAGACACATGGTTATCGGGATTAGCAGATTGTTGTGCGGCCGGATCATGTTAAGTTCAATTCACGAATTGCCGGGATTAGCAGTCGTTGTGCAGTCGGCATTCGATTAATAAATAAGACATTGTTATGTCAGCTTTTGTTGTAACGGTTTAATAAATTGAACCGAGTGTTGTGAGGGGGAACGGTAGAGCTCACTGAGATAATGTTATCTCACCCAATCCATATTTGTTGTTTTTACAGAGAACAAGTTATAAGGACGGCAGGCGGCACAGTTAGTCGTCGGGCTCGAGGAGAAGTTGGAGATGTAATCTTCCATCTATGATTTGGATTCTTCTGATGTAGTCTCTGTGTTCGGTCTTATGACTCGAAGTTGCAAAAATATTATTTTTATAGTTTCCGCTGTTTCTTGTAAAGATGCATATCTGAACAGAAATTTTTATACTCTGATTTATACCAAATTCTATATTTAGGTGTTTCTTTGTATAAGAAATACAGGGGTGTTACACACTCACTCACTCTCTCTCTCTCTCTCTCTCTCTCTCTCTCTCTCTCTCTCTCTCTCTCTCTCTCTCTCTCTCTCTCTCTCTCTCTCTCTCTCTCTCTCTCTCTCTCTCTCTCTCTCTCTCTCTCTCTCTCTCTCTCTCTCTCCATCTCTCTCTCTACCCTAGTTTTGGTAGAAAACTCTAAAAAATATTTCACTAATGTCATGAGCACTATAATCAGATCAAGGTTACTAATATGTTAAGGAGCCACACACAAATGTACCGGTAAGCACTACACATAATCATATAGAATTTATTAATATAAATAATTATTGTGAAACAAAGAAAATATTTTTACCTTAGAGATTGTAATTAAATTCGTAGTTTGTCCACACTTAATCTTTTTTTTTGTTGAGCTTAATGACCCAAGCATTACTTGTTAAAATAAACCTGTAAAAACAATTTAAACACGGAGGCACCGTCTTCAATCTATTTATCAAACATTTTTTTTGTTGCGAAAAATAAAATGGAATTTATAATTCTACTTAGACAACTAGTGACACATCATAGAGTATAGTGAATGATAGAATGCAACTGCATTCTGTTATTGTAACTGAATCAGAGAGAAGAAGAGAGAAAGGGAAAGTGGAATTGTAAGAATGATTTCATTGATTCAAGTCATCGATACAGTGAGGTATATAAGCAGTCAACTAATGCAATGGGTCAAAGCCCAATCAGCTGCCTAGGTGGCAGTTCATTTACACATCATCCTATATACAAAATGACTAAACTGTCCTTCTATTCTATTACTCCCCCTTCAAACTCAAAGTGGGTTTGTGGCAATCAACCACTTTGAGTTTGAACCGTTGTTCAACAAATGAGGCATTTAGGAGGGGCTTGGTCAATGCATCAGCCAATTGTTGAGAACCAGGCACATGTTTGACAGTGAGCTTCTTGGCAGCTACCTTCTCACGGACAAAGTGAATGTCAAGCTCCAAGTGCTTTGTTCTCGAGTGTAGAATTGGATTGTGAGCTAGCATAACTGCACTTAAGTTGTCACATAAAAGCACAGGTGCCTGAGTGATGATTTTCAGTTCACCTAGGAGTGATTGGACCCAAAGAAGATCAGCAGTGGCATTAGCCATTCCACGGTATTCAGCTTCAGCACTCGAGCGAGCTACCAAAGTCTGTTTCTTTGAGCTCCAAGACACAAGATTTGGACCAAAGAAGAGGCAAGAGCCACTGGTGGAGCGCCTGTCATCTATATCACTGGCCCAATCAGAATCTGAATATACACGTAGAGTGAAAGGATTATCTCTGTTAGCTGGTTGTAGCAATAACCCATAACTGCAGGTACCACTTAGGTAGCGCAGAATGCGCTTGACAGCTTTCCAGTGATCAGCTGAAGGCTCAGACAAGAATTGACAGACTTTATTTACACTGTAAGACAGATCAGGCCGAGTCAGTGTAATGTATTGCAGTGCACCAACAATGGATCTGTACTGTGAAGGATCAGAGAGTTTGTCAGTGCCAAATTTACTCAATTCACATTAGAAACCATAGGTGTAGCCATAGGGCTACAGGATAACATAGATGCACGCTGCAGTAGATCCTGTATATACTTAGTTTGAGTCAAGACAGCAGCACTAGTTTCCAAGTACTGAACTTCAATGCCTAAGAAATACTCAGGCCTACCAAGGTGCTTGAGAGCAAAGTTGTCCTGCAGTTTCTGAATAACCTAATTAACTAAACTAGCAGATGAACCAGTTAATAAGATGTCATCAACATACACTAAAGCATAGAGTTGAACCCCATTTGAATGACATATGAAGAGAGAGTGGTCACATTTACTGTGAGTGAAACCAAATTTCAGTAATGCAGCATGAAGAGTGTCATACCAAGCCCGAGGAGCCTGCTTAAGGCCATAGAGGGATCGGTGCAATTTGCAAACCAGTGAGGAATCATTGGATTTGAACCCAGGAGGCTGCTCCATGTATATATCCTCAGCAAGATGCCCATTAATAAAGGCATTGTTAATATCAATTTGTTGGATCTCCCATTTATAGGTGAGAGCCAAGGTGAGCACTATACGAATTGTTGTTGGTTTAATAACTGGTGAGAATGTCTCTCCAAAATCTTGCCCAGGCAGTTGGTTGTAGCCCTTGGCTACTAATCTAGCCTTGTATTTATTTATTGTGCCATCTGGATTTTCTTTGACTCTAAAAACCCATTTACACCCAATAGCTTTTCTGTTGGGTGGGAGTGTGGTGAGTGATCAAGTTTGGTTCTTCATTAGAGCATCATATTCACATTTCATTGCCTCAAGCCAGTGTGGCTGAGCTAAAGCTTGTTTCACAGTATTAGGTGTCACATGAGCAACAAACAATCTAGGTTTGAGGCTGCCAGTTTTAGATCTAGTGGTCATAGGGTGGTTATTTGTGGGAAGGGGTAGTGGAGAGACCTGAGGTGGAGCAGGGACAGCAACAGGTTCAGGTGGTGGGGCATTGGGTGAGTTGTCAGCAGGGCAGGGGGTTTGTGTGGTAGGAATTGATGATTCTGGTGAGGGCAGAGACTGAGGAGAGGTGTTCTGTGTGTTAGGAACTGAAGTGTGGTAAGAAGGCAAAGGAAGAATTGATTCTAGTGAGGCCTTAGAGGGTAAAGAGGGTGACTCAGGGAACATAGTGGGATAAGGGAATGTGTTTTCATGAAAAACAATATCTTTGGAGATGTAGATTCTACCAGTAGCACTAAGACATTTGAATCCCTTGTGATATGGAGAGGGTCCAAGGTTGACACATTGCTGACTATGGAACTGCAGTTTGTTCTTGTTGTATGGTGTGAGGAGAGGAAAACACAGGCACCCAAAGGACCTAAGGGAATTGTAATCCGGCGTGGTGTTGTACAAGGCTTGGAAAGGAGAAATGTAGGTAGGTAAAGCTGAAGTGGGAAGTCTATTAATAAGGTAGACTGCAGTGGTGAAACTATGATCCCAAAAGGAAATAGGCATGGAAGCATGTGTAAGAAGTGTGAGACCCATCTCAGCTATTTGCCTATGTTTTCTCTCTACAGTTCCATTTTGATGAGAGGTATATGGACAAGTGAACAGATGAGTGATACCTAGAGAGGTAAGGACTGGTGTAAAAGGTTTAAATTCACCCCCTGAGTCAGACTGAATGGACTTGAGAGTGGCAGAAAACTGAGTTTGTATAAGCTTATAGAATTGGTGAAAGGCAACAATAGCATCAGATTTTCTTTTGAGTAAATAAAACCAAGAGTATCTAGTACAAGCATCAACAAAAGAGATGTAATAAGAATAGCCACTACTAGATGGAGAGGGAGAAGGCCCCCACAAATCAGTGTGCACTAACTCAAATGGTGTGTGATATTGTGTTGTGGAAGGTGGTGAGTGTATGCGATGGGCTTTGCCAATGACACAAGAATTGCACAATTCAAACATTTTATTAGAATCAATAGATTTCTTACAATGAGTCAATATAGTATGAATTGCTCTACTATTAGCATGCCCTAGTCTATGGTGCCAAACATGAAAATTATTGGTATTACTATGAGTGGTAGTAGTAGATGGTACATTACTGGGAGAAACAGAGAGAGCTAGAGCAGTAGGCTTGGCCACAGGTGCTAATGTAGGCAAAAAGAATAGACCATCAGCTCCCCTTGAGCCTTCAAAGAGGACTTGCTTAGAGACCTGACATTTAACATAACAAACGGTTGAGTGGAACTCAAAATAGACATTGTTTTGTTCACAAAAATCACCAACTGATATAAGGTTACGAGTAACAGCAGGTACTACAATGACATTCTTAAGTGTGAATTGCCTAGAAGGGTTGTGTGTGGAGAACAGGTCTAATGTGCCAGTGCATTGGATAGGATAGCCTAGTCCATTGCCCATGTGAACCTTTTGTGAACCAGTGTAAGCTTTGCAATGATGTAAATTTATAGATGATCTAGTAAATGTATGAGAGGCACAAGTATCTGCATAATAACCTGAGGGAGTGACCTCCGAAGGAACTGTGTAGAGTTCTGCAGAGGAAGGATCAAAGGACGTATAGGCAGCTAACGCTTGAGGATTGTTCACACCAGAATGAGATGCTGTTGCAGTGTCCGGTGGAGGTTTGGAGTCACTTGACGACTTATCATTAGCAGAAGAAGGATTGGATGCTGGTGGAGTGAAGTTCTCATCAAAGCGAAACCAGCAGTCGAGAGCAACATGGCCAAAACGAGAGCAGACTTGACACTGTGGTTTATTAGATGGACCGCCACGACCACGACCACGACCACGGCCACGGCCACGCGAGTTGCGTCCACGCCCACGGTAGTAACTAGATCCTTGATAACCAGAGTAATTGGCACCACGACTATTACCAGAGTTCGAATTGTTGTGGGAGTTCATGTGTACCAGATTAGCAGATACCGAAGGAGACACTAATTCCTGACGAAACTTATCAATTTGAGCTTCTTGCACCAGTAACATTGCTTCCAGATCGGTTAGGTTATAGCTATCAAGTTTTGTGTAAACAATCATTACAAACGAGCTATACTCCTCAGGTAAACCATCAAGCACAATGTCAATTAGGTCTTGATCTGAAACCGTATCACCAATTGCAGTGAGAGAATTGGCTAGGGCACGAATTCTAGCAAGATACTCAGTAACACTACGCGTACCTTTCTTCGTTGTCCTCAATTCAGCACGAAGTTGCCTGGTTTTGGCTCGTAGGTGTGCGTAGAAGTGCTTGTGGATAGTATCCCAAACCTGATGAGCATGACGGCAGTTGAGAACGCGAGGAAGAACCGAGTCGGAGAACGTGGAAAGCAGCCAGGTGAAGAGCACTTGATCTTGCACTAACCATCGATCATAAGCTTCGGAAACTTTGCCATTCAGTTGATCTGCCGTCGATTCAAACTGTTGCGGGATCTCTGGATTGACTAGGAGACGATGAAGCTTGTGTGTGGCGATTACGCCTTCAACTTGCTGATTCCAGATCAAGAAGTTAGAATCGTCGAGTTTGATCGAGAGTTTGGGACCGGTGACGAAACTGGATGTGTTTCCCGTAGCGGTGTTGAAGATGGAAGGCGTTTGCGATAAGGTTGGTGTTACCACCGGTGAACCTTCCGGTGTAGGAATCGTCGCCATGAGAAGCGAATCAAGCAAGGAAATCAAGCGGAAGAAGTGAGCACGAAGGCGCCATGGATCGGAGATGCGAATGATACCATGATAGAATGCAACTGCATTCTGTTATTGTAACTGAATCAGAGAGAAGAAGAGAGAAAGGGAAAGTGGAATTGTAAGAATGATTTCATTGATTCAAGTCATCGATACAGTGAGGTATATAAGCAGTCAACTAATGCAATGGGTCAAAGCCCAATCAGCTGCCTAGGTGGCAGTTCATTTACACATCATCCTATATACAAAATGACTAAACTGTCCTTCTATTCTATTAGTGAAGACACAAGTACAAAACACTCTTTAAGTCCAACTTACTCTAAAGTATCTATATATCAAGTTGATATTCTTTTTATAAAACTCCTACAAGAATTTTAGACTCTTATTAGAAGGAAACAAACAATATTCATAGAGAATACTTTCAAATAATGTTCCTAATAAATTTTTATTAACTCAGGGAAAAAAAATTTGCGAGATTAACTAAACTATTAATTTCATTAACAAGGACTTAGAAAAATTTGTGTTATAAGGGGAAAACAATAGCTTTCAAGTATTCTGCAAGTGTAGTAAAAAAACCATTCATTAAATCAGCGAGGTTCATAACCGTGCATATTTAGGACACTTATATATCAAATAAATAAAATGAAATCAAGCATGGCATGCTTCTTAGCTAATGCAATTAAAATTAGTACATATTCAAAATAATAAGAACAATGAGTTCTTGTCGTTGGCAGGCACTTAGTATAATCCTTTCTATATAGGATAAATTAAATATTAATTATCATATGCGTAGTACATGCCATTTCATAATCAAGCAACACATTGAGAACAACTAAACAAGTTAAATAAGTAAAATAAAATAAACTTAAAGATGAACACGCTCCTTAACTAATCAAAAGAAAATTAGTTCACATCCAAACTAATGATAATAACAAAGAGTTATTGTCGCCTTTTTCATTGGTGATGAGTTATTGGGGTGATCAGTCCCTCCTACTCACACAACCAATTAATTAAGGTCACAAAACTACAATCATTCAAAATTACACAGCAAATTAAAAGATTTTTAACACAGTTGTAGAGTGCGAAGGCATCGTCACGGCTCCCACTCTTTTTGACATAGTTAAAATTCTTTTAAATACACATAACTCACTAAATCATTGATAACTTTCAACCATCACGAATTATCTTAATCTTAATTAATATAAACCATGAATCTGCCACATGAGATGTCCATCTCACCAGACAATAAAAAAATACGTCATTAATAACGTGATAACATGTCACCAATAACTGACAGCGTGGCATTAACGTGGACTGCTGCAACATTTAAACGGAAAATAATAAATACAGATCCAGCGAAATTTCTGCTTGCGTTTTTTATTTTAGGAAACGAATTGTATTTTGGAATTGTTCCACTTGCAAACGTTACTGATTCTTTGCTGACAATTAATTCCAAAAGTCAACCATTACAATGCTAATTTATTATACTAAATTATTACCATCAATTCCCTAAACTTAATTACCGTCAATTAATTCCCCCAAATTAATGGAATACAAGTCAAACGGTGTAAATAAGTATTTTCAATACTCAACATAACTGAATCACAGTAATACATCTCCAAAACCGCAAAACCAGATCAAAGGAAAAATCAAAAAACCATATTTTGTATAAGCAATACGAATTTCAGGTATGGCAAGATATGTATTCAACCATTGTCAGTGCATTTTCATTTGATAATGGCTCCAGCTCCAATCATGATTCCTTGTTTTAATTCCATATTGGTAAATCTGCGTAAACAGCATTTAACCAATTATTTTTTGTGTGAATTGCAGATCAATGGAGATACCAAATGAACTCTATGAAAAATTCATATTGCTAAATTCAATTTGGCTTCCAACTGAACTGTATAATAGAGAGGACTGCCATCACTCTTCCTTGCTGAAATTATTGAGTGTATGAACGGCGCTTCCTAATGTTAATAGAGCTGATTTTATAGTAGTTACTATGACCATAAATTCACCTATAATTTTGGCCTTACTTAAAAAAGGAAATTATCTACATATTAATATTATAGAGTCGAATATCCATATAAATGTGCATAATCAGTTGGACTATTAAAGGTTTTTAGGTAACAATCATTATAAAATCTTAACGAATCTCAACCTCCTAATAATTTACAGATTTTTACTTAGATTCTCCTAATTTTTTATTTTGATCTTTCACGTTTATAAACTTTCTCGAAATATAATAAATACCATTCGAGAATTCGAGATTATGAAATATATATCTTTTAATCCAAAATTAAATATATATTAGTATAAAATAATTATATATAAATATATGTTATATATATTATATAACATAATGAGTTTATTTTAGACGGTGTACAAAGTAATCAATATATCACATAATACATGTAAACATACAACTGCCTCTTTTTTAAGTCCCACGCAAAAAAAATCAAATTTTAAGTTAAAAGGAAATGTATACCTATGCAGCGCATGAGTTATACAAACTAGTATAAATCAAAAGGACAAGATACTAAAAAATAAAACCAAGAAAGTAGCAATACCACCAAACAAAAATTTAGTAATTAAATTTAAAAAAATATTCCATCTACTTAAACTTACACAAATAAAATGCACCAAAAAAAAACTTACAAAAAAAAAACAAAAATCATAACCGTTGAAGCTAGAAAGTCATTACTTGGATGTTAAAATATAACAACACATTTATAAACAAGTAGCAACTTAAAATAACTAGCGAAAGAACAAAGAATACCCAACAAGTCATGCACGAACTCAGCACAGAACACATGACAAACACATGACTCACTGGCGTGAAGGACAGACCGGGCTCTGATACCACTATTGTGACACCCCTTTTCCGAAATCAAGTAAATAGAGAAATATGCATAAAATCAAGGGATCTTCTTGAAATAATTATTATAATGTGAAAATAATAAAACCTTTAAAAGATTTACATCTTGGGTTTGACTAATTTTAATCATAGGAAAAAGGCACCACGTGCATCATTATTTTTTTACATTTACATAGACTTATAATTAACTCATTTTAAATAAAAATACATTTAAGTAAAACCCATCATCCCGACATTACACCTAGTCAGAGCTTGACACCATATAATCATGAGGACATGAGGACCTGCGTCCCATATCCAAAAACGTTCGACTGAAATGGACTCCCAGGCAAGACACGCAACCCGTCAAAATTATCTGAAAAATGTAGTTGTACGGTGAGAATCACATTTGAGCCATATTAAGACTATAAGATAAACATCAAGGAAGACACTAGTCTCATCTAATCACGCACAACACTAAATTCACTTAATAACATACACGTGAAACATGTTTTTCAAAATACATTTAGGTTACACCTTATGTTCATTTCATAACAAACGGTTGAAATTTATAAACCATTATTTAAGGTAAATCCAGCAAGCCATTACAAACATCAATCTTTTACAGATATAATCACGAATCATAAATCGCCATAAATCATAAATCATCACGTGTCCCGATGGTATGATATGCATGTCTAATAATGCCAACACAAAAATGTCTCTCCCTAGACTCAAGAGAGAGAAAAAGAGAACCATCTTTGCCTCACCCTAGGGCCAGATGACTCAGACTCCATGACACGTAACCAAACACCATAGCAACTGAGCACCATCTTCACCTCTCACAGACTACGTAGCTCAGACTCAATGAAACTAAGTGAGTTATATTTCACTTAAACACCATTATTGCTTATCATCACAGGCTAAGTAACACAGACTCGGAGACACTGATTTCCTCTCACAGGCTAGCTAACTGAGACTCGACCACACTAGGTCAACTATGGCATCACATGATTACTGAATCGCCTCTCACAGACTTGGTAACTCAGACTCAAAGATACTAGGTTTTTGGCATAACACGACTCGGTTATTATTCTCGCTTCTCACATGCTAAGTGACTCAGACTCAAGGACACCATATCACAACACGCACAACCACATATCACAACCACAATCATAGAGTAGTCACGGTATCACCTGAGCACCATTCTCACCTGTTACAGGCTAGGTAGCTCTTCACAATGATATCAAGTCATAATCATATATTACAAGGTATCACTGAAAATAGTAACAAAAGACATGTGCATTTTAACCAAACCTTTTGTTATTCCAAATTTATTTAATTCTTTAAACCGTTACATCCACCAATATTATTCATATCTTATTTAATACTAAAACATCAAAATATTCAATTAACACCACAACTCAAGGGTTCAATAGAACCAAACGTGCACAATAATATTCATAAGTATCATTAATCACAAAACTTATTTGTTTCCTCTTTTCTCTGGTTATTGGCATTCAAACAGATTCATTTTGCAGAATGAGTGTAACACCCCTTTTCTACCCGGTAGTTATTCAATAAAAATCAGAGTTTCAAAAATTTTAATTCATAATTCGAAAAAGGATGTCACACATTCATCACTAAATAAAATGTCTCAAGCGTTATAAATAACTTGTCAAAAGGGACTAAGCCCATAACACCTGTTTAATTAACCACATCACCAAAAATTACATCACCACGCAGCGGAAATAAAAATAAATTTAAAAACAATCAAATCATGATGTCCTGAATGGACTCCAAACAATAAAATATAACAACTAAGTTCAGCGTTTATCCCCCCTGAGTGTTACACATCAAAGCAAGGACACCGACGACACCGACTCAGAATAGCGAAGGTACCTAAGCCTTCACTCGCAATCACCTGCACGTTACCCGCATAGGGTAACATTCAAACAGAAGGGGTGAGATATCTCCAATATAATAGCATAAAATGATAGGAAGTATGCTAGAATATGATACTATATCTACCACTTCACTACACACATCAATTTATAAACATACGTCCAATTTTAAACATTACATCAAATTATAAACAATCTCAACCAGTCACCAAATGTCATGACGATGCGTGAATGCAACCCACACCAACGGGCATATGCATGTGGTACCAAAATCACCAAAAGTCTTACCCGTAAATAGGGGCGTCACCAAAATTGAGAGCTTTCACACCAGGCTCACCAATTCACCAAAAATCGAGCTTTCACACCAGGCTCGCCAGTTTTATAAAAATTTGAGCTTTCACACCTAGCTCCAAGACCAAAGGCCTTCACCAAAATAATGCATATGCTGTATGCGACACCATGAATGCACACAGACAATCACCAATTTAGTCACAATGTGACACACCAACAACAATCACCAAATATCACCTAAGTTGGGCTTTCACACCTAGCCACAACGACACCAAAAACACCAACCACCCGACACAACGGGACACCAAGAATTGGAACCTTCACACCTAGTTCCAACAACACCAAGGTTTGAGCCTTCACACCTAGCATCAAACCGCACCAATACACCTAGAGGACAACAACCTTCCAAAACAACACCAAGACACCAAGAGGACAACAATTTTCCAAAACAGCACCAATACACCAAGATAACGACAATTTTCTAAAACATTTGAGACACGAGATTTTTTCACAACACCGGAGACAAACGACAACTTTTCAAAGTATTTGAGACACGACAATTTTCTTTTTAAAACATCACCATTTAACGACTACACCAACGGTAAACAACTTTTCCAGAAAAATGGGTCACTTTGCCTCAAATTAGAATATTCAGTTAGGCCTCTAAATAAGCTTTCCAAAACATTTTGAAACGTCTAAATCGGACACCCGAGTCAAAAGTTATGTCAAAAACAAAACCGGGGAACATTTGAGCAACATCCTGAAAATGGCGCCCAGGCACTGGGCGCCTAGCAGGAACACGCAACACAGGAAACTGGCGCCCAGGAGCAGGGCGCCCAGAAACAGGCAACAACACTGAACTTGGCGTCCAGGAGCAGGGCGCCTGGCAACCAATGCGACACAGATGGCTTTGGCGCCCAGGGGCAGGGCGCCTAGCAGCAGGGAGCAACACAACAAGCAACACCACAGGAATTGGCGCCCTTGGCGCCCAGGTAGCCTAGAACAAAACGCAACACCAATCAGGACACAACTAGACACAGTGCCCATGGCGCCCATGGCGCCCCTGCGCCAAGACACAGGCAACACGCGCACACTTGCACACGAAACAGACACCAGACACGGCGCCCATGCACTGGGCGCCAAAAACAGCAATGTGACACGCAACACCCAGCAACAACATGGCGCCCAGCACCAGGGACCCCAAATCAGCAACACATCAAATTCACCAAAACACCACATATGAGCATCATATCGCCAATTTAGCTCATCAATTCAAAACCACCAATGCTAATCTTCACAATTCGTTAATCACAACACCAAACAAACATTTTATCGAACACCTAACATGCAATTTATTATAACAACAATGAATCTCAATTTCTTATGATCACATCAATCACCAACAATCCAAATTTTCAATCCAACCTATATACGATTCAACTAACACCAAACTACACATCAAAATCAAGCCCTAGGCATCATAGGATCTACCCCCACATAAACCCCATCATAAAATCCCATTATAAGGAAGAACCCCACCCTTACCTTATATTAGGAGAGCACCACTTCTCTTGATCACGTCACCAACTGTAACCTCAGCAACACAGCTTCCTTCTTCTCCTTGAATTTGCGAAACCCCCTTCTTCTCCTCTCTTGAAATCGCGCCGTACTCCTCTCTCTTCTCCTCTCTCTATTTCGCCACTTTCTTTCTCTTTTTCTTTCTCAACAATTCGCAAATGCCACTAACTCTAGCCTAGGCGCTTCTCCTATGCGCCTAGCTAGTGGGCTTGGATCACGGGCTTTCCTCCAGCTTAAGCCCGATTACTAACACCATCTCCTATTATTTAATTATACACCTCTTAGTCAATGTTAATATATTTATACCAATTAAGTTAAATAAAATAAATAATTGAATACCTAAATATTTAATTAAATAATTTAATTAAATATTTGAGCGTTACAATGAGTATCACTAAAATTCACCGTGGATATGAAATAAAGAAATATGCAGTTTCCTGCGGAATTTCCTGCGGAAATTTCCTGCAAAATTTCCTGCGGACTTTCTGCGGAGTTTTCTGTGGAAATTCCTGCGGAAATTTCCTGTCGATTTAAATATCCGCATGAAACAATTATCCACGAACGAAATAACTGCGAACCTGAATCGGCAGGAAATTCCGCAGGAAACTGGTTTCCTGCGAATTTTTCAAGAAATTCCGCAGGTAATACCGAGTTTTCTAGTAGTGGTAGCTTGATGTGGGTTCCAAAGTAGACTTCCCAATGTGACTGAAGCCTCCAATTTTAAAGCGTGAGCGATTAAAATCTCAATTAAGAAGCATGAACTCTTGAAAATACCAAGCGAAAGTCAAATCATGGCTTAGTGTGACCATAGAGCTTAACGTTCCTTCATGGGTTGAAAGTCAAACTATAAAATGTGAATAAGCAACCAAAGATGAGAAACATGGCTTAGACATGGAGCATGGACCATGGACCATCGAACTCAGGGCTTTATTTCTCACAAACCAGGTGACATCATATGGCTTTACCATATATCAAGTTTAATATTATTAAAGAAAGATGAAACTTTGGCTGACAATTGAATGAGAAGAATATTTGAGAGATAATAGAGATCAAACATGCTAAGGGGAATTCATGGAAAAGACGTGTGTGTATATTTGTATAATCGTAGTTATATTTTGACCTATGGGAGTTCGGCGGAGCCCTTATAGATGAAAGAGACCGAGGGAATTAGGTTAATTTTAATTTGCGGGCTTTATCATTAGTAGTTTTAAAATCTAGTCCAATCCATAGTAATGTAGAAATAGTAGTGAAATTAAGAATGCTAGCTAAGAAAAAGTCCAATAACTCATTTGAATTATTTTGAAGGGATTTTATTAATCACTAAAGCTAATTTTTTAACACTTTTAAAACAAAATAGCAATTCGAAAATATTGATAAAAAGTTGAGCTTATTATTTAAAAATAAAAATAATCAAAATAGGAACTAGTTAGAAGTAATTAAATGTAACTAGTCATATATTATTTGCAAATTGAACATACACTAAAATATCACAATAAATACTATGACGCACATCCACACAAAAATCACAGAGAATAATAGAAATGTAGAAATTGGGGTGTTACATATTTGAGGATGGGGTCGATCTAGCATTCTCCTGGGTCGATCATACATATATCTGATGTAGGAGCGATCTCTAGCTGCACGCTGGGTTGGGGTAGGACCTTTTGTATCACGCTCCTATGATTTCCAGGGTTCATCGTGCTCGCGAGCTTGGAGACGATGTCGGCCCTGGTGTTCTCTGCTCGAGGAACGTGCTTGACCTCTGCATAATCAAAGAGCTTGAGCAACTCTCTTACTTTTTCCAGATATCTTTGTAAAACCACATCTTTTATGTCGAATAGCTCTTTGATTTGTGAAACTTCTAGGAGGGAGTCAGAGTGTAGTTCTACTTTTTGACGTTAAATTCACGGGCGAGCTGCAATCCAGCAATGCATGCTTCATACTCGGCCTGATTGTTAGAGATGAGAAGGAGAAGGTTAATGAAACTTCGATGGTCGTGCCCTCAGAATTTTCAAGGATCGGGCCCACCCCTCTGCCCCTGCTGTTAGAGGAACCATCGACATGTAGGGTCCAGACTTGGCAATGAAGTCGGCTAGGATTTGGGCTTTCGCAGCAAACCTGGCTTCGAATTTGATCTCGAACTCAGATAGTTCGATCGCCCATTTTATCATTCTCCCGGCCAGGTCCGGTCTGTGTAGGATCTGTCTAATGGGTTGATCAGTTCTTAGGAAGATATGATGTGCTACGAAGTAGGATTTCAATCTTCAAGCAGCTACTACTAGTGCTAATGCCAGCTTCTCTACCTTCTGATACCTGAGATCAGGTCCTTGTAGTGCTTTGCTGACAAAATATATTGGGTTTTGCTTAGAGTCAGTCTCTCGCACGAGAACTGCGCCCAGTGCCTCATCAGTGATCGCCAAGTACAGATACAATGTTTCTCTAGGCTCGGGCTTAGTTAAGATGGGCGGTTGTAATAGGGCGGCTTTGAGATGTTCTAATGCTTGCTCGCACTTCGGTGTCCACTGGAATTCCGTTTCTTTTTTAAGCAACTTGAAGAGTGGAAGTGATTTGTTGACTGATTTTGCAATAATCCGGGACAATGTTGCGACCACCCCGTTTAACTTCTGAATCTCTTTCTTGGTAGTTGACGGCCTCATCTCAATGACTGCCCTACACTTATCAGGATTGGCTTCAATTCCTCTTTTTGTTAAATAAAAACCAAGGAACTTGCTTCAAGCAAACAGATCATAATGTTCTTTTAAACATTGGGTTAGTTGCTCTCGTACCTCGTCTGGGATATCGATGCCAATTTTGACCGTTCTATTTGGATCGTCCCCCAGCTGGACTTGCGCAAACTCGTCATTGGGTTCAGGTCTTTTAATTCACTTTTTAAGCTCCCGGGTCAAGGCGTCGTCGCCCTCTTCCTCCTCACTATCTGGGTCATATCGGGCATCCAGGCCGGCCACATTGACTTGGTTGCCTCTCTTATTTTCTCCGGTTTCTGTTTTATTGGTTTCCAGCTCTCCTTGTTCTTTAAGGCTCATAAAATGACATCTTCTAGCTGAGTGGAGATATGCCAGTAAGGTGATCACTTCATCTATGTCAGAGTAGAATTTCATCTTGAGATAAACGGTCAAAGCGACCGCCCCAAGTCTTCCTAGGGTGGGTCGGCCTATAATGCATTGATATACCGATTTGCATGGGAGCACAAGGAAGGGTGTCTTCACTGTCCTACACAATGACTTTTCTACGTTGTCGACCCCAAATGTGACCATGAGTTCGAGGTGGCCAAGAGGTGTTGTAGACGACCCGTTAAAACCGGTGAGGTCCGACCCTCTGTAGGGTGTGAGGTCGTCTCTTGATATCTTCAATACGTCGAGAAGATCTTCGAAGATGATATCCGTCGAGCTCCCTTGGTCGACCAGAATTCTTCTTACTTCGACGTTGGCCATTACTGCAGTAATCAGGAGCAGGATGTATTGCCGTCTAGTAAGTCATTGTCCCCAAACGCCAAGGGCGGTCTTTTTGAGGCAATTTTTGGCGCTGAAGTTGAAGCTACGCTCAGGATTTCCTTCCACCGGTGCTTCATTGATTTGTTGGACTCTCCGCCTTCGATCGGGGACCCTCCAGAGATTACCAAGGGCACTGGTCGCCCCTTGTATTTCTGGGTGTCCACCTCCTCGTCGTCCTTGCCCGTCTTAGTGACCCCATTGACTACCGGTTTTCCCTTTCGAGGGGAGCGGGCTTGTCTATTCTCTTCTCGGTCTTCTGTTTGGCCCTTCTTGACATATTATGTTAGCTTACCCTTACGGATGAGCTCTTTGATGCCGTCTTTGAGCGCCATGCAGTTATTCGTTTCGATCGTGCCCGTTACTGCGGTGGTATCGGCAGTACTTACGAGACGGGCGTTGACCTTCCTTGAGGACGAGCGGTTCTGGCCTTTTGATATCCCTGAATTCAGTATTGGCACATTCGAAGAGGATCTGGGCGTAAGAGGTGTTCAGCTTTGTGCGCTAGTTGAACTTTCGCGGTCTGCCTTCACGCGATGAGCCCCTTGCTCACTTCTTTGCTTCTGGTCGCGCTCTTCATGAGGTCTTTCTTGCCATCCCCTTGCGACCGCCCGGCTAGCCATAGCCACTTCTTCGTAATTCATGAATCTTTGTGATCTACGGAGAAAGGTAGCTAAGTCGCGCGGTTCGTTCACACCAACTCAATTTCGAATAGGCTGCCACTCCTGAGGCCGTCCCTCAGGAACCATAGTCGCATTTTATCCTCTAATCCTCTCACAGTGGCGGCTTCCTTGTTAAATCGTTCGATGTACTCACGGAGCGTCTCATTTTCCCCTTGTCTGATCGCCTTCAACACGACATGCAACTTGAGCTTCATCCTAGATGCTGTGAAATGTGCCGAAAAAGGTCTACCCAACTGTTCCCATGACGAGATGGTGTTTGGTTTAAGTTCTCTAAACCATTGCAGGGTGGAACTCTCATGGGTTAATGGGAAAATCCTACACTTCACCGGTTCTCTAGCCCCCCAGTATTGCATCCTTAAGTCGAAGTAGTCTAGAGCGTCGGGATCACCAATACCGTCATACATTCTCAGTGTCGGAGGCTTCTTGAGGAAAGGCGGGATCGGGTATTCGTCAATCTCTCTGGTGAAGGGTCCTTTGCGCGAGTCACCCTTTCCCCAATGTTGGACTCGATGGTCACGTCGGGGGGGGGGGGGGGTCTCGTTGAGTAGTGATGTCGACCGTACCCGTCTGGTGAGTACTTGTTATAATGATACATGGTCGTACCAATCATGCGATATGCTTCGCAAGCGCCGGGGTGACTTAGTGGACCCGTAAGTGGAGTTCTGGGATGAGGGCTCGTCCGACCAATAGGTGGGGTCCGTTGATGATTGGGGCGTCCTAGGAGGCGTCCTGGACCCCTTGGTCTCCCTCGCCGGGGTGGTGACCGGTGGCCGTGATGTCTTCTAAGGGGCGATCTATGCCGCCTAGAGGGATTTCTTCTTCGGATCAGGGATTGAACGTCGACCTGGTGCGATTCGGGCACGGTGTTCGCGGGTCCCGAAACGACCTCAGTCAACTTTTCAAGAATTTGTTGTACCGCCATTGCTGGTAGCGTGACATTTGCCTGTGGGTCTGGTTTGGAAGGAGCATCAGAGACGGTGTCCTCAGCGGTAACCGGTACACCTTCCGGAGTTGACTGTGGCTGGGCCGGGATCTTAGCCACACTCTGCAAGCGCGGGTTTCCCTGGCGGAGTGGTCTTCCCCGTGGGGCCATTGGAATAGAGGTGGGATAGCGCCTAGGCTCCCACTGTGGTCGCCAATGAACCGTACTACGTACTCTGTCCTGATAGAATGGCCGATATGATTGCTGGTCGTGCCTGGGCAATCGTATGTCGGGAGCAGAGTTCGGCTCGGGTTGAACCTGCAATAACACTCCGACGCCCATGTTAGTGGGGTAATGGTCAAGGCAGGAATATTAAATGAATGAATAGTGTACATGTCAGTGGGATTTGACCCCTATTTATAGTGTCTGACAACGTTCTGCGGCCGTCAGATGGTGCGGCTTGCTCTCAGCCGTTGATCTCGATTTGCATGAGTGGTGTCTATGGATCGTCGGAGAGTTGGGCCAGTTCGCGGCCCATTTAGCTGGATTGGGAGCTCGACCCAGTCCAGAACAAAACCTATGACCTTGGTTAACCTGGAAGAGACCACTACCATCTCACCCAAGTGCTCTTGGGTGTAATCGGTATTATCTATTTTAACTAAAGATATATGATTTGGTTTGTTTTTTGTATCAAATTCAACAAGTGTTCCAGCGAGGGGATTAGTCACTGCGTTCGGCGGTGGATACCTTGGTTAATAAAAAAAAAATGTTATTAAAAAACAAAGAACAACCAATAAATGTTTTGAATTTTTGTTTTGATAAATAACTTGGTTTTTTTCGTTACAAAAGAGAATAAATAGCTTAATTAATATTTATGTATAAATTATTTTTATAGTAAAAGTTAAAATAAAGCAAATTTATTTCTCATAAAAAAACCAAATTATTTTTCTGTAAGTTTCTTTAGACAAGTAAAATTGTATCGCTAATAGGAATCAGCTTTAGGATCATTGTTTGCATTTAAACCCACACCTTCTAAGAAGAGCTACCAAGAGCAAAGCATTATCCTTTACCAGAGAGCTAGACTAAACAATTACATTATTCATGGATACTACATGTTCCGTTTTCGGGTAAGAATTGAAACAAAACCAGAACAATACACTTATTTTTATATAAATGTATTGTTTTCAGAAGGTATCCTAGAGAGCTCGTAAATAAGCTCTCTGAGTCTCATGATTGTTTATGTCAATAATAGTTAAGTTCAAATAATTCAATCCAAATAAACCCTTTAACATGAGAAAGTTATTAGGGGTTGAATATCCTCTTATACGATATAGCTTTGGGCAAAAAAAATTTGAATTTTGAATTTTAATTTTAGAAAAATAAGAAAAAGAATTGTTTTCATGGTTTTACAAACAGTATATAATCCATCCCACGGTGGAGACACGCACTTAGACGTCACGTATAAAGACAATTTGGCGTGAAGAAAGGGACTTTTCTTTCTATTGTCAAAAAGAAATTCAATGAAGGCTATATTTGTCATTGGCTACAAAATGTAAAATAAGAACGCGCAATTTACGTTCCAGTTGCAAGACAACCAATCTCAGACTCAGACCCCTCATAGCAAGTACGTTAAAAAAGTAGCTTCGCAGAAAAATCCCTTACACGCTCACTATCCTTCTATTTCTATTATTCTCAGTTGAACACAAAAACAACAACGTTACTACTTTACACAACAACTCACTTTTTTTTCTTAGTACATAACACTCGGCTCTTCCTTTTTCCTCCATTAATTCTCAACGTTATTTCAGAACCGGGAAGTTTAAGGTATGCGGTGAGATTCAGTCATTCAGCTATTATCGCTTCGATTAGTTCTATAAAAAAATAGGTATATATGCAATTCATATCACAAAACCATATAGTACTACTATTAATTTTCATTGGATCAAAATTAGAAATTCTTATTTCCTAGCTGTTTTAACATTTATTGAGATAGATAGCTCGCCAACAGCATAATCACAAGCCTTAATTTCTATTTACTCAACCGCTTCATGGTCAACAATAAATTTAGTACTATAGTTTTTCCTGAATAAAGGGATCAAAAGTCAAAACTCTTTTTTCATTCATTTTTTTTGCAGAACTGTGATGATTACCTGAGCTTCAATTTGCATCAAGAAATGTTTGATCGCAAAACAAACCTTGCAGTTATCATCACAATCTTCACTATCTTCATCTCAGCAACAGCTCAAAACAACAGTAACAACCATAATAACTGTCAACGCAGATGTGGAAAACAAACGGTAAAGTACCCATTCGGTTTCTCAGATAACTGCAAAGTCAAACTAAACTGCATAAACAGAACACAAGTCAAAATTGGCGAGTTAGAAGTTCAACAAGTGAGTTCTGATAGCATATTCATTAGTTTACCAGCGAAATGTAACCGTAACATGAGTTTGTTAGAGCCTTTATTTGGAAACAACTTTGCTCCAACATGGAACAACAGTTTCCTCGTACAGAGTTGTAAGTCAAAACTAGGTGGTTGTGTTATTCCTACTACAAGTTTCATTGGTACTCAGATTGAAGTTGAAGGGTGTGATAGAAGAAGAAATGATAATATAACTTGTTTCACGCAATCGCAGCGTTTGCGTCAAAATGAAGATGTTCTTTCGCTTAGCGATTGGAAGGAAATTAAGTGCGATTTTTTGTTCTCTGCTATTGCTGTTGATAGGGGTAATAAAGTCAAAGAGGTTGAGTTACAGTTTCAGGTTGTTGAGTTGGGGTGGTGGCTTGAAGGGTCGTGTAAGTGTTCTGATGAGGCTGATTGTATGGAGGTGAGGCTTGAAGGAGGAAATCGTGGTTTCCGGTGCCGGTGTCGTGAAGGTTTCGTCGGAGATGGCTTCCGGGATGGCTCTTCTTGCCGGAGAGGTGACTCTACTTCCACTACTTCCTATTTTAATATTATTCTTGTTTAATCATACTTTCTTAATAAAATATTAACTAATATTAGTGTTGTTATAATAATGATTATGAACATGGTGGCGATAATGGATGGTAATTGTTGAACAATGACCAAGTAGTGGTGTTTGACTTGTGATTAGAATGATTGTGTGCGCGCAGGAATTATGGATAGAGTTTTTTTTAAGGGGGAGTTTTTTAAGAATGAATATCTTATATCTTATTGCGTCTAAAATTATAGAATTGTGCAACTTAGTCTTCCACATTATCAATATTTCAAATTAGTCCCTAAAATTGTAAAATATTAGTCAGTTTCATCCTTTCGTCCGGATCTATTAGCAAATACATATTTGACATTTTTCATATAGTTTCAAATGCTGACATATAATCCTTAGAATACTAATAGGAGGACGAACTTCATTAATGTTTTGCAATTACAAAATCATTTTCAAACATTGATAATATGGTCGAATAAGTAAATAAGGTAGGGGTGGTGCATGGACTTGAGCATTAGGTTAAACGGTTCACTATTTAGATTCTTTTTGGACCATAATAGATAATGAAATGGCCAGAGTATAAAAACATAGCAATGATTTTGCAGTGAGTGAACCACAGCAATTATCCATTGCTTGGTTGTTTGGTATGTTCCGTGTTGAATGTTCTTTCAAAAGTCAACATGTTCTGGCAACCCAATTGGATTATTTATTTAGAGATCAAATTCGGTAAAGCACATGTCTGGTCTGGTGGATTTAGTTTTTTTTCTACTTCTTTCAACTAAATCATAGGCAGGGATGGCAACGGGTACATGTCCCCAGGGTACTATATTGCCTGTACCCGAGTCCGCACATGTATGGGCAGGTTACTATAGTGCTCGTTCCCGTATCCTCTGGGCACCAAATACCCGTGGACATGCCCATTACCCACACTTTAACAGTAAAAACTAAAAAAACACTAAAAATATTATAGTTTAATTTAAAAATCCATTATTTTTTTGTATCTACTAATTAAAATATTACACTTGATAGCATTTAGTGAATTAAAAACATCCAAAATATCAGTAGTTTGGATACTTAAAATTGTGATAATAGTAACTATATATATAATAGGCTAAATATATATTTTGGCCCTTTATCTTTGGGGTTGTGGTCACTTTGGCCCTTTATCTTTTTTTTTTCTCATTTTAGACCCCCATGTTTTTTGTGTGTGTCATTTTGGCCCCTGCCGTTATGTTTATGTTTTTTTAGGCAAATTTTTAAGGACGAAAATGAAATCAATTAAAAACATAAGGGCCTAAAATGAAATCAATTAAAAACATAAGGGACTAAAATGAAATCAATTAAAAACATAAGGGACCAAAATGATGACGGCAGGGGCCAAAATGACACACACAAAAAACATGAGGGTCTAAAATGAAAAAAAAAAGATAAAGGGCCAAAGTGACCACAACCCCAAAGATAAAGGGCCAAAATATATATTTAGCCTATATAATATCATATAGGTAAAGTTGTAATAGGCTGATAGAATAATGGGGCATTACTTGTCTTAGCACTTTCCTGTTGATGTAAGGAAGTGACGTCAATCAGCCTCGCCATTCCAGATTCAAGCAAAAAGACCTCTCTAGCCTCTGAGATTTAGATATTCCTTCTTCGCAAGTCTCACTAGTTCATTCTTTAGTGAGACTATATATATATATATTTATATTTATTTATGAAGGTGCAGGCCCGAAGCGGGCTGGACACCATAGTGCCCGTCCCTGAGCCCGCGCCCATGTGTGCGGGTAATTACCCGCTCATTTGCAGGTATTTTTTGTGGGTACCCTATGGGCATGTGCTCAATTGCCATCCCTAATCATACGTGGTAAACGGGGAGAGATTGGTAATAGATACTACAACCCGTTTGGATAACAGCTTAATTAAGAACTTATAATATAAACGCTTATTATAGAAATGCTTATGTATAAGTTATTTCTATAATTGAAGATAAAATAATGTTCAACTATTTTTCTATAAGCTATAAGATGTTTTTATAAGCTATCCAAATGAGCTTATAAAAACTAGCTGAGAACAACTTATGAACATATCAAAAGTTGTTTTAATAAGCTCTCTCAAACAGTCCCACAAGTACTTATGTCAGTAGATAAGTCTAAATAAGCCGATATAAATATAGGCCCTACATTCACCATGTGAAGAACTGGGAAATGAACCTGAAACTGACATGTAAGTTTGTAACTCTGAAATTCATTTAGGACAAAACCAACACATGCATGCTTATAGAAATTGAGTGTGATATGGAAATTTGTAACCCTACATTCTTGACTTTCTGAAAAGCTATAAATTAATAAAAGTTTACTTTGACGCAATCAACAAGAAATATTATTGAAGACACAGCAGATCCAGTTGCACATCGGTTGGTAGATTTGGGATTTGAATTCACTTACTTTGTTGTTCAGATGTTAATAATTTAATGATGGTCAACATATTATTTTAGTGGCTAGTATACATTGATAATAACTACTAGCTGCACCACTAGCTATTTGACTTCTTGGGGAAGTAAGCTTTTTATATGTTAATTGTTAAATATTGCAACTTCTCTAATCCATTTTTCTGCTGTTTACTTTTCATCAGTTTCTCGTTGCAGTGCTTCAACATTGGGGTCTTTTGGATGTAGAAAAGCACTCAGAATTGGTATCCTTGTTGGAGGTACAACCTCACTAACTTACTGCCAATACGTGATCCTGCAAGTTGCATTACTTCATAGATTTCTTATTCAATAATTACCTGATAAAGATGTTTCATACAATAACCATCTCAAAGGTTTTGTCAATTAGTGTACTATTACGGAATTCATTTCTTTAATAATTGTCCTGTACCGAGCAGCTTTTTGGTCGTCTGCTGTTGGTAGGTCTCTTGCTGTCCTGACGGGAGGTCAGGTCACTTGCTATCGTGATGGGAGGTCAGGTCACTTGCTGTCCTGACGGGAGGTCAGGTCTCTTGTTGTCCTGACGAGAGGTCAATGAGCGCCCCGGGGTACCTGCAAGCCACTCCGACGCTCAAGTCAGTATATAGAATATAAGAGTGAAGGTACTAAGGATTAGAGATTGAACCTTTTTAAGGGCAAAGTTTGCCTGTATTTATAGGAAATCGTGCCCTCTTGCGGATCGTCGGATAGGTAGAGTCGATCTTGACCGTCCAAGCATGTTGGGCTCGCATGAGGTGGATATGGGCTGAATTGGTTGGGCTGATCCATATGACTTGCTAAGCGCATCTCTTGGTTTTGCTAATGGGACCCTCTGGTTGACTCCAGAACAATAATAGTAATAATCAACAAACTATTTAATCCGACATCGCTTTTCGAGGCATTGTCTGAAACACTTTCCTTGGCCCTGATTCCCAGGCAATGTGAGACTTTTTGATATACCGAAAACACTAGTCATCGAGTCAAGGTGAAGAGGCTAAAGGGAATGTGGACTCCTATCTGGCACGCCACTGTTCTGACCTCGAGTTCTGAGGTCACCTTCTGAAGTACTGTCTACTCTGGCCAGTATGAAAGCCATCATACTTTTATACTTTGTTAAAAGGTGTTTCAGTGAATCAAGGATATGAGTGTTTATAAATTATAAACGATTCTTGGCCTTGATTCCCAAGCAACATAGAACGAGATTTTTCAGTGTACCAGAATACAATTATTTTTATTTCTCTTTCTCTAAATAAGGGGTGTAGATTTTAAACCAATGCTACATGATTGTTTGCAGGGATCACAATTTTAGCCTCAGTGATAGCTACAATGTCTCTGGTATGTTACTTCGCCAAGCGACGCACCACATGGCTAACAAAACAACTGACAGTAAAGCGCCTATTAAGAGAAGCAGCAGGCAACCATATAGTTCCTCTCTACCCTTACAAAGAAATAGAAAAAGCCACAAATTTCTTCTCTGAGAAACACAGACTAGGAACCGGAGCTTACGGCACGGTATACGCAGGAAACCTTCACAATGATGAATGGGTAGCCATAAAAAAAATCAAGTATAGAGACACCAATAGTGTTGACCAAATCATGAATGAAATCAAGCTTCTTTCTTCAGTAAGTCATCCAAATTTAGTTCGCCTTTTAGGTTGCTGCATTGAAAAAGGAGAGCAAATACTTGTTTATGAGTATATGCCAAATGGAACACTTTCTCAGCATTTACAAAGAGAAAGAGGTGGAGTACTTCCTTGGACAATAAGACTCACTATTGCATCTGAAACTGCTAATGCTATAGCATATCTTCATTCAGCAAATGATCCTCCAATTTATCACAGAGATGTGAAATCTAGTAACATATTATTGGATTTCAGCTTTCAATCAAAAGTAGCTGATTTTGGACTTTCTAGACTTGGCATGACAGAAACATCATATATATCAACTGCACCACAAGGAACTCCAGGTTATGTTGATCCACAATATCATCAAAATTTCCATCTTTCTGATAAAAGTGATGTGTATAGTTTTGGTGTAGTTTTGGTTGAGATAATAACAGCAATGAAAGTGGTTGATTTTGGTAGGCCTCAAAGTGAGATTAATTTAGCAGCACTTGCTGTTGATAGGATTAGGAGAGGTCTTGTAGATGAAATCATAGACCCTTTTCTTGAACCATATAGAGATGCTTGGACACTTTATTCAGTTCATAAGATTGCTGAATTGGCATTTAGATGTCTTGCTTTTCATAGTGAAGTGAGGCCTAGTATGATTGAAGTGGCTGAGGAGCTTGATCTTGTTAGGCGCAGCGGGCGATCGACTATGGAGGAAACTATATGTATGGCTTTATCGGTTGGTTCGGAGTGTTCGTCGCCTCATAATGGAAATGAAAGAGAGGGTGAAGGGATTGAGATGTTGAATGTTTCACAAATGAGTGATGGTTTTTTGCAATCAATAGAGGAGGTGAAGGAACATGATACTTGGTCAAGTAGACCTAGCTCACTTTCAGCAAACAGTTTGTTGGGAAATGTTGTTCAGTGATATGTATGGTCATTTTAGGTGGAAAAAATCTGTGATGTGAAATTGTGAATCATAAATGTATTTTACACAGAATTCTTTTCTCTTTTGCACAGGAGGTTAACCATTATTATATATGTAAAGACCATTCTTAAGCTCAGCCGCACCAAACAATAATCATCCTCATCCATTCTTAAGCTCAGCTGCACATGAGGGTTCCATTATTATAGTTTTAGGTGTATAAATATACATATAAATAAAATAGAAAACACATTGATATGTACCTTTTCCGTCTCGGGTTAGCTGGGTTGGATAGTGGGTAGAATGCTCCTGCTAAAGTCGTGGTCCAGAGCTCAGGTCGGGTTGTATCTGCAAAGACACTCTGACGCCCAAGTCAGGGGTAGAAGTCAAAGCGAGGTATGAGAGTGAGTGAATGTGTACTTGTCAATGGGGGTTGACCCCTATTTATAGAATCAGGTAGGTGCTGGAGATTGGTTGCGCGTAACTGCTTCGTCCTGCCTCCACTATTGGATCTGGTGAGACAATGCCGGCCATTGATAGCGATCAAGCACGGATCGCCAATTTCTTGGGCGAAGGCACTCTTTCGCAGTAGAGGAATTTCCTGCTTAGTGAGCCACCTTCCGGCCCAATGTAGGGATTGGGCCCTCAGCCCAGTTCGAAACACACATATTAAACATTTATCTATTTTATGAATGTGTATATTTATACATCTAAAACTATCGTAATAGAATCTTCCATTTCTTTTGAGGAATGGAGAGGATCTCCACCCTCTTCAATGTAGGGTTCTTGGCGACACATTCGACAACATTACAAAATAAAAATCAGTTGACAACCAAGAAATTGAACAAATGTGCTCTAGACTGGGACGCAGCCCACTGAAGTAACTGGGCCGGCCTCGAGCGGCCCAAAAGTGAAGCAGCGCTACACAACCTAGATTCACAGATCAACGGCGGAGATTAAGTCATATGCGATCTGACGGTCACCCGCACAGCCTCTGACGCTATATATATAAGGGTCAGACCTCAGCTAAAAGGTACGCACAAAAACATATCGTTACTCTGCTCGAAATTCACCCCCACTGACTTGGGCATTGGAGTGCCATTGCAGGTACACCCCGCGGGAGCTCCGAATGTAACACCCATTTTCTACCCGGAAAATTTTGACAAAAATCAGAGTTTCAAAAACATTTTTCACTACACCCACAAGGGATGCCACATTTACACCGTTAAAACTTCACACGCCAATAATAAAATTCACCATTTAAAAGTAGTACGATACATAGCACGTCATAATTGGGACGAACCCCCAAAAACATCTGTTCAGTCTACATGACAGTAACTCCATCACCACGCAGCGGAATAAAAATAAAGGTTTTCAATAAGAAATCATAACATCACCATAAACTTCAGAAATTAAATATTAGAGACGACTAAATAAGACTAGCGTTCACCCCCCTGAGTGCTACGTATCAGAGCGACGACACCGACTCTACTAGCGAAGGTAGACATGTCTTCACTCGCAATCACCTGCACGTTACCAGCATAGGGGTAACATTCAAACAGAAGGGGTGAGATATCTAACATTATAATAGCATATATGATAGGCAATATGCTAGAGTTACGACAACTATATCTACCGCTTCACAACAACATCAAATTGCAATCACCAAGAATCATCACCAATGTCATGAGTAAATGAATGAGATGCAACCCACACCAACGGGTATATGCATGTGGTATCATCACCAATTAAAATAGCCATTAAGGGCATCATCACCTATATCATCACCACGTTATTTAAGCATCATCATCATCACCTATAGCTCCAAGGCCGAAGCCATCATCATCAAAATAGTGCATATGAAATGTATACGACACCATGAACAATGCACCAGAAACAATCAACAACAATAGTCATCTAAGTGACACAACAACACCAATATCAACAAATGGTCATAATCCCATCACCTATCACCTTAGCCCATAAAATAGGCACATCACCTGTTATATCGTCACCAATAACACCAACAACACCAACACCTATAGGGCAGTCTAACAATTTGACCGTGACATCAACAATCACCGACACCAAAGACACCAATGGATTTACAACATCAATGGCAACAACAATTTTTACAACACCGAGAACAACGACAATTTACGACACCAGGAACAATACCAATTTACAGCAAACAGCGACATTTGTTCACAGCAAACAGCAACAATAGCTTTTAAAAACAGCAACTTAAAAATGGAGACAACAACCATGATTTTCCAGAAAAACAGCAACATGAAAATAGAGACAGCAACCATGATTTTCCAGAAAAACAGCAACATAAAAATGGAGACAGCAACCATGATTTTCCAGAAAAACAGCAACATAAAAATGGAGACAGCAACAGTGATTTTTCATAAAAACAGCAACATGAAAATGGAGACAACAACAGGGATTTTTCATAAAAACAGCAACATGAAATTTTTTCAGAAAACAGACATGGCAGGAACTGGTGCCCAGCAACAGGGCGCCAACAGACAACAGCAGCAGACAGAAACTGGCGCCCAGCAACAGGGTGCCAAGAGGCAACAGCAACAACCAGAAACTGGCGCCCAGCAACAGGGCGCCAAGAGGCAACAGCAACAACCAGAAACTGGCGCCCAGCAACAGGGCGCCAAGAGGCAACAGCAACAACCAGAAACTGGCGTCCAGCAACAGGGCGCCAAGAGGCAACAACAACCAACAGACATGGCGCCCAGGAGCAGGGCGCCTAGCACAACAGCAACACAAACTGACATGGCGCCCAGGAGCAGGGCGCATAGCACAACAGAAGCAACAACAGACATGGCGCCCAGGAGCAGGGCGCCTAGCACAACAGAAGCAACAACAGAGACTGGGTACAACACTGGGCGCCTAGGGCGCCTTCCCCAACAACACAGAAACGCTACTGGGCGCTTAGGGCGCCTCTCCCAGCGACACAAGAAAATTCTGGGCGCCTAGGGCACCCTTCACAGCAACACATAACCGCACAAATCACCACTGGGCGCCTAGGGCGCCACTTTCAGCAACACAGAAACACACTGGGCGCCTAGGGCGCCACTTCCAGCAACAACCCAAGACAGAACACCATGACGGGGCGCCTAGGGCGCCACTTCCAGCAACCAAGACAGCAACACTGGGCGCCTAAGGCGCCTTTCTCAGCAACACCGAGACAACTCTTGGCGCCTAGGGCGCCACTTCCAGCAACATAGACAGCAACATGCGACAACATCAATGGTGCCCTTGGCGCCTAGGGATCAATTTTCTTTTTTTTTTCTTTTCGATTTTCACCATGATCAATCACCAATTGAAATCAACATGAGTACATTCAAACGTCACCAAGTAAACACCAAACAAAGTCAAAGGGACAACATAGAGCCTATCTCCCACATAACACCCATCATACACCCTATTATAAAGGTAGAACCCACCCTTACCTTAGATTTGTCGAATACGAGATCCCCTTGAACGAAGCTCCAAAGAACCACAACAACAAGAGCTCCTCTCCTTTTTCTCCTTGGTTGCGCCTCCACCCTTTCTCTTCTCTCTTCGCAATCTCTTTTTCTTTTTCTCAAAAATGCGCAAATGAGCCAAACCCTAGCTAATGCTCTCCTTCATGCGCCTATGTCCTTGGGCCCTTGGATCACGGGCCTCCTTCGACTACTCAACTTAATTACTAAACACCACTCCCTGATTTAAATAAAACACCATATTATTATTTTAAAATGACTATACTAATAAAATACCTAAATAATTTAATTAAATAAATAATTAAATTATTTGGGCGTTACACCGAACGCGACCAACCACAACTTGAGGCCGGATACAACGCCTCTCGCACCTGAGTTAAAGAGCCAACAACAGCAAAGGGACGTATCTAATCAAAGGAACTAATCGCCCTTCGCAGGGTCCAGTTCATTGGCGACCACAGTGGGAGGCCATATTTCCGAGCCTTCAGCCAAGAGGCCATATTTCCGAGCAGCTCCAAAGTTCCCAAGTCGCTCTCGAGAAGACGGACTCGAGTCCTGTACGTGGCCGGAGTACGGCGGTAATGAGTATAGGTCCACTCCATGGAAAATTTGAAACCGGTCACATTTCCCTGGTTGTCCAAAGAGGCAACCGCCCTGCAGGCCTCGTCACACACTGGGACGACCCATGGGAAAGAATGCTTCCACGGTTTCAACGAGTCAGAATAAGGTTTGAAGAGCTTAAAGTCCTGATGACCTTTAATACTCAAATGCTCCCACCTAGTCATGTTACTGTCGGCTTCAGGCCGTCTACTAAGTTTGAAAATCTTGAAGAAAAGGTAACGAGAACAGTCGCCCAATTACCCTCAATAACTGCTCAAACACCTTGACAAACGCCCAAGTATTAGGGTGCAGCTGAGGCGGGGCGACCCCCAGGTAGCGCAGGACCTGATGCTGAAAAACAGTGAAAGGAGGGCGAATTCCCACATCACGGAGGACATTTGTATACATGGTGAATTTAAGTGTCGAAGGGACGACGGCCGCGTGTTCGGTCTCAACAGCACCTTCAACCCTCCACTGTTGCCCGGGATCGCCCACCATCCTCTCGTAATAACTAAGCAACTCGTCCCCTGGCTTGATTATTCAGGGCACCATTTCAACGACGCCCAAAGAAACCCAAGATCGATCTTCACCTATGATGTTTCCCCAGTCCGGTTCTTCCCGATCAACTTGGGCAGCTGCGACAACGGGCTCGACCGGTATCTCGTCCATTTGGTCGACGCCCTGATCTTGAGCGGTTACGTTGTTAGTCGGAGTGACGTCGTTCCCGGATGCGGGGGAGAACGACTGACCAGTGGAAGGAGAAGGAGGGGAATCTGCTGGCGAAGAGCTTTGATCGGACATATCCACGGAGGGAGGGTCCTCCGACGATCTCGATATATTCATGAGAGAAGGATAAGAACTGTCTTCGGACGAGAAACCACCCATCGCTTCACATGTGGCCGAGTGAGTTACCTGCTCAGCCAAATGAACAGGAGGCTATCGGTTTGCTTTGTCCGTGCCAGAATAAAATTGCCCTGCGATGAGGGGGCATAAAAGTCAGGACCCCTGGAAGATGATTAACGGAAGGGGAGACAAGGTCGACACCGAGCCCGACACCACCTCCTCGGTTAAAGTAGAAATGGAATGAAAAAGGGAAGGTAAATACCTGAAAGTGATTTGGAGAGACCGCCCAGAAACAAAGCAAGCACGGGCTGAAAGTAGATCGCTCGTCGGAAACTAGATTGCTCGTCGAAAACAAGATCGCCCGCCGGAAGAATGATAACCGCTCGCCGAAAAAATGGAGGTCGTGTAACGCCCAAATAATTTAATTATTTATTTAATTAAATTATTTAGGTATTTTATTAGTATAGTCCTTTTTAAAATAATAATATGGTGTTTTATTTAAATCAGGGAGTGGTGTTTAGTAATTAAGTTGAGTAGTCGAAGAAGGCCCGTGATCCAAGGGCATAGGCGCATGAAGGAGAGCATTAGCTAGGGTTTGGCTCATTTGCGCATTTTTGAGAAAAAGAAAGAGAGATTGTGAAGAGAGAAGAGAAAGGGTGGAGTCACAACAGAGGAGAAAGAGGAGAGGAGCTCTTGTTGCTGTGGTTCTTTGGAGCTTCGTTCAAGGGGATCTCGTAGTCGGCAAATCTAAGGTAAGGGTGGGTTCTACCTTTATAATAGGGTGTATGATGGGTGTTATGTGGGAGATAGGCTCTATGTTGTCCCTTTGATCTTGTTTGGTGTTGATTTGGTGATGTTTGAATGTATTCATGATAATTGTAATTTGGTGTTGGTGATTGATCATGGTGAAAATCGAAAAAAAAAATTTCCTAGGCGCCATGGGCGCCATTGATGTTGTTGCTGTCTTGCTCGCTGGAAACGGCGCCCTGCTCCTGGGCGCTAGGCCTGTGTCATGTTTTGTTGCTGTTGAAGGCTCCCTGCTCCTGGGCGCCGTGTCTGTTACTGTTTCTATTGAAGGCGCCCTGTCCCTGGGCGCCATGCCTGTTTTGTTGCTGATTGCTGAAGGCGCCCTGCTCCTGGGCGCCGTGCCAGTGTTGTTCCTGTTGCTGAAACTGGCGCCCTAGGCGCCCAGTGTTGGTTGTTGTGCTGAAAGTGGTGCCCTAGGCGCCCAGTCCCTGTTGTTCCTTCTGTTGTGCTAGGCGCCCCGCTCCTGGGCGCCATGTCTGTTGGTGTTGCTGTTGTGCTAGGCGCCCTGCTCCTGGGCGCCATGTCTGTTGTTGCTTCTGTTGTGCTAGGCGCCCTGCTCCTGGGCGCCATGTCTGTTTTTGCTGCTGTTGTGCTAGACGCCCTGTTGCTGGGCGCCAGTTCCTGTTGGTTGTTGTTGCCTCTTGGCGCCCTGTTGCTGGGCGCCAGTTTCTGGTTGTTGCTGTTGCCTCTTGGCGCCCTGTTGCTGGGCGCCAGTTTCTGGTTGTTGCTGTTGCCTCTTGGCGCCCTGTTGCTGGGCGCCAGTTTCTGGTTGTTGTTGTTGCCTCTTGGCGCCCTGTTGTTGGGCGCCAGTTTCTGGTTGTTGCTGTTGCCTCTTGGCACCCTGTTGCTGGGCGCCAGTTTCTGGTTGTTGCTGTTGCCTCTTGGCGCCCTGTTGTTGGGCGCCAGTTTCTGTCTGCTGCTGTTGCCTGTTGGCGCCCTGTTGCTGGGCGCCAGTTCCTGCCATGTCTTATTTGGTTGTTGGTGGCTGGGCGCCTGGGTGGCTGTCCCGGTGGTTGTTGGCATTGGTGTTGTAAAATCGTTGTTGTTCCAGGTGATGTAAATTGTCGTTGTTCTCGGTGTCGTATAATTGTTGTTGCCATTGATGTTGTAAATCCATTGGTGTCTTTGGTGTCGGTGGTTGTTGATCAAGTTGTTAGATTGTCCTACAGGTGTTGGTGTTATTGGTGATGATATAACAGGTGATGTGCCTATTTTATTGGCTAAGGTGATAGGTGATGGGTCTATGACCATTTGTTGATATTGGTGTTGTTGTGTCACTTAGATGACCATTGTTGTTGATTGTCTCTCGTGCATTGTTCATGGTGTCGCATACATTTCATATGCATTATTTTGGGGATGAAGGCTTCGGCCTTGGAGATATAGGTGATGATGCCCTTATTGGCTATTTTATTGGTGATGATTGGTACCACATGCATATACCCGTTGGTGTGGGTTGCATCTCATTCATTTACTCATGATATTGGTGATGATTCTTGGTGATTGCGATTTGATGTTGTTGTGAAGCGGTAGATATAGTTGTCATAACTCTAGCATATTGCCTATCATATATGCTATTATAATGTTAGATATCTCACCCCTTCTGTTTGAATGTTACCCCTATGCTGGTAACGCGCAGGTGATTGCGAGTGAAGGCATGTCTACCTTCGCTAGTCGAGTCGGTGTCGTCGCTCTGATATGCAGCACTCGGGGGGATGAACGCTAGTTTTATTAGTTGTCTCTATTATTTAAATTTCTGAAGTTTTATGGTAATGTTATGATTATTCGTTGAAACCTTTATTTTTATTCCGCTGCGTGGTGATGGAATTACTGTCATGTAGACTGAACAGGTGTTTTGGGGGTTCGTCCCATTTATGACGTGTTATGTATCGTACTATTTTAATGGTGTAAATGTGGCATCCCTTGTGGGTGTAGAGAAAAATGTTTTTGAAACTCTGCTTTTTGTCAAAATTTACCAGGTAGAAAATGGGTGTTACAGGTCGCCCTCAGAGCAATTCACTAAAACTGTAAAGTGGGAATTAGGAAAGAAAGACCTCATATATATATAACAGGAACAGGCAGGAAGTTGAAGGGACGCGACCCGCCGCCTTCCCATGCAAAAGCACGCCTCGGTAAATGAACCATCGCATCATTACTCATTACTCGTCATCATTGTCCTCGAAAGACGTAACGTCATATCAGACAGAATCTGATTGCCACGCCATCCAAGGACACGAAGGATTCCGTCGAGCGGGCACTAGCTCAAGTCGTCTCAGCGAAGGCGATCAGATAAAGGCAAATCACCATGTCTTCCAAGGATACAAAGGACCCCGTCGAACGGGTATAAGCTCAGGTCGCCTCAGCGCAGGTGATTAGATGAATGCAAATCGCCCCTCTGGGGGCAACCTCTCTCAGGCCTGAACCCGTCCACATGGACGGCTTCGGCCTGTGGGGCAACTGTTCTGGACTGGGCCGTAGCCCACTGAAGTAACTGGGCTGGCCTCGAGCGGCCCAATAGTGAAGCAACGCTACCCAACCTAGATTCACAGATCAATGGCGGAGATTAAGCCATATGCGATCCGACGGTCACCCGCAGAACCTCTGAAGCTATATATATATATATATATATATATATATATATATATATATATATATATATATATATATATATATAGGGGTCTGACCTCAGCTAAAAGGTACGCACAAAAACATATCGTTACTCTGCTCGAAATTCACCCCCACTGACTTGGGCGTTGGAGTACCATTGCAGGTACACGCCGCGGGAGCTCCGAACGCGACCAACCACAACTCGAGGCCGGATACAACGCCTCTCGCACCTGAGTTAAAGAGCCAACATCAGCAAAGGGACGTACTCATCTAATCAAAGGAACTAATCGCCCTTCGCAGGGTCAGTTCAAAATGTATACGGCAATTAGATTGAATGAAAATTGGGGGTATGTAAGTTATATCTGCGAAAAATAATTGAACTAGAAAACAAACATTTCCAGCAAATCTTGTGGTGATACTATTGGGAACCAAGGGGTATCTATTTCCAAAGATACAATCATAGTTCTGCATTTTACAAAGAACGTTCTATTGTGTTGTTGAATATCATCAGAATTTGACAAACACAAATCTTTGATCTCTAAAATACTGGTAAGTACCATAAAATTATTCTTCCCTTCAACATTTGAAACATTATCTAACCATATTTCAAAAAATCTAAAAAAAACCCAGAAAAAATTATTTCAATATGACCTGATGCATATTATCTCTAGATTGTAGAGATAATATTGAAATGTTGAAGAACTTCTTATTTGGTGAATTCCACCGTCAAATTGATGCTTAATATTTTACAAACTTTAAGAACTAGTTATTATTTTATAGTAGCACACAAAACATTAGTCTACGAATTTAATTGCGGAGCATGTGTGATTGTAATGATGCGAACACAATTGATTCATCAAGAAACATGGAGGAGACATTTTTTTTCGTTTTAAATTAATTTTCTTGAAAAATATGTTACCGGCGGATTTGTAAGGATTTCCGGCGGATTTGTAAGGATTACCGGCGGTTTTTTCCTTTTTTCCGGCGGATTTGGCGCCGATAATTACAGGCGGAACTAAGAATTTACCGACGGATTTTAAAAGGTAATTACCGGCGGATTTTGAGTAGTTATCGGCGGAAAATCCGCCGGTAACCGTTACCTGCGGGCAAATTTCCGGCCAAAAATATCCGCCGGTAATTCACCGGAAATTCCCAAAATTCTTGTAGTGTCTGGGAAGGATCTGGAACAATGGCTATTGAACGATGCTTTTTTGTCTTGGATTTGTTACTGTTGATAGCGTCGTTGGCGTCTCCATCAGCGTCTCCGTCGGCATCGTCGTGAAGGCTACAACAACCACACTCTCTCTCACCTCAACCCATGTTTGCCTTCTTCTCTTTGATAGTGTCGATTGAGAGAGAAGTGAGGGGATAAAATTGAGTTTCAACTTCAAGTTGATCATCTCCATCGCAACCAGAAAGTGAAATGAAAGCAAAAATAAGAACCAAATTATATCATCTTTCTGATGAAATGTTTAGCCTCAAAGTTACTGATATAATATTAACATGCAAATAAGAAATGCACAAATTAACCACCGGTCACCACTGAAGGTCCCTTATTCGAGGTTTAATCCCTAACAAACAAAATTCCCAATTGCCAATTCAATTCAATGTAACAATAAGTGAGAGTGGGATAACAGAGTAGAGAGATAGAAAGATGAGGATGCTAACCGGAGAGGTAGCCGACGGTGACGGAAACGCCGGTGGTGGTGACGAAACTGCCAAAAATTGAACAAAAAAACAATATTAAATTAAATTTAACACAAAAAATACAAATACACGAAAGTACATAATCTAATTAAAAAGAAGAAGAAGGAATAGCAACAAATCTGCACAGCAAAAATGGATAATCCCTATTTTCTTCTTTCTCATTTTTTGGGTTAACTGGACAACCACAAACAAAATTTGTAACCCAAAGAATCCCAAATGAAAATAGTTTCAAGATTAAAAAAAGGGAGAAGATGAACATGCAAATCTGATTTTGGGTGAACCTTATGATTTAAGAAGCCACTACTTGTATTCATTCATTCTTCATCTTCTTCGCTTTGTTTTTCTTCTTCTCTGATATTTGGTTTTGCGATCTTCCTTTTTTCTCCCTGTGTTGGTTTCGCTTTGTTATTCTTTCTCACTGTCTTTCGATTTTTCCCCTTTTCATCTTCCCTTTGTTCTTCTTTCTCTCCGTCATGTGGGAGTGGCAGAAAGGAAATGACAAGTTCACATCGGAGTGGCATGAATGAAGACACATGGCCGCGTTCTATTGGCTGGGGCTTTTGGGCGGGAATGTGAAAAATTTTGGCGCCAAAATTAGCTGGAGGATGACGTCATGATAACGTGGAGACTACCACAATATTTAGATTTTAAGATAAGATGACATTACTTATATTTTTTATGTTATCTTTACAGGCAAGGTCGGCGAAGGTTAGGTATTTGTTGCAGGGCATAATAGACGAAGGGAGGACATAGGATATGAGACCCCAGTCTGGCAGAGTATGCAACATGTGTGCGGAAATTCCAAGGGGCATTAAATTCAAGGGACATTAAAGGAGGGAATTAATAATTTAATAATTAAAATATAAAATGATTTAGTGCAAAGAGTAGTACCTCAACAAACAAACTTGCTAATTGTGCCAATGTGGTTTATAAAGATGAAACTTGCTTTTTCTAAATGTTGTTTTCTGCATGCAATGGGGAATCCTCAAATTCTTGAAGCAGCCGCAGATGTGGTATGTGATAAATATTCTAGTGGATGGTGGATTATTTTTTTATTATTATTTTATTCTTTGTCTTGGTTTTGTGCTACCTACTTTAATCTATGCTTTCTAAATTGAAATTAATGGATCCTCTGCTACGGTTCTATGATGCACCCACGTTAGGAGCCATGAGATTTAGAGAGAATAAAAAATATAAAACAGTGTTTGATCTAATGGCTCCTGCAGTATCTATACAATGCAGCTAGGGGTGCACAAAACATCCGGTTATCTAAATTTATCCAAATCTATGTCCAAAACTATTTTAAAAATGACCATATATTTGGATTTGGTTATGTCCATATCCATATTATTTTTTGGGATTGGATTTGGATGTCCATATTTTATAACTAGATAAAATATCCATATCCAATCAAACTTAACCAAGCCATTGACCACCGTTGACCGCCGTTGACCACCGTTGACCACCGTTGACCGCCGTTGACCGCCGTTGACCACCGTTGACCACCGTTGACCGGCGTTGACCACCGTTGACCGGCGTTGACCGCCACCAGAACTCCGCCACCGGCCACCACTAGAACCACCTCCATATATAAATATGTATTTATATTTATATTTATATATATTATATAACTATTATATTATAGATATTAAAAATATAAAAACCGGTTAAAAATTCAAAATCCGGTTAATAATCCAAACACCGGTTATAAAATCTGGTTATGGATATAACCGGTTAAATAACCGGTTTTACAAAATAATAACCAGTTACACTAATTTGGTTATGGGACCAATTATATAAACCGGATATTTAGTGGTTATGGATTGGTTTTTTAACCATGGACATTTTGTGCACCCCTAAATGCAGCCTCTGCAAAAGATCTGTAAGCATATATATGTGTATGTTGGTGGTGAACTAAGTAAGGTCGGGGGATCCGATCAAATGAACTAGGGAGGGAGAAGGAATTTACTTTTGATGAAGAAATAAATAGATGGAAAATGTTTTGTCTACAAAGTCGCGATGAAGTTTTAACCTATGACCTTATGCCACCTATCCAAACCCCATTAGCCTCATATTTGTGGCTTAAACACAATGAAGATGATAATAGGAACTATCATTTACAAGAATTTGGCTATTGAAAAGCAGCTAAGGCGTTGGAAGAGAATTTGTAAGAATTCTCTGACTAATGATACCTCTCCAACTCGAACCCCCATCATCCAATAAACGCCACTTCCATTTAGCTAGAAGAGCTATGTTAAAAAGTATGAGATTTTTAATGCCAAGTCTACCTTCATTCTTAGGTTTAAAACTTTGTCTCAAGCAACCCAATACAAACCCCGAGCATCATCTTTGACTCCCCACAGAAAATCCCTTTGGATCTTAATCAAACCTTTGTTTGTGATATGTGATCAGAAGTAATAAACTTGGTCGTCATAGTGAACATCAGTGTGGTAACAACTAGTGTAGGGTGTATCATGGACTCCAATGTAAGAACCAATTGATGATTTGTGGTAGGAGTAAGCGGGACTGAATTGACGAGTCTTTATTATATACAGGGCGCAAAGGGTAGTTGATAGATTGGTTACCGCAAAAATAATATATGTACTTAAATAAGTAGGTATATTTTATATTTAGCTACCACAGACAAGTTTATTTGTATAAGAAGATAAAATAACAACAACAGATTTATTAGTTTAAGTCTATTAGTCTATTATTATCCCATACAAATATGGTGATTTTTATCAACTTGGTGGGTTTAGTCTCTCTATTTTACTTTTGACAATTTTGGTCCCTAATTTTCTTAATTTGACAATTTTTGTCCTCAAAATCATAAGTTGTTTGCACTTTTGGTCCAAAAAAATTTTGAATTTGAGAAAATAGGAGACCAAAATTGCAAAATTCATGATTTTTGGTTACCAAAAACCTAACAGTGCAATGAAAAAATTACGGCGACCAAAATTGTCAAATTAGGGGAGCAAAATCGTCAGTAGTATAATAGAATTTCCAAACTCGTAAATCGAAGAAAGTTGGAAAACAAAAATTCAAGTAAACTTGTATATTTTGCCTCTCCATAAAATTTATGCCGGTTCCACCACTTATTTGAGATCACGAACTACACGTTGTCATCCTTGTGACGTTATGATCCATGTGCTTGTTAATGGTACAACTTGAAGAGTAAACTTCCAAAGTAGGCCTTAGCCAATCTGGTTGGAACAATAAATTTATTAAAAATGTTACTTTAATCTTTCAAGTTATTATTGATTACGTTTTTAGTAATGTTGTTATAATATTTGAATCAACCTTAATTTTTCTAACCCTATATCTCATTTTCTCTCCGTATCTTTCTTCTAATCACATTATTTACCTACTCAAGAGTTCGAATCCAGCATTGGGCACGCAGTAGTGTTAAAATCTCTTGAGAGAGAGTTTTACCCTTCATTGTAGTCCTACCCGGCTCAAGAGATTAGTCTTTGCAGTTGTGTTTAGAGATACTCAAATTATAAATAAAAAACATTATTCACCTATTACATTATCATATCACCCCCTCCCTTTGTTTCTCTGGGTGTTGGAGGAATTTTGGGTGTTCATAGATACTTTTATATTTGAAAATAGTCATTTAAAAAAACATGAGGAATGTTATTTAGCCAAAATGGTCTAGCCAGAAATAGCCAAAAACCAAGTTATAACACAAATTAATCAAGTTTTATAAACCATTAACCAACCTGCTTTTTCACAGTTTTCTAGGTCATTGACTAAAAACTGTGAAAAAACAGGTTGATTAATGACTTATAAAACTTGATTAATTGGTGTTGTAACTTGATTTTTGGCTATTTTTTGTTAGAACATTTTTGCTAAATAACATTACTCAAAAAAAAAAACATTTATATCAAGAGTTGGTTAAATTGAAATAAGCAGCGGTTAAAACAGTTTAAGAATTGGGAGATGGGAAACTAGTGTAGCCAAGAGCTACATCCCTGAATTTAATCTTGTAATTATGCACTTGAATTTAGTTCTGACTTTTGAGTAGTTTTGCCTTTAGTGGTTTGTCTGTATATTGTCCTTTTAATTTTTCATTCGACAAGAATGTGCAAATGCATAGCCAGGAAAATAGGCTTAATTATTGACGGAACTCCACTTCTCTTGTGCAAATCTTCTTATACTGAGCCACCAAACACGTGAAAAGCAGTGATTAGAAAAACATACCTAATGCCTATTAATCCACATTCTTAAATAATTGGTCTATCATCTAGTAAATCATCTACTATAATTCAAAGACATTGGAAACCCCATATAGACTATATAGAGTAAGTGGGGTTTATTTGACATTTTCCTATAGTTTTCTTCTCACGCTTGAGTAGGGTATTTAGCCCTTCTTCTTGGACTGTCGCCACAAACAATTTGATACTTTTGTCCATATTTTCAACTCTCTCATTTGAAAACTTGAAAACACACTCCACTCACTTTAAACTTGTGATTGGAATAATGTACTTTACAATAGCTGTCTACTCATTAAAGGCAGCCATAAATTCTAAGAAAGAAAAATGAGAGAGTAGATGTGTCAACATAAATGAGGATTTTATTTTATTTTTTTAAAAAAAATTATATTTGGTTTGAAGAGGAGGGGAAGATGCGTATCAATTTCAAAAAGCTTAGCTGGGCCAAGGACCAGAGTTGAAAACTAAAAAATCTTAACAGAATTGATATCATTCATACTAAGCAACTTCCTTTTATATGCAGTGGGCTACATAAATCTCTAATGGAGTTACATCTAATTACTTAAAAAAGATCTGTTCTCATAGTTGCAGGCTCGCCCCAAATAGGTGGTTTTCTAAGTATTATTCTCTGTCAATGACAGAAACAACGTAACGCAAATATTGCTAATCATATTGATAAGTACTAATTATTTCATTTCTAGTAGGATTGAGATAGGAAAAGACTTGATGAATTTCATGCTCTCGTGAAGCCAGATATCATTAATAATAGCATTGGTTAACAAGCTTAAGGCCGTTCAGTGTAATATAATCCTAATTTAATTTGCTAATATTAAACTAAATGAACCAACTAAGTCAACAGGTCAGAAAATAAGAATTATATTTATAAAATATTCCATCAATTATCCAAGTGCAAGAAAATGGTTGGCGAGCAATGAGATATGGGCTAATGGGTGAATATTGGCTTTTCAAGGGTTTAAAAGAAGAAAACTCAACCAAGACAACTTGTTTTTGTTGAAGTATATTTGCCCTCTTCAGTATGAGAGAGAAACAGTAGGTGGGAAATGAGATTCTGATCTGATTTCATAGAAAAGAAAAAGGAAATAAGGTTTGGTAAAGGGTAGAAAAACGTTCGAAATTGATCCCCTTTTTAGGAATTTGATCAAGGTCTATTTGTCCGATTTGAGTATGTGGATTCCATTCTGTTTTACCATTATTTTATTAATATCTTTATTTTCCTTTTTCTCTAAGTTCTACCTCCCTTGTTTCCTTCCATAAAACCTCAACAAAAAGCACAAACAAACAAGTTCTTTCATTCTCTGATTCGTTATTCCATTTCTTTTTTACCAATGGGCAGCGCGTGCAAGTCAAGTCTTTTTCCCCCCCACAAGTCTATCACAATTCACTGCCCTCCCCAACACGTTTGTATCCGTCCAATATCTCATAGTCACAAAATATTCAGTGTCCCAGTTTAACTGAAATCATTCGCATCCTTGTACTAATATTCATATTCATGGATCTGACTGTCCAGTAACCTAGATTGGAGAAAGAACCGTATCATATATATAATTCACAGAGCAAAATGTCATCAGCAGAAAAACCCAGCTCCAAAGGACAAGCATGGTTAGATGAATAGCTTAACTTTATGCTTCTTATACAATCAATTTCTACAAGATTTTCTTTTAACATTACAACTCTACTCTGCAGGTTCTGCACTACTGGATTACCAAGTGATATTGTGGTTGAAGTGGATGACATGACCTTCCATCTCCACAAGGTAAACAGAATATCAATTTTACTCATGCAAAAACACACACACAAACATGGGTCTATTTCCAATTACAGTAGCGACAATAACATGTCTATGAAATTTGTCGTTAATACCTATTGCAGTTTCCTCTGATGTCAAAAAGTCGAAAGCTACACTACCTTATAACCCAGCAAGAAGAAGCAACGATGCAGTCCACTGTTCCACAGCAACAAGACGAAGACGAAGATGAAATTGTTGAAGAACAGTGTCACGTAACGTTCTCTGCTTTCCCTGGTGGCTCCGAGGCTTTCGAGATGGCGGCGAAATTCTGTTACGGTGTTAAGATGGATTTGTCCCCTTCCAATGTTGCTTCCCTTCGGTGCGCCGGTGAGTTTCTGGAGATGACTGAAGATTACTCTGAGGACAATCTCATTTCCAAGACGGAGAGGTTTCTATCTCAGCAGGTGCTCAACAGCCTTGCCGACTCCATCAAAACCCTAAAATCCTGCGAGCGATTGATGCCTATGGCGGACACTTTGTCAATCACACAGACGTGTATCGATTCTGTTGTCTCCAGAGCTTCGTCGGCGGATCTATCGTTATTTGGTTGGCCGGTGGGCGATGCCGTTGCTTCTGCATCCAAACAGATCCTTTGGAATGGAATTGACCCTGCAGGAAGAAGAAACGCCCCCGGCGACTCTTGGTTTGAAGATCTGGCTCTTCTGCGTTTGCCTCTGTTCAAGCGATTGATTAACGCTATGAAAGTGGCGGACCTTAGTGGCGAGATTATTGAGAGTTGCGTTATGTATTACGCCAGAAAGTACATTCCAGGTGTTTCGAGATCAAGTAGGAAGGCTTTACCGTCGTCGGCGGCAGTTTCATCAGAGGCGGAGCAGAAAGAGATTCTGGATACCGTTGTTTCAAATCTTCCACTTGAGAAGAATTTGAAATCATCGACGGCGACAAGGTTTCTGTTCGGATTGCTGCGAACGGCGAATATACTTAACGCTTCTGAAGGATGTAGAGACTCATTGGAGAAGAAGATAGGGTTGCAACTTGAAGAAGCCACGCTCGACGATCTTCTCGTGCCGAGCTATTCGTATCTGAACGAAACTCTATACGATGTCGATTGCGTGGCCAGGATTTTAGGACATTTTCTTGATGGCTTAGAAGCAAGAAACGCCGCCGAAGTAGAAACAGTGGAAGGAGGTGACGGCGCGACGACATCGCCGGCGTTGATGCTTGTCGGAAAACTCATCGACGGCTATCTCTCCGAAATAGCTTCCGACGCGAATCTCAAACCGGAAAGATTCTACAATTTCGCTATTTCTCTTCCCGATCAGGCCAGACTCTTCGACGACGGCCTATACCGTGCCGTCGATGTGTATCTCAAGGTAAATAAAAACTACTTACCAATTTTCGTTTCTCATTTTCACAAACCGATTCTTCAGATTTAGTGATGAAATTGCTAATTTACAGGCACATCCATGGGTTTCGGAATCGGAGAGGGAGAAGATTTGCGGATTACTTGACTGTCAAAAGCTAACGCTAGAGGCCTGCACGCACGCGGCGCAGAACGAGAGGCTTCCACTGCGCGCAGTGGTTCAGGTACTTTTCTTCGAACAGCTTCAACTCCGTCACGCCATCGCGGAGACATTGATGACGGCGGAGACAGCAGCCGAGACCGGACGTCACTCCGCGGCACTAGAACATGGAGAATTAGATGGCGGAGAAACATTACAGTTAGGGTTAGGATCAGATCACGTGCAGGATGGAACCAACACGTGGCGAGGGACGGTGAGAGAGAATCAGGTGTTACGCTTGGATATGGATAGCATGAGGACGCGAGTGCATCAACTGGAACGCGAGTGCTCCTCGATGAAAAGAGTGATCGCTAAGATTGATAAGCCCGCCACACACGGCGGTGGTTGGGGGGCGTCGCTAGGCCGGAAACTTGGTTGCAAGTATAAAACTCAGGTTTGTGACTCGCATCGATCAGCGGTTGTTGATACGCGCAAGGGACGCCATCAACAAGCGCAGCAGCATCATCCTCATCAAGAATAGGCATCACGCTAAATTTCCTCTTGTCACGTGAGGATATCATTATCGTTGGTGTAAAGTTCATAGGTTCCCCATTGTAATTGTTCATTTTTCCATCTTTAATTCTCCATAAATTTTTAATTATTCCCAATTCACCATAGTGATTTTACTTTAAAGTTTGTTGTATGGGATCAATAACACTCGGATGAGATGGTAGGAGTCTATTCCATCTTAACCAAGGTTTTGAGTTCGAATCTAGCATTGAACATGCAGCAGTGTTAAATCTCTTGAGGGAGAGCTTTGCGGCCCACTGTGGTCTTACCTGGCTCGAGAGATTGGTCTCTACAGTTGTGCATATATGATACCTGATTTATACCAATCAAAGTTGCCCGACAAAAATAAACATAATTATAAAAGAGGATACTCGGTTTATACCGATCAAAGTTGCCCGACAAAATTGAACTTAATTATAAAATGGATAAATGTAGATGCATTTTTTTCACTTAATTCAAAATATATAAACTTAATTACTTAAGTTAAAATTTACTGACACGTATCAACTGGTCAACATTATTAAGTTAGATATCATGTTGTGCATTGAACAATGAAACTTGTGGTGATAAGTGTGAATTTCAAACGTCACTTGCCACTCTATTTATACACCAAAAATTACTATACAAATAATATATGACTTCAAAAACATTTCGTTAAATTATGACCTTTTCACCAATATGCAACTCTAATCCAGAATATTAGAGATATATTGGACTATGATTGGAATATGCAATTGGTTCACACTCTTTAGAGAAGGAAATGTTGATGCAGACTACCTTGCTAAAATGGGTTCAAATGGTAGCTGCTCTTGGACCATCCATCTCCAACCTCGTTCAGAAATGTCAGATATCATTGCTGCAGATGCAGCAAGAGTGCTAGTGGCTCGGTCTTAGTGTTTTTCAGTTTTTCTTTTCTTTTCCTTTTTGATTTTCCTTTTCCTAATTGTACCGAAAAAATGACCCTCTGCAGTCGAAAAAAAAAGTTGATTATTTTTTTTGACAATATTGATTATCACTATGTTTTTACATAATATATATTTGAAGTGTACCCTACTCGAGTTCGGATGGTTCGGTCTGGTAAGGCTCCTGTGGAGGTCGGTGCTTAGAGTCCAAGCTGAGGATGGACCAGCAATGACACTCAAATGCTCAAGTCAGCGAAAGGAAGTAATAGTGAGGTAGCTATAATGAATGTATACATGGCCTAGTTGATGAGCTGGTATTTATAGGCGCCAGGTGCTCTTGGGGTGCATCCAGCGCATGAGTGAGCTGGTATGCTGTGGACCATTGGATCCAGGCTCGCGCTCACAGTTGTTGATAGCTGCAGCACACAGATCGCCAATTTGCATAAGCACAGCGCACGGCTTGTTGATGAGAGGGGTTATGTCTCGCGTGATTGGGCTGTTTCCTGACCCAAAGTCGGATTCGTGCTTCTCGCCCTGTCCGGAATAATATTGAATAAAGCAAAATGATATTATTGATTTGTTAGAGTGAAAAGATGTAGTCCAGTCAATTTACTTTCTTTTAGTAAAAAGCCACTAAGGGAGTGTTTGACTCCTAGGCAACAATTATTGGGAAGACTGGGTTTGTAACTGTTGAGCTGACCCGCCTTTTGAGATGATGGGGATGTGCTGAGAAAGTGAGAAGCATATATTATAGTGGGTGGCATGTTGGAGACAGAGTGATGATGGGTAATGGACATTCTAGTTGTTTTTTCTTCTAAGTTTGTGTGATTAACAACAGTAGTCGGAGTCGATCACACACTTTTTTTTTTGATGTAAGATCACACTCATTGTTGCTTCTAATAAAAGATGCGATTACGTTAAATTACTTTTCTAAACTGAAAGTACTCCTGATCATCATTTATAAAAAAAAGAAAGAGTACCCGTGATCATCATTCGCAGAAACAGCTACAAAAGGTTTCTCTGTGTAAAAAAAAAGCTACAAGAAAGGTTTCTATACTTCGAGTTAAATGCCACAGTATTATTGCTTAGCTGCAGCCTGCAGCTTCTTCTTGGGTGTGCAATTGTAATTGGATCATCTTTTCCTCTTTTTTCTCTATCACAAAATATACAAATGGGAGGAGAGAAATGATGATTGAAAAGTTATAAATAACGATGAGAGAGTAAAATTAATAGAGAGACATGGAGGATGGAGAGAGATGTAGGGAAAATGCAAAGTAGAGGATCTAAGTCTGTGCGCAATTTAGTCATGGGTTGTGAGTTAGGATATACACAAGTATTTGTTGTCTCAAGTTGAAGAAAGATTGACACTACATGTAGTACATAATAATAATAATAATAATAATAATAATGTTGTTTTTCGATCACATCATGCCATATGGATTAATTATTAAAAAAATAACTAAAAGATAATAAATAATATTAATAACAAATCTGTGTGTCATAGTGTGACTAGAAGCCAACACTAACTACACATATGGAACAATACCTAAGTTTTTTTTTCTAATAGTTATTGTATTTTCTTTTGTATATTTGTCACACACTTGATTGAATAACATCATCCATAATGTTGCAACTCTCATTTGAGTACTTAAGTGGGTCCAATATGTACACATCATTTATTTATAATTTTTTAATAGTAGTATCTAATAAGTACTTCACCTCCCTAATCACCCGCAACAAAATTTACTAAATGGGTCTCATTAATACTTTTTTTATTAGTTTTTTTTTCAAAAAGTTGTGGGACATGTGTGTCAGAGGAGAGAAGGTACATATCCAAGACTTCATCTCTAATAGGTACCCATTTTATATTCTCCCAACGAGCGTACCTAATAAATTTTAAGTCTTAACAACTAAGAAACTCCCATTAGGGATGCTCTAAGTATTTGAGAGGCCAGGATCTAAACTCATTGCATTGTGAGAAAGTCGATTCCATCTATTAGTTTGACTGGTTTTATAGTACTCATTTCACTTTTGATGTTTTGGCAATGACAATATATATGTGCACTAAAATAAAATACTCTCATTTAATAGTTTGGCTTGGGTGTTGGTGTTTAGTAAAAACTCAAGCATAATAATCTATGAAGCCCCGATACTTCAAAAATGGAGACGTACCCGTGTCGGATACGTATCTGATACCGATACTTCCCGATACGTACTCAAAGAGTATCCAATAATTTTTGAATTCTTTTTAAAAAATATTTGACTCAATACATTTCAGATACATCTTTGATACTTCTTACCAACTAATGATACTTCTCAGATACTTTTTCGATACCTCTTACCAACTAAGCACATGATTGTCACTCATATATGATACACTTTAATACCTCAATAACTAAAAGACAAAATTACATATTTTTTCGTAATACAATAATAGAATAAATAATACATTGTGATATGAGTGTGATAAATATACGTAACTATCTCTACTTGATATGATCACAAGTATTTATTTTTACAATGTGATGATCATATATTGATTAATGCTATGCTTATGTTTTATTGAGCAACTATGTACTAATATGAATATCTTAGTCTATAAAACGTCATCTATTTCTGCCACTAACTATTCGGATTATACGATTTCGGATGGTCTCAGTTTTTCATCCACCTTTACTTTTTATGACTAGTCACTCATACATAGGCGTGTCGGCTGTCCTCTTCCTTTCATCCATATATTTTCTGTTTGATTTGTTTTATCTATTTGGGCAGGTTTTTTCGTATCTATAAAATGCAATATTTCAGTTTTTCATCTTTGTTTTTTTCTATTTGTGTTTCTATTCTATTTTGTTTTTTCTGTTATGTTTATATATATTTAAATTTTAATTTAATTTTTTATTAGAGTATCCCAGCCGTATCGTATCTTGGTTTTCAAAATTTTCTCGTATCCCCGTATCAGCATTGTGTCGTATCCCGTATCGTATCCTGTACCCGGGTTTCATAGATAATAATCTCTTAATCTCTTGAAACATCAAGGGTATAATTGGAAGCAAATAATTAATTTAACATTGAATTTGTAAAATATCAAAAAAAATTGGTACACAATTAGAAGGCTAAAACATCAAAAATTATGAAATTGAAGGAGTTTAAAATTTAAATTTTATCTCAGATATACCCTGATATTAAATCTGTTGATTATGGTGCATTGGTTAAAGGGCATATGTGACATTTGCATCAACAACTAACTGAACATAATTAGTTAGCATGCTGTTAGGGTTGGTTATCAGAAAAAGTCTGTTATCCTACCCTTTCTCGGTTACCTATTCCAGTTCAAATCTAACATTGAAGTCATTAGCTATAAATAGAGCTTTCAATGAGTTATTCCACACGAGAGTGAAGAGTTTTGAAACTGTATTCACCAAGAAGATATTCTTTCTTGAGAGAGCCTAGGATATAGGACACGGTGTAAAGGGAGAAAGGGTGGCGTGAGGCAAAAAGTTGAGAGAAAACCAAAAGGGGTTCTTCACTACAAAAAAAAAAGCAGTATAGGTGACGGATTTTTCCGTCGCTAATGACCAAAAATTCGTCGCTAATGTGCCTTAGGGAGGGAATTAGCGACGGAACAAATCACTCGCTAAAAATGGTCTCGCTAATGGTTAGCGACGGAAGTTAGCGACAGAATTTAGCGAGGGACATTCCGTCGCTAATCACCTCTTAATCCGTGTTTTTTTTAAAAAAAAACGCGTCTTCGTCATTAAAGTATATTATAAAATTATTTTTATAATAATTATTATAATATTATTAAATTATTAATATTCAGTATATTATAAAATTATTGTTATAATATTATTAAATTATAATATTGTTATAAAATTATTATAAAATTATTGTGAAATATGGTGGTGGTGGTGGTGGTGGTGGTAAAATATGGGAAGGAGTTTTTGTAGAGAGAGAGAGACGGTTACAGAGAGAGTGAGAGAGGAGAGAGAGAGAGAGAGAGAGAGAGAGAGAGAGAGAGAGAGAGAGGAGTGAGGGAGGAAGTTAATTTTGTGGTGGTAATGGTGGTGGTGGTGAAATATGGGAAGGAGTTTGTGTATAGAGAGAGAGAGAGAGACGGTTAGAGAGAGAGAGGGGTATGGTTAGAGAGAGGAGTGAGGGTGGAAGTTAATTTTGTGGTGGTGGTGGAGGTGAAATATGGGAAGAGGGTTTGTGTGAGAGAGAGAGAAGTGTGAGGATGAGAGGAGCTATGATGTGGTGGTGTATGGTGGGTTTGGGTAGAGAGAGGAGAGTAAGGGAGAAAGAGAGTGAAGTGTGAGAAAAGAAAAGAAGAAGAGAAGAGAGAAGAAGAGGAGGATTCGGTTTAATAAAAAAAATTTGAATTAGCGACGGATTTTAAATTTAGCGACGGATTTGAAAATGCGCAATTTCCAAGGAATTAGTGACGGAAATTTAGCGACGGATTTTAAATTTAGCAACGGATTTGAAAATGCGCAATTTCCAAGGAATTAGAGACGGAAATTTAGCGACGAAATTTAAATTTAGCGACGGATTTGAAAATGCGCAATTTCCAAGGAATTAATTAGTGATGGATTTTTTGCGACAGATTTTAAATTTAGCGACGGAATTTAAAATGGTGCAATTTCCAAGGTCTGCACAACGGTCACGTTAGCATTAGCGACGGATTTTTTGCAACGGATTTTAAATTTAGCGACGGAATTTAAATTTTTTGTTAAAAAAAGCGCGCCATCATCATTATTAGCGACGGATTTTGGTTCCCTCGTTAAAATCCCTCGCTACTTAAACATTAGCGACGGATTTTGGTTCCGTCGCTAATAAAGCATTTTTTTGTAGTGCTTCACCCTTGTATCAACAGTGATATTGAATGAAATCTGGACTTAAGCATTGCTTAAGCCCCCCAGATGTATGAATCACCGTTGATTCAGCACTGGGTCAACAAATCTTTGAGTTTGTGATTTTTTACCTTGCTTTTCTATCTGTTGTTTTTGCTCGCGATATCTGCACAAAGCGCCATTTGTATTGCTGGTTGAATTCCTCGCGTGATTTTGTGTTCCCAGCCTTACGCTAGATCATCATCTTCATCATTCTTGTGAAATCCGGTGCTCTATGCACTTGAGAAATTAGGGCGTGACAGAATCCTAATTTCTCGCTTCGTGTCTTCATGTGTTTGTGTTTGTTGCCTGTGTTTTGCTTCTCTGTGTGTGCATATTTTGCTCAAGTGTTCTGATCCTATTCCGGTGCGTTTTACTCATTGTTGCTTCTGTTTCATCTAGTTGGCTTACCTTTGGGTTATTCCATTGTGGATCAGTTTTGGGTCTTGAGTGGGCTAAAGGTATTGTTTGGCCCAACAATTGGCATCAACAATTGTTTGGTTCTTGGGGATCTTTGGTTTCTTGATCAAAATGAATAGCACAAAGTTCAATATTGAGAAATTTACGGGGGATAATTTGTGGCATCATTATGCAACTATCATTTGCAACGTTAATGAGCTTATTGCTAGAGATTGGAATGTTCAGTTGTTTCACACTTTGAGGGAAACTAATACTGTTGGACTATAGGATAACCTTAGAGTGGGGTGAATAAGGTTATATGCAAAACTTGAGTTTTTTTAATTTTAAGACAATGCTAGTTTAAATTAAATGCGGAATATAGAATTTAAACTATATGCACTGACCTAAGTACGCTATAGGTATGACAGATCTAGATGCGGTGATGTATTATGCTAACTACGCTTATGATTGGTTTTAACTATAAAAAGATATTTATGTTTAGCGCAGTATAACAATAAACAAACACAAATGACAAATAAAGTAAAAGAGTAGGGAAAGAGATACACCGTAATTTTTACGAGGTTCGGGATAAAAGCCCTACGTTCTCGGCCTCCGGCTTTGCAACCTTTGGACTTGATAACAACCACTATATGAGAAGAACTTCTTCAATGGTTACAAGCAAGCAACTTCCCTATAGCTAATCTCAATTAGCCCTAATTGAGAACTCGAGCACACAGCTAAGGATTTCACAACCACTTCAATCTCCTGATTGAACGACCCAAGAGCACCTCCCAGGATTTCAAACCAACTCAATATCCCCGATTGAGAGACCCAAGAACACTTCCCAGGATTTCAAAAACCGCTTCAATCTCCTGATTGAACGACCCAAGATCACCTCCCAGGATTTCAAACCAACTCAATCTCCCCGATTGAGAGACCCAAGAACACTTCCTAGGATTTCAAAAAACCGCTTCAATCTCCTGATTGAACGACCCAAGAATACTTCCCAGGATTTCCCAATAACCTCAAAATAGAAGATTACAAATGAGAACCTATGATCCAATCACTTCAGATAGTATGACAATATAGTAACTGAGAGAGATGAGTGATTTGGAAAATAGAAGAGCTTTAAAAGATATGAAAATGAAAAGCTCTTTTTTTCTCTTTTCTCAGATCTAGAAAGTGTATGTGAGAACTAGAGAAGATGTAGTGTATTGTAGTTTGCGGTGTGTTTGAAAATGTGAAGCTTAGCTTCCTATTTATAGGGATTCAAAAAACAACCGTTGAATTGAAACATTTAATTTTGAAGAAATCGATTATGGCCTTAATGCACAACAAGACATAATCGATTGTTTGATAAAAAAGGAAACATTGATGTTGCTTGTTAATCGATTATGTGTGAAGACAATCCAAGAGATAATCGATTCATTGCCTTTAGAAAATTAAAGGAATCGATTTCATTGTGTTTTAAAAAAGAAGGAAATCGATTCTTGAGACAACCTGAATAGGTAAGAATCGATTTCATGTTTAGTTAAAGTAAGGAGGAATCGATTCTTGGCTTTGGCTTGAGTATATGTATGAATCGATTCTTTGTTTTAACATTGGATAGGGAAATCGATTTCAAGATTTAAAATAGGACTAGGAAATCGATTTCATGATTTAGAAAATGATAGAATTCGATTTCTAGCTTTCCACAAAATTATTTTTAGGTTTAGGTGCCACCTTATGCATGCATGCAATTTTATAAAATATTTTTCAAACCCTAATTGATGCATCATGCATGTTTTCAAAAGTCATCTCTCAGCTACTAAAATGTCATAGACCTTAAGTGATAGGACCTTACATTGTGTCCTAAAGAAAGCGGATAAACAATTAGGTCTTGATTCTTCTACGGCGGCTTCTTCACCAAGCTGCTCCACTTTAATATTTCCTGCTTTTTGATTTCCGTCCTGTACTTCATTCAACTTGAACCATTAGTAGACAAGATGTAATTTGTTATCATACAAAACAAAGAGTGTTTGTCCTTGGTTCAACAAACTCCCCCTTTTTGATGATAACAAATTACATTATGCATAGGGAGACCATAATAAAGAAACAATGGCAGAAGCTCCCCCTAAGCATAAGCATATCAAAACAACACAACAGCAGATATTTTTCTCCCCCACATAATAACATGCATATTCTCTCCCCCTTTGTTTTCATCAAAAAGGAGGGGGGGTGAACACATAGATACGTAATCATACTATAACCTTGCAAAATCACGCAACAGTATCACATAGCATAAGATAGATCAAAAACAGTTTAATGCTATGCTCCCCCTTATTTGATGATCCCCTGATTAATTGTAGAGTTCAAAAATATTAGCCAAAAGAGGTGGACCATCACAGTTTAAAAAAGATCTTATAGAAAATAGGATACCTATGAGATATGTCATACTTGGTTCAACAATATAGGTACCATATTTAACTTCAAAAAAGGTTGCATCAAAGATCCAGCATAATAACACTTAAAAAAACTTTGATGCACACACAAAAAAAAAACTTTTATCTCACATATGTTTCTAATACTTGATAAAAATCTTAAGTTCTTCTATATAACACATTTTCAATAGAGGTGAATAAAAACTTTACCAATCTAACTTTCACCGGTCATTCTTTCTCTATTGTTGTTATCACAAGTCATATGACTGCTGTTTTTGAGTATTAAGAACCTTTTAGCGTCTCCAGTCACGAACTTCGAGTCTCTGCTATCAAGGTACCAATCCCCCATACCTTGAAGCATACACCTGCACTAAAATCAAGTAGAAAGTTTTGGTACCCAATTCTCTTTGGGTCCTTGTGGGTTAGTCATCAAGGGGTTTGTTTTCACAATCCACCTTGGTTTCTCACAGGCAGGTATAAGGGTACCAAGCTCACACAATTTATGAATAGGACATCTAAGTGAGCTATGGTTCCCTTTTTGACAATAAGTGCAAGAGAAAACAGTAGGTGTATAACTTGAAGTAGCAGCTACAAAGTTTACTTTCTTTTTCAAAACAGAGGAGGTGGAATTACCTTTATACCCGACACCTCTCCTATCAACATATTCATGTTGGGAGTGGAGTATCTTGGTTAAGGTCATTTCACCTGCCTCAAACCTTTTTAAAGATTCTTTTAAAATTTCTTTTTCAACCTTGGTTTTTTTTAAAATTTTGTTTAAGCTCAAGAAGCTCAAGGTTGAGAGGTTTAATTTCAAGTAGCTCATTCTTCAACTTAGCTACCTCATTTTCAAGAGTCTCAATTTGAGTAATCATGCTTTTGTTGCTCTTTGTCAATTTCTTAGATGTTAACAAGAGAGCTTCATGTTCAAAATAAAGAGCTTCAAAAGCCTCACTCAAATCTTGACTACTATACATATCATCATGCATAAGTGAATCAGAAAGATTATGGTTATCAAGGACTACCTCAGATGTTTCATTTTCCATATGAGAAACAGCATTGGCAGTCTGCTCTTCTTCATTTGTTTCACTATCAGTGCCAAGACTGTCCCATATAGTCTTAGGTGTTTCACTTGCCGTGAGACAAATAGCATTTGCAACCTCCTCTTCTTCATCAGAATCACTATCAGTATCAGAATAGTCCCATGTAGCCTTTTTAGCTTTCTTCTGTTGGTACTTGGATTTCTTTGAGTAGTCACCCTTTCCAAGCTTGTTGAATCTCATGAATTCTTCAAACAGTTTAGTCATGTCTTCATCATCGGATTCATCATCAGACTCAACCTTTTTCCTTGCCACCTTAGGAGTTTTAGCAGCAAGATCAAGAGACTTCTTTTCTTTGACTACTTCCTTTTCTCGAACTTTCTTCGCGGCCAATACCACCTCAAATGCAAGAAGTGACCCGATCAAGTCTTCTTGGGGCCGAGTGCCAATATCTTTGGCTTCAGTGATTGCACAAGTTTTTGGAAAGAACTCGCTGGTCAGGGATGCAAGAATCTTCCCATTTATATCCTTTGTAGAATACTTCTTCCCCAGTGCCCTCAAGTTGTTCACTATCAGATTCAGTCTCTGGTGCATAGCTGCAACAGATTCACCTTCCTTCATTTTGAAGGCTTCATACTCAGAAGTGAGGATTCTGATTTTTGTATCCTTCACTTGGCTTGTACCGACATGTGTAGCTTCCAAACAATCCCAGATTTCTTTTGCTGTCTGACACCCTTTTACTCTTCCATATTCTTCTTCACATAGAGATAAGTGAAGAATGTTCATTGCTTCGGCGTTTTGAGAGATTTTGTTTAACTCAGACCTTCTCAGCTCACTCAGATCAATGGTGTAGATATCTTCAACAGGAACTTCTTCTGCTTTGCCAGTATCTTGAATTTTTGTAGTATCTCCGCCAACAGCACCACCAGGTTTTTTAATTTTGATTTTCATCGGAATCAGTGGTCCATCAACAATAATCCTCCATAGGGTGAAGTCTATAGCCTGCACATGACACTTCATTCGACTACTCCAGTAGTCATAATTAGTCCCATCAAACAGGGGTGGCCTATTGAAGGACATCCCCTCTTTCATAAAAGAACCCATGATCACAGATAAATAAAATAAATAAAATTGCGAGATGTTAAGCTCTATATGCAATTTCTAGCTCTGATAGCACTTGTTGGACTATAGGATAACCTTAGAGGGGGGTGAATAAGGTTATATGCAAAACTTGAGTTCTTTTTAATTTTAAGACACTGCTAGTTTAAATTAAATGCGGAATATAGAATTTAAACTATATGCACTGACCTAAGTACGCTATAGGTATGACAGATCTAGATGCGGTGATGTATTATGCTAACTACGCTTATGATTGGTTTTAACTATAGACAGATATTTATGTTTAGCGCAGTATAACAATAAACAAACACAAATGACAAATAAAGTAAAAGAGTAGGGAAAGAGATACACCGTAATTTTTACGAGGTTCGGGATAAAAGCCCTACGTCATCGGCCTCCGGCTTTGCAACCTTTGGACTCGATAACAACCACTATATGAGAAGAACCTCTTCAATGTTTACAAGCAAGCAACTTCCCTATAGCTAATCTCAATTAACCCTAATTGAGAACCCGGGCACACAGCTTCAATCTCCTGATTGAACGACCCAAGAGCACCTCCCAGGATTTCAAACCAACTCAATCTCCCCGATTGAGAGACCCAAGAAAACTTCCCAGAATTTCAAAAACCGCTTCAATCTCCTGATTGAACGACCCAAGATCACCTCCCAGGATTTCAAACCAACTCAATCTCCCCGATTGAGAGACCCAAGAACACTTCCCAGGATTTCAAAAAACCGCTTCAATCTCCTGATTGAACGACCCAAGAATACTTCCCAGGATTTCGCAATAACCTCAAAATAGAAGATTACAAATGAGAACCTATGATCCAATCACTTCAGACAGTATGACAATATAGTAACTGAGAGAGATGAGTGATTTGGAAAATAGAAGAGCTTTAAAAGATATGAAAATGAAAAGCTCTTTTTTTCTCTTTTCTCAGATCTAGAAAGTGTATGTGAGAACTAGAGAAGATGTAGTGTATTGTAGTTTGAGGTGTGTTTGAAAATGTGAAGCTTAGCTTCCTATTTACAGGGATTCAAAAAACAACCGTTGAATTGAAACATTTATTTTTGAAGAAATCGATTATGGCCTTAATGCATAACAGGACATAATCGATTGTTTGATAAAAAAGGAAACATTGATGTTGCTTGTTAATCGATTATGTGTGAAGACAATCCAAGAGATAATCGATTCATTGCCTTTAGAAAATTAAAGGAATCGATTTCATTGTGTTTTAAAAAAGAAGGAAATCGATTCTTGAGACAACCTGAATAGGTAAGAATCAATTTCATGTTTAGTTAAAGTAAGGAGGAATCGATTCTTGGCTTTGGCTTGAGTATATGTATGAATCGATTCTTTGTTTTAACATTGGATAGGGAAATCGATTTCAAGCTTTAAAATAGGACTAGGAAATCGATTTCATGATTTAGAAAATGATAGAAATCGATTTCTAGCTTTCCAAAAAATTATTTTTAGGTTTAGATGCCACCTTATGCATGCATGCAATTTTATAAAATATTTTTCAAACCCTAATTGATGCATCATGCATGTTTTCAAAAGTCATCTCTCAGCTACTAAAATGTCATAGACCTTAAGTGATAGGACATTACACTGTGTCCTAAAGAAAGCGGATAAACAATTAGGTCTTGATTCTTCTACGGCGGCTTCTTCACCAAGCTGCTCCACTTTAATATTTCCTGCTTTTTGATTTCCGTCATGTACTTCATTCAACTTGAACCATTAGTAGACAAGATGTAATTTGTTATCATACAAAACAAATAGTGTTTGTCCTTGGTTCAACAAACTCCCCCCCTTTTGATGATAACAAATTACATTATGCATAGGGAGGCCATAATAAAGAAACAATGGCAGAAGCTCCCCCTAAGCATAAGCATATCAAAACAGCACAGCAGCAGATATTTTTCTCCCCCACATAATAACATGCATATTCTCCCCCCCTTTGTTTTCATCAAAAAGGAGGGGGGGTGAACACATAGATACATAATCATACTATAACCTTGCAAAATCACGCAACAGTATCACATAGCATAAGATAGATCAAAAACAGTTTAATGCTATGCTCCCCCTTACTTGATGATCCCCTGATTAAAAAATATTAGCCAAAAGAGGTGGACCATCACAGTTTAAAAAAGATCTTATAGAAAATAGGATACCCATGAGATATGTCATACTTGGTTCAACAATATAGGTACCACTACAAGAAAATCGACGATTTCCGACGGCAAAATCCGTCGGAAACGCACTGATTTTCGTCGCAAATTAACGTTTCCGACGGACTTTCCGACGGACAAATTTTCGTCGCAAAATCGCTCGTCGGAAATCGTTTCCGACGGAGTTTTTCGTCGCAAATGTCTCCGTCGCAAAGTCGTCGGAAATCCGTCGCAAATATCCGTGACAAAGTCGTCGCAAACTCTAACACATTTTCGTCGCGAATCCGTCGCAAATCCGTCAGAAATTTTTTAAAAAAAAATTAAAAAAAAATTGAATTATACATCCAAAATACTATTTAATAATTATATCTATACTTATATGAGGTTGAGTATAACCAAAACAATCAATAAAACCAAGTACAGTCTTACACAAACACAAGCGTATCAAAAAAATTAAAAAGGAATTCATTCCATACATAAAGGATGAAAACTAAAAACAATGAATAAAATCCTAACTAGCAGCATCCTTCTTCTTAGTCTTGCTAAATGGAGCCATCTTTTTATCACAAACAGCTCCATAGATTCAGTAACCAAGAAAACTTCAGTTTCTGAACTCTGCACAAGAAAACTTCAATCAGGCATAAGCTATCTATAACTGAAACATTTAGAGAGCTTCCAAGGTAACCAACACATTAAACAACCATGCTTTACATGTGCTCACAAACAATAACATTTTCCAATAAACAACAAAACCATAGCAATCAAAATTCCCTATCTGCTCCAGTCCAGCAGCAATATAAGACCATAGCAATCAGAATTCTCAATTATGCATGACCATAGCAATCCATTTACGAATTCCAGTTTCACAAATATTACACACTATCATATATCAATCTCTTCATGATCCACATAGTGGTCTGTTTAAAGGAAAATTAAATTTTTAAATATCATCATTTGACTTTACATAAAAAAAGTAAAATAAATCAAAAGCTACTGGATTCGATCGCACAAAATATTAGAAATACGCCTACGGCAAGCTAAAATCAACACATCAGGAGCAAGTAGAGAGAAATAATTAACACAAGATCAAAAAGGTGTTAGTTTGAAATAGAAACAATGAAAAGAAAGGTAAGCATTCAATTCAGTCAATCCAAACACTACCCTGGAAAATAATTCAAATCAACTGCTGTTTCTTGTCAAAATTCGACTAATGAACCCAATAGCGAATATCTCTACAGGTGAATACCACTTTAAGCAGAATTTCTCGGTAGGGTATCAAGCTCAATGGTTTACCACTAAATGTATAGCAATGATGAACAATGATGAACTCAATGGTATCAAACTCAAGGGTATCAAACATTAAATGTATAGCAATGATGAACTTCAAAAAGTTGTAATTACAAGGATTTCCTATATTAAAGCTCATAAACATACAAACTAAAACAGCATTTATGCAAACAGAAAAACCCAATATCCTATATTTAAATAATATATGCATGCAAATGTTTCTTAGATTTTCATAATTATATCCACGAACCTGTTTCGCCAACTTTCCAAGTTTACCGCTGTTGGCTTCATCCCCATCTTTCAGCATCAATTCCCATTTCCCTATCAGACTGATTGTCATCCTCATCTTCATCGTCAGTTTGAAAGCCATCCATATCATCATCGGCTTCAGCTTCTTCCTGTTTTGCAGCTTCGGCAAAGTACGATAGTTGAGAAACAAACAATCATAAATCTGATCAAAGGAAAAGGAGTCAATCTACTCTTGATGAACATACTGTAATTTATAAGTCTGCAATGTCTCAGTTACGGAGAAAGTATGACAGAAATACCTGCAATTTGATCCTTATACGCAACCAGAATATCAAGAGTGGAACGGAACCTGGCGTAAAGCCTCTCCTGGAAATAGTTAGACTTTTAACAATATGTTGTTCACTTTGGTATCATGCAAAATTTATAAGTAAAGATACAAGTCTTGAACCATGTAACACTGGTATTATGCATTTGAATCATGTAGGTCCAACACTTTGGTATCATGCATACATATTAGTGGTGGCCAATGCTTGCCCAAATATACTTTTTTTTGACTGAAAAAACTATTCAAAGCAACACAAATATTTGAGGGCTAACACCGAAGTGCTCATCCTCTCTTTGTACCTGTAGCTGAAAATGAACAAATGCATGCAATGCAAATGCCATGATTGCTGTTTTCTTTTGCAAACGTCTGAATTTCTTTTTTTTGTCTTGCTCTTTTTATGAAGTGCTGGTATGCAAATGCAAAATTTTGGTATGTAATGCTTTTGCGTTTTGATGAAATGGCAGATGACATGCAATGGAAAACTTTTTCTTCTTTGCCTTTTTCTATGAAATGGGAATGTTATAAAATGATGAATAACATGAAATGATGAATGACATGGGATGTTTTAGCTTTCTTTTCTTCTATGAGATGCAAGTATTGATGTGATGCAACTGTATTGCTTTGATGTTTGAATGCAAATGTATGCTGTGATTGATGCTTTGATGAATGAAATGCTCCTGTTCTAACTTCTGTTTGTTTCTTTTTGCTTCTTCTATGAAATGCACACATTAATATGATGTAATGCTCTGATGTTTGATGCAATGATTCTTGTTCTCTTTTTTTTATGGAAATGCTAACGTTAATATGATGCATATGCACTGCTTTAATGTTTGATGATTGAATGACAAAGGAATGCTTGTGAAATGATGAATGATATGGAATGCTGGATGACGGGGAATGTTTCTGTTCTTTTTGTCGCTTGTTTGGAGTTTGCAAGTGAGAGTCAACACCGGATGTGCTAATGAAAAAGCAATGAATGAGAAGACATGAAATGAGGATCGCCTGGGATCAAGGGAGTAGCTTTGAATTATGGACACAAAGGGTCTGGTTTATGGGTCAACATATGTCTGTATCGATCTAATGGTCTGAAGAATTTTGATGATGCAATGTGCATGCAACGATTAGTATCTTGTGGAACGGTGAATGACGTGGAATGCTTTTGTGTTGCTTTTGTGGTTTCTTTTCTTTGTTTTCTTTTTGCTTTCTTTGCTTTTTCTGTGAAATATCTGATGCAAAATGTAATGCTCTAGTAATGAATGACATGCAATGATTTTGTTCTTTTCCTTTTTATGAAGTGCGAACATTAATAGGATGCCAATGCAATGAAAAGATTTCTGCTTTTTCTGTGCAACTGACGTGGAACGTTTTTTCTTTTTGCTATGTGATGAATGCACAAAATGTGAAGATGCAAATGTAATGCTTTGATGCATATGCTATAATGAATAGATTGAAATACCTAGATGCATGAGGTAAACATTTTTGTGATGATGAGATGCGAGACTTTAAATGCAAGGACTTTGACCATTCTGTTGAAAAATTGAATTTGATTCAACCTCTGGTGTTCTCAAGGTTTTTATTTACAAACAACCTCACTTGTGCTCTCCTTCTTTCCATGATGACTGAATTTTAGATATCACGTAAACAACTTGTGTTCTCTCTTTTTGAAGCATTGTCTAGTAAGCATGCATAATGTAACACCCCCTTTCTACCCTTTTATTTTACTTAAGAAAATCAGAGTTCAAAATCATTTTCGATTTCACCACGAGGGTGTCACACATACGTCAAATAAAAACCTCAAGTCTCAAATAAAATAGTACGTCGTCAAAGGTGCAATACATAGCACTCCACAATAGGGAGACCTCAAAACATCGAAAACTACGTAATAAAATCCAACATCAACGCAGCGGAAAGTAAATCAACTCATCAACAGTATAAAAATTCAAGTACATCAGCAAAGCATCAAATACATCCCCCCAGGTGCTACGTATCAGAGCAATGACGACTCGACTCAAGGAGTGAAGCTAAGGCATTCACTGGGAATCACCTGCACGTTACCAACACGGGGGTAACATTCAAACAGGAAAGGGTGAGCATCATTTCAATCCATATAATAGAAAATATGATAAGTACTAATCGTAGGCTACGTACTAGAACAATCAGCATCCAAAACACTCAACATTCACATCACAGTCATCATTCACATCACTTACAATAACTCATCCCATGTCATGTCGGCTTATGAAATGCAACCCACTCGCGGGCATATGCATGAGGTACCTTTTCACAAACGTCGCTTAGCCCTTAAGGCCTCATCGTCACTTAGCCACTCAGGCCTCAAAACGTCACTGGGTTTATGCATATGGGCATGAGACACTATGACATGCACCACTCACAAACACACAAATACTCAAATCATAGTCAACTATGTGACCCGTCACTTACCGGTTTGCTCACAAGGAGCGCAGCACCTGTCAAATTCACAATCAACACACAACGTCACTTGGCCATTTAGACCTTAACATCACTTAGCCTTTCGGCTTTAAACGTCACTGGGTTTCATTGTCGCTTATACATCAATATCATCAACTCAAACAATAGCCACTGAGGGCAAAAACGTCATTTGCTAGCCACCAAGGGCATCATCGTCATTGCACACTATTATAAATAATAATAATAGCCAATAAGGGCAAAACAGTCTTTTACACGTCATAAATAATAACAATAGCCACTAAGGGCAAAACAGTCTTTTACACGTCATAAATAATAATAATAGCCACTAAGGGCGAAACAGTCATTTAACTAGCCCCTAAGGCATCATCGTCAAAATCATCATTTTTGACATTACTTTGTTAAAACCACCGGTCGTACGCAAAGGAGAATTTTTAAAGGCACCCAAAACATCTTTTCATTGTCACGGCAACGATCACCGGGAACAGCCACTTGGGGCGCCCCAGCAACCTTCAGACATTCTAAGTTTTTATTTTTAAAAATGGAACACACAGATAGACAACTGAAAATGCTTCACAACGCTTTTTGAATCGTTCAAAACGGATATCCGGGTCAAAAGTTATAGCGAAAACAGTTTTCGAAAACGTTTGGGATTTCCTGAAAAACTGGCGCCCTGGGCGCCCAGCGCCCAGGCACCTGGCGCCCAGCAAGGCGCAACACGCACACGCAACACACACGGGCGCTCAGCGCCCAGCGCCTGGCGCCCAGCGCCTTGGCGCAACACACACGCACACGCGCACAGCCGGGCGCTCAGCGCCCAGCGCCTTGGCGCAACACACACACACGCGCATGGGCGCTCAGCGCCCAGCGCTGGCACCCAGCGCCCAGCGCCCAGCCACACAGAAATTAGCAACACCCAGGCGCCTTAGGCGCCCTTACAGCAGCAAAAACCCAGAATTTCCAGCAACTTTTAAAACACTAAAAATTGATTCCTAACAATTTTAAAGCATCAAAATTCATATTTTTCAGCACCCAAAAATGCACTTATTTTATTCAAGATCACCAAAACTCATTGAAAAACATCACCAACATCATCATGGCGCCCTAGGCGCCCAAACATCCCCAATCCCCTATGCGACCTCATCACCACCAAGCCAAACACATAGATCAATACTATGGACTCACAACACATGCGCATATCACCATCAATAAGACAAAATCATAGATCATGTTCAAGTAATGGATCACATTCGCATATACATATATGAATATATAGGAATTAACATCAAGAACATCAAGATCATCAAGAACATCAAGAAATAACATCAAGAGCATCAAGGATCTAGTCAAAAAGAACCTAGATCTAGGACCTATCATGAGATCTATTAGATGGAAGGATAGAGCTCCCCTAACCTTTTTAAGAAGAAGAATTCGATGCCCTAGGATGCCGTCACCAACAGAACCTCAGCTACAAAGGAGATCTCTTCTCTCCTTGATCTTCGAAATTCCTCTTCTCCTTCTCTTCTTGGCCGCCCCTTGCTCTCTCTTTCTCACGCTCTTCTCTTTCTTTTCTCTCTTGTCTCCAAATTTCGCAATTGGCCACCACAAACCCTAACCCCTAATCACTAGTCCACTTCGCATATGACAAGAATAATGGGCTTGGGCTTCTCACTTAAGCCCAAGTCCATTTAGTTTGGCACCTCCACCCTCTAATACTTCCTACACATATTAATATAAGTTCTAATTAATTAAATTATACCCAATAAATTAAATACATTCCTAAATACTTACTCAAATAAATTAATTAAATATTTAGGGTGTTACAACTCTCCCCCACTTAGAATATTTCGTCCTCGAAATTTACCTGATCAAATAATTCTGGGTAGGACTCTCGCATCTTGCTCTCTAGCTCCCAAGTCATACTCTCACCGGCAGCTCCTAGCCAAACCACTTTCACTAATGCAATCTCTTTGCCTCTAAAAGCTTTCACTTCCCGATCCTCAATCCGTACGGGCATCGTCTCCACAGTGAGATTATCCCGCTCCTCTACATCATCCATATGGATCACATGAGATGGATTCGGCACATACTTCCGAAGTTGCGACACATGAAATACGTCATGCAAATTCGAAAGATTTGGCGGTAAAGCCTCTCTATAAGCCACATTTCCGATTCTTTCAGAAATCTGACAAGGACCAACAAATCGAGGAGTGAGCTTCTTCGATTTCAACGCTCGACCAACACCGGTAATAGGAGAAACCCTTAAGAACACATGCTCACCCTCCTGAAATTCTAAATCCTTCCTCCGCTTATCATGATAACTCTTCTGACGACTCTGCGAAGCCTTCATCTTTTCACGGATCATCTTGATCTTCTCTGTAGTCTCCCGGACAATCTCCGGTCCCAACACTACACTCTCTCCCGACTCATACCAACACAACGGCGTTCTACACTTTCGACCATACAATGCTTCAAACGGTGCCATCCCAATACTGGAATGGTAACTGTGGTTATAGGTAAACTCAATCAACGCAAAGTAGGAATCCCATGAACCCCGCTGTTCCAATACGCAAGCCCTCAACAAATCCTCTAACGACTGAATTGTCCTCTCTGACTGACCGTCTGTCTGAGGATGATATGCTGAACTCATTTTCAGCTTTGAACCCAATTCCTTCTGCAAACTCGTCCAAAACTCAGAAGTGAACCTTGGATCCCTGTCTGACACAATACTCTTCGGAACACCGTGCAACTCCACAATTTCTTCGACATAGACCTCTGCCAACCTCGACACCGGATAAGTGATATTAATAGGAATAAAGTGAGTAGACTTCGTTAACCTATCAACGATCACCCAAATAGCGTCATGACCCTTAACTGTATTCGGCAATCCCGTCACAAGTCCATCGCAATGCTATCCCACTTCCACCCTGGAACCTCCAACGGTTGCATTAATCCTGCAGGCTTCTGATGCTCAACTTTAGATTTCTGACAGGTCAAACAGGCATACACAAACTGTGCCACATCTCTCTTCATACCATACCACCAAAACATCTTTTTCAGATTTTGATACATTTTCGTCGCTCCAGGATGGATACTCAACTTGCTACGGTGACCCTCCTCAAAAATTGCCTTTCTCATCTCCTCATTATCCGGAACACAGATCCTACCCCGGAACCTCAACACACCACTGGAATCTCATTTGAAATCTTCATCTTCAGATTGACCAACCCCATTAATTAAATCTACTAACTTGACACCCGTCTTCTGAGCTTCCCTGATGCTGCCCAGGAAATCATTATCGATCTTTAACGTTCCCAGCTTGACACTGCGAGGTGTCATTTTACAAATCAAACTCAAATCTCTGAATCCCTCGATCACTCTAATTCTTCTGCCATCATTGCCGACATATGCAAAAACTTTCTGCTTAAAATATCAGCCACGACATTAGCTTTGCCGGGATGATAATTCAAACCAAAGTCATAATCCTTCAAGAGCTCCAACCACCGACGTTGTCTCATATTCAACTCTTTCTGATCGAACAGATGCTTTAGACTCTTATGATCACTGAACACTTCAAACCTCGAACCATAAAGGTAGTTCCTCCAAATCTTAAGCACAATTACCACAGCAGCCAACTCCAAATCATGCGTAGGGTAATTTTTCCCATGAACTCGCAACTGCCTCGACGCATACGCAACGACTCTTCCATCTTGCATCAGCACACCACCCAGACCCATCTTCGAAGCGTCACAATACACAACAAACGGTTCCTCTGGATTAGGCAACGTCAAAACAGGCGACGTCGTCAATCTCTTTTTCAGTTCCACAAAACTTTCCTCACACCGAGCATCCCACACGAAAACTTTACCCTTACAAGTCAACTGAGTCAACGGAAAGGGCCAACTTGGAAAAACCCTCGATGAACCTCCTGTAGTACCCAGCCAAACCCAAAAAGCTTCTAATCTCAGTTGCGGAGTTCGGAGCCTCCCACTCCAACACTGCTTCTACTTTTATCGGATCAACCGCAATACCATCACCAGAAATCACGTGCCCAAGGAAACTCACCTCGTTCAGCCAGAACTCACACTTCGATAACTTAGCATACGACTTTTTCCCTTTCAAAACCTCAAACACTGTCTTCAGGTGTTCGGCATGCTCTTCCTCCGACTTAGAATAAACTAGAATGTCATCCATGAAGATCACCACAAACCGATCTAGGTAATTATGGAAAATACGATTCATATATTCCATGAATACACTAGGAGCATTAGTCGCACCGAACGGCATCACTGAATATTCATAATGCCCATACCTTGTTCTGAACGCTGTCTTCTGAACATCTTCATCCTTTACTTTAATCTGATATCCGGACCTCAAATCAATTTTGCTGAAAACACGGACACCCACTAACTGATCCATCAAATCGTCGATCCTCGGAAGAGGATACTTGTTCTCGGTAGATACCTTATTCAGCTGCCCATAACCAACACACGACTTCCTACCACAATCAGCAGCAGCCCAACAACAGCAGCAGCAGCCCAACATCAGCAGCAGCAGCTCACAACAGCCGCAACAGCTCAACAACAGCAGCAGCAGCCCAACATCAGCAGCAGCAGCCCAACATCGGCAGCAGCAGCTCACAACAGCCGCAGCAGCTCAACAACAGCAGCAGCGATCCTCCGAGCCATCTCAACCCACTTGCTACAAACAAACAGCAGTTAGATACAACTGACAACACACCGTTGTCAGTTGACACTACGACTGGACAACTTGGCCGGACAGACCGAACTGCTCTGATACCACTAATGTAACACCCCCTTTCTACCCTTTTATTTTACTTAAGAAAATCAGAGTTCAAAATCATTTTCGATTTCACCACGAGGGTGTCACACATACGTCAAATAAAAACCTCAAGTCTCAAATAAAATAGTACGTCGTCAAAGGTGCAATACATAGCACTCCACAATAGGGAGACCTCAAAACATCGAAAACTACGTAATAAAATCCAACATCAACGCAGCGGAAAGTAAATCAACTCATCAACAGTATAAAAATTCAAGTACATCAGCAAAGCATCAAATACATCCCCCCAGGTGCTACGTATCAGAGCAATGACGACTCGACTCAAGGAGTGAAGCTAAGGCATTCACTGGGAATCACCTGCACGTTACCAACACGGGGGTAACATTCAAACAGGAAAGGGTGAGCATCATTTCAATCCATATAATAGAAAATATGATAAGTACTAATCGTAGGCTACGTACTAGAACAATCAGCATCCAAAACACTCAACATTCACATCACAGTCATCATTCACATCACTTACAATAACTCATCCCATGTCATGTCGGCTTATGAAATGCAACCCACTCGCGGGCATATGCATGAGGTACCTTTTCACAAACGTCGCTTAGCCCTTAAGGCCTCATCGTCACTTAGCCACTCAGGCCTCAAAACGTCACTGGGTTTATGCATATGGGCATGAGACACTATGACATGCACCACTCACAAACACACAAATACACAAATACTCAAATCATAGTCAACTATGTGACCCGTCACTTACCGGTTTGCTCACAAGGAGCGCAGCACCTGTCAAATTCACAATCAACACACAACGTCACTTGGCCATTTAGACCTTAACATCACTTAGCCTTTCGGCTTTAAACGTCACTGGGTTTCATCGTCGCTTATACATCAATATCATCAACTCAAACAATAGCCACTGAGGGCAAAAACGTCATTTGCTAGCAACCAAGGGCATCATCGTCATTGCACACTATTATAAATAATAATAATAGCCAATAAGGGCAAAACAGTCTTTTACACGTCATAAATAATAACAATAGCCACTAAGGGCAAAACAGTCTTTTACACGTCATAAATAATAATAATAGCCACTAAGGGCGAAACAGTCATTTAACTAGCCCCTAAGGCATCATCGTCAAAATCATCATTTTTGACATTACTTTGTTAAAACCACCGGTCGTACGCAAAGGAGAATTTTTAAAGGCACCCAAAACATCTTTTCATTGTCACGGCAACGATCACCGGGAACAGCCACTTGGGGCGCCCCAGCAACCTTCAGACATTCTAAGTTTTTATTTTTAAAAATGGAACACACAGATAGACAACTGAAAATGCTTCACAACGCTTTTTGAATCGTTCAAAACGGATATCCGGGTCAAATGTTATAGCGAAAACAGTTTTCGAAAACGTTTGGGATTTCCTGAAAAACTGGCGCCCTGGGCGCCCAGCGCCCAGGCACCTGGCGCCCAGCAAGGCGCAACACACACGGGCGCTCAGCGCCCAGCGCCTTGGCGCAACACACACGCACACGCGCACAGCCGGGCGCTCAGCGCCCAGCGCCTGGCGCCCAGCGCCTTGGCGCAACACACACACACGCGCATGGGCGCTCAGCGCCCAGCGCTGGCACCCAGCGCCCAGCGCCCAGCCACACAGAAATTAGCAACACCCAGGCGCCTTAGGCGCCCTTACAGCAGCAAAAACCCAGAATTTCCAGCAACTTTTAAAACACTAAAAATTGATTCCTAACAATTTTAAAGCATCAAAATTCATATTTTTCAGCACCCAAAAATGCACTTATTTTATTCAAGATCACCAAAACTCATTGAAAAACATCACCAACATCATCATGGCGCCCTAGGCGCCCAAACATCCCCAATCCCCTATGCGACCTCATCACCACCAAGCCAAACACATAGATCAATACTATGGACTCACAACACATGCGCATATCACCATCAATAAGACAAAATCATAGATCATGTTCAAGTAATGGATCACATTCGCATATACATATATGAATATATAGGAATTAACATCAAGAACATCAAGATCATCAAGAACATCAAGAAATAACATCAAGAGCATCAAGGATCTAGTCAAAAAGAACCTAGATCTAGGACCTATCATGAGATCTATTAGATGGAAGGATAGAGCTCCCCTAACCTTTTTAAGAAGAAGAATTCGATGCCCTAGGATGCCGTCACCAACAGAACCTCAGCTACAAAGGAGATCTCTTCTCTCCTTGATCTTCGAAATTCCTCTTCTCCTTCTCTTCTTGGCCGCCCCTTGCTCTCTCTTTCTCGCGCTCTTCTCTTTCTTTTCTCTCTTGTCTCCAAATTTCGCAATTGGCCACAACAAACCCTAACCCCTAATCACTAGTCCACTTCGCATATGACAAGAATAATGGGCTTGGGCTTCTCACTTAAGCCCAAGTCCATTTAGTTTGGCACCTCCACCCTCTAATACTTCCTACACATATTAATATAAGTTCTAATTAATTAAATTATACCCAATAAATTAAATACATTCCTAAATACTTACTCAAATAAATTAATTAAATATTTAGGGTGTTACAACTCTCCCCCACTTAGAATATTTCGTCCTCGAAATTTACCTGATCAAATAATTCTGGGTAGGACTCTCGCATCTTGCTCTCTAGCTCCCAAGTCATACTCTCACCGGCAGCTCCTAGCCAAACCACTTTCACTAATGCAATCTCTTTGCCTCTAAGCGCTTTCACTTCCCGATCCTCAATCCGTACGGGCATCGTCTCCACAGTAAGATTATCCCGCTCCTCTACATCATCCATATGGATCACATGAGATGGATTCGGCACATACTTCCGAAGTTGCGACACATGAAATACGTCATGCAAATTCGAAAGATTTGGCGGTAAAGCCTCTCTATAAGCCACATTTCCGATTCTTTCAGAAATCTGACAAGGACCAACAAATCGAGGAGTGAGCTTCTTCGATTTCAACGCTCGACCAACACCGGTAATAGAAGAAACCCTTAAGAACACATGCTCACCCTCCTGAAATTCTAAATCCTTCCTCCGCTTATCATGATAACTCTTCTGACGACTCTGCGAAGCCTTCATCTTTTCACGGATCATCTTGATCTTCTCTGTAGTCTCCCGGACAATCTCCGGTCCCAACACTACACTCTCTCCCGACTCATACCAACACAACGGCGTTCTACACTTTCGACCATACAATGCTTCAAACGGTGCCATCCCAATACTGGAATGGTAACTGTGGTTATAGGTAAACTCAATCAACGCAAAGTAGGAATCCCATGAACCCCGCTGTTCCAATACGCAAGCCCTCAACAAATCCTCTAACGACTGAATTGTCCTCTCTGACTGACCGTCTGTCTGAGGATGATATGCTGAACTCATTTTCAGCTTTGAACCCAATTCCTTCTGCAAACTCGTCCAAAACTCAGAAGTGAACCTTGGATCCCTGTCTGACACAATACTCTTCGGAACACCGTGCAACTCCACAATTTCTTCGACATAGACCTCTGCCAACCTCGACACCGGATAAGTGATATTAATAGGAATAAAGTGAGCAGACTTCGTTAACCTATCAACGATCACCCAAATAGCGTCATGACCCTTAACTGTATTCGGCAATCCCGTCACAAGTCCATCGCAATGCTATCCCACTTCCACCCTGGAACCTCCAACGGTTGCATTAATCCTGCAGGCTTCTGATGCTCAACTTTAGATTTCTGACAGGTCAAACAGGCATACACAAACTGTGCCACATCTCTCTTCATACCATACCACCAAAACATCTTTTTCAGATCTTGATACATTTTCGTCGCTCCAGGATGGATACTCAACTTGCTACGGTGACCCTCCTCAAAAATTGCCTTTCTCATCTCCTCATTATCCGGAACACAGATCCTACCCCGGAACCTCAATACACCACTGGAATCTCATTTGAAATCTTCATCTTCAGATTGACCAACCCCATTAATTAAATCTACTAACTTAACACCCGTCTTCTGAGCTTCCCTGATGCTGCCCAGGAAATCATTATCGATCTTTAACGTTCCCAGCTTGACACTGCGAGGTGTCATTTTACAAATCAAACTCAAATCTCTGAATCCCTCGATCACTCTAATTCTTTTGCCATCATTGCCGACATATGCAAAGACTTTCTGCTTAAAACATCAGCCACGACATTAGCTTTGCCGGGATGATAATTCAAACCAAAGTCATAATCCTTCAAGAGCTCCAACCACCGACGTTGTCTCATATTCAACTCTTTCTGATCGAACAGATGCTTTAGACTCTTATGATCACTGAACACTTCAAACCTCGAACCATAAAGGTAGTGCCTCCAAATCTTAAGCACAATTACCACAGCAGCCAACTCCAAATCATGCGTAGGGTAATTTTTCCCATGAACTCGCAACTGCCTCGACGCATACGCAACGACTCTTCCATCTTGCATCAGCACACCACCCAGGCCCATCTTCGAAGCGTCACAATACACAACAAACGGTTCCTCTGGATTAGGCAACGTCAAAACAGGCGACGTCGTCAATCTCTTTTTCAGTTCCACAAAACTTTCCTCACACCGAGCATCCCACACGAAAACTTTACCCTTACAAGTCAACTGAGTCAACGGAAAGGGCCAACTTGGAAAAACCCTCGATGAACCTCCTGTAGTACCCAGCCAAACCCAAAAAGCTTCTAATCTCAGTTGCGGAGTTCGGAGCCTCCCACTCCAACACTGCTTCTACTTTTATCGGATCAACCGCAATACCATCACCAGAAATCACGTGCCCAAGGAAACTCACCTCGTTCAGCCAGAACTCACACTTCGATAACTTAGCATACGACTTTTTCCCTTTCAAAACCTCTAACACTGTCTTCAGGTGTTCGGCATGCTCTTCCTCCGACTTAGAATAAACTAGAATGTCATCCATGAAGATCACCACAAACCGATCTAGGTAATTATGGAAAATACGATTCATATATTCCATGAATACACTAGGAGCATTAGTCGCACCGAACGGCATCACTGAATATTCATAATGCCCATACCTTGTTCTGAACGCTGTCTTCTGAACATCTTCATCCTTTACTTTAATCTGATATCCGGACCTCAAATCAATTTTGCTGAAAACACGGACACCCACTAACTGATCCATCAAATCGTCGATCCTCGAAAGAGGATACTTGTTCTCGGTAGATACCTTATTCAGCTGCCCATAACCAACACACGACTTCCTACCACAATCAGCAGCAGCCCAACAACAGCAGCAGCAGCCCAACATCAGCAGCAGCAGCTCACAACAGCCGCAACAGCTCAACAACAGCAGCAGCAGCCCAACATCAGCAGCAGCAGCCCAACATCGGCAGCAACAGCTCACAACAGCCGCAGCAGCTCAACAACAGCAGCAGCGATCCTCCGAGCCATCTCAACCCACTTGCTACAAACAAACAGCAGTTAGATACAACTGACAACACACCGTTGTCAGTTGACACTACGACTGGACAACTTGGCCGGACAGACCGAACTGCTCTGATACCACTAATGTAACACCCCCTTTCTACCCTTTTATTTTACTTAAGAAAATCAGAGTTCAAAATCATTTTCGATTTCACCACGAGGGTGTCACACATACGTCAAATAAAAACCTCAAGTCTCAAATAAAATAGTACGTGGTCAAAGGTGCAATACATAGCACTCCACAATAGGGAGACCTCAAAACATCGAAAACTACGTAATAAAATCCAACATCAACGCAGTGGAAAGTAAATCAACTCATCAACAGTATAAAAATTCAAGTACATCAGCAAAGCATCAAATACATCCCCCCAGGTGCTACGTATCAGAGCAATGACGACTCGACTCAAGGAGTGAAGCTAAGGCATTCACTGGGAATCACCTGCACGTTACCAACACGGGGGTAACATTCAAACAGGAAAGGGTGAGCATCATTTCAATCCATATAATAGAAAATATGATAAGTACTAATCGTAGGCTACGTACTAGAACAATCAGCATCCAAAACACTCAACATTCACATCACAGTCATCATTCACATCACTTACAATAACTCATCCCATGTCATGTCGGCTTATGAAATGCAACCCACTCGCGGGCATATGCATGAGGTACCTTTTCACAAACGTCGCTTAGCCCTTAAGGCCTCATCGTCACTTAGCCACTCAGGCCTCAAAACGTCACTGGGTTTATGCATATGGGCATGAGACACTATGACATGCACCACTCACAAACACACAAATACACAAATACTCAAATCATAGTCAACTATGTGACCCGTCACTTACCGGTTTGCTCACAAGGAGCGCAGCACCTGTCAAATTCACAATCAACACACAACGTCACTTGGCCATTTAGACCTTAACATCACTTAGCCTTTCGGCTTTAAACGTCACTGGGTTTCATCGTCGCTTATACATCAATATCATCAACTCAAACAATAGCCACTGAGGGCAAAAACGTCATTTGCTAGCAACCAAGGGCATCATCGTCATTGCACACTATTATAAATAATAATAATAGCCAATAAGGGCAAAACAGTCTTTTACACGTCATAAATAATAACAATAGCCACTAAGGGCAAAACAGTCTTTTACACGTCATAAATAATAATAATAGCCACTAAGGGCGAAACAGTCATTTAACTAGCCCCTAAGGCATCATCGTCAAAATCATCATTTTTGACATTACTTTGTTAAAACCACCGGTCGTACGCAAAGGAGAATTTTTAAAGGCACCCAAAACATCTTTTCATTGTCACGGCAACGATCACCGGGAACAGCCACTTGGGGCGCCCCAGCAACCTTCAGACATTCTAAGTTTTTATTTTTAAAAATGTAACACACAGATAGACAACTGAAAATGCTTCACAACACTTTTTGAATCATTCAAAACGGATATCCGGGTCAAAAGTTATAGCGAAAACAGTTTTCGAAAACGTTTGGGATTTCCTGAAAAACTGGCGCCCTGGGCGCCCAGCGCCCAGGCACCTGGCGCCCAGCAAGGCGCAACACGCACACGCAACACACACGGGCGCTCAGCGCCCAGCGCCTGGCGCCCAGCGCCTTGGCGCAACACACACGCACACGCGCACAGCCGGGCGCTCAGCGCCCAGCGCCTTGGCGCAACACACACACACGCGCATGGGCGCTCAGCGCCCAGCGCTGGCACCCAGCGCCCAGCGCCCAGCCACACAGAAATTAGCAACACCCAGGCGCCTTAGGCGCCCTTACAGCAGCAAAAACCCAGAATTTCCAGCAACTTTTAAAACACTAAAAATTGATTCCTAACAATTTTAAAGCATCAAAATTCATATTTTTCAGCACCCAAAAATGCACTTATTTTATTCAAGATCACCAAAACTCATTGAAAAACATCACCAACATCATCATGGCGCCCTAGGCGCCCAAACATCCCCAATCCCCTATGCGACCTCATCACCACCAAGCCAAACACATAGATCAATACTATGGACTCACAACACATGCGCATATCACCATCAATAAGACAAAATCATAGATCATGTTCAAGTAATGGATCACATTCGCATATACATATATGAATATATAGGAATTAACATCAAGAACATCAAGATCATCAAGAACATCAAGAAATAACATCAAGAGCATCAAGGATCTAGTCAAAAAGAACCTAGATCTAGGACCTATCATGAGATCTATTAGATGGAAGGATAGAGCTCCCCTAACCTTTTTAAGAAGAAGAATTCGATGCCCTAGGATGCCGTCACCAACAGAACCTCAGCTACAAAGGAGATCTTTTCTCTCCTTGATCTTCGAAATTCCTCTTCTCCTTCTCTTCTTGGCCGCCCCTTGCTCTCTCTTTCTCACGCTCTTCTCTTTCTTTTCTCTCTTGTCTCCAAATTTCGCAATTGGCCACCACAAACCCTAACCCCTAATCACTAGTCCACTTCGCATATGACAAGAATAATGGGCTTGGGCTTCTCACTTAAGCCCAAGTCCATTTAGTTTGGCACCTCCACCCTCTAATACTTCCTACACATATTAATATAAGTTCTAATTAATTAAATTATACCCAATAAATTAAATACATTCCTAAATACTTACTCAAATAAATTAATTAAATATTTAGGGTGTTACACATAAGAGTGCAAATGTGAATGAATGAGTCAGTTAACTTGGAATTGGTTTAGGGCATGGACTTTTATGGCAAGTGAAGGAATGACAGACATGGTTATTGCCGAAGCTTATGAGGGACCAAGAGATACAAGATTGCCCCAATTCAGGTCTTTGACGAGTGAATAACTTGCCCCTGTCTAGTGGTGACAACAACTAGGGGTGTAGAAGATGATGAATTGGGAACGCTTCGGCTCTTGGGATGAAAGCTGGAATGAAAGGGGTTTTGCTTCAACCCCAAGAATTTGATGTTGCCCCAGTCATAACAAGGACAAAGCTGCCCCAATCAGAATGACAAGGTCTTGTTTAGGATAGTGAGTTGGGAGATTGCCCCGGTGAGGTTTTTATGGGAATGAATGAGGTGAAGGAATGGGAATGCACTTGCCCCACTTTGGAATGACATTGACAACTGGAGTGACATGGGATGGGTATTGAACAGACTTTCCCAAGATTAGGGTGTGTGGGTGGCGAAGAGAATGCCCCATCTTTTGGGTCTGAGTGGTATTCTCAGCGCAAATCTTTGGTTCTCTACTGATGTCTTGACTTTTGGTGCGAAAGAATCCTTACCTGGTGATCACTAAACCTTGTTTTAATGCATCTTGAATGTGTTTTGGAGTACAAGTCCCTCTTTTTTATTTTGTCAGCTTTCTTTTTTCTGACTGTTCGTTTTTGTTTCCTCAGTTCTCTTTTTTCTGAGGGTTTATTCTTTCTTGATCAGCTTTCTTTTTTCTGATCGTTTGTTTTTCTTTTGAGCAAACACATTGTACATAGATAAGCTTGTTCGTCCTAAGATTAGAATTTGAGAGAACAAAAGCAACCGGTCATTGATCGGAATGGACTTTTCGGGATTGTGGTGTTTTGTGGAGGAAGGAGGGTTAGGCTTAATGAAGTGTTTGAGGCTAATGGGAGGATGAGTTCTGTTCGGCGTTGATTGACGGTTAATGGTCTATGAGGAAGATGGTTATTGGGCTTGTTTGGGCTCTGTTAAAGCAAATTCGTGTCTCATGGTAGATTGACTAAGGGGTTTGATGTTGAGGCCAAAGGAAGTGTTCGAAGGTTTATGGAACCAGGTGTTGGAATGATGAAGTGTTTGAAGGTTTATTTAGACAAGGATCTCATGTATTTTGTGGTAACATGTATAGCTCACCACTTACATTTCTTTTGTATTTTCTTTTGGGATTTTCATTTTTGAATCCCCTTTTTTTTTATTTTCTCTTTTTCCCTTTTTTTTTCTTTTTTTTTTTATGATTCTTTTCCTTCTTTGGACTCGGGTGAGCTGATAAAAAGTGATGCACTGTTTTTTTTATTTGGGGTGATCCTTGTCTAGGGTGATTTTTGGATTTTGGTTTTTCTTGGCTCAAGGTGGGTAGGAAAGGGACTTTCTGGGATTTTGGAGTTTATGAGGAGATGGCCAAACTTCATTTCAAATCCCGGTTGCTTATTTCTATAAGACTTAACTTTAGAACAATAATTTATCTATCTTCATGTGTTTGCTCTTTTTTCCTTTTTTGTGCCCTAATTTTTGCCTGGACCGCTCTTTGCGAGTTTTCAGTCCACCGGGCGCTCCTTTTTGCCTAGGCCGCCCTTTGCGGGTTTTCAACCTAGCGAGCTTGTTTTCTTGTTTATTATATTATTATTATTATTATTATTATTATTATTATTATTATTATTATTATTATTATTATTTTTGAGAGACTTGCACTGAAGGAATATGATATTAATCAAGGGGAATTAATGATCACAGACTTGCCCCAGCATGGAGGACTTAAAGCATTAGAATGAACCAAAAGTCAAATACGCACTGATGGGGAGAATATGCACTTTATGGGTGGACGGGGCGGGACTAGACTTGGACAGGAAACTGTGGTAAGGGAGGAAAACCAACGGACTCAAACAAGAGAATGTACTCATAGCATGCACGCTCATTAGAAGAATGCTTCACAGAGAGTTAACATCAGTTAAAAATTTGTTTTTTCTTTGATACACTATTTCAGTCTTTTATCATGGAATGGATGAGATGTAATGTTTTTTTTTTGTGAAAAAACTGAGTATCTTGGAACACCTTGAGTTTGCAAATGAGTGAGGGTAAACTTTTCCAAAAGGAAAGATTACTTTGCAAGAACATCACAACATTTTTGTTGACGCAATGCATGGATGAAAACATTATGATGTATACATGATGAAAATGAAATGCATGAAAGCACATTCACTTGAAAAGTGTGATTATTCTAAAAGTTTTTTTTCTTTTTCTTTTTGATGCTTTCTTTTTATGCAAGACGAAATATGAAATGCCAATGCATCCTTGGATGATGAATGATGCAAGAATGCTGCTTCTTTTCAAAAATGATTTTTATAGAGGCAAGACAAGATATGAAATGCCGATGCCCCCTTTTTCTTTCGAATGGTGAAAGATGCAGGAATGATGCTTTTCTCTAAATGATGATGATTTAGAGGCAAGGCAAGGTATGAAATGCCAATGCCCCTTCCTTTTTTGAAAGATGCATGTATGGAGGAATGATGTATTTGAACCAAAGTGATGAGGTTAATGAAATGGTGCATGAATGCTACATTTTGAATAAATTTGATGATGATTTTCATTCATGATTATGAATGAGATGCTTTCTTGTTTTCATTTTTTTTTTGTGCAATGAAGTGCATGATACTCACAATGATTTTCTTTTTTGTTTTTTAGTTTTGGAACATGATTTTGAAAATTATTTGGAGATGCAAATGATTTATTGGAAAAAAGGTTTTAGAAAAATGTGCTTGACGGGGTATGACCCGCTCCTACGTATCCCCATTGTAATGAGGAATCAAAGCTTACGTAGTTCTACTGGGTCTTTTTTTTTGAAATAATGCTTATGCATGAATGCCATGTTTTGGATGAACTTAGCGAGGAGCTTTTTCCTCTTTTTTGATTATAAACGAAATGCTTAAGTTATGAAGATGATAATTGTTTTTTTCATTTTTATGCAATGAAATGAAATGCAAGAGGAATCATTTTTCCAAAATTGGAGCTTTATTTAATGCAAATGACGCAATGAGGTAATGATGCAATGATGCAGGATGCAAGATACTTTTTTTTTGAGGTTTCTGCATAAGGAGGGTATTCACAGGCGGAATTTAGAAAACTTTCACACTACATGCCACCTCATGTAGGTGTTTAAGGGAAGATCATATCTTTTTTTTTGTTTTTGAAAATCTTTGAGGGAAAAAATAACTGGACGAAATGCAACAATGCAGCACACAATTTGGGAAGCCCTTGTGACCTAAAAGGGGGTAGAACCTATGATCTAAGGCACTTTAGGGATAATCTTCTCATGTAGCTCTATTCACACCCTCACAAAGGCCATCAGAGCCACAGTCCCTCTCATGAAAATCCCCGTAAATGCAGCAAACTGCTAGATACGAAGCATCATAAAAGAGCACAACTCTGATTGAAACTTTCGCGAGTAGCCAAACGGACAAAGGTCCTGATGGGCTCCCACTACTCGAATCCACTCATCCTATGGTATCCTAATAGACCTGGGTTATGGTCTCTTTCTCCAATCATATAGCCTCAGGGTACAAGTGTGTGTGTGTGCGAAGGGCATTTCCTAAAAAACTACCCCACCTGCAAATGAAAATCCAGAACAGTCCAGACAATAGAAAGCAAAAACATGTCGTCTACCCTAGGGTGCAATACCAATCAAATACAACTAATCTAGGGTGCCGACAACAATTCACTACTTACCTCAAGAAAGCGAGCAAAGAAGAAGGGGACATGACAAGAGAGGGGAAATATGCATGAGGGAACTAAGCATTTAAGCAAAGAAGTAACTATCTATTATTTTAAACAAAAGCAAACATAGAAGAAGAATGCATATGGATGCAACATGCTTATGAAAAAGAAGAAGAATAGAGGCAAAGCAAGATGTTCAAATCAATCACACAAACCACACACTTAATTAATTAGGCTTGACCCACTTTTGAAAAAAAATGTTTTTTAGTCCCCAGTGCAGTCGCCAGCTGTTGCGCCCGAAAAAGTCCCCGAGGGAGAACCTTCCTCGTTCACAACTTTTCCTAAGACAATGAAGCCGCCACCAATATTTATTAAGGAAAATATTAGGAAAACCTTTTTTGGAAAGCGATTGGTCTTGCGAAACTAGAGAATAGGGTTCGGGGATCGGTTACGCGCAGGGAAGGTGTTAGCACCCCACACGTCCTCTCTACTGAGAGGGAACCTTTAATTAAATGTGTGGTTTTAGTGTGTTGACTTGAAAATACTTAATTTTGCCTCTCTACTTCTTAAATCTTAATGAAAATCTTTATTTATTATGAAAAAAGGGGAAAAATGGTTTTTTAGAAAAATGCTTGACGGGACGTGGCCCGCTCCTACGTATCTCCCGGTGCGATGGAGAACTCAAAGCTACGTAGTTCTTCTTTGTCCTGAAAAGGTTTTTGTCTTTTATCTTTTTAGTGAGTTTTCGAAATAGGACGAGCATTTAGTTAATGATTAAACTAACCAATGTTATGGGTAATCACCGCTAAGTACTCTTGAAAATGAGAGTCACTACCGCCAGTCAGACGAACAAAGGTTCTGATTGACTATTAGTAGCGACTCATTTTTTATTTGTTCTTTTGAAAGGGGTTTTCGAAAGAGATTGATTGGCACGAATGATCAAACTAACAAAGGTTATGAGTGATCATCGCTTGTTGTTCTTTTGGAAAAAAGACATCACCACCAATGGCTAGACGAACAAAGGTTCTGATTAGCCACTAGCGACGATGGGTTGAAAATGTTTTTAGAAAGGAAAAGGTTTTCGTTCTGAAAATGATCTTGGTTTGCAAAAGTGATTCTTTTTTGTTATGAAAATAACTCTTTTCTTTTTGTTATGCAAATGCTAAACTTTTTATGATTGCGCTTGACGAGAATGTGACTCGCTCCTACGTATCCCAAATGGGAATCAAAGCGACGTAGTTCTAACGAGCTTTGAAAAATCTTTTTGAAACGTCTTTTGAAAATGAGAGCTTTCATGATGATCAAACTAACAAAGGTTATGATGGATCATTACTAGTAACTCTCTTTGAAAATGCCTTTTGTAAATGCAAGCTTTCATGGTGATCAAACTAACAAAGATTATGATGGATCACCACTATAACTTGTTTTTGATTCTTTGATACTTAGAAAAATGCTTTTTGAAATTGGACGCGTTCATGATAATCAAACCAACAAAGGTTGTGATGGATTATCACTAGTAGCTTGCTTTATGCTTACGAAAATTCTTTTGAGACTTTCATGACAATCAAACCAACAAAGGTTGTGATGGATTGCCACTAGTAACCATTTTTATGCTGGGTCGTTTAGAAATGAAAGCAATGAATGCAAATCGAATCCTTAGGCAAACAACAACTTCATTTGAATTCTTGAGCAAATATTAGCCTAGACTACACATGTTAGACCACAACACGTAAATAGGCAAAGAAGGAACTTGAATTGGGCATTAAGCAAAAATACAAGAGTGGGCAAGATTGAACCTAAATGCACATCTAGTGGAAGATGCTAGGTGAGAACCATACTCAAATATTTCTAAAAAACGCAAGGGAATCTATATGCACATCTAGTGGAAGATGCAATGTAAGGAATGAGCCTATCTAAGTGTTGATGATATTCTTATATGAGAGTGGACAATGAAATTGTAGGCTTAAGGAAAGGAGTTGCCTCAATCATGATCATAAGCAAACAAGTTATTTAGCAACCAAAGTATCAAAGAATGTTGAATCCCTTTGGTCAATCCTCACACTTAAGATTAAGTGCACAAGTGCACAAGTGTGAATCACCTTGCCAATCATCAACAAAAACAAGTTTATTAAAGCAAACCCAAACCCTAATTTCTTATGCTAAAACTTAGGAGCATACATACCCTAGATCAACTATTATTCATCCTCAAATCATGAAATAAACAAAAACATTCAAGAACCCTAAACCTAGGCCCATGGCCGAATTCTATCATGCTTGAAATGGGTTTCTTATTTTGTGAAAGTTATGCCTACAAGAATGAATATGCAAGGAAAGGTGAGAAAACACAACAACAACTAACACATCACATTTTTATGAGAATACGCGAAATACAACATGCCATAAAACAACATTTTATTTCATGAAAGGCAAGGATTAAGATCCGAATCAACACAAATCAACATTTATTAAAGGGTGAGAAGCACCATAAGCACCCAAGCCTCCCTAAGTGCTTGTCAAAGTGCTTATGACACCTCTCACCAACAACAATCAACAATATGCGAATATGAAGATGATAGGATGAATGCTTTTTTTATATTTTTGAGGAAATACTCAAAGATGATGCAAGGTTTTAAGGATTACCTTAGCTCTAAGCTAGAAAGTGAGATGAGAAGATGAAGCTAGACACTAATCAACCAAAACTCCAATGTTCTTCAAAGAAGTACCCACTTGATGATGATGCTTGAACTTTGAATGAGAAATGGAGGGATGCAAATGAGGTGAGTTGTTTTTTAGGGTTTTTGGTGTAGGAGAAATGGGAAGGTTCCTTTGAGATGAAAGAAAAACAAGAGGAAGTGAGGGAGAGGAGAGGGGCTACGGCCTTCTTCTCTTTCTTGGAGAGGAGAGAAGTGAGTTGTTCTTATTCAAATCCTTGGGAGGCCAAAGATCTAATGGGTTTAAGGTTGTGAGAGGGAAATAAAGAAATTAGTGTGTATTTAGTGGTGTAGAGAGAAAGAAGGTAAAAATATGTTGTGTATTGAATGTTATTGGATTCAAAGGTGTGCTTGTCATGATGAAAGGCTTTTTGTGATGTGCACTTGATGGGGCCGAAGTGAAGGGAGGCGTGGAGCATGAGGATGGAGTGAGGGAGGTGAAGAAATTAGTGTGTATTTAGTGGTGAAGGAAGGTAAAAATATGTTGTGTATTGAATGTTATTGGACTCAAAGGTGTGCTTGTCATGATGAAAGGCTTTTTTGTGATGTGCACTTGATGTGGGCTGAAGTGAGGGGAGGCGTGGAGCATGAGGATGGAGTGAGGGAGGTTGTTTGCTTGTGAAATTGGTGCTTACTTTGGCCAAAAATGGATAAAAGCAAAAACACCTAAAAAGGAATTAGCCCTAATTCTAAAAATACAATAAACATCCAATATTATTTTGTTATTCATTTTCATATTTTGATTTCAGATTTCTATTTTTAATTATACATATTTTTGAGCCTTTTTGAAAGCGAGAGAAAAAAACCGTTATAATTGACCAAAATACCCTTTTTGACGCTAAAACCCTAATTTGCCCGAAAAATGCGTTCCAACCCTAAAAATGATTTCAAGAACCTTGGAATGCCTTCTAGGATCCGAAATGCAGTGCATAAGGCTCTCCGCTCTTCAATTTATTTATTTTTGTGGAAAATTAGGGTTTTGACCTAAGCCGGGCAAAATTGGGGTATGACAGCTATACAATATTTAACTTCAAAAAAGGTTGCATCAAAGATCCAGCATAATAACACTTAAAAAAACTTTGATGCACACACAAAAGATGTGAGTTAAATTTTTGATGCATATAATTTCTTTTTTGACCAATTTTAAAAAAATTAAAAAAGATTAATTTAATTTTACTAAAAGATGTGAGTTAAATTTTTTCTATCATGAATGCAGTGGCACTCCTCCACTGGACCAATAAAGTAGGGGATGAAAGGCAACATGCATCACAAAAACGGTCAAAGCCAAGAAAAGAGGTGGAAAGAGAAGAGGATCCGAAAATTCGTATTATTTTACATTCCCAGACCATTGGTTGAAACTTTTAATTAGGGCCCCTCACTCACATAATTCCCCACGATCAGTTAGTTAGTTACTCACTTGCTAGTTCTATAAAGGACAGCCTCTCAACAACACTAGTACATTACATTCTCTACTAAGTGCCTGTTTCATCATAATATAACTTTTATTTGTTCGTTTTTTGTAAATAATCACAATGGGTAGAGTGTTAATGCAGTATCTGGATATGAAAACGGATCATGTTGTGGCTAGTTTAATCGATTCGGATCTAAATGAGCTTAAGCTTGCAGCCACAAAGCTCTTCAATGATGCAACGATGCTTGGAGGCAAAGGGTTTGGCACTTCTTTCCTTAAATGGATCGCTTCCTTTGCTGCCATGTAAGATTAAAATTTGTTATTATTTAGCAACATAGGAAACTTTTTAATTAAATTGACAACATAGGAAAATGCTGTTAATTTCAGTTATTTGTTGATCCTGGATCGAACAAACTGGAGGACAAATATGCTCACTTCATTATTAGTGCCTTACATATTCTTCAGTCTCCCTGGATCTTTGTTCCACTTTTTGAGGTAATTAGTAATTACTAACGAAACAACATTTGACGGTTTTCTTTTATTTTCTCAAATTATTATTTGTATGTGTCATTAGAACGGTCAAATTAGGCCGCTCGGCCCGGCCCATTGGGCCAAAACGTTAAAGTGGGATTGGCTAGCTCAATTGTCAATTGGGCTGTATTTTCAGTAGTCCTGTCCAACCCAAAACAATGGACCAACAAGTCGGCCCACGACCCAGTCTAGAGCTGTCAAATTGGGCCGCTCGGCCGGTCCATTGGGCCAAAACGTTAAAGTGGGTTGGGCTGGGCTAGCCCAATTGTCAACATACTTGTATTTTTTGTAGCTCGGTCCAATCCAAAACACTGCCCACGACCCAGTCTAACTTTAACAAAGGAAACAATAAAAAATATTCAAAAAAACATAAAAAAAAGTAGGCCCAATTTGGCCAATGGTCAATTGGGTTGGGGCAAAATGGCTCGATTCATTTCTGGATCTCTATTTAACGAGCTCAGTCCAGTCCAAAACACCGAGCTATCGGGCTGGCTAAGCCAAAATTGACAGTTCTATTTATTAGTGTTGTGTATGGTGTTTGTATCTGTGTTGGTTGATGCTTCATAAATCAAACTACTCTACTTATTTACTTTACAACGATATTGATTGAAATTTAATTTCTATTATTTAGAGGAGAAGTTGGAAAATGGATTGCTTTCACAGCAGTCGTGCTGAGGCTTTTCTTCCACCGTCATTTTCCCGGTATGTTTTTTAAGTAACTAATGTATATCAAGCAAGCAAAAATTTAAGGAAGTGTGATTAACAATTGTAAATTGTGTGCAGATTGGTTGGAAATGCCTGGATCAATGATTCTTCTTTTAACGGTGACCCCTGACTTGTTTGCTCTTAAGGTAAGGAACAATTGGGTTGGAGTGGCGATTGATCTTTTCATTGGTTGTTACCTATTACAAGAACATATTAGGGCTTCTGGTGGATTCAGAAATTCTTTCACACAGAAACATGGAATATCTAACACTCTTGGCATCATCTTCCTCATAGTCTATCCTGTGTGGAAATTGGTTGTCCATCATTGAATATCAAAGCATTTTGGTATAAATACTATTATTGGTTTGTAATGACTTGAATATCTTTTAGGAAAATAAATTTATAGACTTTGGAGTCTGTTTGCATGACAACTCCAATGTTTTTTAGACAATATATGAACATTTTTTATAGAAGTAGACAGTTTGTGAATGCAGAATCTTTTGTTTTGATCAAAAAATATATCTAGAGTTTATTGTAACAAATTCATGATTTCTCCTTGTTACTGGCCTGTTTTGGAGTGCATATGTGAAAACAAATTCATCTAATATATTGTGTATTTGGCAACAAAACAAATATGTCTAAATTTTAGTCCCTGACTTCAAAAAAATTACAAATTAATCCCTCAATGTCTCATTCTTAATCATGTTGGTCCCCTTAATCATTTTTTTTTGACAAATCCATGTTGGTTCTCGTTGTTAACTCAATTTGTTAACTCTATTTGATTCGCTTATGTGGAACGTTTTTTTTGCCAAACTGGATGCTTATGTGGCGCGTTGACTTAAGACAAATTGACCCACTTGACATTCCACATCACCAAGGTCTATTTTGACAATATTCATCTATTCGGGGATCAAAATGATATTAAAACAATACAAATTATTTTTTTGCGAAACAACCTCTCTCTATCTCACCTCTCTTTGTTCTCCTTCTCTCTCTACAAAGGATTTTTTACTTGCGGCAAGGTCTACAGAGGATCTTTGTCAAATAGGGGTAAATGGGCATGCCACCATACATGCCTCAGTATAAATAGTGATCCATAAAACAATATCTTAGAGAACATATCTAAGTTTTTTTTTGACAAAGGAAAACTTATATCATTTCATTCATAATCAAAGTGGTAATACAATTCGGACTACAATCATAAACTTGGGAGCCAGCAAAATTCCTTGATGCTCTAGCTAACGCATGAGCAACAAGGTTGGTTTGCCTCCAGATGAAACTAACCGATAGTTTTGTGTCATAGATAATAAAGTCTTACATGTTCTCAAAATTGAGCCAAACTCAGCAATGGAATTACACACTCCTCTGATGCCATCTACGACTGCTTTACAATCCAGCTCGATGGTAACTCTTCGGATGCCTAATTCTTGTAACCAATTGACTACTAGCAGTAATCCCAGTGCTTCTGCTTCCTGTGGTTGTGGTACTCCATAAAACCAGGCTGATTTCGCTTTTACAAAGGAGCCTTCGCTATCCCTGATGCACAGACCAATACCAAACCTATTATCATCAAACAACGCCGCATCGATATTACACTTCACAAGATCCCCTGCCGGCCGAACCCACACAACACCTGCAGCATCAGAATTAGCAGTAACAGGCCGCGACCTTTGTTGTTCCTCCACGCGGCCTGGGCGCCGAGCCTACTGCCAACCGAACAAAAACTCCATTGCGCAAGAAATAGAAAACGTAGCTGGTCTAACTGTGTTCTCCCAAATCTTTTCATTCCTCCTCTTCCATAAGCACCAAAAAATCATCGCCAAGCTTTGCCTAGCGTTGACAGACATGGCCTCCAGAATAGAAAAAAACACAGACTTGAAATCAGCAGCTCCCGCGGTCAAAAATGGTTGAATTGTGTTCCAAAGACCCGCTTGTCTCCACACGGTTTCAGCTTGTGCACACCCAAAAAATAAGTGCCAGTCACTCTCTTCCTCCTGTTCACACCACGGACAATTAACATGACGCTTGTGAAGATTAGAACGACTTGGAAGAACCCCTCTAGCACAACGCCACAAATGAATCTTTACCTTTTGTGGAACCTTAAGCTTCCAAATCAAATTCCACTCACCCGACGTACGCAACTCCGAACTATCAATCAATTCGTTCATACATACGTAGTAAGCGACTTAACTGAATAAATGCCATCTCTGCTTTTGTTCCACGCCAGCTTATCCTCAACGTCCCTACCATGGAGCACTATCCCCTTTATGCGACTTTTATCCTCCTCATTAAATAATTGGTCTAGTAAATCGATATTCCACAGCCCTTCGTTTACACTAAAGAGATTAGCCACAGTTATATTCTCACAACCCGGCACCATACTAGAAGAAACAAAAGAAGTAGTACCTCATTTCACTCAGGGATCATTCCAAACATTGATAGATGTGTCATCACCAATTTTCCATCGAGCTCCAAAATTGACCAATACCTGTGAAGTGTAGATGCTACGCCAAACATAGCTGGGATTATGGCCCAAGCGAGCCCCCACGAAGTCCCCATTAGGGAAGTATTTAGCTTTGAAGACGCGGGTAACTATAGCATCCTTGTTGGTACACAAACGCCAACCTTGCTTCCCTAGCATAGCCAAGTTGAAACCATGAAAATGTCGAAAGCCCATACCACCAAATTCTTTGCGCATAGATAACCTATCCCAACTCAACCAATTAATCCCTGTCTTTGCTCCTCTATTCGAACCCCACTAGAATGAGTTGATCATCGTCTCCATCTCCTCTCCTAGAGATGTAGGAATCAGAAAAGTGCTCATGCAATAAGCCGGAATAGCTTGAGCCACTGATTTCACAAGCACCTCCCTACCTGCTTTATATCTAAGTTATATATCTAAGTTTTGCAGTATCAAAATCTATATGGAGACTTGAACAAGTTTATATGCTTAAATGAGTTAATAAATGAATCTCGAGCTATATTTATTGAGAATGGTTATGAATACATGAAGGCTATCATGCCAATTTGTACTTACCACTAAACTTCTTCTAACTATTTAGAATGAAATATTACTCTATTTATATGATTAAAAACTCAAATCTGTAATGAACGTAGTGAGTAACAGATAATATTAGTATCCCAAGCATACATGAAGACTACAGGACAACAAAAAGCATTACCTTTTAATAAAAGAGAGGGAGGGAGGCGGAGATAGAGGATTTTGTTAGCATAAAACATAATTTTTATTGTTTTAATGTCATTTTGGTCCTCAAATATGTGAATATTGCCAAAATAGTCCCTGATGATGTGGAATGTCAAGTGAGTCAATCTGTCTTAACTCAACACGCCATGTAAAGGTCGAGTTTGGCAGAAATCATGTCACATGAGTGAAATAAACGAAGTTAACAAACTGAGTTAACAGCGAGGACCAAAGTGACTGACAGAATATGTATATATTTAGAAAATAGTTATTTGTATTTATTGGATATTATTTGTAATTATCGGGCAGAATTAATCTCCTCAATTTTAGCCTAATATCTTGTTGTAATTCATGCATATTACTCACATTTGTGAAATGATTCAATCATGGAATTATTTTCCTATATGGTATTAGACTAGCTAGGTTTTTCCTCTCTTCCTCCTAGCCGCAATTCCCATCACCTTTCTTTGCTTTCTTCCGCTACCCTCCTCCCTAACCGCCGCTCTCAATGACTGAACAACCCCAGTTTCACCCGGCTTTCGCAATCACCAACGTGAAATCCCTCATTCCAATCACGTTAGATAATGATTCAAATCTATACATTTCTTGGGCAACCCTCTTCAAAGTTCAAGCCTGTGTTCATAACATGCTTGACCACATCATTCCTCCTACTGATGAGAAGGCTAAGAAGGCGACAGATGATGTTAAAACAGTCGACCCCAATCTTTGGCATCATCTTGATGTGACCATGTTACAATGGATGTGCGCCACCGTATATCAAGATATTCTCAATTCAATTCTTTTGATTGATGACTTGGCCGATAAGTGTTGGAAAAGAATTGCTGCTATTTTCCAAGACAACAAACACTTGAGGGCTGTCCCCTGGAAAATCAATTCACAAACACGAATTTGGAGGATTTTCCTACCACCAAAGCCTACTGAAACCACCTCAAACTTCTAGCAGATCAATTGGCGAATGTTGATGCTCTGGTCTCTAATACTCGTTTGGTCTTGAAGAAGACATCAGGACTAACTGATTCTTATGCAGGTTTTGTGACGCATTCAACAACATGATTCATTGCCACCATTTGAAACTGTTACCAAGTGGCTTCAGTCTCAAGAGGGGGGGTGAATTGAGATTTAAAAACTTTTTCCTCTTTTTAACGACTTAGATTAATTTCGCGTAGGTTTATGGAATGAACGATAAAGAATATGAAAGCAGTAAAGCACACAGCAGATTTATACTGGTTCGGTCACCTCCTAGTGACCTACGTCCAGTCCTCACACCCTTGTGAGATTTTCAACTAACACAAACAAAGCTTACAGGTGCCTTGGAAACCTTTACAGACTCAGGCACTCTTCTCCTAGGATACCCCACCTATGAAGAGCCCTCAGATCTATTACAACAATAACAAGAGATACCCCACCCTTGTTACAACCAGTTGCCCTAGAAAGATACCCCACTTCCTAGTACAAACAGCTACCCTAGAGAGATATCCCACTCTCTAGTACAAATTACAACAATAAAACAATTACAGATGTAAAGACCAAAATACCTCTTGTGTAGGCAGATATTACAACTTGAAATTTCCCCCACCTGACAAACCCTTGCGAGAAATCAGCTCAGACGGACGAACAGTGCGTGAAGAGCAGAAGTGAAAATGTAAAAGGGTTGTTTTCGTTTGATGCGTTTATCGTGAAATGGGTTGTGTGTAAAATGATTTGCAAAGCCTTCTATTTATAGGCTTAGAAAAATATAGCCGTTAAGTAAAATATAGAAATGATGAAATCGATTATGTGCCTGAATAGCCTAGGAATGATAATCGATTCTTGATTTCAAAAAGGAAATAACTCATAAGTGTGTGATCGATTGATTTCTTTTCAAAGGATAGGTGAAATCGATTTTATGCCTGAATACATGTGAAGAGGAATCGATTCTTTGCCTGAATTAGTATAGTTTGTGAATTGATTCATTGCTTGATTGAAATAAGAGGCAAATCAATTTATGGCTTTAAAACAGGAAGGAAATCGATGATGCATCTTTAAAATAGGAAGGAAATCGAATTTATGCTTAGATGTATGAAGAGACTAATCGATTCTTAGCTTGACTTTAGTATAGGAGCAAATCGATTATGTGCTTTATGTATTAAAGGGGAAAATCGATTATGCACTTTAAAAACGAGTAGGAAATCGATTTTGGTCTTAGGAAGGAAGTCATGAATCGATTTCTATCTTTCATAGAAAGTTGGAAATCGATTTCAAGCTTTAGAAAAAATGATTTGAATCGATTTCTTATTTTCACAAAATGGTTTTTATGTTTACGTGCCTTACCTATGTGCATGCATGCATTTTGAAATATTGTGAAGGCTATGAGATGAGCTGACCCTCAGAAGCGGCTTACAATATATCCTAGGACACGACCCAAACCCTAGAGGCTACCCTTACTTCTTGAGTCTTTTTTGTGCCTTGGATGTCCGCTTGGACATGAGCTAACCCTCAGAAGCGTCTTACAATATATCCTAGGACACGACCCAAACCCTAGAGGCTACCCTTACTTCTTGAGTCTTGTTTGTGCCTTGGATTTCCGCTTGGACGTTTTCCGCTTTGAACACATCATCAAAACCTAACTTGCTTGTCATTTTGACTTCGGTCCATTTGTCACTTTGACTTTGATCACTTCATCATCACTATGTCTTAACCACTTCATCATCAAAACTTAACCTGCAACACAAGATATCCACATTCTCCCCCTTTTTGATGATGACAAAACTTTAGATTCATCTCAGGTGGGAGGTTAGTTCATCAAGATAAATAATGCATTATTCATGATATGTTACTAGACTCCCCCTTACTTGATGCTCCCCCTGTCTAAATGCAAAGTGACAATCCTTTATTTCTCCCCCTTTTTGTCATGATCAAAAGGGTTAATGCAAAACTTAGTTGGTGAGTCAAAAATGCAGCTAATAAAAAAATGAGTCCATTGCATTTTTAGAAAATTGCATAAACCACAAAATGTTGTGAGTCGGGTTGCAACACAAGATAACCAAACATGAGACATGATAAATCAATTATTCACGGTTCTTTTTAAAAGAAAAAGATTGACTTCTTTTTGCAATGGTTTTAGAAAAAAAATCTCAGTTAGTTGTTTTGAATACTCAACTAAATTAACCACATAATCACCTTTTTGAACATGCTGCCTAGTCTATATATGCTTAAGTTCTAGAATGTTGAACGGGGTTCTTTGATAGGCTAATTTGCGCTTGAGTTGTCACATTTAATCGGAATGTAATCCATCATAGTTGAGATGTTGTTGTTTACTCTAAATGATGTTCTCAATGATGCATGAAATGAGATCAAGGATTACTCTATTTTAATAGTCACATATTTGACTAATACTGAATAAACTATTCTTAGGATTTTCTACATAAAGCACATTTTCAATAGAGGTGGATAAATATTTACCAATCTAACCTTTACCGGTGATTCTTCCTCTATTGTTGTTGTCACAAGTCACATGACCGCTTTTTTCCGGGGGTGAGTGTTAAGAACTTTGTTGCGTCTTCAGTCATGCGCTTTGAGTCTTTGCTGTCAAGGTATCAATCTGCCCCCATACCTTGAGGCATGCCTGCAAAGAGATCAAGTTGAAAATTTTGGTACCCAAATTTCTTTGGGTCCTTGTGGATTAGTACTTGGTATAGTCCCTTTGGGAACCCATACCTTTTTCACAACTTGTCTTCCTCTAGCCATGCAAACAGATGCAATATGTCCTAGTTTGGCACAGTAATAACATCTAATATATGGACTAGTAGTGAACTTAGGCTTATAATTCAAATTTCTTTTCATGAAAGCGTTTCTTTGTGGCCTAGGATGCACATGTTATTTGTTTTGTACATACATTTTTCCTAATGTCCATTCAAGCTCATGGATTTTCTTTTCATGTTCTGTACACTTATCACATACATAATTTTTCTTAGAATAAACAAGATCATCATTTTCTTTTCTAAGCTCTAATTTTTCTTTAGTTAAAGCATTTACTTCATTTTGAAGATGAGCAATGGTTTTCTTAGATTTACTTAAAGCCTTAGCTAATTTTACAGAATTATCATGCAATTCAACAAATGCTTCATGTAATTCATCATATGCATTTTGTAGAGTTTCAGAGTTAGAATATACCTCAGTTTCACTTTCGCTGTCGTGGTCGGCCATGAGAGCAACTTGATCTTTTTCACTTTCTGAATTATCTGATGAGTTCATGTCATTGTCTTCCCATGCTATGTAGGCTTTTCTACTCTTTTTTCCTTTGGATCCCTTTTTCTCAAACTTTGACCGTTTTCTTTGTAATTTCGGGCACTCCATCTTCATGTGTCCGGATTTTCCACATTCGTAGCAAGTTGGTTGACTTGAGAAGTTTTCCTTGCTTGAGACTCTTTTGGTTGGAGAATTCTTTTTGAGTGATCTTTTCCTTCTCATGAACTTTTTGAATTTTCTAACCATTAGATCCATATTCTCCTCGTCTTCATCATCTTCATCTTCCGAATCATCACTATCATCAGTTAGATTTGAACTCGAAGCCTTGAGAGCTAAACTTTTCTTTTTCTTGTCTTTTTCTTCATGCTCTGCTAGACGAGTGAGCTCTAATTCGTGCTCTAGTAGTTTTCCAAACAGGGAGGCGAGAGTCATGGTAGTTAAGTTCCTGGATTCTCTTGAAGCTGCTAGGCCCTTTATACAAGAGTCTAGCTCTGATACCACTTGTTACCAAGTGGCTTCAGTCTCAAGAGGGGGGTGAATTAAGATTTAAAAACTTTTTCCCCTTTTTAACGACTTAGATTAATTTCGCAGGTTTATAGAATGAACGATAAAGAATATGTAAGCAGTAAAGCACACAGCAGATTTATACTGGTTCGGTCACCTCCTAGTAACCTACGTCCAGTCCTCACACCCTTGTGAGATTTTCAACTAACACAAACAAAGCTTACAGGTGCCTTGGAAACCCTTACAGACTCAGGCACTCTTCTCCTAGGATACCCCACCTATGAAGAGCCCTCAGATCTATTACAACAATAACATGAGATACCCCACCCTTGTTACAACCAGCTGCCCTAGAAAGATACCCCACTTCCTAGTACAAACAGCTACCCTAGAGAGATATCCCACTCCCTAGTACAAATTACAACAATAAAACAATTACAGTTGTAAAGACCAAAATACCTCTTGTGTAGGCAGATATTACAACTTGAAATTTCCCTAACCCGACTAACCCTTCCAAGAGATCAGCTCTGACGGACGAACAGTGCGTGAAGAGCAGAAGTGAAACTGTAAAATGGTTGTTTTCGTTTGATGCGTTTATCGTGAAATGGGTTGTGTGTAAAATGATTTGCAAAGCCTTCTATTTATAGGCTTAGAAAAATATAGCCGTTGAGTAAAATATAGAAATGATGAAATCGATTATGTGCCTGAATAGCCTAGGAATGATAATCGATTCTTGCTTTCAAAAAGGAAATAACTCATAAGTGTGTGATCGATTGATTTCTTTTCAAAGGATAGGTGAAATCGATTTTATGCCTGAATACATGTGAAGAGGAATCGATTCTTTGTCTGAATTAGTATAGTTTGTGAATCGATTCATTGCTTGATTGAAATAAGAGGAAAATCGATTTCTGGCTTTAAAACGGGAAGGAAATTGATTATGCATATTTAAAATAGGAAGGAAATCGATTTTATGCTTAGATGTATGAAGAGAATAATCGATTCTTAGCTTGACTTTAGTATAGGAGCAAATCGATTATGTGCTTTATGTATTAAAGGGGAAAAACGATTATGCACTTTAAAAACGAGTAGGAAATCGATTTTGGTCTTAGGAAGGAAGTCATGAATCGATTTCTATCTTTCATAGAAAGTTGGAAATCGATTTCAAGCTTTAGAAAAAATGATTTGAATTGATTTCTTATTTTTCACAAAATGGTTTTTATGTTTAGGTGCCTTACCTATGTGCATGCATGCATTTTGAAATATTGTGAAGGCTATGAGATGAGCTGACCCTCAGAAGCGGCTTACAATATATCCTAGGACACGACCCAAACCCTAGAGGCTACCCTTACTTCTTGAGTCTTGTTTGTGCCTTGGATTTCCGCTTGGACATGAGCTGACCCTCAGAAGTGGCTTACAATATATCCTAGGACACGACCCAAACCGTAGAGGCTACCCTTACTTATTGAGTCTTGTTTGTGCCTTGGATTTCCGCTTGGACATTTTCCGCTTTGAACACATCATCAAAACCTAACTTGCTTGTCATTTTGACTTCGGTCCATTTGTCACTTTGACTTTGATCACTTCATCATCACTATGTCTTAACCACTTCATCATCAAAACTTAACCTGCAACACAAGATATCCACAGAAACCGCCAAGTCAAGATTGGAACTAGAAGAGTCAACAATTCTCCAACGGGCCGCTCGTGAATCTGGCTCATCCCCATCTCCGGCTGCCCTTGGTGCAAAGTCCCAAAATTTTGATGGTGATATGAGTACCCAATATTCTTCTCCAGGTATTCAAAACCATAACAATCGGAATAATAGAAAAAAATAACAATCATCATGGGATCAAGGGTCATAAAAACCCCAAAAATTCTAGTGGTGGCCGAAACTTTGGCAAGGGCGGGTGCGGAGGTGGCTTCGGTGGCAGTCAGAACTCCAGCAGGGGGGCTGGCCGTGGACAACAACAACAACAACAACAACAACAACAGTGGCAGCAGTGGGCTCCTTGGTCTCTCCCTCCATGTCCTTATCCATCCTACAATTGGGCCCGACCCACTTTTACTCCCAAACCGCGACAGTCTAGTGTACTTGGACCAAGGCCACATCAGTCAGCATTCACTGCAGCTGCGCCCAGTGAGACCGACATTGAAGTTGTTCTTCATACTCTCAGTCTTGTTCAGCCCAACCCGTCTTGGTATATGGACACTGGACGACATCACATGTGACTTCCGCGCAAGGTAATCTCTCGTCTTATTTTAATTTGAGAAAAAATAAAGATATAATTGTTGGAAATGGCCATTCTATTCTTATTCGTGGTTTTGGCAGTACTAATTTACCTCCCCCTCGCCCTCCATTAGTGTTAAAATATGTCCTCCATGCCCCAAATTTAATTTAAAGCTTAGTTTTAGTTCGTAAATTCACTACGGATAACCAAGTTTCTGTTAAATTTGATCCTTTTGGGTTTTCTGTGAATGATTTTCAGACGGGGATGGCTCTAATGAGATGTGACAGTCAGGGCAAACTATATCCCATCACCACCACCACCACTACAAATAATCAAGCTGTTTCTCCTTCCAGTTTTGCAGCTTTGTCGTCTTCTCTTTGGCATGACCGTTTAGGTAACCCGGGACCACCCGTCTTAGACTCCTTAGGCGGAATAATTTGATTGAATGCACTCAAACTAGAAATTCGAGTTTTTTTCATTCTTGTCCTCTTGGTAAACATGTTAAATTGTCGTTTGTTGGTTCTCATAACTCTACTGATATGCCATTTGATATTTTACATAGTTATTTGTCGACATCTTCTGTTTGGAGTTCTTTATTTGTCGACATCTTCTGTTTGGAGTTCTTTGGGTCACAGTTATTATGTGCTCTATTTAGATGACTATTCAAATTTTTTGTGGACTTTCCCTATTTCCAAAAAATTTGAAGTCCATTCAACTTTTCTCAAATTTAGAACCTACATCAAAACCTAAGTTGAACGATAAATAAAAATTATCCAATGTAACAATGGTGGATAATATGATAATGGTCCTTTTTTGAGTCTGTGTGAAGCTAATGGAATTTTCTTTCGTTTTTCTTCTCCTCATACTTCATCACAAAATTTAAAAGCTGAAAGAAAAATACGTTCCATTAATATTACCATTCGAACTTTATTAGTTCATGCTTCACTACCTCCATCTTTTTGGCACCATGCATTGTAAATGACAACGTATCTTCTAAACATTTTACCAAGTAAAATTATCGATTATCAATCGCCACTAAAATTTCTCTACCCCGTCAGACTCTCACTTACGAATTTATGGTTGATTATGTTATCCTCTATTATCTTCTACTACAATAAATAAGCTTCAGCCTCGTTCCACACCTTGTGTCTTTTTAGGTTATCCTTCAAATCATCGTGGTTATAGATGCTTTGATTTATCATCAAATAAAATTATCATTTGTCGCCATGTATTATTTGATGAAACTGAGTTTCCCTTCTCAAAGTTGTATACTCCAATTTCCACAAACTATGACTTTCTTGACAATGGACTATCACCTTGCATGATTAACCATTTTCAACATAGGTCAACTCCACAAACTCAAGTCTAGGCCCAACATAGGTCAACTCCACAAACTCAAGTCTAGGCCCAGCAACCCAACTCTCCAAATCGGTCCACCTCACCAACTCCCTCCATGTCAGAGATCAGCCCACATTTAGACCAAACACAACATCAACCCCTTCTTCCCATTTTCCAGCCCACTTCAAGTTCAGAAACCAAACTACTTACGAGGAGTCAACATGGTATTTTTAAACCAAATCACAAATATCATGGCCTTCTTACTAATGTTACAAAATCTCCCCTCCATCGTAACCCTATGTCCGAACTCAAAGACTTGAATTGGAGAATGGCTATGGATGATGAATATAATGCTCTTATTACAAAATAGACGTGGGATTTAGCGCCCTGTTCACTTGATGTTAATGTTATTCGACTTATGTGGATTTTCAGACATAAAGAAAAATCTGATGGTTCTTTTGAGAGGCATAAATCCCGACTTGTAGGTGATGGTGCAGGTCAACAAGTTGGCGTGGATTGTGGAGAAACTTTTATCCTGGTAGTTAAATCGACGACTATTCGAATAGTACTCAGTCTTGCTCTCTCTAAGGCTTGACCCATTCATCAGTTGGACGTTAAAAATGTCTTCTTACATGGTGAGCTAAAAGAAACCGTCTACATGTATCAGTCCTTGGATTTTAAGGACCCAGATCATCCTAATCACGTGTGTCGTCTGCAAAAGTCGTTATATGGGCTCAAGCAAGCTTCCAAAGCCTGGTACAAACGATTTGCCGATTATGTTTCTTCTAATGGGTTTTCTCAAAGCAAGTCTGATAACTCTCTCTTCATCTACCGGAAAGGTGCTCATATGGCTTACATTTTTCTTTATGTGGATGATATCATTCTCATCGTTGCTTCGGATACTCTTCACAAGTCTATCTTGTCACTTCTCAGTTTCGAATTTTCTATGAAAGACTTGGGTCCACCGAGTTACTTCTTGGGTATCACCGTCAATCGACATGTTGGTGGTCTATTTTTGTCCCAAAAAAAATATGCAGAAGTTCTTGAATGTGCTGCCATGTCATCCTGTAAGCCTTGTCCTACTCCAGTAGATACTAAATCGAAGCTTGATGCTAAAACTAGCAGCCCATGTGAGGATCCCTATCACTATCGCAGCCTTGCAGGAGCTCTCCAGTATCTCACATTCACAAGGCCTGGCATCTCTTATGCGGTACAGCAGATCTGTCTATCTATGCACAACCTGATGGATGATCATATGCAGGAACTCAGGCGCATCCTGCGCTACATTCAAGGTACACTTCATTATGGATTGCATCTTTATCCTTCATCGACTACCTCTCTTATTTCTTATACAAATGGTGATTGGGGTGATTGCCCAGATACCAGGAGATCTACCTCTGGTTATTGTGTGTTTCTTGGTGATAACTTACTCACCCGGTCTTCTAAACGCCAAGCCACACTATCTCACTTAGGGATGGCAAAACTGGCTTAGCCCGCTGGCCCTGCCTGCTAGCCCGCCAAAAAATGGCGTGTTGGTGATTTCACCCCGCTAACTCGTTGTAGCCCGCCCCACCTAACTCGTCAATTCGGCGGGCCACAAGAGGGGCGGGCCGGCCCGCCAAGTTATTTTTTTTTATTTTTTCTTGTTTTTTAACTATTTCAAAATATTTTTTATTGTTTTTTTGCGGGTTGTAGCGGGCCGACCCACCAACCCGCCATTTTTTCTTTGTTTTTGGCGGGCTTGGCTAGCTAACCCACCTATTTTAAGCCCAAAAAGTATGCTTCAAATACATTTTTTGTTTGTTAATTTTAATGGCCTGCCAACCCGCCTAGGGGCGGGGCGGGCTCAATTTCTCAGCCCAATATCTTTTGGCGGGCCGCCCCGCCCCGCCCCATTTTTGGCGGGCTCACGGCGGGGCGGGTTGGTTCGTTTTGCCATCCCTAATCTCGTTCCAGAGCTAAGGCCGAATACCGAGGTGTTTCCAATGTGGTTTCTGAGTCATGCTGGTTACACAATCTTCTTCTGGAGTTAGATTGTCCTATCCATAAGGCTACAATGGTCTACTGTGATAATGTTAGTGCGATATATCTTTCGGGAAATCCAGTTCAGCATCAACTCACTAAACACTTCGAGATGGATATTCACTTTCTTCGCGAGAAAGTTACCAGTGGAAAAGTACGCGTCCTACATGTCCCATCACGTTATCAGATTGCCGATATTTTCACAAAAGGTCTTCCTTTGATGTTGTTTCAAGATTTCAGGGACAATCTCAACATCCGACAACCTCCCGCTTCGACTGTGGGGTGTGACAGAATCTGTATATATTTAGAAAATAGTTATTTGTATTTATTAGATATTATTTGTAATGATCAGGCATAATTAGTCTCCTAGTAATTCATGCGGTTAGGGCTGATCCTCCTTTAACCAATGGTCGGGGGTTTGTTGTGCGAAAAGTAGATGTGCAAGTATACACAATCGCAACAAGTAATATAATGATAAGTAAAGATCGTTCTCACGGAGATTGTTGAGTTTACTTCTATATTTAAATTAGTAATTTAGTTAGTGAGAAAAACAAGTAACAAATACAAGTTGTCAACAAGTATTGTTATTTTGATTAACATAAATGTAAATAAACAAGTAAAGAAAGTTCAGGAGTAAGATAAAGTGAGTTGGATTGTTCTTAGCTAAGTAATTTCTCAGTAGTGAAGCGCTATAGCGTTAGACGCTATAGCTTTAAGCGCTGTAGCGGTATGGCAACGTGCCTTTCAGTCACTGTCGCCAGGGTTATGTTACAAGACTCCTATGTCTAGGCTCTAAATAAGTTTTACCCCTGTATAATAAAGAACTTACAGCTTTTACCTTATGAACTATTACTCCCCTATGTCTAGAGTTAAGCACAAATTGTCTAAATGTCTTTAAACAACCTTTCATTCATATCAACCCTTGAGTTCTATTCGTAGACCATGTCTGTACCTACGAATTTACTTATTTCAGTTGGCCATTCCCAAAACAAGTTTGAAAGCATTAAAGAACAAGGGTTGAAACAAAAAACATCATAACGTTATATTGCTAATACTAAAGAGTCATTACAAAGCTTAAAACAATCCAACTACTAAGTGTTTAGCTCATGATGAGCATCATCAACATAATACAAACAAAAAAGCTCATATTGCCGAGAATGAAAAGAAGAAGCAAGGTTGCAAAAGATGCACGTAGTGGCCTCCTTCTCATGTGACGGGTTGCTGACGCTACAGCATCGCTTCACAGCGCTGGAAATGATAATTTTCTCTTGAAAAACAAAAGCTTAAAGTGGAGGATTAATGGAGGAGAAGGGTATCACGTTTTCCTCTCCAAAAACTCTCCTTATTCTGAATTCTATGTTGTGAGGAAGAAGAAGAAGTGAGATAGATATTATCCACATCTCATAAAGTAGATATTTACAAAAAGGTGACAATGACATCTTTCAATAAGAATGCTCCAAGTGTCCTATTTGTCATTAAAAAGCTTCCACAAATTCTGAACAGCAAAGGATAAGTATGATGACTCATCAAATAGTAGTAGGCTCCAAAAGTGTCCAGCTAGCTGTCCCACCGACATATAGTGCTATAGCGCTTACCGCTGCACAACGTCTACCGCTGCAGCACTCAAGCAAAACATCAATATACTCAAAAAGGCACCAAATATGTCAAATGATAACAAACAAGCTCCTAACCCTTCTTTCCTCTAAATAACTAATATTTACTTAATAAAGCACGAATATTACTTGAGAACTTGTGTTGATTTAAGTGATAAGAGCATAAACAACACATCTAAATATGAGTTATCAGGATTTGATCCCTGCCTTGGGTACGGAGCAGCGTTAAAACTCTATGCCAGCTCTCCTGCCCTTGATAACTCCATTTTATATAGAGTTATTCATACATCTAATCATAACTAATTACTTGAAATCAAGTAGAATATGTGTTAAATATAATAGTATAAATAAAGATAACGACATTTTATCTTTCAAAGAAGATTACGTAATGATTTAAGCATTATATATATATATATATATATATATATATATATATATATATATATATATATATATTGGTATGTTTGATGTGTTTGTTTAGTACACTTTCAGTTAGGTGCAAATACACCAAGGAAACAATAGTGCATCTGCACTAAACAGCAATTACAAGCAAGTGCAACTGCACTTAGGTGCTTCTGCACCATCCTACGCTGAAGGTTTATAACCCAACAATGGAAGCACCTCAATTCATACCTCTGCACCAAAACTTCTATGACATCATGCTTTGTCACAAATCACATGGAGGCACATGCCAACATGCATAAGGAGGCGCCCACTATTCGAATTCATCATGAAATGCTACTCATCTAAAGACACATGGCCTTCCACAATTGGACCTCTCCTTAAAGATGAGTGCTGGACTCAATCTCCAGAATTAAAGATCAGAAAAGTAACCATGGTTAACCCTCCTTAGGTTAACTTGGTTTTCAAGCAAACCCTCACTTGAAGGAAACCTCCAAGGCTATAAAAAGGCTTCCACTTGTCACTTGAAGAGCATCACATATCTCACATCATAATATGTAGATCATACACTTTACTTATAATTTAGTAGTTTCATTTCTTATAGTTTTAATAGTAGTTAGTTGGCAAGAAGGTAAGGAAGGAATCGACAACTTCTTCATTCACTTCTTCATCAACTTAGTTAGGTGCAACTGCACCAGGAAGTTAGTGCTTCTGCACTGCTGGGAAATTTTAATGCAAGAGTACTTCAATCAGTGTAATCTTTACCCTATTGATATCTCTTGTACTTTCATCCATATTAATATGTTTTATTCCATCTATCTTTGCCTTGCAATGCATATTATGAGCTAAACCTTTTTGGTTGAGATGTTCTAACTTTATAATGAACTTTTGAGTAAGTTATTATGCTTTTTAGTGCTGCACGCATTTTGGGTCTTGTGTTATACTACATCCATCTTATTTTATGGTTGATCACTTAGAATACGTAGAGTTATATTCACAGACATGGTTTATAATTAGAAATCAAGACTAATAAGGGTGAGTGTTTTAATGAAGGCTTTGTTAACTTGTGTAATAAAGAAAACTTTATTAAAACCATGTTAAGTCCTAGACATAAGATAACATAGTCCTTAGGGTGAAACATTGGGTACTTCAAAGGCAGGAGTGAACTTATTTAGCAAGCCCAGACATGGGAAGCTTGTAACGAAACTCTGAAGAAAGTAGCTGAAAAGCACACACTCATGCAGCTGCACTCAGTGCTTCCAAAATTAGAATTGAAAGAACTGCACAAATATTTGAAGTATGCTTTCTTAGGGGAAGATCATGCACTTCCAGTGATCATTGCCTCTGACTTATCAATAGAGCAGGAAGATGATCTCATTTATACCTTAAAAAAGCATACAAAGGCTATAGGCTGGCAAATGGCAGACATAAAAGGAATTAGCCCTTCTCTATGCATGCATAGGATAATTTTAGAAGATAATTCTAAAAATTATATAGAAGGGTAAAGAAGACTAAATCTTATAATGAAAGAGGTTGTAAAGAAAGAAATCATTAAGTGGTTAGATGCTGGAATCATATACCCCATATCTGATAGTGCATGGGTAAGCCCTGTACAATGTGTTCCAAAGAAAGGGGGTATGACAGTAATAGCCAATGAAAGAAATGAGTTGATACCAACAAGAACTGTTACAGGTTGGAGGATTTGTATGGATTATAGAAAACTCAATAAAGACACAAAGAAAGATCACTTCCCTTTACCCTTCATTGACCAAATGTTGGATAGGTTAGCATATGAAGTTTTATTGTTTCTTAGATGGTTATTCAGGATACAATCAAATTGCAATAGAACCTGAGGACCAACAAAAAACTACCTTTGCATGTCCGTATGGAACCGTTGCATTTAGAAGGATGCCTTTTGGACTCTGTAATGCACCTGCAACATTCCAAAGGTGCATGATATCCATTTTCTCAGACTTCATTGAGCAATCAATGGAAGTATTCATGGATGATTTCTCAGTCTTTGGAAACACATTTCAATCATGTTTATCAAATTTAGAGAAAATTCTCCAAAGATGTGAGGAAACAAATTTAGTGCTTAATTGGGAGAAATGCCATTTCATGGTACAAGAAGGCATTGTGTTGGGACATAAAGTGTCAAAGAAAGGTCTGGAAGTAGATCAAGCCAAGATTGAGGCCATTGAAAGACTGCCACCTCCAACAACTGTCAAAGGAATCAGAAGCTTCTTAGGCCATGCAGGATTCTATAGAAGATTTATCAAATATTTTTCAAGGACATCCAAGATACTCCAACAGTGACAATCATACCAAAGAATAAAGAAGACACTGTCAAACTGGTGCTGGAAGAGCTGGCAAAGAAGAAGAAAGAAGAACTGGGCAACACCCAGAAATTCTTCAAAAAGCAGGCTGAGTTTTCAAAGCCTGTGGTGAAAACAGTTGGTGAAGAATGACAGAGTTCTATGCAAGCAACTGAGGAACCTGCAACAAAAGAAGCTGAGGAAGCACAACCAGCAACAGAGGAGGTTGGTGCAGCTGCACCTAGTGCAGATGCACCAAAAGCTGAGGAGTCAAAGAAGAAAAAACAGAAGGTCAAGCACATTCCTAGCAAAACCAGCTCAAGGATCAAGAGTGGTGCCAAGAAAGAGTAAAATCTTTAATGTTGCTATCTTTAAAAATACTTATATATTTTGTTGTTATCCCTTATGTATTAACCCCTCTCCCCATTTTTGATGCACAATATACTTTTAAATCTCAACTTAAGAGCAGTGAGGGCACTGCTCATCATTAAGTTGGGGGAAGAAGCACTTTTAAAATACTCTATGCATGTGCTTATATGTTTTTAATAAGTATGTATGTCTGTTAGTGTTTTGTTTATCTATATGTATGTTAATTTCAAAAAAAAAATTGTGATGCAACCAAACAAAGCTCCTTTTTGAAAATTCAAAAAAATGTTTTACAAAAACATTAGTTACATAAGCTTTAGTTTGAGGTGCATCATATTGTTTCTTTATTCAAAATAGGATTTGTAAGTTTTTTGAAGCATGATCAGCTTAAAAGTCTTTTTCACAAAACTTAACCAAATGCATTCTTTGAACTGATTTTTAATAATGAAAGAAAGAAAAAGAAAAGAAGCCTTGTTTTCCTCAAAATGGCCAATTTTTATTATTACTTTGACACATCAAAACTGAGCTTTGAAAAGAACCTTGCTATTTGAAAAACTACCTAATGCAAAAGGATTTTTAGAAAACCAAGGTCAAAAACAAATTTTTACTAAAAATATAGAAGAGCATAAAGAATTAAGTTTGGGGGAATTTCCATGAATACTAAGGCTGAGTATGAGAAGCTTAGAGTAGTCAATGCAAATAGGTTACCAAAATCACTACAAAAGAACTCAAAGTGTTATAAATTAGCTATATTTACCCAAATCATTAAACTAAACCTGTTCCAAATAGTGCATTTGGGTTGAACGAAAAGAAATGCAAAAGAAAAGAAAAGAAGAAAAGAAAAACAAAAAAACCAAAGAAAAAAAGTATGCATAAGGAGGTCAGTGAGGATGGCAATATATGCTACAAGTCTTGAAATGTAGTATCAAGTGCAGTTGCACTCAAATGCATCTACACCGTTACAAAAAGTTCAGTGCTTCTGCACTTCCCAAAAATATTCAGTGCAACTGCACCAAGGTGCATCTGCACCAAAGTGCTTCTGCACCAACGAAAAGAACCACAAAAAATAAGAATATTGCATTGACTCAACATTTTTGAAATACTCAATCAAAGCCCTTAGTTGTACTTAAAGCCTCCCAAGTCTTGAAGATGTTGTTAGACTAGTCTATATTTTGAAACACATTTGTTTTGACCAAAAGTGATCTAAAATTTTCCAAAAGCGAAAGAGAAACTTTTTTTAGTTTTGGAACTGATTGGATCTCAGTGGGGAACACACTCTCATAAATGAGTTTTAATAAACTTTGGGTGTTTGGAAATTCAAAGGCACAAAGACAAAATGTTCTCAAAAAAATAAAGTTCATCAAATGCAAAATCATTCTTTGAAAAGATATGAACAGATCCGTTCTTCTTTAAATTGAAAATCCTACTTGTGTTTTCTTTTTGTCATTACTTGAGGACAAACAATGGTTTAAGTTTGGGGGTGTGATAACTCCATTTTATATAGAGTTATGCATACATCTAATCATAACTAATTACTTGAAATCAAGTAGAATATGTGTTAAATATAATAGTATAAATAAAGATAACAACATTTTATCTTTCAAAGAAGATTACGTAATGATTTAAGCATTTTATATATATATATATATATTGGTATGTTTGATGTGTTTGTTCAGTACACTTTCAGTTAGGTGCAAATACACCAAGGAAACAACAGTGCATCTGCACTAAACTACAATTACAAGCAAGTGCAATTGCACTAAGGTGCAACTGCACTAAAGGTGCAACTGCACTTTGGTGCTTCTGCACCATCCTACGCTAAAGGTTTATAACCCCACAATGGAAGCACATCAATTCATACCTCTGCACCAAAACTTCTATGACATCATGCTTTGTCACAAATCACATGGAGGCACATGCCAACATGCATAAGGAGGCGCCCACTATTCGAATTCATCATGAAAGGCTACTCATCTAAAGACACATGGCCTTCCACAATTGGACCTCTCCTTAAAGATGAGTGCTAGACTCAATCTCCAGAATTAAAGATCAGAAAAGTAACCATGGTTAAGCCTCCTTAGGTTAACTTGGTTTTCAAGCAAACCCTCACTTGAAGGAAACCTCCAAGGCTATAAAAAGGCTTCCACTTCTCACTTGAAGAGCATCACATATCTCACATCATAATATGTAGATCATACACTTTACTTATAATTTAGTAGTTTCATTTCTTATAGTTTAAATATTAGTTAGTTGGCAAGAAGGTAAGGAAGGAATTGACAACTTCTTCCTTCACTTCTTCATCAACTTAGTTAGGTGCAATTACACCAGGAAGTCAGTGCTTCTGCACTGCTGGGAAATTTTAATGCAAGAGTACTTCAATCAGTGTAATCTTTACCCTATTGATATCTCTTGTACTTTCATCCATATTAATATGTTTTATTCCATCTATCTTTGCCTTGCAATGCATATTATGAGCTAAACCTTTTTGGTTGAGATGTTCTAACTTTATAATGAACTTTTGAGTAAGTTATTATGCTTTTTAGTGCTGCACGCATTTTGGGTCTTGTGTTATACTACATCCATCTTATTTTAAGGTTGATCACTTAGAATAAGTTGAGTTATATTCATAGACATGGTTTATAATTAGAAATCAAGACTAATAAGGGTGAGTGTTTTAATGAAGGCTTTGTTAACTTGTGTAATGAAGAAAACTTTATTAAAACCATGTTAAGTCCTAGACATAGGATAACATAGTCCTTAGGGTGAAACAGTGGGTACTTCAAAGGCAGGAGTGAACTTATTTAGCAAGCCCAGACATGGGAAGCTTGTAACGATACTCTGAAGAAAGTAGCTGAAAAGCACACACTCATGCAGTTGCACTCAGTGCTTCTGCACCACTAAAAGCATAGAAACTCTCAAAAGAACATTATTTAGTGAAGACACCTCTACCATCTTTCTCAACTGATTTCCTTCATATTCTTTTACATATTTACATTCTGTTTTCACCTAACATAAAAACCCCAAATTTGTGAGTAGTATAGTAGCACTAATTTATATGCTTTCTAACCATACAAGAGTTTAACCAATCCTTGTGGGTTCGACCTTTCTTATCATTATATTACTTGTTTGTGACTGTGTATACTTGCACATCTTTTTCACACACTAGCCCCTCGAGGCACCTCCAATGAGCGGGGGATTAGTCAATACTGTCCGTGCGGTGGATACCCGGGTTTACCCAAAAAATATAGTAAGTCGTGTATATTACTCAGGTGAAACATTGAAGGGTTAATTTGTAGTTTCTTTGAAATCAAATACTAAAGTTCATGATTTATTATATTACTGTGTGAATATAAAAAAATTCTTTTGTCATCAATAGTTAAATTCCTTAGAATAGACCTATTAAATTATCTTATTTTTCATCAATAGTTAAATTCCTTAAAATACTTTTGATACCTTTTGTCATCAAGGTTTTATTTTTCTTTTTTTAATAGTAAAAGAAAAAAAATTCTTTTTCTTTTTCTTTTTAAATTTATATATATTTGTGTGTGAAATATAAAAAAAGAACATTCTTTTGCCAACCATACTAATTTATTTTTTATCACAAGATTTTATTTTTTTATTTTTTATTAAATAATAATGGGTGAGGATTTTTATACCCCACACACCATATGAAATACCCATTATACCCCTCACACTTACTTCCGAATCCTAAGAGAGTAAGTTCGTTTTCTCTGGGTAAACAAATTTACCATAAATCCGGTACACAAAAAATTTCAAAACAGATTTATCTTGTGTTTTGATAAATCCGTTTGGCTTCAAATCAGATTTATGTTTTGTTGTGATAAATCTGTTTGAATGGGAAAAAAGCACAACAGATTTACGTTAAATCCATTCAGCATTCGTTTCACATCGGATCAGCATATGGATCAGCATTATGCTGCTTGTGAGCAGAACATGGAGGAGCAATATCATCAAGACTACCAGGCTCCTGGTCCAGCTGATTCTTCGAGGTCTTTTGATGATGACGAGGAGGAGCAGCAGCCTGGGCAGGCGGACCAGTCGTATGTTGGACCTAGCGATGGTTCATTGCTTACAAAATTTGATGCTCACGTAGCATCAAAAATTCTTAGAGGACGGGTAATAGCTATATAATAGTTAAATTAATATTTTTTACATGGTCTTCTTAAATAAACTTACTCTAATATTTGTTTTCCTTTTAATTTATTCAGTTGCGCAAAAAATTGAAAATACCTGCACATGGCAACAAAATCAAAAAATACCTGGCCCCTCTAGCACACGCCCTTGGATTTTATCACTATATTGATTAGACTGGTTTAGGGCCCACTGTATCTTCAGTTGTCCTCACTGTTGTCCATGAGTTGATCTCTGCTTTTGTTGAGAGATGGCACCCAGAGACAAGCTCATTTCACCTACCATTTGGTGAAATGACTATAACTTTGGATAATGTGTCATGACTTCTTCATTTACCCTTAATGGGCAGGTTTTACAGCTCCCCACCCAATCCTGTGACTATTGACACAACCATTCAGTTGGGGGTGGATTTGGGAGTGACTGCTGCTGAAGCTACATAGGAGATGATAGCCAGTAGGGGAGTATATTTCCGGTTTGAATGGGTACTAGCGGTCTGCCAAGATCACGTTGCACAGGGTCGGCATATTTTTACTGCTAGGGCGTTCCTATTGCTTTTATTGGGGATGGACATATTTTGTAGCAAGACCAGAAATAGAGTGGAGGCCAAATGGTTGTTATTACTTGAGGACATAAACCAAACTGGTTCATGGGCATGGGGTTCAGCTTGCTTAGCATATTTGTATGACCAACTGAACTATGAATGTGTAGCGGATAGCCGCTAATTACGGGGGTACGCGACGTTTATCATGGTAATATTTACTATATTAATATGATTTATATCGAGTTTGTTTGTTTTTATATATTGTTCTTAATGAGTTTGTTTATTTTATATTTTAGTGTTGGATTTTAGAATATTTTCCGTACATATGTGAGCGAGGTACCAGTGGGGTATTATCGGGTCCACGTGCTGGGAAGTGGAAGAGGAGGAAGACCGATGCTGTAAAGCATCAAGAGTATCGCAGGAGGTTGGATGCATTGACTTCTGATGATGTTCTTTGGAGACCGTTTCAGGACCATCGAGATGTTAGAGAGGAAGACTGTAACACCCCTTTTCTACCCGGTAATTATTCAACAAAATCAGAGTTTACAAAAAAACTTTAATTCATAATTCGAAAAAGGATGTCACACATTCATCGTTAAATAACACGTCTCATACGACATAGATAACACCTGGTCAAAATACATCACCACGCAGCGGAATATAATATAAGTTTTAAAACATAAAATAACAACGTCCTGAAAATGGACTCCAAATGACAAAATACAATAATCGAAAGTTTAGCGTTTATCCCCCCCTTGAGTGTTACACATCAAAGCAAAGGACACCGACGACACCGACACAGAATAGCGAAGGTACCTAAGCCTTCACTCGCAATCACCTGCACGTTACCGCATAGGGGTAACATTCAAACAGAAGGGTGAGATATCTCCAATATAATAGCATAAAATGATAGGAAATATGCTAGAATACGACACTATGTCTACTACCTCACTACGCACACCAAATCGTAAACACACATCAATTATAATTATACATCAATTATAAACACCACATTCAGTCACCAAATGTCATGACGATGCATGAATGCAACCCACACCAACGGTCATATGCATGTGGTACCAAAATCACCAAAAGTCTTGCCCGTAAATAGGGGCGTCACCAAAATTGAGAGCTTTCACACCAGACTCACCAATTCACCAAAAATCGAGCTTTCACACCAACCTCACCAGTTTTAGAACATTTTGAGCTTTCACACCTAGCTCCAAGACCAAAGGTCTTCACCAAAATAATGCATATGCTGTATGCGACACCATGAATGCACACAGACAATCACCAAATTAGTCACAATGTGACACACCAACAACAATCACCAATTATCACCAAAGTTGGGCTTTCACACCTAGCCACAACGACACCGAAAACACCACCCACCTGACACAACGGAAACAACAAGACTTGGAACCTTCACACCTAGTTCCAACAACACCGAGGCTTGAGCCTTCACACCTAGCATCAAACCGCACCAAGACACCTAGAGGACAACAATCTTCCAAAACAACACCAAGACACCAAGAAGACAACAATTTTCCAAAACAGCACCAATACACCAAGATGACGACAATTTTCTAAAACATTTGAGACACGAGGGTTTTTCACAACACCGGAGACAAACGACAATTTTCCAAAGTATTTGAGACACGACAATTTCCTTTTTAAAACATCACCATTTAACGACTACACCAACGGTAAACAACTTTTCCAGAAAAATGGGCCACTTTGCCTCAAATTAGAATCTTCAGTTAGGCCTCTGAATAAGCTTTCCAAAACATTTTGAAACGTCTAAATCGGACTCCCGAGTCAAAAGATATGCCAAAAACAAAACCGGGGAAAAATTGAGCAACAACCTGAAAATGGCGCCCAGTGCCTGGGCGCCTAGCAAGAACACACAACACAGAAAACTAGTGCCCAGGAGCAGGGCGCCCAGCAACAGGCAACAACATTGAACTTGGAGCCCAGGAGCAGGGCGCCTGGCAACCAACGCAACACAGATGACTTTGGCGCCCAGGAGCAGGGCGCCTAGCAACAGGCAGCAACACAACAGGCAACACTGCAGGACATGGCGCCCTTGGCGCCCAGACAACCCAGAACACAACAGAAACGCAACTTGGCACAGGAGCACACCCCAGACACGGCGCCCAGGCACTGGGCGCCTAGACAGCAACACATGCAGGGAACACAACACCAGCAACTCTGGCGCCCATGACTCAGAACACAGCAGCAACAACATCTTGGCACACACACACACCCACCAGACACGGCGCCCATGCACAGGGCGCCAAAAGCAGCACATGACACCAAAACGCAGCATTGGCACACGGCGCCCAGCAGCAGCCAGCAGGGCGCCAAATTCAGCAACTAGGACAATGGCGCCCATGGCGCCCTAGGGGTCTATAATTTCGTTAATTCACCAATTTACATCACCAATTTTTAATCACCAACACCAATCACCATAATTGGGAATCACAACATCAAACGAACATTTTATCGAACACCTAGCATGCTATTAGTTATACCAACAACGAATCACCAATGTCTAGGGTCATAACAATCATCAACAAGCAAGTATTTTCAATCATCCTAGTTACAATTCACCTACCATCAAACTACACATCAAAATCAAGCCCTAGGCATCATAGGATCTACTCCCACATAACCCCATTATAAAACCCCATTATAAGGAAGAACCCCACTCTTACCTTATAGTAGGAGAGCACCAATTCTCTTGATCGAGTCACCAACAGAACCTCAGCAACACAGCTCCTCTCTGCTCCCTTGGACTATGCGAACTCCTCTTCTTCTCCTCCCTTGGGATTCGCGCCGTACCCCTTTCTCTCTTCTCCTCTCTCTATTCGCAACCCTCCTTTCTTTCTTTCTCAACAATTCGCAAATGCCACTAAACCCTAGCCTAGGCGCTTCTCCTATGCGCCTAGCTAGCGGGCTTGGATCACGGGCTTTCCTCCAGCTTAAGCCCGATCACTAACGCCATCACCTAAAACCCAATTACACACCTCTCAATCCAACGTTAATATAATTACACCAACTAAAATAAATAAATAAATAATTGAATACCTAAATATTTAATTAAATATTTGGGCGTTACAAAGACCCTTTCTCTTTATATAGGGTCTTTATTAGCTGGGAGGGCATCACGGTCCCCTACATGCCTGATAGGTGCATCCGACAATTTGGATACGTCAAAGTCATCCCTCGTCCTCCGCTTGAGGGTTGTCCAGGCTATAGAGAGGTCATGTTGCGTTTGTCCACTTGTGGTATCAGTATTCAAGAAGTTATCAGCACAACTACTCCAGCTAGGGAGGTGGGTGAGTGTCATCCGACTTACTTGCCATTGTACTTTCGGGTATCAATTCCCCATCTCCTTCCACCTATGGTTGTTGAGCAGGTTGACGCTCCAGCAGCACTGGCGATAGGGATGGGAAATGAAGAGAGAATTATGTTGATAGCTCAGCAGGCACGACAGGTCCTACAGGGAGGACGCATTCCTCTGGACTGTCAGGAGTACAGTCTTTTGTGGAGCTTGATATATTCACTTGGCCCAAGGGGACCTAGACCCTTGATGTACTTTATTTATATGATGCTTGTTTTGAACTATATTTATATTTATGATTATGTACTTTCTTATTTTTTTGGTTATTAGAAGAAGGTCAATTTATATTGATATTAACGACATACATAGGAATGACTTAAAAAAACCACAACAAAGACGACGACGACAACAACAACAACAACAACAACAACAAAAAAGACAAACTTAAAAACAACAACGGGGGATGACAATCTACTGAAACGGTCTCCGACTCAATAAGTAAATTATCTCCTCGACACTCTGGTCTTCTCGACGTACAACTCAATAGGACTTAGCATCTGTAATTCCTTATGGATGTCTATCATTTGTCTCCCGTGATCGTCATTCTTAACATCCATCTGGGACTAGGAAACACGCCCATCATCTCCTCGACTGGGTTTGGGATAGTAAATACGCTCAACAGGTCGGTGTCTTGCTCCCTGTTGTCGAACCTTATGATCTATTTTATCTTTCAAAACAACGAAGGTGATTTCGTGCTTGAGCCTGCATAAAACAAGATCTAGACACTCAAACCAGACACCATCTTCTTTTGTTGTGGTTTTTCCACGATGGTGAAGGGCAATACGTGTGCTTTCTCTTGAGTGCTGGGTGGAAAAAGTGTTCATTTTTGAGTGTGATGGTGCGAAAGAAGCAAATGACTAAACCAGATTGAAATGTTGGTGTGGAATAAACTAGGCTAAGTGTGAGTATTTATAGCAATCACCATTGATTGTGTGCCGTTGATCAATATTGTCAGTTAGATTAAACCGTTAAAAATCTATCCATTGAGGCACAATTATCAAGACAAATTTCATCCACTCATTTTTTAGCACAGTCATCAATACACACTAAAGTGGACCGTTGATCAAAATTGTCGGTGGAATCTTGGCTGTCAAAATTATATCCGTTAAACAATTAAACTAATTAATTATTAAAATTTAAACAAAGCGGATTTATATTTTAATGTGATAAATCCGTAGTTAATAAAATGCGAAACAATTTTATCTAATTTAGAGATAAATCCGCAGTTATATAATTCACAATGGATTTATATCTTAATTAGATAAATCCGTAGTTAAAAAATCAACAACAGATTTATCTAATTAAGAGATAAATTCGTTATGCATTATATAATTGCGGATTTATCTCTTAGTTAGATAAATCCATTTCGTATTTTATTAACTACTGATTTATCTAATTAAGATATAAATTCATTTTTGTATTTTTATAACTATGGATTTATCTCAAAAAATAGATAAATCCGTTTAGATAAAAATTACAAGGGCAGTTTAGGAATAATTGAAATATGTGGGGGTATGGAGGCAAAGTGTGGGGGTATAAAAGTCCTCACCCAATAATAATACTCGGTTATTTATTCATGCAGCCCACCAAATATGTTGGATAGTCCAATAATGGACTAATAACAACGGCCCACTAGGTTTTCTTGCAGAACTGCATCCAATTAGGGTTTCGTCACGCATTCTTCTTTCTTCCCTTTATAAACACCTTCGCCTCTAAATCCCTAACTATCATTCCTTCCTGTTCCCTCTCAAAGATTCAATCTTCCTAACAGTTTCGGATTAAGAGTTTGCTTCTAGGTCATGGGTTTCCCTTCGTTTTAGTCTTTCAAAATGTTCGCGTTTTTGGGTTTATTATGTTTCTTCCGTCTCCAAACATGTTAGTGATTTCGCTTTCACTTCCTCGTTATTTTCGTGCTCTTTATTTTACTCTAGCTTTGGTTTTGGTGTTTATTTGATTTGATTTTGTTTTGCACGAAATAATTTCTATGAACCAATTTGAAGGTGTGGTATTCTCGGTGATGAATACACAGATGACGAGTCCGATGTAATTTCCATTCTAAAAAATTATGAGGACAAAACGAGGCATTTGTCTGACGAAGGATTCCACACCTTCCTTTTATTTTCTTGTTTTTTTTTATGAAAAAATTGTTAGTTAGTACATGGCATGGTGATGATTTGTTTATTGTCATATGATATTTAATCTGATTAAAACTATCCTCCTACTCATTCTGAATGCCAGTATTACTATGTGTTGGAATCTATATCATTGTGTTTGTCTTTGATTTTGTTCAAGCACTTTTTAGCCTCTCTTATTTATTTTTGTTTCTATTTGTTTAAGGAACTGGTAAATTTAATGAAGAAAATTTTGTAATTTTCCCAGTAGTTGAGGTTAATTTTGATTTTTTTGTCTCTACCTTTTCATGCCACCCCATTTTAAAAACTGAAAAGTAAAAGAACAATCAAACAAGCCTTTGAAAATTTTCTACATTTGGTATGCATATTGTTATTGTTGTTTCTCTTATTTCTGTTGTTGATCTTGTAGGCTTATTTCCGTTCCGCTTCCTCATCAATTTTCGTTCTCTTTGATTTAGTTTAGTTTTGGTTGATTTTGTTTTGAACGAAACAATTTTGTTGAACGGATATGAAGGTGTGGTTTTCTCTGTGATGATTACACAGATGACGAGTCCGATATGATTTCCATTCTAAAAAATTATGAGGACAAAACGAGGCATTTGTCTGACGAGGATTCCACACTTTCCTTTCATTCTCTGTTTTAGTTTTTTATAAAAAAATGTTTTCTGCCTTTGTAATATTGTTATTGTTAGTTATTACATGGCATGGTGATGATTTGTTTATTGTCATATGATCTTTCATGTGATTAAAACTATCCTCCTACTCATTCTGAATGCCATTATTTGGGAACCAAATCCTCTGCATTATCTATTATTTAGTATCTCTATTTATTTTTGATAAAATTTAGTTTTTTTTTCAAATTTATTTTATTTTTCATGTTGTCTCATGATCCCGATAATGTCATTATGCTCTTGATGTATGTATCACGGCTATCACAATGATAATGGAGAAAGTATTGGTGGTTTACCTTCTCCTATTAGTGTGATAGCCATGAAGAGCCATGAAGCAAACATTACATTGATCATGAAATGAAGCATGATGTTTGTGGGCATGACAATGTTTGTTTTGTTTTTAATATAATTTATGTGTGAGTTGTGATTTAAAGATTGTTTCTTGTTTGTCCCAAATTATAGTTGTTAATTTCGAAATAAATCCTAGATAGCATACAGTTTATATGATGAACATTATGGAATTGTAGGAACACTGCAATTCATCCTCTATCGACATGATTGCAGACCTCAGTAGCACTCTTGAAATGAACAAAAACTCAAATCGTACTGTAGAATCAAACCAAATCATACATAGTTGGTCCTTTAAACACATATCACTGATCTAAGTTTTTTAGTAACAGATTTATCTTTTATTTAGATAAATCTATTTAACAATTTTCATAGGAGTGAAATAGGAATAAAAAAATTGGTGGGGGTATGATGTCTATTTGTTAGGGTACAAAAATGTGACCCATCAAAATATTGGTTAAGTAAAAGCTAATTGCAAAGGAAACAAGGAACCCATGGAGGATTTCCATATTCCGAAGGCTCCTAAAAAAGTCCATCTTGAGGAACAACCTTTGGTGAATGAGATCATTCTTGATCTTCAAGATTCTCCAATAGCGCAAGCATCAGTTAATCCAGCCTGTTTGGGATCAAGATGTCCAAAATTTTCATCTATTGAACCAGCAAATCAATTTATGGATCAATCAGGATAATTTCCTTTGTCAAATTCCCGGGTTAAAATCCTCATCAAGGCAAACAACAACATACACCTTTAATGAAGGAACATGACTCTAGCATGTTTTTAAACTCGGATTGATGGTCGACTCGTTGAAGGTATCGGGTCACTGGGTGAAGGGTCGGATTGAGGAGTGGACAGTTGAATCACATGGTCACTGGGTGAAGGGTCGGATTGAGGAATGGACAGTTGAATCACATGGCAACAACCAGACGGCATGACTCGGACCTGATCTCTATTTTGGAAATTTCAAGACCTATATAATATAAATTTCATACTTGTAAAACTTAATTTTTTAAAAATACACATCCTGCCTAGAATAGTCTAACAAAAATTCACCACAAATTAAATAATCCCATAATGCTATCCAGTTACATGTAATTCATAGAATTTTGAACTTCAAACAAGTTCATTAAATCATAAACACGAGGATCTTAACAAACAACAAAAACCCATGAGCTACCAAAATTCTATTTATTTAAGTTACACTGTAGCGCCCCATTGCCAAGTGTGTGCCACGTGGCAGCCATCCATTGGTGGCTGACGTGGCACATGTTAGAGCCACGTGGCTATGGTGATATAGGATGCTGATGTGGCATGTCAGTGCCATGTGTCACAAATGCCCAATAATATGGTGACACATGGCACTGACGTCAGGGGGTAACTAGATAATGTTATATTTTACATTTTTTTAACAGAAAAGTTAACAGCAGGGGGTAATTGGATAACGTTACATTTTACAAGGTTTTTTTTAAACATTTTTTTTGCAGGGGGTAACCGGATAATGAAGATGTTTGTAGGGAGTAACATTTATTATATGATGGTATCAAAACATCATCAATAGGTTCCCTGGAAGCTCCATCTCCCCCTTCATTGTTTTTATTCTCATTTTTTGTGGGATTGTCGTCAGCATTATCATCTTCATCCAAATGTAAATGATTTATGACAACATTTTAAAAGAGAAGTTAGCAAATAAAATCTAAAGTTATTAAACATGAAGCAATGAAACTTTATTCACATATAATAAAGACGTACCATTATCACTTGAATTTGGTAGGATGGTCATACTTGCAAGATCACTATGCAATGCATCCAGCTCTTCATTGGTTAAGAGGGATGGTGACTTCTCCAATACCCAACTAGAATGGTCACCAATTGTTTCAAGATTGATAGGGTCATAAACCCTAGTATTTTACCCGTGAATCCGCACGGGTAACACTGTACGTGTTATAATTTGCTATAAACCTATAAATATTTTGAAAATTGTAAAATTTAATTAAAATACTTGTGTTGCAAAACAAAAAATGAAAGTCAGTATTTTATCCCAATCTTAATAATGGATTAAAAATAAGAAAAAAAGAAAAGGAGATATAATATAAAATATGTCGCTGGAAGATGTAATGTATGTAATGGACCTATCTAAGTATTGATGATACAATATGTGAGTAAACAAAGAGATTACAAAGCACAAGCGAATTCAAAAGAGTAGTCTCAAGCATGATCATTGGCAAACCATAATCAAGCAAATCATCTTAGCAATCAAAGCATCAAAGCATGTTGAATCGCATTTTTGGTAAAGGTTCATGTGATTAGGCAAAGAAATGCACAAAACTTAACATAAACCCTATTTTCCTACAAGTATGTGAAACATAATATGCCATAAAACAACATTTTATTTCATGAAATGCAAGGATCAAGATCAAATCAACACAAATCAACAATCATTCAAGGGTGAGAAGCACCATAAGCACCCAAGCCTCCCTAAGTGCTTGTCAAAGTGCTTATGACACTTCTCACCAACAACCAACAATATGAGAATATGAAGATGATAGGATGAATGATTTTACATTTTTGAGGCAAGAACTCAAATGTGATGCAAGGTTTTAAGGATTTTACCTTAACTCCAAGCTAGGAAATGAGATGAGAAGATGAAACTAGACACAAATCAACAAGACTCCAAGGTTCTTCAACTCTAACCCACAAAAGCTTGGTGAAAACCTTCTTTGATGATGATGTTTGAACTTGAATGGAAAGTGGAGGAGATATGTGAAAGAGGGATGAGAATGAAGTGAGATGGTGGTGTTTGGGTGAAGAGAAAATCAAAAATGGTTGAGGGAGGAGGGTTAAGGGCTACAGTTTTAGGAGAGGAAAAGGGAGAGGTTTTTGTGTGCTAGGGTTTTAGTGTAGGAGAATGAGAAGAAAAAGATTGTGATGTGTGTAAATGAGAAGGTATTTATAGAGTTGTTTTAGGTCTAGGGGTAATTAGGTCATTGTTCTTTACTAGGTGCTCTAGGATTGGGTTTTGAATTTGAATGAAGGGCTAGGATTGGAGATCACTTTGGATTGTGGGTAGTGAGAAAACACAAAATGAGAGTGAGGGAGAGAGGGAGAATGGCGTGAGGAGAGAAGAGAGGAGAGTTTGTGTGAAAAAAAACTTGTCCTTTTTTGGGAATGGAGGCTCATATGTGATGTGAGGTAAAAATAGGGTTAAGAGTATAATTGAGATGGAATGTTACCAAAGAGGTAATTTTGTATTTTCTTGTGAAGAGGTGAGTATAAATGGGTGGGGTAATTTACAAAAGAGGGCATGAATCTATGTGGGAGTGAGTGATGGTCACAAAAAAGGGAAAAGTGAATAATAGTACAAAGCATATTCTTAGGGGATAAGGAATAGAAGAGTGTGGAAGAATTTTGTGTGTGTGAGAGAGAGAGAGAGAGAGAGAGAGAGAGAGAGGGAATTCGTATGAAGCAAGGGAGAGGAGGAGAAAAAAAACTTGTTTTTGGTCTTTTGTCTTATTGAGGACACTTCCTTCTTTTGAATTTTGAATTTTTGAATTTTTGGGCATGGAAGTGAAAGTGCACCTATTAAAAATGTGTCATATATACTTGAGCACCATAAAATATTTCCTTTAATTATTCTAGACAATAAAAATTGTCATTTAATAATTGGGGAATATTTAATGGTCTTTTTTTGGGGTTTTTTATGCACTAAAAATGGGGAAAATGCATTTTTAATTATTTTAGACTAGGATTTTCTTTCCAAAAATTATGTAAAAATTACCCTTAGTAGAGTAACATGTATGCCACGTCCTTGACCTGGTCTTGGTCCAAAAATAATTAATTTGCTTTTATTTAAATGCCCAAAAATGCAAAAATATGCACTATTTTATTTTCTAAAATTCCTGAAAATTAAAAAAATGTTTTTGGGTGCAAAAAATTAATAATGGCCTTTTTGAAAATAAAAACACGTACCAAATGACAAGGGCACAGGGCAGCTCACGCAGTTACGACTGACGCGCGCGCATAATTCAAATAAAAATGTGAAATAGGGGATGAATACACATAAATGCACAAATCCACTATTTTCCACACATTATGAATTACCTTATTGTGCTATTTTTTCTGAAAAAAATGTTTTTGACTTGGGCGGACAAAATTGGGGTATGACAGGAACAAGGAATTGATGGATCCAATGTACCCATCTTTGTGTAACTTCTCTTTTACCTTTTCTTTCAATCCTTTGAACATGAGTAGCTAAATTTCTTATGGTTAGGAGGAGATGAATCTCTCCAAAACTATCATGTGATTCCATTGTTATGATCAATACAAATGTTTTCCGGTGTAATACCCTAATTTTGTCCTATCCAAAAATAAGAAATTTTATTTATTTTTAATAAAAATAATTATTTTCTTTTTCATGTCGTGTATTATTCTATTTTAGTTGCCACAAGTTTTTAACAAAAATATTTTTATTAGAAGTGAAGAAAAAAAAAGTATAAGCAAAGGAGGAAGTAGGGGGGTCTGTTAAAAAAAAGAATGGAGGTGCAATCAGGATTGAGCCATCAGAAACCCAACCCCCCCCCCCCCCAAAAACCCTAACCCACAACCCATAACCCAACTCATCACAAAACCCTAATTTCCCTCCTAACCCTAAATTCGGCCACCCCCACTAAAATAAAAAAACCTAAAAAACTTCAACTTCCCCCCTTAACCCTAAAATCAAGCCACATTCACTCCCCTAACCCTCCTAAAAATTCGACCCACTCCCTCTTTTCCTTCCTTGGAAATTGCTTTTTTCCTTTCCACACTCCACCTTTCCTCTTTTCTCTCAATTCCACTTCCCCACACTTCCCACTTCCCCATTTTTCATTTCCCCATACACTCAACCTTTCCTTCTCTCCCCCATCCCTACGGCTCTCACCCCTCTCTCTCCTCAATCTCACGCTTCCCCTCTCTCTTTCTCCCACTCACACTCAACCTTTCCCTCACATCACTCCTCACACACACTTCTCTTTCTCTTTCACTCATCCTCCCATTTCCTCTCTCTCCCCATACCTACGGCCCCCATCCCCCTCTTTCCTCTCACACACTCATTTTTTCTCTCTCCCCTCTCACTCTCACACATCCATCACTTCTCTTCTCTCACCAAAACACAAAATCATCATCCTCTCCTCTGCCATGCCCATACCCCTCACACAAACCATCATAACCCCCCCTCTCACAAACCTTCATCAACCATCACGAAACCTCTACATCTCTCCATCATATCAAGTTTTTTTCTCAAGTCAAAAAAAGGAGAAACACTGTACAAGGCATGGAAGCAGTCAGAAGACAAAAGCACCTTTTTTTCTGTATAAATGCGAGCCACAACTCAGGAGCGGGGATTTTTTTTTTAGAGAAAGGAAGAAGAAGAGAAGATTTTCGAAAAAAAGAAGAAAAAGGGGAGTCTAGGTTTTGTTTAGAAAAGAGAGTTTGAGCGTTTTTTTTCACTGTTATTCTTCTTCTCCCTTTCACAAATTTTATTTTTTTTAGTTTCAAGTTCTGTTGTATTGAGGAAATCCGAAGAAAAAAAACTTCTCCTTCAACATTTCCGGATTTTTGTTTAAGGTATTGTAATGTGACATTTTATTTAATTATTGCTGTTTTATTTTTTAGTTGCTGTAATTTTGTTCATGTAAATATTGTTGCTTTTTTTATTATTTTTGTAGTTGCTGTAATGTAAATTCGTAATATTGTTGCTATTTTTTTTTATTTCTAAAATTGTTGCTGTAAATTCGTAAATTCATGTTTTTTTAGATATTATTGTTGCTTTTTTTTTCATTTAAAAAAATTGTTGCTGCCATGTTTTTTTAGATATTATTATTGCTGTTTTTTTTCTTATTTAGTTGCTGCTTTTCCTATTTTTATTTAGTTGCTGTTTTTTTACTTAATTTGGTTGCTGTTTTTATACATATTAAAATGATGTTGTTTTTTATTATTTAAATTGTTGCTTTTTTTATTTAAATATTAATGTAATTTTCGGATTAAAATAAAGTTCCTTTTTTAAAAAAAAATGTTTTTTTTTTCCAAAATAAATGGTTATTAATACCACTACCTTCGTAAAAAAAAAGGGGATTAATAACAACATTTATTTAAACAAAAAACAGCAAAAGGCACATTTTTCATAACCATGACAATTATTTCAAAAAAAAAAAAGGAGAACATTTCTTTATAAATCCGCAAATCTTTTTCTCACCGGATGTTTTCTTCTAACGTAGGTAGTAATCAAACCCAAACCGATTTTTTGAAATAAATTAACGAACCAATCAGTCAAAGAAAGGTCAAACAATCGTTTTTTTAGCGTCAAACCGCTATTCGCACCCCCACATTTTTAGTAATACAGCACTCCCCGCTTTCAGCCCATTTTTCGCGCGAGGGTCCAAAGAAAACAAATACTCAGTTTTGGGCTGCTACTAAGCCCACCACCCATTTCCATTTAATACAACACCCCTGTTAATTGCACCCACCTTTTAATTATAACTCACTCCGCTTTTATTTACACCATATTGTTTCTAAACCGTTTTTTTTTTAAAAAAAAACAATCAAACTCGCGTAAAAAAAAAAGGTTGTTACTAATGGTCACTCTGAGCCTAGCTTGTTTGACCGTTAGGACTAACCTTCATTTTTTCACAGCGGATTAGTAGCGGTAATCACTCTGAGGTTACTCGTTTGATTATCGCAAACACCCGTCTAAACTCCAATTTTCAGTTAATAAAATACAAACGTAATTTCAACTCCTTTTTCAAAATCACACTTCCCAGTAAGTATTTTCAAGCGAACAAACGCTCGATCACAAAACCGGGTACTTACAACGGTCACTCTGGGCCCCGCTCGTTTGAACGCTGTAAACATCCTCTTTTTCGAATAAGCCATTAGTGGTGACCACTCTGGATTTATCTGTTTGGTCACCATGAGCGGCATCTAGTTTTCGCAAACTTTTCAAAAAAATAAAAAATACCAACACACAAATATTTTCTACCCGAGAACTACGTAGCTTTGATTTCTCCATCGCACCCGGAGATACGTAGGAGCAGGGGCCCACTCCTGTCGAGCGCAAAAAAACTAAAATTTTTATTAAGTCTTCCTTTCCGTTTTTTTTAAATAATAAAAAGGGTAAATAAAAATGTTTTCTTCAAACTAATTTTTTTCTACACATTAAATTAAAAGGTAACCTTTTTAGGATGTTGCGGGGTGCTAGTACCTTCCCCGCACTTAATCGACCCCCGAGCCCAAAAACAAAGGTTTTTTCAATGTTTTCCTAAAAATAAATATTGATGGCGACTCCATTGTTCAAAAACGACGAAGAATCCCTCCCTCGGATTTTTCGGTCGCTACAGCTGGCGACTCCACTGGGGACTATTTAAGAGGGTCAAGCCTAATTTAGTTAAATGTGTAGATATTTGTTAGTTTAGTACTTTATTTACCCTTAGCCCTTCTATTCGCATGTCTTTTTTATTTATCTATTTATTTGCTTTATTGAACCTTAGGGTAGAAAACCTTTGCACTATTATCTGTATTTCTTTTGCAGCACGGGTAGTTTAGGTTGCTTATATCACACACATCAATTAAACTTGTTTATTGCACACACTCTTGAGCGGGGCCCTATACCCGGGTCTGAAAAAAAAACCTAGGACGAGTGGAGGCGATTAGTGTCAGTCATTCTGGATTTTATCTGTCTGACTCTCATGAAAGCCTCAGCCAGAGTACGCTCTTTCGTGGTATCCCACACCAGGTAGCTCGCTATCGTTGTGGGTCATATCACGAAAGAGATTTCAGCTCTGGAGACCCTTGTGAGGACGTGATTAGAGCCACCTGAGAGATTGATCACACAAGTAGCCCTAGACCGTAACCTATATATAAGACCTAACCTGTTTAGGACACAAGGGCAATTCACCTACCCGTTGCATCATCGCAAAAACTTTTTATCTTTCAAAAAAAAAATCAAGTAATGAAAACCATTTACTCTTTTTGCCCTTTACATATATTTTATGTGACATGGTTAATGTTTCTCAAAATTTGAATCACCAAAATTTTCTCTGTAACGACATTCTTTAATTCATCATACATCATCGTTATTTCAAAAAAATAATATACAAAAAAATCCTCACATGCATGCTATTCATCTCATTTAGGTTTGCCGGGAATTGTAAGAGGCTCGAAAGTTTTGTCATAAGCAAGGCGATATGGGATCAAACTGTGAAGCAATCCAAACTCTGAACTACCCTATAGTAAAACAGCCTAATCTGACAAGTCTAAGGGAATGTGCTGGTCGATTGCCGCCCATCGAGCGCAGGTCTTTTGATAGAGCGTATGGGAAGATTATTATGTTACTACAATTGGACGTGCAAACGGAGGCCATTGCCACTTTGAGCCAGTTCTACGACTCTTCATTAAGATGCTTCACCTTCAAAAATTTCCAAATGGCACCTACCCTGGAAGAATATACACAGATCTTCGGCTTTCCTCAACAAGACAATGGACCCTACCAGTATCAGGGACAATACTACACAGATGAGAAACTCGCCTCAATGTTACAAACCAGCAAAGAGAACTTGAAGCTCCGGAAGAAAAATCGAAATGGCATTGCAGGATTCCCACAAGAGTATATGGAAAGCCAAATGAAGTCCTTCGCCGACGCTAGAAATTGGGGTCCTTTTAAGCAGGTGTTAGCCTTGATCATCTTTGGCATTGTCCTATTTCCACGCCTTGAAAGATATGTGGACACAACAGCTATTGGTGTCTTCTTATCCTTCAAGGATGGAGAAAACCCACTCAATCCGATTCCAGCCATGCTCGCTGACACTTACTGTACTTTCACTCATTATAGTGAGCTAAGGGGAAAGAGGATATCTTGCTGCCTGCACGCCTTGTATGTTTGGCTTCTCACCCATGCTTTCGTTAACAAAGTCAGAGTAGAAGGCCCAATTGAAGACGCCAGAGGGTGTGATGTGAAGACAATGAACACTAGTGAATGGTTGCAAGTGATAGGGGGCCTTCATGAATACAAGGTTCGTTGGCACCCATCATGGTGGAAGGATAGGCCCGCAGTAGTTTTTCAATGTGGAAACTTTCAAAACGTCCCGCTCATGGGGACAAGAGGATGCATAAATTACAATCATTCTCTAACTCTAAGACAGCTGGGGTACCCCATGCGAAATCCCCCCACCAAAGACATGTTAATCCCTTTTTACCTCCATGAGGGAAGCCCAAAAGAGGTTGACATGCTCCGGAAGATTTCTCAAGCGTGGGATATGGTCGTCCACAAGGGACAAGAGCTTACTAAGAGGAGCGGCGATAAGGAAACCACCTTTCGTCAATGGCTCCAAAAGAGGATCCAAGACACCCGATTGCCTTACCAAAGTGCACTATGGGTTGAGGAAGAAATACCTGAACCTACCCTTCCCACTATCAAAGATTTAGATAAGCTTAAAATGGCATTGTCAAAGGCCGAGGAAGAAAAGAAGGGCTTGCAGGCAGAGTTAGAGAAAGTACTCCTAAAAAACTAGAAATTGGAGGAGGAGAACGCAAGTAAGTCAGTGGCCATTGAAGACTGCCGCAAGCAGCTCAAAATTGAACAAAAGGACAAATTAGACGTTCAAAAGTACCTAAGAGGGGCGAAAGAGGAAATAAAACGTCGCAACCTGAAAATGAACCAAGCCATCGATGATGCATACAAGTGGAAAAAGTTATGGGAAGAATCAATGATTGCTGAAAAGACCGCACAGAGCCTGCTAATGGTATCAAAAAGAGAGTCCCGGATGATGGCAGCCGAGTTTGAAGAGCAAGTGAAAAGTATCAAGCAGAATAAAGATACCATTGAAGAGATACTCCGAGAATACCAACAAGCCTTGAGAAGGGAGCATGAAAAATCTGATGAGCTGAACGACCATATCAGATATCAAGAGGAGGTTTACCACCAGTTGAAGACAGAAAGCATCTATTGGGAGAACCGCTTTGTGGAGTTGGTCTGCAGGATAGAAAACCATGAAGCCTTCATAGAGTTGAAGAATGAAAGCTTATACTGGAAAGATAGATTCTCAAAGTTGGCATGGCTGGCCAATCAAGCTATCACGGGAATCCCCAAACGTCTAAAGGAGGCTAACGCGGCAATGCACCCGTTTAACACCCCGGTCCAAGTTTCCGAATTCATGGAGTTTTGCGAGGTTCTGATTGCCGAACTCCGGGAGAAGGCTGGCAGCACTACTAGTAGAAAAAGAGGGAGGAGTGGAAAAATGAAAGCCATATGTATTTGAGTGAAATTTAAAGAACATTGTACTTTTCTTTTCGAAGTTTTATTTCCAAAATGTTGTACTTTCCTCCATCAATGAAGTTTGTTTGTCTCACATGCTGATCCTTTATCTTGAAAATATTGTGGAACTTTAATTTGTGTACTTATGACAAATCAGGATGCGCTTGCAATTCCCGACCTAAAACAATAAGACTCATGCACACATGCATCATTCGCATTTTCATCCATTCATATACTCATACATATACTCATACCATGTGTCCCACCAACAGAGAGTAAAAGACAAGCTGGTGCGTCAACATCGCTATTGGACTCGTTCTCAGGCCAGAAACATGGAAGAAAACCAGGACAATCCGCCTCAAGATAACCAGGATCAAGGCAATCCACCTCAGAACCTAGACAATCAAGAGCTTAGGGCAGAATTAGATGGGATGAAAGAACAGATGGCTGAAATCTTAAAGGTTTTACAAGCTTTGAAGGGCAAAGACACAAGCGAAGATGTCTCCGCTGGGAACCCGGAAAATCAAGTTACCAACCCTCCTCCTTCCAATGGACTCGGGATCCCGCATACAGTGCCCCCCACTGGGACAAACGACCAGGGTTACATATGGCCTCCTTACGGACTTCCACAAGGTTACACACCTCCGACAGTCGATGCTAGTCCAGAAGACGGTCCCTCGGGAGTCGTGGGCCAACAACAGCTTACACCAACGGGTCACGATGGTAATCCGGGGGCACCACAAGTTCAAAACCCGACCCCCGTCGTCATAACACAAAGACTCCCACTTGGCTGCCCTCCACCGCCGATAGTTGACGCTCAAGCTCAGGGTTCCAGCCTCAGGAATCCCACTCATTCACATACCCCAAATGTGAACCCAGCCATAGTTCCGATGATCCATCCTTACTATGGTATGAGTGGGCTCCCTCACAATTACTCTATGGAGAACCCTCAAGCCAAAGACAAACTACAAATGCTTGAGGAAAGGTTGAGAGCAGTCGAGGGATCCAATGTTGGTGCGAGAGATGCTTATGACTTGTGCCTCGTCCCTAACGTAGTCATCCCTCCAAAATTTAAGGTGCCAGACTTCGACAAATATAGAGGGTCAACTTGCCCTGTAAGCCACTTAACCATGTACTGCAGGAGGATGGCGGCGTTTGCTCACGACGACAAATTGCTCATCCACTACTTCCAAGATAGTCTGCCTGGGGCAGCTTCGAGCTGGTACATGCAATTAGAACGTGCCCATATCAGATGCTGGAAAGACCTGGCCGATGCATTTTTGAGGCAATACAAATATAACATTGACATGGCTCCCGATAGAACACAGCTGCAGAGCATGACGAAGAGAGATAATGAGTCCTTCAAAGAATATGCCCAACGCTGGAGAGGGTTGGCTGCACAGGTAGTACCACCTTTGTTAGATAAGATCGTCATCGGAGAAAGATTAGAGAATGGATGGAGAAACGGGAAGATTGCATATAGCTCCGCTGGAACCAGCAATCAGAAAAAGCCCTTCTCAGGTTTCCCTAAAAAGAAGGAGGGCGAAGCTAATGCCATCTCTGGATCCGGAAAGCCTCCCTACAACAACCCCCGACAGACTTTACAAATACCTACTCAAACACCACAAGCCCCACCTCACCAAGTCAACCCAGGCTATAGACCACAAAACTACCAAGAAAGAAAGCCCGCCAATTTTGACCCAATACCCATGTCATACACAGACCTATTCAATCACCTCATCAGTCACAACTTGATCACTCCCCGTCCAATGAGACCCCTTCAACCTCCTTTCCCTAGGAGCTATGACCCAGAGGCTAGCTGTGGATTCCACGCTGGGGCAGTTGGCCATTCAACAGAAAATTGCAAGGCATTGAAATATATAGTACAAGACTTAATTGAATCTAAATGGTTAAGCTTCGCAGAAGATGGTCCGAATGTTGCCACTAACCCTCTGCCGGGGCACGGGAAACCCTCCGTCAATGCCATTGAGGATGTTGAGGGGCAATTATTGGTCAGAAAGGTGGAGGACATTCTCACACCCCTGGACCTCATCCATGCTGATTTGTGTCACTTCGGAATCATTATGAAGGGATGTACCGGAAAGAGCTCGTGTGCTGATCCCCTTTGTGTCGGGGTCTGTGAAGCATTCAAACCAGTCCTGCAAGACTTATTAGACCGACACATAATACAAATAGGTCTTCAAAAGAAAGAGGAAGGCGTGTCGACTCTCCAGTCAAGCATTGACCAGAGCAAGAGTATCCGGAAACCACTGGAAATCCATTACAAAAAGGACACAAAGCTAACCACCGCTGTGCCTAAACCAATCACTATTCAAGTGCCAGTCCCTTTTCCCTTTAAAAGCACCAATGCAGTCCCGTGGAGTTACGATGTGAAAGTTCAGACTACCCCTGATGTCATTAACATCTCAGGGACCGGTGGGATGACTCGAAGTGGGCGTTTCTATACCCCTGGAGGGCCTAGTGAGGACCGAGCAAAAGAAGGGGAGGAAAGAGCCCGTAAGGGCAAAATCATAGAGCAGGAACCTGTCGATAAGAATGCAGGAAAGAAGACGTTATCCGAGCAAGAAGCCAGTGAATTTCTGAAGCTTATGAGACAAAGCGAGTATAAGGTGGTTGATCAACTGAACCAAACTCCCGCAAAGATATCTCTGTTGTCATTACTGCTCAGTTCCGATGCCCATCGTGCAGCATTGACAAAAGTATTGAATGAGGCCCATGTCGCTCATGACATCTCGGTCGGCCAATTTGATGGGATCGTCGGAAACCTTGTTGCAAGTAATTATCTCACCTTTGCTGATGATGATATCCCAACTGAAGGAAGGGGGCACAACAAGGCCCTACACATATCGGTGAAGTGTGGAGATTACTCTCTTGCTCGGGTACTCATTGACAATGGTTCATCTTTGAATGTATTACCCAGATCAACCATGGAGAAATTAGATGTGGACTGTTCATACATGAGACCAAGCTTCATATTAGTTAGGGCCTTTGACGGATCGAAAAGGGAAGTCATCGGAGAAATGGAATTACCTGTGCAAGTAGGTCCGGAGCACTTCACGGTGACCTTCCAGATAATGGACATTGCCCCATCCTACAGTTGTCTCTTGGGGAGGCCATGGATCCACTCTGCAGGGGCAGTTCCCTCTTCTTTACACCAGAAGCTCAAGTTCATAGTCAACAATAAGCTGGTGGTTATTTTCGGTGAGGAAGAAATGCTGATAAATAAGTCCGCTCTCACTCGTTACATTGAGGCTCCTGAAGAGTCTTTCGAGACTGCTTTCCAAGCATTGGAAATCGCCAATACATCTGCTATGTTAGAACCCAAGCTATCCAAGACTGCCGTGATGGTTGCTAAGTTCATGTTAGGAAAAGGCTACCAAGCTGGAGGAGGCTTGGGAAAAACCGGACAGGGGATCCTGACGCCAATACAGCCAGAGGAGAACAAAGATAGGCATGGGATAGGATATCAGCCCAATCGCACTGACAAGAGAAGGATTGTGGAGGAAAAGAAGGAGCGGAGGTTAGCCAGGCTTGAGGACAGGGTGCCAAATACGAAGAGGATCATCATCTGCGACATCAAGGAAAACTTTCGGAGTGCGGGAATGTTGAACCCCAGCCAGATCGCCGCAGTTGAGGACGATCTAAGCGCTGAAGAAGGTGTCGTCAGTCTCGTACGCCCTTGTCCTGCAAACAAAAGGCTCAAGAATTGGGAGATCATTGATTTTCCTGCGGTTTTTAGTTCAAAGTAATGTTTCTATAATGTAATCCTCTGGCTCTGCCCAAGGCCTTCGGATATTTCATTCGGGCACGCATGTTTTCCTTTCAATATTAATATCAATGCAACGTTATTTCAGTTCCCAATAAACCCCCGTTCTCCTTTTCTTTTTACATTCGCTTCTTATTTTCTTTCATTCGTTTTTATTCCGTTAATTTACACTAATGCAGATCCGAAAAAAACATCTTTGAAAATAACAACACCAATAATCCATATTGTAACTTTGATCACCCCATCAATCAAACTGAGGAAGATGTTGAGGATAATTGGGAAACCCCTCCAGAGTTAATGAGAATGATGGAACAAGAGGAAAAAATAATCGAACCCCATGAGGAATCAACTGAAACAATCAACTTAGGCACGGAAGAAGACAAAAAAGAAGTTAACATTGGCACCACATTGAAAGACAGCGAGCGAGAGAAATTGGTTAGGTTGTTGTTTGACTATGTTGACGTCTTCGCATGGACATACCAAGACATGCCCGGACTGGACCCCAACATAGTCGAGCATAAGTTACCAGTAAAACCAGAATGCCCGCCGGTAAAACAAAAGTTAAGAAGGATGAAACCAGAAATGTCGCTGAAAATCCGAGACGAGGTTAAGAAACAGTTCGATGCTAGGTTTTTAGCAGTAGCAAAATACCCTCAATGGGTAGCCAATATTGTACCGGTCCCAAAGAAAGACGGGAAGGTTCGGATGTGCGTCGATTATCGAGATTTGAACAGATCCAGCCCCAAAGATGACTTCCCTTTGCCTCACATTGATGTCCTGGTAGATAGCACTGCACAACACTCTCTGTTCTCCTTCATGGATGGATATTCCGGATACAACCAAATTAAGATGGCCCCTGAAGACATGGAGAAAACCACCTTCATCACCCTCTGGGGAACCTTCTGTTACAAAGTAATGCCATTCGGACTGAAGAATGCTGGTGCCACGTACCAAAGGGCAATGGTCGCATTGTTCCATGATATGATGCATAAGGAAATAGAGGTTTACGTGGATGACATGATTGCAAAATCCAAGACTGAAGAAGAGCATATCGTCAATCTGCAAAAACTCTTCGAACGTCTCAGGAAGTTCAAACTCAGATTAAACCCTGCCAAATGCACCTTCGGTGTAAGATCGGGAAAGCTGTCGGGTTTCATAGTCAGTCAGAGGGGAATAGAAGTAGATCCAGCCAAAATACGAGCAATACTAGAAATGCCGGTACCGAGTACTGAAAAAGAAGTTCGTGGTTTCCTGGGAAGATTGAACTACATCTCTAGGTTCATATCGCAGCTAACATCTACATGTGAGCCTATCTTCAAGCTTTTGTGCAAAAACCAAGAAACAAAGTGGAATGATAATTGCCAAGAAGCCTTTGAAAAGATCAAGAAGTACCTCCAAAATCCACCGATTCTGATGCCGCCTGTGCAGGGCAGACCTCTCATCCTGTATCTAACAGTGCTAGACAAGTCAATGGGTTGTGTACTGGGGCAACATGATGAATCCGGAAAGAAGGAACATGCCATCTACTATCTAAGCAAGAAATTCACCGAGTGCGAGACAAGATACTCATTGTTGGAAAGAACGTGTTGTGCTCTGGCCTGGGCTGCACTTCGTTTGAGGCAGTATATGCTGAGCCACACGACTTGGTTGGTATCTAAAATGGACCCAGTAAAGTATATTTTTGAAAAACCCGCACTCACAGGGAGGATCGCTCGCTAGCAAATGCTACTATCTGAATACGACCTTTTATATGTCACCCAAAAAGCAATCAAGGGTAGTGCATTGGCTGAGTACTTGGCACACCAGCCCATCGAAGATTACCAATCAATGCAGTGCGATTTCCCAGACGAAGATATAATGGCTCTATTCGTAGAAGGGAATCCTCCGGACAACGAAAGGTGGAGAATGTTATTCGACGGCGCTTCTAATTTATACGGGCACGGGGTCGGAGCTGTACTGATCTCTCCTGATAACCGCTTCGTACCGTTTACCGCTAGACTGAGTTTCTATTGCACCAACAACATTGCAGAATATGAAGCGTGCATCCTAGGCATCAAAGCAGCCCTTGAATGGAAAGTCAAAAGACTCGATGTATATGGGGACTCAGCTTTAGTCATCCATCAGACAAAAGGTGACTGAGAAACCAGGGATTCCAAATTAATTCCTTATCATGATCACATCCAAAAGATGGTTGAACAATTTGAAGAGATCACTTTCCATCATCTCCCTCGCGAAGAAAATCAGTTGGCCGATGCTTTGGCGACTTTGTCATCAATGTTCAACATCAATAACGACAAGAGTCTGACATTCATCCGAACCCAACATCGAGACCTACCGGCACATCATTGTGTGGCAATCGAAGAAGAGCCTGACAGTAAACCTTGGTATTACGATATCAAGCACTATATCACAAACAGAGAATATCCTCCTGGTGCCACCGAGAATGATAAGAGGACACTTAGGAGGCTGTCAATGGGTTTCTTCTTAAATGGGGAAGTGCTTTACAAGAGAAATCACGATATGATCCTCCTCAGATGTGTAGCAGAAGAAGAAGCAGAAAGAATTATGAAAGATGTCCATGAAGGCTCGTTCGGCACCCATTCTAATGGGCACACCATGGCAAGGAAAATCCTAAGGACTGGCTACTACTGGTGGTCAATGGAGACTGACTGCTTCAACTACGTCAGAAAATGCCACAAATGTCAAATCTATGCCGACAATATCCTTGTACCACCTGCCTCTCTGAATGTCCTAACAGCACCATGGCCATTCTCAATGTGGGGAATGGATGTCATCGGTCCCATCGAACCCAAGGCATCAAACGGACATCGTTTCATTCTTGTCGCTATTGATTATTTCACCAAATAGGTCGAGGCCGCTTCTTACGCCAGTGTAACAAAATCAGTGGTTGTCAGGTTCATAAAGAGAGATTTAATTTGCCGCTACGGTCTTCCAAATAAGATCATCACGGACAATGGGACCAACCTGAACAATAAGATGATGAAAGAGTTGTGTGATGACTTCAAAATCCAGCATCATAATTCCTCCCCATACCGTCCAAAGATGAATGGGGCAGTTGAGGCAGCAAATAAGAACATAAAGAAGATCGTACAAAAGATGGTAGTGACCTTCAAGGACTGGCATGAAATGTTGCCCTTCGCTTTGCACGGGTATCGGACCTCTATCCGCACGTCAACAGGGGCAACACCATTCTCACCAGTATATGGGATGGAAGCAGTTCTTCCCATCGAGGTGGAAATACCCTCCTTGCGAGTGCTAATGGAAACAAAATTGGAGGAAGCAGAATGGGTTCAAGCTCGTCTGGATCAGTTGAACCTCATAGAAGAAAAGAGAGTAGTTGCTTTGTGTCATGGGCAGTTGTACCAACAAAGAATGAAAAAGGCTTATGATAAAAAAGTGCGCCCCCGCCAGTTTCAAGAAGGAGACCTCGTGCTCAAGAAGATGTTGCCTATCCAAAAGGATTCCCGTGGAAAATGGACCCCTAACTATGAAGGACCTTATGTGGTAAAGAAGGCATTCTCTGGAGGAGCATTGATTCTCACAAAAATGGACGGTGAAGACCTCCCACTCCCAGTGAACTCGGACGCAGTCAAGAAGTACTATGCCTAAAGAAATATATGGAAAAAAGAGAAAGATGAGCCAAGCAAAAATAAGCTCGCTAGGTCGAAAACCCGAAAGGGCGGCCTAGGCAAAAATTAGAGCGACCCGGTGGACTGAAAACTCTAAAGAGCAGTCCAGGCAAAAATTAGGGTCACAAGTTGGACTTTGAGCTACAAAGGCAGTCAATACCTCCGAAAGTTGGATAATGAATGCTCAAAGTTATGTTAATGGGCGATTGGCGTTATTACTTCAAAGATACAAACAATCAAAAGATCAGCTTTCCTTGTTTTCTTTTTCTTCTCTTTTTGTAGTTTAAACTCCCAATGTAATTTTCAGCCAGCGCGACCTTCTGCGCATTTGTTTTCCATTTGAATATTAAACACTTCCTTTATTCTCTCATTTCCCTATTATCGTAAAAATAACGTTCATGGTAGACGATACTGAATTGCGAAACATGTACATGATCACAAGCATTATAGTCATTGCGAAATTTCTAAAAATCACAAAAAAGAGATGATCTCTCATAAAGTTGCAAAAAGGACAAATGCATAATCACTTCAGCAAATCTTAATAACCCGCACTTTGGCACCACTGCTTGAGGCAACCCTCGTATCCCACGTCAAGAGTCATGCGAGTTTGATGATGCCAGCAAAGTCAATAAAGAGCTAAAGAGCAAAAAGAGCAAAAGAGCAAGAAAAGAAAATGAAAAAAGAAAAAAAAGCCAAGAACAAAAGCCAAAAACAAAATCATCCCACATTTCATTCATCATGTCATCAATTACTTAACTACATGCACGCATGCATCATTCATTGCAAGTGTCTGTTGAGATAATTTTAGTATGTATTGTTAGCACCAATTCTTCAGACCCCCGGCGGTCCTTCAGAGCCCAGGCGCTCCTTCAGACCAACAATGGTCCTTCAATCCAGATCGCACGTCGCGTTATCGAGCAACCGACGGATCATCTGGCCCCAGGCCCTTCAGACTAGCTGTGTCCGCCTAAAAAACACAGTGCACGTCCTTCGTGGTTATATCAGTTCCGGATCTGATTAACCCTATTGGCCGCTCGAAAAGAGGCCACCCCCAGACCGTATTACTAGTACCATAAGCTAGTTGCGCTCCTTCAGACCCATCGGTCCCTCAGGCTTAGGCATGCCCTTCAGACCCCGATGGTCCCTCAGTCGAACTCAAGTCGATGCGCCAAGCATTAATTTGGAGCTAGACCTTCAGAGCCCCAGTGCTCCTTCAGAGCCCCAGTGCTCCTTCAGATCCCCAGCGATCCTTCAGATCCCCAGCGACCCCTATTTACTTTCTGTCTAAAGCAACCCAGTTTTCATAAGTTTCAAAAAAAAAAAACCTCAGTCTGGACAAAATTAGTGTCTTTCTATCTTTATTTCTATTTTCCTCGAGAAATTTGGAACCCCTCCGATTTCCTAGCAAAATATAAATAAAAAGGGGCAGCTGTAATACCCTAATTTTGACCTATCAAAAAATAAGAAATTTTATTTATTTTTAATAAAAATAATTATTTTCTTTTTCATGTCGTGTATTATTCTATTTTAGTTGCCACAAGTTTTTAACAAAAATATTTTTATTAGAAGTGAAGAAAAAAAAAGTATAAGCAAAGGAGGAAGTAGGAGGGTCTGTTAAAAAAAAGAATGGAGGTGCAATCAGGATTGGGCCATCAGAAACCCAACCCCCCCCAAAAAAAAACCCCTAACCCACAACCCATAACCCATAACCCAACTCATCACAAAACCCTAATTTCCCTCCTAACCCTAAATTCGGCCACCCCCACTAAAAAAAAAAAACCTAAAAAACTTCAACTTCCCCCCTTAACCCTAAAATCAAGCCACATTCACTCCCCTAACCCTCCTAAAAATTCGACCCACTCCCTCTTTTCCCTCTTTGGAAATTGCTTTTTTCCTTTCCACACTCCACCTTTCCTCTTTTCTCTCAATTCCACTTCCCCATTTTTCATTTCCCCATACACTCAACCTTTCCTTCTCTCCCCCATCCCTACGGCTCTCACCCCTCTCTCTCCTCAATCTCACGCTTCCCCTCTCTCTTTCTCCCACTCACACTCAACCTTTCCCTCACATCACTCCTCACACACACTTCTCTTTCTCTTTCACTCATCCTCCCATTTCCTCTCTCTCCCCATACCTACGGCCCCCATCCCCCTCTTTCCTCTCACACACTCATTTTTTCTCTCTCCCCTCTCACTCTCACACATCCATCACTTCTCTTCTCTCACCAAAACACAAAATCATCATCCTCTCCTCTGCCATGCCCATACCCCTCACACAAACCATCATAACCCCCCCTCTCACAAACCTTCATCAACCATCACGAAACCTCTACATCTCTCCATCATATCAAGTTTTTTTCTCAAGTCAAAAAAAGGAGAAACACTGTACAAGGCATGGAAGCAGTCAGAAGACAAAAACACCTTTTTTTTCTGTATAAATGCGAGCCACAACTCAGGAGCGGGGATTTTTTTTTAGAGAAAGGAAGAAGAAGAGAAGATTTTCGAAAAAAAGAAGAAAAAGGGGAGTCTAGGTTTTGTTTAGAAAAGAGAGTTTGAGTGTTTTTTTTCACTGTTATTCTTCTTCTCCCTTTCACAAATTTTATTTTTTTTAGTTTCAAATTCTGTTGTATTGAGGAAATCCGAAGAAAAAAAACGTCTCCTTCAACATTTCCGGATTTTTGTTTAAGGTATTGTAATGTGACATTTTATTTAATTATTGCTGTTTTATTTTTTAGTTGCTGTAATTTTGTTCATGTAAATATTGTTGCTTTTTTATTTTATTTTTGTAGTTGCTGTATTGTAAATTCGTAATATTGTTGCTATTTTTTTTATTTCTAAAATTGTTGCTGTAAATTCGTAAATTCATGTTTTTTAGATATTATTGTTGCTTTTTTTTTTCATTTAAAAAAATTGTTGCTGCCAGGTTTTTTTAGATATTATTATTGCTGTTTTTTTTTCTTATTTAGTTGCTGCTTTTCCTATTTTTATTTAGTTGCTGTTTTTTTACTTAATTTGGTTGCTGTTTTTATACATATTAAAATGATGTTGTTTTTTATTATTTAAATTGTTGCTTTTTTTATTTAAATATTAATGTAACTTATGGATTAAAATAAAGTTCCTTTTTTAAAAAAAATGTTTTTTTTTCCAAAATAAATGGTTATTAATACCACTACCTTCGTAAAAAAAAGGGGATTAATAACAACATTTATTTAAACAAAAAACAGCAAAAGGCACCTTTTTCATAACCATGACAATTATTTCAAAAAAAAAAGGAGAATATTTCTTTATAAATCCGCAAATCTTTTTCTCACCGGATGTTTTCTTCTAACGTAGGTAGTAATCAAACCCAAACTGATTTTTTGAAATAAATTAACGAACCAATCAGTCAAAGAAAGTTCAAACAATCGTTTTTTTAGCGTCAAACCGCTATTCGCACCCCCCACATTTTTAGTAATACAGCACTCCCCGCTTTCAGCCCATTTTTCGCGCGAGGGTCCAAAGAAAACAAATACTCAGTTTTGGGCTGCTACTAAGCCCACCACCCATTTCCATTTAATACAACACCCCTGTTAATTGCACCCACCTTTTAATTATAACTCACTCCGCTTTTATTTACACCATATTGTTTCTAAACCGTTTTTTTTTTAAAAAAAAACAATCAAACTCGCGTAAAAAAAAATAGGTTGTTACTAATGGTTACTCTGAGCCTAGCTTGTTTGACCGTTAGGACTAACCTTCATTTTTTCACAGCGGATTAGTAGCGGTAATCACTCTGAGGTTACTCATTTGATTATCGCAAACACCCGCCTAAACTCCAATTTTCAGTTAATAAAATACAAACGTAATCTCAACTCCTTTTTCAAAATCACACTTCCCAGTAAGTATTTTCAAGCGAACAAACGCTCGATCACAAAACCGGGTACTTACAACGGTCACTCTGGGCCCCGCTCGTTTGAACGCTGTAAACATCCTCTTTTTCGAATAAGCCATTAGTGGTGACCACTCTGGATTTATCTGTTTGGTCACCATGAGCGGCCTCTAGTTTTCGCAAACTTTTCAAAAAAATAAAAAATACCAACACACAAATATTTTCTACCCGAGAACTACGTAGCTTTGATTTCTCCATCGCACCCGGAGATACGTAGGAGCAGGGGCCCACTCTTGTCGAGCGCAAAAAAACTAAAATTTTTATTAAGTCTTCCTTTCCGTTTTTTTTAAATAATAAAAAGGGTAAATAAAAATGTTTTCTTCAAACTAATTTTTTTCTACACATTAAATTAAAAGGTAACCTTTTTAGGATGTTGCGGGGTGCTAGTACCTTCCCCGCACTTAATCGACCCCCGAGCCCAAAAACAAAGGTTTTTTCAATGTTTTCCTAAAAATAAATATTGATGGCGACTCCATTGTTCAAAAACGACGAAGAATCCCTCCCTCGGATTTTTCGGTCGCTACATCCGGATATTGGGGTTTTAGGTCATGAGTGTGATGATTATAGGAATATGACATTACTATCATGAATTCCGTTAATTCTCTACGTTTAATGCTTTGTTTAGTGGCGATACACTTAGGGAATTAGGGTTTCCCATTAGATAAAAGGGGTTTTGAGGCAATGGACTGTCCTTAACCTGTAACAGTTGAATTGAATCTTTTATTTGGGTAATTAAATTGGAATTGATTAATGGTATAGTGCATGATACTGTAGGGGAGAGGATTCGATTCCTAACCACTTTTACTCTTGCATTTTATTCTCACATTTAATCATTTTCGGTTACTATCTATCACTCCTTATTTTAAACATTTTAGTAATTAATTAATTAAATTGATAATTAATCGCAATCTCTGAGTTCGACACTCAGTCTTACCCTTTTAATATTACTTGCAACGATTCGGTACACTCGGTCCCCCATATATTTTTTGTACATTTTCCCTTTTGTTAAATAATTTTTTTTTGAAGTGCTATTGATAGCTTTGGTGTGCCAATCTCATTGGATGTCCTTTGCTATAGCGATATTTTTGCACCTCAATTTGGTTTTAAAAAAAATCACAAATCAACTCTAACCGAATCAATCAACAGTTGGTGTCTGATTATGTTGAATAATACCATATAAAAAAATCTAAAATAAAAGGACAAATCAATTATCAATCGCTTGGATAAGATTGTTAGGGTCTCTTCCAACTTAACAAGGTATTGAGTTTGAATCCAAACTTAAGAATGCAGCAATGTTAAAACTCTTACTAAGGAGCTTTATCGCACGTTGTGATCCTACTTGGCTCGAAGGATTAGTCTCTGTAGTTATGCCCGAAGGATATCTAGCTTACACTCAAAAAATTAATTATCAAGTAGTTACCTGATTTGGAGATACTTTTTTTTACATTAAACTTTAACATTGGTGTGTCCTTTTTGTTCTCTCGTTTGCACTTTATCTTACTCGTGCGTTTATATGCACCAAAAAATTTCTTACTTTTACCTAGTGTTTTTTTATGAATGAATCGAAAATGAAAGAACAAATAAATATTCAAGTAGCTATGTGATTTGGAGATATTTTTTTTATCGCTCTTTTGTAACTTGTGGATTTTTGATGGATGAATCTAAAATGAAAGAACAAATCAATTATCAAGTAGCTACGTGATTTGGAGATTAATTTTTACAATGAACTTTAACACTAATGTGTCCTTCTTGTTTTCTCCTTTGCAATTTATTTTACCTATGAAAATGCACGGTATATGTTATTGTATTGGATCCATGTTCTTCTGATATATAAATGTTGGGAGCTTGTGATGAAATCCAGTCACCAATAATCTGACAGAGAGAGTATCTCTATCCGAATTAAGAACCTTGCCACGTGTCACCAACGAAAACATAAACATTAGCTTCAATCACCCAATGAGATTTCACCTTATCCTATCCGTTATCTTTCTCATATCATAGCCACCAAATAATTGTACCCTCTCCATTCTCCAGCAAAACAAAAACGCTCTCAAGCTACTTTGTTTGGAGAAAACATCAGAGTTGGTTGTAGTGGTTAAACCTGCAGCTATGGCAGCCTCACTACAAGCAGCAGCTACTCTCATGCAACCTAACAAGTTGGGTATGAATGGTCGTAGCAACAGTTTGAAACTCAAGTCTACTCAATCTATTTCTAAGGCTTTTGGTTTGGAACACTCTGGAGCTAAGGTCTCATGTTCCCTTCAGACTGATCTTAAGGAATTGGCTCACAAGTGTTTTGAAGTTAGCAAGATTGCTGGATTTGCCCTTGCCACTTCTGCTCTTGTTGTTTCCGTATGTTTCCTTACTTCTCTTCTATTTCTTCTTTGCTTCCATTTTGATATATCCTCAAACTTTAGCTGTTAGATGAATCATGCAGAATTTACACTCATTTGTTTCATTTAAAAAAGAAAAAGGGAAATGGGTGTCTTATTATGTTTATTGACATAGTAGTAAATAAAGTTTTAGGTTCCACTATACTACCATCCTGTTAAAATTTCATGAACTAAATGTACTTAAGCCTTAGAGAATTAGTCCTCACTTTCTTTGTTAACTTTTGAATTTTACAAATGTTGTTTTTGGTTATTGTTAAGGTTTTAAAAAACTGAATTGGGACTGCAATTTGGGACACAACATCATGTTTTTTGACCTCACTTTTGTTGTTACCTGATCATGATGCGATCACAATTGAGACTGCATTTAGATCTCTGCAATATCTAGGATATCTCACTGCAAGTTTTTGCATGATTATTACAAGATTTCGTTATTATTGGGTTCATTATGATGAATGATCTACTGGTTTTTTTAGCAAGACTTGCGTACAGTGTCATAGGTACTATGCGTACTGTTCTACTTCTAAGAATGAGATACGTACCAATTCATGCAATTCTCAAGCACAAGGCTAAACCATGTGTATACCGAATTAGATTACTGATTATTAATTTGAAAAGTGTTTTGATTGTTAATATTATGATTGAGATTGTTTATGACTTAACACTTACTATGAATTATAACTTCATTCAGGGAGCAAGTGCGGAATCAAAGAGGCTAACCTACGACGAAATCCAAAGCAAAACATACTTAGAAGTCAAAGGAACTGGAACAGCAAACCAGTGTCCAACAATTGAAGGAGGAGTAGCCTCATTTGCTTTCCAACCAGGAAAATACAATGCAAAGAAATTCTGTCTTGAGCCAACTTCATTCACAGTGAAAGCAGAAGGTGTAACAAAGAACACACCACTAGCATTCCAAAACACAAAGCTCATGACACGTTTAACCTACACACTCGACGAAATCGAAGGACCTTTCGAAGTCTCACAAGATGGAACTGTCAAATTTGAAGAGAAAGATGGAATAGACTATGCTGCTGTGACAGTTCAACTTCCTGGTGGTGAACGTGTACCATTCCTTTTCACAATCAAACAATTAGTTGCATCAGGGAAACCAGAAAGTTTCAGTGGTGAGTTTTTGGTTCCTTCATATAGAGGAAGCTCTTTCTTAGACCCAAAGGGAAGAGGTGCTTCAACTGGTTATGATAATGCTGTTGCTTTACCTGCTGGTGGAAGAGGTGATGAAGAAGAACTTGCTAAGGAGAATAATAAAAGTGCTTCTTCATCTAAAGGGAAAATTACTTTGAGTGTTACTCAGAGTAAGCCTGAGACTGGTGAAGTTATTGGTGTGTTTGAAAGTGTTCAGCCATCTGATACTGATTTGGGTGCTAAAGCTCCTAAGGATGTTAAGATTCAAGGTGTTTGGTATGCTCAGCTTGAGTCATAGATAGCAACTACCTTTTATTTCTTATGCTTTGTTTTGTTATTTGTTGCGGTGTTGATGCGTTATCTTTTGACTCAACAACTTTCAAGCACTATGAGAGTGTTATCATGTTTGTAATATATTACATCGACTACCACTCTCCACTCTCCACTCTCCTACAATAACTAACACACTAATTACTAACTACTTCACCTATAAAAAAATATAGAGCTCTATTAATTAACTATGTACTAGAATTGTAAACAAAGAGAACTAACTAATTAACTACCAGTCAGTTAGGGTGGAATGGGATCCTCTCCAGTTACCAGATGGTTCCAGTTGGAGAGAGAAAGACACAATAAATAAAATATTATTATTTTAAAATTATTATTATTTTATTTATTATGTCTTTTTCTCTCCTACTGGAATCATCCAGTAAATAGAGAGAATCTCAACTTAGGGTAATAATAGTCCCTAACTAACTAGGAGATTGACTCTAATAACAATCTCTCATAACATGAAGGATTCTTTCTTGAACACGTTGACAGTTCTGACACTCAGAATTAACATGCCCCCATTTACTACAAAATTTTTAGTTGGCAGTTTCCTTGAAGGATTTAACATGCAAAGCTCTCGCGTAATTTAGCTTGCAAACAATCTCCAATAAACATTTTGTTATGCATGCTCATGCTTGCACAGCAAAATGGCCATCCAAATTATGCCCTTTAATCACATTTGACAATTTTTTTTTTCGATAAGCATTTGACAAGTTTGTTGCTTTGCTTTGTTTTCTTTTTTTATTTCTTCTAGCTAATGGATTCTTCTTTTTTTTCGATAAGCATTTGACAAGTTTGTTGCTTTGCTTTGTTTTCTTTTTTTATTTCTTCTAGCTAATGGATTCTTCTAGCATTTGACAAGTTTGTTGGTTTTTCGGTGCAATGTGCTAGACCTAATTTCCGTTCTCATAAAAGACTAATTTTCGTTTGTGCTTTTTTTGGGTCAGGAGTTGCATGATTATATTAGGCCCATACTTTTCCCACATCCCCTCCTACTACTCACCACACACCCCCTAACATCAAATATTCCAAAAATACTCTTAATTAGAGGACGTGTTTACGTATGATTCGGTTGGGGTCAACCGAATATATTCTGCTAAGGCCAACCGAATATATTCGGCTAAGGCCAACCGAATATGTTCGGCTAAGGACAACCGAACGTTATAAAAAATAACAAGGGGGGGGGGGTGTTGTTCCGCTTTGGTCGTTCGGGGAAGGGGAACCGAAAATGTTCGACTGACATCAACCGAACACACCTGATACTGCACAGACTGACTGAAAACCAGAAATTTTTCTGTTTAAGTTTCAAATTTCAAATGCAGATTAATATTACTAACTCAAGTTGGTATTGATTTAAAAAAGTACATAACATATAGAAGTCAAATTTCCAAGTCAAATTGGAAAACAACAATTAATCAACTAATTACTATATTTACATAAATCTACATAAGCCGGTGTTTGGGTCTCAAAGACTAAAGCCTTCCACTTTTGTATACGACCCATAAACATCGTGTCCCAACCCTTTGCTACGGGTCTCCTGTTAACATTCCAAAGCGCATCGGGCGGGCGCATTGGACTTCCATTCTTCAAAAAAACCTTACAAAGACAAAAACAACATAATGTTAACTAATGTTTGACAAATTAAAATTGAATTTTAGATAAAAGTCGATATACCTGTACAAAGCGTTTAGCCGTGAAGCATATGTTGAACTGACGGGCAGTTTTGAATGGGGCAATATGGAATGGGAAAATGGTGAAAGATCCGTTAACAGACCAACAAGTCAGTACGACCTGGTATTTGTTAACGATTAGATGCCTATATCTGGTACAGTCATCCAATTCTCTTCGAGACCCTTGTTTGTCTGCATCCACAACTTCATCAGAAATGTGACTTTTCCCATACCACCATATACGCAAATGTAGAAGTCAATGTATTTCTTGATCTCCTCCAAAAGATCATTTCTCACAAAAAGTCAAGCATCCTCACCCCGTCCAAGTAATGCTACAATACACCGGAATCCACAGTTCCCATCACCCTTTACATTAACAATATTGTCAACATAAGGATGAATGATCGATGGCAAGCCCTTTATGAATTCATAATAACCTTCCGTATGAGTAACAATAGGAGCTGGTACAAGAGTCAGATTTGGTGTAGGAGTAACAGATCATGTAGGAGTTGGGTCTTTAGTAACAGTAGGAGGAGGAGCTGGTGTGGGTATTTGCCTCTTAGGTAGAGGTGGAGTACGTAGGTGTAGTAGTTGAACTGTCAGCTTGAGTTCGCTTTTTGCTTAGTGATGGAGTAGGTGTCGAACACTCTGAGTTTGGTATAGGTGGAGTGCTAGTGGAACTCTTACTATGGGTAGGAGTAGGACGTTTTCGAGACTGAGCAAAAGATGAGGTATCTTCTTGGGAGTCTAATTTATCATCCACGTGTTCCCAATATGACTTTGCTCGCTTTGTACAGAATGCATGACTCGTTTTCTTGGCTTTTTTAGGTGCTCCCTTTGTAATGATCTTTTCTGGAGGTGGACACATGGAAGTAGTGTCTGGGAAGGCCAACTCACGTGCTTTTGCCTTTAACATATTGAAAAGAATGAATGTTCCGTACCTTATCCGTTGTGAACGAACTCGTAAAGTCTAGTACCATCAACGCATCATTTGCTGCCATTTATATGATCCTGTAATAAAAAGAAAATTTCAAACAGAAGCTACTGGACTTGTTATAATTACGTCTATTCGGCTGCCCTAAACCGAACACATTCGGCTCACCTTGACCGAATGTGTTCAGTTCCCATTGACCGAGTGACCAATTGAAAAACACCCCCCAAATGTGATTTTTGTGCGTTCGGTTGGGCCTAACCGAAATCTTTCAGTTGAGGTCAATCGAACTGAGCGCGATTACAGAAAAAATAAGTCAAAAATAGCAACTAAATGAGATTAAAACGAGATGATCAGAAGGGTAATGATGTAGAAATGGTGGATAGGGAGAGGAGTGGAAGAGATGGGAGGTTTGGGGTTTAGGGTGGGGTGTGTAGGAGATGGAGGAGAAGAAGAGGGATGAAGGATATGGTTGGAATTTTTTTGAGTGTTAAGGTTAATTTGGTAAAATAACCATGTCAAGGGGGTGTGGGGTGAGTAGGGAGGGGAGTGGGAAAAGTGATAGCTTTATATTAATCGGCTAGAGGCCCAAACCTTACAAACACAGAGTTCGGCCTAAAGAAACATGGGTCCAAACGTTACAACCAACAAAACACAAATAAAAAACCAACAAGCCCAACACACATGCTAGGTTTTGCCGAATTTTCGTTCGTGCTTAGAAGCAAATATAAGCACGGGCCAACACCAAGTTCTCACTAACAATCTTTGGGCCTGTTTTACACAGAATAGAATAGAAATGAGGGGACAAGAGAGAAGAAGGGCTCTCTCGCCTACTTTGTTTATCTTAATACTCCATGCTTAATTCAGAAGAAACTCATTCCCATTCCTAATCAACCAACAAAACAAAAATTAAATTAAATGATTAAATATAATTTTTTATGGAGTTTTTACTTTTAGTCTTAATAAATTTTTCTTCAGTTTTTGGTTATATTTATATTTATGTTTGCTCTTGATCTCTAATGTCACGACGTTCTTTCTCGGTCGACTAACGAATTATTATGTCGGCACATGCCACATCTCACTTCTTAATAACTAGATGCCAAATCACTTTTCTCTGAAGTTAAATTGGTGCTAAGTTAGATAAGGAAAAGTCTTGTGGACATTTTGCCATATCACATTTTTTAACGACGGAAATACCAAACCACTTACCACATATGATGATTTGGCATCATAGTCTATAGAGTGCGACATGGTAAGTGTTACCATGACAATTCGGTAACCAAAACTGAGAACGAAGATATAAACGAGGACCAAATGTGTAAACACAAAAATAAGTAGTGGGTAAAAATATATTTAACTCTTTCGAAAAAAATAATATATAACCCCCAATTAAATTAACCATTTGTTTCATTTACCAAAAAAAAAATTAACCATTTGTTTCTTTGTATTTTTTTGGTAAATATTTGTTTCTTTGTGTGATATATATTGATACGACCACGTTAACCTAGTAGCTTAATCTATCTTAAGACATACGGGGTCGATTCGGTGCTCTGGGTTCAGTGGACACTTGATAGGTAGCTAGCGATCGTCCCAAAAAAAAAGTATATCGATACCCATTCAAGATTCTCTATATGATGATACCCGTCTTTTTCCCCCTTTTTTAGCGACTACTTTCTATGAGTATGCTATGATGACAAGAATTTACAGTTGCATGTTGGAATGGAGGAGCAATTGGCGGGGGCGTTTGGCACCAGCGCCAGCTTTGCTCTCCGATTGGGCCAAACAGTCTTTTCCTCCGCTTCCCTTATCTGCCTTGACGGTGTTTTCTACGGCTACAGTGCTTTCCGGTATCTCCCTCATTCTTAATTTCATCTCATCACTTTCCTCTTAGTCTTTTGCACATACCCAATTCCTATGTGTAGATTACTTTGTTATTGCTCCCCCAAAGTATGTAATGTAACTTTATCAATTTTACCCCTCCCCCTCATTTTTCTTACAATTAATTTGTAGGTTCCAGTGCTTTCATGAGTTGTGAAGGTGTTTGGTAGATTTGACTTTAGAAATATTGCAGAAATTAATGTAATTAATGAAAGGATTTATGCAGTAAGACCTTGGTGGGTGTCAGAGAGTTGTAATGTGGGCACTGGGTGGAGTTGGAAAGAAACATGAGCCATATTAGATAACACATATTTCACTAGTCTAATTGCTGAGGCCTGAGAAAAAAAAATACATTTTGGAATGGTGAGGTCAGTGCAAGTGCTGCAGATCCATATTGAGAAAAAAATACATTTAAATTTGTCTTGACTCTCACAGGTTAATATTCAGACTAATTGAATTCTGTTGGCTGCAATTGCTTCATGTTGTCAGTGAGATGGACATTGCTTCATGTTGTCAGTGAGATGGACAAGTAGTGGTTGGGTGAAGCTTGTGTTGGATGACCACTAAAGGTGCTCGATTTGTCAATGGAGGGTTGCTTTGGGGGTCTAGATAGCCATCTTCTTTCACATGATTGGTGAGGACTCAGGAGGGAAACCATTGTTGTGGAAGGCCTTCAACCGGCAAAGATGCCTATCTTGATCTCAACCCGATCTTGCTATTTCGACTTCGAAAGTGCCCTTTCACTCATACTCATCGTGCCCAGTCATAGTCATTCCGAACAAAGCAGCTCAGCCATCTAAAAGTACCCTACACAAATGGAGCGGGGGGGGGGGGGGGGGGGGGGGTGTGGGTGGTTAAATAGGGAAGAGAGGGGATTAGGTCCTGCTAGAGCCTAGTGCATGATAAACATTCATGGAACGGTGCTGGCCGCGCACCCTACCAAAGACCGACGTTGAGTCAGAGTATTAGTTTTTTGCTAATTGAATCATCTAGCAATGGAGTACAGTACAGGACGTCATTTCAACACTTTTTGGTTGAACTGAAATCTGGCACCGTGGAGCAGGCAGTGGGACCATTAGATTTAGAGAGAAAATTTTCTCTCTCTAAATTTAAAGGTTCTGCTGCCTGCTGCACGTGCAGGGGCAGCAGAGGGTCCAAATCCGATTTTCATATGAAGTTGCCAGCACTGTTTTTGCATTCTTCACTTCAATTTCAATGTTTCTCTTTTCTAATTACTTTAGTCATGTAATGCAATTTCACTACCAAGGTGCTGGCCTAAAATTTTCACGTCAACACTCGATTATGACAAGAGCTCATATGTTTTTGTGAAAAGTATGTTTATATAGCAAGTTTCCCAATTTCAAATGTTACAATGGCAATGTTTTGGTGTTTTTCTTGTCTTGATTATCTTTTCTGCATATGCCTCACTTGGAGATTTTTACTTTTTATCTTTAAATATTTTGTTTCACAGCTATTTGGTATCAGTTATGGTTTTGGTATTCTCTTGGAGCATAATACTGTTGATGGTAGATACATACTCTGTCTTTGTAAAATGCATCCCGCAGAAAAGAAAGCTGATTTTCATCATCTTTGTCAGTGACATGGTAAGTTGAAGTTGTTCATGACTGAAAAAACTTGAAGGTCTCATTGTTTTTATAATGCACAAATAATATTAGAGTTGTTGTATATACTCCAGGTTTTGTCATATCAATTATTAGCTGCAGCATGTTCAACTGCCAGCATCACAAATCTCTTGCTCCATGCTGATAAATCCTATTGCCCAGAAAATTTGTGTAGTAGATACCAATTATCTACTGCCATGGCCTTCTTGGCTTGGTTTCTTTTATCAGCTTCCTTTCTGTTTAATCTTTGGCGTTTCCCTTCTCTGTAACAAATCTTTCTCTCTTTTGAATTTTGATATTTATATAGGAACTGCTCGGGTGCAAATGACAAAGTCATTTGTTCTTAAGCTGATATTTTTTTCTTCATATGAATAAAATGAGCATACTATAGCTAACATGTAGTAATTACTTTTCTAAATGTACCTACCATATACGAAAGTTCCATTTGTTGGTTCCCAACTAGTTTATCCTTTTCGTTGTCATATTTAGAACCCACAATCCAATCTAAATCAATATACTTGGTCAGATTTTTTTGTGTTTGGGCGAAATTCAAACAAATCTAAACCGACCCATAGTTGTTTGGTTCGCGCAACGGATTTCAAAAACAAACCCGTGAACCCGAAGCAACCTATATTAGCTCATAGTAGTTTAGTAATTTTAGAAGCAGAATATATTTTTTACTTAGACGTTTTATGTTAATAATTTATGATCAAGTTGTAAAATATTAATACTATGGATTAAAAGACTATTAATGGGTTTGTGTTTGATTTGGTGTAATTTTTAAATTCTTGAATTTTTTTGGCTATTTAGAAGCGTTGAAATATTACAAAAAATTGTAATTTTTTATTTTATTTTTAAATTTAGCATTTTAATGCATGACCCGTTGGCCCAATTTGAACCAACTCATCTAGTACCAGATTGGTTTGGATTTTGGAGAAAAGTAAGTAAGATCCGAACCAACCCAAAAGTGATTGTAATTGTTTTGGGCAATGATTTGAACAAATCCAATCCAAACTGGCCTGCGAACACCCCTAGTGGTGGACGGTGGTCAGCAATTGCCTAAATAGGATTTAAAGTATGGGCGGTGGTACGGTACAGTGGTCTATTACTCTCTAAATCTATAAAAAATAACAAGGAGTTAATTTATATACACGCTCAATGTAAGAATTTTATTTCAACGCCAACCAATTACAAAATGAAACAAATGGTTCCATTCCAACTATATTAAAAGTTGAGAGTAACCAAGTAAATAGAGCTGGATCTTGGACTAATCATTTTTCATATGAAGCGTACAACTTTCCAAGTTCTCTATCAGCTATGGAATCATGCTTTTAAGGAATCTCAGGGTTCACAAGGAGGCGATGTAATTTGTGCGTGGTAATGATGCCTTTCACCTGTTGGTTCCAAAGGAGAAAGTTCTTATCATCTAGTTTGATGGAAGTGATGAAGTGTGAAGAGGAATTGGTTGTAGCACTAGATTGAAAGGTCGAAGGGTTTTCCAAAGGTGTTGCAAGACCTCCAGTTTGTGATTTTGATGTGGCCTCCAAGGAAGGAGCTCGAAGCATAGTGTAGGAACAGAATTAACGATTGATACCATGCTAGAAATGAAACATAGAGATGAAAGATGAAAAGTGAATATGAAACTGAATTGACTAGTTAGTGAATCAGTTACAAAGATGTATTTATACGTGGTGCTTGAGCCCTAACGGTCAAACTAAAGCTAGGCTTTAATAGAATGTTCCACATAGGCAGTCTATCTAATAGAATGCTAACTAGGCTATGACTAAGCAGTACCCAGAGGCCATAGGGTCATCGGAAGAAAGCATATCAACCTACCCACAAAGAAAGGTCATCCACATCACCAGTGGCGGACCCAGGACCCCGTGGTCAGGGGTGTCAAATTTTTTAAGGCCAGTGTCAAATGGGTGCAAAACTTGGTCTACTAGTACAAATTTAAATTTTCAGGGGTGTCAAAATTAAAATTTCAAGAAATTTAGCCTATTTATATAGAGTGTTTAGTGCAAAAAAAAATTCCAGGGAGTTCAGTTGAACCCCCTGGATACATGCCAGGTCCGCCACCGCACATCACATGCAAAGAATGAACATATACCTAACAACTCTAAAGTATATGACCCAAAACATAAGCAAGCTCCAGCGAAATACGCAACAAAAAAACAACCTTAAAAATAAAATAATTTTTTTAACAAGAAAAAATATTATTACCTAAAATACCATAAAAACGTGTCTTAAAACAAACGGAAGCATTGTAATCAAAACAAAGATAATTATAATAGATAAAAGCCGTGATAGGCATAAAAGGAATAAAACAGTAAACTTATAGATCAATTACAGAAAAGTATTCATTGAAATTGATAAAAAGGGACCGACACAGTACAACTACATATATAGGGGCGCCTTCATACTTTCCTCAAGCATTGTGACCATGGCGCCTAGAGCAGGGGCGCCTGATGTTGAAACACAACAATTTCCATCAGTGTTGCACATATTGTTGTGCCCATTTGTTTCCTCATTAATTCTAAGCATATTCAATTTGCTTCCATCATCTTCCTTTAATTCTAATAGCCCCTTGCAAGCTGGACCATGATATATGTTTATCATTCCAAGCTTGGAAATGAAGGATGAGAAAAGTGTAGGAGTTAAAGCTTTTGTAAAAAAATCAGCTAGCTGCGCTTTGGAAGAAACAGGCAGTAATTTCACGAAGGCGCCCCTTCAACAAGGGCTCATGAAATTAATATTAAATGATCTATGATTTTAATAATTGCTATAATCTACTAAAACTAGTCAATTTAATCACTACCAATTGTCAACAAAATTTTTACCACTATAAAAAATTCAAAATTAATTTTTTTAGTAATTTAATTAATATGATTAAATTATATTAAATGATATAAAATTTACTATATACTATAATCTACTGGAACTACTAAAACCAATCAATTTAGCCACTAACAATTGTCAATAAAAAGTTAACCACGGTCAAAAATTCTAAAATAACTTTTTAAATGATTTGTTATAATCTATCGAAACTACTAAAACCAATCAATTCAACCACAAACCATTGTCAAGAAAAGTTTAATCACTATCAAAAATTCCAAATTAACTTTTTTGCTAATAATTTAATTAAAATGATTAAATTAATAAAAAATGATCTTGAATAAAAAATATAAACAAGTGACAACGGGAGCGACTACGAGATACAACGGTAGAGGAAAGAGGGAGTGACAACGAGAGCGGCAATGAGAGACTGACGCGCGCAGTTTTTTTTTTCAACAAAAAAATCAGTAATTCATTTTTTTTTCAAAATCAGTAATTTTTTTAAAAATTCTTTTTTTTTAGATTTTGACCAACTTTTTTTATAATTCTAGATTGTTTTAACCTGAAAATTTAAATAATTATTTCAAAAATAAAAAATTATGTGATATATAGTTTTATATCTTTAGTTTAAAAAATTAACATCCTGAAGTAGAAATCCATTATTCACTAAATTTAAATATCACTCATTACCTATTATCTCTTTATAAATTGTTTATATATTAAAAATCAATTTACACAATAAGCTCTTGTTTTAGTTTTTTTTTACTAGTTTTACTTTTTATTACAAATGTAAAAAACATCAATCATTTTATTTTCTTATTTTTTTTGTTCAGTATCATTTTTTTATTGATAACATTAATACTTTTTTATAAGAAAAACATGGTTGGGTCAGTTCAAAGTAGAAAACACTTTTAGTTTGTTAGAGTATTTACGAAGGAATTACACTTACCCTTAGGGTTAATACTATTCGTATTTTTGATTACAAATGTTATTGAAACCATAACACCTCATCTAACATATACTACATATAGCATTCACAATTCTATACTACTTTGAATTTTGAGGACAACACTTAACCATTTTATCCCCCTAAAAAATATTTCTCTAGCTCCGCCACTGCCTTCTGGCCTTCGCCAGGGTGTTGGTGTCTCTGTTCCCTTGAGCTCATTTATTGTTGGGTTGAATGCACTTTTGACTGTTTCTCCTTCTCCTTCGCCAATCACCAATTACAACACATACAAATACCAATTTACCAATTCCACATTTGAATGCATACAAGCATATATACTACAATTTGTCTTGTAACTTCAAAAAACATTCATTGACAACATGTCTTTCGATTCTGATCCGGGCCCCAATGTGGGCGATCAATCTGATTTGGTTTGCTTGGTCACGTTACTGGCTCGTTGAGGTCGCTTGCTAGCTTTGGCGAAGGTGGTGGTGAAATCGAGCTGAATAGTTGCTGGTCGTGTTCAGAGCTCCGACGGGGCGTCAGACCCGGGGTCGACCTTGTCGCCCCCTTCGGTAGGTCGTCTATAGGTGGTCTGACTTTCTTGCCACCCTTCTTGCAGGATCTGGATCTGGCGCGGACAAAGCAAACCGCCCGCATTCCCAGCAGTCCTCTTGTTCGGCTAGCCGAAATTTGTAATCGTCCCGCTTCGCGCGGAGTCATGACCGAAATTTGTACTCGTTCCGCATTCCCAGCAGTCCTCCTGTTCGGCTAGCCGAAATTTGTCTGGTGAGAGCACGTCTTCCGACCGGACCATTTCTATGGGTAATCCTGCGCATTCCCATTCTCATGGATCAGAGGACACTGTCGAACCATCAGAGGCCGCCAATACTCCTGCTCATGTTGCTAGTACCGCAGGTCGCTCGGAGAGGGACTTACGGCAAGTTGGCGGGGTAGAGGATCCTGACTGGGGAGGCGTGATTGGCGAAGACCGCTCTTGGATTTCTTCGACCGTGCTCAACAACGTACCTTCGTTCCTTCGCCCTGGGGATGAGGTACTTCAATATTTTGCGAACATGGTAGGTGATCCCGGCCAATTATGGGCGGTGGAAGGTCCTTCTCCGGACGAGCGTGTGGCCGCTGTCCTCTCTCCTCTCAAATTCACCATGTATGCGAACGTTCTTCGTGACATGCGGGTTCGTCCCCCGTTTACTTCTTTCCAACGTTCCCTTATTCGTTATCTTGGAGTCGCACCCTCCCAACTGCACCCAAACTCGTGGGCCTTCATCAAGGTATACGAGCAGCTGATGAGAGTCATGGGGCGCGACTGCTCTCGGTCTCTTTTCTTCAAGATCTTCGAGATGAGCCGGCGGCCGCAACCAGGGTGCAATAGAAACCAGTGGGAGCATTTGAGTATCAAGGGCCAGTCGGACTTCAAACTTTTTAAACCTTACTCCGATTCACTGAAGCCTTGGAAGCTCTCCTTTATGTGGGACGGGTCTCTGGACGCTCGGGGATGGGTGAGCGGCTACAAGTTTCCCATCGCGTGGACGTATGCACACTACCGTCGTCCCCCAGGCACTTACATAACACGCTGCAAACTTAGCGAGGGCGATCTGGAAACCTTGAGGCTGCTCGAGAACATGGCTTCCTGGATGGACGAGGAATTGATCAAGTGCTATCGGATGATACGGGTACGGGACGATTCTAGTTTCCGTGTCGCTCTTGGTGCAACCGCTACTACTTCTACTCCTTCTCTCACCCTCTTTTTTTTTACTGACCATTCCTTCTTCTTTATTTTTTTCAGGTGAAATGGCGGGCATGGGATATGAGGAGCTCATGAGGAAGGCCAGGAAAGACAGAAAATCTCAAACCGCTCCCTCTACCCCAGTCGAACCACCCCCTCCTATTGGTGATGCTGCCAATGCCGCTGATAAAGCGGGAACCAGCACCGCTGCCAACCCCAGCTCTGGGAAGAAGAGGGATCGCTCTCTTCCCGCTGTTGATCTCACTGGGGACGGCTCCGGGGTCGACCCTCCATCGAAGAGGAGTATGGATGCAAAATAGGCTCAGAGGAGACCGGCTTCTGGCCTTGACTTGAATGAGGTCTCTGAGGCCGACTTCGACCGCTTCCGTCAGGACCCTCTTCTCTTTGTGGAAGATGTGGCCAAGGCCGGATCTCGCCTGATCGCTAAGCTGAAGCAAGGGGAGGCGGATCGGACTGCAGGTAATAGACTGCTCGCCCAAAACTTGTGGTTGGAGAGTGATTATTTAGACAAAACTGATAAGCTAAACTGTGCTTATGGATTTATCTCAGAGTTGCGGGAGGAGCTGGAGGCCACCAAGAAGAAGCTTCAAGAATCTGAGGCCGCTCTCAAGCCTATTGCTGATGCCCTTGATGAAACCAAGAAGACCCTCTCCACTGTGACCAAAGAGCGGGACGATGCGCTGACTGCCAAAACTGAGGTCGAGAGTAGGGTTGAGCTGGAAGTGTCAAAGGTGAACGAGTTGTCCGGTCGGGTTGAGGGGTTGGTTGAAGAGGTTGCTAAGCTCAAGGAGAATGTCGGCACCCTGGAAAAAGAGCGGGACGAGGCTCAGGAGGAATGTGACCGGGTGGTTGAGTCAACCCTCCCACTCCCATCAGAATGGTCGCATTGTTTACCCCGCTGAGAAGGACGAGTAGGGGAACATCGTGCGAGAGGAAGTGGTTGTATATGAGCGTCCTTTGTAATTTTTTCTTTGTCCCTTTCTTTGTACTTTTGTCTAGGGGCGGCCTGTCGGTCGCCCCTTTTTGATGTAATATGTACTTTATTGGGACTCGCCCCTTTTTATCTATGCATTTTATTCTGACCGTCCTCGTTATTTCATGCTCTATTTGTTGACTGTATTGATAATCGATGATCGTTCTTTCTTTCTTTTTACTTTGAGTATTCGCCCTCGGACAGTTTACTAGACTTCTGTCCAGATTGAATTCGTCCTCAGGGGTGCGACCATCTCTTGGAGTCGCGTCGCGTGTAACTTAGATCGACTAAGCGCGTCATGACTTATTCAGTAGTTTATCAAACTCGGTTTGAACTTAACTCGCCTGGTCAATCTTTTACTTATTATAAACAGAATGTAAATAAACGAACGATCGTAAGAAATTATTTCATCTTTATTGATGGCCGGGCGGGCCTCAATAAAAACCCAGTGGGAAAAAAGAGTGTCCCGCCCGGTTGACTTGATTAAACGTGTTACAAGAGCTTTTGTCAATGATACAGTTCAAACAAAACAACGCCTAAGGTTTACAGCATTTCAGGTCCTTGGCACTAGTCCCCCGCTCATAGTCTGGAGCTGGTAAGCACTCTTGCCCGTCTTCGAGAAGACTCGATAGGGCCCTTCCCAGTTCGGGGCGAGCTTTTCCTGAGCTGCGTTCTTTTGTCCTACGGACGCCTTTCTTAACATGAGTTGGCCAACTGAGAAATATCTTGGAACGAGCTTGGCATTGTATCTAGTTGCACTCCCCTGTTTTACAAATGCTTCCCATAGTGAGGCTTTGGTGCGCAGTTCTTCAGCTAGATCGAGCTCTTCTCTGAGCGCTTGGTCGTTCTGCTCGGGTGGTTTTGGGTTAGCCGTCCTCCAACCAGGCTCTCTAATTTCCACCGGAATGAGTGCATCTACCCCGTAGACCATCTTGAATGGGGTCTCGCCCGTCGTTGAATGAGGGGTCGTCCTGTATGGCCACAGGACGAAGGGTAGTTCTTCTGCCCATTTCCCTTTGGCTTCATCTAACCTTCTCTTCAACCCATGTAAGATCACTCGATTGGCGGCCTCTGCTTGACCGTTCGTCTGCGGGTGTTCAACGGAGGTGAAGCGCTGCTTCACTCCTAGTTCTATCATGGAATCTTGGAAATTTTTATCTGTGAATTGAGTGCCATTGTCTGAGACCAATACCTCTGGGATCCCGAACCGGACCAGTATATTTTTCTTGAAGAATTTCAAATAGTTCCTGGACGTGATGGTTGCTAAAGGTTCGGCTTCAATCCACTTGGTAAAGTAATCTACTGCGACAATTAGGTACTTCAGCTGTCCTGGGGCGACCGTGAATGGACCCAAGAGATCAATCCCCCACCAGGAGAACGGCCATGGTGCGGTTATGCTATTTAACTCAACTGGGGGAGCGATATGCACGTCAGCGTGCTTCTGGCACTTGTCGCATTTTTTAACTAGGTTGCTTGCATCCTCGTTCATCGTGGGCCAATAATATCCTGCCCTTAGTGCCTTCTTGGCTAAAGCTCGTGCTCCCAGGTAGTCTTCACATATTCCTTCATGGATCTCCCTCAAAACGTAATCGACCTCACTTGGCGTTAGGCACTTTAGTAGTGGCATAGCGAATCCTCTTCGAAATAATCTTCCTTCGAGGACAGTGTAAGACGATGCTCGTCTACGCGTCAATGCCGCCTTTTTTGGATCGTTTGGCTCTTCCCCGTCCATGATATACTTTAGAATGGGATCGATCCATGTCTCGTCAAGGTTGATCGTGCAAACATCTGAGTTTGGAGATGTTTCCAGGTTGACGCTGGGTTGGGGAAGGACTTTCTGAATTACACTTCTGTGATTTCCCGACGTTTTCGTGCTGGCCAGTTTCGAGAGCACGTCATCCCTTGCATTCTCTGATCTGGGAATGTGTTGTACTTCTGCATGGTTGAACTGCTCGAGCAGTTCTCTTACTTTAGCCAGGTATCTCCTTAACACTTCATCCTTTGCATCGAACGCCTCCTTAATCTGGGATACTACCAACAGAGAGTCTGAGTGGAGTTCGACCCTTTGCACTTTGAATTCTCGAGCGAGCATGAGCCCAGCAATGCACTCTTCATATTCCGCTTGGTTGTTTGAGGTGGAAAACGAAAATGTCAAAGAGACCTCCACCGTCATTCCTTCTGGGTTTTCTAGGATCACCCCGCCCCGCTCCCTTTGCTATTGCAGGAGCCATCCACATACAGTGTCCAAGTCGGTTCAAGCCCTTCTTCCTGGATCAGGGTCATCTCAGCTATGAAGTCTTCCAGGATTTGTGCTTTAGTGGCCGTTCTGGTTTCATACTTGATGCCGAACTCCGAGAGTTCCACCGCCCATTTAATCATTCATCCGGCTAGGTCAGGTCGATGTAAGATCTTTCGGATGGGCTGGTTTGTTTTGAGGACGATCTGGTGGGTCACGAAATACGAACTCAGCCTTCGGGCTGCCACAATCAGCGCCAGGGCTAGCTTCTCAATTCTTTGGTACCCGAGCTCTAGTCCCTGGAGCGCTTTACTTACGAAATATACGGGATTCTATTTTGCCTCGTCCTTTCGTACTAGCACGGCCGCTAAAGCTTCATCACTGATGGACAGATACAGATATAATGTCTCTCTGGGTTCTGGTGTTGTCAAGTTAGGCGGTTGCAGCAAAGCCTCCTTCGACTGGTCTAGAGCTTGATCACACTCGGGAGACCACTCAAACTGAGCCTCCTTTTTAAGCAATTTGAAGAGCGGGAGGGACTTGCTGGCTGCCTTTGAAATGAATCGCGAGAGTGCGGCTATCATCCCGTTCAACTTGTGGATTTCTTTTTTACTAGGGGGCGACCTCATCTCTATCAGCGCTCTGCATTTATCTGGATTCTCCTCAATTCCTCACTCCGTTAAATAGAACCCTAAAAACTTGCCCGCTCTGACTCCGAATGTGCACTTCTCAGGGTTTAGCTTCAGTGAGTTCTTGCGGGCTTCCAAAAACACCTCTTTCAGATCGGCCACATGATCAATGTCTTGTTTACTTTTAATGATCATGTCATCTAAGTATACATCGACCGTTCTGACGATTTGGGCTCGAAAAACTTTATTCATCATTCTCTGGTAAGTAGCTCCCGCATTTTTTAATCCGAAGGGCATGACTAGGTAACAGTAGTTCCCTCTTGCTGTCATGAAAGCAGTCTTTTCTTGATCGGGTGGGTGCATTGCGATCTGGTTGTAACCCGAGTAAGCATCCAAAAATGAGAGAAATCGAAACCCACTTGCGCTGTCAACTAACCGGTCCACACTAGGCACCAGAAACGCGTCTTTAGGGCATGCCCGGTTAAGATCAGTGTAGTCAACGCACATGCGCCATTTCCCATTGACCTTCTTGACCAGAACGACATTGGATAACCATGTTGTATACTTAATTTCTTTGATGAATCCGGCTTCCAGCAAGTCATCGACTGCTTTTATGGCCGCTTGTCCTTTCTCCTCGCTTTGCACCCTTCTTCTCTCGGCGACCCATTTGGCCGCGGGGTTAACGGCCAGGTGATGACAGACTACCTCCGGCGGAATGCTCGGCATATCGGCAGCACTCCAAGCGAATACATTAGCGTGTTCTTTTAAACACTGGATCAACCGATCTCATACTTCCGGGGGAAGGTCACTCCCCACTGCCACCGTCTTCTCCGGGTCCATCCCTAGCTGTATTTGGACGAGCTCACCGTCCGGTTCTGGCCTTTTAATTCTGTTCTTGAGCTCTCGGGTTAGATTGTCATCTCCTTCTTCTACATCACTGTCCCGGTCGTACCTGACGTCTAAATCGGCAACGTTGATTTGATTCCCGCCCTTGTTCGTAGTGTCCGTCTTCTTCGCCTCATTTTTGCTTTGTTCCTTAAGGCTCATGTAATGATACCTTCTAGCAGATTGTAAGTCGACCGAGGCGGTACTTCATTACTGTCGGAGTGAAACTTCATTTTCAAGTGAACAGTGGAGGTCATTGGCCCAAGCTTTCCCAACGTAGGTCGACCAATGATGCACTGGTATACTGACTTACATGGTAGCACTAGGAAATCGGTCTTAGCGGTCCTGCACTTTGGTTTCTTTCCGCTGTCATCCCCAAAAGTTACCATGATTTCAATCATTCCAAGGGGCATAGTTGACGATCCGTTGAAGCCTATCAGGTCGGACCCTAGATAGGCCCTTAACTCGTTCTTGGGTATTCTTAGGACGTCCAGAAGGTCCTCGAAGATGATGTCTGCTGAGCTGCCCTGATCGACCAATATTCTCTGAACTTCCACATTCGCCATTACTGCAGTGATTATCAAAGGGACATGCTTGTTTGGTATCCCATCAAGCAGGTCGTCGTCGACGAATGCCATGGGTGGCCTGTTCAAGGGCGCTCTAGGAGCGGAGGTCGACGCAACACTCATAATATCTTTCCACCGCCTCTTCATGGATTTGTTTGTTTCCCCTCCTTCTATGGGGCATCCTCTGGTGATCACCATTGCGCAACCGGGCACCCCCTTGACTTCCTTTGGTCGTTCTCTTCATCTTCCTCCTCGTCGTCATCTTCCTTTCCCCCTTTGCTGACCTCGTTCACAGCGGCCTGCCCCTTCCGAGGGGAACGAGCTTCACTTTTCTCCTCCTGTCTACCTGCTTGCCCCTTTTTTACGTACTGGGTGAGCTTCCCCTTCTTGATCAACTCCTCGATGTCATCTTTGAGGGCGATGCAGTTGTTGGTATCATGCCCGTTACTCCCGTGGTATCGGCAATATTTGCGAGACGGGCGCTGCCCATCCTTGAGGACGAGGGGGTCTGGTCTTTTAATATGTCTAAACTCCGCGTTTGCGCACTCGGACAAAATCTGGGCATAAGATGTGTTCAGCTTTGTCCGTTCGGGATACTTCTTCTGCCTGTATTCCCTTAACGGTCCTTCCTGGTATCTTCGGGGTTTCTGATCCCGCTCAGGCCGGGGCTCCCTTGTCGTTCCGGCGACTGCTTGGGTGGCCATTGCTCTTTCTTCATAATTCATAAACCTTTGGGAACGTCGAAGGAAAGTTTCGAGGTCCGATGGCTCGTTCACTCCAACTTCAATCTCAAACAGACTACTAGTACGGAGTCCGTCCCGCAGGAACCATAGACGCATGTCGTCCTCTAGTCCGCGAACATTGGCGGCTTCTTTGTTAAACCTTTCAACATAATCGCGATGGGTCTCGTCTGGACCTTGCCTGATCGCCTTCAGAACGGCATGTGACTTGGGTTTTACCCTGGACGCGGTAAAGCGGGAACTGAAAACCCTCCCCAGTTGCTCCCATGATGAGATCTTGTTAGGTTTCAGCTCGGTAAACCACTCCAGGGCGGGTCCTTCTAGGGTCAACGGAAAGATTTTGCACTTGACCGGCCCGTACGCTCCTCTATACTGCATCATTAGGTCAAAATATCTTAAGTGAGCATCGGGGTCCTTCACCCCACTGTACATTCTGAGATCGGACGGAGGCTTCAAGAGCCCGCGGAATGGGGTACTCGTTTATTTCTCGAGTGAAAGGTCCTATTCGGGTGTCTCCCCTTCCCTCGCGAGGTGGTCGGTCCTCGAGTTGTCGGTCTCGATAACCACGTCGCTCGGGGATACAATTGTAACGACGATGTCGGTTGGATGGAGGCTCCTTGGGGTGTAAGTGAGCGTATCTATCGAACGATCTACTCCTTGATCGGGTTAACGAATCAGTCGAGCTGTAGGAGGAATCTTGGTAAAGCTCTTCTTCGGGCCAGTAGGTTGGGTCGGTCGAGGAAGGTGACTCCCTCAGCCGCCCCTGGGAAGCCCCTCTCACCGCCCGCCTGGGTGGACATCGGTGTACCAGGCGTCTTCTCGGGGGCGATCGATGCCTCTTAGACTGGTTACCCCTGTGCACGGGAGAGTCGTCATTGCGGCGACGCTGTTCGGGCGCGGTATACGCCCTTCCAGAAGCGACTTGCTGTTCTATCTGATTGAACCGCTCTTTCTGTTGCTCGATATGTCTGTCCCTCACGTGCAGCAGGTTGCGCAATTCTTGCACAATTGGGCTTGGTAACACGACATTGGCCGGCTGTGCCGGGTCCGCCTGAGCGCTCGAAGCTGTGTCCTCGACGTCGGCGGCTTGGTCCTCCTGACCGAGCGGTTGTTGCTCGGGGATTGCTGCTATGCTTCGCAAGCGCGGGGCCCCACGCGGTCTCCCCTGTGGTGGCATATCAGATGAGGGTGGGACAGATGCTCCCACAGTGGTCGCCAATGATCCGGGCCCCAATGTAGGCGATCAATTTGATTTGGTTTGCTTGGTCACATTACTGACTCGTTGAGGTCGCTTGCTAGCTTGGGCGAAGGTGGTGGTGAAATCGAGATGAATAGTTGCTGGTCGCGTTCAGAGCTCCGGCGGGGTGTACCTGTGATGACACTCCGACGCCCAAGTCAGTGGGGTAAATATTCGAGCAGAGTAACGTTATGTGCAAGGAGCGTCCCCGTCAGCTGAGGTCAGACCTCTATATATAGTGTCAGAGGCTCTGCGGGCGACCGTCGGATCGCGTATGGCTTGATCTGGGCCGTTGATCCTGCGATCTAGGTCAAGCCTCTCTGCTTCGCTAATTGGGCCGCTTGCCGCCGGCCCTGTGACAATGTTGGGCTCCGGCCCAGTCTGGAACAGATTCCATCAACACACACAAGTTATTCAAATAACAGTGATTATTTATACACACATCAATTTCAAATATTCAAGCCAGATAGGGTTTTACTTTTAGTACCATGTAGTACCTCAAGTTCCTAAAAATAGCCAAAAGGGGGGAGATGAACTCACCTATTATGTAGGTTTTCCCAACTCCACATTTCTTGACAGCACCCCAAACATTCCACAAGCTTGGTTAATCCCCAATGTGACTCCAATGCCTAGCTTGAAGTCTCTTCTAGCTAAAAGACAGTCCTTAGCACTTCAATCTTCCTCCAAATCCACATGCAACCCTCAAAGCGTCATTGTTAGCTCCACAGCACCCATGCAACTCAAAATGATGGAAATCAAGAGGATGAATGATAGAATGTAAGTGATCGAGGAAGTGGGGGGTTTTTTGGTGGCATAAGGAAGGTAACAAGTTTTCAGCTCACCAAAATTCTCCTCACCTGTGATCTTTGACATGCAAACACCTCTTTTCAAAATGAAGAAGGGGCATGGAGGGAGGTTGGAGAAATTACTCTATGTAAGTGAGAAATGTGATGAACAAACTCCATGGTTTCTCTCAACTTCTTCCTCTCTCTCTCTCTCTCTCTCTCTCTCTCTCTCTCTCTCTCTCTCTCTCTCTCTCTCTCTCTCTCTCTCTCTCTCTATATATATATATATATATATATATATATATATATATATATATATATATATATATATATATTCGAAACTTCTTCTAACAAGTTTGAATACACACTCTTAATTAACAACAAAATAAAATCAAACAAGTACCAAATCATATGAATTAAATAAATACGACAACAATATATTATTTAAAGTATTATTTAATTACTTTGGGTTACTACAACATTTATGTTACATCATTTATTTGCCGTAAATATTTTTACTATACAATAATAAATTGTAGCGGTTGGAAAATGTTTTTTTTCAATTGTGGACACAATAGGTAATGTTTGTTTCTATTTCTTTCATAGGTGTTTTATTCGGAATGGGAATAAAGAGATAAAGAGAAGGAAATGGGAATTTTTTTGCATATTACTATCTTTATGCATATTTAGCTTAGTTCCCACAATTGACAAATGTTAATGGATCTACCAATGTTGTTACAACATTATATCAAAGATGACTTTCAAATGCTGGCATAGGGCTTGGGTATTGAGATTGGTAATCAATTTCACGTATGTTAATTAAAGCCTATTCAGTTTTGTTACTAAAAAAATAAACTGTTAACAGTTTGTTTCTCAAAGAAACTGTTAAGTTGGTTTTGAAAAAATAACAAACTAAACAGTTTGTTATTATAACAAACTGAGTTGGTTGTTTCTAAACAACCAAAAGCCTAACAGCTATATCCATACACCCTGTATATATACACACACAGTCTTATGAAATAATAATCAATCAATAAAGAATTAGTTTTTTGATACAACGGTTTCTCTGTGAAAGAAAATTTCTGCAAGTTTTAGTCTATACCCTAAGTTCTTCTGCTCCTTCCTTTCTTCTGTGTAACTGTGGCGACCGAAGAATCCGGAGGAGGGATCCCTCGTGGTGTTCGAACAATGGAGCCGCCATCAATATTTATTTTTAGGAAAACATTGAAAAAACCTTTGTTTTTGGGTTCGGGGGTCGATTAAGTGCGGGGAAGGTGCTAGCACCCCGCAACATCCTAAAAAGGTTACCTTTTAATTAAATGTGTAGAAAAATTAGTTTAAAGAAAACACTTTAATTTACCTTTTTTTGTTATTTGCAAAAAAAACGGAAAAGAAGACTTAATAAAAATTTTAGTTTTTTGCGCTCGACGGGAGTGGGCCCCCGCTCCTACGTATCTCCGGGTGCGATGGAGAAATCAGAGCTACGTAGTTCTTGGGTAGAAAATATTTGTGTGTTGGTATTTTTTTATTTTTTTGAAAAGTTTGGGAAAACTAGAGACCGTTCATGGTGACCAAACAGATAAATCCAGAGTGGTCGTCATTAATGGCTTATTCGGAAAAGAAGGTATTTATAGCGTTCAAACAAGCAAGGCCCAGAGTGACCGCTATAGACAACCTGTTTTTTTGCGCGAATTCGATTTTCGAAAGAAAGAAAAAAGTACGGTTCGGAAGCATCACGTTGTGAATAAAAGCGGAGTAAGTGATAAAAGGGGGGTGCAAATAATAAAGGGGTTGTATTAAAAAAAGGAGGTGTGAATAGCGTGACCAAATCGTTTTTTTTTTTTGTGAACTAGGTTGTGTTTGAAAAGATGGGCTTGTAGTAAAAAAAATGGATGGGTTTGCTGTTTTAAGAGAACGCGGGGTGCAAATAGCGTTTTGGTGCTTTTTTTTAAGAAGGGTGCCGCGGGTGCAAATAGCGTTTTGGCGCTAAAAACGATTGATTGGTTTATTACCCTTTTTTACTATTCTACCCTAGAACGCGTGATTCTTGAAGCGCTTTTTTTTTCTCTTAAAAAAAACGAACCTAGACTAAACAAGTGGTATTTTGAAAGCGGATTATGGAGAAAAAAAAAAATTCTTTTGTTGTTTTTTTTTGTTGTCATAGTTATTATTTAATAAAAAGGGGGCCTTTTTACTTTTTTTGTTGAAAAAAAAAGATTTTTGTTATTATATTATTTTTTTTAGAAAAGAGTAGTGACACTAGTAACCATTTATTATTTTTTTTTTTAAATATTTTTTAGTACTTGAAAAAAGGCTTTATTTAAATCCGAAAATAAAAAAAAGGAACACATTTTTTATCACTTTTTTTTTAATCCGAAAAATAGTAATTGTTAAAAAAAACAACATATCCTTTTTTTTTATCATTTTTTTAAAATCCGAAAATTAGAATAATTTATTTAAAAAAAACAACATATTTTTTTTCTCAATTTTTTTAATCCGAAAATTAGAATAATTCATTTGACAAAAGCACAACATTTTTTTATACTTTCTTTTTTAGTCCGAAAATATTAGCACCTAAATAAAAGGAACACACATTTTTTTTTGTTTTTGGTTTATTTTAAATCCGAAAATAGTAACCATTTTTTAAAAAAACAACATATATTTTTTAGCACTTTTTAGTCCGAAAATTACAATAATTTATTTAAAAAAGCACAACCAATATTTATAAAAACATCAACTAATATTTATAAAAAAACAGCAACTAATATAAAAACATGATAACAACAAAATAAAAACAGTAACTAAAAAAAACGAAAAAAAACATGAACAACAATAATTAAAATACAATGGCAATGATTATATGAACAAGATTATAATAACTAAAAATTACAAAAAAAAGCAACAATACTACAAATTATTACATTTTTGTACCTTGAACAAATCCAAGCTTTCTTCTTCGGATCTCTTCAATACACCAAAATTTTAAACTAAAAAAAACTAAGAAGGAAGAAAAGAAGGGGAAGAAAATTTTTCTAAGAGAAACCCTAATTTTTTTTTAGATTCTCCTTTTTTTTCTAAGAGCCAAATCCGTCCCCCCTCCTCTAAGTGGGGAACCCTATTTATACAAAAAAACTTGCTCTTGCTTCTCTTCATTGCTCCACTTCAACCACCCTTGGACAGTGATGATGATTTTCTTTGATATGATGGAGGTTTGGGGGGAGTTGTTGAAGGGGAAAATAAAAAAGAAGACATGTGAGATGTGGGGGAGGTGATGGCCGAATTTGTGTGAGGGGGAAGTGCCAAGTGTGAGTGGGGGAGTGATGAGGAGAGGAATGGATGAGTGTGTGAAGAGAAAAGGAAATGAGTGTGTGAGAGGAGGGGAAGAAGTCGTAGGTATGGGGAGAGAGAGGAGGGAAGGGTTGAGTGTGGTGTTGTTTTAGGGTTGAGTGTGAGAGAGAGTGAGTTGAGTGATGTGTGAGGGAGAGAGAGAGAAGAGGGGGCGTAGGAAAGAGGGGGGAAGCCGTTGGGAGAGGAGAGAGGGAAGGGTGGAGTGTATGGGGAAAGGAGATATGGGGAAGTGGGGTTGTGTGTGGAAGTGGGATTGAGAGTTTCAAGGAGGGAATCAAGGAGAGTGGGGGGCGGATTTCTAGGGATGAATGTGGATGATTTTTAAGGCTAGGGGGGAGAGTGAATGTAGACACATTTTAGGGTTAAAAGGGGGGTATGCGAATTAGGGTTTAGTTGGAGTGGGTTGGATGGAGTTGGGTGTTGGGTTATGGGTTGGATATGGGTTAGGGTTAGGATATGGGTTGGGTTTGGTGGAGGAGTTGGATTGGGCTTGGTGGAGGAGTGGGCTAGGCGAATTGGGCTAGCTATTTTGCTGGGTTGGGCTTCCATGACAGCACCTTATTATTAATAGACCCCCCCCCCCCACTTCTTTCCTGGCTTATTTTTATTTCTTCACTTCTAATTATTATTTTTTTCAAAAAATAAAACTTGTAGCAAACTAAAAATAAAATAAAACATGGCATGAAAAGAAGAATATTATTTTTCTCAAAAAATAAATAAAATATTTTTTTGATGTTTAAAACTCATAGCAAAAAATACATGACATAAAAAAAAGATTATTATTTTTGATAAATAAAATCTCTCAATTATGATCGGACAAAATTAGGGTATTACAGCTGCCCCTCTTTATTTATATTTTGCTAGGAAATCGGAGGGGTTCCGAGTTTCTCGAGGAAAATAGAAATAAAGATAACAAGACGCTAATTTTGTCCAGACTGAGACTTTTGGTTTTTTTTTTTTTTTTTTTTTTTTGAAGATTATGAAAACTGGGTTGACTTGGAGAGAAAGTAAATAAGGATTGCTGGGGATCTGAAGGAGCACTGGGGCTCTGATGGTCTAATTCAGAATCAATGCTTGACGCATCGACTTGAGTTCGACTGAGGGACCGCCGGGGTCTGAAGGGCATGCCTAAGCCTGAGGGACCGATGGGTCCGAAGGAGCGCAACTAGCTTATGGTACTAGTAATACGGTCTGTTTGGGGGGTGGCCTTTTTTCGAGCGGCCGCGAAGGACATACACTGAGTCTTAGGCTGACACAGCTAGTCTGAAGGACCTGGGGTCGGGCGATCCGTCGCGCTCAGTGTCGACTTAGTGATCTGGTGGTATGGTTCGAAGTCGTTGCTTGGACGTGTTAATTCGAATTGACCTGAAGGACCTGGGGTCGGATGATGAGTCGTGCTCAGTGTCGACGTAGTGATCTGAGGGTAGAGTTTGAAGTCGTTGCTTGGACGTGTTGATTCAAACTGAACTGAAGGACCTGGGGTCGGATGATGAGTCGTGCTCAGTGTCGACGTAGTGATCTGAGGGTAGAGTTTGAAGTCGTTGCTTGGACGTGTTGATTCAAACTGAACTGAAGGACCTGGGGTCGGTTGATCGGTCGGTTGCTCGATAACGCGACATGCGATCTGGATTGAAGGACCGTTGTTGGTCTGAGGGATCTCTGTTAGACTTGGTGCTAACATTGTAATTTGGTTTGATGTAGGATCGATGCTCGTCGCGTCGATTTTTAAAAACTGGAAGGACCGACACTTAAAGTTGAAAAACAGCAGATGCTATGCATGTAATGTATGCATGTGTGATGATTGGTTTTGAGTGGAATGATGAATGAAATGTAATGGATGGCTTTTGTTTTTTTTTTTTTTTTTTTTTGGTTTTGTTTTTTTTTTTTTTTGACTATTTTTGCTCTTTTGCTCTTTCTTGACTCTTTTGCTTTGCTCTTTTGCTCTTTTTTGCCTCTTTCACTTTGCTCTTTTGCTCTTGCTCTTTTGCTCTTGCTCTTTTGCTCTTTCTTGCCCCTTCTTGTTGATCAATTCGCAGGACTTTCGACGTAAGATACGGGAGTTGCCCAAAGTAGTGCTATTGAAGTGCGGCCTATTGTTATCATTCGCCTTTTTGAAGTGATCTTGCATGTATTTATCTTTTTTACAATTTTATTTATGAGAGATCGCCTCGTTTATGTGACCTTTAGAAATTTCGTAATAATCTGTAATGCTTGTAGTCATGCACATGTTTCACAATTCAATATCAACTACCATAAAATGTCATTTCAAAACAAGGGAAAATAAAGAAGAAGGGAAAGTGTTTGACATTAAGACTGGAGCCGAGTGTGCGAAAGGGACACTGGCTTGAGAGCATATTAAGAATTTGAAAGAAATGAAAAGGCAAAAATACTAAGCAGATCTTTGGGTAGTTGGTGTCCTTGAAGTAACAATGTCGGCCGCTCATGATCAACTCCTTATCCGGCTTTTGTTGATTGCCTAAACATTTATTTAGTCCAAATTCCTGACCCTAATTTTTGCCTGGATTGCCCCTTCGGGTTTTCAATCCACCGGGTCGCTCTAATTTTTGCCTAGGCCGCCCCTTCGGGTTTTCAGCCTAGCGAGCTTGTTTTTCTTGGCTCATTTTTTTTTCTCTTATATTTATATGCATTTTTAGGCATAGTATTTGACCGCATCAGAATTCATCGGGAGTGGGACGTCTTCGTCCTCTACTTTCATGGGGGTTAGGGCCCCTCCAGGGAATGATTTCTTTACTGCATAAGGTCCTTCATGGCTCGGGGTCCATCTTCCACGGGGATCCTTTTGGATGGGTATGATTTTCTTGGGCACCAAGTCTCCTTGAAACTGTCGGGGACGAACCCTTTTCTGTTAATCTTCCTTTGCTCCTTTCTGATATGACACAAAGCAACCATCCTCTTGTTTGATAAGGTTTAATGGAAGTGCTGCTTCCATCGCACGGGGTTGCCCCTGTTGAAGTGTGAAACAAGGTCTGATCTCCATGTAAGGTAAAAAGGAGCATTTGAAGGTTACTATCATTTCTTTTGTTTGTCGCCGCAACTGCCTCATTCATTTTTGGGTGGTATGGGGAGGGGTTATGATGTTCGAGTTGGGGTCTCCACACAAACTTTTCCCCACTGTTCGCGATGATCTTACTTGGAAGGTTGTAACGACAGACCAAATTCATTAACAATCACTGATTTTCTTACACCGGTGGGTATCTTGTGTCAGACAAAGTGATGCAAGCGAATTTTCCTGATTCGCTGTGATGTTCATTCTAACACCTTTTTGCCTTCTCTCGTTCCCAAGTTAATCATCTCACTTGATTCCACACGAAACTGGACCACTTCATCTTCCTGCTTCATTATTCTCATTACCTATGGAGGAGTTTTCCCAGTTATCTTCTATATCTTCCTTAGTTTGGGCTGACTGAAGTTATGATATGGGTCAACGATGTTGTTATTTTCAAGGACAAATTATTTAGATCTGCATTAGTAGAAATTGAAAGAGGATGGAGGAAGAAGCGAATCGAGCGAATGAGCGAAGAAGTTTATGGGAAAATTCAAAATGCTATTAATATTGATATTGAAAAGAAACATGTGTGCCCTTATTGAAATGTCCTAAGGCCTTGGGCAGAGCCATAGGATTGCATTACAAGAAAATTACTTTGAACTAAAAATCACAAGAAAATCGACGGTCCCCCAAGTCATAAGTGCTTCAGATGCAGGATAACTGCGCACAAGGATGATGATGTCCTCTCTAGTATTTCGAACGCCTTCAATAGCATTGACAAATGACTCTTCATGCCCCTAGAAGGGGTTATTGCCTTCATTGAAGTTCAACCATTTGGATTCGATCAGATCCTGAATCACATGTCTCAACGCCTTGCAGTTTTCCACTGAATGTCCAATTGCGCCTGTGTGAAAATCGCATGTGGCATTTGGGTCGTAGCCCCTCGGGAAAGGAGGTTCAATAGGTCTCATCGGGCGGGGGGAGATTAAGTTGTGACTGATGAGGTGGTTGAACATGTCTGAGTAGGATACGGGAATTGGATCAAACGGTACATGTTTCCTTTCTGGATAGTTTGGTTGCCCATGGATTCCATTGGTTTGGGTAGATAAGTGCAGGGCTTGGGGACGGTTTTTGGAGGCCTAAGAGGCTTTCCCTGGTCCTGTTATGGAATTGGTTTCTTCTTCATCGTTTTCGGTTGAACCGTGAGTAATTTTCCCGTTTCTCATTCCGCTTTCTAACCTTTCCCCTATGGTGACCATGTCTGAGAAGTTAGAGGAAACGCTCCCGATCAACCTGTCATAGAAGGGTGACTGCAAAGTGTCCCTGAACATGGATACCATCTCCTTTTCCAGTAAAGGTGGTGCCACCTGCGCTGCTAGTCCTCTCCAACGTTGGGCGTACTCCCTGAATGATTCATGGTTTCCTTTCACCATATTCTGCAACTGTAATCTATCAGGAGCTATATCGATGTTGTATTTATATTGCTTGAGGAAAGCATCGGCCAGATCTTTCCAACATCGAATGTGGTTGCGTTCCAACTGCATGTACCATCTTGAGACTGCCCCAGCTAGACTGTCCTGGAAGTAGTGAATGAGCAGTTTATCATCATGTGCAAAGGCAGCCATTTTTCTACAATACATGGTCAGATGGCTAGCAGGACAGGTTACACCTATGTATTTATCAAAATCTGGCACCCTGAATTTGGGAGGAATGACTACATTAGGGACGAGACACAAGTCATAAGCGCCGGTTGCCCCAATATTGGATCCTTCAACTGCTCTCAATCGTTCCTCAAGTATTTGTAGTTTGTCTTTGGCTTGAGGGTTCTCCATAGAGTAATTGTGAGGACGTCCACTCATACCATAGTAAGGATGAATCATCGGTACCATGGCTGGGTTCACATTTGGGGTATGTGAATGAGTGGGGTTCCTGAGAGTGGGACTCTGAGCTTGAGTGTTATCTACCAGCAGTGGAGGGCAGCTAAGTGGGAGTCCTTGCGGTACGACGACGGGGTTCGGGTTTTGAACTTGTGGTGCCCCCGAATCGTGATCCGTTGGTGTAGGCTGTTGTTGGCCCGCGACTCCTGAGGGACCGTCTTCTGGATTAGCATTGACTATCGGAGGTGTGTAACCTTGTGGAAGTCCGTAAGGAGGCCATATGTAACATTGGTCATCAGTCCCAGTGGGGTGCACCGTATGCGGGATCCCGTGTCCATTGGGGGGAGGAGGGTCGGTAGCTTGATTTTCCGTGTTCCCAGCGGGGACATCTTCACTTGTGTCTTTGCCCCTCAAAGCTTGTAGAACCTTTAAGATTTCAGCTATCTGTTCTTTCATCCCATCTATTTCTGCCCTAAGCTCTTGATTGCCTAGGTTCTGAGGTGGATTGCCTTGATCTGGGTTATCTTGAGGCGGATTGTCCTGATTTTCTTCCATGTTTCTATCCTGAGCACGAGTGCAGTAACGATGTTGATGCACCAGTTTGTCCCTTACTCTGTTGACGGGATACATGATATGAGCATATGAATGAATGAGTAATGCATGGCCAAGTGAATGAATGGAAACATGCATGAGTATGGGTTTTATGCTTAATGAAATGAATGCATGTAAGGACCCTTTTTTTTTTGAACTAATGATTTTGTATGATGGATGAAAGAAAAATGATGTTACACGTGTTAAAAATAAAAGAAGATTTTTTTTTTGGGTGATTTAACTTTGAGAAAGCAATAACTATATGTAAAAAAGGAGAAGGAAACAAATGGGTTTGATGATTTGATTTTTTTTTTTAAAAATATCTACGATGATGCAGCGGGTAGGTGAATTGCCCTTGTGTCCTAAACAGGTTTAGGTCTTACATAAAGGTCACGGTCTAGGGCTACTTGTGTGATCAATCTCTCAAGTGGCTCTAATCACTTCCTCACAAAGGTCTCCAGAACTGATATCTCCTTCGTGATATGACCCACAACGATAGCGAGCTACCTGGTGTGGGATACCACGAAAGAGCGTACTCTGGCTGAGACTTTCATGCGAGTCAGACAGATAAAATCCAGAATGACTGACACTAATCGTCTCCACTCGTCCTAGGTTTTTTTTTTCAGACCCGGGTATAGGGCCCCACTCAGAAGTGTGTGAACAAACAAGTGTAATTGATGTGTGTGATATAAGAAACCTAAACTACCCAAGCTGCAAAAGAAATACAGATAATAGTACATAGGTCTTCTACCCTAAGGTTCAATAAAGCAAATAAACAGATAAATGAAATAGACGTGCAAATAGAAGGGCTAAGGGTAAATAAAGTCCTAAACTAACAAATATCTACACATTTAACTAAATTAGGCTTGACCCTCTTAAATAGTCCCCAGTGAAGTCGCCAGCTGTGGCGACCGAAGAATCCGGAGGAGGGATCCCTCGTGGTGTTCGAACAATGGAGCCGCCATCAATATTTATTTTTAGGAAAACATTGAAAAAACCTTTGTTTTTGGGTTCGGGGGTCGATTAAGTGCGGGGAAGGTGCTAGCACCCCGCAACATCCTAAAAAGGTTACCTTTTAATTAAATGTGTAGAAAAATTAGTTTAAAGAAAACACTTTAATTTACCTTTTTTTGTTATTTGCAAAAAAAACGGAAAAGAAGACTTAATAAAAATTTTAGTTTTTTGCGCTCGACGGGAGTGGGCCCCCGCTCCTACGTATCTCCGGGTGCGATGGAGAAATCAGAGCTACGTAGTTCTTGGGTAGAAAATATTTGTGTGTTGGTATTTTTTTATTTTTTTGAAAAGTTTGGGAAAACTAGAGACCGTTCATGGTGACCAAACAGATAAATCCAGAGTGGTCGTCATTAATGGCTTATTCGGAAAAGAAGGTATTTATAGCGTTCAAACAAGCAAGGCCCAGAGTGACCGCTATAGACAACCTGTTTTTTTGCGCGAATTCGATTTTCGAAAGAAAGAAAAAAGTACGGTTCGGAAGCATCACGTTGTGAATAAAAGCGGAGTAAGTGATAAAAGGGGGGTGCAAATAATAAAGGGGTTGTATTAAAAAAAGGAGGTGTGAATAGCGTGACCAAATCGTTTTTTTTTTTGTGAACTAGGTTGTGTTTGAAAAGATGGGCTTGTAGTAAAAAAAATGGATGGGTTTGCTGTTTTAAGAGAACGCGGGGTGCAAATAGCGTTTTGGTGATTTTTTTTTTTAAGAAGGGTGCCGCGGGTGCAAATAGCGTTTTGGCGCTAAAAACGATTGATTGGTTTATTACCCTTTTTTACTATTCTACCCTAGAACGCGTGATTCTTGAAGCGCTTTTTTTTTCTCTTAAAAAAAACGAACCTAGACTAAACAAGTGGTATTTTGAAAGCGGATTATGGAGAAAAAAAAAATTCTTTTGTTGTTTTTTTTTGTTGTCATAGTTATTATTTAATAAAAAGGGGGCCTTTTTACTTTTTTTGTTGAAAAAAAAAGATTTTTGTTATTATATTATTTTTTTTAGAAAAGAGTAGTGACACTAGTAACCATTTATTATTTTTTTTTTAAAATATTTTTTAGTACTTGAAAAAAGGCTTTATTTAAATCCGAAAATAAAAAAAAGGAACACATTTTTTATCACTTTTTTTTTAATCCGAAAAATAGTAATTGTTAAAAAAAACAACATATCCTTTTTTTTTTATCATTTTTTTAAAATCCGAAAATTAGAATAATTTATTTAAAAAAAACAACATATTTTTTTTATCACTTTTTTTAATCCGAAAATTAGAATAATTCATTTGACAAAAGCACAACATTTTTTTATACTTTCTTTTTTAGTCCGAAAATATTAGCACCTAAATAAAAGGAACACACATTTTTTTTTTGTTTTTGGTTTATTTTAAATCCGAAAATAGTAACCATTTTTTAAAAAAACAACATATATTTTTTAGCACTTTTTAGTCCGAAAATTACAATAATTTATTTAAAAAAGCACAACCAATATTTATAAAAACATCAACTAATATTTATAAAAAAACAGCAACTAATATAAAAACATGATAACAACAAAATAAAAACAGTAACTAAAAAAAACGAAAAAAAACATGAACAACAATAATTAAAATACAATGGCAATGATTATATGAACAAGATTATAATAACTAAAAATTACAAAAAAAAGCAACAATACTACAAATTATTACATTTTTGTACCTTGAACAAATCCAAGCTTTCTTCTTCGGATCTCTTCAATACACCAAAATTTTAAACTAAAAAAAAACTAAGAAGGAAGAAAAGAAGGGGAAGAAAATTTTTCTAAGAGAAACCCTAATTTTTTTTTAGATTCTCCTTTTTTTTCTAAGAGCCAAATCCGTCCCCCCTCCTCTAAGTGGGGAACCCTATTTATACAAAAAAACTTGCTCTTGCTTCTCTTCATTGCTCCACTTCAACCACCCTTGGACAGTGATGATGATTTTCTTTGATATGATGGAGGTTTGGGGGGAGTTGTTGAAGGGGAAAATAAAAAAGAAGACATGTGAGATGTGGGGGAGGTGATGGCCGAATTTGTGTGAGGGGGAAGTGCCAAGTGTGAGTGGGGGAGTGATGAGGAGAGGAATGGATGAGTGTGTGAAGAGAAAAGGAAATGAGTGTGTGAGAGGAGGGGAAGAAGTCGTAGGTATGGGGAGAGAGAGGAGGGAAGGGTTGAGTGTGGTGTTGTTTTAGGGTTGAGTGTGAGAGAGAGTGAGTTGAGTGATGTGTGAGGGAGAGAGAGAGAAGAGGGGGGCGTAGGAAAGAGGGGGGAAGCCGTTGGGAGAGGAGAGAGGGAAGGGTGGAGTGTATGGGGAAAGGAGATATGGGGAAGTGGGGTTGTGTGTGGAAGTGGGATTGAGAGTTTCAAGGAGGGAATCAAGGAGAGTGGGGGGCGGATTTCTAGGGATGAATGTGGATGATTTTTAAGGCTAGGGGGGAGAGTGAATGTAGACACATTTTAGGGTTAAAAGGGGGGTATGCGAATTAGGGTTTAGTTGGAGTGGGTTGGATGGAGTTGGGTGTTGGGTTATGGGTTGGATATGGGTTAGGGTTAGGATATGGGTTGGGTTTGGTGGAGGAGTTGGATTGGGCTTGGTGGAGGAGTGGGCTAGGCGAATTGGGCTAGCTATTTTGCTGGGTTGGGCTTCCATGACAGCACCTTATTATTAATAGACCCCCCCCACTTCTTTCCTGGCTTATTTTTATTTCTTCACTTCTAATTATTATTTTTTTCAAAAAATAAAACTTGTAGCAAACTAAAAATAAAATAAAACATGGCATGAAAAGAAGAATATTATTTTTCTCAAAAAATAAATAAAATATTTTTTTGATGTTTAAAACTCATAGCAAAAAATACATGACATAAAAAAAAGATTATTATTTTTGATAAATAAAATCTCTCAATTATGATCGGACAAAATTAGGGTATTACAGTAACCATCTTCTTGTTCAGTGTGTGTGGGTCAGTTTCTTCAGCAAGTTGCTGTCATCAGTCTCACAAACAGAGAAAAACAAAAGTGAGTTAGTATATTTCTTTGTGACAAACTAAAGAAATAAACACAGAAAAAAGAAATCAAAGTGTGAGCGATTTACCTTTGTTCTCAAGGAGAGAATCAAGACTGTTGGTGTTCTTCAAGGCGTGAAGAACCACCTCTCACCAAACCCAGTTCATACAAACAAGCAAAACAACAGAAAGGTATTAACAGGGGTACTGTGAGCAGATCAGAACTTAAACAACAGCCAAAGGTAAAGATCAAGCGTGACTATACCTTTCTGGGCTTCTCAGAAGCAAATCCTTCAAGATCTGCACCTGAAGATCAAGACCAACACTGTGTTAGGGTTTGAAGCAGCAAACCAAACAAAGATCAAAGAACAAAATTACAAGCACAGGTTAGGGTTTATACCTGTGACAGTGAAGGATCCAGGAACAAGATCGCCTCATCACTGAAGCACCAAAACCAGTCATAACCTCAGATCCTTGAAGGCTCAGAAATCAACCAAGTGGGTTCGTAAGCATCATCGCCGTCAAGGATCATCATCGGAGGAGAGGGACAAGCGTTACTGCGCATCATCACTGGCAGAGCAGTAAGAACACAGAAACCCTAGGTTCGTGAGAGAAGAAGAAGAGAGAACTGAAACAGAGAAATCAAGATTAGGGTTTCAGTTTTTGATTTCTGAAGAAAAATCCAAATCCTCAGCTTATATACACCGGGTCAAGGCGTGACCCGCATGTAGTAACAGTGACAACCCGTTGGGTTCCGCACGGGTCAAGTGTGATCCAGTCACTCAAGTGTAAATCCAAGTGGGCTTTTAACTGTCTGCACCCCTGTATGTTGCTAATACAGCCTGCAGGAAAAAGAAAGTGTTAAAAATTGAAAAAAATCAATATGGTATATTCAGAGCAATAAACGATCCAGGGCAAAAACTACTCTACTCTACTGTTTTCTTTAGATTGTTCTTTAATTTTTTTCTCTCTAAAACACTTACACAGTGAGAAATTGTGTAAGTGTGTGTTTACTAATCTTTCAGTTTGTGTTCTAAGTGTGTTACAGGATGGCTAATACAGGAGGACAAGACAGCTATGTTCCCAAACTCAATGGGAAAGACTATGAGACTTGGTCTATACAGATGAGACCTGTTCTTGGTGCTCAAGGGTCTCTGCATGTTGTAAGACATGGCCTTACACCTCTAACAGGAACTGAAAATGCTGCTCAAAGGAAAGAATATCTGGAGAATGAGATAAAAGACTTCAAAGGTCCGTCCCTTATTCATAGAGCCTGTGGAGAGGCTGATTTTGAAAGAGTAAGGGGCTGTGAATCATCTAAGGCTGCTTGGGACGCTCTAGCAACTTACTATACTGGGAATGCTCTAATTAAGGAAGAAAAACTCCAAGCTTTGAGAGCTCAGTTGAAAGCCTCAAGATGAAAAGGGAAGAAAAAGTCACTGACTTCTTCAACAGAGTGAAGAAGATAAAAAATGAAATGGCCCTTCAAGGAGAAAAGCTTCAAGAAACTGCCTTATGCAGGAAGATACTAAGGTCCATGCCTAAGAAGTGGTATGTGGTAACTAACACTATTGAGGAAACTACAAAGAGTGAAGACCTGAAGTTAGAAGAACTTCAGGGCAAACTAGAGGCCAAGGAAATCAGAATGGAGATCCTTAATGAAGATTCTGAAGAGGAAGATCAAGCCATGTATGCAGCTAACTCCAAGCACAAGAAAGGCAGAAAATGAGGTAACAGCAAACAGACCAAAGGGTCTAAGGGAAAGGCAGGTAAGCCTAACCCTAAGTCTAAATCTGAATCATCTGAAAGTAACACTGCACCTAAGAAAAAGGATAAGTCCAAGGTTCAGTGTTACAGGTGTGACAGGATGGGGCATTATGTAACACCCCCTTTCTAATTTATAATTAAATGAACAAATATCAGAGTCACCTCAGAGGGGCGCTACATTTTTCTCACCAAAAACAAATAACAAATGATTTAAAATCCTCAAAAACACTTAATCTCAGAATAACATTAAACAGCGGAATCTCAAACTCGTGCAAACATCGCCGTGAATAATTAAGACATCAGTCTCCAACAGTAAACAACATAATAAAACATAAACGACCCCTAAAACCCCTCCCCGGTGCTACGCATCAGAGCTGACACAGACCCAACGAGAAGGAGACTACACCTAGCAATCCTCCACGAGTGCTAACGATCACCTGCAGCGTTGCCACACAAGAGCAACATTCCAAGCAGAAGGGGTGAGTTTAACAGAAATAATAAGCACATGACAGCAGTACATAAGCAGCAGGCACAACACGGCAAACACGTATATACCTTATCACACAACAGCACAAGATTCATATCTCTATCAGACATAAAACGCCAACCACAATAGTTATGTACACATGGACCATGAAGGAATGTATGAAATGCAACCCCTCCGGGCATATGCATGCGGTACCAATCTCGTAAAGGCCACGACGGGCGCAACTCGTAATAAACCTCGTGTTGTAGCATCACAGCTACCTCGTAGGAATGCATATGACAATGCGACTCATGACTCATGCACCAATTACACCAACTCAAGCATTCAATTAATAAATACCATATCACCATACCTCGTTATAAATCATTTCATAAAAATACCACGTGTTGTAGCATCACAGCTACCTCGTCACATAACCACAACAAAGCACGTAACTAATACTATACCACATTAACAACTATCTCGTGTTGTAGCATCACAGCTACCTCGTAATTTCTCACCAATAAATATTTCAGCTCATCAATAAATATTCAGCTCATCAAAAATTATTCACCACCACAGACACATCTCAATTTAGTTGCTCTATGGCATCACATCAACCACACCAATCTCAATTAATTACGCGACCACTTTGCCAATAAAGGACTAAGTCAACGTCCATAGGGACCAAACAGTACATAAAATCGAGACAGCAACCTCTTAAAATACAGTAACAGCACTAAGGAAAAAAAATAGGAAAACAGCCCCTTTAAATTTACGAAAACGGCACCTGTAAATTCCAGAAAACAGCACCTATGAACTTAAGAAAACAGCATCTTCAAATTGAAGAGAACCACACCTTTAAACTTAAGAAACAGCATCTTTTAATTTAAGGAAACAACACTTTAAATTGTGAAAACAGCAGCTCACGATTTACAAAAACAGCAACATTTATTTTTATAAACAGCAGCTCACATAACAATTAAAACAGCAAGACAGCAACAATAAACGGTTTATTTTGCCTTAAAAGTAGAATATTCAGTTAGGCCTCTGAATAAGCTTTCCAACGCATTTTGAAGCCCTTAAAACGGACACCCGAGTCAAAAGATATGTCAAAAACAAATTTGGGACAAAACCGAGACTTCGCGCGTGGAGCGCGACTTAGGCGCAAGTGAGGCGCAATTTGGCAGAAGTGCCCAGTGACATTCGCGCGTAGCGCGCGACTTAGGCGCGAGTGAGGCGCAAATTGGCAGAAATGGCAACAGAACGCCCAGACAGCAGCAACAAAGCACAGATTGACAACAACAATGGCGCCTAAGGCGCCTAGGGTCCTTCAAACTCAATTTTCTTCCAAATTTCATATGCTCAATCATTCAATAATTATTTCAAACACCTCAAATTCACTCTCATATCTTCAATTACACATTTTATCAATTATTTGGCATACAATACAAATCTTACACACATCTCATAACTCTTGCACATTTCAACAAACACATATAGAGCATCAACTCAACATACATTTCAATCCCTCAATTTCATATCCACTTTAATCATGCAAATACACAACACCTAACTACCCATAAACCACCATCATAACCCATTATAACCGTTAAACCCACCCTTACCTCGAATACGTAAGCTCCTAGCACGAAGAAGATAGTCACGCACGTAAACACCGCAACACGAACGATCTCCTCTTCACGAAAGAAATTGCGAAAACCCTCCTTTCCTCTTCTCTCCTTCGCGACGGCTCCCTCTCTTCTCACTCTCTCAACTTTCGATTTTTCTCCACAATGAAACCGTGAGAGGGTTTCATCTAACCCTTGGGGTTTAAGCTGTGGGCCTTTCACGCACTGGGCTCACAGTTACACCCCCACTACTACTCGCTCCCACTCCTACACAAAATATAACATTTCTCTCTCTTGTTAATTAAATTGTCACTCACTTATTTACTACCCACCACTCCTCATTTAAATCCAACACCCTATTATTATTTTAATACAACCCACCAAATACCACGTAATTAAATTAACTAAATAAACATTTGAATTATTTGTGGGGTGTTACACATTATGCCACTGAATGTCCCACCAGAAAAGGTACTAATCCTAAAGGTTCAGTTTCTGAAGCCAATGTGGCTAAGGAGGATTCTGAATCTGACTCAGATGAATCAGATAAAGTTGCCTATAGTATGCTGTGTAAGGAACCTAAATTAGCTGAACATAGGAAGATTAAAACTACTTCGAAAAAGGCTAAGGAATATGTTGTTTTAGTAGTAACTGGAAGTGATGGTAAAACCGTCACTGAGATCTGGTATTTAGACTCAGCATGTTCTAATCATATGACTAGTAATAAAAGTTGACTTATTAACTTTGATCCCACAGTTAGAACTTTTATTAGGTGTGCTGATGGAAAAACTATAGTTTCTAAGGGTAAGGGAAACTTAGAATTAACAAGGGTTGGTCGGAAAAATGTTATAGTCTATGATGTGTTGTATGTGCCTGAAATTAGTTGTAATCTAATAAGCCTAGGACAGCTTGTTGAAAAAGGCTTTTCAGTTCTTATGAAAAATGCTAAGTTGAAACTGTTTGATAAGAATGATCACCTAGTTTTAACTACTCAACTAGCAACTAATAGGACTTTTAAGGCCAACATAAGTAAAACTGATGCACTATGTTTAAGTGCTATTGCTGACAGTGATACTAAGCTATGGCATAAAAGGTTTGGTCATCTTCATTACAAGGCCCTAGATAACCTAAGTACAAACAAATCTGTAAAGGGGTTACCTAAGATAGTTGACACTAAAGATAAGTGTACTACATGCTTAATGAGTAAACAACCTAGGAAGAACTTTAAGAAATAGATTGAACACAGATCTAAGGACTTATTGGAAGTTGTGTATTCTGACTTGTGTGGTCCTATGGATACCATATCTATGGGAGGGAACAAGTACTTTGCTACTTTTGTAGATGAATACTCAAAGAAAATTTGGGTATATCTACTTAAGGCCAAAAGTGATACTTTCAATGTGTTTAAGAAGTTTAAGGCCATGGTTGAGACTCAAAGTGGTAAAAGGCTGAAAGTGCTAAGGACTGATGGTGATGGTGAGTATACTTCAAAAGAGTTTGAAGAATACTGCACCACCAGTGGTGTTGTTCATGAGGTGACTCCACCATATACCCCACAACACAATGGGGTAGCTGAAAGAAGGAATAGGACCATCCTAGAGATGGCCAGAAGTATGACAAAAACAAAGGGACTACCTAAACAGCTATGGGCAGAAGCAGTAGTGACTGCAGTCTATATCTTGAATAGGTATCCTACAAGAGGTTTCGAAGCAAAGGTGCCTGAAACTGTTTGGAGTGGTGAAATACCATCCATTTCTCACTTGAAGGTATTTGGCTCTATGGCTTACAGTCATATACCTAATAGTAAGAGAACTAAGCTTGAGGATAAGAGTAAGCCTCTAATTCTTGTGGGATATCATCCTACAGGAGGTTACAGGTTACTAGATCCTAAGACTAGTAAAACTGAGGTATCTAGGGATGTGGTTGTGATTGAGGACAAGCAATGGGATTGGGTCAAGGCTGAACAAGTGGGTTCAGTGGACTCTGTAGCTATTGATGATGCCCTTGACACTGAACCAGATCCTAATGATACGAGTTCTGATGAGGAAGGTTCTGTTCAACCTAATGATGACCCTATTTTACCTAATGAGGACCAAGGTTCACATGAAGACGTAAATGGGGAGGCTGAACAGGAACCTGAGCAAGCTGTGCAGGCTCCTCTTAGGCCTCAAAGAGAGAGGAGAACACCTAGGAGGATGCTGGATTTTGATATGGCTATGGACAATCAGGTTACTAATGATGGTGACTTGATCCATTTTGCAATGGTGGCAGATATGGAACCGTTAGACTATGAGCAAGCCTTAAAGTCTAAAGATTGGAAGAAAGCTATGGAAGAGGAACTTGCCTCTATTGAGAAAAATGGAACTTGGACCTTGACTAAGTTACCTAAAGGAAAGAGAGCTATTAGTGTTAAATGGGTATTTAAATTAAAGCTTGATCCTAAGGGTAATGTAGTTAAGTACAATGCTAGATTAGTGGCAAGAGGTTTCCAACAGAAACAGGGGATTGACTTCACTGAAGTCTTTGCCCCAATTGCAAGGCATGAGACTATAAGACTAGTGACTGCACTAGCCTGTAGTAAGGGCTGGAACATGTATCATATGATGTAAAATCTGCCTTCCTAAATGGAACTTTGGAGGAAGTGGTTTACTTAAACCAACCTCCTGGTTTTATTGAAAAAGGAAAGGAAGATCATGTTCTATACCTGCATAAGGCCTTGTATGGTCTTAAACAGGCACCTAGGGCCTGGAACAAAAGGATTGATGCCTTCTTTGTTCAGAAGGGTTTCTCTAGATGCACTACTGAATATGGAGTTTATGTCAAAGGTGACATAAATTCATATTTGCTGATTGTATGTTTATATGTGGACGACCTACTTGTGACTGGTAGCTGTCCTAAAGAAATTGTTAATTTCAAACAGTCTGTGAAAGATGAATTTGAGATGACTGATCTTGGAAAACTAACCTACTTCCTAGGGTTAGAATTCCTAAGGGTCAAAGAAGGAATTATTTTGCAACAGCAAAAGTATGCAAAAGAAATTCTAAAAAGGTTTCAGCTGGACAATTGCAATTCTGCAATCAACCCAGCTGAGGGTAACTTAACTAAAAAGGAAGAAGAAGAGGGCACTAAAGTAGATGCTATCTACTTTAGACAAATTGTTGGGTCTCTAAGATATTTATGTCATAGCTGACCTGACATATTGTATGCTACTGGTGTGACCAGCAGATTCATGTACTGCCCTGTGGAGATTCATTTGAATGCTGCCAAACGTATCCTAAGATATATTAAAGGCACTACTAACTATGGTCTATTTTTTCCTAATGACAGGGCTAAATTTAAAGGGAAGAACAACCTGGTTGGCTATTGTAACTCAGATTGGTGTGGAGACAAGTTGGACAGGAGAAGCACTAGTGGATATGTCTTCCTATTTCAAGGGGCTGCTATCTCTTGGAGTTCTAAGAAACAGGCCACTGTGGCACTTTCCTCATGTGAAGCAGAATATATTTCTGCTTGCCATGCTGCTACCCAAGCAGCTTGGCTTGAGACTCTACTCAAAGAAATTTGTGTCAACTTAACTAATCCTGTTAAACTGTTTATGGACAATAAATCAGCTATATGTCTTGTTAAAAACCCTATTTCTCATGGCAGGACTAAACACATTGAAACTAAGTTCCACTACCTAAGGGAACAGGTTGCTAAAGGCTGCTTGGTACTAGACTTCTGCTCTACAAAGGACCAGGTTGCTGACATTTTTATAAAAGCCTTAAAGGGAGAAGTGTTCTCTAAGCTAAGAAGGCAACTTAATGTTATTTCTTTCTAAGTCTCTAAGAAGGAAATAACCTAAGTCACTGTCTAGGGGCTTGTCCTAGACCAACTCTCTAAGATCACCTACCAGGGGGTTGTCCTGTGTTTTTTATGTTGCCTACTGTCTGATCTCTTAGCTTAGACCTAGCTTAGTTTAAGGTAGGGCTGTTAATCCTAAAAGGTTCCTTGATTAAGGTAGGGTATTGAGATTGGTAATCAATTTCACCTATGTTAATTAAAGCCTATTCAGTTTTGTTACTAAAAAAATAAACTGTTAACAGTTTGTTACAGTTTGTTTCTCAAAGAAACTGTTAAGTTGGTTTTGAAAAAATAACTAACTAAACAGTTTGTTATTATAACAAACTGAGTTGGTTGTTTCTAAACAACCAAAAGCCTAACAGCTATATCCATACACCCTGTATATATACACACACAGTCTTATGAAATAATAATCAATCAATAAAGAATTAGTTTTTTGATACAACAGTTTCTCTGTGAAAGAAAATTTCTGCAAGTTTTAGTCTATACCCTAAGTTCTTCTGCTCCTTCCTTTCTTCTATGTAACCATCTTCTTGTTCAGTGTGTGTGGGTCGGTTTCTTCAGCAAGTTGCTGTCATCAGTCTCACAAACAGAGAAAAACAAAAGTGAGTTAGTATATTTCTTTGTGGCTAAGAAATAAACACAGAAAAAAGAAATCAAAGTGTGAGCGATTTACCTTTGTTCTCAAGGAGAGAATCAAGACTGTTGGTGTTCTTCAAGGCGTGAAGAACCACCTCTCACCAAACCCAGTTCATACAAACAAGCAAAACAACAGAAAGGTATTAACAGGGGTACTGTGAGCAGATCAGAACTTAAACAACAGCCAAAGGTAAAGATCAAGTGTGACTATACCTTTCTGGGCCTCTCAGAAGCAGATCCTTCAAGATCTGCACCTGAAGATCAAGACCAACACTGTGTTAGGGTTTGAAGTAGCAAACCAAACAAAGATCAAAGAACAAAATTACAAGCACAGGTTAGGGTTTATACCTGTGACAGTGAAGGATCCAGGAACAAGATCGCCTCATCACTGAAGCACCAAAACCAGTCATAACCTCAGATCCTTGAAGGCTCAGAAATCAACCAAGTGGGTTCGTAAGCATCATCGTCGTCAAGGATCATCATCGGAGGAGAGGGACAAGCGTTACTGCGCATCATCACTGGCAGAGCAGCAAGAACACAGAAACCCTAGGTTCGTGAGAGAAGAAGAAGAGAGAACTGAAACGGAGAAATCAAGATTAGGGTTTCAGTTCTTGATTTCTGAAGAAAAACCCAAATCCTCAGCTTATATACACCGGGTCAAGGCGTGACCCGCGTGTAGTAACAGTGACAACCCGCTGGGTTCCGCATGGGTCAAATGTGATCCAGTCACTCAAGTGTAAATCCAAGTGAGCTTTTAACTTTCTGCACCCGTGTATGTTGCTAATACAGCCTGCAGGAAAAAGAAAGTGTTAAAAATTGAAAAAAAAATCAATATTGGGGAGTAGTCTGAGCAGCATGGCTCAGTAGTTGTAAAAAGGATTGGGTTTTCCATTTCCTACACTTGTAATTTAAAAGCGATTGATAGTCAACATTTATCACAATGTAGATTTTCAATATGACAAAATTAATATAATTAACAAAATTAACCTATTAAGGGCTGATTGAGACAAATGTATCTCAACTGCTACAGTTTCATTCCGAGTGGTGTGTGGATCTGTTCGGCCGGATAATTTGTTTAGATATTGGTTTTCTATGCTGCTTTTTGGTTTTCTCTGTAGACCATCTTGGCATTTCAGGTGTTACATTGTATATAGGTTTTTGTGTTTCTTAAAACACATCTCATATATAATATATATGTTTTGCTGTTAAAAAAATGTTTCTTTTATAAATCGATATCATAATTGGCATTACATAGTGCTGATAATCATAAAAAGCATAAAATCCATATATAATATATAGCCACTACTACTAAAACTAATTATAAAGCCCCTATGATACAATTATTTGTTTTCTAAATAATAATTATGGATGTTCCACCAATCCTTGTATCGTATAGCCCAACTATTTGCAGGACCTCTCAGTATCAAACATGTAATGAACACTTTCAAGCAAATTCTCCAAGCAATTGTCACGATGGGTATCTCCAGGTAGGGCATTGAAATTCACTAATATGCGATACATATCTAAGGTATTAGTTGCACAACTCCCAAGTGTTTCAGGCTTTAGAGGTTGGTCGCCTTTTCGATATATTTCCTCCTCCCTTGAAACATCAAGAGGTCAAATGCTATTTTTCCTTAAGCTTCTTTTATTTTTCATCAGACCTTCCTGACTAGCAGGAGCTCCATCGACCTCGATGTCAGGTAGTTCACGAAAATGTTGAGGAGTTTTCTGAACAAACTCATCAATTTATTGTTGTTCATTGTCCTTGTACTCCTAATCAGTTAGGTTCCATAGTTTCTGTGTCATACACCATTTGCACATTAAACCCAGGATGCTGCTTACGATTTGGAAGTTGTTTGTGCATGGGAACAAAATGCACCACACATTTATGAATCACAAACTCTGTAGGAAACTTGTCAGTGTGAAAACTATAAAATAACTCTCTAGTATCACGTGATTGCTAGCTAAAACCACCCTTTTTTTTTCTGCTTCTTTGGGATCGCAAGACCATTGCCCTGTGATCTGAATGCCTCCACTTTGGATTTGTGAAATCTCCGAACAACAAAACATGTTACTTATTGAGATTGGTAATCAATTTCACCTATATTAATTAAAAAAACCTATACAGTTTTATTTACAAAAATAAACTGTTAACAAATCTGTTACAGTTTGTTATAAACTGTTAAGTTGGTTAATAACTAACTAAAACAGTTTGTTAAATATAACAAACTAAAGTTGGTTGTTTAATAACAACCAAGGGCCTAACAGCTAGTTTAGTCTCTGTGTATATAAATATAGAACCACAGACTATCATTAATATAAAAAAAAAATTCTCAATATTACATTTTCATGAAATAAAAGTTTACAATTTTCAGTTTATACCCTAAGTCTTTCTGCTCCCTTTCTTCTCCTGTATAATCATCTTCTGTTCAGTGTGTGTGAGTCAGTTTCCTTCAGCAGGTGGCTGAACCTCAGGCTCACATACAAAGAAAACAAGCAAGTGTGTTAGTATATTTCTTTGTGACTAAGAAATAAACACAGAAAGAAAGAAACAAAGAGTGAGGGTGAGGATTTACCTGCTGTTCTCGTGAAGAGAAACAAAACTGGGTGGTCTTCAAGGTGTTGAAGTCTCAGTTCATGCAGAAAACACAAGGTTCAGAAGGTTAACAGTGTTTTCAGCATATCAGAAATTCAACACAGAAATAACTCAGTCAAAAGCAACAAGAAAAAGATCAGAGGCGTGTTCTTTACCTCTTGTTGAAGATCCAGGCAACAGATTTAAGAAGATCTGCAGCAAAACACCAAGACACAGTGTTATGGTTTCACGTGTATCAACAAACAGCAAACAGAAACAAAGCAGAGGCTAAGAAAGGGTTTCTACCTTTGTTTCGTGAAGTCTCAAGAGTGCTGTATCCAGATCCAGTCCATACAGATAAGCAAAACACAGAAACTAGGGTTTGAGATTTCCTCAAAACCACTCATCGGCACCAAGGTTTTGTTGCGCAGGATCTCAGCTTCCTTTTCTTAAAGAACTGAAGCAAGTGTGCTTCAGCTTGTCCAAGATCAGAAGCTAGAACCAGAGGAGAACTGAGGAAGAAGACGTAGTTTCAGAAAGAGATCCGGAGAGCTCCAAGAAGAGAGAGAGAAATTCTTGAAGATTATGAGCTAGGGTTTCTGAATACCCAGCTTATATAGTAACCCGGTTCGTGACTCAACGCAGATCCGCACGTTGCAACAGTGCTCCCCGTTTAGCTTCCGCACGGTTTTTACCCATCCACCAAAGTATTGGGCTGGGCCTTTTAATATCTGCACCTCTGTGTTTTTTAATACAGCCTGCATATAAAAATTGAAAAATTTAACATTACTAACCAAGGTTTCCGATAGAAATTACGAAGGTCTTGCATTATAATGGAAGCCTTTTCTTGTGGATTGTGAGGATAATACTATCATGTTTAACTAGAATAGAGCATTAACAAAGAAATAAATAAACCCCAAAACTCTTTTCTTATGAGATACAAAATTACATTGAACTGGGTACTACTTATATATAGGTTTCAATTCTTAATTTTAGTAAGAGAACGAGTAAAAAGAAAGCAATAGTAAGAAAAAGAGTACAAATAGTAGGAGGACTTACTCAATCATTGGGTATGTGTTATCTATCTGTAAGGCAAATCGATATTTTAATTTCTCTCTTTCAAAATATTGATCTCTTATTAATTGTTTGCTCCAAATGAGCTAAATGTACACGGGTTGAGCCACCCCTAGTGCCCCCAATCTAATAAAATCTTTGACTTATCAAAAAAAAAAAAATTGATCTCTTAGTTTTAGTAAGAGAAAGAGTAAATGCTCCGTAATGCTCTCAAGTTTTTAAGTTAGATTTATTAGAGTCAAACAAATAAACTCTCGAAAGGTATAATACTTGTCTAATATTTAAAATTAGTATTTAGATATAAAGTTAAAAAAATGTTAAGTTTAATCGAATTAGTTAAATTATAATATATATATATATATATATATATATATATCATATTATCTAAATATATAAAATAGAAATGAACTAAAAATAAATATGACAGTCGCGGATGTCCTAGACAAATCCTTCCATAAGATGTTTTAGGAAAAAAGGAAATAATAAAATAATATGGTTAACTTTCTCTTGAATAATCCAAAGGACTCTTGTGAAAGACAATAGTAATTTTTGTAAAAAGGCAACCAATAAAAATTAAAGAGATTAAAAGGGACACTCCAAATCCTTAATTTCAAAATAGCTAGCGGTATACCCGTGCATCCGCACGATTCGCATCGCGTGGAACTGATAGTTTTGATAGTTTGATGACTAAGTAAACGGTCATACTTTTCATTTTTTTGATCAAAGTCATACTTTTCATTTAAAAGTGTGTTAAGCTAAAAGTTCAACTATAGATAATTTTAAAGATAGGAAGATACCTTTATTAATTGTTACAAAAGGCTAATCCTAAAAAAAATTTTGATTATTTAATTTCCGTCTAGACTCAAAAGTAAAAAGAGCCATTTATAAAACTAACTACCTTTGTGAAAATTAAATATAAAGTATTTGTATTCTGACAACTCGCCATCGAGAATCAAAAGTAAGGAAATTTAACAACAACATCAAATGTTTCCCATTGATACTCAAAGGCAAAATATAAAGATAATTAATTTGACAATACTTAATTTTTTCTTTTCGAGACTCCTACGTAAAAAGTTCGTTTTTTTAAAAAATAAAAACATTCATGAAAGAAAAAAATAAAAAAATGATTATAGTGACGACTTGTTATGTTTTTCGTATGAAATCAAAGCTCATTATATAAAAATAGAGATTTTAGTATTAGGTGTTTTGTATAACAAGTAATTGCTAACTGTAAATACTCAAAAGCAAATGGTAGAAATGAGCAAAATAGAGATTTTAGAACTAGGTGTTTTGATTAAATGCATTGTAGAAGTATGTTTCTTAGAGATCACTCGTGGCGATCAAATAAGTTTCTTAGAGATTAAATGCATTTTGTATTGACAAATGCAATGGTTGCTCGCTGAGATAGATAGCGCAAATTCTATGTAATATATACAAATAAGTTTATATGAACTAAATCATTACATGTTTTCCTGTTGAGATTTAATAATGTGAATAGATATACATTAATAATAGAAAAAATAAATACATTGGTAAAAAATATAAAATATATACAAATATGTTTCTATGAACAAAATCATTACATGTTTCTTGTTTTTTTTTTGTTCGGACCATTGCTGGCTACCCACGGAGTGTTCCAACGCTTTCAACGAAAGACTAATCTCCGCTCGTGCTTAGAATCAAATTTCGCACTGGCCAACACCGAGTTTGTCCACTTGTTGAGGTTTAAGAACATGAATGGATATATATATATATATTAATAAAAAATTACTTCGACAATGTAAAGTATTTTTCCATCTAAATAAAAATTATACCAACAATATGTAATTTTTCTCTGTCGAGCTCAAAACATGACAATCATTTACAAAAAATAAAGACATTAATTCATGAAAAAAATATTAAAAATATAAAAGTTACAAACAATAGTAATATTTTCACGCCATGAATCAAAAGTAATAAAATTATGGCAACAACATGTTTACCTGTTGAGAGAGAAGTCTGAGAGAGAAATTGAATATTTTAGAAAGGGTGTGTGTCCATATTGGTATAAATTTATAAATACTCAAGTAATTAAATAATAAATAATGTGGAAGAAAAACGAGAAAGTTGAAAAATGAAGCGAGAGATGAAATAGGTGAGGAAAGAGGTGAGAAGCAAAAAGTGGGACCCATGAATAGAGAGAGAATGAAAAAATTAAAAGTTAGAGAGAGAAATTATAAAAGGCATATTTGAACTAAAAATTGTGACGTCTCAACTAGTGATATGTCTAATTTTGTAAATGCGCCGGCACATTCTTCTCTGTTTTTGGTTACCTTGTCATTGATGTGTAGTTTTCACCGGTTTCTGGCTTTGAAGGCCTGTGTGGTTCTCCCCTCCCAACAGAGTTTTTGCCACACCCAAGATTCGAATCCGAGACCTTGGGTGCATGGGATCCGAGTCCAGTTACCATTCAGACCAACCCTTGTTGGTTCTTTCTTTTTCATTTATAAAAGTAATATATACAATTGGTGCCAAAATAGTTTGTCATTTTGTCAATTAGGCGGGAAAATTTCAGCCAAAGCACGGCACAGGATACTTAGGTCATATTAAATTTGGCTACAATAATTGTTTGCTACAACTACATTAACCGCAGAACAAACCAATACAATTCCCATTGACAACGTTATGACGTGCCTATGCAAGAAATATTTGAAAATAGGTTTAAATATGTTTTTACCCCCTATAAATAGGGGGTGTTTTGCTTTTATCCCCTGCAATTTTTTTTTTTAAAAAACACCTTGCAAATTTTTTTTTGTTTGATATTAGTCCTTTTGTCAAGTCTCCGTTAGTGGTTTGTTGACGTGTCTAACGGAACTGCCAGCTGGCTTTGCTGACGTTTTGGCTTTGCTTTTACCCCCTGCAAATAGGGGGTGTTTTGATTTTACCCCCTACCATTTTTTTTATCTAAACTCATCTTTCTTCATCTTCATCTCTCTCTGTGTTGTTGTTGTTCCCTCAACATCTCAGCTTCATCTTCTCTCTCTCACCCACACCACAACCACCAACACCACCACCACTCACACACCACCACTCACACACCACCGCTAACACCACAACCACTCTCTTCATCATCTCCAACCTCACTCTCTCAAAAACGAAATCGTTGTGAAGAGGAAACAAAATCGCCGTGAAGAGGAAACGAAATCGATGTTGTTGTTGTTGTTGTTGGAAACAAAATCGTTGTTGTTCAAGAGGAAACAAAATCAAAATCGTTGTCATTTCATTTCAATTTGTTCTATTTCGATTTTGGGGTTTTTTGGAAACAAAATCGCTGTGTGTTTTGTGGTGTGGGTGAGAGAGAGATGAGAGTGGTTGTCGTGTGGGTGAGAGAGAGAAGAGAGTGGTAGTGGTGGTGGTGGTGGTGGTGTGGTGGTTGCGGTGTGGGTGAGAGAGAGAAGAGAGTGGTTGTGGTGGTTGTGTGGTGGTTGCGGTGTGGGTGAGAGAGAGAAGAGAGTGGTTGTGGTGGTTGTGGTGTGAGTGAGGGAGAGAAGAGAGTGGTGGTGGTGGTGGTGTGGTGGTTGTGTTGGTGAGAGAGGGAGAGAAGAGAGAAGAGAGTGGTTGTGGTGGTTGTGGTGTGGGTGAGAGAGAGAAGAGAGTGGTTGTGGTGGTGGTGGTGGTGGTGTGGTGGTTGCGGTGTGGGTGAGAGAGAGAAGAGAGTGGTGGTGGTGGTGGTGTGGTGGTTGTGTTGGTGAGAGAGGGAGAGAAGAGAGAAGAGAGTGGAGAAGAAAGAGAATAATAGGGGGTAAAATCAAAAACCCAAATCAGCAAATAAAATAAAAAATAAATTAAATATAAATGCCAAATGTGTGACACGTAGGATTTTTGTAACAGATGAACTAACAGAAGGGCTAACGCCAAAATGGTGACATTTGCAAGGTGTTTTTTTAAAAAAAAAAATTTGCATGGGGTAAAAGCAAAACACCCCCTATTTGCAGGGGGTAAAACGTATTTAAACCTTGAAAATATTAGCTCCATTTTAGTTAAAATATTCTTTCCCGAGTAACAATTAGAATGCTCTAGAAAAATAGTGCTAGGGTCCATAAGTTTCTATTGTCACCCAAGTTATTGTTTCATTTCTTATTAATTTATTTATTCTTCTGAAGCAATATGCTTTCACTCTTATGCCATGTTAATTGATCCTTAGCAAGGCCTTATTTTTTTCTGGTTTGGACCATTGTTGGCTACCTACGAAGTGTCCCAACACTTGTTAGAAGAGTTATTGTGGGGAATATGTTGCAACACTTTACCAAAAAAGATGTTGATGAAGATTGCACTTGGAGAAATTCAAAGCGTGCGTATTTGTGCCCACACTAACATTTAGGTTCAAATCACCCCCACCAACTTATGAATAATGGATGCAAATGGGATGAACAACAATTTCCCTTCAGCATACTTTGAATACGTGGATGTAATTTCACAATCACAACAAGCCTATCTTTTTATAATAGTTTACAAAAAAATGTTGGCTTAAATATATGTTCAGCCCCTGCAAATATAGCCAAAATCCAGTTAAGCCCCTGTAAAAATAAAAGTTTTAAAATGACCATTGTAAACAATAAATGTTTGCGGTTAAGCCCCTCTGTCAATTTTTCATCAAAAAAAGCTGAACATATAATATTTATAAGGGTCATTTTAAAATTGTTAATATTTACAAGGGCTTAAATGGATTATGGTCATATTTGCAGGGGCTGAACATTTTAGAATTTTTAATATTTACAGGGACTTAAATGGATTATGGCCATATTTGCAGGGGCTGAACATTTTAGAATTTTTAATATTTACAGGGATTTAAATGGATTATGGCCATATTTGCAGGAGCTGAACGTACTTCAGAGAAATATAAATTGATTTAGAGTGATCGATGTAAATGGGAGATAGAATTATTCATAGCCAAATTTGTATTTTGTTTGTTCCCCAAATTTTGGTTTCCAATAAACAGTTATATATCATTGACAATCAAATTGTCTCACAACAATTGTGTTGATCCCGTGGTAAGCGGTCGTGCCTACTTGCTGTGATTATTATTCAAAAAGGTTCCACCACTAAACCAAGTGTACAACCATTGCAAATTTACTTCACAATAAATATATAACCATTACTGAAATCAAAAGATTCCAAATAAAATTTTTTGAAATATATCTCACAAAGTTTAATTTAGATAATTGTTCCGAACCATACTTTATTTATTAATGTATTAATTAGGTTGATGTTAGTAAGTTTGGTTGTGAAGAGTTGATATATATATATATATATATATATATATATATATATATATGAGTGAGGATCAAGTTACTACAAGAGTAACTTTTGTAGAGTTACTCTACCTAATTTCTCTTTGTGGACATTAAATTTTACCGATCCTCTTAGAATGTGGATTGGGCCTAACTCAACCCCACAAAACCGGCTTGTAAGGTGAGGGATGCCTCCCACTTATAAACTCTTTTATAGGCCATATCACATCCGATGTGGGACTCTTAACACACCCCCCTCACGCCCAAGACTGGACAACTGGAGCGTGACCCGAGTGGCCCGATAGCGGGTGGCCCAGCGGATCTTGGATTGGCTTTGATACCATCTTAGAATGTGGATTGGGCCTAACTCAACCCCACAAAACCGGCTTGTAAGGTGAGGGATGCCTCCCACTTATAAACTCTTTTATAGGCCATATCACATCCGATGTGGGACTCTTAACAGATCCAACCGTTGAATAGCTATTGAATCTTATAGTCCATATTTTACTTATATTTTGAAAAGTATAATATACGTTGAATTGAACTTACATGATCAAAGATCAAACATTTTTAAAAATTTATGAAAATATGCATATTTGATCTACTCAATTAGAACTATTAATTTGACGGTTGGATCAGTATAATTTAATGTTTACAAATATATATATATATATATATATATATATATATATATATATATATATATATATATATATATATATATATATATATATATATATATATATATAGGGAGCGTATCAAGTGAGAACTAGTTCTCAGTGTGAAAAATGAGAACTCTTAATTATAACCGTCAGATTAAAATTAACGGTTCAGATTACGTCATTAATTACAAGATCTTGTGTGATTGTTTCCTTAAAAACCCACATTTTTTTGTGTCAAAGCACAATTACAAATTAAAGCCTTGTTGCATGGTTTGAGATTGTGTTGGAGGTGGGGATTCAAGAAAGTTCATTGTGTAGTTCTCTAAAATTCAGTGAAGCTTTTATTTTTTGATAAGCAAATGTTAGTGGGGTGGGGAAATATTTGTATCAAAGGTTTGAACCCTGAACCTCCTTCTTGCAACTCCTTCATATCCCTTAGCCAACTGAACTACCTTCCTGGGAGTGAAGTTTGTCTCGGAGGGATTGCCTCCATACCACCACTATAGTAATGATATTACTTTAATCCGGGAGTTTTTGTCTAGAGACTGGCTGTGCAAAATCAGTGACAATTTCAGAGAAGGGAATCATTGTACAGATGTTTTGGCAAAGATGGGGGCCGACTCAACTCAAGAGCTTGTGGAACTTCATATTTGTCCTCCGGAATTACTACTCCATGTCCATGCTGATGCTGTTGGTGTAAAGTTTTACAGAAATTAATTAGTTGTTTCGCTTTTTTTTCTTGTTACTTTCTGTTTTGTTACCAAAAAAACCAATCTAATAAATTCTCAACATAGCAGCTAAAAAAGAGCGAAACAAGAGTGTGATCATAAAATTCCAAAATACCAACAACTTTGTCACAACATTCTAAAATACCAAGATGTTTCTCATATGAATCAATTTCATAATACCAAAACCACATCAAAGTACTCAAAAGTCACGATACTTCTTAGTTTGTAATTTGACATATCCAAATTACCAAATTCCAAAATCCAGTACAATTGGCAAAAAAAGTACCAACACTTTGCAAAAACTATATCAGTTCAATAAACCCTATTTAAAGCTAAAGAGCCTAACTAGAAGATCCTTTGTTTCTTAGTCCAAGAGTTGGTAAAAATGGTATTAGTGGTCATGCATGTCTCCATGTGCTTCCATCGGTCCCCTTTCCTGTTGACTTATCACAACATTCATCGTAGCAACTACCGGTCTAAAGTGGGGTTTTTCCTTATCAATAGTCCTACACCAGGGATAACACTACACCTAGGACAGTCACAACTGCCTAAAAAATATATTGAATTAGAAATAAGACTTACAAATGTTGTTACAACAGTATATCAAAGATGACTTCCAAATGTTTGGGATAGGGCTTGGGGAGTCTGAGCAGCATGGCTCAGTTGTTGTAAAAGGGATTGGGTTGTCCATTTGCTACAGCGATTGGGAGTCAACATTTATCAGAATGGATATTTTCAATATCACAAATGTAATATAATTGACAAAATTAAACAATGGGCAGCGCTTGCAGGGGAAAGCGCTGCTCATTGACCTAGCGCTTCTAACAATATGCAGCGCTTGCAGGGAAATGCACTGCCCATTGTTAGAAGCGCTAGCACAATGAGCAGCGCTTTCCCCTGCAAGCGCTGCCCATTGTGTAGCGAAATATGACAATGAGCAGCGCTTTTCAGTGCAAGCGCTGGCCATTGTTTAGCGAAATTTTGGAATGAGCGCCGCTTATGACTTGGAAGCGCTGCCCATGGCTATCAATGAGCAGCGCTTCCTAAACGCTGCCCATTGTTGGAGTGGAATCAGCAGCGCCAAGTTAAGCAGCGCTCAGAAGCGCTGCCCATGGCTAAAAAAAGCGCTGCCCATCCTTAAATCTGTTGTAATTGAGACTTAATGGTTGATTGAGACAAATGTATTGGAACCGCTTCAGTTTCATTTAGAGGCGCATGTTGAGGACATGTCCACAAGTTGTGGTCTGTGGAGCCACATCTCCTGCAATGCATAATGCACTTTTCTTGCTAAATTTGTCATAACTTAAATTTTCATCTCCACCCTTGCTTCTTGATTTCTTTGACCTTCCGAGTCTTCTTTTAATTAATGGAGGAATTGGGGTTCCAAACCAGATGCAATTAGGGCTGTTCATAATTAGCAAAAAACTGAATTGAACTGATGAACCGAACCGAACTGAACCAAAACTAACCGAACTATTACAAACAGTTCAGAATCGAACTGTTATTTTAAGTTCAGTTCAGTAACCGAACTGTTAGGTAAGTTCAGTTCAGTAACTGAACCGAACTGTTAAGACTTAAAAGACTCACTCTCTCACTCTGTCACTCAGCGCCTCACTCTCATATCACTCTCAGCGACTTAGCGTCACTCTCAAGTCTCTCATCTCACTCTCTCTGCGTCTCACTCTCATCTCACTCTCTCTGCGTCTCACTCTCATCTCACTCTCTCTGCTCTCTGCTGTCGCGTTACTCAAGCAAAGCTCCTTCAATGGCTGTCGCGTTACGGCGTTACTCGTTGTTCTCTTCTTCAAACGCGAACCCTAATCTACAATCGCGAACCCTAATCTGCTTGAGGCCCTAATCTACAATCGCGAACTCTTCTTCAATTGCAGTTCACTCGCAGAAATCGCAGTGAATCAGTACCCAGAATCGCATCTTCATCTTCTTCGAAATCGCAACCAATCAGCACCCGAAATCGCATATTCTTCAACCCAGAAATCGCAAACTTCAGAGAGGTAAGTTTCTTCACTGTAACTTGTATTTATTCACTGTAACTTGTGTTTCTTCACAATAACTTCAGAGATTATGTTTCTTCACTGAAACTTGTGTTTCTTCACTATTTCTTCACTGTAAATTGAAGTGTTTGATTCATCCACTTGCACTTTGCGTCTGAGGAACCTAGAGGAGAACCATGGGCCAACACTTGCACCAGAGTTTTTACAGATAAGGACAAGGCTTGCTGCCCATTCCCATTTGAAGGTCTGTGTTTTTGTGGCTATTGATTATTTCATTATTTCTGTGACTTGATTATTTCAGACTGATATTCTGTTCTAATTGCTCACATGGATATTAGTATTCTGTTGATTATTTTTCACTGTCACCCTGTATTATTTATTTTTGTAACTTAGAGAATATGATGTAGTGTGTTGTGTATATGGTTAATAATTTCTTATAAAGTGATTTGCTATACATATCTGGCTGAGTTTCTTTTAAGTGATTTACTTCATGGTTAGAAAATGTATTACTTGATTGTAGGCTGTAGCTACTTTGGGGACCCATGTCGGCACACGATTATATCATGGACTTTATACAGTGCCAGACAATGTTGAAGAGCCAAACAATGTTCATGCCACACCAGTTGACCCGGTGTTAGCCTAGAATTTCGACAAGGCTTTTGAATGGTTATTTAATAGGGTTTGACTTGTCATTAAAGAACATTCATATTGCCTTCAGAAAGAATAAGTGACATTTATATCATCTTAGCATGTTTTCGACAGAAGAGGTCTTCACCATTTCGACAGAGAAGAGTTTTCGACAGGACAGGGTATTCAAGATTTCGTCAAGCAGTTATTAGCAGACAGTTGTGTCGAATTTCAAGACTACAGTTAATTCAACGTGGGTAATATGTGGCGCCGAACGTGGCACGAAGTCCATCATGGGGTAATAAGACGTGGCCACGTGTCCATAGCAGTTTACATTTCAGTCATTATTTTCTGTATAAATAAGGGTTTCTACGTAGAAATCAAGGGTGGCAAATTATTATACCAAACACACAATTCTGAAACTCTAACTTCCAAGTCACAGCGAAAACAGAGCAAAAGAATTCTTGTACAACGTATGTGAATTTGTACACCATTCTCTTTACATTTCAATGCAATTTATTATCTTCAATACAAGTTATTTTACATTTCTGCGTTCCATTTTATCACTTCTTTTACTTTGATTTCCGCTTTCATGGTGAATTGTCTCCCTTTTAAAATATATTTGTTGACAAACTATGGTGTTTAAAGGCAATTGCTTCAGAGATTTCTGGTTTAATCTCACAAACATTTCTAATAAAACCAGTGATTGTTTGCTAAAAACACCAGCAAACAAATTGGCACGCCCAGTGGGACAGTTTGCCTTTAATACATAAATTTTCTATGTTCTTGTATGTGTTTGTATTTGCATGCACTTAAGAAGTGGAAAAATGGTTCGTCATACTAATAATGCGTCTAGTTCCAATCCTGTGGTTTCACAAGAACAAGGAACAATAGTAGACTCTGCAAACGTAAATGCAGGGTTGGTTGTGGGAACAGTATCCCCATCATCATCAACAACTGTTCCTTCAGTATCAATGACTAACGTTGGATTAACGCAGTCAAACATGGCATCTATACCTATGCCTTTGCCGTCACATATGGGACTTCATAATCCTTATATGGCAGTAGGAAGCGGTTTAAATCCACATTTTCATAATGTAAGTTTTCCTGCGTTTCCTCCTGGGTCATATGGCATGCCTACTGGAATGCCACATATTTCGACTATGTCTCCCATACATGTTTCTTCTGAAAGTGTAATAGGTCGAAATCCTACTGCATTAACCAATAAATCTTTGTTTGCCTTACGACAACAAGTTGATGAGAGCAACCATGATATGGTTAATATGTTAACCCAACAAATTGGTACAGTTTTTAATCCATTGATTCAAAATACTAACACTAGTTACCAAATGTTAGCCAATCAAATGGGTCGAATTGCAGATTTCTTTGGGACCCCAACGGTTAATAATAGGCAAATTCCCAATATAGTGGGTAATGTGCCTGGCAACCCTCAAAGAGCAGTTACGGTCGAAGCCCAGGCAGTTGTAGGCGAACAACAAGGGTTAGCAAATCATATCCCTGAAGTAGTTTTGGTAAACCGAAACCAGAACGCTGACGAGGTTATTCGACAAGTACAACGAAATAATGTTGATGTTCATGATAATATAGCCACTTTAGTAGAAACTATAATGGCGCAGAATGGTCTTAACATAGGTTTGCATAGGCCAAATTTCATATCACCATTGTGTGAATATGTGTTGCAAACTGAGTTACCAAGGGGCTGGAAAGTTCCTAAGTATACTAAGTTTGGTGGTGACACAAAAGAGTCTACTGTCGAACATATTGCTCGTTACTTGACTGAGTCTGGGGATATAGCCCAAAATGAGAATTTGAAAATGAAATATTTCCCAAATTCTTTAACAAAAAATGCTTTTACTTGGTTTACTACATTACCCCCTGGTTCTATTTTCACATGGGGGCAATTAGAAAAAGCATTTCATGCGCAATTTTACATGGGCCAATCGAAGATTAGTCTCAAAGAACTGGCCAGTGTTCAGCGCAAAATACCCGAGACTGTTGATGACTATTTGAATAGGTTTAGGCTATTGAAGGCTCGTTGTTTCACACAAGTACCTGAACATGAACTCGTCGAAATGGCTGCTGGTGGCCTTGATTATTCGATCAGGAAGAAATTGGACACATCTCATTTAAGGGATATGGCCCAATTAGCTGACAGAGTTCGACAGGTAGAAAGGCTTAAAGAAGAAAAGTCTACGTCAACTAGGTTTCATAAAAAAGAAAAAGTAGCTTATGTCGAAGAAGAATTCGACACCACACTTAGTGATGTCGAAAGAGAGGAGATAGACGTGGCTGAACTCAAGCCTGGTCCTCCTTATACTTGTAAATTACTAAGGCCTGCAAATGGGAAAAATCCTGTTGAGCCAAAAAATGACAGATTTGTGCCTAAGACATATACTTTTGATGTTACTAAATGTGATGAAATATTTGAGCTATTAGTAAAAGATGGTCAGATATTGGTACCTAGTGGCTTAAAAGTGCCAACTCTTGACCAGAGAAAGAAAAAGGGTTATTGTAAGTTCCATAATTTTTTGAGACATAACACTGACCGTTGTGTGCTTTTCAGGGATCTTGTGCAAAAAGCAATCGAAGAAGGGAGACTAAAATTTGAAGATAAAAAGATGAAAACTCAAATGCAAGTTGTAGATGACCCTTTACCCAAAGCTGAAGCCATGTATACAGAACCTTTCGAAATGAATATAAACATGGTAGATGCTGAAATGAAAGATCCTCCAAAGAAACTTAAATCCTCCACCAAGAAATTGGAAGGTTTTATATATGCTGAAGGGAAGAAACAAGAGATAACCTTGAAAGAATATGATGGGAAGCTACATGCTGTGTTCCCAAAAGCTGAAGAGGAATTGATAGATTTCCTCAACAGATGTAAATGGAATAATTCTGAGGTCATGTTATGTCCTAGGTGCAGTGCTGTTTTCGACAAAGAAGCAGCCAAAGCTGTTGAAGGGTACCAGGATCAGGAACATCGAAAGAGGAAATGGCTTGACAATAGGCCATCTTTTGATTTTGGCAGCACTGAACTCCCTGGTTACAAGGCTAATGTTACGACTAAGCCTTCATCTAGCAAGGCTAATGTTTCGACTAAGCCTTCGACAAGCCAAGAGCCAGGAAAGAAAGGATCCATAAGACTGTTTGGTAAATCCTTCGTTCCACAAATGAATTCCCCTGTTGGAAAATGGGTTCACAACAATGCACACGCTCAAGTTGTCCATCAAGGTGATTCCAGCAAGTATAATTATTGGAATAATTATAAAGGTAAGAATCCCATGACTAAAACCCAATGGCGTCGTTTTCAGAGAAACCAGAAGAAAAAAGCTTCTTTAGACGTGAACAAGGTTCCTAGTCACTTTGGAATCAAAGTCCAGGTAGGTGATAAGAAGGTGGCTTCTAAGGTTGAAGCAAATACCAGTGCTGATGTTGCTAAGCCTACAAGTGGGGTAAATAAGGCAAAAGGTAAGGATGTTGTGATGGAAAAACCTAGAAGGCCTGCACTTGAAAGAATCTGTCCTCCATCTTCGACATCTAAAGGGAAAGAAGTTCAGTCTGACTTTGATGAGGACATAGGTTCTAGTTTTGATGATTCTGATGATGACTTTGATGTCGTCTGTAATGTGGTGTCAATATTGCCACTGGAATATGATGTCATAACTGTGCCTAATAGTGAGGAAGATTTTACTGAAGATATGGCTTGTCACAAACCCATGTGTTATTATGTGATGAATGATGGCTGTGTCGAAGAGCAGGTGGCTACTTTCGAGAGGCCAGATACGAGTATGCAGAACCACCTGAAGCCTTTATATATTCAAGCTAAAGTTAATGGCATTGGCATTAACAAAGTGTTGGTTGATGGAGGTGCTGCTGTAAATCTTATGCCTGAAGTGCTTATGAAGAAGATAGGCATATCCATCACCGACCTCAAGCCACACAATATTGTCTTAAGTAATTACGAAGGCAAAACTGGCTACTCTCTTGGAGCCATCGAAGTGGAATTGATTGTTGGAACTATCAAGAGGACCACTTTATTCTTAGTAATTGCTTCCAAAGCAAATTTCAATATGTTGCTTGGGAGAGAGTGGATACATGGGGTCGGCGCTGTGCCTTCAACAGTACATCAGAGACTAGTGATGTGGAAAGAAGATGGTCTTGTCGAATACATTGAAGCAGACCAAAGTTATTTTCGTGCTGATGTAAATCACATCACCAAGGAAAATTTTGAGAAAAAATTGGCGAACATTGCGCCATGTTCATCTTCTAATGAGGCATACATTCCTGCTGATAATGTATTTGCTTCAGTTAATTTGCATCCAAACTATGGTTTTGTTTGGGAAAGGCAAATAATAGGAGATGCTACTGCCCAACCTGAAGGGTGGTATTCTGATTCTTAAAATGTTTCCTATGTCAGTTCCTAATGCATGGAACAAGATTACGGCTTATATGGCCGAGAATAAGTTAAAAGCGGCTATGGAAGCCGAATTAATTCATCAAACAATGGCTGTCGAAGCCAAAGATCCTGTAGACGAAAATGGCATTATTATGAATGAAAAACTTGATTGCATTTATGATAATGAGCCATTAGGTTTTGAAAAAGATCCTAAAGATTCAACAAAGCGAATGCAAGCTCAAGATCCTTTGGAGGAAGTAGATTTGGGAGATGGCTCAAAGAAGAGGCCAACTTTTGTTAGTGCATACCTGGATGTTGCATTGAAAACCCAAGTTATCACATTACTGAGGGAGTTCAAAGATTGCTTTGCTTGGGACTATGACGAAATGCCTGGATTGAGTCGAGACATTGTGGAATTACAATTGCCAATTCGACCAGAGAAGAAGCCCGTGAAGCAGATGCCAAGAAGGTTTGCTCCTCAAATATTAACTAAAATTAAGGAGGAGATCGAAAGGTTGTTCAGGAACAAATTCATCAGAACTGCCAGGTATGTCGAATGGTTAGCCAATATAGTTCCTGTAATTAAGAAAAATGGCACTCTTAGAGTTTGCATAGATTTTAGAGACTTGAATAATGCGACTCCCAAAGATGAATACGCAATGCCTGTGGCAGAAATGTTAATAGATTCAGCAGCAGGATTTGAATACCTCAGCATGCTTGATGGTTATTCTGGGTATAATCAAATCTTCATTGCTGAAGAAGATGTATCGAAAACTGCATTTCGTTGTCCAGGGGCATTAGGTATTTATGAATGGGTAGTAATGCCATTTGGTTTAAAAAATGCTGGTGCTACATATCAGAGGGCAATGAATTGTATGTTTCATGATTTTATTGAAAACTTTATGCAAATATATATAGATGATGTGGTAGTTAAATCTTCCTCAGAAAATGGCCATTTAGACCATCTTCGACAATCTTTTGAAAGAATGAGGAAATATGGATTGAAAATGAATCCATTAAAATGTGCCTTTTGTGTGCGTGCAGGAGATTTCTTGGGTTTTGTGGTGCACAAAAAAGGCATTGAAATTAATCAGAATAAGACTAAAGCTATAATTGAAACGAAGGCTCCTTCAACCAAAAAAGAACTTCAGTCATTGTTGGGAAAAATCAATTTCCTACGGAGATTCATATCAAATCTAAGTGGCAAAACTCAAGCATTTTCGCCATTATTTAGACTGAAGAAAGAAGAAGTTTTCAAATGGGAATCAGTTCATCAAGCAGCCTTTGAAGAAATTAAGTCTTATTTGATGAAACCACCAATTCTAATGCCTATTATTAGAAACAAAGTGCTCAAATTGTATATAGCAGCATCTGAAAAAACAATAGGTAGCATGTTAGCTCAAGAGGATGATAATGGTGTCGAACGAGCCATATATTACCTTAGTAGAATCTTAATAGATGCTGAAACTAGGTACAGCTCTATAGAAAAATTGTGCCTTTGCTTGTATTTTTCTTGTACAAAGTTAAAGCAATATATAAAGCCAGCTAATGTTTGTGTGTATTCGCATTCTGATATTATTAAGCATATGCTGTCGAAACCAATAATGCATAGTCGAATTGGTAAGTGGGCTTTAGCTTTGTCTGAATATGACTTAACTTATCAACCTTTAAAATCAATTAAAGGACAAGTGGTTGCTGATTTTATAGTGGACCACTCTGTTGTCGAAGAAACATTACATTTCGTAGACACATATCCTTGGAGGTTGTATTTTGATGGTTCAAGTCATAAAAAAGGAGTTGGGATTGGTGTTTTAATTATTTCACCAAATAACATTCCAACGAAATACAAGTGTAAAATTCGAAATCATTGCTCAAATAATGAAGCTGAGTATGAGGCTTTAATTATAGGCCTTGAAATTTTACTTGAGCTGGGGGCAAGATGTATTGAAATAAAAGGTGATTCAGAATTGGTTATCAAACAAATGACCAAAGAATATAAATGTATTAAAGAACACCTTATTAAATACTTTATTATGGCCAATTCCTTGTTAAAAAGATTTGACTCTGTTCATTTAGAACATTTACCACGAGTTGATAATCAAGTGGCGAATGATTTGGCCCAAATTGCATCAGGTTATAGAGTTTCAAAACAAAGCCTCGAAGAATTAATCGAAATAAAAGAGAAACTCGTGTCTGATGATATTTCTTCCTCATTATTGTCAACACCAAAAACTGGGGGGGCAACAAATACAGATGAGGAATGTTTTGAACATAATCACATTGTTGATGAAGTTGTTTTAGCAGAAGTTTTTGCTATTGACAATATGGCCAATGATGATTGGCGAAAGCCTATTGTAGAATACTTGCAAAATCCCACAGGAAATACCACTAAAAAGGTAAAGTACAGAGCTTTAAGCTATGTGATAATTGGAAATGAATTGTTTAAGAAAACTCCTGAAGGGATATTATTGAAATGTCTTAATGAAAATGAGGCATATTTAGCAGTTTCTGAAACACACAGTGGAGCTTGTGGTTCGCACCAAGTAGGCCATAAAATGAAATGGCTATTATTTCGACAAGGAATATATTGGCCATCAATTTTGAAAGATTGTATAGAGTTCGCCAAAGGATGCCAAGAGTGTCAAAAACATGCTGGAATACAACATGTACCTGCAAATGAATTGCATGCCATAGTGAAACCTTGGCCATTCAGAGGTTGGGCTCTAGATATAATTGGAGAAATAAAGCCAACATCATCAAAAGGTCATAAGTATATATTAGTAGGAATTGATTATTTTACCAAATGGGTTGAAGCAGTACCTTTAACCAATGTTGACCAAGAAGCAGTAATACGGTTTATCCAAAATCATATTATTTATAGGTATGGAATTCCAGAAACCATAACTACAGATCAAGGTTCTGTTTTCACTGGTCGAAAAATGGTGGAATTTGCTTCTGAAATTGGTTTTAAGTTATTAACTTCGACACCATATTATGCACAAGCCAATGGTCAAGTAGAAGCTGCCAATAAGATCATTATTAACTTGATTAAAAAGCATGTTGGGAAAAAACCCAGAAATTGGCATAATACTTTGGATCAAATTTTATGGGCTTGTAGAAATTCACCCAAAGAATCTATCAATGCTACTCCATACAGATTAACCTTTGGACACGATGCAGTATTGCCTGTCGAAATCTGTTTACAATCAACAAGAATTCAAAGACAGTATGAAATTCCTTTTGATCATTATTGGAATATGATGCTTGATGAGTTACTTGATGTAGACGAAGAAAGGTTATTAGCTTTGGAAATGCTTATTCGACAGAAGGAAAGAGTAGCTAAAGCTTATAATAAAAAGGTTAAGTTAAAAACCTTTAATTCAGGTGATTTAGTTTGGAAAGTGTTGTTACCTATGGATAAAAAAGATAGAGTCTTGGGTAAATGGTCACCCAGTTGGGAAGGCCCATTTCGCGTGTTGCAGTGTTTTTCGAATGGCGCTTATGAAGTCGAAGAACTAGGTGACGAAAATAGAATCTTCAAAATAAATGGCAAGTATTTAAAACAATATAAGCCAATGTTAAACGAAGTTAGAATCGAGCAAGGGTAAAATCATAAATTGGTTCAAAATGGCAATGTATTCGATCAAAATAATTACATAGCCATTAAAAGAAATCCTACACTATTACAAGTTATCAAAGACTTTGAAGAGAATGCTTGAGCCTGTAGAGAATTTTGGTGCCCACAGCAATGGAAGAATCCAGAAAGCTTAACTCTTTATCCAGTTGAGCAATAGTGGCTTGATGTTGTTGAGCATCTTCAAAATGTTTAAGAGCCTCTGTAGCTGCCTTTTCAATACTCGACTTAGGGGTCTCTATCCTTTGTTGCACCAAACCTTTTTGGTATTTAGCATTTGCCAGTTTTGTTTGGAGAATTCTTATCTCTTCATCATAATGTTGAATTTTTGAATTCCAGTTGGCAAGTTCTTGCTCATCCTTCGTTATTTGAACTTCTAATTCATCAATGGAGGTTTGAGAAACTTTGAAGGCATTAATTTTCTCTTGATGAAGTTCAGCTTCTTGGTTTTTCAACATAGAAGTTTCAGAGCGTTTACTGATGTGAAGTGCGAAAGTTTCAAAGACTGGCAAAAATTCAACCAAGAAAGCGAAAAGTTTCGCATTAGGCTCTGATTGCAGCAATTTTTGAGCGATGTCCTTAATTGCAAAGCTTTCTGATGGGTTTTCTTCAATCTTAGTAAAAAGATTGCCTTCCAAGACCTTAGCTTTTAATTGCTGAAGCAATTCTTCAGTAGACTCTTGAGTAACAGAGGTCAAGGAAGTAGTCGAAGCACTGGAAACCATGGCAGGAGAAGAAGAAGAAAGGCTCAGCAAGTGTTTTAGAGCAGCCAAAGGATTTGTCGCCTTCATTAGCGAAAATTCCTGGTCACTCATAGCGCTACTAGTCGATTCCTTGGTAGAAGCATGTTCGTGAGCCTCAATTTCGATCGTTTCTTTACTTGAAGCCTTAGCGCCTGCCACATCTGGTGTTTGCTCGTTGGTTTGCTCAGGTTCTATTTCGACATTCACATTAGTGGCAATGTTTGTTCCTTCAACGTCAACAACCATAGGAGAATTTTGGGTAGTTGGAATTATTGTGGAAATCTCCATAGGCGTTGATGGTGCAGGTAAAATTTGTTCAGTCGAAAGAACATTTGGGGCAGTTACAGATTCGACAACAGGAATTTCGACTGTTGTGTGAAGTCTTTTAGGAGGAGGTCCTTGAGATTGTTCTTGTGGTTCTTTGATCACAATACCTTTAACCCTTGTTTGAGATTCGGGTTGCATTCGTTTCCTTGACCGATGGATAAGAGGCATGTTATCACCATCACTATCAGTATCCTGCGAAAGAGAAACATGAGTTTAACACATAATCAAGTGTTAAAAGAGCCGAAGAAATTTGAAACAAAAAATGAAGATATATTTGTTACCTCAGAACTGGAAACAAGTAGGCTTTTCCCTATTGCAAGAGAACTTGTTACTCCAGGCTTCTTCTGAAAGAAGAAAAGAAATAAAGGTGATGAAATATGGTCGAATTTTCTACTTTAAAGATCTAGTCAATTAATAAAGATATACCTCTATTTGGGGTAAGCTGGAAGTAGATTTGACCACAAGTTTCTTCTTTGTTTTGGGTGGTGTCTTTGCTGTTGGTTTGTTTTGCTTTGGTGCTGCTTTAGTAAGCTTCTTCTGTGAAACAGCAGCTGTTCATAATGCAAAAAATTTTGTCAGGTAAATGGTTTTAAATTTTAACTAATAAAGAAGTATGTTTCCATTTATTTGAGGATACCTGGGGGTTTGTTTTTCTCAGCAATTTGAGAAGGAAAAGCTGAATACAAAATTTTCGAAATTTCTGCATCAGTTTTTCCTTTAAGAGCTTTAATATAATATCCACCCCACCAATCTTGGAATGCCTTCGTACAAGAAAAGTTGGGTTGAAATTTAGCAGGTTCAAAGAGCAAATCTTTGAAACGAAAATTCTTGAAGACTTGTTGATAAGCTTGCTCTGTTTCTGGAGTGTTGAATTCTCTCCTATGCAAGCAGACCGGAGCCGGTCGAAGTTGGCATAGCCCAAATTGCCTGGAAAGATAGCTGGGAAAATATTTGCTAATGCCAAAATTGTTTTTATTGTTGCTTGGAGAGAGCCTGATCGAAAGAAGAGAGGGCGAAAGATAGGCTTGCCAGATTTGGTTTATTTCTTCAGCATTTTCTGTTGAGTTAGAAGGAAATTCGTTGGTGAACCAAGATGGTCCAAAAGTGCATCTGACAAAAGGCGCCATAGCATCAACGAAATTAGTGCACTTATTGAAGATGTCGAAGTACATGGAAAACGCTTCTTCATAAGACAAGTTTGTCTCCCTATTCTTCAATTGTGCTAGTCGAACTCCTTGGGTTCTTCTAGTTGGTAAAGTTGGTCGAACTTCCTTAGGAATAAACAAGTTTAACCTTGATTCAAAAGTGGCTAAGAGCCAAAGTTGCATAAGCCACATTGGACCAGCAACGAGCAATTTGTCAGTTGGTTCACCTTCTTTCAATTCGAGAGCAGCACCATCAAGATGTTGATAGAGATTCCCCAAGATCAATTTCGCCAAATTGATATTTTTGGCCTTATGGAGTTGAATGGCCAAAGGAACGAAAACTTTTGCTACTTGAAGAGAACGGGAGCAAAAGACAAAACACGACAACCACAGGGTAAGAAAAGCTATATGTTCTAGATCAGATACTTCAGCATTCTCAGTATCGTGGTGATCAGCAATATAGGCACTGAAGGTAGGGTTGTTAAATGAAAAGCCATAGTCGTTGGTGGCCAGTTTAGGGTCAAAGGTTTCACCCAATGGTTTCAGGCCAGTAATGGCAGCCACATCCAACAAAGTAGGAGCTAACATGCCACACTTCAGATGGAGACTATGAGTAGATATGTCCCAGAATTGCAATGCTGCTAGAAGCATAGTGCTGTCATATTTGGGTCCATATTTCGACAGCTGGATAATGTCGAAAATCCCCTGTTCTTGCCAAATGGTTTCCTTTTGTTTTTGAACTTTGTCAAGCCATGCGATGTAATCACTTTGTTCTACCTTGGGAGCAGATCTAAATACTCTGTTGGGATTTTTTAGGAATTCCAAATGAAAAGGAGTTTCCTCAAAAATTCTGGGTTGAAGTTTTCGGTGACTAGGAAAAATCGCTTTAACTTCTTCGCTTTCTATGGGGTCAGGAAGAGGACCTAAATAAGCATGGGTGAAGGGTTTACCAGATGGAATGAGTATCTGATTAAACCAAGTTGGTGAAGGTTCTGCAACGAAGCCTTCAAAGCCTTGCACAGCAACTGTTTGTTTTTGAGGTTGAGCGCTGGAAGAAGCCATTTGTTGTAAATAACGAACAAAGAGAGTTGGGTTCTTGGTAGAAATGTCGAAACGGTGAAAAAGTTTGAAGCTTTCGTGAAGAGGCAAGTTTAACTGAGAAATTTTCAGAGTTTAAAGTTCAAAGGGAGCATGAGATTGAAGAAGATGAAGTGAAACGTATTTATACGTTAGAAGGGCAGCGGTTACACAGTCACGACGCTTCGCACGTTTGAGGTTCTGAAAAGACGTGGTCTACCAACCAAATGACGTGGCCCAATGAAATGGTTCGCTTTATCTGCGTAAGGTCATGATTATTTTTGCCTATCACCATTTAATGTAAAGTTGTTGGAGGCGACGTTTCGAAATCTTCAAAAATATTCTTTTTCTTCCTTAAACATTGTCGAAAAAGCTATTTTTGGGGGGCAATTTGTTAGCCTAGAATTTCGACAAGGCTTTTGAATGGTTATTTAATAGGGTTTGACTTGTCATTAAAGAACATTCATATTGCCTTCAGAAAGAATAAGTGACATTTATATCATCTTAGCATGTTTTCGACAGAAGAGGTCTTCACCATTTCGACAGAGAAGAGTTTTCGACAGGACAGGGTATTCAAGATTTCGTCAAGCAGTTATTAGCAGGCAGTTGTGTCGAATTTCAAGACTACAGTTAATTCAACGTGGGTAATATGTGGCGCCGAACGTGGCACGAAGTCCATCATGGGGTAATAAGACGTGGCCACGTGTCCATAGCAGTTTACATTTCAGTCATTATTTTCTGTATAAATAAGGGTTTCTACGTAGAAATCAAGGGTGGCAAATTATTATACCAAACACACAATTCTGAAACTCTAACTTCCAAGTCACAGCGAAAACAGAGCAAAAGAATTCTTGTACAACGTATGTGAATTTGTACACCATTCTCTTTACATTTCAATGCAATTTATTATCTTCAATACAAGTTATTTTACATTTCTGCGTTCCATTTTATCACTTCTTTTACTTTGATTTCCGCTTTCATGGTGAATTGTCTCCCTTTTAAAATATATTTGTTGACAAACTGTGGTGTTTAAAGGCAATTGCTTCAGAGATTTCTGGTTTAATCTCACAAACATTTCTAATAAAACCAGTGATTGTTTGCTAAAAACACCAGCAAACACCCGGGAGCTACATTACCGCCTATTCCCAAGCGTAAATCTCGGTCTGAAGTGTGGAAATACTTTACAAAGCAACCCGGTGATGATATGTACGCCAAATGCAGATACTGCGGAGACTTAATTAAGTATATGAGTGGGACAACTGCAATGTGGACTCATTTGACTAGATGCAACAAGAATCCTACAAATGCATCAAACAAAAGGCAAAGGAAAGCACCGCCAAATGCTACAGAAGGACAAGTAGCATCTTCGCCAAGCTACTCGAAATTTGACCAAGAAGCATGCCGACTTCAGCTTGCCAAGACAATTGTGAGTGCGGAGCTCCCATTTCGTTTTGTGGAGAACGAAGAATTTCAGAAGTTCTTGAATCTCTTGCAGCCTCGTTTTGACATTCCATCATGATCTACGGTGAGACGTGACATTTGGGCTCTTTACCTCAAAGAGAAGGATAAGTTGAAAGCTATTTTCTCAAAACATTGTGGGAGGGTTTGTCTCACCACAGACACATGGACTTCGGCTCAAAATCTCACTTACATGAGTTTGACTGCTCATTATGTTGATTGTGAATGGAAGCTTCAAAAGAAAATCATTAACTTCTGTCAAATTACGGGGCATTCGGGAGAGGCCATTGCAAGGTACATTGAGGGGTTTCTGAATGAGTGGGAGTTAAAACGTGTTTTGACCATAACTGTTGACAATGCTTCAGCAAATGACGCCGGGTTGAGATACTTGAAGAGCAGGATGGAGTCTTGGGACAACCTTGTCCTAGAAGGAAATTATATTCACATGCGCTGTTGTGCGCACATCTTGAACTTGGTTGTCAAGGAGGGACTAAAAGAGATTGATATCTCCATTATGAGAATTCGGGTTGCTGTTAAATTTGTCAAGGTTACTCCCGCCAGAGAAAGAAAGTTCATGGAATGTGCAGAGAGTGAGAGGATTACTGAAAAAAGTGCTCTTATACTCGATGTTGATACAAGGTGGAATTCGACATTCTTCATGCTACGGTCTGCACTAAAGTATCAAAGTGCCTTTTCCTTGTTGCAATTGAGAGACAAGGCATTTAAACATGATATGGAAAAGAAAAACAAGGGCCTACTTGAAAAGGAAGATTGGGATCAAGCTAGAGCCGTACTACCTTTTTTGGAAATGTTTATGGATTCTACTAAAAGTATGTCTGGAACCTCTTATGTCACTAGCAATCTCTACATGAAAGAGGTTTTTGGTATTGGGACAAAGATCAAGAAATATATGGAGAGTAGCAACCAGAGCATAAAGAAAATGGCAGAGGGTATGAAAACCAAATTTGACAAATATTGGGGAGATCCCGGCTCAATCAACATTTTGCTATGGATTGCTGTCATCCTTGATCCTAGGATGAAGTATTCATTTGTGGAGTATCATATTGGTGTTTTATGTGTTGATGATGTATCGGCCACCGAATTGAAGCTAAAAGTGATGACTTCCCTAAAATCACTTTATGCTCAATATCAAGGTATAGAGCCTACTAGCCAACCAGACTCACAGTTGGATGATGATGATGAAGAGGATCCGATGTACATCTATCTAAGAAAAACTGGGCGTACAGCTGATCCACAATCAGAGATCGACAAGTATTTGAAGGAAGCACCTGAACCTTACAACAAACATGTAAGTTTTGATATCTTGGGTTGGTGGAAAGTCAACTCCGCAAGGTTCCCCATCCTTTCAAGCATAGCTCGAGAGGTGTTGGCAATTCCTGTCTCAACGGTAGCATCCGAATGTGCATTCAGCACGGGAGGAAGAGTACTCGGCGACCATCGTTGCTGCTTAAAACACACAATGTTAGAAGGGCTTGTTTGCTTGCAAGATTGGTTGAAAGGGCAACCTCACTATCTATTTAACGATGAAAATCCCGAGGAGATCCTTAGATTTGATCAAGGTAAATTTGTAACCACATTTTATTTATTTGGTTCATATTGTCGTTTTACGGATGAAATAATTTTCGTTGTGCAGAAATATGCTCTCAAGATCGTGGTGTTAACCTTGATGACTGAGGAAGGAAATAATTTATTTGGTTTGCACATGATGTTGAATGTTGTTCCTGTCAAGAGTTGAAGTTGGATTTTTTAAAGCTTCAGTTCCTAAGGTAAGTTACAAAGTAGACAAGGTTAAGTTACATTGCTAGTTCTTAAATATGTAGCATTATTTTTACAGTGTAGTTAACTTTCTGTCTAGAACATTACATATGTAGCATATGGTTAGGGTGTTCACAGTGACATGGATCTGTTATAAGGCAAAGAATTTAGCTACATGAAAACTGTTTCTGTTTTCTAAAATTAAAACTGTTTCTGTTTTCTAAAATTAAAACTGTTTCTGTTGATTATATTTTCTGAAAATGAAAACTGTTTCTGTTTTCTTATATCTGATAATAAATCAGTAGGCATTCAGATTTGGGATCCTTTATTCATATATTTATTCTTATTTTTGTTAAATACCCTAAACATAAGGCCATCAACTTTGAAAATTCCAGATTTTTCTATTTGCAGATTGATACCAGATTTTTGTTTAAATCAAGGTTGTTTCTGGCAAATCTTCCTTGAAGTTTCTTTAATAACTCATTTAAATTGCAAACATGTCCTCAAGTGTTTCTTTAATAACTCATTTAAAACTGTTTCTGTTTCCTAACTTGTTATTATTGTTGTTTTGAAGACTTCTTTATCAGCTGATGCAATCTTGAAGAGATTATGATGTGATGATATCAGATGATGCTGGACATTTTGTTTGTAATTATGTGGTCCAGCAAGTAAAAGTGTCTGCAACAATGGTCCAGCTTCCACTACTGCTTTTAACAGCTTCCCTTTCTCTGGCAATGCTTTCTTTTCTGCTAATTCCAACACTGCTTGTAATGGTGTTTGATGTGGAGTTGAACTTCCATCAGTAGAAGGCATGCTGTTTTCTTCACAATCAGAAGAAGCTGTTGGTGCTGAATGCTTTTCAGAGAGATTTTCACTTCCTGATGATTTTGTGTCTCTTTGATGTTGTTGAAGCTCTAGTTTTTCCAGCATTAGTTTCTGGCATTTTTCTTTTGCTTCATCTCTTTCTTTGATGACTCTGTTTAAAAGATCATTGACATGAATCAATTCACATTATTTTTTGGTAATCTCTTCTTTAGCTGATACAATGTTATGGAGCTAGAATAGCCCAAAAAGGTTGTATTTGATTCTGTTTCTAGTTTGTAGTTCCTTTTTGGTTATATTATGCTGGACAAGGTTAAGTTACAATGTTATGTTGTATTTGATTCTGTTTCTAGTTTGTAGTTCCTTTTTGGTTCTGTTTCTAGTTTCAGTTAACAGTTCGGTTCGGTTCGAGCCCAAAAATTCGGATAAAATAGTAAATAAAAGTTCAGCTTTTAAACAGTTCAGTTCGGAAAAACTGTGAACTGAACTGTTAATGTAGTTCAGTTCGGTTCGACGAACTGTTATTGCGGTTCGGTTCGGTTCGACGAACTGTTTTAACTGGTTCAGTTCGGTTCAGTTCGGTTCTCCTCCCGAACTGAACCATGAACAGCCCTAGATGCAATCCAAAACTATCGAGATTAGCAAGGTCGAATGAACTCCTCATAAGTGGCTTTAAAAGCTGAGATCTTAAGTCGAGATGTATCAATTCTTTACGGAAATAAATCTGTAGCAGCGATGAAATTATCCCGTGAATATTAGAGCATTCTACATTTTACTCATTTATCCTCTTCCAATTATTAATAATAGTTAGTATATATATATATATATATATATATATATATATATATATATATATATATTTGTTGTTAAAGTGTTGTTTCTGGAATATGAAAGTAAACGGAATATGATTTTAGTCTTTTTAGATTAATTTATTATAATACTATATATGTAGGGGTGCCTCAACCCAATTACAATTATCGAATCCGATTCATACAATTCATAGGGTCTTTGTTCCACTCCTCCAAATCTAAGGTATTTGCTTTCCCATCCTATGAGCTATCCATCCCCAAGATAGTCCTTTTACATGGTTTAACATTTGTTGGACATTTGGTACCCCCCTTTAAAAATTACTCTATTTCTATTGATCCATTTGATCCATAACACAGCTACCCATACCAGAAACCTTATACGTTTGTTCTTTTTTCCTCCGGCAGAAATTCTATTCATCCACATGTGATCCCACGCTCCCGTGCAATCCGCTCCTGCTGTTCCGATCCACGCAAAAACCTCACTCCACAGTTGAACCGAGACCATACACTGAAAAAACAAATGTGCAGAATTCTCGTTGTGACGAAAAAAGAACACACAGCATACGCTGTCAGTTGCTGCCAAAACTCCTCGCTGCAGCAGTAGCGTTTTTGCAGCAGTAGCGTTCTTGTATAAATCGATATAATCAGTTGTTTTAAGATTAACTTAAACCTTAACGTCAATTCTTAATATTAGTTTCTTCTATAAATCGATATAATAATTTGCATTACATAGTGCTGGTAATCTTAAGAAGCATAAAATCAATATATCATAGCCATTGCTACTAAAATTAATAAAAAAGTACAGGAGATTTTAATGGCTGTGATAAGGTCTACTTGCCGCTCTATGCACAGTGGCTGTGATATCCATTACTCCTCTAACCCTTTCTAAAATTTGACATTCATCACTGTTAATGTAGTCTACCATCTAGTTTAAAAAATTTAAACAATTTTTCTTGAAAGGTAACTATTTCCAGCAATAAGAATACATTTGGTAAAAAAAATAATAAGAATACAATAAAAAACTTTATAGCCCAACTATTTGGAGGACCTCTCAGTATCAAACATGTAATGAACACTTCCAAGCAATCTCTCCAAGCATTTGTCACTATTGATATATGCCTTGTAATTCTATTGTCTGTAATTTATAGGTGTGAATAGTAACCTAGTCGAAATGGGCCAGTCGAATGGGCTAGTCGAAATTATGGGCCTGGGCCTGTTTCATTGTATATAAATATAGACGTCGGTAGCATGTAATTTAAAAAACCTACTTTTATGAAATTCAGTGCAGTTTTTACTATTCATATTATATTGCCCTAATCATTCCTCTTGTCCCTTTAGCGCCGCCATTTCCTTTTCTTGTCCCTTTCACGTGTTTATCCCCCAACAAACTGGTATCAAGAGCTTGTTAGATCCTTACAAAATCTATCAAGATTCATGGCAGCGCGAGACAACTCTGGTGGAGGTATTCCGGGGAACCTCCCAATCTTCGACGGAAAGGATTATGAACGATGGTGTGCGCAGATGAATGTGCTCAGATCCTTAACCCTGGAATTCGACTACGTTGTTACTGCTATCGAAGAATCCAAGGACCTAGATACGTTGAAGTTAGATGAACTTCAGGGTTCCTTAGAGGCGCATGAATTGAGAATAAGGCAGAGAAGTTCAGAGAAAGAAACTGAACAAGCCTTGCTTTCATACTCCTCTAAGAGAAATTGGAAGGCGGGCAACAAAGGGAAAGCAGAGATCAGTAAGACTAGAAGGATTCGACACTTACCCAGATTCTGCTATTACAGCAGAGGGAGACCTGACACACTTTGCACTAATGGCAGAAGCAGAACCAGTGAGCCTGGAGCAAGCCCTTAGTCACAAGCAGTGGAAGGAAGCAATGATTGACGGGTTGAAATCAATCGAGAAGAATGATACTTGGAAGCTAGTCGAACTTCCAAAAGAAAAGAAAGCCATAGGGGTGAAAGGGGGCTTCAAGACCAAAGTCAAGCCAAATGGAGAAGTGGCCAAGTACAAGGCCAGGCTAGTAGCCAAAGGGTTCCTGCAGAAACCTGGTTTGGATTTCAATGAGGTCTTTGCCCCAGTAGCCAGGATCGAAACCATAAGATTGGTAGTAGCATTGGCAAGTCATAGAGGCTGGCCCCTGCATCAACTGGATGTAAAGTCAGCATTTCTGAATGGACCTCTGGAGGAGGAAGTCTATGTTTGTCAACCACTTGGTTTTGAATCGAAGGGTAAAGAAGACAAGGTATATAAGCTGGAGAAGGCCCTGTATGGGCTCAAGCAAGCTCCAAGAGCGTGGAACAAGAGAATTGATGGATTTCTCTTGGCTCAGAAGTTCATTAGATGCACTAATGAACATGGAGTATATGTGAAGAAGAGTGGAACTTCGACTCAGTTGTTGTTGTACCTGTACGTAGATGATCTACTTGTAACTGGCAGCAATGAAGTCGAAGTCGAAGCCTTCAAGAAAGTGATGATGTCAGAATTTGAAATGAGTGATCTGGGACATCTATCATATTTCTTGGGGATGGAGTTTACCAAGACAAGTAAGGGTATACTCCTGCACCAGTCGAAGTATGCAGCTGATATCCTGAAAAGATTCGACATGAGCAACTGCAAGGAAGTTTCTACACCATCAGACACTAGCAGCAAGCTGTCGAAAGACGACGAAGGGATTGAAGTGGATGCCACCTTGTTTAAACAGATCGTGGGCTCCCTAAGGTACCTGTGCAACACTCGACCTGACATTATGTTTAGTGTCGGAATGATCAGCAGATTCATGGAGAAGCCGAAAAGCTCTCATATGGTAGCTGCAAAAAGAGTACTAAGGTATGTAAAGGGAACACAAAGTTATGGTATTCTGTTCCTGTTGCACCCCGAAAAATCCGGTTTAAGGATTCCTCAGTTTGACAACGTGAAAAATTTTGAAGCCGCCACCAATATTTATTTTTTTAAGACTAAAACATTGGAAAAAGTCTTTTTGGAAAAGGCGGATGGTCTTTTGAAAACACAGAGATGTAGGTTCGGGGGTCGGTTAGGAATGGGGAAGGTATTAGCACCCCATTCCTCCTTTCTACTGAAAGGGAGCCTCTAATTAAATTGTGTGGTTTTAATGTTTGATTCGAAGAACACCTAGATTTGCTTATTTCATTCTTATTTGAAGATGGATGGGAAATTAATGGAAAACTTATGTAAAGAGGGGGAAAAAGAGAGTTTTTTAGAAAAGAGCTCGACGGGGGTAACGACCCGCTCCTACGTATCTCCCGGTACAATGGAGAACTCAGAGCTACGTAGTTCTGCCTTGGTTTTTGTTTTTTAACTTTTTAGGTGAGTTTTCGAAATAGGACGAGTACTAGCGAGTGATTAAACTAGCTAGGGCTATGGGTAATCACCGCTAAGTACTCAAAAGGAGTCGCTACCGCTAGTCAAACAAACTAAGGTTCTGGGTGACCGTTGGTAACAACTTGTTTTTATTCTCCTTTTGAAAGCTCTTTTTGAAAAGGATTGATTTGTTTGATGACCAAACTAGCAAAGGCTATGGGTGGTCATCGCTTATAGTTCTTTTTGGAGAAAGGACATCGATGTCAATAGCTAGACGAACTACGGTTCTGATTAGCTACTAACAACAATGGGTTTGAAAACATTTTTTGTTTGTTTTGAAAATGGAGGTTTTTTATTGTTGTGAAAGTGAAGATTTTTTGATGTGATGTGCTTGACGAGAACAAGTCTCGCTCCTACGTATCCCAAGTGGGAATCAAAGCAACGTAGTTCTTGGAGCGAGAAAAAGGAAGCCTTGAAGAAGGTGTTTGAACAAGGAAGGAATTTTCATGATCAAACTAGCTAAGGCTATGGGTGATCCTTACTAGTTCACATGGCTTTTGAAAAAGGGAGAGCTTTCATGATCAAACTAGCTAAGGCTATGGGTGATCATTACTTGCTCACATTGTTTTTATGAGTTTGGAATTGATTGAATGCAAATGCAAAAACTGTTTTTAATTATGAATGCAAAGGTTTTTTTTTTAAAAAATTGAAGTTGTTACTAATGAGTGACAAACTTGTTCTTGAACTTGAGTGCTAAGAGTTTTGAAACTGTAGATGTTACTAACGAGTAACAAATTGTTTTTCACATACAGCATGGTTTTGAGGTTTGAAGTGTTGCTATCGAGCAGCAATAAGTCTATGACTTTACAAAGCCTTGGCGAAAATCAAAACAAACAAGTTGTGAACACCAATTCAACACTTTCAAGCACAATGAGCACACAAATAACGAATGCAAAGCATGTAAGTAAATGATGCAAGTAGTTGAATTACTTTCAAGTAATCTTCAACGCTTGGGGCATGCACTAGGCATTAGTGTTGAATCACATTACTAAATCATCAACAAGAGACAAGTAATTAACTATGCAAATGAAACACAAAGGGATTGATTCATTTTAGGTGATCTCCCCTACTTGGGATATGCACTAGGCACAAGCATTTGGATCACATCACCCAATCATCAACAAGAGGTAAGTGATTAAACCTGATGTGATATGCAAATAGTGAAACAAGTGTGAATGCAAGTGAAAATATTTTAATGAGAGGTGAAAGGTAAATGGTAAAAAGTGAATGGTAAAATCTTTTTGTATTTTTGAGTAAAGAGTTAATGAATGAGGTAAAAACTTGTGGTAAGAAGTGAAAAGTAAGAATGAAAATGTTTTTAACCTTTTGGTAATTTTTTTTAAGTGAATAGTAAAGTACATTGGTAAATGGTTAAAAAAAAAAAACACAAATGAGTTGAATCACCTAGAGCAATCCTCCCACTTTAAGCAAAGTGCACTAGGCACTAGTGGGAATCAATTTGCCTATCATCAACAATGAACAATAAGCAAATGAAAATGCAAAGATTAAATAAACACACAAATAAGTTGAATCACCTAGAGCAATCCTCCCACTTTAAGCAAAGTGCACTAGGCACTAGTGGGAATCAACTTGCCTATCATCAACAATGAACAATGAGCAAATGAAAATGCAAAGATTAAATAAACACACAAATAAGTTGAATCACCTAGAGCAATCCTCCCACTTTAAGCAAAGTGCACTAGGCACTAGTGGGAATCAACTTGCCTATCATCAACAATGAACAATAAGCAAATGAAAATGCAAAGATTAAATAAACACACAAATAAGTTGAATCACCTAGAGCAATCCTCCCACCTTAAGCAAAGTGCACTAGGCACTAGTGGGAATCAACTTGCCTATCATCAACAATGAACAATAAGCAAATGAAAATGCAAAGATTAAATAAACACACAAATAAGTTGAATCACATAGAGCAATCCTCCCACTTTAAGCAAAGTGCACTAGGCACTAGTGGGAATCAACTTGCCTATCATCAACAATGAACAATAAGCAAATGAAAATGCAAAGATTAAATAAACACACAAATAAGTTGAATCACCTAGAGCAATCCTCCCACTTTAAGCAAAGTGCACTAGGCACTAGTGGGAATCAACTTGCCTATCATCAACAATGAACAATAAGCAAATGAAAATGCAAAGATTAAATAAACACACAAATAAGTTGAATCACATAGAGCAATCCTCCCACTTTAAGCAAAGTGCACTAGGCACTAGTGGGAATCAACTTGCCTATCATCAACAATGAACAATAAGCAAATGAAAATGCAAAGATTAAATAAACACACAAATAAGTTGAATCACATAGAGCAATCCTCCCACTTTAAGCAAAGTGCACTAGGCACTAGTGGGAATCATATTGCTAAATCATCAAACAACAAAAGTAACATTTAACACTAAAAATGAAATACTAATAACAAGATTAAACATCACTAAACAAAGAACAACAACAAAATCAACTTAGAAATATTTTTAGATCTATAAGCATGTGAACCAAAGGAAACATAGATCCACATTTTATTTAATAAAGAAAATAACAAAATTAACACAAAGCAACATAGATCTATTTTTTTGCCAAGGATTTATATGATTAAGCAAGGAAGCACAACAAAATCATATCAACCCTAATTTTTTCATGATATGCGAAAATGCTAGAGCCCATAGACAACAAATTATTTATGAAATCTAGTGCATAATATGTAAGGATGCAAGAATAACTCCTTCAAGGCCAAGGACCCATCTCAAACACCCAAAGCTCCCTAAGTCTTTGTCAAAATGTTTGAAATGGATCCTCAAAGCAAACAACAATCAAGAAGGAGTTTGGAGTAGAGGAGAAATTATGCAAGAAAATTAAATATGAGGTGCAAAGCTTCAAGGATTACCTCAAAGCTACAATGAAATGAAGAAGGAGATGATAAACTCAAAAACTACTAGCCCTTAGCAATTTGATGATGCAACCTTGAAGAGAATGGAAGGAAAGATGGTGATCTAACAAGAAAAAGGATGATTGATGGTGAAAAATTGAAGGATGAAGGAGAGGTATGGTTAGGTGGCTACGGTTTTGGGGGGTGAGAGAGGGAGAGGAGATGTGCTAGGGTTTTGTGTAGGAGAATGAGAGGCTTATGAGAAGCAAAAAGAGAATGACCTTAGGTGTGGGAATGAGGGAGTATTTATAGGATGAAATTAGGTCTAAGGGTAGTTTAGTCTTTGTGATTTTGATGTGCTCTAGGATTGAGTTTTGATTTTGAATGGAGGGTGGAGATGCATCATCACATGGATTGAGGGTGTTGAAGAAACACAAAAATGTGAGAGATATGGTGAGTGGGGGGCGAAATTTAGAGGAAAGAAAAAGGAAAAGAAAAATGAATTTCTTATTTTAGAAGAGATATTTTATGTGAAGTAGGGTTAAGGGCATTTTGGGGGAGAATTGTTACCAAAGAGGGAACTTTGGGTTTTCTTATGAATAGGTTAGTGTAAGTGAGTGGAGTAATTTACCAAAGAGGGTATAATGGAAGAGTGTGGAAGAAATTGGAGAGAGAGAGAGGGAATTCGTAGGTGGGGGGATAAGAAAAAAAAAAAACTTGTTTTTTTGGTATTTTGTCTTATTGAAGACACTTCCCTTTTTTGTTTTTGAAATTGAAATTTTTGAGCATGGGAAATAATGGAAATGCAACTATTGAAAATGTGTCACATGCTTTTGGGCAACATAAAATATTCCCTCTAGTCACCTATGACAATAAAAATTGTCACTTAAAAATTGAGGAATATTTAATGGTCCCTTTTTATTTTTCTATGCACTAAAAATGAAAAAATACATTTTTAATTATTTTGACTAGGGTTTTCTTCCTAAAAAATTGTACAAAAATTATCCTTGATAGAATAAAAATGTACTTTTTGATGATGTGCATTTTTGGCGAGAAAATCATCTTTTGCGAAAAATGACCAAAATGCCCCTTTGATCATTAGAACCCTAATCCTTGTTCAAAATGCATTTTCTTTTCAAGAATTACTTCAAATCTCTAAAATGGCCTTAAAATCTAAAATGTATGCAAGAAATGATTTTTTTTTGCTGAGAAATGTCTCATTTTTTGAAAATGACCAAAATGCCCTTGGTCTTGAAAAACTCTGAAAATGCTATAAAAGGCAATGCAATGCATCCCTAATCCTAAGATGACTTTCAAAACTTTGAAATGCATGAATGATGGTCTTCATGACATTATGAATGAATGCTAAACCTTAACTTACTTATTTTTGTTTGAAAATTAGGGTTTCGACCTAGGCGGACAAAATTAGGGTATGACAGCTGCCCCTCTTTATTTGGATTTTGACAAGGAATATGAATTGGCCGAAACATATTCCGAGGCAAAATAGAAATAAAGAATTCAGAAATTATACTGATTTTGTCTGCTTGGGAAAACCCGAATTTTCTCTCTTTTTTTTACTTAAATGAAATACCCGCCCTCAAAAGCAGGAAATAAAGCTATAGAGAAAGCAATAAAGAAAGTAACCTGGATGGACACTTGGGTCCTGAAGGGATGCTTGGATCCTGAATGAACACTGGGGTTCTGAAGGGACGCTGGGGTCCTGAATTCGGAGGTTGCCTAAAAACCTTCTAACGGACTCTTGTTGAGTCCGAGCTTAGGGGTGGCCTTCTCGAGCGGCCGATCAACATCAGGTCCGGAACTGATTTGATCAAAGGATGTCCATTATGCCTTAGGTTGACATAACTAATCCGAAGGACTTGACGAAGTCGGATGGATCCATCGCGTGCTCGTACACGATGTTGTGATCTGGATTGATGGAGTTCACTAACTCTGGGTTGATGGAGTTTACTAACTCTGGGTTGAGACTATCTAGTCTGAGGTAACTTCTATCTTGATTGGTACATGAAACGTATGCACTTGAATGCATATGAATGCAATGATTGACTTTGGTGGAATGCTTTTTCTGTTATTTCTTCGCTCTTCTGAGATACAAAATGAAAGTGTAATGCACTACTGTTTGATGCCATGAAGCGATGAATGGTATGAATGGTATGAGAATGATGAATGATATGAAGATGGTGTGTTCTTTTTATGTTCCGTTTTCTGCAATTCTTCTGTCTTTGTTTATGCTGTTTGTTTTCTTTAAGCAGCTTTCTTTTTTCTGCTTGTTTGTTTTTTGTTTATTCTGTTTGCTTCGAGCAGCTTTCTGTTTTCTGCTTATTTGTTTCTTTTTTGGCACTCTTTTGCTGGTTAAATCACTCTACTGGACGAATGCTGTCTCGGGACAACGATTACACAAGGACTGCGCATCGAATTGTCACAACTGCTTTGTTTACAGCTTTATTCATTTGGGAAATCATTTCTTTCTGTATTTTCAAAGATTTCGTAATGATCCTGTAATGCTATGAATGTACACATGTTTTGCAATTCAATTTCATCAATCATAAAAATCATTATTTTGAAAGAAACCGAATAGAAGAAAGCAAAGACACGAAAAGCACATATATGGAAGAAAAGTTGGACTTTTATTGATATAGAAATTGGACGCGCAGAAAGTCACGCCAATTAAAAGTACATTATGATTTTCTTTTAAACTAAAAAAAAAAATACAAGCAAAAGGAACAGATCTTGTAATTTCATCTCTGAAGTGACGGTGCCCACCGTCCATACTCATGATTTTGACCAACCTCTTATCCAAACTTTTGGGAGTGCTGGTTGCCTTTTTTCTTTTTTCAAGTCCAACTTTTCTGACCCTAATTTTTGCCTGGATCGCCCTTTGCGGGTTTTCAATCCATCGGGTCGCTCTGATTTTGCCTAGGCCGCCCTTTGCGGGTTTTCAACCTAGCGTGCTAATTCTTGCTTGGCTCATCTTTCTCTTTTTTTTATTTATTTCTTTAGGCATAATACTTCTTGACAGCATCTGAGTTTACTGGATTCGGGATCTCATCTCCATCCATGTTTGCCAGAATCAAAGCTCCTCCTGAGAATGCCTTCTTCACCACGTAAGGTCCTTCATACTTTGGAGTCCATTTGCCCCTGGGGTCTGTCTGGATCGGCAAGATCTTCTTGAGCACCAGATCTCCCTCATTGAATTCACGGGGACGAACCTTCTTGTCAAAAGCGGTCTTCATCCTTTGCTGATATAACTGCCCATGACACAAAGCTGAGATTCTCTTTTCCTCAATGAGATTTAACTGATCTAGGCGAACTTGCGCCCACTCTGCTTCTTCCAGCTTGGCTTCCATGATCACTCGGAGAGAGGGGATCTCAACTTCAATGGGGAGGACTGCCTCTGACCCGTATACCAGAGAGAAAGGAGTTGCCCCGGTAGACGTACGTACTGAAGTACGGTAACCGTGCAAAGCGAAAGGAAGCATCTCATGCCAATCCTTGTAGGTGACCACCATCTTCTGCACAATCCTCTTGATGTTCTTGTTGGCTGCTTCGACTGCCCCATTCATCTTGGGCCTGTAGGGGGAAGAATTATGATGCTGGATTTTGAACTCTGCGCACAGACTTTTCATCATCTTGCTGTTCAGGTTGCTGCCGTTATCAGTGATGATCTTGTTAGGGAGACCATAACGGCAAATCAGATCTCTCTTCACAAACTTGGCAACCACTGCGCTAGTTACACTAGAATATGAGGCAGCTTCAACCCACTTCGTGAAATAGTCAATGGCGACCAAGATAAAGCGATGCCCGTTTGATGCTTTGGGTTCAATGGGACCAATGACATCCATTCCCCACATTGAAAATGGCCAGGACGCAGTCATAACATTCAACTTGGCAGGCGGCACATGGACATGATCAGCATAAATTTGGCATTTATGGCACTTTCGAACAAAACTGTAGCAATCACCTTCCATCTGCAACCAGTAATAGCCAGCTCTCAAGATTTTTCTAGCCATGGTAGGCGCATTTGAATGAGTTCCGAATGAGCCTTCATGTACCTCCCTCATAATCTCTACAGACTCTTCTGCTGTCACACATCTGAGGAGTACTAAGTCATGATTTCTCTTGTAGAGGACGTCTCCACTCAAGAAGAAACCTGCTGACAACCTCCTAAGTGTTCTCTTGTCATTTTCTGTAATTCCGGGAGGGTACTCTCTGTTTGTGATGTACTGCTTGATGTCATGGTACCAAGGCTTACTATCTGATCCCTCTTCGACTGCCATACAGTAGTGATAAGCAGGTTGTTCTCTGTGTTGGATTCTGACAGTTGTCAGACTTTTGTCACAGCTGACGTTGAACATGGAGGACAAAGTTGCCAAGGCATCGGCCAACTGATTCTCGCTGCGGGGTATGTGCTGGAAAGTGATTTCCTCAAAGGGCTTGATTAATTCTTGAATGCAGTCACGGTAAGGAATCAAATCTGAATTTCTTGTTTCCCAGTCTCCTTTTACTTGATGGACAACTAGAGCTGAATCTCCGTACACGTCGAGCCTCTTGACTTTCCAATCGAGAGCTGCCTGGATACCCAAGATACATGCTTCATACTCCGCAATATTGTTTGTGACATAGAAGCTTAGTCTAGCGGTGACTGGTATAAAGCGGTTGTCTGGGGAGATCAGCACTGCTCCGATTCCGTGCCCCCACATGTTAGAGGCACCGTCAAACAACATTCTCCACCTTTCATCATCTTGAGACTTCCCTGCGTCAAATAATGCCATAATGTCCTCATCTGGGAACTCACATTGCATTGATTGGTAATCCTCAACCGGTTGATGTGCCAGGTAGTCTGCCAGTGTGCTACCTTTAATCGCCTTCTGGGTTACGTACACGAGATCGTACTCAGACAGAAGCATTTGCCAACGAGCGATTCTACCTGTGAGCGCAGGTTTTTCAAATATGTACTTGATTGGGTCCATTTTGGACACCAACCAGGTAGTGTGACTCAGCATATACTGTCTCAGTCGATGCGCAGCCCAGGCTAGAGCACAACAAGTCTTCTCCAATGATGAATACCTTGCCTCACAGTCTGTGAATTTCTTGCTTATATAGTAGATCGTGTGTTCTTTCTTTCCTGACTCATCGTGTTGCCCCAGCACGCAGCCCATAGAGTTGTCTAGCACTGTGAGGTATAGGATGAGGGGCCTGCCGGACACAGGTGGCATTAGGACGGGTGGACTTTGGAGGTACGCCTTGATTTTCTCAAACGCTTCTTGACATTTATCATTCCACTTCATCTCTTGGTTTTTGCACAACAGTTTGAAAATCGGTTCGCAAGTCGCAGTCAACTGGAAGATGAATCGAGAGATGTAATTTAGTCTTCCCAGGAAACCACGAACTTCTTTCTCTGACTTAGGTGCTGGCATCTCCAGGATTGCTCGTACTTTGTCCGGGTCTACCTCAATTCCTTTCTGGCTAACGATGAAACCCAACAACTTTCCTGACCTAACCCCGAAGGTGCACTTGGCTGGATTCAACCGGAGTTTGTATTTTCTGAGACGTTCGAACAGCTTCTGTAGGTTAACCACATGTTCTTCATCAGTCTTTGATTTGGCAATCATATCATCCACATAGACCTCAATCTCCTTATGCATCATGTCATGGAATAAGGCTACCATTGCTCTTTGGTAGGTTGCCCCGGCGTTCTTCAACCCGAAAGGCATAACCTTGTAACAGAAAGTTCCCCAAGGAGTTATAAAAGTGGTCTTCTCCATATCCTCTGGAGCCGTTTTGATTTGGTTATAGCCTGAATATCCATCCATGAAGGAGAACATTGAATGCCGAGCAGTGCTGTCCACCAAGACATCGATATGAGGTAGAGGGAAATCATCTTTAGGGCTTGCCCTATTCAAGTCACGGTAATCAACACACATTCGAACCTTCCCATCTTTCTTAGGAACCGGGACAATATTGGCTACCCACTCAGGATATTTTGTTACAGCTAAGAATCCTGCATCGAACTGCTTCTTGACCTCATCTCTAATCTTTAGAGACATTTCAGGCTTCATCCGCCTTAACTTCTGCTTGACTGGCGGATATTCCGGTTTGATGGGCAACTTGTGTACTACAATGTTAGTATCCAAGCCAGGCATATCTTGATACGACCATGCGAAGATATCAACATAATCACGCAAAAGCTGAATCAACTTTGTGCGATTATTTTTATTCATTGCAGTACCGACCTTGACTTCTTTCTTATTCTCTCCAGTACCCAAATTGATCATTTCTGTAGACTCCTCATGGGGCTCAATGACTTTTTCTTCTTGTTCTACCATTCTCATGATTTCCGGAGGAGCATCCCAATCATTCTCAGCATCTTCCTCGGCTTGGTTAACCGGGTAATCAAAATCACAGTATGAATTATGGGCATTATTATTTTCAGAGATTATTTTCGATCTGCATTAAAGTGGAACAGAAAATAAAAACGAAGAAAAGACACACAAATAAAAGACGAAGACAAAATTTTTATTCAAAATAACATTTTATTGATTGATGAGTTTTGATAAAACATACGTGCCCGAATGAAATATCCCAGGGCCTTGGGCAGAGCCGAGGGATTTGCATTACAAAGATAATTACTTTAAATTGAAAAACACGGGGAAATCCATGATCTCCCAGTTTTGCAGCTTCTCTCCAGCAGCGCAGCAGCGCACCAAGCCGACAGCACGGCCACTCGAGCTTGATCCTTCTTCAATCACATTGACCTGGTCAGGGTTTAGCATACCGGCACTCTGGAAATTGTTCTTGAGGTTAGTGATGACCATCTTCCCCTGATTGGGTATCCTTCCCTTGAGCTTGGCCAGCCTCTCCCTATCGGCAAGACTTGGGACATACCCAACACCGAATCTTTCAATATTTCCCCTTAATTGGACGGGTCTCACAATTCCCTGAGCAGATTTTCCTAGGCCTTTACCAACCTGATATCCCTGTCCTAGCATCACCTTCGCTACCATCATATCAGCTCTGGACCACCTAGACTCCCACGGAGGCTTACTTTCAACAAAAACAGCGTTGGAAATTTCCAATCCTTGGAAGGCGGTCTCAAAGGATTCTTCTGCTGCTTCCACATAGTATTCAGGTGGTGATCTGTTTATCAATGTTTCCTCTTCCCCATGGATCACTATCAGCTTCCCCTCAGCCACAAACTTGAGCTTCTGGTGGAGCGAAGATGGCACTGCCCCAGCAGCATGTATCCAAGGTCGTCCCAATAGGCAACTGTAGGAGGACCTGATGTCCATCACTTGGAAGACAACATAAAACACTTCGGGACCCACTTGCAGCGGCACTTCTACTTCTCCATAAACTTCCTTAACCGACCCATCAAACGCTCTGACCAGAGTAGAACTCGGTTTCAGATATGAACAATCTACATTCAACTTATCCATGGTAGACTTAGGCAGTACATTCAAGGATGAACCATTATCGACGAGCACCCTGGCAAGTATATAATCTCCACACTTGACTGAGATGTGGAGAGCTTGATTATGATTTTTCCCTGCCGGAGGAAGTTCAGTGTCTGAAAAAGTCAAATAATTGGATGCCACAATATTGCCGACAATCCCATCAAGCTGACCCACTGTAATGTCCTGGGAGACATGAGCTTCATTCAGAATCTTTAGCAGTGTTGCACGATGTGCCTCTGAACTGAGCAACAAAGAAAGCATTGAAATTTTAGATGGGGTTTGACTCAGCTGGTCTATCACCTGATATTCACTCTGCCTCATCACCTTCAAGAATTCTTGAGCCTCCTTATCTGATACCTTTCTAGCTTCTGCAGTTTCTTTGCCTTTTCCTTTACAGGCTCCTCCTTCTCCTGATTTGGGTGGCTCTCCCCTGAGGTTTTCAGGAGCATACAACCTTCCGCTCCTTGTAATACCGCTATTTCCAGCAATGTTGGTTACGTCCACAGTGCCCTTGGGGACCTCCGCCTGCATTCGTACATTGCAACTCCATGGGACCAACCTAACCTCTCCACTAGGGGTGGCAGCGGGCACTGGAATAATGATAGTTGAAGGCCTTGTCGCAGCTGGACTGGAATTCAGATTGCAAGGAATCTCAAACGGCCTTCTGGAGCCTCTATTACCAGACTGCAAGGTAAATACATTTTCTTCTTTCTCCTGGACCCCTACTTGGACCAGGTGTCTGTCTAAAAGATCCTGGAGGATTGGCTTAAAACCCTCACACGCCCCAATGCAACGAAGATTACCACAGGTGTCTTTCCTAGCACACCCTTCTTTAATGACGCCGAGACGGCATAATTCAGCATGGATAAAGTCCAAAGGCATTTTGATGCGATCAACCTTTCTAACCAAACACTGGCCACCCAAATCCTCAACAGCATTAACAGAAGGCCCTCCATGTCCCGATAATGGATTTGTGGTCACATTGGGTTGCTGAAATGATATGGTCCTTGCGTCAAGCAATTCCTGCACTACGTACTTGAATGCTTTACAATCTTCTACCACATGACCCACTGCCCCGGAATGAAAGGCGCAGGTAGCATTTGCATTATACCCTCTTGGGTAAGGAGGCTGGTACGGCTTCATTTGACGAGTGTTAATTATCTTATTAGTGATGAGATAATTAAACAGGTCTGTATAGGACATGGGAATGGGGTCGAAAACAACAGGTTTTCTTTCATTGTAATTCCGATATTGATAGTTGGATTGGAAATGCTGTGCAGGTGGTGCCTGAGAGGGGACAGGAACAGCTTGCGGAGAGTTGTTGTGGGATGGACCACTGGCTCCGATGATTGCATTAGTTTCTCCTTCCTTCTTCTTGTTGAATCCGGAAAAAGGCTTTTTCTGACTGGAGGAAGGTGTTGAACCATGAGCTATCCTTCCACTGCGCATACCATTCTCTACTCTTTCTCCCGTGACGACCATCTCAGAGAAATTCGAGGCCACACTACCGACCAACCTATCATAGTACGCCGGAGGAAGAGTTTCCATGAACATGTGAACCATTTCCTTGTCCAGCAGAGGGGGTTTCACCTGAGCAGCAAGATTTCTCCATCTCTGGGCATACTCTTTGAACGACTCGTTATCTTTCTTGGTCATGCATTGCAGCTGAGTTCTATCTGGAGCCAGATCATTGTTATACTGATATTGACGAATGAAAGCATCCGCCAGATCTTTCCAGCATCGGACATGAGTCGGTTCCAATTGCATGTACCAATCCAAAGGCGCCCCAGCTAGGCTTTCCTGGAAGCAGTGCACCATCAAGTCATCATTGCGAGCATGAGCAGTCATTTTTCGGCAATACATTGTTACGTGACTAACGGGACAAGTTGTTCCTCTGTACTTATCGAAGGTGGGTGCTTTAAATTTGGGGGGGACGACCAAATCGGGAACCAAGCACAGCTCATGGGCATTTCTGGCCCGGAAACCCACTCCTTCAACAGCCCTTAACCTTTCCTCCAACATCTGATACTGGCTTTTAGTTGCAACTGGGTAATTTTGCGGGAAACCAACAGCACCGTACTGAGGATTATTCACAGATACCACAGCCGGAGTCATATGCGGATGAACAGCATTCTGAGGGATAGAGCCCTGCATTTGCGGGTAAACAGTCATCAGCGAATTGAAACCCACTGGGGTTCTTGAAGCAGTTGCAGGGATTGGGATCTGAACCGGAGTTTGAGGAGTCCCTGTCCCCCCTTCATTCACGACAGCATCGGGCTGAGCCTGTTCTGCAGTCCCTGAAGGACCTCCTCCGGTATTCGCATCAACAACTGGAGGCACATATCCTAGTGGGAGACCATAAAGAGGCCATTGTACAGCCTGAAGGGCCTGGGAGACCCCGGACCCAGGAGGTGGAGGGGGATTGTTTATCCCGGCAGCAGTAGCTTCAGCGGTGCCAACATCCCTCAAGGCACTAATCACTCTTATAACTTCAGCCATCTGGGCTTTCAAGACTTCCAACTCAGCCTGAACAGCTTGATTCGCTTGATTCTCCCCCTGCGGACCCTGACCGTTAAGATTCTGAACAACTGGAACTTCATTATTCTGAGGGGGCGGTAGATCGCCCTGACCGGCGTTGCCTTCATTGTTCTCCATGTTTCTAGCTTGCAGGCGCGTCCAGTAACGATGATTAACCAGCTTGCCTTCTGTTTCTGTGGGTAGAACGTTTTCATGAGTACAAATATGAAATGCATAAATGAATGCAATGCATATGCATATGACTTTGCATTATTTTGTTTTAGCGCCGGGAATCGTGAAATAACTCGCTCTTGTCATAAGCAAATATCGAAACGTTTTAAGAACATGACGAAGATTGGGATCAACAAGCGATAGGGCATACTTCCTTCGGATTATAAATCATCCATAAGAGAGAAAAGAGAGTACAATACCATCAAGGGTGTAATGCAATATCTTTCAAAGAAAAGTACGATGCTCTTAGAAAATTACAATATTCCCAAAGAAAAATTACAACTTCCTAGAGAACATTCTAACAAGAAAAATTACAAAGCACTGAAATTTAGTAACATATGGCCTTCAACTTCCTTTTCTTCTTTCTTTCCTTGCTTGCAGCAGCAGCTCCTTCAGCCTTCTCCATGAGCTCCTCAGTCAGGGTTTTGCAGAAGTTAACAAATTCATACACATGCACTGGGGTGTTGAAGGGAAACATCTCGGCTTCAGCCCTTCTTAGTCTTCTGGGGACATCTTTTACAACCTGATTAGTTAGCCATGCCAATCTTGAGAACTTACCCTTCCACAGCCGAATCTCGTCTCTTAGCTCTCTGACAATCTCTTGTTCCTCTATTTTGCCGATTAATGCTAAGAAACGCTGCTCCCAGTGCCGACTCTCAACTTGCATCCGCCTATAGGACTCTTCTAAGTACAGGCAGTGCCTTTTCAGTTCGTCAGATCGTTCTTGCTCATATCCCAGCATTTCTTGATATTCCTTAAGAGCATACCCAATGGAGTTTCTTTCGTGTTCAAGGCTCTTTAGCTGATTCTTCAACTCCACCACCAAGCGAGATTCTTGTTTGGGCTCACCTGCCGCCATCTTCCACCCTCTGGCTTCCTCAAGGGCTTTCCTCGTTCTTTGCTTGTATTTCTGAAGTTCATCTCTGGCTCCCTGCAGATGTTTTTGAGTTTCTAGCTTACTCTTCTTTTCTGCCTTGAATTGCTGAACACTCTCCTCGATAGCCGTTGTCTTAATCTCATTCTCTTCTTCTAACTTCTTCTTTTGGAGAATTACCTTTTCTAATTCCGCTTGCAGTGCCCTTTTCTCTTCCTCTGCTTTAGCTAAAGCAGACTTAGCCTCGTTCAGTTCCTCCGTAGTAGGAAGGCGGATCTCTGGCATCTCTCTCTCAACTGGCCTTGCCTCTTGGGACGATGGACGGGTACTCTGGATCCTTTCATGCAACCACTGATAGAAAGTAACATTACCAATCTTCTTCATGAGCTCATCCTTATCCTTCCGGACCACATTTTCCCAAGCCTTCGAGATCTTTCGAAGCACACCCTCATTCTTTGGATCTTCTTTGCTGAGGAAGATGGTAGCCAACATATCCTTGGTAGGCATATTTCTCATGGGGTACCCAAGCTGTCGGATAGTCAAAGAGGGGTTATAATTAACACAACCTTGAGTACCCATTAGGGGAACATTCTGAAAATCCCCGCACTGAAACACAATGGAGGGCCTGTCCTTCCAACATGAATGGGTGTACCAACGGACCTTGAGGGCATTGAAACTCCCTAGGGTATGCACCCACTCTTGAGCACTCTTGACCTCCACTTCGCAACCCATGGCATACTCCAACAGGTTTGTAGCTTGATTTTTGTGGGCGATGAAGTGGTTGAGAAACCAGGCATACAACACATGAAGGGAACAAGCAATTTTCTTTTTCCCCAATACCCGGTGATGAGTAAAGGAGTAGTAAGTGTCCGCGAGGACGGCTGGTACTGGGTTGATTGGATTATCCTTGCTGATAAATGCCAAGAATACTCCGATGGCAGTCTCATCAATAAAATCCTCAACTTGTGGGAACAGGACAATCCCGAAGACGGTTAGAGCTAGCAACTGTTTGAAAGGGCCCCATCTATCAGCTTGAGCATGGGACTTCATCAAGGCTTCAAAGTAACTCAGCGGAAACCCCATTATGCGGTTTTTTCTTTCTTTTTGAACTTTTAGGTCCCCAACACCCACTTGCAGTAACAAAGATAATTTTTGATCTGAGTAGTAACGTCCCCGGCACTGATATGGCACTGATTCTGACCTAGAGAAGCCTAAGATTTGCTCATACTCCTCTAAGGTTGGAGAAAGCTGGAAATCCTCGAAGATAAAGCAACGGATATCAGGGTCGTAGAACTGGCTGAGGGCCTTCACAGCGTCTTCTTGAATGTCTAACTGGAGCAACTGGAGAATGTTTCCATAGACCCTTTCAAATAACCCACGCTCCTCCAGTCCCATTAAAGAGGCGCACTCTATCAGATTAGCCACATTCGCTTTCTTCACCACTGGGAACCTCGAGTTCAGTATACCTTCTCCCCTTGATCCCATGTTTTTCACGCCTATGACAAGATCCAAGTTATTCCAAGATTACCAGCAAACAAATTAAATGCATGAAGAATGCTACATGAAGCCCTACTTTTTTAGAATTTTGCTTATGTGATGCATGATGTTATGATGCAAAGTGCGGATGATGAGGATGCTTTTTTCATATTATTTACATAAAGAAACATATTTACAAGTGGTGGTTTGGAAATATACCCTATATGCCACCTCATATAGGTATTTATGAAAGAGAGGAAAAATATTTTGTTTTTTTTTTTTTCGAAAATCATTGAAAGAAAAGAACTTAGCTAAATGTGATAATGCAACACACAATTTGGAAAAGCCCTTGTGACCTAAAAAGAGGTGAGACCTACGATCTAGGGCAATCTATGGGGTAATCCTTCCACACGGCTCTATTCACTCCCTCACAAGGCCACCAGAGCCACAGTCTCTTTCACAAAATTCCCCACAAATGCAGCAAACTGCTAGGTGTGAGGCATCATGAAAGAGCACAACTCTGGTTGAAACTTTCGCAAGTAGCCAAACGGACAAAGGTCCTGATGGGCTCTCACTACTCGAATCCACTCTCCTAAGTTTTTGCAGACCTGGGTTATGGTCCCACTCAAAGTATGTAATTACAAGGTGCATGTGTAGTGTGTGTCAAGGGCATTTTCCCTAGCGCTACCCCACCTGCAAATGAAAACCAGACCAGTCCAGAAAACAGCAATCAATATCAAGTTATCTACCCTAGGGTTTCATTCCTAAGATATCTATAAACAAGAATATTGCTTACCTTTAGAAGAGGAGCCAAGAAGAGGGGGACATGAGAGAATATGGGGAAATGCAATAAAAGAAAAGGGGTATGCCCACAATCAATGATAAGAAAGAAAAAGAAAAAGAATGAAGGCAAACTAAGTATTTAGTCAAATCAATTTACTTTTAAACCACATATTTAATTAGTTAGGTTTGACCCACGTTTTTTTTTTTTTTAAAAAAAAAAAAAAAGTCCCCAGTGAAGTCGCCAGCTGTTGCACCCCGAAAAATCCGGTTTAAGGATTCCTCAGTTTGACAACGTGAAAAATTTTGAAGCCGCCACCAATATTTATTTTTTTAAGACTAAAACATTGGAAAAAGTCTTTTTGGAAAAGGCGGATGGTCTTTTGAAAACACAGAGATGTAGGTTCGGGGGTCGGTTAGGAATGGGGAAGGTATTAGCACCCCATTCCTCCTTTCTACTGAAAGGGAGCCTCTAATTAAATTGTGTGGTTTTAATGTTTGATTCGAAGAACACCTAGATTTGCTTATTTCATTCTTATTTGAAGATGGATGGGAAATTAATGGAAAACTTATGTAAAGAGGGGGAAAAAGAGAGTTTTTTAGAAAAGAGCTCGACGGGGGTAACGACCCGCTCCTACGTATCTCCCGGTACAATGGAGAACTCAGAGCTACGTAGTTCTGCCTTGGTTTTTGTTTTTTAACTTTTTAGGTGAGTTTTCGAAATAGGACGAGTACTAGCGAGTGATTAAACTAGCTAGGGCTATGGGTAATCACCGCTAAGTACTCAAAAGGAGTCGCTACCGCTAGTCAAACAAACTAAGGTTCTGGGTGACCGTTGGTAACAACTTGTTTTTATTCTCCTTTTGAAAGCTCTTTTTGAAAAGGATTGATTTGTTTGATGACCAAACTAGCAAAGGCTATGGGTGGTCATCGCTTATAGTTCTTTTTGGAGAAAGGACATCGATGTCAATAGCTAGACGAACTACGGTTCTGATTAGCTACTAACAACAATGGGTTTGAAAACATTTTTTGTTTGTTTTGAAAATGGAGGTTTTTTATTGTTGTGAAAGTGAAGATTTTTTGATGTGATGTGCTTGACGAGAACAAGTCTCGCTCCTACGTATCCCAAGTGGGAATCAAAGCAACGTAGTTCTTGGAGCGAGAAAAAGGAAGCCTTGAAGAAGGTGTTTGAACAAGGAAGGAATTTTCATGATCAAACTAGCTAAGGCTATGGGTGATCCTTACTAGTTCACATGGCTTTTGAAAAAGGGAGAGCTTTCATGATCAAACTAGCTAAGGCTATGGGTGATCATTACTTGCTCACATTGTTTTTATGAGTTTGGAATTGATTGAATGCAAATGCAAAAACTGTTTTTAATTATGAATGCAAAGGTTTTTTTTTTAAAAAATTGAAGTTGTTACTAATGAGTGACAAACTTGTTCTTGAACTTGAGTGCTAAGAGTTTTGAAACTGTAGATGTTACTAACGAGTAACAAATTGTTTTTCACATACAGCATGGTTTTGAGGTTTGAAGTGTTGCTATCGAGCAGCAATAAGTCTATGACTTTACAAAGCCTTGGCGAAAATCAAAACAAACAAGTTGTGAACACCAATTCAACACTTTCAAGCACAATGAGCACACAAATAACGAATGCAAAGCATGTAAGTAAATGATGCAAGTAGTTGAATTACTTTCAAGTAATCTTCAACGCTTGGGGCATGCACTAGGCATTAGTGTTGAATCACATTACTAAATCATCAACAAGAGACAAGTAATTAACTATGCAAATGAAACACAAAGGGATTGATTCATTTTGGGTGATCTCCCCTACTTGGGATATGCACTAGGCACAAGCATTTGGATCACATCACCCAATCATCAACAAGAGGTAAGTGATTAAACCTGATGTGATATGCAAATAGTGAAACAAGTGTGAATGCAAGTGAAAATATTTTAATGAGAGGTGAAAGGTAAATGGTAAAAAGTGAATGGTAAAATCTTTTTGTATTTTTGAGTAAAGAGTTAATGAATGAGGTAAAAACTTGTGGTAAGAAGTGAAAAGTAAGAATGAAAATGTTTTTAACTTTTTGGTAATTTTTTTTAAGTGAATAGTAAAGTACATTGGTAAATGGTTAAAAAAAAAAAACACAAATGAGTTGAATCACCTAGAGCAATCCTCCCACTTTAAGCAAAGTGCACTAGGCACTAGTGGGAATCAATTTGCCTATCATCAACAATGAACAATAAGCAAATGAAAATGCAAAGATTAAATAAACACACAAATAAGTTGAATCACCTAGAGCAATCCTCCCACTTTAAGCAAAGTGCACTAGGCACTAGTGGGAATCAACTTGCCTATCATCAACAATGAACAATGAGCAAATGAAAATGCAAAGATTAAATAAACACACAAATAAGTTGAATCACCTAGAGCAATCCTCCCACTTTAAGCAAAGTGCACTAGGCACTAGTGGGAATCAACTTGCCTATCATCAACAATGAACAATAAGCAAATGAAAATGCAAAGATTAAATAAACACACAAATAAGTTGAATCACCTAGAGCAATCCTCCCACCTTAAGCAAAGTGCACTAGGCACTAGTGGGAATCAACTTGCCTATCATCAACAATGAACAATAAGCAAATGAAAATGCAAAGATTAAATAAACACACAAATAAGTTGAATCACATAGAGCAATCCTCCCACTTTAAGCAAAGTGCACTAGGCACTAGTGGGAATCAACTTGCCTATCATCAACAATGAACAATAAGCAAATGAAAATGCAAAGATTAAATAAACACACAAATAAGTTGAATCACCTAGAGCAATCCTCCCACTTTAAGCAAAGTGCACTAGGCACTAGTGGGAATCAACTTGCCTATCATCAACAATGAACAATAAGCAAATGAAAATGCAAAGATTAAATAAACACACAAATAAGTTGAATCACATAGAGCAATCCTCCCACTTTAAGCAAAGTGCACTAGGCACTAGTGGGAATCAACTTGCCTATCATCAACAATGAACAATAAGCAAATGAAAATGCAAAGATTAAATAAACACACAAATAAGTTGAATCACATAGAGCAATCCTCCCACTTTAAGCAAAGTGCACTAGGCACTAGTGGGAATCATATTGCTAAATCATCAAACAACAAAAGTAACATTTAACACTAAAAATGAAATACTAATAACAAGATTAAACATCACTAAACAAAGAACAACAACAAAATCAACTTAGAAATATTTTTAGATCTATAAGCATGTGAACCAAAGGAAACATAGATCCACATTTTATTTAATAAAGAAAATAACAAAATTAACACAAAGCAACATAGATCTATTTTTTTGCCAAGGATTTATATGATTAAGCAAGGAAGCACAACAAAATCATATCAACCCTAATTTTTTCATGATATGCGAAAATGCTAGAGCCCATAGACAACAAATTATTTATGAAATCTAGTGCATAATATGTAAGGATGCAAGAATAACTCCTTCAAGGCCAAGGACCCATCTCAAACACCCAAAGCTCCCTAAGTCTTTGTCAAAATGTTTGAAATGGATCCTCAAAGCAAACAACAATCAAGAAGGAGTTTGGAGTAGAGGAGAAATTATGCAAGAAAATTAAATATGAGGTGCAAAGCTTCAAGGATTACCTCAAAGCTACAATGAAATGAAGAAGGAGATGATAAACTCAAAAACTACTAGCCCTTAGCAATTTGATGATGCAACCTTGAAGAGAATGGAAGGAAAGATGGTGATCTAACAAGAAAAAGGATGATTGATGGTGAAAAATTGAAGGATGAAGGAGAGGTATGGTTAGGTGGCTACGGTTTTGGGGGGTGAGAGAGGGAGAGGAGATGTGCTAGGGTTTTGTGTAGGAGAATGAGAGGCTTATGAGAAGCAAAAAGAGAATGACCTTAGGTGTGGGAATGAGGGAGTATTTATAGGATGAAATTAGGTCTAAGGGTAGTTTAGTCTTTGTGATTTTGATGTGCTCTAGGATTGAGTTTTGATTTTGAATGGAGGGTGGAGATGCATCATCACATGGATTGAGGGTGTTGAAGAAACACAAAAATGTGAGAGATATGGTGAGTGGGGGGCGAAATTTAGAGGAAAGAAAAAGGAAAAGAAAAATGAATTTCTTATTTTAGAAGAGATATTTTATGTGAAGTAGGGTTAAGGGCATTTTGGGGGAGTATTGTTACCAAAGAGGGAACTTTGGGTTTTCTTATGAATAGGTTAGTGTAAGTGAGTGGAGTAATTTACCAAAGAGGGTATAATGGAAGAGTGTGGAAGAAATTGGAGAGAGAGAGAGGGAATTCGTAGGTGGGGGGATAAGAAAAAAAAAAACTTGTTTTTTTGGTATTTTGTCTTATTGAAGACACTTCCCTTTTTTGTTTTTGAAATTGAAATTTTTGAGCATGGGAAATAATGGAAATGCAACTATTGAAAATGTGTCACATGCTTTTGGGCAACATAAAATATTCCCTCTAGTCACCTATGACAATAAAAATTGTCACTTAAAAATTGAGGAATATTTAATGGTCCCTTTTTATTTTTCTATGCACTAAAAATGAAAAAATACATTTTTAATTATTTTGACTAGGGTTTTCTTCCTAAAAAATTGTACAAAAATTATCCTTGATAGAATAAAAATGTACTTTTTGATGATGTGCATTTTTGGCGAGAAAATCATCTTTTGCGAAAAATGACCAAAATGCCCCTTTGATCATTAGAACCCTAATCCTTGTTCAAAATGCATTTTCTTTTCAAGAATTACTTCAAATCTCTAAAATGGCCTTAAAATCTAAAATGTATGCAAGAAATGATTTTTTTTTGCTGAGAAATGTCTCATTTTTTGAAAATGACCAAAATGCCCTTGGTCTTGAAAAACTCTGAAAATGCTATAAAAGGCAATGCAATGCATCCCTAATCCTAAGATGACTTTCAAAACTTTGAAATGCATGAATGATGGTCTTCATGACATTATGAATGAATGCTAAACCTTAACTTACTTATTTTTGTTTGAAAATTAGGGTTTCGACCTAGGCGGACAAAATTAGGGTATGACAGTTCCCTAGCAAGAGTGTGTCGAAGAATGGTAATAAAGTGTTTGGCTACACTGACTCCGACTGGAGTGGAGACAGGAGTGATCGAAAAAGCACAAGTGGGTATGTCTTTATGTATGGATCGACCCCCATCTCTTGGTGCTCGAAGAAGCAAAGTATAGTTGCGTTATCCTCCTGTGAAGCAGAGTATGTAGTTGCTTCCTTTGCAGCATGTCAAACATCATGGCTGAGCATGCTATTGGTCGAAATTGGAGTGCACAGGGTCGAAAGAATGAAGTTGTTGATCGACAATAAGTCTGCGATAGATCTCGCCAAGAACCCTGTTGCACATGGTAGGTCGAAGCACATAGAAACCAGATATCACTTCCTGCGTGATCAAGTCAACAATGAGAAGCTGAATCTGGAATATTGCTGTTCGGAGCTTCAGATAGCTGATGCAATGACCAAGCGATTGCAAAAGGGAAGATTCGAACAACTAAGAAGAATGCTTGGGATGATGTCACTCAGCAATGTGAATTAGGAGGGAATATTGAGACATGCCTTGTAATTCTATTGCCTGTAATTTATAGGTGTGAATAGTAACCTAGTCGAAATGGGCCAGTCGAATGGGCTAGTCGAAATTATGGGTCTGGGCCTGTTTCATTGTATATAAATATAGACGTCAGTAGTGTTGCGCCCGAAAAAGTCCCTGAGGGAATCTTTCTTTGTTTACAACCCTTTTTTAAAAATCAATGAAGTCGCCACCAATATTTTTTTTTATAAGGAAAATATTGAAGAAAATCTTTTTGGAAAGCGGATGGCCTTTTGGAAAACCGGAAGATTTGGGTTCGGGGGTCGGTTAGGTATGGGGAAGGTTTTAGCACCCCACGCCTCCTTTCTACCGAAAGGGAACCTTTAATTAAACGTGTGGTTTTAAGTGCTGATTTGGAAAATACTTAAATTTGCCCTTTTTCGAAGAGAGAAAGAAAAGACTTAATGAAAATTTTATTTTTTGGCGAGAAAGGAGGAAAAAGGGTTTTTAGAAAGAAGTGCTTGACGGGACATGGCCCGCTCCTACGTATCTCCCGGTGCGATGGAGAATTCAAAGCTACGTAGTTCTTGTTTGTCCTGAAAAAGGTTTTTTGTTTTTTAATCTTTTTGGAGTTTTTCGCAAAGGGATTGAGCGTTCGCAGTGACCAAACAACAACGGTTTAGAGTGGTCGCACTACTACCTCTTATGAAAACGAATTATCATTAACGACCAAACGGCAACGGCGCGAGTGATGATTAATGATAATCGGTTTTTATTTTGAGCATTGAAAAGGTTTTCGCAATTGAAGGAGAGCGTTTGTGAGGACCAAACAACAACGGTTTAGAGTGGCCACACTACTAGCTCCCACAGGAATGAAATCATCACCCACAATCAAACGGCAACGGCGCGAGTGATCCTTAGTGATGATTAGTTTTGATTTCGACGTTTGAAAAGATTTGTTTTTGAAAAGTGCCTTCGCTGGTTTTAATTGGAGAGAACGTCGTGATGGAAGGAATTTGCAATTGGATTGATTTTCGTTCGGGGAAACATTTATCCATCGTTGGGAAAAAAAAAAGGTTTGTGAAAAAAGGAAAATAAATAAGTTTATTTAGGGGAAAAGAAACAAAATTTAAAAAAAGAAACAGGGAGGTGCAGTAGTAAAATGGGGGGTGTAAGTAAAAGGAAGGCTGTATTATTAAGATTGGGGTGTAAACAGCAGCCCAGTTCTTATTTTAGTGGGCTGATCCGTTTCAAAGTCGTGGGCTTCAGAGGGGAGGCGTGCGAAGTAAAGCGTGGGGTGTGAATAGAAATCTGAAAAATAAAAAAACGCGAAAAGACGATTCTGCCCCTGCGCCTATACTATAAAATGAAAACCTAATTAGGGAAACCCTAATTCTTCACTTTCCTCTTCTCCGCGGCGCCCCACCCAAAATTTCCTAACCCTAAATTTTTCCTCTCTCTCTCTCTCTCCTTGCCGTCCCCATCTCAAACGCTCCAGAGCCAAAAAAATTTCCCTCTCCTCTCTACGCTACGGATCCGCCTCTCTCACTCTCCTAGCTTCGATCTCTCACTCTCCTCGCCGTCCTAATCTCCCCCTACCCTTTCATCGGTGACGGCGACGGACAACACGGGGAGAGAGAAGGTTTGCGAACGATGGAGGCCGTGGTGGAGGTTTTGGCTTACGATGGTGGTGTTGGGTTCGACGGTGGTGTTTGGGACGGAGACGATCGTGGGTGCGAGTGGTGGTTGTTGGGCGGTTCGGTGGTGTTTGGGGTTGACGCGAAGGTGGTGGAGCGGTGGAGGTTCGTGGGATCGTGACTGTAGGATGGTGGTTCGGTGGTGTGCGATGGTGGCTAAGGGTGGCTGAGAGGTGAGTTCGCGAAGGAGGGAGGCCGTGGTTCGAGGGTTGGTTTCGTGGAGTACGGCGGTGTGGAGAGAGAGGAGGGGTACGGTTTGGCGGTGGCTGGCTGGGCGGATCTGTGACGGTGGTGGTGACGGTTTGTACGTACGGTGGTAGGATCGTGGGTGGTGGTATGGCGTGAGGTGGCCGTAGGGGCGTTTGGGGGCTGATTCGGTTTAGGGGCTGATTCGGTTAGGGGCTGAGGGATTTTGGCTTCGGAGTTGGTGTTTTGCGGCGGCGACGACGGAGGCGCATGGCCAACAGACAGGGACGACCACCGTACGCGGTGGCCGGAGGTAACTTTCTCTACTTCTTTTAGTGCTTTTGCTTTGGTTGCCCCCTTTTTTTGGGTTCTTTGCATCTGAATCTAATAAACCCATTTGGAACAAATTCGAGCTTTATTCCTATAACAACAGCAACTCTAACTACTGTCCATACCTCAAGCTTTTATTTATTTATTTTTTTGTTCTTTGTTAAGTTGATACCTAATCTAAATCTAAATGGAACTATATTTGAAAGAGAAAAGCATGCTCTGTTTCTTATGACCACAACAACAACGGCTCAAACAACATTTTATCTACCTATTTACTGATTTATTTTAAATCGTTTTCAACTAGTATTGTCTCCTTTTTCTTTAAAACACACGACCCTTACAGTTATTACACATTCAGATTCAATGATCATACTAAAAATAAAAGAGTTCCAGCATCTATTTTCTATCTAATAGTTAGAGTAACCAACCTGGATCCCAAGTTTTGTTTCTGAAAGCACTTTCTTTCTGCTAAAAAAAACCACTGCCACTGCTGCTTTTTGGAACAGAATTTTGAATCAAAGAAAAATGTTTCAGTGTTTTGATGGACTGTTTAGTGAGTATCGTTGTCCCCATAACTCAGTTGCTGTGTCTCTATTTATAATGGGTTTCTATGGTGTAGGTGTGGTATGGAGCAGGGGATCAAAGCTCATAGGAGACCAAGCTGTTGGCAGCAGGGGTGGAGCAGCAAGGATGGCAGCAGGGCTGCTGCCACTGCAGCAGTGTTTTTGCAGAAAATGGAAAAAGCCAAGAGGCAAGGAGAAGGGACCTCCAACCCCATTCTCAAATTGCAAACTTGTTGCAACCCCAGCAGGCTGCGCCCTGCTTTTGTTATTTTTGCTGTTTTTCAATTAAATTTTTTTGTAACAAAGAGTTGACTCTCTTTGTACTATTCTAGTTTTTTTTAATTTTTTTGTTTATATATGTAACACAAGGACAGCTAATAATAAAAAAAACTGATTTCATTTTATTACTATTATTTATTATTATTTTTATTTTTATGATAATAAAAGCGGTAAAAACAACGCGCGCCGACGCAACAACTCACACGACTCGAAATGAAGTACAAGCGCCTTAAGACTAGGAACGCGTACGCAATTTGAATACGCGCTTTGAATACGCACGCGCGTACGTTATTAAAACCGATTTTATTTTATCCTCACTTCTCTAAAAAGAAAACGGTAAAAATAAACGCGCACTGACGCAATTACTCACACGATCCGAAACGAAACGCGCGCTCGCGCTATTTATTATTTCATTATTTATTTTTGGATTCTTTTTCCTTTTTTGAAAACAACGAGCGCCAAACAAAATCGTTGCACGAGAGTGCCAAATACACCCGCATTTAGAACGATATGCGAAGCGATAAGATTTTTGAGATTTTTGAAAAACAAGAAAAATACCCATTAAAATTGGGCATTCACAAAAATACAATTTTTCAATTTGGCGGACAAAATTGGGGTATTACAGCTGCCCCTCTTTATTTCACATTTCGCCAAGAAATATGAATTGGCCTTTTCATATTTGTTAGTGAAATGGAAATAAAGATATAGAAATAATACTAATTTTGTCCGCTCCAGAAAAGCTCAAATTTCTTTTTGTTATTTTCCTTTTGGGAACGAGGGTTAACACTTGTCGCATTAACGGGAAAGCAGTAAATTGGGAAAAGCAGTAAATTGGGAAAAGCGGTAAATTGGAAAAAGCGGTAAATTGGAAAAAGCGGTAAATTGGAAAAAGCGGTAAATTGGGAATTCGGAGGCTGCCTAAAAACCTTCTAACGAACTCTTGTCGAGTCCGAGCTTTGGGGGTGGCCTTTTCGAGCGGCCGATCAACATCAGGTCCGGAACTGATTTGATCAATGGATTTACGCTATGCCTTAGGCTGACACAACTAATCCGAAGGACTTAACGAAGTCTGATGGATCCATCGCGCGCTCGTACGCGATGTTGTGATCTGTGGAAGGAGTTTACTAACTCTGTGTTGATGGAGTTTACTAACTCTGTGTTGATGGAGTTTACTAACTCTGTGTTGTGGTGATTTTCTAAAAATGAGATTTTGGGACTCTCTGGTCCGACGTAACTTCTCTCTTGGATGGTGCATGAAATGCATGCACTTGGGTATTTGGGTGCACATGAATGCAATGATTGATTTTGGGCATTTGAAAGTGTAATGCACTACCGTTCGATGCCATGGAGTGACGAATGGTATGGATGATATGAGAATGATGAATGATATGAAGACGTTGTGTTCTTTTTATGTTCCGTCTCCTGTAACTTTTTACTTTTGTTTATTCTGTTTGTTTTCTTTAAGCAGCTTTCTTTTTTCTGCTTATTTGTTTTTGTTTACTCTGTTTGTTTTCTTTAAGCAGCTTTCTTTTTTCTGCTTATTTGTTTTTGTTTACTCTGTTTGTTTTCTTTAAGCAGCTTTCTTTTTTCTGCTTATTTGTTTTTTTTTTTTTGGCACTCTTTTTTTTTTGCTGGTTAAATCGATCTGCCGGACGGAGGCTGTTCCAGGACGATGATCCCGCGAGGATTGCACACTGGTTCGTCACGACTGTTTTTTTTTCGCAATTTTATTCACTTGGGAAATCACTTCTTTCTGTATTTTTTCAAAGATTTCGCAATGATCCTGTAATGCTCTGAATGTGCACATGTTTTGCAATTCGATTTCATCAATCATAAAAGTTATTATTTTGAAAGAAACTGAATAGATGAAAGCAGAGACACGAAAAGCACACATATGAAAGAAAAGTTGGACTTTCATTGATATAGAAATTGGACGTGCGGAAAGTCACGCCAATCGAAAGTACATTGCAATCTTTCTTTTAACCTAAGAAATACAAGAATAAAGGAACAAATCTCGTGATTTCGTCTCTGAAGTAACGGTGCCCACCGTCCATACTCATAATACTGATCACCCCTTTATCAGAACCTTTGGAGCGCTGATTGCCTTTTTCTTTTCTCAAGCCCAAGTTTTCTGGCCCTAATTTTTGCCTGGATCGCCCTTTGCGGGTTTTCAATCCACCGGGCCGCTCTGATTTTGCCTAGGTCGCCCTTTGCGGGTTTTCAACCTAGCGAGCTGATTTTCCTTGGCTTATCTTTCTCTTTTTTCGTCTATTTTTCTAGGCATAATACTTCTTGGCCACATCTGAGTTCACTGGATTTGGGATCTCATCTCCGTCCATGTTTGCCAGAATTAAAGCTCCTCCTGAGAATGCCTTCTTCACCACATAAGGTCCTTCATATTTGGGAGCCCATTTGCCCCTGGAGTCGGTCTGAATCGGCAAGATCTGCTTGAGCACAAGATCTCCTTCTTGGAATTCACGAGGACGGACTTTCTTGTCAAAAGCCCTCCTCATCCTCTGTTGGTACAACTGTCCATGACACATTGCGGCCACTCGTTTTTCATCAATGAGATTCAACTGGTCAAGACGAGACCGAACCCATTCTGCTTCATCAAGTTTTGTCTCCATTAACACCCGCAGGGATGGTATTTCAACCTCAATGGGGAGGACTGCCTCTGACCCGTAAACCAGTGAGTAGGGGGTTGCCCCTGTTGAGGTGCGTACTGAGGTTCTGTAACCATGCAGGGCAAAGGGGAGCATCTCATGCCAATCATTATAGGTCACGACCATCTTCTGTATTATCCGCTTGATGTTCTTGTTGGCTGCCTCAACTGCCCCATTCATCTTTGGACGGTAGGGAGAAGAGTTGTGATGCTGTATCTTGAAGTCTTTACACAAGTCTTTCATTATCCTGCTGTTCAAATTACTACCGTTGTCTGTGATAATCTTGTTTGGAAGGCCGTAGCGGCAAACCAAGTCTTTCTTGATGAACTTAGCAATCACTGAGCTCGTTACATTGGGATAAGAGGCAGCTTCCACCCACTTAGTGAAGTAGTCAATAGCAACCAGGATGAAACGGTGACCATTGGAAGCTTTGGGTTCAATGGGACCAATGATGTCCATGCCCCACATTGAGAATGGCCATGGTGCGCTCAAAACATTCAGAGAAGTTGGAGGTACATGGGTGTGATCTGCATAGATTTGGCATTTATGGCATCTTCTCACAAAACTGTAACAGTCTGATTCCATCTGCAACCAGTAGTATCCGGCTCTCAGGATTTTTCTAGCCATTGCGTGCCCGTTGGAATGAACCCCAAATGAGCCTTCATGAACATCTCGCATAATCTTTACTGATTCTTCTCCTGTTACACACCTGAGGAGTACCAAGTCATGGTTTCTCTTGTAAAGGACGTCTCCACTCAAGAAGAAACCTATTGACAGCCTCCTGAGGGTTCTCTTGTCATTCTCTGTAGCTCCGGGAGGATACTCTCTGTTTGTGATATACTGCTTGATGTCATGGTACCAAGGCTTACTATCTGATCCCTCTTCGACTGCCATACAGTAGTGATAAGCAGGCTGTTCTCTGTGCTGGATTCTGACAGTCGTCAGACTTTTGTCACAGCTGACGTTGAACATAGAGGACAAAGTTGCCAAGGCATCGGCCAACTGATTCTCGCTGCGGGGTATGTGTTGGAAAGTGATTTCCTCAAAGGGCTTGATTAATTCTTGAATGTAGTCACGGTAAGGAATCAAATCAGAATTTCTTGTTTCCCAGTCTCCTTTTACTTGATGGACAACTAGAGCTGAATCTCCGTATACGTCGAGCCTCTTGACTTTCCAATCGAGAGCTGCCTGGATACCCAAGATACACGCTTCATACTCTGCAATATTGTTTGTGACATAGAAGCTTAGTCTAGCGGTGACTGGTATAAAGCGGTTGTCTGGGGAGATCAGCACTGCTCCGATTCCGTGCCCCCACATGTTAGAGGCACCGTCAAACAACATTCTCCACCTTTCATCATCTTGAGACTTCCCTGCGTCAAATAATGCCATAATGTCCTCATCTGGGAACTCACATTTCATTGATTGGTAATCCTCAACCGGTTGATGTGCCAGGTAGTCTGCCAGTGTGCTACCTTTAATCGCCTTCTGGGTTACGTACACGAGGTCATACTCTGACAGAAGCATTTGCCAACGAGCAGTTCTACCTGTGAGCGCGGGTTTTTCAAATATGTACTTGATTGGGTCCATTTTGGACACCAACCAGGTAGTGTGACTCAGCATATATTGTCTCAGTCGATGCGCAGCCCAGGCTAGAGCACAACAAGTCTTCTCCAATGATGAATACCTCGCCTCACAGTCTGTGAACTTCTTGCTTATGTAGTAGATCGTGTGTTCTTTCTTTCCTGACTCATCGTGTTGCCCCAGCACGCAGCCCATAGAATTGTCTAGCACCGTGAGGTATAGGATGAGGGGCCTGCCAGACACAGGTGGCATTAGGACGGGTGGACTTTGAAGATACGCCTTGATTTTCTCAAATGCTTCTTGACATTTATCATTCCACTTCATCTCTTGGTTTTTGCACAGCAGTTTGAAAATTGGTTCGCAAGTTGCAGTCAACTGGAAGATGAATCGAGAGATGTAGTTTAGTCTTCCCAGGAAACCACGAACTTCTTTCTCTGTCTTAGGTGCTGGCATCTCCAGGATTGCTCGTACCTTGTCCGGGTCTACCTCAATTCCCTTCTGGCTGACAATGAAACCCAACAACTTCCCTGACCTAACCCCAAAGGTGCACTTAGCGGGGTTCAACCTAAGTTTGTACTTTCTGAGACGCTCGAACAGCTTCTGTAGGTTAACCACGTGCTCTTCATCAGTCTTTGATTTAGCAATCATGTCATCCACATAGACTTCGATCTCCTTATGCATCATGTCATGGAATAGGGTTACCATCGCTCTTTGGTAGGTTGCCCCGGCATTCCTCAACCCGAAAGGCATGACTTTGTAACAGAAAGTTCCCCAAAGGGTTATGAAGGTGGTTTTCTCCATATCCTCCGGAGCCATTTTGATCTGGTTATAGCCTGAATATCCATCCATGAAGGAGAACATCGAATGCTGAGCAGTACTGTCCACCAAAACGTCAATATGGGGTAGAGGGAAGTCATCTTTAGGGCTTGCTCTGTTCAAGTCACGGTAGTCGACACACATTCGGACCTTCCCATCTTTCTTAGGGACTGGGACAATGTTTGCTACCCACTCAGGATATTTTGCCACAGCTAAGAACCCTGCATCAAACTGTTTCTTGACCTCATCCCTGATTTTCAAAGACATTTCAGGCTTCATCCGCCTTAACTTCTGTTTCACAGGGGGACACTCTGATTTCACTGGCAATTTATGTTCAACAATATCTGTGCTCAACCCTGGCATGTCCCGATATGTCCATGCGAATACGTCAGCGTAGTCGAACAGGAGCTGAATCAACTTTTTGCGCTCTTTATCCTCCATTGCGGTACCAACCTTGATCTCTTTTCTGTCTTCCTCAGTACCCAAATTGACCATTTCTGTAGACTCCTCATGGGGTTCGATGACCTTTTCTTCTTGTTCTACCATTCTCATGATTTCTGGAGGAGTATCCCAATCATTCTCAACGTCTTCCTCGGCTTGATTAACCGGGTAATCAAAATCACAGTATGAGTTATGGGCATTATTATTTTCAGAGTTTATTTTCGATCTGCATTAGAATGGAGCGGCGAATAAAAATAAAGAAAAAGCAACACAGATAAAAGATGAAGACAGAAATTTTATTGAAAATTCAAAATAACACTTTATTGATTGATGATTTTCGACGAAAACATGTGTGCCCGAATGAAATATCCCAAGGCCTTGGGCAGAGCCGAGGGATCTGCATTACAATGATAATTACTTTAAATTGGAAAATACGGGGAAATCCATGATCTCCCAGTTTTGCAGCTTCTCTCCAACCGCACAGCAGCGCACCAGACCTTCAGCACGGCCACTTGAGCTTGATCCTTCTTCAACCATATTAACCTGGTCAGGGTTCAGCATACCAGCACTCCGGAAGTTGTCCTTAAGATTAGCGATGACTATTCTCTCCTGATTGGGTGCCTTTCCTCTGAGTTTGGCCAGCCATTTCTCCCTCCAGTCAGATGTCAGCCTCTCCCGATCAGCAAGACTTGGGATGTACCCAACACCGAACCTCTCAATATTACCCCTCAACTGGATAGGCATTACAATTCCTTGAGCAGCTTTTCCTAAGCCCTTACCAATCTGATACCCATGTCCCAGCATCACCTTTGCAGTCATCATGTCAGCCCTGGACCACTTAGGCTTCCACCGAGGCTCCCCTTCGACGAAGACAGCGTTTGAAATCTCCAATCCCTGGAAAGCAGTCTCAAAGGACTCTTCTGCTGCTTCCACATAATGTTCAGGTGGTGATCGATTTATCAATATTTCTTCCTCTCCGGAGATCACTATCAGCTTTCCCCTAGCCACAAACTTGAGTTTCTGATGGAGCGAGGATGGCACTGCCCCAGCCGCATGTATCCAGGGACGTCCTAGCAGGCAACTGTAGGATGAATTGATGTCCATCACTTGAAAGACGACATAAAATACTTCAGGGCCTACCTGCAGCGGCATTTCCACTTCTCCAAAAACTTCCTTCACTGACCCATCAAACGCCCTGACCAAGGTGGAGCTCGGTTTCAGATATGAACAATCTGCATCCAGCTTATCCATTGTAGACTTAGGCAGCACGTTCAAGGATGAACCGTTATCAATAAGCACCCTGGCAAGTATATGGTCTCCACACTTGACTGAGATGTGAAGAGCTTGATTATGACTCTTTCCTGCCGGAGGCAGCTCAGTGTCTGAGAAGGTCAAGTAATTGGAGGCTACAATGCTGCCAACAATACCATCAAGCTGGTTTACTGTAATGTCATGAGAGACGTGAGCTTCATTCAGGACCTTTAGCAGTGCAGCACGATGTGCCTCTGAACTAAGCAGCAAAGAGAGCATTGAGATCTTGGATGGGGTTTGATTCAGCTGGTCTACCACCTGATACTCACTCTGTCTCATTACCCTCAGGAATTCTTGAGCTTCTTTGTCCGACACATCCCTGACTTCTACAGCTTCCTTGTCTTTTCCCTTACGGGCCCTTTCTTCAGTTCCCTTGGATTGCTCTCTTCTAAGGTTTTCAGGAGTATACAACCTTCCACTCCTTGTGATACAACTACCTCCAGCAATGTTTGTTATATCCAGAGTGCCTTTAGGGACCTCCGCTTGCATTTGCACATTGCAGCTCCATGGAGTCATCCTAGTCTCCCCACTAGGGGCAGCAGCAGGTACTGGAATAACAACAGTCGAGGGTCTCGTCACAGCTAGGCTGGAATTCAGATTGCAGGGAATTTCAATTGGTCTCCTGAAGCCTCCATTGCCTGATTGCAAGGTAAATACACCTTCTTCTCTCTCCTGGATTCCCACTTGGACCAGGTGTCTGTCTAAGAGATCTTGGAGAATTAGTTTAAAGCCTTCACATGCCCCAATGCAGCGAGGATTATCACAGGTGTCTTTCCTAGCACAACCTTCTTTGATGATACCAAAACGGCATAGTTCAGCATGGATAAAATTCAAAGGCATCTGAATGCAGTCAACTTTTCTAACCAAACACTGACCCTCCTGATGGCCAACGGCATTAATAGCAGACCCCCCATGCCCTGGCAACGGATTGGTGGCTACATTGGGTTGTTGAAATGATATGCTTTTCTTATCAAGTAATTCTTGCACCACGTATTTGAACGCTTTACAATCCTCCACCACATGACCTACTGCCCCAGAATGAAAGGCGCAGGTGGCATTTGCGTTGTACCCTCTGGGATAGGGAGGCTGATATGGCTTCATTTGACGAGTACTGATTATTTTGTTGGTGATGAGATAATTAAACAAGTCCGTGTAGGACATAGGAATGGGATCAAAGACAGCAGGCTTCCTTTCATTATAGTTCCGGTACTGATAATTTGATTGAAAAGGCTGTGCCAGCGGTGCCTGAGGAGGAACCGAAATAGCTTGCGATGGATTGCTGTGCGACGGACCACTGGCTCCAATGACTGCATTAGTTTCACCTTCTTTCTTCTTATGAGACCCAAAAAATGGCTTCTTTTGACTGGCAGGAGGCGTCGGGCTATGAGCTATTCTTCCGCTGCGCATACCATTCTCTACTCTTTCCCCTGTGACCACCATCTCAGAGAAGTTTGAGGCTACGCTGCCAACCAACCTATCATAATACACCGCAGGAAGGGTTTCCATAAACATGTGGACCATTTCTTTGTCCAGCAGAGGGGGTTTTACTTGAGCCGCAAGGTTCCGCCATCTCTGAGCATACTCTTTGAACGACTCGTTATCCCTCTTAGACATGCATTGTAGCTGAGTTCTATCTGGAGCCAAATCATTGTTATACTGGTATTGACGCATGAAGGCATCCGCCATGTCTTTCCAGCAACGGATATTAGTTGGCTCTAACTGCATGTACCAGTCAAGGGGAGCTCCAGCTAAACTTTCTTGGAAGCAATGCATCATTAAGTTATCATCGCGGGCATAGGCAGTCATCTTTCGGCAATACATTGTCACATGGCTGACTGGGCAAGTTGTCCCTCTGTATTTGTCAAAAGTTGGTGCTTTGAACTTGAGCGGCAGGACTAGATCAGGAACCAAGCACAACTCATGGGCATTCCTGGCTCGGGAACCTGCCCCTTCAACAGCTCTTAACCTTTCTTCCAGCATCTGATACTGACTTCTAGCTTCGGCAGGGTAATTCTGTGGGAAAACGCCGGCACCATAGTGAGGGTTATTCATCGACGCCACGACCGGGGTCATGTGTCGGTGAGCAATATTCTGAGGGACTGGGCCCTGCACGTGTGGATGAACCATTATTGGTGAACTGAAACCCGCCGGAGTTCCTGGAGCAATAACAGGAATTGGGATCTGAATTTGGGCTTGATGCGTCCCTGTCCCAACTTCATTCACAATTGTATTAGGCTGAGCGTGCCCCGTGGTTCCCGAAGGATCTCTTCCAGGGTTTGCATCAGCAGTAGGAGGCGTATAGCCCAGTGGGAGACCATAGGGAGGCCATTGCGCAGCTTGAAGGGTTTGAGAGATCCCGGACCCAGGAAGGGGAGGAGGATTGTTCGTCCCAGCGACAGCAGCTTCAGTTGTGCCAACATCTCTTAAGGCACTTAGCACTCTTATGACCTCCGCCATTTGAGCCTTTAGGACTTCCATCTCAGCTTGAATGACTTGATTCCCCTGATTCTGATCATGCTGACCCTGACCATTAGGATCCGGACCTCCTGGAATTCCGTCATCCTGATGTGGCTGCGGATCGTTCTGATCATGGTTGGCTTGATCGTTTTCCATGCTTCTTGCTTGCAGACGCGTCCAATAGCGATGATTAACCAGCTTGCCTAATTCTCTGTTGACGGAACACACTTATGAACACAAGAACGAATAAATGAATGCAATGCGAATGAATGCGTGTTTAGTTTTTCTTGCCGAGAATCGCAGCGTATTATGTCTTGTCATAGATACGCAGGTAAATCTTTGATTATTTTTGTTATATCACTTTCTTTGGATCATACTGAAATTGGAATCTGGAAGCGAAACGGGTGTATTTAAACAAAATACTTCAAAATCTGAGTACGACATTCTGATACAATGATTGAAAAAGGTACAATAAAACAAAATGGAAAATTACAATAAAGAAGCTCAAATACAAAGAGCTTTGATATTTCCGCTCCTTTTCCTCTTGTTGTTGGTAGAGGTACTTCCGGCTTTTCCTTTGGCTTCCTCAACTAGGGCTCTGCAGTACTCCACAAATTTGTACACCTCAAGCGGGGTGTTGAGGGGATACATCTCAGTTTCAGCTTTTCTTAATCTCCTGGGCATATCCGCAAGAGCCTGGTTGACCAATTCTGATAGCTTGGAGAACCTACCCTTCCAGTGTTGAACCTCATCCCTCAGCTCAATGATGACTGCCTGCTCTTCAATCCTACCGAGCAGCTCAACATAGCGATGCTCCCAATACTGACTTTCATCCCTCACTTGCCGGTACGCATCACTGATGTGACAAAGACGCTCCTTCAACTCATCAGAATCCTCTTGCTCTGCTCTTAGGGCCCGCTGATATTCCCTGAGGATGTTCTCAAAAGAGTCTCTCTCTTGCACAACACTGTCTAACTTACTTTCCCATTCAGCTTGTAACATGCGGGATTCTCTTTTTGACTTGGCAAGCAAGCTTTTCGCAGTTCTCTCTTCCATTTTTGCTTCATCCCACAATTCTTTCCACTGATTGGCTTCTTCCAGGGCTTTCTTCTCTTTCAAGCTTCGCCTCTTGATTTCCTCCTTGGCTCCTTGCAGATACCTTTGAACTTCTAACTTGCTCTCCTCTTCCCCTTTTAGTTTCTGACTGAACTTCTCAATGGTAGCAGACTTCAGGGCATTTTCTTCTTTCAACCTTTTGTTCTTTAGAGCCATCTTCTCTATCTCAGCTTGCAAAGATTTCTTCTCTTCCTCTGCCTTCATCAGAGCCAACTTAAATTCGCCTAATTCTTCGACAACAGGGGCACTGGCGTCTACTACTTCCCTCTCGACTTGCAACTCTTTTTGGTAAGGCAGTTGAACATTCTGGATCCTTTTTCCGAGCCACTGAGCGAAGGTGATACCACTAGTCCTCTGAGCGAGCTCTACTTTTCCCATGCGAACCACCGTACTCCAGGCTTGCAAGACCTTTCTAAGCAAACTGTCATCTTTTGGTCCTCCTTCATAGATGTAAAGCGGGAATATCATCTCTTCAGTAGGCGAATTCCTCATCGGATACCCTAATTGCCTCAGAGTCAGAGACGGGTTGTAGTTGATGCATCCCTTAGTGCCCATTAGCGGGACATTTTGGAAACCACCACAGCGGAAGACTACCTTAGGCCTATCTTCCCAGCAAGATGAGAGATACCAACGGATTGAGTGCTCATCTAGACCCCCTAGAAACTGGATCCACTGTTGAATGCTCATAGCTTTCACCTCACAAGTTACAGCGTAACTAATCAACTTTTCCACTCGTGTTGGGTTTGTGAAGGCATGAATGAGAAGCCACGCATACAACAGGTGAGAAGAGCAAGAGATTTTCTTCCTTCTCAAGTCACAATGATGAGTGAAAGCAGAATAAGTGTCAGCAAGGATGGCGGGAATTGGATTAATGGGGCTCTTCCTGTTCTGAAAAGCTAGGAAAATACCAATAACGGTCACATCCACATACCTCTCAATCTGCGGAAAGAGAACAACCCCAAAAATTGTTAAGGCCAAAACTCGCTTGAAGACAACCCAATTTTTACTTCTAGCATAGGCTCCCATTAAACCTTCGAGGTAGCTCTGCGGGAAACCTATCACATTGTTTCTCTTCTGCTTTTGGAGCTTCAGATCCTCTACACTCACTTGCAATAATGCAGCGAACCCCTCATCTGTGTAGTACTGTTCTTGATACCGGTAGGGGACAGCTTCTGTCTGAGTGAAACCCAAAATCTGCTGATATTCCTCCAATGTGGGGGCCATTTGAAAATTTTTGAAAAGAAAGCACCTGATTTCTGGGTCATAGAATCTACTCAAAGCCGCGATAGCCTCAGTCTGCACCTCTAGCAACAACAACTTCCGGAGGTTCCCATAAGCATTGTCAAACGATCCCCTTTCAATAGGTCCCATCAGGTCAACACATTTTTTCAGACTAGTCACATCTACCTTGTTTACAACGGGGTACCTTGGAGTATACACCGTTTCCCTTCTAGATTCCATGCCGTATCTATGACAAAAATTTCTCATTACTTGGGGTTCTCGGCAAGCAAACCATGATGAAATGCAAAGATGCATGCGAAAATTATCGAAAATGTATGTTTTATGCAAAGGATGATGTGTAAATGATGATGATGTTCTATGTCTATGTAACTCAAAGACCAGTCCTTATTGGCAGTGATTCAAGTTTTTTTTTTGGAAAATGCGGGTCGTACGTTATTTCATATGGACCGGTATGAGAAAGGCTACAGCGGTAACTCTTTCACTCCCTCTTTTTTTTTTTAAAATAAAGTGGTTCATATGTCACTTCGTACAGACCGGCGAAAGAAAGGTTACAACGGCAACTCTTTCTCTATTTTCTCTTTTTTCGAAAAATCTCCTTTTCTTTTTGAAAACGTGCCTAGTTTACAATGCAGCACACAATTTGGAAAGCCCTTGTGACCTAAAAAGGGGTGAGACCTACGATCTAGGGCAATTTAAAGGGTAACCCTCCCATGTGGCTCTATTCACTCCCTCGCAAAGGCTACCAGAGCTAAATCTCTTTTATGATAACACCCACAACGATGGAATGCCATCTGGTGTGAGGTACCATAAAGAGCATACTCTGGCTGAAACTTTCGTGAGAGCAGAAGGACATCGGTCCAATTGGCAGTCACTACTCGTTTCCACTCTCCTAGGTGTTTTTCAGACCTTGGGTTTTAGGCCTCTCTCAAAGCTCATAATCATAAGGGGGTGAGTGTGTGTAGCGGGGACATACCGCCTAAAACTACCCACATATACCCCACCTGCGAAGGAAAACCCAGAACAGTCCAAACAATAGCAAGTGATAACATGTTGTCTACCTAGGGTTCAATATCAAATTAGCTAGCCTAGGGTTTCAACAATAATCAAGTGCTTTGCTTTCCTCGGGAAAGGGAGCCGAGAAGAGGGGAACATAACAAGATGGGGGGAAATGCATTAGGGTACTAAGCACATAAGCAAAGACGAGGAAAAATAAACATGGAAGGAGAGAAAACAAATGCACATGCATACAACATGATAAGAAGAACAAACCGAAAAGGGATAGAAGCAAACAAAGTATCCAAATCGCATCGATAGCACACTAAACCACACATTTAATTAGTTAGGCTTGACCCACTTAAAAAAGAAAAGTCCCCGGTGAAGTCGCCAGCTGTTGGGCCCGAAAAAGTCCCCGAGGGAATCTTTCTTCGTTTACAACTTTTTTAAAAAAAACAATGAAGTCGCCACCAATATTTTTTTTTATAAGGAAAATATTGAAGAAAATCTTTTTGGAAAGCGGATGGCCTTTTGGAAAACCGGAAGATTTGGGTTCGGGGGTCGGTTAGGTATGGGGAAGGTTTTAGCACCCCACGCCTCCTTTCTACCGAAAGGGAACCTTTAATTAAACGTGTGGTTTTAAGTGCTGATTTGGAAAATACTTAAATTTGCCCTTTTTCGAAGAGAGAAAGAAAAGACTTAATGAAAATTTTATTTTTTGGCGAGAAAGGAGGAAAAAGGGTTTTTAGAAAGAAGTGCTTGACGGGACATGGCCCGCTCCTACGTATCTCCCGGTGCGATGGAGAATTCAAAGCTACGTAGTTCTTGTTTGTCCTGAAAAAGGTTTTTTGTTTTTTAATCTTTTTGGAGTTTTTCGCAAAGGGATTGAGCGTTCGCAGTGACCAAACAACAACGGTTTAGAGTGGTCGCACTACTACCTCTTATGAAAACGAATTATCATTAACGACCAAACGGCAACGGCGCGAGTGATGATTAATGATAATCGGTTTTTATTTTGAGCATTGAAAAGGTTTTCGCAATTGAAGGAGAGCGTTTGTGAGGACCAAACAACAACGGTTTAGAGTGGCCACACTACTAGCTCCCACAGGAATGAAATCATCACCCACAATCAAACGGCAACGGCGCGAGTGATCCTTAGTGATGATTAGTTTTGATTTCGACGTTTGAAAAGATTTGTTTTTGAAAAGTGCCTTCGCTGGTTTTAATTGGAGAGAACGTCGTGATGGAAGGAATTTGCAATTGGATTGATTTTCGTTCGGGGAAACATTTATCCATCGTTGGGAAAAAAAAAAAGGTTTGTGAAAAAAGGAAAATAAATAAGTTTATTTAGGGGAAAAGAAACAAAATTTAAAAAAAGAAACAGGGAGGTGCAGTAGTAAAATGGGGGGTGTAAGTAAAAGGAAGGCTGTATTATTAAGATTGGGGTGTAAACAGCAGCCCAGTTCTTATTTTAGTGGGCTGATCCGTTTCAAAGTCGTGGGCTTCAGAGGGGAGGCGTGCGAAGTAAAGCGTGGGGTGTGAATAGAAATCTGAAAAATAAAAAAACGCGAAAAGACGATTCTGCCCCTGCGCCTATACTATAAAATGAAAACCTAATTAGGGAAACCCTAATTCTTCACTTTCCTCTTCTCCGCGGCGCCCCACCCAAAATTTCCTAACCCTAAATTTTTCCTCTCTCTCTCTCTCCTTGCCGTCCCCATCTCAAACGCTCCAGAGCCAAAAAAATTTCCCTCTCCTCTCTACGCTACGGATCCGCCTCTCTCACTCTCCTAGCTTCGATCTCTCACTCTCCTCGCCGTCCTAATCTCCCCCTACCCTTTCATCGGTGACGGCGACGGACAACACGGGGAGAGAGAAGGTTTGCGAACGATGGAGGCCGTGGTGGAGGTTTTGGCTTACGATGGTGGTGTTGGGTTCGACGGTGGTGTTTGGGACGGAGACGATCGTGGGTGCGAGTGGTGGTTGTTGGGCGGTTCGGTGGTGTTTGGGGTTGACGCGAAGGTGGTGGAGCGGTGGAGGTTCGTGGGATCGTGACTGTAGGATGGTGGTTCGGTGGTGTGCGATGGTGGCTAAGGGTGGCTGAGAGGTGAGTTCGCGAAGGAGGGAGGCCGTGGTTCGAGGGTTGGTTTCGTGGAGTACGGCGGTGTGGAGAGAGAGGAGGGGTACGGTTTGGCGGTGGCTGGCTGGGCGGATCTGTGACGGTGGTGGTGACGGTTTGTACGTACGGTGGTAGGATCGTGGGTGGTGGTATGGCGTGAGGTGGCCGTAGGGGCGTTTGGGGGCTGATTCGGTTTAGGGGCTGATTCGGTTAGGGGCTGAGGGATTTTGGCTTCGGAGTTGGTGTTTTGCGGCGGCGACGACGGAGGCGCATGGCCAACAGACAGGGACGACCACCGTACGCGGTGGCCGGAGGTAACTTTCTCTACTTCTTTTAGTGCTTTTGCTTTGGTTGCCCCCTTTTTTTGGGTTCTTTGCATCTGAATCTAATAAACCCATTTGGAACAAATTCGAGCTTTATTCCTATAACAACAGCAACTCTAACTACTGTCCATACCTCAAGCTTTTATTTATTTATTTTTTTGTTCTTTGTTAAGTTGATACCTAATCTAAATCTAAATGGAACTATATTTGAAAGAGAAAAGCATGCTCTGTTTCTTATGACCACAACAACAACGGCTCAAACAACATTTTATCTACCTATTTACTGATTTATTTTAAATCGTTTTCAACTAGTATTGTCTCCTTTTTCTTTAAAACACACGACCCTTACAGTTATTACACATTCAGATTCAATGATCATACTAAAAATAAAAGAGTTCCAGCATCTATTTTCTATCTAATAGTTAGAGTAACCAACCTGGATCCCAAGTTTTGTTTCTGAAAGCACTTTCTTTCTGCTAAAAAAAACCACTGCCACTGCTGCTTTTTGGAACAGAATTTTGAATCAAAGAAAAATGTTTCAGTGTTTTGATGGACTGTTTAGTGAGTATCGTTGTCCCCATAACTCAGTTGCTGTGTCTCTATTTATAATGGGTTTCTATGGTGTAGGTGTGGTATGGAGCAGGGGATCAAAGCTCATAGGAGACCAAGCTGTTGGCAGCAGGGGTGGAGCAGCAAGGATGGCAGCAGGGCTGCTGCCACTGCAGCAGTGTTTTTGCAGAAAATGGAAAAAGCCAAGAGGCAAGGAGAAGGGACCTCCAACCCCATTCTCAAATTGCAAACTTGTTGCAACCCCAGCAGGCTGCGCCCTGCTTTTGTTATTTTTGCTGTTTTTCAATTAAATTTTTTTGTAACAAAGAGTTGACTCTCTTTGTACTATTCTAGTTTTTTTTAATTTTTTTGTTTATATATGTAACACAAGGACAGCTAATAATAAAAAAAACTGATTTCATTTTATTACTATTATTTATTATTATTTTTATTTTTATGATAATAAAAGCGGTAAAAACAACGCGCGCCGACGCAACAACTCACACGACTCGAAATGAAGTACAAGCGCCTTAAGACTAGGAACGCGTACGCAATTTGAATACGCGCTTTGAATACGCACGCGCGTACGTTATTAAAACCGATTTTATTTTATCCTCACTTCTCTAAAAAGAAAACGGTAAAAATAAACGCGCACTGACGCAATTACTCACACGATCCGAAACGAAACGCGCGCTCGCGCTATTTATTATTTCATTATTTATTTTTGGATTCTTTTTCCTTTTTTGAAAACAACGAGCGCCAAACAAAATCGTTGCACGAGAGTGCCAAATACACCCGCATTTAGAACGATATGCGAAGCGATAAGATTTTTGAGATTTTTGAAAAACAAGAAAAATACCCATTAAAATTGGGCATTCACAAAAATACAATTTTTCAATTTGGCGGACAAAATTGGGGTATTACAAGTAGCATGTAATTTAAAAAACCTACTTTTATGATGGGTATCTCCAGTTAGCGCCGCCACTTCCTTTTCTTGTCCCTTTCACGTGTTTATCCCCAACAGTCACGATGGGTATCTCCAGTTAGGGCATTGAAATTCACTAATATGCCATACATCTCTGACGTACTAGTTGCACTACTCCCCGGTGTTTCAGGCTTTCAGACTCGGCAGGAAACTCGGTGGTGTGAAAACTATGAAACAACTCTCTAGCATCATGTGCTTGCCAGCTAAAACTGTTGGAAGTTCCAGATTCACTGCACTCACGTCACACACACACACGAGAGAGAGAGAGAGAGAATAACAGAATTCTGTTAGAGTGAAAAATGTAAAATGTATTATTATGTATTGATGCATTGCATCACAGAGTTACTTATATAGACAATATATGACTCATGTTGAGTCAGCAACTAATGGAAAGCATAGAATCAAATCTAAGGGGATACTTCGACACCATCCACTTCGACAAGCAGGCTGAGGGTCGAACTAGCCTAGTCGATATCTCAGTAGAACTAGCTTACTTATTTAACACACCCCCTTAAGCTAGTCATTAACACAAATAAACAACAACGAAATGTGATAGAGTTTGTCTAAACAAATTTATTACAATCAATCACATTTAGCATGCTCCTTAGCCTTTTGAATGTCCCTGCCTTCACTGCCTTGGTGAACAAATCAGTTGCCTGCATATCTGATCTACAGTAGCTCAGCTTCAACCTTCCTTTTGTGACTTGGTCTCTTAAGAAATGATAGCGAGTGTCAATGTGCTTCGACCGTCCATGTGCCACTGGATGTTTCGCCAAGCTAATTGCAGACTTGTTATCGACATATAACTCCACAGCACCTTCCTTCTTGATCATTAGCTCTTGCATCAAATTGTCTAGCCAGATTGCTTGACATGCTCCCATTGAAGCAGCAATGTACTCAGCTTCCCATGATGACAATGCCACCACTGATTCCTTCTTCGAACTCCATGAGATGGGATCTGCACCAAGCAAAAACACAGAACCAGCAGTGCTCTTTCGATCAGATTTGTCACATCCCCAATCAGCATCAGTGAAGCCATAGAGACATTTCTCATTGTCTCCGCATTTACTAGGCAACAGAATTCCATATTCCACAGTGCCTTTGACATATCTTAGTATTCTTTTAGCACCAGCTAGGTGCGATGTTCTAGGCCTGTCCATAACTCTACTAATCAGACCAACACTTAAGCTAAGGTCAGGTCTGGTGTTGCAGAGATATCTCAGTGCCCCAACCACCTGTCGAAACTCAGTTGCATCCACTTCTGGTTCATCAGCATCTTTGTCGAGCCATAGGCCTACCTCTACTGGTGTTTCGACGCTGTTGCAGTGTTGCATATTGAACCTGTGTAGTATATCAGAAGCATACTTCTTCTGTGATAGCAGCATTCCTTCACTAGTACTTCGAACTTCAATCCCTAGGAAATAGGAGATCTCTCCTAGGTCAGCCATTTCGAAAGTATTCATCATTCTCTTCTTGAATTCTGCCACTTTATTTTCATTGTTACCCGTAACCAATAAATCATCAACATAGAGGCATAGGATTATCACATCACCACCATCTGACTTCACATACACCCCATGCTCAGAAACACATTTCATATACCCCATGTTGATCAAGCTCTTGTCTATCTTCTTGTTCCAAGCTCGTGGAGCTTGTTTTAGGCCATACAATGCCTTTCTCAATCTCACTTCTTTGTCGAATAAAACCTGCTGGTTGTTCGACATACACCTCCTCTTCTAATTCTCCATTTAAGAAGGCAGATTTTACATGAAGTTGATGTATCTTCTACCCCTGCATACTAGCATGAGCTACCACAGCTCTCACAGTTTCAAGTCTTGCAACAGGTGCAAAGACTTCTTCGTAGTCGACACCATACCTTTGTAGGAATCCTCTAGCAACCAATCTTGCTTTGTACTTCACTACTTCACCTTTAGGATTTACTTTCACTTTGTATATCCATTTCACACCTATTGCTTTCATTCCTTTGGGCAATTCGACCAATTCCCAAGTTATGTTCTTCTCTATAGATCTAATCTCCTCTTTCATGGCTTCCATCCACTTCGAATTTTGCATTGCTTCCTGCCAAGTTACTGGTTCTGTCTCAGCAAGAAGTGCAAAGTGCACTATATCACCTTCGTCATTGACTGCACTATCAGTCATCACCTCACAATCACTTAGCCTTGCAGGAGCCTGTCTTTGTCGAAGAGATCTTCTCAGTATCTCTCGACTGCCTTCTCCACTATTATTTTCATCGACAATCTCAGGTTCACCCTCAACTTCTAATTCTTCGACACCATCAGGCACGTCGAATAAATTCTGTTCGACAGCAATCGAACTTTCTCCCTTGTCACTCCACTCCCATGTCTTCCCCTCATCAAACACCACATCTCGACCTATCACAATTTTATTATTCACAGGATTCACCAATTTGTAACCCCCAGTCGAATGATAGCCTATCATAACCATCACTTCTCCTTTGTCATCTAACTTCGTTCTCTGCTGATTAGTCACGTGTCGAAAACAAACAGATCAAAATACTCTGAAGTGCGACACGTTTGGCTTGACACCTGTCCAAGCCTCCTCAGGGGTGATGTTTTCCAATCTCTTAGTTGGACTTCGATTAATGATATATGCCGCAGTACTAACTGCCTCTCCCCACCATCTCTTAGGCATATTCTTGCTCTTTAACATGCTTCTCACCATATTAAGCAATGTCCTATTTTTTCTCTCAGCCACTCCATTATACTGAGGAGTGTATGGAGGTGTGATCTCATGTGTTATTCCTTCAACTTCACAGAACTCATTAAACTCAATATTCACATACTCTCCACCACCATCAGTTCTTAGCACTTCGACAGTCTGTCCATATTGTTTTTCGACTAGGACTTTGAATTTTTTGAATACTCCCAACACATCACTCTTCCTCCTAATCAAATAAATCCAAATTCCTAGTGAATTCATCAATAAATGTAACAAAATACTTGTTACCTGCAGGAGTTTCATGCACTATGGGGCCACACATATCTGAGAAAATCACCTGCAGCTTCCTCTTTGCTCTACTGGGCACACTTGGATTGAAGGAACCCCTAGGCATCTTGCTCTCCACACACTCTGCACATACATCTTTTGGAACATGGATATGAGGCAGACCTTTCACTACTGTCTTGCTCTGCATCCTGTTCAAATCACCAAAATTCAAGTGTCCTTATCTGAAATGCCATAGCCACTCTTCCTTGTCGACTGTTGTGGCTAAGCACTACTGCATCGGCACACCTAATTCGATCTTAAATGTCCTGTTCTTGGAGAGAGTTGCCTTTATCAACAGCCTCTATTCAGTGCCATACACCTTCATAACATTGTCTTCCAGCACCATCCTATATTCCTTCTCCAATAGCTGTCCAATACTCAGCAAATTGCTCTTCATCCCTGGCACATACAGTACACCAGAAATGAAGCACAGTGAACCATCCTTCTTTCTTATCATTACTCTCCCCACACCTTCCACCTTCATGGTTCTATCATCAGCAAACCTCACTCTGCTCTTGATCGAAAAGTCAAGTTCGACAAACCAGTCTCTCCTCCCTGTCAAGTGTGTCGAACAGCCCGTGTCTAGGAACCAATGCTCACCACTCTCACCTTCCTCCTTAGTTGTCACCATTTGCACTATTTCATCACTGCTCTCTGTCTCCTCAATTGCCATCAACAGAGATTCCTCCTTCTCTTCCTCTTCTTCAGCCGTTTTAGCATCATTGCCATTAACATTGCCGTAGCACTTGTCATACCCTAATTCTGGTTGAGCCACGTATCATTTTAAGCTCGCGCGCGCAATATTATTTTGATGCTTCATTTTTATTTTATGAGCCTATTGTTATTGGCATAAAATACAACATAAACAAATTAAAAGTGTAAATATCTTTTCTTTTTGAAGCTGAACAATAACAAATATCCTTTTATTGAATAATCAGTTTTCTTTTACACATAAACAAAAAAAAGCGAAAAGAAGCAAATAGTACAGTTTTTTTAAAAAAATATAATACTAAATTCAAAAAAAGAAGGAAAAGGGCGCAGCTTGCAGCTGCCCCATCTAGGGTTAGGGTTGTCATTTTTCTTTCCTTGATGCTGTCCTTTGTGCCACCCATAGCCAGCCAGCTGCTGTCCTTGATCCTTATCCAATTGCCGTCCATTTGATTCCTCCTCAAAGATGCTGTCCTTCTGATGCCATTTTTTTTGCCCTAATTGCTGACTGTCCTTTGACTCCTCAGCACCACACCAACCTGCCTATAAATACCAAACAATGACACAGTGAGGGGACAGAAAAAAAACGCACTCAGTCACTGAATATACCCACAGAGAAACCCAATTTAACAGAAATCAGAGCCAAATTAGGGTTTTATACTAAAACCCTAAATCTTCAAGCATCTGAAACCCTAATTGCAGACAAAAAGCAGAACAACCCAGAAAAGATAAAGGTAAACAGAAGCTGAGGAAGGGAAGGATAGCAGTAACAGATCCTCTGTTTCGAATTCTTGGAAATCTAGGTCGATTTTCAAACTCTTTTTTACTCAATGTTGCACAGTTTACTTATATGATGTGATTTGGTGAATTGGTTGTCATAGAAATAGCAAAAAAGTTTTCTCTGTTTTTTTGAAATATTTCCAGAATAAAATGTAAGATTAGGAAAGAAAAAGAGAAGAAAAAGGGAAGTTTGTACCTTCGGCCACCGTTTACGGTGGCCACCGCCGTGGCCTCACCGTGAGCCGCCGTGAGCCACCGTGAGCCATCACCCCTCACACCACATCACAAAACCGTAGCCAAGGTACCACCGAACCATCACCACCATAGCTCCACCACAACCACCGTCGAACCCAGCACCACTGTCGTCACCACCGTAGCCCCCACCACACCTAACCCTACACCTTCGCGAACCATCAAACGCCTCTCACACCGTTTCACAGTCAACAACCACAGTAACCACCACCGCCTCGCACCAAAAACTTCCCCAACCGACGCCATCGCAAGTCAAAACACCCCCCGGTGGCCGGCGTTCGCAAGTTTTCCCTCTCCCCATTTTTTTTGCTATCACCGTTAAAGGAGAGAGAGAGATTCGGATGGTGAGGAGAAGAGAAAGTGGGGGGACGACGGGAGGGTGTAGGGGACGGCGGTGAGGAGAAGGGGACTAGGGTTAGAGAAGGAGGGTGAGAGAGCGGTTGTGAAGGGAGAGGAAAGTGAGGCGCGATGGAGAGAAAGAGAGAAAGGGGAGACGCGGCGGTAAGAAAAAAATGAAATTAGGGATAGAGAGAGAGAGGACGCGGCGCTGAGAGGGGGAGAGGATTTAGAATTAGGGTTCCACTTTTTTTTCTTCTATTGCTTATATAGTAGGTTATTTATTTATTTATTTATTTTGTATTCAGATTACAACTCCCACCCCCCATTTTAATTGTCACGCCCCTTGGAAGGCCCACACTTCGTGGGTCAGCAAACCTAATATTGAGCTGGGCCGCTACTGCGCCCACCCCCTTTTATTACTACGACCCCTGCTTAGTATTTACACCACCAGTTTTTAAAAATACAACCTCCTGCTCCTTTTCATACCTATTTTTTTTTAAATGTGCACCCCCTTTTCTTTCCCTTTTTTTTTAAATTTCTTTTTTTACAAATAAATAATTTCTTTCACAAATCCATTTTTCTCTATGAAAATAGACATTCCTTTTTTCAAAAAAATATAAATATGGGACTAAGTCGGCGGTACAGTCGGGTTAGTCTACTTTTTAGGTCACTAATGAACCGTTACGGATCATGTCCTGAAATCCCTATTTAAAACAAACAATTTCTAAATCAAAATAAACACAAACACATTTCTTTCCACAAATCAAATTTTCGAGTAGGGGATTAAGTCGGTCGTACGGCCGGGTTAGTCATCGTTTTAGGATGAATGAACCGTATGGCTCAAGAGTCCTAAAATCCCTATTCCAATAAAATCAAACCAACACACATCAAACCATTCTCCAAACTTCAAAAACTCCATTTTCAGAAAATAGGGGACTAAGTCGACTGTACAGACGGGTTAGTCAGCGTCTAGGACGGATGAGCTGTACAGCTCAATAGTCCTAAAACCCTATATTAAAAAACACCAATCAACAAACATTTTCTACCAAGAACTACGTGTGATTTGATTCTCTACCAGGAGATACGTAGGAGCGGAGGGCGGCCGACCTCTGTCAATTGCACTAATAAAAAACCTTTTTTACCCTAAACCCTAAATAAAATATCAACTTTCTTCTTTCTTTTTAATTCGCAATAAAAGGGTAAAAATAAACTTTTTCGATATTAATATTCTTTCCTACAACTAGTTAGTAGGTAACCTTCCTCAGGAAGGATGTCGTGGGGTGCTAATACCTTCCCCACGCATAACCGACTCCCGAACCCTTATCTGGTCTCAAGGACCCTTATCCATTCCAAAAGGGATTTTCCAATGTTTGCCCTTAAACTAAACGTTGGTGGCGGCTTCATTTTTTAACCTTCGAGGAATCCTCACCCGGATTTTTTGGTCGCTACAGCACTCATCAGCAAAATGTCCATATTTCTCACAGTTATAACACTGTATATGGCTCTTGTCGAATCTTCTCCCTCTTCCTCTATATCCTCTGCCACCTCTACTCCCTCTTCCTCTGTAGCTATCACCACTACCACTTCCTTGCTCATCACTGTTACTATTATCACTAGTGTTCGATTTGGAAGAGTTTGAGTTATAGAAATTACCTCTTCCTCTTCCTCCTCTGTAATTGTTTCTGCCTCTATCACGTCCTCTTTGATTTCCACCTGATTTGTTGCCTGTTTGCACTACTAGAGCTTGCTCAGTGCCAGACTTCACCACTTTCTTCTCATTCATCCTCTGCTCATGCGCTTCAAGTGAGCCTTGAAGTTCTTCTATCGTTATATATCATTGATAGATCCTTCGCCTGTTCAATCGCCACCGTGATGTGATCAAAACGCGAAGACACAGATCGCAGAAATCGTTTCACTCTCCGCCATTCCTAGCAATTCATACTGTCTTCTCAGAGTTTGAAGTCGCACCTTCTTCAATTTCTGATCTCCGGCGTAGGAACTCGCAAGAATGTCCCACACTGCTTTGCTTGTCTCTGATCTAGCAATTTTTTCAAAAATTGCAGGATTCACACACTGATGGAGGATGCACAATTCTTTCCAGTCCTTCTTCTTCGTTTCTCTGTAAACTGCTTGTTGCGCAGCAGTCGCATTTGCCGGTAACGGAGTTACTCCGTTCTGCACTAGATCCCACACATCCTGAGATCCAAGGATCGCCTTCATCTTCATACTCCACTGATCGTAATTTCTTCCATCGAGGATTGGAAAGTTCACCTGAAAATGGCTGTTCATCGTCATCGTGATTCACTCTCACCGTTGAGACTTCACTCGTCTTCTTCACTCTAGATTCACACTCTGAAACTTCAACAATTATGCTCTGGATACCATTTGTTGGAAGTTCCAGATTCACTGCACTCACTTCACACACACACACACACACACACACACGAGAGAGAGAGAGAGAGAGAGAGAGAGAGAGAGAGAGAATAACAGAATTCTGTTAGAGTGAAAACTGTAAAATGTATTATTATGTATTGACACATTGCACCACAGAGTTACTTATATAGACAATATATGACTCATGCTGAGTCAGCAACTAATGGAAAGCATAGAATCAAATCTAAGGGGATACTTCGACACCCTCCACCTCGACAAGCAAGTTGAGGGTCGAACTAGCCTAGTCGAACTATCTCAGTCGAACTAGCTTACTTATTTAACAAAAACCACCCTTTTTTTCAGACTTTGCTGATCGGAGATGACGAATTGTATGTTGCATTATAATGGATGCCTCTTCTTTGGTTTCGTGTGGATTGTGATGATAAGACTATCATGTTTAACTAGAAAAGAGCATCAACCAAGAAATAAATAAGCCCAAAAACTATTTTCTTATGAGATGCAAAATTATATTGAACAAGGTACTGCTTATATATAGGTTTTAATTCTTAACTTTAGTAAGAGAACGGGTAAAGAGAAAACAATAGTAAGAGAAAGAGTAAAAATAGGAGGAGGCTTATTCAACCATTGGGTATGTGTTATCTATTCGTAAGGGAAAACATTATTTTCTCTCTTTCACAATATTAATCTCTTAATTTTAGTAAGAGAAAGAGTAAACCCTCTGTAATGCTCTCAGGGTACATGGTTCGATTCCCATGGAAGGAAAAAACTCTACATGGGGGGTAGAGAAGATCATGAGTGCATCGCTGGGTAGCCTACTAAGTAAGAAAAGGGCCCAGGATGTTACAATTTGCGACTAACATTAGCGAGGGAATCTATTTCCATCGCTAAATCAGACGTTAACGACGGAAATTCTTGGACTTCATCAAACATCACCCATGTCATCCGCAAAAAGTATTTTCAAAAGTTCTATAAAAAGTGGAGTAAAATCAGTAAAGAAGACAGGGAGAACCTGCTGGACTTCTTTAGGGTAAATGTCAGTTATGTCATTAACTATATTGTTAGTTCAATTTGATATTTAATAATGTTTAATATAATTACTAATACATATTTTCATTTTGATTAATACAGACCAAAGTGACATGGAACACAGAAGATGAAGCAAATGTGCAGAGACTTTTTTTTTAAAAAGATGGGATCTCAATTATCAGATTTACTCTATAACTTGCGGTGTAAAGATAAGAAGTCAGACTACATCTGTGACAAAGTTGGAATGCCTTCAAGGAATAGTGGGCCACAGAAAAGTTCAAAACAAATGCTGAAAAATCCAAGAAAAATAGAAACTCAGAAAAGGGTGGCTCTCTTCACTGTTGCGGGTCCATCAAGCAGGCTCAGCATGCTCTTAGATTGGTAAATTATTTTAGATATCTGTGTGTGCTTTTTTACTTTAGTTAATTAGTTAGCAATTGTTGAAACTGTGTTTCATTTTACAGAGTAAGAAGGCAGACGCCCTATCACTGCTCCTGAGCTGCACAGAGCCACCCATATGAGGAAGGGCACTGTGGAGTATGTTGATGAGCGCTCAAGGATGACTCGGGTAAATATACAACTTGATTTGCATTATATATTGCTTTGTTAAAATGGAGCGCTAATTATGCTATGTTTTGTATTTATGCAAAACAGGAGCAAATTAATGAAATCATGACTCAACTGACTCAGGGAGCTGGAACCCTGAATCACTTGGTCAACTTACTCCTGAGATGATAGATCTGGCAAACAGGAACTGGGGGAAGACAGTAGGTTGGAATAAGGGCCGCTTCTATGATATGGGCCCCTTGGCTCCATGTATGGGCCAGTTTGGGGCCGGGAGCAGCAGAGGACGCAGTCGACCAACTCCCACTCCTTCACCTGCTGAGGCAGAGCAGCTCAGGTAGTTGGTGCAGTCTCAGATGGAGCTGCTGTAGGCTCAGCAGCAGGAGCTGCAGACTACGCGCCAGGAGCTGCATACCACTCGGCAGGAGGTCAGCGCCTCTACTGAGGCTATGAAAAAGATGCAGCAAAACTTCCTGAAGGTGACCCGTAGGCAGGAGTTGGTAATGAACTATTTTAAGAATTTCCGGAAAGATGGTGGGGAGCAAGATGAGGAGCAAGATGAGGAGTCCTCAGATAGCAGCGACTATAATTAGGATTTGTTGTATTATCAGTTTGACATTTTAGTATTTTGTTCTAACATTTCAGAGTAAGTTATGTTGATTCGGATTATATGTTATTCAAATATTTTATTATCGGAACTTTTATTTAATATTTTATATTTTATTATTATTAATAAAATAGGCAGGTTTATAAAAAAAAATTAAATCAAGTGGAAATTAGCGAGAGGCTTAGTGAGAGAAATGGTACACGTGGCAGTCAGAATTAGCGAGGGAAATTGATTCCCTCGCTAATTAGCGAGGAAAATGGGACACGTGGATGTCAGAATTGGGACACGTACGTGGATGTCAGAATTGGGACGCGTGGCAGTTAGAATTAGCGAGGGAATTAGCGAGGGACTGATCCGTTCCTAATTAGCGAGGGATTCTAATTCCCTAGCTAATGGATTAGCGAGGAGAGATTTAGCGAGGGAATCAGTCCCTCACTAATTCCCTCGCAAAGGATGATTGCGATGGAGATTGGTCGTTTTGCGAGGGAAATTTTCCTCGCTAAAAGCCTTTTTTTGTAGTGTTATATATAGGCTTTAAATTTTAAATTTAGTAAGAGAACGAGTAAAGAGAAAGCAATAGTAAAAGAAAGAGTAAAAATAGTAGGAGGACTTATTCAACCATTGGGTATATGTTAACTATCGACAAGGGAAAGCGATCTTTTCTCTCTTTCACAATATTAATCTTATTTTTAGTAGGAGAAAGAGCACCTCTATAACGCTCTCAAGTTTTTAAGTGAGATTTGTTAGAGCCAAACAAATAAACTATCGAAAGGCATAACACTCAAATGAAAATTTAAGTGTAAATATAATAGGATGACTTATTCAACCATTGGGTATATGTTATCTGTCGGTAAGGGAACGCTATTTTGTTCTCTTTCACAATATTATTCTTAATTTTATTAAGAGAAAGAGTAAACCCCATGTAACGCTCTCAAGGTTTAAAGTGAGATTTGTTAGGGTTAACCAATTAAACTCATGTAATTTAAGTGGCTCTATAAGCTGACATCTTAAGCCGAGAAAGTATTAGTTCATTGCGAACATAATTTAATTTATTTAAGAGTTTAAACCATTGGAGTTTATTAAAAAAAACCTTAAATAAGTCTTAGCTAAGATAAAATTATCCCATGAATATTGGAGCATTCTACATTCTACCCATTTATCTAAACTGCCCTATTCTTGAAATAGCTTTTCTTATAATTCATTTAGAATTAGATTTTTGCTATATTATAAAAACCATACATTGTAACCAAAAAAATAAAAACCATACATCGCACTCTAAATATTTGAATGATATAATACATAGTTTAGGGTGAGAAAACTTCAGAATTAATGAAAATGTCATCTAGAAAAATTAACATAAGTACAAATAATAAGAAATATAAAAGATAGTAGTCATCATGAGTTCAAAATTAACACAATATGGAATGTAACAATTTGTGTTTCCAGCCATTGCACCATGAGCAACACTTTAAGCAAGGAGGGTGCATCAAGAACAGCACAGCACCCAAGTGACATGATAAAAGTGCATTGTACGTACTCGCATCTGTTAAGGGATTTAATATGGAAGAAAAAAAAAAGTATTATCTGCGCCAAAAATAATATTAGTAGTTATAGCATAAAATGACTATATTTTCACTAAACTACTCTATTCTTGCACCAAAAGCTGTCCACCTCGGACCTCCATCAATCTTTCCTTATGCCAAAGGCCAAGTGACACAAATATGGTTAACACAACTATTTAGCCTTTATATATAGTAATCATAATTTTGATGTATAATAATTTTCAGATTCACAGTTACATCATTGGCGGAGTTTGAGTGAAATATTAGAGAGAGGCAAAATAATCAAATAATATATTAAAAAATATTATATTTACAAGCAAAACTAAATATTTTTAAAATATATTTTGATTTTTTGTCAAAAAGAATATATTTTGATTTGACAATAAAGACTCGGAGATCAGTTAAGAAATTAAAATTGTGGTTTTTAAAAGTAAATTTGATTTTTTGTCGAAGATTGAAATTGTTTTATATAACAATAACAAACGCATTTAAAAAAGAGAGAATCAGGGATCAAACTAGTTTCTTCGAAAGAATTCACAAATGCTTTATATATTGAGATTGGTAATCAATTTCACCTATATTAATTAAAAAACCTATACAGTTTTATTACAAAATAAACTGTTAACAATCTGTTACAGTTTGTTTTAAACTGTTAAGTTGGTTATTAAAAATAACTAAAACAGTTTGTTAAATATAACAAACTGAAGTTGGTTGTTTCTAAACAACCAAGTGCCTAACAGCTAGTTCAGTCCCTATATATATAAATACAGACCTATAGGCTATCAATGTACATAGAAAATACACAGTATTACATTTTCTTAGAAATAAAGATTTACATGCATTTTGTTTAAATCATATACCCTAAGTTTTCCTTTTCTTCCTCCCTTTACTGCTATCATCCTTCTGTTCAGGTTTTGTGAGGTTCTCTGTGTGACAGAATCTTCAACAAGGTGTTGAAGGTGTACCTCATAAGAAAAGAGAAACAGAATCGTGTTAGCAACAATTTCAGTGACTGAAATAAAGAGAGAGAAACAGAGAAAAAGTAAGGGGATAGATTTACCTGTTCTCAAGGGGAGAACTAAGTCTGTGTATCCATCTTCAAGTGTGAAAACCAGTACTCAGAAACAAAGAAAAGTTTCAGAATCAGTTTCCAGCAACAAGATTGTTAAAGATTAAGGCAAATCAAAATCTAAGGCAAAGGTTTTACCTAGTGAAAGGTCCGCAACAAAACCTTACAAGCAGAGAGCCTGAATCAGCAGATTAAACGTTAGGGTTTACTGTTTATCACAAGAAACAGTAAATCTATAACTAAGAAAAGTAAGAACAGATTTTCTACCTGGTTTGATGAGCAGATCGTAGCCCACTGAGAAGAGACTCACGAAGATCTATACCTGTAACAGAAAAGAAAAGTTAGGTTAAAACCCTAACCTAACTAAGTTGCGTTTTCAGTAAAAGATCACACAAGAAAGCAAAGATTTACCTTGTTTGAGCTTTGATTGTGAAAATCAGAGCACAAGCTAGAAGATCTCAATGAGCGAAGAGTCGCGAAGTGAGAAGGTCATTGTTTGCAGTCTCAGAAGCCGATTCAGTTCAAAGCGAGAGAGCTTTGATTCATCATCATCAGATCTCATCATTGACTGAGAAACAATAGCTAACGCAGCTTCAATCACCGGAGATCAGTGAGAGCTACGGTAGCTAGGGTTTCGAGAGAAGAGGAGAGTAGAAGAAGGAAGAAAGAGCTACAGTGACAGAGAGAGCTTCCGCTGAAGCAAATTAGGTTTGTGTCGCGTTGTTTTGTCAAAAGAACCGGGTCAGAACCGGATCCAAGGAGAGGATCCGCGTGTTGCTACAGTTCAGCTCCACTGGGTTCCGCGTGGATCTTTACCCATCCAGCAACAATTCAGTATAGGGCTTTCCTCTCTGCACCCCCTTTCTTGCAAATACAACCTGCACATAGTAAAAAATTGAAAAAATTAACATGGTATATTCAGAGCAATAAACGATCCAGGGCAAAAACTACTCTAGTACTCTACTCTTTTCTTTAGACTGTTTTTTAATATTTTCTCTCTAAAACACTTACACAGTGAGAAACTGTGTAAGTGTGTGTTTACTAATCTTTCAGTTTGTGTTCTAAGTGTATTTTAGGATGGCTAATACAGGAGGACACGACAGCTATGTTCCCAAACTCAATGGGAAAGACTATGAGACTTGGTCTATATAGATGAGACCTGTTCTTGGTGCTCAAGGGTGTCTGCATGTGGTAAGACATGGCCTTACACCTCTAACAGGTACTGAAAATGCTGCTCAAAGGAAAGAATATCTGGAGAATGAGATAAAAGACTTCAAAGGTCTGTCTCTCATTCATAGAGCCTGTGGAGAGGCTGACTTTGAAAGAATAAGGGGCTGTGAATCATCTAAGGCTGCCTGGGATGCTCTAGCAGTTTACTATACTGGGAATGCCCCAATTAAAGAAGAAAAACTCCAAGCCTTGAGAGCTCAGTATGAAAGCCTCAAGATGAAAAAGGAAGAAAAAGTTACTGACTTCTTCAACAGAGTGAAGAAGATTAAAAATGAAATGGCCCTTCAAGGAGAAAAGCTTGAAGAGACTGCCCTATGCAAGAAGATACTAAGGTCAATGCCTAAGAAGTGGTATGTGGTAACTGTAACAGCCCGAAAATAGTAGATTAATTTTCTAGTTAATTAAATGAGGTTTAGGTGGTAGGAGATAATTAATTAATCGATTTAATTAATTATTTAGGGTTTTGAGAGTTAAATAAATAGAATTATTTAATTGGACCTAGGGTTAGATGGTGGTGGCGAGTTGAAGTGGATTAGGAGAAGCCCATGATTAGGTCATTAAGTGGAAGCCCATGTCCATTAAGCTAGGCGCCTATAAGATGCCAATCTTAGGGTTTGGTGATTCATTCCAACACTTTAGAAAAAATAGAGAGAGTGGGACGGCTTGGAGAGAGGAGAGGCGTGAAACCATAAGAGAGAGATGAAAGAAGAAGGGCGCAAAACCCTAGAGGAGAGAGAGAGGAAGATTTCGCATGCACCAAGGAGGGAGAGGAGGATCTTAGTTGCTGAATTTTGATGGTAGCTTGCTCACCAAGAGATAGGTGTTCTTCAATTATGAGGTAAGGGGGCTCTCGTTCATAGTTAATAATTTATAAACCACAAAATCATGGGGACTAGGTGTTAGGAGTAGTTGTTTAAATTGCTGTTGATGTTTATAATATCTATATGTGGCTGAAGTGTGATGGTTGTTTGTGTTGTTGAATTCACTGTTTTGAGATGTTCTGACATAGGTTTAGTATTTCAGTGACTGAGAACGTTTTACTAATTGAAAAATTATGTGGTTTGTCATTTCGAGAACTTGATTGAATGCTTGTTAATTTGGCGTTGATTTGGTTGCATTTGGAGTTGTAAAACTTGAGTTATAGGTGAAACAAGTTAGGTTAAAATTCTGGGAACGATGTGGGTAGAGGTTCAGTATTTCGGTAACTGGGAACGTTGTGTTGACTGAAAAATTATGTGGTTTACTATTCTGGAAAATAGACTTAATGCTTGTTAATTTGGCACTGGTTTGGTTGCGTTTAGAGTTGTGTAGCTCGAGATATGAATTTCACAAGTTAGGGTAAGATTCTGGAAACAATCTGGATATAGGTTCAGTAAATCTGTGGTCGTGAGTGTTATATTCGTCTAAAAGTTATGGGGTTTGTTTTGTTGGAAAGTAGACTTAATTTCCTACTGAATAGACACTGATTTCGCTAAATTTCATTGAGGAATGAGGGAGAAGATTTGATTTCAAAATGACTAATAATTCTGTCCGAATTTTGTGGGATTTGTTGCTCCGAATTTTGTGGGGTTTGTTGCTCCGAATTTTGTGGGATTTTATGCTGCTGTTTATATTGCTGCTGCTACTCTATGTGCTGTCTTGGTCCCTATGGGTGTTGTTTAGTCCTTTGGTGACAATGTAGTCGCGTAATTAATTGTGCTTGGTGTGATTGGTGTGCTATCCTTAGAGCTGAAATTTTGGAGATGTATAATGGTGATGTATATAAAATGGTGAGATAAATTGTTGGTGAGTTTATTGGTGAGTGCCCTCAAGGCAATGGTCTATGACCTTTCTTTTGGTGTTGGTGAGTTAATAAAACTATTGGTGAGTTAAATAAATTATTGGTGCACATGTTATCGCATTGTTGTGGTGATTTTGGTGTGTATGGTGCATTGTTCATAGCGTCACATAAACCATGTGCATATTTGGTGAGCAGAGGCTTCGGCCTAATTATATTTGGTGAGCTGAGGCTTCGGCCTAATTATATTTGGTGAGCAGAGGCTTCGGCCTAATTATATTTGGTGAGCAGAGGCTTCGGCCTAATGGATCCACATGCATATGCCCAGTGGAGTTTTGGGTTGCATTTCATACATTGCATACACGTCCTGTGTTTGATTGCGTCTTCTTGAACTAATGGTGTAACTGTATTCTGGGTGTAACTGTATTTGGTGTGACGGTACTTGGTGTAACAGTATTCGGCGTAACTGGATTTGGTGTAACTGTATTATTGGTGTAGTAGATTGATGGTATCCCTGGTGTGCCTATTATACTGTGTTTCTTGTTTTATCTATTATTATCTATGTAGTGAGACTCACCCTACTGCGTCGTGTTGCCTCGTATGTCGGCAACCTGCAGGTGACGGTGACTGAAGGTGGCTAGAGATTCTTCTTCTAGTATGGTCGAGTCGGCTCTGATACGTAGCACTCGGGAGGGTTGTCCTTGTGTCTTTCCTTATGTGTTATGTATATGCCTTTCTAAGTTGTAAACCTTTTGAAGTATGATTGCCAAGTTAAACCTTTTTATTTCCGCTGCATGTTTTTGAAAAGAAGTTAGTTATAATTAAAGTACTCTGTTTGCGAAGTGGTTTTCCGGTTCGAAAAATGTGACACTCTTTTGGCGCGAAGAACTCTGATATTATTTATTTAATAAACCGTTGGGTAGAAAATGGGGTGTTACATTAGTGGTATCAGAGCAATGGTTGGTCCGTCCGGCCAAGTCATCGAGTCGTTGTGTCGGTTAGCGACCAACTGTTGTCTTTTTAGTGCTAACCAATGTTTGCGTTGCAGGTACATCAAAAGTTGCCAATGGTAAGTGATCTAGTGGGGGAGACATCCCTACTAGTGTTATGTGTTCTGTGTATCCCTATGTGCTGTTGTCTGGTTTGTTTTTGACCTTCCCTGCTGTGTGAACTGTGTGTGATTGTTAGTGGGAGAGTGTTAGTTTCAGCGGGTAAATTTCGAGGGCGAAATTCTTTTTAGGGGGGGAGAGTTGTAACAGCCCGAAAATAGTAGATTAATTTTCTAGTTAATTAAATGAGGTTTAGGTGGTAGGAGATAATTAATTAATCGATTTAATTAATTATTTAGGGTTTTGAGAGTTAAATAAATAGAATTATTTAATTGGACCTAGGGTTAGATGGTGGTGGCGAGTTGAAGTGGATTAGGAGAAGCCCATGATTAGGTCATTAAGTGGAAGCCCATGTCCATTAAGCTAGGCGCCTATAAGATGCCAATCTTAGGGTTTGGTGATTCATTCCAACACTTTAGAAAAAATAGAGAGAGTGGGACGGCTTGGAGAGAGGAGAGGCGTGAAACCATAAGAGAGAGATGAAAGAAGAAGGGCGCAAAACCCTAGAGGAGAGAGAGAGGAAGATTTCGCATGCACCAAGGAGGGAGAGGAGGATCTTAGTTGCTGAATTTTGATGGTAGCTTGCTCACCAAGAGATAGGTGTTCTTCAATTATGAGGTAAGGGGGCTCTCGTTCATAGTTAATAATTTATAAACCACAAAATCATGGGGACTAGGTGTTAGGAGTAGTTGTTTAAATTGCTGTTGATGTTTATAATATCTATATGTGGCTGAAGTGTGATGGTTGTTTGTGTTGTTGAATTCACTGTTTTGAGATGTTCTGACATAGGTTTAGTATTTCAGTGACTGAGAACGTTTTACTAATTGAAAAATTATGTGGTTTGTCATTTCGAGAACTTGATTGAATGCTTGTTAATTTGGCGTTGATTTGGTTGCATTTGGAGTTGTAAAACTTGAGTTATAGGTGAAACAAGTTAGGTTAAAATTCTGGGAACGATGTGGGTAGAGGTTCAGTATTTCGGTAACTGGGAACGTTGTGTTGACTGAAAAATTATGTGGTTTACTATTCTGGAAAATAGACTTAATGCTTGTTAATTTGGCACTGGTTTGGTTGCGTTTAGAGTTGTGTAGCTCGAGATATGAATTTCACAAGTTAGGGTAAGATTCTGGAAACAATCTGGATATAGGTTCAGTAAATCTGTGGTCGTGAGTGTTATATTCGTCTAAAAGTTATGGGGTTTGTTTTGTTGGAAAGTAGACTTAATTTCCTACTGAATAGACACTGATTTCGCTAAATTTCATTGAGGAATGAGGGAGAAGATTTGATTTCAAAATGACTAATAATTCTGTCCGAATTTTGTGGGATTTGTTGCTCCGAATTTTGTGGGGTTTGTTGCTCCGAATTTTGTGGGATTTTATGCTGCTGTTTATATTGCTGCTGCTACTCTATGTGCTGTCTTGGTCCCTATGGGTGTTGTTTAGTCCTTTGGTGACAATGTAGTCGCGTAATTAATTGTGCTTGGTGTGATTGGTGTGCTATCCTTAGAGCTGAAATTTTGGAGATGTATAATGGTGATGTATATAAAATGGTGAGATAAATTGTTGGTGAGTTTATTGGTGAGTGCCCTCAAGGCAATGGTCTATGACCTTTCTTTTGGTGTTGGTGAGTTAATAAAACTATTGGTGAGTTAAATAAATTATTGGTGCACATGTTATCGCATTGTTGTGGTGATTTTGGTGTGTATGGTGCATTGTTCATAGCGTCACATAAACCATGTGCATATTTGGTGAGCAGAGGCTTCGGCCTAATTATATTTGGTGAGCAGAGGCTTCGGCCTAATTATATTTGGTGAGCAGAGGCTTCGGCCTAATGGATCCACATGCATATGCCCAGTGGAGTTTTGGGTTGCATTTCATACATTGCATACACGTCCTGTGTTTGATTGCGTCTTCTTGAACTAATGGTGTAACTGTATTCTGGGTGTAACTGTATTTGGTGTGACGGTACTTGGTGTAACAGTATTCGGCGTAACTGGATTTGGTGTAACTGTATTATTGGTGTAGTAGATTGATGGTATCCCTGGTGTGCCTATTATACTGTGTTTCTTGTTTTATCTATTATTATCTATGTAGTGAGACTCACCCTACTGCGTCGTGTTGCCTCGTATGTCGGCAACCTGCAGGTGACGGTGACTGAAGGTGGCTAGAGATTCTTCTTCTAGTATGGTCGAGTCGGCTCTGATACGTAGCACTCGGGAGGGTTGTCCTTGTGTCTTTCCTTATGTGTTATGTATATGCCTTTCTAAGTTGTAAACCTTTTGAAGTATGATTGCCAAGTTAAACCTTTTTATTTCCGCTGCATGTTTTTGAAAAGAAGTTAGTTATAATTAAAGTACTCTGTTTGCGAAGTGGTTTTCCGGTTCGAAAAATGTGACACTCTTTTGGCGCGAAGAACTCTGATATTATTTATTTAATAAACCGTTGGGTAGAAAATGGGGTGTTACAGTAACTAACACTATTGAGGAAACTACAAAGAGTGAAGACCTGAAGTTAGAAGAACTTCATGGCAAACTAGAGGCCAAGGAAATCAGAATGGAGATCCTTAATGAAGATTCTGAAGAGGAGGATCAAGCCATGTATGCAGCTAAGTCCAAGCACAAGAAAGGCAAAAAAGGAGGTAACAGCAAACAGACCAAGGGGTCTAAGGGAAAGGCAGGTAAGCCTAAACCTAAGTCTAAATCTGAATCATTTGAAAGTAACACTGCACCTAAGAAAAAGGATAAGTCTAAGGTTCAGTGTTACAGGTGTGACATGATGGGGCATTATGCCACTGAATGTCCCACCAGAAAAGGTACTAATCCTAAAGGTTCAGTTTCTGAAGCCAATGTGGCTAAGGAAGAGTCTGAATCTGACTCAGATGAATCAGATAAAGTTGCCTATAGTATGCTGTGTAAGGAAAGTAAATTAGCTGAACATAGGAAGATTAAAACTAATTTGAAAAAGGCTAAGGAATATGTTGTTTTAGTAGTAACTGGAAGTGATGGTAAAACTGTCACTGAGATCTGGTATTTAGACTCAGCATGTTCTAATCATATGACTAGTAATAAAAGTTGGCTTATTAACTTTGATCCCACAGTTAGAACTTCTATTAGGTGTGCTGATGGAAAAACTATAGTTTCTAAAGGTAGGGGAAACTTAGAATTAACAAGGGTTGATGGGAAAAAGGTTTTAGTCTATGATGTGTTGTATGTGCCTGAAATTAGTTGTAATCTAATAAGCCTAGGACAGCTTGTTGAAAAAGGTTTTTCAGTTCTTATGAAAAATGCTAAATTGAAATTGTTTGATAAGAATGATCACCTAGTTTTAACTACCCAACTAGCAAGTAATAGGACTTTTAAGGCCAGCATAAGTAAAACTGATGCACTATGTTTAAGTGCTACTGCTGACAGTGATACTAAGCTATGGCATAAAAGGTTTTGGTCATCTTCATTACAAGGCCCTAGATAACCTAAGTACAAACAAACTTGTAAAGGGGTTACCTAAGATAGTTGATACTAAGGATAAGTGTACTACATGCTTAATGAGTAAACAACCTAGGAAGAACTTTAAAAAACAGATTGAACACAGATCTAAGGACTTATTGGAAGTTGTGTATTCTGACTTGTGTGGTCCTATGGATACTATATCTATGGGAGGGAACAAGTATTTTGCTACTTTTGTAGATGAATACTCAAAGAAAATTTGGGTATATCTACTTAAGGCCAAAAGTGATACTTTCAGTGTGTTTAAGAAGTTTAAGGCCATGGTTGAGACTCAAAGTGGTAAAAGGCTGAAAGTACTAAGGACTGATGGTGGTGGTGAGTATACTTCAAAAGAATTTGAAGAATACTGCACCACCAGTGGTGTTGTTCATGAGGTGACTCCACCATATACCCCACAACACAATGGGGTAGCTGAAAGAAGGAATAGGACCATCCTAAAGATGGCCAAAAGTATGACAAAAACAAAGGGACTACCTAAACAGCTATGGGCAGAAGCAGTAGTGACTGCAGTCTATATCTTGAATAGGTGTCCTACAAGAGGTTTGGAGGCAAAGGTGCCTGAAACTGTTTGGAGTGGTGAAATACCATCTGTGTCTCACTTGAAGGTATTTGGCTCTATAGCATACAGCCACATACCTGACAGTAAGAGAACTAAACTTGAGGATAAAAGTAAGCCTCTAATCCTTGTGGGATACCATCCTACAGGGGGTTATAGGTTACTAGATCCTAGTACTAATAAAACTGAGGTATCTAGGGATGTGGTGGTGATTGAGGACAAGCAGTGGGATTGGGATAAAGCTGAACAAGTTGGTTCAGTGGACTCTACATCCATTGATGAGGTCGTTAACACTGAACCAGATCCTAATGATACAAGTTCTGATGAGGAAGGTTCTGTTCAACCTAATGATGACCCTATTTTACCTAATGAGGACCAAGGTTCACATGAGGAGGTAAATGAGGAGGCTGAACAGGAACCTGAGCAAGCTGTACAGGCTCCTCTTAGGCCTCAAAGAGAGAGGAGAACACCTAGGAGGATGCTGGATTTTGATATGGCTATGGACAATCAGGTTACTAATGATGGTGACTTGATCCATTTTGCAATGGTGGCAGATATGGAACCTTTAGACTATGAGCAAGCCTTAAAGTCTAAAGATTGGAAGAAAGCTATGGAAGAGGAACTTGCCTCTATTGAGAAAACTGGAACTTGGACCTTGACTAAGTTACCTAAAGGAAAGAGAGCTATTAGTGTTAAATGGGTATTTAAACTAAAGCTTGATCCTAAGGGTAATGTAGTTAAGTACAAGGCTAGATTAGTGGCAAGAGGTTTCCAACAGAAACAGGGGATTGACTTCACTGAAGTCTTTTCCCCAGTTGCAAGGCATGAGACTATAAGACTAGTGACTGCACTAGCCTGTAGTAAGGGCTGGAACATGTATCATATGGATGTGAAATCTGCCTTCCTAAATGGAACTTTGGAGGAAGTAGTTTACTTAAACCAACCTCCTAGTTTTATTGAAAAAGGAAAGGAGGATCATGTTCTATACCTGCATAAGGCCTTGTATGGTCTTAAACAGGCACCTAGGGCCTGGAACAAAAGGATTGATGCCTTCTTTGTTCAGAAGGGTTTCTCTAGATGCACTACTGAATATGGAGTTTATGTCAAAGGTGACATAAACTCATATTTGCCAATTGTATGTTTATATGTGGACGACCTACTTGTGACTGGTAGCTGTCCTAAAGAAATTGTTAAGTTCAAACAGTCTATGAAAGATGAATTTGAGATGACTGATCTTGGAAAACTAACCTACTTCCTAGGGTTAGAATTTCTAAGAGTCAAAGAAGGAATTATTTTGCATCAGCAAAAGTATGCAAAAGAAATTCTGAAAAGGTTTGAGCTGGACAATTGCAATTCTGCAATAAACCCAGCTGAGGGTAACTTAACTAAAAAGGAATATGAAGAGGGCACTAAAGTAGATGCTACCTACTTTAGACAAATTGTTGGGTCTCTAAGATATTTATGTCATAGCAGACCTGACATATTGTATGCTACTGGTGTGACCAGCAGATTCATGAACTGCCCAATGCAGATTCATTTGAATGCTGCCAAGCGTATCCTAAGATATATTAAAGGCACGACTAACTATGGCCTATTTTTTCCTAATGACAGGGCTAAAGGAAACAACAACCTGGTTGGCTACTGTGACTCAGATTGGTGTGGAGACAAGCTGGACAGGAGAAGCACTAGTGGATATGTCTTCTTATTCCAAGGGGCTGCTATCTCTTGGAGTTCTAAGAAACAGGCCACTGTGGCACTGTCCTCATGTGAAGCAGAATATATTTCTGCTTGCCATGCTGCTACGCAAGCAGCTTGGTTTGAGACTCTACTCAAAGAAATTTGTGTTAACTTAACTAATCCTGTTAAACTGTTTATGGATAATAAATCAGCTATATGTCTTGCTAAAAATCCTATTTCTCATGGCAGGACTAAACACATTGAAACTAAGTTCCACTACCTAAGGGAACAGGTTGCTAAAGGCTGCTTGGTACTAGATTTCTGCTCTACAAAGGACCAGGTTGCTGACATTTTTACAAAAGCCCTAAAGGGAGAAGTGTTCTCTAAGCTAAGAAGGCAACTCAATGTTGTTTCTTTCTAAGTCTCTAAGAAGGAAATAACCTAAGTCACTGTCTAGGGGCTTGTCCTAGACCAACTGTCTAAGATCACCTACCAGGGGGTTGTCCTGTGTTTTATGTTGCCTACTGTCTGGTTTCTTAGCTTAGACCTAGCTTAGCTTAAGGTAGGGCTGTTAATCCTAAAAAGGTTCTTTGATTAAGGTAGGGTATTGAGATTGGTAATCAATTTCACCTATATTAATTAAAAAACCTATACAATTTTATTACAAAATAAACTGTTAACAATCTGTTACAGTTTGTTTTAAACTGTTAAGTTGGTTATTAAAAATAACTAAAACAGATTGTTAAATATAACAAACTGAAGTTGGTTGTTTCTAAACAACCAAGTGCCTAACAGCTAGTTCAGTCCCTGTATATATAAATATAGAACCATAGGCTATCAATATACATAGAAAATACACAGTATTACATTTTCTTAGAAATAAAGATTTACATGCATTTTGTTTAAATCATATACCCTAAGTTTTCCTTTTCTTCCTCCCTTTACTGCTATCATCCTTCTGTTCAGGTTCTGTGAGGTTCTCTGTGTGACAGAATCTTCAACAAGGTGTTGAAGGTGTACCTCATAAGAAAAGAGAAACACAATCGTGTTAGCAACAATTTCAGTGACTGAAATAAAGAGAGAAAAACAGAGAAAAAGTAAGGGGATAGATTTACCTGTTCTCAAGGGGAGAACTAAGTCTGTGTATCCATCTTCAAGTGTGAAGACCAGTACTCAGAAACAAAGAAAAGTTTCAGAATCAATTTCCAGCAACAAGATTGTTAAAAATTAAGGCAAATCAAAATCTAAGGCAAAGGTTTTACCTAGTGAAAGGTCCGCAACAAAACCTTACAAGCAGAGAGCCTGAATCAGCAGATTAAACGTTAGGGTTTACTGTTTCTTGTTTACTGTTTATCACAAGAAACAGTAAATCTATAACTAAGAAAAGTAAGAACAGATTTTCTACCTGGTTTGATGAGCAGATCGTAGCCCACTGAGAAGAGATTCACGAAGATCTGTACCTGTAACAGAAAAGAAAAGTTAGGTTAAAACCCTAACCTAACTAAGTTACGTTTTCAGTAAAAGATCACACAAGAAAGCAAAGATTTACCTTGTTTGAGCTTTGATTGTGAAAATCAGAGCACAAGCTAGAAGATCTCACTGAGCGAAGAGTCGCGAAGTGAGAAGGTGATTGTTTGCAGTCTCAAAAGCCGATTCAGTTCAAAGCGAGAGGGCTTTGATTCATCATCATCAGATCTCATCATTGACTGAGAAACAATAGCTAACGCAGCTTCAATCACCGGAGATCAGTGAGAGCTACGGTAGCTAGGGTTTCGAGAGAAGAGGAGAGTAGAAGAAGGAAGAAAGAGCTACAGTGACAGAGAGAGCTTCAGCTGAAGAAAATTAGGTTTGTGTCGCGTTGTTTTGTCAAAAGAACCGGGTCAGAACCGGATCCAAGGAGAGGATCCGCGTGTTGCTACAGTTCAGCTCCACTGGGTTCCGCGTGGATCTTTACCCATCCAGCAACAATTCAGTATAGGGCTTTCCTCTCTGCACCCCCTTTCTTGCTAATACAACCTGCACAACGTAAAAAATTGAAAAAATTAACATTATATACTACATATACATAATAAAGGTAGCTATAAATATATTATATTAAAAAAAAATATTATTTTGATGGATGTTAGGATGCATTCCTTCTTTGCTTAGTTTGCTAAAGTCCAATTCTGCAGAAGGTCAAGTAGCTACTGCAAAGACAATTTTTGTTGTCTTATCTTAAGGTGGCGCCAAAGATCATGTTGAAGAATACCAACAAATAAGTAATTTTACCAACGACCGAAAAAGATAGGAAGAGCGTGTTTTTCAAGATCATTTATTAAAAAATACATTAAGAACATGTTTTCTCAAATATGCAGTACCCTCCTTTTTAAAAAGAGTAATTTTATTTAGACAAAAACTATCTTACAACACCAATTAATCAAGTTTTTTAGGTTATTAATCAACTTGTTTTTTAACAGTTTTTTAGACCATTGACTAAAAATTTGGTTAATTTGTTACTTGGTTAATAGCCTAAAAAACTTGGTTAATTAGTGTTGTAAAGTGATTTTTAGCTATTTTTGGCCGAAATGTTTTTTGCCAAATAATATTGCTCTTTCAAAAAACATACACCGCCAAAATTTTATAACAATAAGAAAAGAAACAAAACTTTTATCCGATACAAAATTGTTGTATCTAAAAAAATCCATGAAAAATGGAACCTTATTCAACCTGGGACGGCACGGTCCAACACTTACTAAAGTCTAAAACAAAATCATAGGTGAGGCCTATAAGATATGGATACCGACTATCTTATGGTTTTGTTCGGTGTGTTGATAATTTTTATATGTGACGATGTTGTACGTCGGGATAGATAATATAGGCAAAAATTCGGTTTTCAGGTAACATATTCCGATTGTCTCGAAACCACACTCATTAAATCCGAAAAACAAAATTCAATATAATGGAAGCAACCTACTCCAATAGTCCTAGAATTTGAAAATAAACGACACATAATGCAAAAATAAATTTCATCGTCTTCTATCGCCCACCGACACAACAATAAGAATACAACAAAATACTTTATAGCCCAACTATTTGCAGGACTGCCGATAGAAGATGATGAATTTTGTCTTTGCATTATAATGGAAGCCCCTTCTCGGTTTCTTGTGGATTAATGTGGTGATAAGTCTTTCGTGTTTAATTAGAAAAGAGTAGTAACAAAGAAATAAATAAGCTTGGAAATTCTTTTCTTACTATATGCAATAAAGTAACACTAACCACATAATTACAGAACATTGGTTAGTTTCATCTAACCACATAATTACATAACTTCGGTTAGTTGACTACTAGCCGCAGAATTACAGAACTTCGGTTAGTGAGCTCTAACCACCTAATTACAGAACTTTGGTTATTCATAAATAGAGCCTATTTCCTTGGCGTGCTTCAATGGCTTCATAAATAGAGCCTATTTCCTTAGGTGGTTAGTGAGCTCTAACCACCTAATTAAGAGTACATACATATTACAGGTGAAAAAGAAAGGAAGAGCGTGAAAAACTGATTTTAGACCCATGATCATCAACATCATGATTAGACATCAATGGCGTAAAGGAAGAGTGTGCTTCAATGGCATGGATCAATGGTGTCGGTTTTGGCAACAACTGTGGGCGTCCTATTTCTTTGCGTGAGTGCGTTTTTGAGACTTTCTTTGCGTGATGTATTGTCGTGCGAAGGAGAGTGTGGAATCGATATTAAAGAGCTTGAAGAAAAAGAAGATTGTGAAAGAAAAAAAATGGAAAAATAAGGAAGATGAGCGTAAAAGAAAGAGGAATTTGAGAGAGAAAATCGAGGAAGAGAATATTGTGGAAAACAATGTGATTTGTTTTGTAACTGTCCCTAAAAAAGTGGCACATTTAATGTTAAATTAAATTATTTAATGTAAATAAAACAAAAAAAACTGTGACACAAATACCCTTATTAAATACTAGCCATTAGATCGAATTTCATTGAAATTTAGTAAATCTAATGGCTAGTAATAATTTAGTAACTATTACTAAGGAAATTGCTTAGTATCATAAGCCATAGCCTGCTTATATATAGGTTTTAATTCTAAATTTTAGTAAGAGAAAGAGTAAAAATAGAAGGAGGACTTATTCAACCAATGGGTATTATCTATCTGTAAAGAAAATCGATTTTTTCTCTCTTTCACAATGATATTCTTAATTTTTGAAAGAGAGAGAGTCGTAAACCCTCTGAAACGCTCTCAAGTTTTGAAGTGTGATTTATTAGAGTCAAGCAAAATAAAATGTCGAAAGGCATAGTACTCAAATGTAATTTTCTAATATTTGAAAAAACTATTTAGATATAAAGTTAAAAAAATGTTAAGTTTAATCGAATTAGTTAAATTATAATATATATATATATATATATATATATATATATATATATATATATATATATATATATATATATATATATGTTCAGAACCGTGCTTCCGATCTTGAGGATCGATATTATGCAGTTGGTAGATATTTTGTCCCTGATCCTATCTTTGTCTTCAGGCTTTGAGAGGAAGGTTTTGTTTGACCTGGAGATGTTCGACCTTGAGAGGCGATGTTGACGTGTTCGATCTTGAGGGGCGACGTTGTACCTGCAATGATACTCCGACGCTTAAGTCAGTATTTGAGAGAATGAGTGTTTGGTTAGAAAAGTGCTTACCATTAATGAGCATTGAATGGGGTATTTATAGAGTTTGGATGTGTTTGTGTTGGCGTTTTTGGGCCGTCCGATCTTGCGGGCTGATCTTGGCCATTGAAGATTGGACTCTCTTGATTATGATTGGGCTTCTCATCAATTGGGCTTTTGGAGAGGGGGTGTAAATAGAGAACAGTATAATCACCATAACAATATATATATATGTGTCATATTATCTAAATATATAATATATAAAATCGAAATAAACAAAAAAATAAATACGACATTATCGATGTCTTGGACAAATCCATCCATAAGATGTTTTAGGAAAAAAAGAAATAACAAAATAATATGGTTAACAAAATAATGTGGAGTAACTCAATAAGAGAGCAACCACTACAAGAATAACCGTTGTTTTTTGCCATTTTTCTGACGAACTCTTATTCGTCGCAATTTCCGATGGATTTCCGACGAAAAAGTCGTCGCAATTGTTCAGGAAAAAAGGCGCTTAAATTCCCGCTTGCGTTTCCGACGAAAACGTGTTTCGTCGCAAATTTCCGATGGACACTTCCGTCGGAAGACACTAAATATCCGTCGGAAACCATAAGACACGAATTAAAAAAAACTAAAACCCTCGATGCTCTCTCACTCTCCTCAAACCAGCGCCTCTCTCCTCATCTTCTCCCTCTCTCAGCGTCTCTCCTCCTCTCCTTTCTCAGCGCCTCTCCTTTATTTAGGGTTTTATACAAGCAATAGTGAAAGCAATTGATTTCTGTAAAGATTGTACTGCTTTTTTTTTTAAAAATTCTGCTCACCTTTGTTCTTGTTTACTGGTATTATTGGTTAGCATCTGTGTTTGAAATTAACAGTTAGAGTTGTTTTTAAATTGTTATTACATTGTGATATTCACCTTAATTGTTGTTTACTTGTATTATTAATCTGGATTTGTATTTGAAATGAAGATTATCACGCAAAAGCTGTGTATTAGAGTTGTTTAACTGGAAATAGTTTTTGTACATTATAATATTGTTCGCTTATTTAAAAATATTGTTTACTTATTTTTGTTATTTGAATGTAGATAATGGCAGATGCAAAGCGTTTGATTGGAAGGAGATTTTCTGATGCTACAGTTCAGAGTGACATGAAGCTATGGCCATTCAAGGTTATTCCCGGTGCCGCTGACAAGCCAATGATCGTGGTTAACTACAAGGGTGAGGAAAAGCAGTTTGCTGCTGAGGAAATCTCATCTATGATCGTTATAAAGATGAGGGAGATTGCAGAGGCCTACCTTGCCGGGTCTACTCCATTTTTGTGTTTTGATCATGTCATGTTTTATTTTGTTAGGATGTATTCAACCTACTACCAAATCTTAATGTTGCAGATTTCATCAAGGCTTTTGCAGGTTAAGATGTGAATTAATGTTAAGTATGAATGTACTTATGTTGTGCTTTTTAGATTGTTGATCCTTGTGCTCATTGTGCAGTGAAAACAAATGATATGATGCTAGTAATATACCTATCATCTCTTATTAAAAGTGTAATTGCACTCCACAGCTTGATTGACAACAAGGTGAGATTACACTATACTGAATCAAACTGCTAGTATTCGTTATTGTTGTTTGCTGATTTTGGGTTTATCTTTTGAGGTTGCTATATATTATTAATGAAGCAACAATTTTAGAAATGTATGAGCAAAAATCAATTTAGAGTCCTCCTTTAGGGCTTATAGCTCTGTTTCTAGAGCTTTCAGTCAGGTAGTTTGCGATTCTTTGTTTGGAATTAACATCTATTTAGTATCTAGGCCTTGATAGATGAGTTAAGTTTGTCGAGTGAAATCATTACTGTGATTTATGTCTCTTAACATTTAAATTATATTGCTGTGATATATGTCTCCAACTTTGAAATTATACTACTATTTCTATGCCACTGATGGAACAAGTAGCTGTTGTAAGGAATTCAATGAAGGTTGGTCAGGCACCAGGAGATAACTCCCATCTTCTGTTTGTCCATTTTGGTCAGGCACTTGGATCATAAAAATGTTGTGAAGCAACCTATCCTTCAGCTTGATATTATTAACACCACCACGCAGCTTGCGCAAAATCAAGGTTGGATACTATGAGGCAAAAGGTAATTGATATTGATACTGAACTTCCTGTGAATTTCTTATGTAATAGTGACACATTAGCTATTAGTCTTTTATTACTTTGCCAATTAATCTAATTACCGATCTTCTTAGGGAAGTCATCTAATATGGTTTTGATCACAGCTTTCCAGCCTGTTTGTTGCCGTCGAAAGGCTTCACCTATTTTCCAAGGTAAGTTGTTTCCTAATTCTAAATGGACCCTAATTGTTTACTTTTTAGCATCTAAATGATTGGTTTAGCCTTAAAACAATACATCTTTGAAGGTTTGTGTTTCCCTTTTTTCTTTAAAATTAGGCTTATTAATCTTTAGAGTATAGTTGCTTCTTTAACTCTTGTTAGATTTGCCATTTATTGAAAAGTAAAATGAAACTTCAGTGGACAAGACAGGCTCAAAATTTAAGTTGCTATGGCTATCAAGTATAACCGATAATGTTTTAGTTCAGTAGCAAGTAAAATCTGGTTAGCTGTTTGTAACAAGTTTGGTAAAAAGAGGTATACAGTGTGGTAATGTTTGAAGCAGTACAGTGTACCTTCTTTGGCCTGAGCTTCAAGTTGTCTATGTTTTCTCTAATTTTTCCTTGCCTGCTTATTTGCTACTTCTTGAAAAATGTATTTCAATGATGGATTTTGTGACCCTTTTGTGCAGAACCTGTACAAAAAATTATTAGTTGGAAAAGGACAGTGTATAAATTATGATAATGATGTATCTAGCTAGCATATGTTAAGTTGGAAATGTTATTATGATATATAATTTTTTTTGCATATTTGACTAATTTCACTGCACTATTAACATTATGTAGAAAATCCCTCCCTGTTGATGTTATGCTGGATCAAACTTAAACTTCTTGCGTGTAGCACAAAGTAGCAGTATGGGGCTATTTTTCAATGGCCAAGTAAAGCTCCTTGGTTCAAAGTAGCAGTATGTGTGGAGGTTGTGCTGCTTAATAGGTTTCAGTTGCATCATCACCTACTTTTGATATGGAAAAGCTTCAAGGTCAAGTGTGGAAATCCGGATTACAATATCTATATTTATCCTTATATGCTTTTGTATTGTAGCTGGTGTAAGATAGTATATCTAGTTGTTTTCAGTTAATAGACCCTTCTCCCTATTTGACACTGAAGGGAATTTTTCATTCTCTCAGTTGTTGCTAAGGCATGTTGTGTATTATAGGTATGTTACCAAATTCATTGTCTTAGATATATTATACGTATGCTGCTATGGCATGATTAGAGTGAAATCACTAATTTAAATTCCTATGTTTTGAAAGCTTATCATACAAATGTTTTCTAATCATTTCAAATGTTTTCTAATTTAAATTCCTATGTTTTGTCCTTCAGAGGCGACTCCCAAGTCTGTTCTCAGGTTAATGGGCTTGAAAGGCTTGACATTATATCATTTGAAGAGTCATTTACAGGTAACCAACAACCTTCTCTAACATAACACCTCAACTCAATCATGTGCCTGCCGCCTCTTCTGTTTTTTTATTTCTCAGGGTATCAAAATTACAAAAACATCCTCCCCATACTTTAATAATGTATCTTTCTTTGCTAATTTGGTCCTTAGAGGTCTCTTTCCTTAATCACTTTAATCTCAAAAATTGCTAATTGCTAATACAACTAGAAGACATACTCCAGAAAGTTATTGATTTGAAACATATATATGCAACGACTATAATGATAGAGCCACACCTTCAGTTCATTGTCATTTGGAGGCATAATATGGCATTTCTATTAACTTGCAGAAGTATAGACTTGGACAGCAAGCTCGAAGACAAAATGAGGAAGATCACTACGAAAAGAATAACAGTGAATACATGTCTGCCTAATGCCCCATAATGCAATATCTTTCTATTACTTTTGCCTACTTCTATTAAACTAGAGAGCAATAAAACTGGAAATGTATAATAATCTTCCTTCCTAATTTCTGTTTCCACTTGTTAGGATGTTCGTATGTAAATTTCAGTACCCGTTCTTCAGGGCCTAATACAAGTTACCCAGGTGATAATGAAGGGGGGTATGTTTGAATTTAACAAATACCAATTTCACTTTATTTCTTTTAGATCACATGCATTCTCCATGAACCAAACTCTCATGTAAATCTTCTCAATTCTAACCTGTACATGTAATTACCATTTTAACTTCTGTGTAAATGCAACCTATATATTCTAACTATTAAGTTTCTCCCTTTCTAACTAGTTTGCACAACCATAACAGAGAAATGCAAATAGCAGAAGCACTGAACCATCAAATTGAAGTTCAAAAGAGATTGGAAGAGCAGCTAGAGGTACTTACTGTTTCAGTCCTGCATTATAATTCAATTTTAGCACTGCTGAATTTGTATATGAAATTAGTATGTATAGATATAATTATTAAATATTATTTTGGATGTATAATTTAAATTTTTTTTTATTTTTTTTAAAATTTCCGGCGGATTTGCGACGAAAAGGTGTCAGTGTTTGCGACGACTTTGCCACGGAAATTTGCGACGGGTTTCCGACGACTTTGCGACGGACTCATTTGCGACGAACATATCCGTCGGAAACGATTTGTGACGAGCGATTTTGCGACGAAAATTTATCCGTCGGAAACGTTAATTTGCGTCGAAAATCAGTGCATTTCCAACGGATTTTGCCGTCGGAAATCGTCGATTTTCTTGTAGTGAACACTCTCTCTCTCGCTCTCTCGCTCTCTATGTGTGTGTGTGGAGAGAGAGGGAGAGAGGGAGAGAGAGACTTCGAATATAAGTGCGTGCTTCCCGACTTCTTTTCAAAATTATAAAATTTGTTGCTTTTATAAACCGATATAATAATAATAATAATCTGGACTGCCCACTACTTTTCAAAATTATAAAATTTGTTGCTTTTATAAACCGATATAATAATAATCTGGATTGCCTGGTGCGAGGTAATTATAAAAAGCGTAAAATCAAAATATCATAGCGACCACTAATAAAGTTAATAAAAAATTACCGGAGACTCTAGTGGGTCAAGAATACACCATTTGATCATAAGTAATAAACTCTATAAGTTTCATATCTCCTAGAGTATAATCTAGGGGATCCACATCATATTCGACAAAGCATTTTTGTCTGAAATCTCTCTTATATTATATTGATGGTGTGTTTTTACAACGACCTCATTGTCCAAATAAAGAAGCTTGCAATAAGTAAAATATATGGCAACGATTGTATTATGTGACCCATACTTTAAGAAGCTCCTTTTCATCGCTTATATCTTTTTGACAAACTTTGTTAGGGGCCATCATTGGTATTGTCTGTGAGCATAGGAGCACCCCATTTAAATAGATAGCACATGTTCCTAGTGGATCTCGTAGATATCACAGACATTAGATACATTGTGATCGTGTTGTTTAGGCGAAGCCAAACAAATACAAAACTAAGACGAAATCGTGAATCGGAAATAAATCGATGAATCAGGAATTAAATCAAGAATAAATAAAGATACTATCGCTCCGACAGAAATATGTAATTTATAACTTTGCCTTCACCATCAATTATGGTAACCCCACCACGGAATAAAGTAAGTATTGTATACTTACCACTCCGAGCATGACGGCTGCGACACCCATTTATAGCCCAACTATTTGCAAGACCTCTGCCATGGCTATCGGTAGAAGATGACGAATTATGTCTTTGCATCATAATGAAAGCCTCTTCTTGGTTTCTTGTGGATTGTGGTGATAAGTCTGCCATGTTTAATTAGAAAAGAGTGGAACAAAGAAATAAATCAGCCCAGAAATTCTTTTCTTGTGATAAGCAAAATTATATTGAACTAGGTGTTGCCTTAATTATATATAGGTTTTAATTCTTAATTTAGTAAGTGGTACATTGAATTAAAAATAGGACTTATTCAACCATTGGGTATATGTTATCTATCGGTAAGGAAAAGCTATCTTTTCTCTTTTTCACAATATTAATCTTAATTTTAGTAAGAGAAAGAGTAAACCCTCAATAATAGTTCCTAAAGTTTCTCTCCATCCATCAAATTAGTCCCTCAGCCATTGAAGATATGTAATATATTGGTAAGGAAAAATGATATTTTCTCTCTTTCCCAATATTATTCTTAATTTTAGTAAGAAAAAGAGTAAACTCTCAATAATATCGCTAAAGTTTTCCTCCATCCATCGTATATATAAGTCCTTCAATGGAGGTAATCCTCTCCTAGTGTTATTTTGATAGGCAAATGTTAGTGGTTAGTAGTTAGAGAGAGGAAAATGTTAGTTGCTCGAATTTGAACCCACGAGACCTCCTACTTGAACTCCTTTAATTGGTATCTCTTTGCTCACCAACTGAGCTACCTACTCGGGATAGAATCTCATCTCATGGCTCTTATAAGTCCTCTCATTATCATATAACAAACCTCTTTCTCACTTGATAAATATATATATATATATATATATATATATATATATATATATATATATATATATATATATATATATATATATATATATATATAGGAAACGTATATTATGAGAGGACTTTTATAATGAGAGGGTGAGAGGAACCAATTATTACCATAGATCAAATCATGAATGGATGAGATTAAAGCAAAAAGGCAACATGATAACTACCCACCTTTTAATCACAACCACACATGTAGTGTTATAGGGTTCAGATTTACTCATCTCATCTCTCACAATAAACTCTCCTCTCACTTTATACATCCCCTATATATATATATATATATATATATATATATATATATATATATATATATATATATAGGGCCCAACATTTTATAACCAAGAAAAAAAGGTTTAATAAACGTTTTGGTCCAATACGAAAATGTTGTATCTAGTAAAAGAAAACGTGTTGGCATGAATATTTAGGTAAATTACACTTAATCCATGGGGGAGCTTTTTTGTAGTGTTTAGAGTTGTTGTTTTACTGACATGTTTTTTTTCACCAAAGGAATTGCTGCTACTGGATTCAGCCTTGATGGGAGCACACCTTCCCTAATTATTAAAAACAAATTATGTGTCTAGTGTATCCCTCTCCCATAATAACACAAGGTATATGGAGTATAATCAATTGATAGCCTTTCCTTAACATGAATGATTTTATTGCGTAAAAGTTGTGATATGGATAACCAAGTCCCAGAACATGTCTTGACTTATCCAGTGGCTTTGTTATTGAGTGTTCTGTTAATAAACCAGGTGGTAATGTTCCTAATTTCCACAATCTTCGGTTCTCATTCAGATTTTTCTAGTAGGTTTTATGTAATTGATAGTTGTGTTAATTAAAGTCTTAAAAGAGCATGTTTTTTTAAAAAACTCATTGTTTAATTTGAGTTGCGTATAACGCGGGCTAGCTCGAAAAGTCAGTAGCCCGCATAGGGCTGGGCTTGGGCCACAAAGGTTGAGCCCGTATTTCAATCCGGGCTTTTTAGCCCAACCCACAAAAGCCCAAGCTCGGTGTGGGTTGGATAGCTCATTTTACCAGCTCTAGCTAAAGGTGAGAGTCTTAAAATGCATTTCCTTCTTTGCGTAGTTTGCTAAAGTCCAGTTCTGGAGAAGGTCATGTAGTTTGCTGCAAAGACAATTTTTTTTGTCTCTCAAGGTGGCGCCAAAGATCATGTTAAAAAGATAGGTCGTCAACAACTGCCCAAATAGGATTTAAACTTTAAAGTAGGGGTGGACAACAATAGAGAAACCGGCCCATCCGATAGTTAACCGGGACAAAAAAAAGAAGGCCGGTCGGTTTTGGGCCATTATCGGGTATTTGGAGGCCCAAAATGGTTAAGGATGGATTAATTTGGTCGGAGGCGGTGGGCTCAAGGGGATCCGGCCCAAACCGAACCCGACCGACCCAAGGTGACACCGTGACAGTCACACGCTCGCATATATCACAATTTCACAAACACTCAAACAGAAACACGCCAAATGAAACCCTAGCGACACTGCGAATGCGAACTGCGAAGTGCGAACCCTCTCCACGCCGCAACTCAACGTCTCCCTCTCCCACGAAACCCTAGCAGTGAAGCTCCCCCTCTCCCACGAAACCATCACCGTAACTACAACGAAGCTATCACTGCAACTCACTCACAGTGTACAGGAGGGTTCTCAGTCTCTATTTTCGTTGGCTTCATTTGGTTCTCTTGCAAGTGGTAAGCTTTCTTTCTTCGATTTTATTCTTCTCATCATCTCGTAGTTATTTTGATTTCAAGTGTTTCATTTATTTTCATTTATTTAGGGTTTCATCATCTCGTAGTTATTCTTCTCATCATCTTCGATTTTAGGGTTTCATTTATTTTCATTTCAAGTGTAGCAGCAAAGGAGCTTCGTTTCTCTTGTTTGTGTAGCAGCAAAGGAGCTTCGTTCTCTTGTTTCTGTAGATCCATCATTTCGTTCGTTTTCCAAGTGGTAAGCTTTCATTCTCAGATTTTCTTCTTTCCATTATCTGTTTGTTCTTTCCATTCTCTTGTTTCTGAGTTTCAAATGGATTCACTCTATTTTCGTTTTTGTGGTGTTTAAAAATTTTTAGGGTTTCAAAATTGTTGGCTTAAAATGGTTTCTAAGTTCCTTTATCTTCTCTGTTTTAGGGTTTCGAAAATTTTAGGGATATTTTGTTTCAAATGGGTGTTTATATCCTGTTTATATTAGTCATACATGTCATATATGCTATTTATATGTGATGTTTGTTAGTAGTTTCTTGATGCTTGTTAGTTTCTGTTTGTAAAAAGAAATTGAATTGGGTAAATCTGTTTGTAAGTTGCTGGTTTAACGGTCTATAAGTTGCTGGTTTAATTGGTAAATTTGTGATGTTTGTTTGTAGTTTCTTGATTCTTGTCTATAAGTTGCTGGTTTAATTGCTAAATCTGTTTGTAAGTAATGCGTTTAACAATTTTTGTATTGTATGATCTGAGTTTCAGGAATGGAGGCTCAAAACCCCCCTCAAGCTGCCACTGGCCAAGCTACCACTGGGCAACCAGCAGCTGCTGCAGCTGTAGCTACTGCGAAACCGCCGCTTGGAAAGAAGAGGAAGCCAAATGCAAACAAAAAGAGGGAAAGGTCTATAGCGTGGGATCATTTCGTTAGATTACCGGACGAGGAAGAACCTATAGCAGTTTGCAAACACTGCCACATAAAGTTCCGATGCGACTCCCAGATTCACGGTACGTCTAACATGAAAGCACACATCACACGTTGTCCTGAATATCCGTATTCTCTTATTAATGACCCCAATCAAACTACTCTTAACTTTAAACCTGGGGAAAAGTCTAGTTTAGTCAGCACTAGCACTAGATTTGATGCTGATAACTGTAAAAAGGCGGTTGCTATTTTTGTAATAGTTGATGAGCAACCATTCAAGGTGGTAGAGGGTGATGGGTTTAGGTACATGATGAGTCAAATGCAACCCCAATTTACTGTCCCATCTAGGAGAACTATTGCTAGGCACTGCTATCAACTCTATCTTGAAGAGAAACAAAAACTGAAAAACCTTTTTAAATCTGATTGCTCAAGGGTAGCACTTACCACCGATTGTTGGACCTCAATTCAGAATCTGAATTATTTAACCCTCACTGCACACTTCATAGACAACAAATGGAGATACCAAAAGAGAATTATAAGCTTTTGTGTTGTTCCTAACCATAAGGGAGAGACAGTTGGTAGGAAAGTGGAGGAGGTTCTTAGAGAATGGGGTATTAGGAATGTGTCCACAATTACTGTGGATAATGCAAGCTCAAATGATGTTGCTGTCACCTATTTGAAGAAAAAATTGAACAATATGAATGGGTTGGTTGGGGATGGGGAGTTTTTTCATGTAAGATGTTGTGCTCATATTCTTAACTTAGTGGTGAGTGACGGATTGAAGGACATGAGTGACTCTATTTCCAGCATTAGACATGCTGTTAGGTTTGTTAGGTCTTCACCTCAACGGTCTGCCAAGTTCAATGAGTGCAAGGAAATGTCTAACATAGTTTGTAAGAAAATGTTGTGTCTAGATGTTCCCACTAGGTGGAACTCTACGTACATGATGTTAAATGCAGCTGAAAAGTATCAGCCAGCCTTTGATAAGCTAGACTATGAAGATTCTAGTTATGCCGAGTTCTTTGGGACTGCTGGAATTCCTACTACATCTGATTGGGACAATGTCCGGGTGTTTGAGAAGTTTTTGAAGTTGTTTTATGATGCAACTAAACAATTCTCAGCCTCACAGTGTGTTACTCTGCATGCTGCGTTTTGTCAACTTGCTTCCATCCACATCGAACTTAATAATTCTGCCTTGAACCTAAACTCAATTCTCGCTAACATGGGTATGGAAATGAGGAAAAAATATGAGAAGTATTGGGGGAAAATTGAAAATATTAACCAGCTTCTCTATTTTGGAGTTATTTTTGATCCTAGGTATAAGTTGAGGTATGTTGAATGGTCATTTCAGTCAATGTATGTTTCTAATTCTGCCTTTGCTACTAAACTTTTCAATTCAGTGAAGGTAAATCTTTTTAAGATGTACAATTGGTATAAAGATGCATATGAATTGAAAAATAGTGTTGGGCAGCAGCCTGTTCGTCCTTCAGTAGGTGGGGAAATACCTATTGTTTCTGAAATTCTCTCAACTCAAGCAAGGGAAAGTGCTTTTAAGCAACATTTGAGAGAAAAGGATTCTATTGATAAGCAAAATGAATTGGAGAGGTTTTTGGGTGAACCTAATATAGATGCAACAGCCACTTTTGAGATTTTAGGTTGGTGGAAACAAAATTCAGACCGGTACCCTGTGTTATCTACCTTGGTTAGAGATCTTTTTGCTACACCGGTTTCAACTGTGGCATCTGAGAGTGCATTTAGCACTGGAGGGAGGGTTTTAGATACATATAGAAGCTCCTTAAGCCCAGAAATGGCAGAAGCTCTTATATGTACTCAAAACTGGTTGAAGCCTTCTTTCTTCCAATTTAAACACATCAACCTAGATGAAGAGTTTGAAGATTTTGATAACATTGTGGCAGGTATAAATTAAATGATTTCTGGTCTTTTGATAATGTTAGATTTCTAATTCTATATAAGCTAATATGTTTTTTTTATGTTCTACAGAATTTCAAGGAGGGGTATTTGTGGGTGACGGAGCTGCTGGAGTAAGCTCATCATCTCAGTCACAGCCAATTAATATTGGCAGTGGCTGATTAGAAATTCTGGTATTTTGATATTTTTTGAAATTTTGGGGTCACATGGCTCACATCTCAACTAAATGGCAACACCTTTTGGTCTTTTGGAGTCTTTAATGACTCACTACGGTGTCCAATGATCCATCTTCATGCAAGGGAACTTTTGTGTTGGGTATGGATGAAGGTAATGGTTTCCTAAATACTCTCTAATATTGTTTTGCATTCTGTTTTATATATTAATTACTGTCTGTGGCTGTTTCAGTTTCAGAAATGAAGTTCAGTTGAAGTCGGTCCGCCGCTGGAACTTAAGACCGGAACTTAAGACCTTGCTGAAGTTAAAAAAGAGGGCTCCATTCAAGTATATTGAATCTGCTGCTGGTAATATATTAAAACTGATATTAGTCATACTGATATTAGTCATACTGAATCTGCTGCTGGTAATATATTAAAACTGATATTAGTCATACTGATATTAGTCATACTGAATCTGCTGCTGGTAATATATTAAAACTGATATTAGTCATACTGAATTTCTTGCTGTATATGTTAAAAAAACAGATTTATGATTATTCTTTCCTTTTATAATTGGAATTTGGAAGTTAGTTTCTTAATCCTGTATGATGTTGTGATATTTGCATGCAATTTAATGAAGCCTTTCTTTACTTCATTTCAAAATTTAGGGATCTTTCCTCAATGCATACTAGTACAAATCTTTGCTGGTAGTAGTAATCTATACACTTTTTTTTGAATTAGTCATACTGAATTTAGTGGAATCCGTTGTTTATGTACAGTGTGAATGATTGCTAGTCCAACTGATGCATATGGAGGGTATGAGATACTATTTCAACACACATTTGGGGTAATTGATATTTCAAGTGTGAACAAAGTTGCTGCTTTCAACACACATTTGAATGAGTTCTTCATAACATGCATACATACTAGTTGGAAATCTGCTATCTGAAATTGTATCTTATTTTATTTTGCAGGTTCAAATGGATGCCACTCTTGAGTTTCTTTGCTTCTTGAAGAAGCTTGAAATTCCCCTTGCATGGGTGTAAATTGTAAATTAGACTAATTTACTAGTTGGAAGTTGGAACACTTCTAGACTTATTAACTGTTGGTTGCTTTAATTAGGTGTCTGTGAAATTGATTGATGTAGAGCCTGTGATGTTAAATTAGTTACTGCTTGTTTGTTTAAACTTAAATGAGCAGCAGTAAACTTTAAATGTTTTAGTTTCAATTGGGTTTGTGTTGTATGGCCTATGATTCTAATGTGATATTGTGTTAACTGTGTGCTTTGACAGCAGCATTAACTTAAATGTATGATTTGAACTGATAATCAGTCTATTTGAACAGGAAAAAAGTGTTATAGTGTCTTTTATCTGGGAAAGAACAGGGAAATAATTACCTATAATGCTTTAAAATCTGTTGTTGATTGAGTTTCAAATCTGTTTTAGTATGATAGTGTGTTAAATGTATGCTTTTTACTTTGTTATTCTGTTAAAAAAATATCAGGTTTAACATGTTTAAAAAAAATTAAAAAAAAGTTTTTTATCTTAAAATCTACCACAAAAAGTACTGGGCCGCAGAAGGCCCAAAATGTAAACATTTTTAAAAAAAAATTGTTTTTTTTCTTCTGAAATTAGACAAAAAAACGAATTGGGCCAACGAAGGCCCAAACCGTTCTTATCCATCATCTACCCGCCCAAAACCGCCCAACCCGAAACTGCCCAAACCGATTATTTTATTGGTTACATTTGGGCCTCCATATTGCATCCGCGGTTTGGGCCGGATTGGTGTCAATGGGCCCGTACCCGACCGGACCCGACCGCTGTCCACCCCTAATTTAAAGTATGGACGGTGGTAAAGTGGTCTACCACTCTCTAAATCCATAAAAATTAATTAGGAATTAATTAAACTAGCGGTGTACTCGTGCATACACACGGGTTGCGCCGCGTTACTAAGTACAATTGTTTTATAATCATATTGAAATAGTAATAGTAATTTAGTTTTCTTTTGAAAAATAAAGTTAAAAATAGTTATACAAATAACGTATTTTTTGTTGAATCTTAAAAGTAAAATAATCATTTATAAAAAAATTAAGACATTAATGAAGATAAAAAATATAAAAAATAATTATAGCGAGTAAAATAATTATTTATAAAAACTAAATATATCTATAACGACAAAATATGAAAAAACTATAATGACAACATGCAAAGTTTTCCCCTTAGATTTAGCAAAACATTCATTTGTAAAACCTATATTCATTTATAAGGACATGATTAAACAAATAGTTATACTTATTTTGGTTACAAAACAAATTGTTATGGTGACAACATATAATATTTTTCCCGTCGAAACTGCTTTAACGAAATAAAACTATACTAATTGCAGATAATGATTCGTTGTTGGGACTGAAAAGCTAAGTACTTATCTATAAAAAAATAAATACCTCGCAAATACAACTAGAAAGAATAATTATTTCGACAATGAATAGTATTTCCTCGTTGAAAATCAAAAGTAATTCAATTCTACTAATAGCATGCAAATTTTCGCTGATGAAACTCAAATAGGGGGATAAATTGTAAAAAAAAAAAGTTGTGTCTAAGTTATAAAAGTTAAAAAGTTTTAAAAAAGATAAGAAATGAAATGACATATTTGACCCTAAACTAACTTAACACAAGTAAAAAATCGTAATTTTCACATTATATTGTTTGTTTAAATAAAAGATAATGTAAAAAATAGTTTTACTAACATCATTTAATATTTTCCTGTCGAGACTGCTTAAAGACAACAAAATTACTCAAGAGTTAAATATTGATATATATAAAAAACAAACTCATCACAAATACAAAAGTATATAAACTAGTTATTTCAACGGTGAGTAATATTTCCCAGGAGGAATCAAAAGTAATGCAATTATACTGACAAAATGCAATATTTAGCCGTTGAAACTTAAATAGAGGGATAAATAGTAAATTAAAGTAGAGTCTAAGTTATAAAAGTTAAAAAAGTGTTACAAAAAATGAAACGAAATAACATATTTGGCCATAAACTTAACACATGTCAAAAATGTAGAATTTCACATTTTATTATTATTTTTAGATAGAAGTTAATAGAGTGTAGAAGATAAATATTAAAATAGAGAGAGCCTGGGGAGAATAAGAAAAAAAAAGAAAAAAAAAACAAAGTGAGGATGAGAGAGTGAGTATATAGGACAAAGAAGGGAGGGTAGAGAGAAAAGTAAGAAAAGTAATTTGATTCCTTGTTGTTTATAAGAACTCGGTTTAGTGTTTGTTTGGTTTGGCGGTGGGAGAGCTTGGAATCGATTTTGAGGTTAGCTTTTGTGATTTTACCTGAAATTTTTATCTTAGGGTTCAAAGGAGAAGAATCGATTATAACTAGAAGCTAGGATTTGAAGCTTCTACTTCTGACTTAAATTGATTCTTAATTTTTTTCAAAATGTTACCTCATTTTCCCCTCTTGATGTTGCTTATTTTTCATTTTCTATGATGTTGCAGTGGTGGGTATAAATTTGGTTCTGCCTTCTGCGTTTCCTCGTGTCCTTAGGTTAGAGATGAAGTGCACTATTGGGCCTGGAGAGTGTTGGGCTTGTTTCTAACTTTTTGTTTGAAATGAATACCACGTTTTGGACAAAAAAAAGAATAACACGTTTCTATACGTTTCTATAACTCAAGTTGGAGTTTTTTTTTATCACAACTCAAGTTGGATTATTACATATTCTATTTTTATAGCTCATCGATTAGTGATAAGGTCTCAAGAGGGCATATGATGTTAAATAAGTAAGCTAGTTCGACTAGCTGTTTCGACTTAGCTGGTTCGACCACTCCAACTTGTCTGTCGAAGGGGAGGGCGTCGAAGTTTCCCTTTAGATTTGATTTTTATGCTTTCCATTAATTGCTGACTCAGCATACGTAATGTACTATATAAACAATCTCAGTGATGCAATGTGCAGGGCACACATTTTCAGTTTTCACTCTAACTGAATTCTGTTATTCTCTGTCTCTCTCTCTCTCTCTCTCTCTCTCTCTCTCTCTCAAGTGTGTGGGTGTGTGAGTGAACACAATGATTCAGAAACTTCCAACAAATGGTATCAAGAGCATAATTGTTGAAGTTTCAGAGTGTGAATCCAGAGTGAAGAAGACGAGTGAAGTCTCAACGGTGAGAGTGGTGAGCATTGGTTCCTAGACACGGGCTGTTCGACACACATGACAGGGAGGAGAGATTGGTTTGTCGAACTTGACTTTTCGATCAAGAGCAGAGTGAGGTTTGCTGATGATAGAACCATGAAGGTGGAAGGTGTGGGGAGAGTAATGATAAGAAAGAAGGATGGTTCACTGTGCTTCATTTCTGTTGTACTGTATGTGCCAGGGATGAAGAGCAATTTGCTGAGTATTGGACAGCTATTGGAGAAGGGATATAGGATGGTACTGGAAGACAATGCTATGAAGGTGTATGACACTGAACAGAGGCTGTTGATAAAGGCAACTCTCTCCAAGAACGTGACATTTAAGATCGAATTAGGTGTGCTGATGCAGCAGTGCTTAGCCACAGCAGTCGACAAGGAAGAGTGGCTTTGGCATTTCAGATATGGACACTTGAATTTTGGTGATTTGAACAGGATGCAGAGCAAGACAGTAGTGACAGGTCTGCCTCATATCCATGTTCCAAAAGATGTATGTGCAGAGTGTGTGGAGAGTAAAATTCCTAGGGGTTCCTTCAATCCAAGTGTTCCCAGTAGAGCAAAGAGGAAACTGCAGGTGATTTTCTCAGATGTGTGTGGCCCCATAGTGCATGAAACTCCTGCAGGTAACAAGTATTTTGTTACATTTATTGATGAATTCACTAGGAAACTTTGGATTTATTTGATTAGGAGGAAGAGTGATGTGTTGGGAGTATTCAAAAAATTCAAAGTCCTAGTCGAAAAACAATGTTGACAGACTGTCGAAGTGTTAAGAACTGATGGTGGTGGAGAGTATGTGAATACTGAGTTTAATGAGTTCTGTGAAGTTGAAGGAATAACACATGAAATCACACCTCCATACACTCCTCAGCATAATGGAGTGGCTGAGAGGAAAAATAGGACATTGCTTAATATGGTGAGAAGCATGTTAAAGAGTAAGAATATGCCTAAGAGATGGTGGGGAGAGGCAGTTAATACTGCGGCATATATCATTAATCGAAGTGCAACAAAGATTGGAAGACATCACCCCTGAGGAGGCTTGGACAGGTGTCAAGCCAAACGTGTCGCACTTCAGAGTATTTGGATCTGTTTGTTTTCGACGCGTTCCTGATCAGCAGAGAACGAAGTTAGATGATAAAGGAGAAGTGATGGTTATGATAGGTTATCATTCGACTGGGGGTTACAAATTGGTGAATCCTGTGAATAACAAAATTGTGATAAGTCGAGATGTGGTTTTTGATTAGGGGAAGACATGGGAGTGGAGTGACAAGGGAGAAAGTTCGACTGCTGTCGAACAGAATTTATTTGACGTACCTGCTGGTGTCGAAGAGTCGGAACTTGAAGGTGAAACTGAGCCTGTCGAAGAGAATGATGGTGAAGAGGGTAGTCGAGAAATACCAAGAAGATCAATGAGACAAAGACAGGTACCTACAAGACTAAGTGACTGTGAGGTGATGACTGATAGTGCAGTCACTGACGAAGGTGATATAGTGCACTTTGCACTTCTTACTGAGACAGAACCAGTGACTTGGCAGGAAGCAATGCTGAATTCGAAGTGGATGGAAGCTATGAAAGAGGAGATTAGATCTATAGAGAAGAACACGACTTGGGAATTGGTCGAATTGCCCAAAGGAAAGAAAGCAATAGGTGTGAAATGGATATACAAAGTGAAAGTAAATCATAAAGGTGAAGTAGTGAAGCACAAAGCAAGATTGGTGGCTAGGGGGTTCCTACAGAGGTATGGTGTCGACTATGAAGAAGTCTTTGCACCCGTTGCAAGACTTGAAACTGTGAGAGCTGTGGTAGCTCATGCTAGTATGCAAGGGTGGAAGATACATCAACTTGATGTAAAATCTGCCTTCTTAAATGGAGAATTGGAAGAGGAGGTGCATGTCAAACAACCAGCAGGTTTTATTCGACAAGGAAGTGAGAACAAAGTGCTGAGATTGAGAAAGGCAATGTATGGCCTAAAACAAGCTCCACGAGCTTGGAACAAGAAGATAGACAAGAGCTTGATCAACATGGGGTATGTGAGATGTATTTCTGAGCATGGGGTGTATGTGAAATCAGATGGTGGAGATGTGATAATCCTATGCCTCTATGTTGACGATTTATTGGTTACGGGTAACAATGAAAATAAAGTAGCAGAAGTCAAGAAGAGAATGATGAATACTTTCGAAATGACTGACCTAGGAGAAATCTCCTATTTCCTAGGGATTGAATTTCGAAGTACTAGTGAAGGAATGCTGCTGTCACAGAAGAAGTATGCTTCTGATACACTGCACAAGTTCAATATGCAACACTGCAACAGCGTCGAAACACCAGCAGAGGTAGGGCTATGGCTCGACAAAGATGCTGATGAACCAGAAGTGGATGCAACTGAGTTTCGACAGGTGGTTGGGGCACTGAGATATCTCTGCAACACCATACCTGACCTTAGCTTAAGTGTTGGTCTGATTAGTAGAGTTATGGACAGGCCTAGAACATCGCACCTAGCTGCTGCTAAACGAATCCTAAGATATGTCAAAGGCACTGTGGCATATGGAATTCTGTTGCCTAGTAAATGCAGAGACAATGAGAAATTTCTCTATGGCTTCACTGATGCTGATTGGGGAGGTGACAAATCTGATCGAAAGAGCACTGCTGGCTCTGTGTTTCTACTTGGCTCGGGTCCCATCTCATGGAGTTTGAAGAAGGAATCAGTGGTGGCATTGTCCTCATGCGAAGCTGAGTACATTGCTGCTTCAATGGGAGCCTGTCAAGCAATCTGGCTAGACAATCTGATGCAAGAGCTAATGATCAAGAAGGAAGGTGTTGTGGAGTTATATGTCGATAACAAGTCTGAAATTAGCTTGGCGAAACATCCAGTGGCACATGGACGGTCGAAGCACATTGAGATCACGTTATCATTTCTTAAGAGACCAAGTCACAAAAGGAAGGATGAAGCTGAGCTACTGTAGATCAGATATGCAGGCAGCTGATTTGTTCACCAAGGCAGTGAAGGCAGAGACATTCAAAAGGCTAAGGAGCATGCTGAATGTGATTGATTGTAATAAGTTTACGTAGATAGATTCTACTGTATTTTGTTGTTTTTTGCTTATGTTAGTAACTAGCTTAAGGGGGTGTGTTAAATAAGTTAGCTAGTTCGACTAGCTGTTTCGACTTAGCTGGTTCGACCACTCCAACCTGTCTGTCGAAGTGGAGGGTGTCGAAGTTTCCCTCACTAGTGGAAAAAAGACATTTAGCGTCGGTTAAATTGGACATTTAGCGTCGGTTATCGCCCGACGCTAAATCGCCCGATGCTAAATGTCATACATTTAGTATCGGTTATTTAACCGACGCTAAATGTCACATTTAGCATCGGGTGTTCAGATAACTGATGCTAAATGTCCATTTCATCACTGTTTTTGCTGTCTGAAAATGACATTTAGCATCGGTTATTTGAAACAACCGATGCTAAATGTCCTGAAAAGTGACATTTAGCATCGGGTGTTTGAAACAACCGATGCTAAATGTCCTGAAAAATGACATTTAGCATCGGGTGTTTGAAACAACCGATGCTAAATGTCCTGAAAGTGACATTTAGCATCGGTTGTTCCAAATAACCGATGCTAAAAGTCATTTTTGATAAAAAAAAATGACATTTAGCATCGGCTGTTTCAAACAACCGATGCTAAATGTCATTTTCTTGATAAAAAAAAAGAGATTTAGCATCGCTCGTTTGAAACAAGCGATGCTAAATGTCTAGTTTCTGAAATTCATCAATTTGAAATTCCAAAGTACTAATAGTTGGTGAAAATAGAAATTGCAACCAATTGTAAGAACGTAAAAAATATGAATAAAAATGCTTCAAGATATAATTAACATGCCTAAAGAAATAACATACATTCAGGAACATCTGTCCTAGTAGGTACAGCAATTTGCAGCAAGACAACTTTATCGCGCCAACTAGAATTCTCCTCGGGGAACTTTTCAAATGCTAAGATTTTCTGGGGAATTCCTTTTATCATGTCAAGACGATCAACACCTAACATTACATGTTCATTTGATTATAAACACAAAGTGATTCAAATGATTCACATTTATCATTGACCAGAAGCAAAAAACCATAGAATAATCTTCTAACTTCTCAAAATGTTGAACTTGGGACTTAGTTATTAGTGGCTTTTACCTTTCGGCCTGCAAATCTTTCTTTGAGTTCTTTCATGTGATTCTGGACTTCAGGAAGCTCAAGGGCTCGAATAAATCTATCAGAATCAATCCCAATAGGAAACTGAAGTTTCACACTCCCAAAAATAGAACATTGTCATCATGAGAAGAAATCAGGGAATGCATATTCATTAATGGAAAAAGTATTTTAAGGCTGTTAAACATTCTACACAAGAGATGAAATTCCAGTTATGCTGTCAAGCTTATAGAATTAGAAAAGATAGAGGAAATGTGCAGATATACTGCAGCCACACGAGTTAGCTTCCCTTGATCTTCTACTCCTTCAGGTGTACCTTCTAGCCCAAGAATCCGAGTACAAGCACTAGCAAAATGCCTTGCATAATCATAAGTATGGAATCTGGGATGCAAACAAATGTGCACATTGAAATCACAACATTAGACAAAATGTCTTAAAAATCAGTGCAACAAAATGTCTTCAGGATTTATCACAATCTTACTTTCTTGAACAGATTTTACTTGTTCTAAATGCAAGCTATTTAATGCCTATTTATAAAAGGAAATTATCAAGTAAATGTAATACTATGTATGTGTGTATGTCAGAATTTTATTTTCTTCATAAAATTTATCACTTTCATATAAAGTAACAGTTTGAGAATAGGAACCATATAGATGCAGAAACAAAATTTGCCATCATTTTTATAAGGCTAAATAAAATTTAAAGAACACTGAGAAGCGTGGATAACTTGCCCGACCAGATCAGCGGCAAGTACAGATCTCAACAACTTTAATCTGGATGGCAGAGTCCTATGTATGTTTTCCTGCATTCACAAACATGAGAAAAACAAAAACACAAAACAACCCAAAATGAAAACAAAGAACAAGAAAAAGGGTAAAGTGATTCATCAGATCTATGTTACCAAATCAATAGTTTCCTTCAACACAGCATCCAACACTTCAGGTTCTTCTCCCATCTTTCAAGTCTCTATCTCGATGAAGGGATCCAGAAAGCAAAGACACACAACCCAAAGCGAAGACGCACAAGCCACTCTCGATGTCCTTGAAATCAAACCAGAAGCAAGGAACGCATCAAAACACAGCAATAAAATCATAACACAGTAAAATCATAACAAAAAAAGAAACTCAGTCAAATTCCATACAACGGAACCTAAAAACGCAGCAAACCGTAGAAGCAAGGAACGACGAAACAGAATCAAACGCAGAAACAAGGGAACTTACATTAGGAACTTAGGGTTTCGAAGTTCTCGGCAAAGTTCTTTGTACTTAAGGCGATGGCGAGTAAGGTGACGACCAACAAGGTGACGGCGACGGCGACGGAGAGAGTTGAGAACGGAGAGACTTAAGAATGAAACGACGAAGGTGATGTTGAGAGAGAACGTGAGAGAGCGAGAACTGAGAGTTCAGAGAGAGTACTGAGAACGCGAGTGAGACCAGCAAGGCGACGACGACGGAGAGAGTTGAGAACGAAGAGACCAAACGACGGCGATGTATGTTGAGAGAGAACGTGAACTCAAAGTGCAGAGAGAAGTGAGAGAACGAGATGTGTATTGGAAAGGAAAAACTGAAAAAAAATTAAACCTGACTTTTAGTATCACGTGTATTAACACCTGATGCTAAATGTGTTTGACATACACATTTAGCATCAGTTGTTTTTAACAACCGATGCTAAATGTCTGACACAGTTACTTTTAACATCAGTTGTTTAAACAACCGATGTTAAATGTAGGCGTGTGTTGACTCTCTATCATATGATGTAAGTTGTGCATTTTTAGGACCGATTGTGTAGGTTTTTCATTGTATCATAGTCATTATCTGGGGATTTAGTCTAGTTTTAGATAATTGTAGTAGGAAGTCCTGTTGTAAGCAATTTCTTCACTTTTGGGAGCTAATTGTATTTGAAGACCTCCAACTTGTGTGTTATCATTCGGCGAACCAGACACTTTCCCGGAGATGCAGCACAATTGGGAAGATTTGAGTTTCTGAGTAATTTCGCGTCACGACCAGGAGGGTTCGCGTCGCGAAGGAAGCATGGAAAGAAGAGGAATTGTTTCTGTGCAATATCGCGTCGCGACCTGGACGTGTCGCGTCGCGACCAGTCACTTTACAGCAGCATCGCGTCGCGACGGTCTCGTGTCGCATCGCGATGGACTTCAGAAAATTAGGATTTTAAGGATTTTTCAGCGTGTTTTTCGAGGCACATTGCATTGGGAGCGCAGCCAGGGCCAGAGAAGCGATTTTGGAGTCCTCTCTTCACTTGGGAACAAGTTGTTGAAGACCTCTATGTCATCTACTATGGTTTTCTCTTTCTCTACTCTTTGTTGTAATCTCAATTCTATGAGTAACTAAATCTTTTGATTGGGGAGAGATGATTCTCCCCAACCCTATCATGTGAACCTTTGCTGAAAGTTAATTTCATTATTTGTTTGGTTATGAATTGTCTAAGATGTCTATGCTTAATGCTTTTTAATCACACATGATGATTATAATGTTTTAGGGATAGTAATCACCTAAGGGATTAGGGTTTGTTATCCGGATATGATGTTTTAGATCACATGCTAGTAATCATCATAGGAATATGTGGTAGCTTATGTGAATTCGTTAAAATTCTTAATCTTAATGCGTTACCCTTTGGCATGACTCACCTAAGGAATTATGGTAACTCTTAGAGTAATAGGGGTTTTGAGGCAAGGAATTGTCCATAACCTGTTTTGGTGAATTGAATGTCATAATTAAACAAATGATGCGTAATTGGCTAAGGGTTCATATGATAGGCAAGGGGGGATGAATCAATCCCTAATCGCTTTTTCTCGTATTCTAAATAACTGTTTTTTTACTTCGCGTTACAAATCTTTCAAATCAACCTTTTCTATCACATCCAAGAATTAATTAATTTGTCCTTGTTTACAATCACAATCCCTGTGGACCGATCGGTATCTTACCGTTTAAATTATTACTTGCAACGTTTTCAGTACACTTGCTGAATTCTTAACAAGTTTTTGGCGCCGTTGCCGGGGATTGTTGACTTTTTATCGACAAGGCAAACTAGTTGATTTTTTGATTTTTAGTTTGTTTTGTTTTATCTTTAGTTACTTAAATTTGTTGATTCATAGGTGCACATATATTCTTTTTAGTCTTTTGTTAAATTTTTATTTATTATTTTAGTTGTTTAATTCTTAGTATTTAATTTTATGTTTTGTTGATTACTGTTTATTTTATTTCATTTAAAATGTTGAGTCTAATTTCTCTGTCTAGATACTTAGTTATTGTGTTGGACTTGTTGACGGTTTGTTTAAGTGTTGCAGAGAAGTTGTTTACGCGGGGGCAAAATTCGCAAGAATTGTTGTTTAACCCCGTGATTGAGAAAACAGAAAAGGCAGACCGGAAGAAAGCTAAACTAGCAAGGCAACAAGCCAAAGGAGGGTCCCAGGTACACTCAACTTCAACCTCCATTCCGGAAGATGAACCAAGGCAAGAGGAAGTTATGGCCGGAATCCCACTCACAAGACGCATTCTCAATGACTTTGGGAGGAGAAATCAGGGCGTTCAGGCTTACACATTCCGACCAGCATGGACCGCTACCTTTGACATTATGTCTTCTGTTCTCACTGCACGAAAATCAGAGCAGTTTGCAGGGTCAGATGCTGAAGACCCCATCCAACACCTCTCCCAGTTCCATGAGATTTGTGAAACCACCTATCCTGAGGGGGTGTTTACTGTGATTTTTAGTAAACACCGCTAGTTTCACTACACGTGTTACTTGCGAGATCAACTAGGAATCTCAGGCCATTTGTGATCAAATTTTACTAAGAAATACGATAAAGTGCAAGAATTTGTAAATGCGGGAAGGGGAATCAAATGCAGTAAATTGCAGTAATTGTAAATGAAGGAGATGACAAAGTGCAGAAATCTTAAAGAAATGAAAACAATTATATAAAGAGATGGTACGCAGAATCATACATGAATTCCTGTTAACTCTGTTTTCTCTGTTTGCGGAAGTAGAGTGTTTTAGGAAATGTGTGTAATGAAATTTGCGACCCTTGTTCTATGTACAGAACTACTATTTATAAGGAAAAACTAATAACCGCACATCGGTTTTCTAAAACAAGATAAGGCAGAGTAACTGCTATTTCGACGTGCTTCTACTTCGATTGTCTAACTGCTCTTTCTTTTCGACCAAAGAATCAATGTCCCTTTCGACAGATCTCCATAGCTTTGCTTGTTTCGCTGTTTATAATTTTCTCTCTGTCGAAGTGTGGCCTCTTTTTCCAAATTCGCTAAGTTATGCACTAGGCTGTTTTCCCTTGGTTACTACCTCTTGAAGTCGAAATTATATCTTGGTGTCGAAGACCTGTTTTCTTTCTGAAATTATTAAGTCAAACCTTTTGACTGCATTTAATATTAGCCTGTCGAAAATGCAGGCTAACAAATTGCCCCCCAAAAAGGCTTTTTCGACTGAGTTTTCAATGAAGGTAGAAAATGACTTTTTTGAAACATCTTTCGATCATTCTGTGTCAAATCTTAAAATATCTTTTTTTCAGAATATGATTAGATGTTTCTGTGTCAAGGCCAGTCCCACTATCGCTTTCTCCCATTTAAATCACGCCACGTGTGAAAATAACTGTTGGGATCTCCCATGATCCCACGTTTCCCCACCAACGTCTTGGGGATTCACGCCTTTTGAATTATTTTTTTAATTAATAAATTCAAGTTAAACACGGCTATAAAAGTTAACTGCACCTCTTCATTTCCTTTTTCTGTTTCTTCATCTTCTTCTCCGTTTCACCTTTGCGAATATTTCCATTAAAAAACCTTCTCAAACAACTGTATTTCTTTCTTCTTCTTTGCTTCTAACAATGGCTTCTTCCTCCACTGTTAAACCTCGCTCTGTATCTTCTGCGAAGACAACCCTCGTCTCAGAACCCGCTTTATCTTTGGAGGAAACACAGATATATCGCTCCCAAGTACTTATTCCTTTTCCTAAACCTTCAACGCATGCATTTCTAGGTCCTCTTCCTCTTGTTGGTGATGATTCATCAAAGGTTGCGAGCGTTTTCCCAAGCTACTACAGGCAAAGCGCTAGGGTTTTCGACGAAGGCCCTTTTGTGATGGATTTCATGGGCAACCCAAATAGGGTTTTTCGATCTTCACCACCAACAGAAAAGGCTTCACCTTATATCGATTGGCTTAACAAAGTTGAATCGAAGAAGGGTGATCTCTGGAAAAGTCAGGGCATTTTCGACTTGATCCAGATCTCAAGATATGGGCCCAAGTATCAAAGCTCGATGCTTATCGCTGCCTTACACTTTTGGGACTTGACCACCAATAGTTTGCACTTGAAATGTGGTATGCTTACCCCCACTCTATTTGATGTGGCGGCTGTCATGGGCTTGAAACTGTTGGGAGATATTTTCGATCCTGCTACCACTGGAGATCGGTACACGTTTGACTTCAAGAAAGCCACCTTCAAGGGCTATATTGAGGAGAAGCATAATACTCAATCGACAGAGGTTTCTGATGAAGAGCATATTGCTTTTCTTACCCTGTGGTTATCATTTTATATATTCTGTTCTTCGTCACTTCAGGTGGCCAAGATGTATATTCCTTTGGCCATTCAGCTACACGATGGTCGAAGCATCAATTTGGCCAAATTGATTTTGGGCTCTCTTTTCGACCACTTAAGACAGGGAGTCATTCACTTGAGAGAGTTTAAACCAGAAGGCAAACAATTCTTAGTTTCTGGGCCGGTATGGTTATTTCAATTGTGGCTCCTTGCCACCTTTGAGTCGAAATTAACAATGTTCATTCCTGATGACCAATTTGATGTGGTCTCTGACCGAGGGGTCGAAGGCGTTCGACTTGCTTTGTTGAAACCTAGACAAAGAGGAGAGTTAGTCGAAGACCTTTTCTCTCAGGCATTCAACATGTTTTTAAACTGTGCAGAGTTTACTCCTTCGATGGCACCCTTCGCAGGAAGATCTTATGGGCCGTCTTGGTTCACAAGAGAATTTCCCGCGCCCAACCCTGTCGAAGAGAGGGAAACTAACCGTATTTGGCAAGCCTTTTTGACTCCTAGCTTGCTATCATCTCGCATCTCTCTTGGGAAGGCTTCAACTCTTTTTGGCGTGTATCCTTATCATCCAAGCTTAACTGCGCGTCAATTTGGGCTATGTCAGCTTCGACCTAGCCCTTTTGCCAGGTCAAAAAGGGAATTGAAGATTCCTGAGAATGAAGAGGAGTGGGTGGATCGCCTCAACAATTTTTCTGGAGACTCTTTTCGACTCACTTCTATTCCTTTCGAGCCAATATTCTCTTGTACCCACAGTTTTTTTCAGTGGTGGACAGAGTATATCACCAGGAAATCTACTGGTGTCGAAGAGGCTACTTTGCTGGCAAAACTAATATCTGCTTTTCCTTCTTCGCAGAAAAAGAAGGCCAAATCAAAAGGTATACATATTCAAGAGATTCAAGCATTTCACAAATACTTTGAAACTGTGTATGACCCAAACAATCTTCGTCGAACTGTTTCTCAAGCTGCCAAAGTTTTAAAACAAAAACTTCTTGATAAAATTCCCACGATGGTTTTTCCATCTTATGTGCCTGATAAATATTTTTTCGCTTTAACACAAAACAAAATTAGGTTTCCACCTTTAACAACCAGTAAACTGGCATTGGCAATTTGGTCACCCATTCCTGAGTGGTTTGTGTGTGGTTCGATCAAAGCCATGTTCAATTTTTCGAACAAAATGGCTGAGAAAGTAGTTTCGACGAAGGAAAACATATACACGTTTGAGGGTCATCTTCATTTAGATATTCGGCATGTTCAAATCCTGTCTCCCAGTAGAGAAGGTGAAGTACAAGATCTTGTCTTATAATTGAATTTCTCTTTTGTGTTTTATATTAACACTTGTTTATCGAATACCTGTAGCTCTTCCCATCACATCTTCTTCGACTGATGACGCTGCAATTAAAAAGAAAGAAAAGAATGTTGAGGTCTCATCGAAGCAGGCAAAATCTCCTCCAGAGGACAAACCAAAGGTAAGCATGTTTTTCTTTATCTCTTTGTATTCCCTCATTATACTTGTTGCCTGATTGATCTTTCATTTCGTAGAGTCGAAAAAGAGTAAGCAGCTCCCATATCCCCAAACCAAAAAGAACAAAGAAAGCTACTCCAACAGAGAAAGTTATTTCTCCAATATCGAGCAATTCTGAGGTCGAAAACTCTTAACCTTTTGTCTATTTAAGTTTACATTATCATTGCCTGTGCTCATATGAGTTATATTTTCAGTCAGAGGAAGTGCCATTGATCAGGACCAGGCCTGTTAAGGTTCAGGACCATGGGTTGGAGAGGGAGAAAAGATCAAAAAATTTCCAAGATATCTCTATATCTACCCAACAACAAACCTCTGTCGAAGAACAGGAGGTAAAGGATGCAGGTGAAGCGAAAAGACAAACCCTCCTCAGTCTAGAGAAAGCTCCAAAAAGGAGACTTGTTAAAAAGATTAAGAGTGCACAGTCCCTGGTCAAAGATCTCAAAACTCAGGTGATTGGTCGAAGTTTGTATCTGCTTTTGGATATTTTATTTATGTGATGATACTCATTTTGCTTCATTTTTAGGGAGTTGAAACTGCTGATTTTCCAAGTCCAAAAGATCAGGCCATACTCCTCCACCTACATCAACTGCTCAGAAAGATGTCGAAGAAGATATATTGGTTCAGAGCCAACCCTCTGTTGCTGTTGGAGATACTCCAATGACTGAAGCAGCTAACCCTATTGATGTCCTAGAGGAGGTTTCTGAACATGGCAAAGAGCATGCTGACGTTGACATGTATTTTAACGAAGATTATGAAGCTGTCCAAGGTGGTGCTGAGATTAGTATCTCTTCTTCTCCAAACGTAGAGGAACAAGAGTGCAGTGAGGAGGAAACAGAAACAGGGGCTAAAGAGGAAGAGCAAGAAGAGAACAAGGGATCTCCCTCAGTTGTCAAAACTCCCCACTCTGAGGCTTCGACGCCTTACCCTATTTTGAGCCCAAAGGAACTCTCTGATTTGAAGAATAAGAATCCTCTCGAAGCATTTAGGCGGATGGTGAGTATGTCTTCGACAGAGAGTAAGCCTAGCGCTTCGACTACCTCTGTTGGAGACATTTCTATAAGCCCTCATGATGCTTTGATACGTGATTTGTGAGCACATATCCTGGAGGTAGACTTATTTGGGGCTATCGAAGCAGATCATGTACTTGCTTTTAAAATTAAAGATTTGCTTCACAAACTCAATATCCCTGAGTCTACTGATTCTCTCATAGGCTTCATTGTCGAGTTTGAACCTTTGTTGGATCAAATTTCGAAAGATATCCAAAAGAAGAAAAGCAATGTGGAGAACAAGGAGCGTGAGCTTGATCTTCTAAAAACAGAGAGTGCTGCAGTCGAAAGTGCTGAGGGTGAAATTTCAACATTGGAGCATAGCATTCAGGCCACTGCTAGGTGTCAAGAGGTTGCTGATTATGACGCCCTTATCTCTGAATACCAAAAGCAAATTAAAGAATTGCAGTCGAAGATCGCAATGACAGAGGAGAAGAAAGCTAATGTTTTAAAAACAACTCTGGCTCCATTGGAGGCATCGCTGCGATCCAAAGCGACTTCAGCAATCGAACACCTGGAAAGAGTTAATGAGCATGATGCAGCACTTCGGATGTTGAACACAGATGAAAAACTCATTAACACTAGATTGGCCTATGCTAGAGCTGCCTTTGAAAGGCTTAAGAACACCTATGTAATTTGAGATTTGACTTTTTGTTACTCTTGGTGCTCTTCTTGTATAAATGACAATTTTTTGGCACTTTATCTTTTAATCAAATTAATGATAATCAAATTAATGATAATTTTATTGGTTGCTTCGACCTGACCATTTGGTGCTCTTGGTGCTCTTTTTGTTACTCTTAGGCTTTTGCCCAATACGTTTTTTAATCAAATTAATGATAATTTTATTGGCTGCTTCGACCTGACCATTTGCCTGAGCATAATATGGTGTCGAACTTAATAACTTAAATCCACTTATGGAGGCAAACTCAACCATTTTTCGACCAGTAAACACTGAGCCTTGGTCTGTAGTGATGGTTTCTGGAACTCCAAACCTGCATAGAATGTGGTTTTGGATAAAGGCTATTACTGCCTCTTGGTCTACATTAGCTAAAGGGATAGCTTCGACCCACTTAGTAAAGTAATCGATACCCACTAATATGTAGCGGTGACCTTTCGACGACGTTGGTTTAATTTCGCCAATTATGTCTAAAGCCCATCCTCTAAATGGCCAAGGCTTTATTATTGAGTGTAACTCATTTGCAGGTACATGTTGTATTCCTGCGTGTTTTTGACATTCTTGACACCCTTTAGCAAAATCTATGCAATCTTTAAGCATAGTAGGCCAGTATACTCCTTGTCGAAATAAAAGCCATTTCATTTTGTGCCCCGCTTGGTGAGATCCACAAGCTCCACTATGAGTATTGGAAATTGCCAAATATGCCTCATTCTCATTAAGGCATTTAAGTAGGACTCCTTTCGGGGTTTTCTTTAACAATTCGTTTCCAAGAATTACATAGCTTAGAGCTCTATACTTGGTTTTTCGATTTGTTGTCCCTGTTGGATTTTCCAAGTATTCGACAATTGGTTTTCGCCAGTCATCATTCGACATATTGTCAATGGCAAAAATTTCGCCATTTTCAATTGGAGGAAGTAATTCTACACTGTCTGCCCCCCCCCCCCCAAGTTTTGGCATTGACAATTCATCATCCTTACGATCTGTCGAAATCAATTTCTCTTTAATTTCAATTAACTCACTGAGTTTAGTTGGAGAGACTTTATAACTTGAAGCAATTTGTGCCAAGTCGTTTGCCTCTTGATTCTCAATTCGAGGTATATGCTCAATGTGAACATTGTCGAAACGTTTTAACAAAGTATTGGCAGTGACGAAATATAAGATTAAATTTTCTTTGATGCACTTATATTCTTTGGTTAACTGCTTCACCACTAATTCAGAATCACCTTTAATTTCGACAGCCTTTGCCCTCAACTCTAACAAGATTTCCAATCCTGCAATTAAGGCTTCATATTCAGCCTCATTGTTAGAGCAGCGCTCTTTGATTTTAAACTTATACTTTGTTGGTATGTTTACTGGTGAAACAATTAATATACCAATTCCAGAACCATTTTTATGGCTTGATCCATCGAAATAAAGTGTCCAAGGTCGATTATTCATTTGACTAACTGTCACTTCGACCAATGAATGGTCAACAATAAAGTCAGCCACAATTTGTCCTTTGATAGCTTTCAAAGGCTGGTATGTTAATGAATACTCAGATAAAGCTAGTGCCCATTTGCCAATTCTATTATGCAATATTGGTTTCGACAGCATGTGTTCAATAATATCGAAATGAGAATGCACATACACATCAACTGGTTTGATATATTGCTTTAATTTGGTACAAGAAAAATACAGACAAAGGCACAATTTCTCCATTGGCTGATATCTAGTTTCAGCATCATTTAACACTCTACTCAGGTAATATATGGCTCTTTCGACACCATTATCATCCTCTTGTGCTAGCATACTACCTATTGTTAGCTCTGATGCTGCTATATACAATTTCATCACCTTATCTCTGATAGGTGGCAACAATATAGGTGGTTTAACTAAATAAGCCTTAATGTCGTCGAAGGCCTTCTGGTGCTCTGGACCCCACCTGAATAAGTCTTCTTTCTTCAGTCGAAGCAATGGCGAGAACACTTGAGTTTTGCCACTTAGGTTGGATATGAACCTTCTGAGGAAATTAATCTTCCCTAATAATGACTGAAGCTCTTTTTTAGTCGAAGGGGCTTTCGTTTCCATGATTGCCTTCGTCTTGTTTTGATTAATTTCGATGCCTTTTTTGTGAACAACAAAGCCCAAGAAATCACCTGCACGTACACAAAAGGCACATTTGATTGGATTCATTTTCAATCCATATTTTCTCATTCTTTCGAATGATTGTCGAAGATGGTCTAAATGGCCATTTTCTGTTGAAGACTTGACAACAATATCATCTATGTATACTTGCATAAAATTTTCAATAAAATCATGAAACATAGAATTCATTGCTCTCTGGTATGTTGCACCAGCATTTTTTAAACCAAATGGCATTACTACCCATTCATAAACACCTAATGCCCCTGGGCATCGAAATGCTGTTTTCGACACATCTTCTTCGGCAATAAAAATTTGATTATATCCTGAATATCCATCAAGCATACTTAGGTATTCAAATCCTGCTGCCGAATCAACTAGCATTTCTGCCACAGGCATAGGGTATTGATCTTTGGGTGTAGCATTATTTAAATCACGAAAATCTATACAGACTCGTAATGTTCCATTTTTCTTAATAACAGGAACAATGTTGGCTAGCCAATCAACATACCTGGCAGTCCTGATGAAGTTGCTCTTGAGTAATCTTTCGATTTCTTCTTTGATCTTCGACAGAACCTGAGGTGCGAACCTCCTTGGTGTTTGCTTCACTAGTTTTTTGTCTGGTCGAATGGGCTGTTTCAGTTCGACTACTTCTCGACGTAGACCAGACATGTCATTGTAGTCCCAAGCGAAGCAATCTTTATACTCTTTGAGTAACTCAATCGTTCGACCTTTCAAACCCTTGTCAATTTTAGCACTGATAAATGTTGGCCTTTTTATGGGGCCATCTGCTAAATCAATTTCTTCAAGAGGGTCTTGAGCTTGCATCTTCTTAGTCGAACCCATTGGGTCTTTTTCAAAACCTAAAGGCTCATCATCGTAGATGCAGTCAAGTCTCTGGCCTTCGGCCATTTTATCTTTATTGTTAACTTCTGGGTTAACTTTTATGGCTTGTTCAACCATATTTTGTTGCAATTCGGCCTCCAAAGCCATATTTTGTTTATTTTCGGCCACATAAGCCGTAATTCTTTCCCATACGGTGGGTATAGACATCATCACCGTTTAGGGACCATCCCACCCTGTAGGCTTGCAAAAGCCTATTGAAGGTGATGCCTCATCGATCACTTCCCTCTCCCATATGAAGCCATGGGTAGGGTGGAGATCTAGGGATTCAAACACATTGTCCATAGGGACATATGCAGTGTCTGAAGGTGTGCATGGCGCAATAGTCGCCAATTGTTTGTCAAAGGTCCTCCTTGTAATATGGTCGACCTCTGCGAAGAAATAGCTCTGGTCTGCTTCTATATTTTCGACCAGGCCATCTTCTCTCCAAATAGAGAGTCTCTGGTGGAGTGTTGAGGGCACTGCTCCTACTCCATGGATCCACTCTCTACCCAGGAGTAGATTGAAGTTTGCTCTGGTGGGTATGACTATGAACATAGTTTTTCTCTTCACACTCCCCACTGTTAACTCCACTTCTATGGCTCCTAACGAATAGCCATATTTTCCCTCATAATTAGTGAGGACTATGTTATGTGGCCGTAAATCAGTCTCTGATTTGCCAACTTTTGCCAGCACATGTTGTGGCATCAGGTTAACCGCTGCGCCCCCATCAACCAAAACTTTATTGACGCCTACATTGTTTACTTTTGCTTGTATAAACAATGGTTTTAGATGGTGTTTCATCCCTCCATCCGGCCTTTCGAAGACAGCATTCTGCTCTTCTATGGAGCCATTATTTAGTACGTAGTAACACATTGGCCTGTGCTTAGCCATATCTTGATCGAAATCTTGTTCGATCTCAGTCACTTATGAAACGACGTCGAATTCAATTGGCAGAATTGAAACGACACAGATGATGTCTAAGTCTGGTTCTGAATCTAAGAATTCAGAGTCCATATCATCATCTAATTGCAGGCCTTCTTCAGAGTCAAGACCTTTTTTGATGTCTGCAAGGGGAGGGAATATCCTCTCTTTTGCTGACTTTCTTGGGAATTCGACACTGGAAGCTAATTGTTTACCTTTGCTTGTGCCGATGTTCTCCCTTTTCTCAGCAGCAGTCAATTTCTTCTGGCGTTGGTATCTTCGCCATTGTGTTCTTGTCATGGGATTTTTCCCCTTGTAATTATTGCTGTAGGCGTACCTATTGAAATTAGGCGACTTGTTTTGATTCATGGCATTGGAAGTCTCTCCTGCCATCTTTAGGTGACATCCAGTCTCCTTATTTCCTGGGTATACCCATCTTCCGACAGGGGCCCTTGCAGGTGGCACAAATGTTCTCATTTGAGCCTTCGGAGCTTGTCTTGTTGAAGATGTAACCTTATATGGCACACCTCTTGGGTTGAAGCTGAATTTGGGCCTATTATCGACCCATTTGTTTTTTCTCTTGAATTGAGGAGTGACACTTTCAAGGCTTTTAGCAGCCTCTTTGTCGAATACAGAACTGCACCGTGGGCACAACATCACCTCGGTGTTATTTATCTTGCATCTGTTGAGGAAGTCTATCAATTCCTCTCCAGCTTGTGGATAAACCACCTGCATTTTTTCAGCATATTGGTCATTGGTGACCATTTTGATGTTCGCTTCAAGACTTTCAGCAACCACTTCATTGGTTTCGACCATCAAAATATCTACTTCAGTATAGTTTGCCTCTGCTGTGGGCATATGATTGCTGTCGATCTGCATTGATGATTTACCTCTGTCATCAAATTTCAGCCTTCCATCATTTAATGCTTTTTGAACTAGATCCCTGAAAAGTACACATCGGGAGGTGTTATGACCCAAGAAATTATGATATTTGCAATAACCTCTTTTCTTTTGTTGTTCTAATGGTGGTATTTTTAGACCTTTAGGCACTAAAATTTGACCATCAGTCACCAAAAGATCAAATATTTGGTCACATTTTGTGACGTCGAAGGTATATGTTTTTGCAACAAACTTATCATTTTTTGGTTCGACAGGGTTTTTTCCATTAAAGGGGTTTAACAATTTGCATGTATATGGAGGTCCAGGTTTTAATTCTGCAATGTCAACCTCTTCTTCGACATTTTCATAAGATATGTCGAATTCTTGGCTATTGTTATCAACATTAACAAACGCCACTTTTTCTTTCTTATTGTTAAACTTGGTTGTCGAAACTTTTTCTGCTTTGAGTCTTTCAACTTGTCGAACTCTATCAGCCAATTGAGCCATATCTCTTAGGTGTAAAGTATCCAGCTTTTTCCTGATGGAGTAATCTAAACCACCAGCAGCCATTTCGACTAACTCATGCTCAGGCACTTGGGTGAAACATCTCGCCTTGAGTAGTCTAAATCTATTGAGATATTCATCAATAGATTCTGGCGTTGTGCGTCGAACACTAGCCAATTCTTTAAGGCTAATCTTTGATTGTCCCATGTAGAATTGTTCATGAAAGGCTTTTTCTAATTGATTCCAATTAAACATGGAATGTGGGGGTAATGTTGTAAACCAAGTAAATGCATTTTTCGTCAAAGAATTTGGGAAATATTTCATTTTCAAATTTTCGTTTAGCGCAATGTCCCCAGCCTCAGTCAAATATCTTGCAATATGTTCGACAGTAAATTCGCTGGTTTCTCCAGCAAATTTTGTGAACTTAGGAATTTTCCACCCTCTAGGCAAATCTGTTTGCATCACATATTCAGACAAGGGAGATACAAAATTAGGTCTGTGTAAGCCTAAATTAAGACCATTTTGGGCTAGTATTGTTTCGACAAGATTAGCCAAATTATTTTGTTGTCCGAGGTTATTTTGCTGGACTTGCCTAACTACCTCGTCAGCATTTTGATTTCTATTTACTAGCACCACTTCAGGTATAGGATCTTCGACAAATTGTTGTGCTCGATTCACGGGGGTTGCATTATTAGGCCTTTCGACAGGTAAGTCAACAGGCCTGATGTTTTGTACTTGGGGAATTTGCTGGTTTTGTATTTGTGGAGTGCCAAAGAAGTCAGCAATTCGACCCATTTGTGTTGCTAACATTTGGTAACTATTATTTGTGTTCTGTATCAGGGGATTAAACACTGTACCTATTTGCTGTGTTAGCATATTTACCATGTCATGGTTACTATCATCCATTTGTTGTCTTAATGCCAATAATGACGAAGTGGTTATTGAAGGTTGTATATTTCGACTATACATATTCTCTGATGGATTGTGCATAGGCGAAAAGTTCGAAGCCATGTTATCTGCATACGTAGATGCATTTGTATGGAGTCCTACCATCATGGCGGTTGGCATTCCATAGGGGTAATTTCGACCATTCATGGGAAAACTATATGGCATATTTCCCACCATAGCGTTGGGCATCCAGGGATTAGTTGAACCAAAGGTTGATGACTGGGGAATCATCATGTTCGACCCAGGAGTTATAGTGGGAGCGGTTACAGCGGTTATACCCATGTCTGTCGAAGACGATAATGGGGCGGTTACGCCGACCACGTTTGGAGCAGTTATGGGAGCGTTTACTCCTGGAGATGGTGCAGGAAGGGTTGCTCCCTGAGTGTTCGTGGCGTTGGTATCAGTAACTGACGCCTGGGAATGTCCATTCGATGTAGAAGCACCATTCATGTTTGAACGTGGCATTTGATGTAACTGTCTACCACTTCTTAAACGCATGCAACGTGCGATGTACTGGTTCTGTGTTTAACAAACCCAGAATTATCTTAGTAAATTTTTTAATTAGTTAGCACAAATGTCCCACTGGGCGTGCCATTTTGTTTACTGTGATTTTTAGTAAACACCGCTAGTTTCACTACACGTGTTACTTGCGAGATCAACTAGGAATCTCAGGCCATTTGTGATCAAATTTTACTAAGAAATACGATAAAGTGCAAGAATTTGTAAATGCGGGAAGAGGAATCAAATGCAGTAAATTGCAGTAATTGTAAATGAAGGAGATGACAAAGTGCAGAAATCTTAAAGAAATGAAAACAATTATATAAAGAGATGGTACGCAGAATCATACATGAATTCCTGTTAACTCTGTTTTCTCTGTTTGCGGAAGTAGAGTGTTTTAGGAAATGTGTGTAATGAAATTTGCGACCCTTGTTCTATGTACAGAACTACTATTTATAAGGAAAAACTAATAACCGCACAGCGGTTTTCTAAAACAAGATAAGGCAGAGTAACTGCTATTTCGACGTGCTTCTACTTCGATTGTCTAACTGCTCTTTCTTTTCGACCAAAGAATCAATGTCCCTTTCGACAGATCTTCATAGCTTTGCTTGTTACGCTGTTTATAATCTTCTCTCTGTCGAAGTGTGGCCTCTTTTTCCAAATTCGCTAAGTTATGCACTAGGCTGTTTTCCCTTGGTTACTACCTCTTGAAGTCGAAATTATATCTTGGTGTCGAAGACCTGTTTTCTTTCTGAAATTATTAAGTCAAACCTTTTGACTGCATTTAATATTAGCCTGTCGAAAATGCAGGCTAACAGGGGGTTGATGAAAACTCCAAGAAAGTGCGCCTGTTTCCATTCACTCTAACAGGCCGGGCAAAAGATTGGCTGAACACTATCCCTCCAGGAACTGTCAATGCTTGGAGTGATCTTGAAAACAAGTACCTAGAACGATTCTTCCCTATCTCCAAGTTCATCAAGAAGAGAACTGAAATCTTCAACTTTTCACAAGGGGATTCCGAGTCATTGTATGATTCTTGGGAAAGATTCAAGTTGTCAGTTCTGAAATGTCCTGGGCATGGCATAGAAGATTTTCTGCAGATGCAAACCTTCTGTTATGGATTGCACCCTCAAACCCGGATGATGTTAGATGCACCCTGAAACTCAGAAAATTCCCAGAACATATATTTCTAGTAGTAGTCAATTCATTTCATTTCAACGATTTAAATCAAAATCTCATTAAATCGTAAAACACCGTTTTGACTCAAAAACGCTTTTCAGTTCTAAGTCTTTTGTAAACAGAAAATGAGACCAAGGGATTCCATATCGAAAACAAGTTCAGAATATCAAAATTCCCTATCGTGAGTAGAACTCACCGGTTTGAAGATCGTGTGAGGAGCCCCGATGAAACACGCGACGATCGGAATACGATAACCACGAACAATCCTCGCTAGGCACCAACACAAGTCGACACAACGGCTCTCTTCTCTTATCAACTGAAGTATTAACTGGACCAGCAACTCAAATCCTCATAAGCTTCCTCCAATTCGAAATGCAAGGCAAAGACTCCCTTTTCAGTAGCTACAACTGAACATGCAACTCATCTTCACACCAATCCCACCATTTTCACCATTTGGAGCTTCATGGTCATTAATGGAGATGAGAGAAAGAGTTGGAATCAGGCCTTGAAACTTATACCATTTGAAAGCAAATCGAAAGTGGAGTGGGAAAGTGGAAGGAGTACTTACATGCAACCAAGATTCTTGATGATCCTCCCTCCCTTCTCTTCTCTCCTCTTCGCGTCCCTCCTCTTCTCTCCCCCTTTCTATTTTCAGCTTTTAATTTCTGAAATTGGATGGAATGGCCAAGTGTGGCTGGAGGTTCAGATTATGGAGTTTATATACCGAGGGGGTGAATTGACCAATTTGCCCCTTCAGCTTAAAATGTTGTAATTAACCATGACTAAGCCACGATTAATTTTGGGATAGGATTTTCTTTGGACTTTTTCTTGTACAATGATCCCCGAGACACGACTAATTATTCCCACAAATAATTAATCGGTCCTAGGCATCGTAATACGAGTCTTAAAAAAATTAGGGATGTTACAATCTCCCCAACTTTTAAAAATTTTGTCCTCAAAATTGACGAAACATACCTTACTGAAAGAGATAGGGGTATCGAGCATTCATGTCCTCTTCCAGTTCCCAGGTAGCCTCTTCGACTGAAAAGCCATCCCAGACCACTTTGACAATCGGAATCGTCCTAGAGCGCAGAGTCTTCACACCACGCTCCAAGATATACCTTGGATAAGGTTGAAATGACAAATTTGATCGCAGGTCAATTGTATCAACACTCAATGGCTGATGCAAGTCGGGGACATACTTCCTCAACTGAGACACGTGGAACACATCGTGGAGGTTTGATAGGGCCGGAGACAATGCGAGGCGATAGGCGACTGGCCCAATTCGCTCGATGATTTGGAAAGGTCCAACATATCGAGGACTGAGCTTCTTCGCTCGCAAAGCTCTCCCGGTGCCTATGGTTGGAGAAACTTTCAAGAATACATGATCACCAACTTCAAATTCCAACGGTCTCCTTCGGTTGTCAGCATAGCTCTTTTGCCGACTCTGAGCAACCTTCATCCTTTCCCGAATTAACTTGATCTTCTCAGTAGTTTCGCGAACCATATCGGGTCCCAAAAACTTATCTTCGCCAATCTCCCACCAACACAACGGAGTCCTACACTTTCTACCATAAAGTGCTTCAAACGGTGTCATTCCAATGCTGGAGTGGTAACTGTTGTTGTAGGAGAATTCAACTGACGGAAGATGGTCCTCCCATTTCCTCCCGCTATCGAGCACACAAGCCCGAAGCATGTCCTCAAGAGTCTGGATAGTCCTCTCCGTCTGACCATCAGTCTGAGGATGATAAGCAGTGCTAACCAGCACTCTAGTTCCCAAAGCTTCATTTAATGCTCTCCAGAACCTGGAAGTAAACTTGGGATCTCGGTCTGATACGATACTCGTTGGAACCCCATGCAGTCTGATAATGTTCTTCACATATTCATCTGCTAACTTGGAAACCTTATAAGTCGAGCGAACGGGAATAAAGTGAGCGGATTTAGTCAATCGGTCCACTACTACCCAAATAGAATCATTGCCTGCCCGTGACCTCGGCAAACCCATGACGAAGTCCATTGAGATGTCTTCCCATTTCCAAACTGGCACATCTAGCGGTTGCAACTGACCGCCCGGTCTCCGGTGTTCCGCCTTAACCTTCTGACAGGTTAAGCACCGAGAAACAAATTCTGCAATCTCGACCTTCATCCCAGGCCACCAATACATTAACTTCAAGTCTCGGTACATCTTGGTGGATCCCGGATGTACAGAGTACTGACTCCTGTGAGCTTCTTCCAATACTTGCCTTTTGATATTATCATTATCGGGAACACAAATCCTCCCATTAAGGCAAATCATGCCATCACTATCCTCAGTGAAATCTGGCGATCCCCTCTGAGACTGCAACTTCATATCAGCTTCTTGAGCTATACGAATTTGTTCCCTTAGCACACTGGCTATCCGTATATGCCGCAGCACTACGCGATCCCTCTTTCTTACCACTTTGAGTTTCAAGTCTCTGAATGACTCCAACAAAGCCATCTCGTGAACCATTAACCTTGCCGTGTGGATAGACTTCCTGCTCAGAGCATCTGCTACCACATTGGCTTTCCCAGGGTGATATTTCAATTCGAAGTCGTAGTCCTTCAAAAATTCAGTCCACCTTCTTTGTCGGTTATTCAACTCTTTTTGGTCAAATAGATACTTCAAGCTCTTGTGATCACTAAAAACCTCGAAACGAGAACCGTAAAGGTAATGCCTCCAAATTTTCAGCGCAAACACAATAGCCGCCAACTCTAAGTCATGAGTTGGGTAATTTCGTTCATGCGTCTTCAATTGCCTAGATGCATAGGCCACAACGTGTTGATTCTGCATGAGAACACATCCTAAACCCTTCCCGGAGGCATCACTGTAAATCTGAAATCCCAATGACGGATCCGGAAGAATTAGAATCGGAGCAGAAGTCAACTTCTCCTTTAATCCAAGAAAACACTCTTCACACTCAGCATCCCAAGTAAACGGTTGGTTCTTGCGAGTCAATCGAGTAAGTGGAAGAACCAATTGTGAAAAGCCTTCGATAAACCTTCTGTAATATCCGGCCAAACCCAAGAAGCTTCTTATCTCAGTCACTGATGTCGGTCGCTCCCAATTCAATACTGCTTCCACTTTACTCGGATCTACTGCAACTCCTTCCTCAGAAATCACATGACCGAAAAACTTAACTTCTGACATCCAAAAGTCACACTTGGACGGCTTGGCATAGAGCTGCTTCTCTCGGAGTACTCCCAGGACAAAGCGGAGATGCTGGGCATGCTCCTCAATTGACTTGGAGTAAACCAAGATGTCATCAATGAACACAACCACAAATTGATCTAAGTAGGAATGGAATACTCGGTTCATGTAGTCCATGAACACGGCAGGAGCGTTAGTCAGTCCGAAGGGCATCACCACAAACTCGTAGTGTCCGTACCTCGTACGAAAGGCAGTCTTCGGGATGTCTAAGGCCCTTACCCTGATCTGATGGTATCCTGACCTTAGATCAATTTTGGAGAAAACTTTAGCACCTCTGAGCTGGTCAAGCAAGTCATCTATCCTTGGCAATGGATACTTGTTCTTGATAGTTATCTTGTTAAGCTGACGATAGTCGATGCATAATCTCATGCTTCCATCTTTCTTCTTTACCAATAACACTGGAGCACCCCACGGAGAAGCACTCGGCCTTATAAACTGTTTAGAGATTAATTCCTCCAGCTGAGACTTCAACTCTTTTAATTCAAGAGGCGACATTCGATAAGGAGCTATAGATACTGGCCCCGCACCCGGCGCCAAATCTATAGAGAATTCAATTTCACGTTCAGGAGGCAAAGAGGAAACTTCCTCAGGAAATACATCAAGAAATTCATTGACAACCTGAACCGAAGACAAGTCTAAACCGGTTTCAGTTGAGGCAGACAAGATAATGACAAAAGCTTCCTCACCTTGATATATGGATTCGCTGGCAGACATGAAGGAAATATCAGCATCTTCAGAAGGAAAACCAATGGAACGGTTGTAGCAGTCAATGGTCACATGATTGTTGACCATCCAATTCATTCCTATAATAACTTCCATTTTCCTCATAGGCAAGCATATGAAGTCAATGGTGAACTCACGCCTCCCGATAACCAAAATACAATTACTACACATAGATTGGGTTCGTACACGACCCATGGCAGCAGTGAGGATAGAGATCGGTTCGGATATGGGTGAAACAACCAATCCTACCCGATTAGCACAAGCTTCGGAGATAAAACAATGTGTGGCACCAGAGTCATATAGTATATCAACAGACTGATTAAGAATAAAACCTGTACCCCTTATGAGATTATCTGATGGTTTGACGGTATCCCCATCCAATGTGTTGACCCGATGTTGCTTAGGGGCATCTGGAGTCTCAAAGTAAGCTTTCCTTGCTGGACAGTTGTTGGCATAGTGACCCACCTCCTTGCACACATAGCACTGATTGGGCTTCGTCTCTGATTGGCACTTCCCTTGATGATTCTTTTTACACACGGCGCATCTGCGGTACCCAAAAGTGTCGTCCGACCGAACTTGCTTTCCCTTGTTTGCATTTCCCTTAAATCTAGGATTTGATGAAGATGATTCATTACCCATTTTCTTCTCGTTCCAAAAACCTCTCCTCTCAGCATACATTTTTTTTGAGATCACTTTCCGCTGCGTGAGCTTGTTCAACAAGAGCAGGATATGAAGTCATGGCATATGAACTGAGGCCTTGGTTCACATCCCCCCTTAGACCTTGTTTGAACATCACTCTCTTCCATTTGTCATCCGGAGCATGAGTACCCAATTCATAGAACTGTGACAATCTTTCAAACTTAGCGGCATATTGACCTACAGTCATTTCTCCTTGCTTTAAGCTGACAAATTCCATCTGCTTAGCCAACCTTTCAGATTCCGGAAAATAGTGACCCAAAAACATTTCCTTGAAGTTCGTCCACTGAAGCGGAGTCCCTTGAAGTTGCATCATTCTACGTGCATTTGTCCACCATGTGTGGGCATCCTCGTCTAGAGCATTGGCAGCACATAGTACTTTCTCTTCCTCAGTGCATTGCAGAGTTACAAAGATCCTCTCCATTGCATCAACCCAGAAGTGAGCTTTCATAACATCGGATTCTCCCTTGAAGATTGGAGGTTTCATCTTCAAGAACTTAAAGTATGCCCTATGCGGGTCTTCCTGAGGCATAGGAGCTTGCTCATTCTGTGGTTGAGGTTGAGCTTGTTGTTGTTGCAGAAGTATCATGTCATTCATCATCTTTTACTGATTTTCAATGACGTTCCGCATCCATTCGTGCTGAGGATCTTCTGGGGCAGCATTCCTTCGATTTCTTCCAGCCATGATTCTGCAAAGTATGCACAAAGTGTTTTAGTTGATCAGGCTAAACTCTAATAGCATACTAGGAAAAATCAGACTTAGAAGACTCAAAGAACTCTTAATGGCTAAGTCCGACTAGGTCGAACCGCTTTGATACCAAATGTAACACCCCGGTATTTCTAACATGTAGAAACACCAAGAGTGCACAGGTGCGGAAATTCAGAGGACACAGTTCCTGCTTATAATTGGACCAACAAACTTTTTCCGAAATAAACATAAAATCGGAATAATAACACTTCATACAATAGAAGTCATTTGGCATACAACCAATCGGAGTACAACATCCGAGTCCAATACATAAAACAGAAACTGAAATAAGGTTTATACAACTTATACAACACAAGTTCGTACAACCCAAAGGTACAATAACAATAAAGGAAAACAGCTAGGTCTTCGACGTCTCCAAGAGCATAGCACTACTCGTGCACAATAGCCTTCCTTTTTCCCTGCTTAGCTGAAAAACAACAAATATGGATAGGGTGAGATAACATTATCTCAGTGAGTCCTACCGTGCCCCCTCACCGACACTCGGTTCAATTGTCAAACCGTTTTCAAAAATTATTAGCTACCACGAGCTTATGATCGAAATGCCAAGCAAATCGTGTTCAGTAAGAAGTCTTATTTTTTTTTTATAAGCATAAACCGACTGCAATCCGTGCTAATCCCGGCAGCTTTTAAGAAGTCTTTTAACACCATAGCTTAACCGACTGCAATCCGTGCTAATCCCGGTAGCTATATCTTTTAACATAAGCCGACTGCAATCCTTGCTAATCCCGGCAACCCGTGAGTTGACCACGCCAAAACACATTCAGGGCCTAGGTAAGGGGTCATGACTACCCTCCCTAGTATGCTACTTGTCGGATCGTCACCCAACGCGATATATGTATTACAATACATATCGATTCTCGAGAGTTAGATAATATATATCTATTTGATCACCAAGGGATCATTCACATAGTAATTGGAAAAACAATATCCATATCGATCTATAACCCGTTTTGAGGAATTCATAAATTAGACCTCCGGCATTATAATCATATTCAATTGACATATATAAACATATACATATATTTAGTCAGTTCATCAGTCGGTGTACTCACACGCGTACTAGATTTTCGGTTTTTCAATCAAATAGGCTTTTCAAAGCACTATTTCAAAACCATGAATTGAACAAATTCAAAATAAGGTTTTCAGTGAGGCAATCCCTTTTTGAATGGTTGAGAAAGAAATTAGAAAATGTTCGGGGTCAAACGGAGCAACAAAACGAGAATACGGAAGCCGGTAACAGATCCGCACGCACGACCCGTGCGTGGTGCACTACTCAGGACCCATCTACCAGAAGGAAACGCACGATCCGTGCCCAGGGGCGCACGACCCGTGCGTCCCATTCGGTTTCCAATCCTTCCAACCCGAAGCAGGCGCACGATCCGTGCCCAGGTGCGACCTGTGTCTGTTACCAGAATTTCTCATTTTTCTCATTTTCGCTCTCCGTTCTCGTCCGATTCGATTTCTAATTTCAATCACCTGAAACTCAGAAAATTCCCAGAACATATATTTCTAGTAGTACTCGATTCATTTCATTTCAACGATTTAAATCAAAATCTCATTAAACCGTAAAACACCGTTTTGACTCAAAAACGCTTTTCAGTTCTAAGTCTTTTGTAAACAGAAAATGAGACCAAGGGATTCCATATCGAAAACAAGTTCAGAATATCAAAATGCCCTATCGTGAGTAGAACTCACCGGTTTGAAGATCGTGTGAGGAGCCCCGATGAAACACGCGACGATCGGAATACGATAACCACGAACAATCCTCGCTAGGCACCAACACAAGTCGACACAACGGCTCTCTTCTCTTATCAACTGAAGTATTAACTGGACCAGCAACTCAAATCCTCGTAAGCTTCCTCCAATTCGAAATGCAAGGCAAAGACTCCCTTTTCAGTAGCTACAACTGAACATGCAACTCATCTTCACACCAATCCCACCATTTTCACCATTTGGAGCTTCATGGTCATTAATGGAGATGAGAGAAAGAGTTGGAATCAGGCCTTGAAACTTATACCATTTGAAAGCAAATCGAAAGTGGAGTGGGAAAGTGGAAGGAGTACTTACATGCAACCAAGATTCTTGATGATCCTCCCTCCCTTCTCTTCTCTCCTCTTCGCGTCCCTCCTCTTCTCTCCCCCTTTCTATTTTCAGCTTTTAATTTCTGAAATTGGATGGAATGGCCTAGTGTGGCTGGAGGTTCAGATTATGGAGTTTATATACCGAGGGGGTGAATTGACCAATTTGCCCCTTCAACTTAAAATGTTGTAATTAACCATGACTAAGCCACGATTAATTTTGGGATAGGATTTTCTTTGGACTTTTTCTCGTACAATGATCCCCGAGACACGACTAATTATTCCCACAAATAATTAATCGGTCCTAGGCATCGTAATACGAGTCTTAAAAAAATTAGGGATGTTACATGTAATTACAAAGGGTATGTTGGAGTTGGACACTAATAGTGAAATTTTGGCTCAACAAAAGCTAATGTCGCTTCAAATTGAATCTCTCACCCAACAAGTGGCTGCTACTTTGGAAGTGAGGTCTCAAACTCCAGCAACTGCTCAAGCAATGCAAGTTCATGACCAAGGAACTTATTTGGACGATGCTCTGACACAGTGCATGCAATTGATCAAGAACACCTTCCAATCTCAAGAGCAAGCTATGAAGGGTATGGAGAAAAACCATGAAAATGCTATGAAGAACTTAGAGGGTCAAGTTGGGGAGTTGTCAAAGAAACTTACAGAAGCATATAACAAGCTCTCTTCCGCTAGTACTAGTCACAACATTCAACACGAAATTTGTAATGCTATTTCATTGAGAAGTGGTAGAGAGCTGAACCCTGCTGAAGTGCCCACACCCAAGCCTAGAGAAGGAAGCGGTGAAACCGAGGTGTTGAGGGAGGAGTTGACAAAGAAAAATGAAGGTGTTGAAAATGAGTTGAGAAGAAAAAATGAGGGAGCCGTGAAGTCTAACCAAAAAGAAAATTTGTTTAATGGAAATTTGCAGGTAGACGAGAAGCCCAAAGAAATTCCTTCATACATAAGGTTGCCATACCCTCAAAGGAGCAAGAAGGATCAGAAAGATGAGCAGTTCTCCAAGTTTATGGATATTTTCAAACGCCTTCAAATCAACATACCTTTTGCAGAGGCACTTGAGCAAATGCCGGTTTATGCCAAGTTCATGGAGGAGTTGTTGACAGAGAAAAGGAAGTTCAAGGGAGATGAGACAGTGGCCTTGACAGTTGTGTGTAGTGCCATTATTCAAAGAAAACTGCCTCCTAAGTTGAAAGATGCCGGGAACTTCACCATGCCTTGTGCAATTGGTGGTGTAACCATAGACAAGACTCTTTGTGACTTAGGGGAAAGCATTAATCTGATGCCCTTGGCTATGTGGGGAAAACTTGGCGGAGGGGAGGTGAAACCGACCAACATGACGTTGCAACTTGCGGATCGGTCTATAAGGTATCCTTGGGGGGTTGTCGAAGATGTCTTGGTAAAGGTTGACAAATTCCTCTTCCCAGTGGATTTTGTGGTTCTTGACATGGATGAAGACAATGACACCCCGTTGATTTTGGGAAGACCCTTCCTAGCAACTAGTAGAGCTGAAGTTGACATGGCAGATGGAACCTTGACCTTGAGAGTCCAAGATGAAGCTGTGAATTTTAATGAGCTAAAGTCCATATGCCCAGAGAAGGAAAAAGAAGGGTATTGTGGTAGTGAGGGGCCTGATCCCATTGTTGCAAACAGAATTCGCCCCCACTCATCCCTTGAGAACTCTCTTATGGTATCGAAAGATTCTAAAAAAGTTGTGGGTATGTCTGTGGATCCTCTGCTACATTCCTCTCATGCATCATCTAGCGAGAGGAACGACAACCTGAAAGGAAAGTGTACCCAAGAAGAATTTAAAGAGGCATTGGAGAGGCTGAGTTCTCCACCTGAGCCAGACTGAGTCATCCTCTGACAACCGTCAAGCTAGTGACGTTAAAGAAGCGCTTAGTGGGAGGCAACCCACTGGTGAGAGCCACTTACCATTTGTTAGTACTTTATTGTACCCCATTCTGACTATATTTTGCACTTTGGTCTGTACTTATTATTATAACTTACTCTGTGATATTGAGGCACCACTACCCTATTCTCTTTTTGTTAAAGCAGCTTCAATAATGATGATGTGTGGCATTTGGCTTCACATGTGTACATTTTTCCTTTTGAGCACTCGCACGTCAAGTATTATCATCAAGTAATAGCAGTATTCATGACAAAAGTTGCGGAAGTACTTTATCATCTGTGAGCAGCATCTCTCAAGTTTCATCTCTACAATCCCAACTGTGAGGTTTGAGCCTAAACACCTTCTTATATATTGTGTGTATTCCTTGCGTGCATTAGTCGGCAGAACTTGACATTGTACTTAATTGTCTTGCATTTGATTTTCATACACACTGAGGCATTTCTGTTGGCACCCCTGAGCCTTTCAAACCACACCTAACTAATGTTTATCCTCTGCTAGCCCCTCTGAGCCTATTGTGAATGTTTATAATGTTTTTTCTGAACTTCATAGCCTAGTTTTTCTTTAACTTGGAGTTAGGTAACAAAAGCTGTGGGAGTGGGGAAAATTCTAAGTTTGGGGTTGCTCGTGGAATAGCAACATGCTAAGTTTGGGGTGGTATACAAGAGAAGGATAAAATCAAAATGAAAAAAAAATATATATAGAAAGAAAATAAAAAAAATATATATATAAAATAAAATATAATATATATATATATATATATATATATATATATATATATTTTATATATGAAATCCTTCTCTTGTTTGTTGAATGCTTTGGGAAAAATGGGTGAGTAAATGGATTGTGTGAAACTGACTGAGAGAGAGGTAGGCCTAACTCCAAGTGCAACCTACTTATCCAAAATTATCCACCCTTACCTAAGCCCCGCTATAACCCTTAAAGTCCTCAAAAAGTGTGTATGCAAGTCATCTGTATAGATTGATATAGAACTCTGTCAAGCCTATGAAACGATGATGCAGGTATTGTGAAGTGAGTGAATACCCTAAACACCTCAAGAGTGAAACACTAGTGAGATGTGTGCAATAGAGAAAACTGGAGAATGCTGCCTGCTTATGATTTGGTGTTTCCAATTCAGTTGTCATGTTACTGTATTAGGTTGATGATGATAGTTGATGTGCTGATGTGTTTAAGGTTGATGTAACATATGTAACAGCTAAATAGAAAAAACAGCCATAGTATGAATTGAATGTTTGCTTGAGGACAAGCAAAAGTTTAAGTTTGGGGTTGTGTTGACTCTCTATCATATGATGTAAGTTGTGAATTTTTAGGACCAATTGTGTAGGTTTTTCATTGTATCATAGTCATTATCTGGGGATTTAGTCTAGTTTTAGATAATTGTAGTAGGAAGTCCTGTTGTAAGCAATTTCTTCACTTTTGGGAGCTAATTGTATTTGAAGACCTCCAACTTGTGTGTTATCATTCGGCGAACCAGACACTTTCCCGGAGATGCAGCACAATTGGGAAGATTTGAGTTTCTGAGTAATTTCGCGTCACGGCCAGGAGGGTTCGCGTCGCGAAGGAAGCATGGAAAGAACAGGAATTGTTTCTGTGCAATATCGCGTCGCGACCTGGACGTGTCGCGTCGCGACCAGTCACTTTACAGCAGCATCGCGTCGCGACGGTCTCGTGTCGCGTCGCGATGGACTTTAGAAAATTAGGATTTTAAGGATTTTTCAGCGTGTTTTTCGAGGCACATTGCATTGGGAGCGCAGCCAGGGCCAGAGAAGCGATTTTGGAGTCCTCTCTTCACTTGGGAACAAGTTGTTGAAGACCTCTATGTCATCTACTATGGTTTTCTCTTTCTCTACTCTTTGTTGTAATCTCAATTCTATGAGTAACTAAATCTTTTGATTGGGGAGAGATGATTCTCCCCAACCCTATCATGTGAACCTTTGCTGAAAGTTAATTTCATTATTTGTTTGGTTATGAATTGTCTAAGATGTCTATGCTTAATGCTTTTTAATCACACATGATGATTATAATGTTTTAGGGATAGTAATCACCTAAGGGATTAGGGTTTGTTATCCGGATATGATGTTTTAGAACACATGCTAGTAATCATCATAGGAATATGTGGTAGTTTATGTGAATTCGTTAAAATTCTTAATCTTAATGCGTTACCCTTTGGCATGACTCACCTAAGGAATTAGGGTAACTCTTAGGGTAATAGGGGTTTTGAGGCAATGAATTGTCCATAACCTGTTTTGGTGAATTGACTGTCATAATTAAACAAATGATGCGTAATTGGCTAAGGGTTCATATGATAGGCAAGGGGGGATGAATCAATCTGTAATCGCTTTTTCTCGTATTCTAAATAACTGTTTTTTTACTTCGCGTTACAAATCTTTCAAATCAACCTTTTCTATCACATCCAAGAATTAATTAATTTGTCCTTGTTTACAATCACAATCCTTGTGGACCGACCGGTATCTTACCGTTTAAATTATTACTTGCAACGTTTTCAGTACACTTGCTGAATTCTTAACAGCGTGAATACTAAAAACTTCAATTTAATTACAAAATTGCCACCGGTCACATATTTGGCATCGGTTGTTCAAACAACCGATGCTAAATAGTGCTTTGTAATGTCATTTTCGCACTAGTGCCTTTAGATTTGATTTTTATGTTTTCCATTAATTGCTGACTCAGCACACGTAATGTACTATATAAACAATCTCAGTGATGCAATGTCCAGAGCACACGTTTTCAGTTTTCACTCTAACTGAATTCTGTTATTCTCTCTCTCTCTCTCTCTCTCTCTCTCTCTCTCTCTCTCTCTCTCTCTCTCTCTCTCTCTCTCTCTCTCTCTCTCTCTCTCTCTCTCTCTCTCTCTCTCTCTCTCTCTCTCTCTCTCTCTCTCTCTCTCTCTCAAGTGTGTGCGTGTGTGAGTGAACACAGTGATTCAGAAACTTTCAACATATGTAAGGATTGGGGTATTCCTAGTACTCCCCTTTTATTAACATATATTTTGCTTATAAAAAAAAGTAATTTGATTGATTGATAATTTAAAAATGGGAGAGAGGGAAAAGTAAGAAAAGTAAAAGACAATTTTATCCCTGAAATTAGTGATGTGTCAAATATAGAAAGAATGTCTAACTTTGTAAATTCACAAACCCATTGTTTTCTTAAATTGTTAGTACACACAGAAAAAGATAACATGTTTTTTGAATCGACTTTCACTAAAAATCATTAGTAAGTGGCTTTACAAACAATTTTACATCGATTATTCGGATGACCGATTTTTTTGTCCTTATAGTACATACAGTTGGGGGTGGAGAATGCGGAGGAGGAAAGTCAGCGCACCAAGTTTGAAAACTTTTGTTGATTTTCACTTAGCCCTTACATATGTTTTACCACTATATGTTATGTTCTCTTTGAGACTTTTGATAACTGATTTAAAATCTTGTATTTTTTTTTTGTATTTGCATTGTATATACAATCCTACACCTATCATAATTTTTCATAAATTAACAATTATTCCAAGTCAGCTTCGACATCCACACACACACATATATATATATATATATATATATATATATATATATATATATATATACACACACACACTATTAAAGTTAGTTAAATTCATGTTTGCTTGAAAAGGGCCACTCTGAACGTTAGCCCTGTTCTATGATGGATACTATAATCTTGTAGTGTCGATGAGCTAGGCTAAATGATTTGGATTATGAATGACAGCTTCTGTTGTAGTTATCCCCAACGACCGGCAATAACACATTCATTCAACGTAGTAATATATTATGTTTTTAGACTTGAGACATGCACACAAGCAACAACCCCAATCCATGTTATGTCGTGTATTATATATTTCAAGCCTCGTATGTTTTTATCACAAAGACAATGCATGCTATCTAGTACATCTTTGACCGTATCAGATATTGATTTTAAAGTTGGACATTGTCATTACTCATTACTACGAAACTTCATTCTCCTTGCCAGATACAACGAATATTAATATCAAAGATATGTAAGGAACTTCTCGTAAGATCCAGAAAAAATAAGCAATAATGTAAAGTGATAATGTGCTTCGGGTACTAGATCTACATACGTAATGTTCTGGACTCAACCAAGAGGTCCAATTAGCAATATCAGGGGTGCGATTAGCGATGAGATATAGATCAGCCCAATCAACTTGGCCCATATCCACTACATGCAAGCCCAATACACTTGGAGGGTTCAGATCGCCTCCACTGATCCGACGGTCCACAACGAACAACAATTTCCTATAAATTCCGGCTCGCACAGCCATTTACGAGGTACACACTCTTCCTTTGCATATACACTGTCTTACTCTCATACTGACTTGAGCGTCGGAGTGGCTTGCAAGTACCCCCCAGGCGCTCACTGACCTACTGCCACGACAGCAAGGGACCTACCAACAGCAGTCCACCAAAAAGCTGATCGGTACAGAACATCGGCGACCACAGTGGGAGTATATCTATCTTTCACATAATCATTATTCGAATTTTTCTCTTGCTGCTCCATGGCTCCCAGAGGCAGACCCCGGGTTCAAAGCATTGCCATACCTGCACCTCGACTAGAGGATACCCCTGAGGGCAATGTCGACAGCCCGCCTAAAGAGGGCAACGTCGTCAGATAGCCTAAATGAGGGCAACGTCGCCAGCCTGCCTAACAAGGGCACCAGTCAGTCTGCCCAGCCTTCGAATGTGAGTCAGCTTTTGGATCTCCTGGCCAATCGCACTCAAGCTATGCAGCATGCCCAACCCGGCACCCATCATGAGGGCGCCTGGCATGGCGCCTTGGCAACATCAGACAGCGCCCATGAGGGCGCCTGGCACCCATGAGGGCGCCTGGCAGGGCGCCATGGCAAAATCAGGCAATGCCCATGAGGGCACCTGGCAGGGCGCCTTGGCAACTTCAGACAGCGCCCATGAGGGCGCCTGCCACCCATGAGGGCGCCTAGCAAGGCGCCATGGCAACATCAGGTAGCGCCCAAGAGGGCGCCTGGCAGGGGAACCCTTCCTCCAACAACGGTGACTTTGAGGCACCACCGGGGATCGCCATCGAGGAGATCCCCCGACCGACGCAGACATCAAAAGTACATGGACTATGAAGAAGACAACATGGCCTACCAAGAGGAGGCCAAGGATGGCAGCATAAAGGCTGATCTGACTTGTTATGGGCACAGTACCAGCAAATGCAACAGAGCATCAGGACTCGGGCCTAAGGCAAGGCCTAGTTATGAATTTTGTTGTTTGAGGACAAAAGCAGAATATCAAGAAAGGAAAAAGGGTCCAACTCCATAGTTAGGAGTGGAGCGAGGCAAGCTTGAGACCCAACATCCCATGCAGGATCGCGGGGGGAACCTCAACATTAGCTCAAAGCCAAGTTCATCTCTCCAAGTAGGGGAGTCAAGGGTGTGATGGCACACTCATCTTCCTAAAGCAAAGCAGCCAAGTTCACGGCACCCACCCGGCAGGGATCCAAGGTATGAGACCATGATGTCTTGGGTAGAAAGCGCTAAGAAAGGCGCGGAAGTCAAGCAAATGACGAGACCATGAGGTCACAGACACCAGAGATACCCACCTACGAGGGTGATCCCTAGTCTGCAGTCCATAACTTCGTCCATGCTTATCCGATGGAGGCGTGTGAGCATGCGTTGGAAAGCTAAGAAGAAGAGCTACAACTCTCATGTTAAGCTCAAAATCCAATTCGGACATCTCCGCACCCAGGAAAGGCGCCCAAGAGGAGGGCACCAACATCAAGACGCAGCTAGCATCTTGGCACAAGGCGCCCAGGAGGGCGCCAAAATCAGGATACATGGCACAAGGCGCCAGGATCAGAAAGCGGCGTCATGGCGCAGGGTGCCCAAGAGGGCGCCAACATCAGGATGTTGCACTTTGGCTCAAGGCGCCCAGGAGGAGGGCGCCAACTTCAGGATGTTGCACCTTGTCACCCGGCACGGAGGAAGGGGTTCCAGTCTCTAGTCCGTTACTTCGTCCATACTTATCCGATGGAGGCGTGTAAGCATGCGTTAGAAAGCTAAGAAGCTTAGCTACAATTCTCATGTTAAGCTCGAAAGCCAATTCATACGTCCCCGCTCCCAAGAAGGGAAACAAGCTTACAGCACTCACAAGCTCGTGAGAAAATCAAATGGTGCACGAGCACGTGAGCAAAAACCATAGTGCACGAGCACGTGAGCAAAAAACATAGTGCACGAGCACGTGAGCAAAGAGGAAAAGAAAATGTGGTGTTGCTCACCCATACTCACCATCAATCGCCTCGATAAAGGCAAGTCAGCGAAAAATACCAATAGACGAGCAGGATAATTGCTGTGACCCTCTGACAAAATTAGCAGACCCGACGACGGCACGAGCCATAAGGGCAACCAAACCTACGAGGGCATCCTAAACGACAACGTCAAGTCAAGACCATCCCCCAGGATAATCTCGACTTGGGGGGCAACGGTGGAACTAGGTCAATATCCACCAGAGGCACCACCGGGGATCGCCATCGAGGATATCCCCTGACCAACGCAGGTCGATATCGAACTTTGCCACGAGGCGTGAAGCGACTTTAAACGTGTCGCAACCTCTGATGGGTGAGTTAAATTCAGATCGATTCTGACAAACTGCCCCCAGAGTCACCACGAGGTGTTAACTTTGCCATGAGGCGCGAAGCGACTTTAAACATGTCGCAACCTCTGATGGGTGAGTTAAATTCGGATCGATTCTCATAAACTCCTGTCAGAGTCCCTAGATGGGCGAATCGGAATCGCAAATGTCGCAACCTATAATGGGTGGGTTAAATTCGGATAGATTCTGATAAACTCCTGTTAGTGTCAATAAGGCGCGAAGCGGCATATCGAAAAGGTCGCAACCTCTGATGGGTGAGTTAAATTCGGATCGATTCTGATAAACTCCTGTCAGAGTCCCTAGATGGGAGAAGCGGAATCGCAAATGTCGCAACCTCTAATGGGTGAGTTAAATTTGGATAGATTCTGATAAACTCCTGTTAGAGTCCATAAGACGCGAAGCGGCATATCGAAAAGGTCGCAACCTCTGATGGGTGAGTTAAATTCGGATCGATTATGATAAAGTCCTGTCAGAGTTAACATTGCCACGAGGGGATATGAGATTATATATTCAGATGCACAACGCAAGGACTGGCGCCCGGGCCCACCTCGCGCATGCTAGTCATAGAAATGAGAATTAAGCCTGACAAAGACCTCATGATCAAATCAAATGAGGCTCGACTCTAGAACGACTTCCGGATATAAACAACGAACGTGGCCAATCACTTTGTCGTAGGCAGCATAGAAGAATCTCCACCACCTCATGCTCAAAAGCAGATCATCATCAAAAGAGGTAACAACGAAGCCAGGGAAGCCGGCTTCCTCCGAAGACACGGTATCACTCACCATCTCTCAACCTGCAAGACAGGGGGCAGAACAAGCGGTTACAAGAAAGACAGGAAAACTTGCAGACGACCCCCTCCCCTGAGGTTGGGGACTTCAACAAAACAAGACTTGCCCGAACACCCCCCTGAGGTGGGGGACGTCAACAAAACAAGACGTGCTCAAACACACAAAAGCTAGAAATATAAGCTGAAGGACTGCCCAAATCACCTTGGTAGTAATTTAGAAGCGGTAAAACTCGTGGAAATGTCAACGAGGTAATGGTAAGGACAAGAGAAGCAATTCCCCCGGCACTAAGCAAAAAAAGCAGGCCAAGAGACAAGATGAGCAGCAAAAAATAAAGCAAAGTGCCAAGCACACGTCTACACAAGTCGGCCCCAAGAAGGCGCCTGACAAGGAGGGCACCCATGAGGGCGCATGCAAGGTAGCAACCAGCGCCCATGAGGGCGCCTGGCAGGAGCAGGGGGCGCCATGGAGGCGCCTGGCAGAGGCAACCAGCGCCCATGAGGGCGCCTGGCAGGACCAGGAGGGCGCCTGGCAGAAGCAACAAGCGCCCATGAGGGCGCCTGGCAGGACCAAGACGGCGCCCATGAGGGCGCCTGGCAGAAGCAACCAGCGCCCATGAGGGCGCCTGGTAGGAGCAAGCAGCGCCCAGCAGAGGGGCGCCCGGCAAAGGGGCAGTCTGAAAGCAAATCCTTCGCAACGGGGTAGTCAACACTATGCAGTAAGGCACCCACGGGAGCACCGAACCTTGTCTTGCAAAATCTGCTCCACGAAAAGCCACCCAGCACACGCAAGCAGGGAACAACACTCAAGGCACCCAGGAGGGCGCCAACTCTCAAAAACAAGCAAGCACCTGGGAAAGCGCCCACGAGGGCGCCCGCGTCAGGATGTCTTAGCACCTTGGCACAAGGTGCCCAGGGGGGGGTACCAACATTAGAATACGCCACCCTAGCCTGATGCCTAGCACACGGATTACACCAAAGGAGGTGTGAGTCGCGGTCACAACGAAGTGATCTCATACGACCTGACAAGACAGATAAAGAATGCTTGGAAAAATTTCTCTCTTTTACTCTAGAGATTGAAAATGACAAAACACGGTTGTTACAAAGGCAGTTGATAAGTCTATTTTTAGAGTCTTTTTAATAGTTATTTTATTAAGTCTTTTTAGTATTTTAATTATATTTTTGTTCTATTTTACTGCAAATGTTTACTTTTTATCTTCAGGTCTTATTTTGAAGCAATTTGGGCTGCTTAAAGTCTCAGCAGGTCAGAATTCGACTGGATCTCTCAGAATTCGACCAAGATCTCTCAGAATTCGACTTCGACTGCTTCTGCTTCCAAGATTTCGACTGTGCCTACTTCTGCTGGCAAGATTTCGACTGTACCTGCTTCTGCCACCAGATTTCGACTGTGCCTCAACTCTGCTATCCAGAATTCGACTGAACAGTCAGAATTCGAATTGCCCACTTGCTGATGGATATTTTGCCCACTTGTTGCCCACTTGTTGATGGATATTTTTGATGGCTACCTTGGCCAACTTGATTTGCCACTTTTTCGTCTTTAGGACCATTTTGCCCCTCATATTTTCCTATAAATAGAGGCTTGATCCTCACTTGTACCTAAGCTTGAATTTTGTTAGAAAATCAATGACAAAGGCTCTCTAATTATTCATGACTTCAATTTACTCTTCATGCTTTTTATGATTCTTGTTTATTTACTTTCTTGCCCTTTAAATTCTTGCTATTTATTTTCCAAGTCATTTAATTTCATTGCCCTTTAATTTCTTGCTCTTTACTTTCTCGCTCTTTACTTTTCGCTCTTTACTTTTCCGCTCTTTTATTTTCCCTGCTATTTACTTTTTCGCCCTTTTACTTTCCAAGTCATTTACTTTCATTGCTATTTAAATTCTCGCTCTTTACTTTCTCGCTCTTTACTTTTCCGCTCTTTTATTTTCCAAGTTATTTACTTTCTTGCTCTTTTATTTTTCTTGCTCTTTAAATTCCCAAGTCAAGTAAACTACTGGCAAGTCAAGTAAATTACTGGCAAGTCAAGTAAATTACTGGCAATTTACTTTTCAAGCAATTTACTTTCTTGTCATTTACAATTCCGCTATTTATGATTTTTGCACTTTACCGCTTTCTTTTATTTCTCGCTATTTAACTTTATGTTTTCTTCTTTTATTTTCTTTTCTCCTCTTTTGTCTACAATGATCATAAGTGAGTAGACTTTACTAAAACATTCCTTCTTTCCAAAAACACTTTCTTTTCAGTTAATCAACTTTGAAAAATTAAATTGGTATTCACTTAGGCTCTCCCTGTGGACCGATACTCTTTTATTACGCGATACGACCCGTGCACTTGCGGGGCTTTCAAGTTTTTGGCGCCGTTGCCGGGGAGGCAGTGATATTGATTAAGTTTTTCGAAACCGGTTAGACTGAAATTTTTTTTTTTTTTTTTATTTTTACTTTTTCTTCTCTTGTCCCTCGAATGCGAAGAACCAGAAGTTTCGGTGAAACTGTTCAACAAATTCCCGAAATCGAAAGGTTCTTACATAGAAGGAGGAGAGAAATTCCCGATAACCAAATGGCGGCTAATGAAAATCGTGCTCTCAAAGAGTACGCAACACCTTCAGCAGAGCCATCGGCTGCCATTGTACATCCAAATGTACGTGGAAGCAAATAATTTTGAACTCAAAACATCTCTGCTTTCGATGGTACAACAAAACCAATTTTCTGGTTCTCCCACGGAGGACCCAAATCTTCATATTTCAATTTTTCTTGAATACTGTGGAACTCTCAAATTAAACGGGCCGGGTACCTCCGGATGCCATAAGACTAAAACTCTTCCCTTTTTCTTTAAGGGATAGAGCTAGAGCATGGCTACATTCTTTGCCTTCGGAATCCATTACCAGCTGGGACCAGCTAAAACAAGCTTTTCTTACTAAATTCTTTCCCCCGAGTAAGACAGCTCAAATGAGAAATCAAATTACTCGATTTTCTCAAAACAACGGGGAATCTCTTTATGATGCTTGGGAACGTTTCAAAGAAATGTTAAGGCTATGCCCCCATCATGGACTAGAGAAATGGCTTGTTGTTCACACTTTTTATAATGGATTACAATATGCAACTAGAATGACTGTTGATGCAGCTGCAGGTGGAGCTTTGATGAACAAAAATTTTACAGAAGCTTATGCACTCATTGAAGATATGGCTCAAAACCATTGTCAATGGGCAAGTGAGCGAGCCATAGCAGATAAACCAGCATCGTCAAAAGAGCCAGGTAAGTATGAAATATCCGCTGTTGATCATCTTGCCTCAAAAGTGGACGCACTTTTTCAAAAATTTGAAAAATTAAATGTAAGTGCCGTTTCACAAACTTTTTCTCCTACTACTCCACCATGTGAATTAGGTGGGGTTGTTGGCCATATTGGAGCTAAATGCCAGCTTGAGGCATCTAGTACTGGAAATGAGCATATAAACTATGCTCAAAAAGAAGATCCGTTTTCAAATACTTATAATTCTGGGTGGAGAAATCATCCAAATTTTTCTTATAAAAATCCTCCACCCAATCCAGTACCTAGACCACCTCCTGTCTTTCAAAATCAAAGGGTTTTTAACAACCCACAAAACAGCCCGCAAAAGTCGAACTTAGAATTTTTGATGGAAAAATTTGTGTCATCTCAAACAAAACAAAATGAAGAATTCAAAAATTATACTTGTTATTTGAATGACACACTTATCAAATTAGAATCAAAAATCGACTCTATTGCCACTCACAGTAAGATGCTTGAAAATCAAATAACTCAAGTGGCAACACAGGTGGCTTCATCCTCTAAATCTTCGGGGGTATTTCCTGAACAGCCTGAACAAAATCTAAATGGCCAAATATATGCTGTCACCCTTAGAAGCGAAAAACAATTAGAGGAACCAAGAGCAAACCAAGAAAAAATTGTGAGTGACGAACATAATTTACCGTGTGAGCAAGAAGAGAAAGAAAAAGAGAAGGAACCAGAAAAAGAAAAAGAGAAGGAACTAGAAAAAGAAAGAGAAGAACCATACATCCCCCCACCACCATACAAACCATCTCCTTTATCTTACTTTTCACCTTCCTTTGTGAAAAAAATAACATTTGATCTGGGGGGAATTGTAAAAAAGATCTTATTGCTTACACAACTTCCATTTTACAAGCAATGGGACCCAGGAATAACTTTCTAAAGGGAAAAGGTCAAGCTAATGACCATAAACGAGCGCTGCGTGGGAGGCAACCCACGGCTTAATGTATTTTTCGATTTGTTGAAAAATAAAATACCCCAGGGCCGAGTATCCTGAACCAGACAGCCAGGTGAGCTCTCCTAAACCCCTTTTGTCTTATTTGAAAAAATCATTGAGGACAATGCCTAGTCCAAGCATGGGGGGGTATTTTATTGCTTTTATTAGGAATGTCTTTATTGCTTTGCCAAGTTTTTATCTTTTTTTTTGTACTTTGAGTTGTATCTGCTCCCTCCATCACGAAACTTTGTGAACCCTAAAGCATGTTTTAGATAAGCCTTTTCTGGACGAAAATAATTTTTCAATTTTTCATTAGCAATCATCTAGGTGGACTGGTTGGGAACAACAAAATTGTATCATGGTTCGATTTCTACTTATAGGGCTTTTTCACACACACACACTACTGAGACTATTTTCAGTTGTTAATACAATTAGAAGGACTGAAAAGAAACTAGTAACCTGGTTCTCTTGGTGACATTCACTGGATGCGCGGTTACTGGAGAAAAAACGTCTGAGTTGGGGTATTCAAAAAAAAAAAAAAAAACTTATGTATATATGCAAAACCAATTCAAAAATGCAGAAGTTAGTGCATTTTAAATGTCAAAATAAATGGTTAGCGTATAAGATCAAAAAGAAAAGAAAAATGCTTGAATACCCAACGTATAAAGACCCTCCTTTGAGACCCGGTCTTAGTAAATGGAAGACCCAAGCTTAAGAATGCTGGGGAACCGGTTCTATGATGACATGGATATCCTCTCTAATGTATTGATGCTTTAAATTTGTCTCCCAATTCCACAAGAAGCCCAAAATAGTAGCTCTCAAACCAAAGTGTTAGAATTGCCCCACAGTTCACTTAAGGTTTCGATATGAAAATAATTTTCCTTCAGAATCGGCCTAAAGATTTACACTGTTTTTGCTTGAGGACAAGCAAAGGTTCAAGCGTGGGGGAGTTTGATAAGTCTATTTTTAGAGTCTTTTTAATAGTTATTTTATTAAGTCTTTTTAGTATTTTAATTATATTTTTGTTCTATTTTACTGCAAATGTTTACTTTTTATCTTCAGGTCTTATTTTGAAGCAATTTGGGCTGCTTAAAGTCTCAGCAGGTCAGAATTCGACTGGATCTCTCAGAATTCGACCAAGATCTCTCAGAATTCGACTTCGACTGCTTCTGCTTCCAAGATTTCGACTGTGCCTACTTCTGCTGGCAAGATTTCGACTGTACCTGCTTCTGCCACCAGATTTCGACTGTGCCTCAACTCTGCTATCCAGAATTCGACTGAACAGTCAGAATTCGAATTGCCCACTTGCTGATGGATATTTTGCCCACTTGTTGCCCACTTGTTGATGGATATTTTTGATGGCTACCTTGGCCAACTTGATTTGCCACTTTTTCCTCTTTAGGACCATTTTGCCCCTCATATTTTCCTATAAATAGAGGCTTGATCCTCACTTGTACCTAAGCTTGAATTTTGTTAGAAAATCAATGACAAAGGCTCTCTAATTATTCATGACTTCAATTTACTCTTCATGCTTTTTATGATTCTTGTTTATTTACTTTCTTGCCCTTTAAATTCTTGCTATTTATTTTCCAAGTCATTTACTTTCATTGCCCTTTAATTTCTCGCTCTTTACTTTCTCGCTCTTTACTTTTCGCTCTTTACTTTTCCGCTCTTTTATTTTCCCTGCTATTTACTTTTTCGCCCTTTTACTTTCCAAGTCATTTACTTTCATTGCTATTTAAATTCTCGCTCTTTACTTTCTCGCTCTTTACTTTTCCGCTCTTTTATTTTCCAAGTTATTTACTTTCTTGCTCTTTTATTTTTCTTGCTCTTTAAATTCCCAAGTCAAGTAAACTACTGGCAAGTCAAGTAAATTACTGGCAAGTCAAGTAAATTACTGGCAATTTACTTTTCAAGCAATTTACTTTCTTGTCATTTACAATTCCGCTATTTATGATTTTTGCACTTTACCGCTTTCTTTTATTTCTCGCTATTTAACTTTATGTTTTCTTCTTTTATTTTCTTTTCTCCTCTTTTGTCTACAATGATCATAAGTGAGTAGACTTTACTAAAACATTCCTTCTTTCCAAAAACACTTTCTTTTCAGTTAATCAACTTTGAAAAATTAAATTGGTATTCACTTAGGCTCTCCCTGTGGACCGATACTCTTTTATTACGCGATACGACCCGTGCACTTGCGGGGCTATCAGCAGTCTCCCGCGCAACCTCACAAATCCGGCAAATCGACGAAAATCCTTCAAGCCAAGACCATCCTTCGGAATAATCTCGGCTTAGGGGCCAACGGTTCTGGACTCAACCAATAGGTCCAATTAGCAATACCGGGGGGTGCGATTAGCGATGAGATATGGATCAGCCCAATCAACTTGGCCCATATCCACTACATGCAAGCCCAATACACTTGGAGGGTTCAGATCGCCTCCCCTGATCCGACGGTCCACAACGAACAACAGTTTCCTATAAATTCCGGCTCGCACAGTCATTTACGAGGTACGCACTCTTCCTTTGCATATACACTGTCTTACTCTCATACTGACTTGAGCGTCGGAGTGGCTTGCAGGTACCCCCCCGGGCGCTCACTGACCTACTGCCACGACAGCAAGAGACCTACCAACAGCAATCCACCAAAAAGCTGCTCGGTACGGAACACATGATTACTCCGTAAATAAAGTGAAAGAATTATGAGATCCTCACTATAGCACCTATGATCAGAAAAATGAATACGAAGCCTGTACAATTACATCACCGTCAATCGGCGCCATGTTCTATAATGTAAAATATCCACTTATTATTGTAGGAAAAGTGATAATCCAACTTAGGGTCCATATGTTTCATATTCTACCAAACGCAATAGTGACAATTATTTCAAAAGGAACGTACATGCTTCTTCTAGTAAACTACGTTTATTGTAGTGGAGGTGGAAAAAATCCAATACAATCAGGGCAATGGAGCTACTAGAATGAATGATCCTGATTTCCACAAGTTTTAGAAGGCAACTAAATCACAATCTTTCAAGACATACTACAGGCATGATGGATATCTGTTCAGATAAAAGAAATTATGCATTATGTGCTGTTCACAACAGGAAGCAATCATTTGAGAAGCCCATGATGGAGGATTATGATGGAGGAAGCAATCATTTGAAAACGCCTTCAAGCTTCAATGGAGGGGTGTGCCTGCAAAAGAAACTCCAATGCCTAAGTCAATTTAGGGCTTAAAGACTTAGAGGTGAATAAGTTAGAAAAAAAGGATAAAACTGAAGCGATCAAACCTGGGGTCATGCCCCATATTTATATTGAATACATTGTAATTTCATTGCTTTGAATAGTCAATGCCTATGTGGCTGTTTATGTGGCACACACTAGGCTTAGTTAGTTTCCACCTGTACATAAAACCTCACTTCTGTTGATACACTGTAATATACATTCTTTACTCATTTTTCATTAAGTTTTCCTTTTACATTTCAATTTCGTTTTCCTCTGCATATCCCTTTTCCCCTCTGTTACTGTTCTCCTCTTCCAACAAGATCCCAACAAATTGGTATAACAGAGCGATAACGATCCTTAAAGATCCTTCCAATGGCGACGCGAGACAACGGTGGCGGTGGGATTCCATCGAACCTCCCTGTCTTCAATGAAAAGGACTACAAACGGTGGTGTGCGCAGATGAAGGCCCTGTTTCGCTTTCAAGATGTACTTGAAATCGTTGATGATGGTGTTCCACGACTGGCAGCAAACACCACTGAAGCGCAGAGGAACAACTACCATGCATTACGGAAGAGAGATGGAAAAGGGTTGTTCTTGATTCACCAAAGCGTTGATTCAAACATTCTGAATTTGATCATTGATTGTGATTCCGCGAAGAATGCGTGGGACATCCTAAAGAATGCTTATGGCACTAGTGGAAAAAATGCATTTTATAACAGTCATTCATATCGGTTGAAAACGACCTGATGTTAAAAGTGACGCGGTGGCAGTTTGGTAATTAAAATTATAATTCTTACATCGGTTGTCACACGAACCGTTATAGAAAGTGAAAAAACCATCTTTCATATCGGTTCCACTCCATAACCGTTATAGAAAGTGTAAAAATTTAGGCTTCCATAACGGGTCACAAAACCACCCGTTATAGAAACGAAACAAATTAGGCTTATGTCGCATCTCGCTCCCCTCTCATTCGTATCTCTCTCTCCCCTCTCGCATCTTCCTTTCCTTTCATCATCTTCCTTTTCCCTCTACACCCAATCTTTGACTCTTCTTCCTCGGCTCTCTCTCTTTCTGGACCTTCTGTGTTTCCTCACCACCACCCCTCAGCCACGAGCTCCGGCGAGCCCCCATGATCTGAGAAGACACCCACGCTACAGAGAGAACTGAGAAGACACGCAGATCTGCTTCTCACTGCGATTTTATCCAGGTACGATTTGAAATCTCTCACTGCTTCTCACTGCGATCGTTCCCTTCTGTTTCCCTTTCGTTTTTGATTTCGTTCTTCTTCGGTTCATCTTCTTTGTTTAGGGTTTGTGGGATTTGGGATTTGAGAACTGAGTTTAGGGTTTTCGTTTACCTTCATCGTTCTTCTTCGTTTTCGCTCCGACCCGAGAAGATCCGAATAGTGACATGGTCGGTTCGTAACAGAGAGAACCTACGGCGGTGAACCTCGGCCGGAAAAGGCGCGACTCGGTGGAAGAATCGGTTAAATGCGTCTCTATCAGAAATGGCGGTGGCAGTGGCAGTGGCAATGGCGTGGTATTTGCTCATTCAGTAATCTAAAATTAAAAACAAAATAAAAAATGATTTTGCGTAACCGAGTTTATTTCTACGAGAAATTTGTTACTATTTGTTAGTCTAGTCAATGTACAAATTTGTATTAAAATATGGAGAATGGATCTGCTTATAGAAAATTGCTAATTTTTTATTGAATTAGTATTTGTTTTATTTTATTGAGATGTAATTGAAGTTTTGTTATTGGAGTTGAGGTTGGTGAGTTATTGTGTTGTGCAGAATGATGGTTGTGCTGGAAAGCGGGCTAAGAAATCAGGGAACAAGAATGATAGCACTAAAGGTGAAACAGTAGCAGAACATAGTTCAGGAAAGGATGTGGAGCCAACTTCTGAGCCTCCTAAGCAAGACTATGTTCATGTCAGAGCCAGAAGGGGTCAAGCTACTGATAGTCATAGTCTTGCAGAAAGAGTAATTTCCTCTTTCCTAATTCCAACTAACTACCCATTTTTGCACCGGAGAAGTGTCTGATGCTCGACACGTATCTGACACGACACATGTGGATACATTCGATTCTATCATTTCCATTTTCTCAAATTACTATTGGTGTCTACGTGTCAGTGTCGTGTTCTATATCTTTGTCTGTCAGTGCTTCATAGCTTTTAACTTTGTTATGTAATTATGTTAGAATCTGATCCTAAAAGATATTACTTGTGTTATTTTGGTCTTTCAAACTTTTTTGTTTGTACAAATTGGCCCTTGAAGGGATGAAGTTTGTCAATTAGTTGCTAGCTTCTGGGACCTACCTGTATTTAGCTGAAAACTTTATGGACCAAAGCAGCATAAGTAACATCTTTCACGGATCAAATTCTACAGTTACTCAATTATGTTATCGTTTTTGGTAACTTTTTGTTTATCTATTTGTAAAGATCACTTTTCTTATTTGGGATGGTTTTAATATAGAGGCAGTAGGCAAACTCAGCTATTGGACATGTCAATGTTATGTAAAAATTTTCTCAAAAAAGTGGATTAAGATTAAGAAAATGATGTTGTTTGTAATACTAGTACCTTTATGGAAATTGAAGGAAATATTGAATAAAAATCTGGATGTTTTCCAATTAGAGTTATTGACTTAGCTTTCTAATGGAATAATGGTGCACACTTTTGGACAGGATAGAAGGGAAAAGATTAGTGAAAGGATGAAAATTCTTCAGGATTTAGTCCTCGTTGTAATAAGGTATGGTATGGTTAACTTACTGCCTATTGAATTTTGTCTCTGCTCTCACCACAGTTTTATGTAGTTATGTATATAACTAAGAAGATAAATTAAGCATATAAGATGGAAAATAGGTGTTACTTGTCTAATGAAAAGTAAAAACAAAATAATCAGTGGATATTTGTGTACGTAAATCTCTGGTAGGATGAGGTGAAAACATTCCTTATGGTTGGTCTATGTACTCTTTTTTTCTAGGAAATTATAAATTGATGTACTTTCTTTGATCCAGGTTATTGGGAAAGCATTGGTCCTTGATGAGATAATCAATTATATCCAATCCCTACAACGCCAAGTAGAGGTGTGGATTCTTTATCTTATTGTGGTGTTGTTTGTAAAATCTTATATGCTTTATAGTTGATACGTTGAAATTTTTCTTGGGAATATTAACACTGAATCTTCCTGGATGCATCATGATGCATTAGCTCCTCCTTGGATTATATATCTCAAATAGTTGTCTGTATAGATTATGCGTTTTACATTTTCCCATAGATATCATTTGGGTGATGGTTTGTCTGCACTTATAATGCTTAATTATTGTTAGTTTATTTAATTTTCACGCATACTGGCAACCACATAACAGAGCCGTTGCCAGAAGAATCCAGAACATGGGATGGAGAGCTGATGGTGGTCTGTGGCTTCTTGTTCGTGGATTTTGAATGATCTGTGATGGAGTTATTTATATGAATTTGAATGATCTGTGGTGGAGTTATGTAGGATAAAGTTGTGTTGGATTTTACTCAAAAAGAAAAGGTAGTCCCAGAAAAGAAAGGATATTGCTTAGCATCATTTGTGGATTTTGAATGATCTGTGGTGGAGTTATGTATATGAATTTGAATGTTATATTGCTTAGCATCATTTGTTTAATGAATTTGAATGATCTGTGGTGGAGTATATGTAACAGGGTGTTTGTGTTGTGTTTCTATCATTTCGTTGCTTCTATGTACAGAGTATTGTTCCATGTATATTGCTGAACAGAAACCAGTTTTTTTTTAAAAAAAAACCTGACTTTTCATATCGGTTCTGATAGAAAACCGATGTTAAAAAGCAGTATTTCATATCGGTTCTGATAGAAAACCGATGTTAAAAATCAGTATTCATATCAGTTCCCATATAACACTGATGTCAAATATAAGCGAAAATTGACTTTTCATAACGGTTCTAGGGGAAACCGATATAAAAACAGCTTTTCATAACGGTTCAGGAACCGATATGAAATGTCCCTATTTTTTATATCTCCTTTTTCGGCATCGGTTCCGGAACCGATATGAAATGTCAATTTTAACCGATATGAAATGCCTTTTTTCCATTAGTGTGGAGGAGCAGATAGATTGAAGAAGATTCGTCTGCAGTCACTCCGAAAGCAATATGAAGCACTAAGGATGAAAGGTGGAGAATCAGTTGGTGAATTCATTACAAGGTTAGTAGCTTTAACCAATCAAATGAAAAGCAATGGTAAAACTGTATCTGAAACAAGTAAAGTAGAGAAAATCCTTAGATCTTTAGCCCTAGAATTTGACTATGTTGTTACTACAATTGAGGAATCCAAAAACCTAGATGAAATGAAGTTAGATGAGCTTCAAGGTTCTTTGGAGGCACACAAATTGAGAATTAGACAAAGAAGTTCAGAAAAGGATTCTGAACAAGCTTTGTTATCTCAATCCTCCAAAAAGAATTGGAAGTCAAACAATAAGAAAGAAAAGGGAAAATGGAAGGGTAAAGAAAAGGAATCTGGCAGCAAGAAGGATGAACAAGGAAACTCTGATAAGAAGAAATTTGATCTAAGAAAAGTGCAGTGCTATAACTGTCAGCAATTTGGGCATTATAGGAACAAATGTAAGAACAACAAGGTTCCTAGGAATAAAGATGCTGAAGCCAAATTTGCAAATGATGAAGATACGAATTCTGACTCAGAAGGTCTAATGTTGATGGCAGTAATAGATGATGAGGATGAGAAGGATAACTGTTATGATAAAACTATTGCTGAAAGTAGTGAGCAAGGTAGTGGGAACACTTGTGATGAAAGTGGAAACACTTGTGATGCTCAAAATACTGATGCAATGTGTGTGGGGCAGGGCAGTGGTGACACTGGTGATGCCTCCAACATTGCCAGCAACAATGATGAAGAATTATCCCTCATGACAGCTACTGAAACAGAATTGCTGCTGTTGAAGGCAGATACAAATGAGAATGAAGAAAAATCTGATGAATGGTATCTAGATACAGGATGCTCAAACCTCATGTGTTGTCATAAGGAGTGGTTTATTGAACTGAAACAAATAAGTAAAAGAATTAGATTTGCTGATAATAGTAGGGTCACTGCAGAAGGAATTGGCACTGTAAAGATTCTGTCAAAAGATGGAAAATGGTGCCGCATTCAGGAAGTGTTTTATGTGCCAAAGATGAGGAGCAATCTGCCAAGTCTTGGGCAGATGATTGAGAAGAAATTCTCTGTTGAAATGTATGACAATAGTCTCAGTTTGTTTGATTTAAACAAGAGGCTGGTCCTGAAGGTGTCAATGCAGAGGAACAGAACCTTCAAGATCAAATTGCAAGTAATTGAAGAGCAATGCCTTACAACCACTATTGATGATGAGAACTGGAAGTGGCACAACATATTTGGTCACCTAAATTTCAAGAGCTTGAGTACCTTACATGATAATGGGATGGTATATGGCCTGCCAGCAGTGAAGATACCTGGTGAGATATGTGAAAAATGTTGTGAGTCAAAAAAACCTAGGAAAGCTTTCAAGACAGAAATACCAGGGAAAGCAGAAAAGAAACTAGAAGTTATATTCTCTGATGTGTGTGGTCCATTTGATGTCAGGTCATTGGGTGGAAACAGTTACTTCGTGACAATTATTGATGAATACACTAGAATGACATGGGTGTATCCAATCAAGAGAAAGAGTGAAGTGCTTGGAATTTTTAAGAATTTCAAGACAATGATTGAAAAACAAAGTGAATGTTCAATCAAAACTCTAAGAACAGATGGATGAGGTGAATATAACTCACATGAATTTGCAAAATTCTGTGAGAATGAAGGCATCATTCATGAAGTAACTGCAACATACACACCTCAGAATAATGGCATTGCTGAAAGGAGAAATAGGACCATCCTAGACATGGTAAGAAGCACGATGAAGGAAAAGGAGTTACCTCATTGTCTATGGGGAGAATTAGTAGACACAACAGTGTACATTTTGAATAAATGTCCAACTAAGAAGCTAATTGGCAAGACACCCGAGGAGGCTTGGCTAGGAAGAAAGCCAAGTGTCAAGCATCTTAGAATAATTGGCTCACTATGTTACAAACACGTGCCTGAGCAACTTAGAAAGAAGCTGGATGATAGAGCACAACAAATAGTCCTTGCTGGATATCATCCAACAGGAGCATACAAATTGTATGATCCTGTACAAAAGAAAGTTGTGAAGAGTAGAGATGTTGTAATAGATGAATACAAGAGTTGGGACTGGAATCAGCACAATGCAGAAAGTAGTAAAAGGACTACTGTGATACACTTTGATGAAATGCAGGAACATGTTAATGAAGTTCCTGCAGTTCCAGAAGCTACCGTGCAAAATGAAGAACCTGTCATGCAAAATGAAGAAGTGCCAGTGAGGAGGTCATTGAGAAATTGGCAAGTGCCTGCAAGACTAAATGATTTTGAGTTGATATCAGATTCAACCATCTGGTACACTTTGCACTGCTTGCAGAAGGTGAACCAGTGAGTTTGGAGCTGGCTTTGAGGCATGAGTAGTGGAAAGAATCTATGTTAGAGGAGCTAAGGTCAATTGAAAAGAACAATACATGGGAACTTGCTAATTTGCCAAAGCAAAAGAAAGCAATTGACTTGAAATGGGTTTACAAAACCAAGGTCAAACCAAATGGTGAAGTGGCAAGATATACAAAGCCAGATTGGTAGCAAAAGGGTTCCTTCAAAAACCTGGGTTGGATTTCAATGAAGTATTTGCTCCTGTAGCTAGGATTGAGACTAAAAGACTAGTAGTTGCCTTGACAAGTCATAAAGGGTGGTCAATGCATCAATTGGATGTAAAGTCAGCCTTTCTAAACGGGCCACTTGAAGAGGAAGTATATGTTAGCCAACCACCTGGGTTTGAATTGAAAGGTCAAGAAGATAAAGTGTTTAAGCTTAAGAAGGCCTTGTATGGGCTTAAGCAAGCACCAAGGGCATGGAACAAGAGAATTGACCTGTTGATAACAGGAAACAAGAAGTTTGAAATAGATGAGTTCAAGAAGACCATGGCAGCAGAGTTTGAAATGACAGACTTGGGTCCTCTTTCATACTTTCTTGGCATGGAATTTGTTCACACTGACAGAGGCATCTTCCTGCATCAGAAGAAATATGCAGCATATATCATAGCAAGGTTTGATATGGCTGGCTGCAAACCAGTTACTACACCAATAGATGTAGGAACTAAGCTTGAGAAGAATGACAGTGAGAGTGAAATTGACAGCACCCTGTACAAACAGATGGTTGGATCATTAAGGTATCTGTGTAATACGCGACCAGACATCATGTTTGCAGTAGGATTAATCAGTAGATTCATGGAAAATCCAAGAACCTCTCATCTGGTTGCTGTGAAGAGGATACTTAGATACATAAAGGGAACACAAGACTGTGGCATCCTGCTTCCCAGTTCTGCAGAAAACATTGAACCAGAAGTGTTTGGATACACTGACTCTGACTAGAGTGGTGACAAAACTGACATGGTGGCTATGTGTTTATGTGTGGAAAGGCACCAATCTCATGGTGCTCAAAGAAGCAAAATGTGGTTGCTCTATCCTCATGTGAGGCAGAGTACATTGTTGCCTCATTTGCAGCTTGTCAAGCCTTATGGTTGCATAAATCAGAAGAAATGAAGTTGTTCATAGACAATAGATCTGCTATTGATCTAGCCAAGAATCCAGTAGCACACGGAAGGTCCAAGCATATAGAAGCCAAGTATCACTTTCTTCGTGATCAAGTGAATAAAAGGAAGTTGAAACTGATCGACTACAAGACAGATTTTCAAATTGTAGATGTTCTAACCAAGTCATTGAGCAGAGGTAGATTTGAAGAATTAAGAACAATGCTTGGAATGAAATTTTTAAGCAATTTCAATTAGGAGGGTGTATTGAATACATTGTAATTTCATTGCTTTGATAGTCAATGCCTATGTGGCTGTTTATGTGGCACACACTAGGCTTAGTTAGTTTCCACCTGTACATAAAACCTCACCTCTGTTGATACACTATAATATACATTCTTTACTCATTTTTCATTAAGTTTTCCTTTTACATTGCAATTTCGTTTTCCTCTGCATATCCTTTTTCCCCTCTATTACTGTTCTCCTCTTACATCAAGATCCCAACAATTTATAGCAGTTGAATCGTGGATGAGCTGAACTAGGGTTTCATCTTGAAAGTAGGAGTCAAGCCCTATTTTCTCGGAGGCAGTGCGTTGGTGCTTTGTACTGAAGTACCTAGTTGTAACTGCTTCCTACATATTCGGGATGTGGGTGGAGGATCGGACCATTGGTGCTTCTTGATCTGGCTTTGTCAAGGGGAGCACAAACCCGTCACTACTGTACCGATCAACTATGTCTGAGTTGAAGCTCGACAACGGAGCTCATTGGTGGAGCTCGGCAACGCGGCTCGGTAGAGTTACACAAGCCCCTAGCTACTATTTGTCGAACTGAGCTCCCATAACAACTCATTGAGAGCTCTCCATCTCTCTCAAAACTAGGTCGCCCTTCTTTAAGGTCCCGAAAGAAACCTTTTTGTTGTACTGCCTAGCAACTCGCTGCATGGCAGCTATTTCTCTGACTTTGGGTGTGTTCTATAGTCTCTTCGACGAGGTCTAGCTCGACCCTTGCAACTTCGTCTTGTTCAATGGCGTCATGGAATTCTCTTTTGACGGAAGGGGATCCGAGCTCTACTGGTATCGTAGCTTCCTTCCCGTTGGTAAGGCAGAATGATGTCTCCTTCGTTGCTGACTATGGAGTTATATGGTAGTCCTGTAGTACTCCACTGATACCTCCAACCCACTTACCCTTAACGTGATCTAGGCGTTTCTTGAGTAGGGAAAGGATGACCTTGTTCGGAACTTCTACTTGGCCGTTTGTTTAGGGGTGTTCAGTAGAAAAAAATTGGAGGCATATTTTGATTTCCTTGCAAAAATCTTGAAAATTCGAGCTGGCAAACTAAGTCCCATTATCGATGATGATTGCGTAGGGGTGACTATGGTGACAAACCACATTCTTTGACACGATTTTCTTTACTCTTTCTAATGTATTGGTGCAAGTGGTTCAGCCTCTTTGGTTCTGGTGAAGTATTCAATGGTGATTATGATGAATTGCAGTAGCCCATGAGCTAGCGGAAAGGGTTCGAGGAGATCAATCCCCCGAGTGTTGAATGGCCAAAAGGAGATGATCTCATGCAGCTCCTTGGGTGGGAGTTGACGAGGCTTCCAAGCCTATTTCTAGCAGTTCTCACATTTGCTAACATGCATATCCCAAACAATATGCTCTAATTGTCAGCTAGTAGTATCCAATTCGCAGAACTTTACCTACCAAACTAAAGTCTTATTCCCACAATGGATTCTGCAGAATTCTTCGTGTAACTTTTTCATAGTGTACTTGGCTTCTGTCGAATCTACGTAGATGACAAGTGGCTGCACAAATCCCTTTCTGCATAACTCGATATCGACCATACACTACAAGAAATACATGTTTTACCGGAAGGTATTTTTTTGGCGGAAATATCCGCCGGTACATTTTCGGCGGATTTTTGACCGTTTCCGGCGGATTGGTGCCGCCAGTAAATTACCTGTGGATTCTGCGACATTTCCGGCGGATATGGGACCGCCAGTAAAGTTCCGGCGGATTTTATTACCATTATCAGTGGATTTCTCACGCAAAAAAACAAATCGAAAAAAAATTAAAACCGCTGGTAATCCTGCGTTCTGGCAGACTGTCAATTTCGACATTTGAACCGGAATCCGCCGGTAATTCACATTTCCGCCGGTAACTCAATTTTTTGGCAGGGTCCCCAAATCCGCCGGTAACCCATAAATCCGCAGGTAATTCGAATTTTTGGCGGACATTTCGAAATTTGAACAGGGATCCGTCGGTAATTCAAATATCCGCCGGTAATGTAAATTTTTGGCGGATTCCCCAAATCCATCGGTAACACATAAATCCGCCTGTAATTGTGATTTTCGGCGGATTTGGATTTCGGTTTCCGAAATCCAACCGTTGGATGTTGTTCTAAAAAAAAGCTTATTTGATGTTGTTAGTTTAAAAGTATTTTGTGGAAAAAAATAGATAAATTTAAATTGTTGTATAAAAATTAGATTGTAATTACTATTAGTTGTTTATGTTTTTAAATAAAATAAATACGAATTAATATAATATTATTATAATATATCAGTTAAAATAAAAAAGTAAAAATAACGTAATATAAATTGTTATTATTTACTAAAAACAAAATATATTTTAATTATTTTGTATAATTTTTAGATTAGATTGTAGTTAATATTTGTTGTTTATATTTTTTAAATAAAACAAATACGAATTATTAAAATATATTTGTTAAAAAAGTAAAATTAGATGATATAAATGTTACTATATACTAAAAACAAATTATATTATAATTAATTTTTTTATTTTATTAATTAAAATAAAATTAGAGTTAATTATTTAGTAACAAATTAATCATTAGCTTATTCTTATCCTCGTTGCGTCACGTATCGCTTTAGACGCGCGTGTCTCCGGCAGTCTCGTGCAACGATTTGTTTGATGCTCGTTTTATTTTATTTCGCTATTGTTATTACTTAGCCTATTTTTATCAGTGCAAAAATAAATAAATAAAGAAACCTAATAGTCAAAGTTTTTTTTCCTTGTCATATAACATAGTCTTTCTTTACACATATGAACCAAGAAAAGTAAGACAGCAAAAAAGGATAATACAAAAATTTGAAAAAAAATACAAAATCTCAAAAAAAAACAAAAAAAGAAGCAAAGGGCGCAGCAACTGCCCTAGCTGCTTGTTTGTCCTTTTGATTCCCTTTTTCTTGCCCTTGTCCTTCTTTTGACTGTCCTTGGTGCCAGCTATTGTCCTTTTTATTCCTCCTCAAAGATGCTGTCCTTTTGGTGCCATTTTTGCCCTAATTGCTGACTGTCCTCATCCACCTATAAATACCCAAAACAATAGCACAATCAGGGGAGACAGCGAAGGAAATACAAAAAAGAGAGACCCAAACAGCAGAACACAGAATACGAAATGGACACCAAGATATAGAGAAAAATAACCAAAACAGACACAGACAGAAATTGAGACACAAACAGAGAGAAAATTCAGAGCAAACACTTTGGGTTTCACACGAAAACTCATAGCATCAAGAAATTTCTGAAATAAGTAGGAACAGCAACAACAGCAAGGAAGGCAGTAGTAGCAGCTAAAACGATAACAGAGCAAATAAGAGGTTTTACAGAAGCTGGAATCGAGGTGGGTCTTTTACCCAATTCGGTACATAATAGATCATTTTGTAAAAATGTAGCTGTTATTATTCTGAGATCAATATCGAACTGAGCATATGAACTAAAGAAAATAATTCACTACAAGAATATTTGATTTTTCCGGCCAGGACTTTCCGGCGGATATGGATCCGCCGCAAATTTTCCGACGGTTTCTAGGCATTTACGGCGGATATGGATCCGCCGCAATGTTACCGGCGGAATAATTGACGTTTGCGGTGGATCAATATTCGACTTGGTTTTTGCGGCGGATTTAACAAAAATTGCGGCGGATCAATATTACAAAAATTGTTAAAATTTTACGAGATTTTAACAATCCGCCGGTAAGGTTATTTCCGGCGGATATTTGACAATTTTGAATTTCAAAAACCGCCGCAATTCCCCCTCCGTCCGCCGCAAATCCCCTAATCCGCCGCAAATCCCATAAATCTGCCGTTAACTGCCGTTTCCGGTGGATCTTGCCTTTTGACCGTTTGACTTCATTTCTCCTATATAAACCCCTTCTCCCCTTCTTCTTTTTCACACCTCTACCAATACTCTCATTCTCTTGATACGACACTCTCTTAATACGGCACTCTCTTGAGCATTGTCGGCAGCGGCTCCAATAGAGTGGCGTATGTCTCCATTTCTTTGTAAAGAAATTTCCACATTGTCATGAACACCCCTTCATATTTTTCGTTAAAAGTAACCCCTTTATCAGCAAAAAGCTCCTCCTCATTATTTCCACCACAAGAGACATATACGCTCATCAAACGCTCGGTATCATCCTCCAACTTAACAATTCGTCCTTGCAGTTCCTCAAACTTTCTATTTTGAGATTCAACCATCTTTTCAAAAGATGGTTTCTTGTGAAACTTTCTATTTTGAAAAGATGGTTGAATCTCTAAATAGAAAGTTTGAGGAACTGCAAGGACGGGTTGTTAAGTTGGAGGATGATACCGAGCGTTTGATGAGCATATATGTCTCTTGTGGTGGAAATAATGAGGAGGAGCTTTTTGCTGATAAATGGGTTACTTTTAACGAAAAAGACGAAGGGGTGTTCATGACAATGTGGAAATTTCTTTACAAAGAAATGGAGACATACGCCACTCTATTGGAGCTGCTGCCGACAATGCTCAAGAGAGTGTCGTTTCAAGAGAATGGCGTAGGTCTCTATTTAGGGGTAGCAGACATTAAATATATAAATGATAAAAAATAATAAAAAATCATAATACTCATAATAATACAACAACATATCCGACACTAAATTAACGGTCAAGATCTTGCCGACACTAAATAGTGAATAGTGCAGCATGATTATTGAATAATGAATAGTGATCAGCTTGGACACTAATTAACGGTCAAGATATTGCCGACACTAATTAACGGTCAAGATCTTGCTGACACTAAATAGTCAATAGTGATTAGTGTCGACACTAATTAACGATCAAGATCTTGCCGACACTAAATAGTGCTGCGTGATTATTGAATAGTCAATAGTGATTAGTGTCGATACTAATTAACGGTCAAGATCTTGGCAACACTAACTAAATAGTGAATTTTGATTTTGGCTATTTGCGTCGGATATTTGGGTATTTGCGGCGGATTTTGGGCATTTGCGGCGGATATTTTGGGTATTTGCGGCGGAATTTGGGTTCTTGCGGCGGATATTTGGGTGTTTTAAAAAAAAGGCGCGGTGTTTTAATTTGAAATATCCGCCGCAAAGACCCACAATCCGCCGCAAATCCCCGTTTGAAAAATAGGCGCGGATATTTAATTTCAAAATCCGCCGCAAAGACCAAAAATCCGCCGCAAAGGGTCTTTGCGGCGGATATTTCCTTTTAACCGTTGGCTCCGTTTTCCTATATATATCCCTTCCCCACTTCTCATTCTTCACACTTCTAACAATCCTCTCATTCTCTTCTTAAAATTTCTCTTTTACTCTCTCCAAATTCTCTCCTTCTCTACTAAATCTCTTTTTGAAGTGTAGCACTTCCTCCCTACGAATTGTCTTCTCCTCTCATTGGGAAATTTCTTCAAGGTATGTTTTTGATATGAGTTAATAGTTTTAGTTTTTAATTTTTTTTTTATATTCGTTTTTAAATTATTTTATAATAATATGAGTTTGTTTAGGTATTGTTTGGGTTCTTCCTTTTTCCTCTCTGCTTGAGTTCAGGATAAGCTTCAAACCAAAGCCTTCTCTTCACTACGGTTAGTTGTTAAAGTAATTAATAAAATATTACTTACTTCACTATTTATAGTAAAATTTTGTTACAAATTTTGTTTGCAATAATAATACAAAATAATTTATATTGAAAAAACTTATTTTTTAAGTTCACTTATAAATTTTATTAACATATATTGTCTTATAAAAATTTAAATTTAAAATTAAAGGATCTACAGACTCAAAATTATCAATGTGTGTTTGGTTGTTGGGTCTTAAGTCTCAATTTAATGTTGCTGAGTTGTGCATGGAATATATGACCAAAATGATGTTGGATGCAACCCCCATTAGAGGGAGTTTACCGCAAAGTTATTATGAAGCTAAAAGAGTGGTATCGAAGCTTGGCTTAAAATCTAAAAGGATTGATTGTTGTGTGTCTGGTTGCATGCTCTATTATAACAATGAGTTTGGCATAAATGATGGATAGTTGTCAGAATGCAAGTTGTGTGGACAACCACGCTATCGTGTCAGTAGATCAGGGATGAGCAGAGGCAAACTGGTTCCACAAAAATCAATGTTCTATCTGCCTCTTATTCCAAGGCTACAGAGGATGTTTACTTCAATGGAGACCGCGGGTAAAATGACATGGCACCATCAAAATAGAAATAATTCTGGTGAATTACGTCACCCATCTGATGGTGAGGCTTGGAAGCATTTTGATCGTGTTCATCCAGATTTTGCCAGTGATCCACGCAATGTTCGGCTTGGTTTGTGCGGCGGATAACAGGTACTTTGCGGCGGATAACGGGTACTTTGCGGTGGATACTTTGCGGCGGATATTGGGAACTTTCCGGCGGATATTTTGCGGTAAAAATTTGTCCCTTTTCCGGCGGATTATCCACCGGAAAGTTCCGGCGGAATTTGCGGCGCCACTAAATCCGCCGCAAACGTGCGGCGGATAATCCGCCGCAAAGCGTTTGCTTCGAGCTGGCTACCGGCGGCAAAATTCCGCCGCAAAGTCCAAATAGCCGCCGCAAATTTGGCTTTTGCGGCGGATTTTGCCCGCCGCAAAGTCCAATTTTTCTTGTTGTGATTAGGTCTAGTTTATATTCTGTTTTTTAGAAGTACTAATACTGTAAATAAATTAGGGTTGCTGTCTTTTTAGAAAACGAAATTAGGCATAAATAGATTAGGTCATGAAATTAGGATTTTGTTTTAAAAAAAGAAAGGAAAAAGGAATCACAAAAAATAAAGAGCAGAAGCAGTAGGAAACACCACCACTATCGCAAACCCAAGCACCACCGTCTGCCCCCTACCTCCGTCAGCGCCGTCGTACCACCACCATGAGCCATCACCAAAACCCCTCATTGTTCTCCCTTTTAGCACCACCGTCAGCCATACCTACCTCCGTCATCGCCGTCGTACCACCACCATGAGCCATCACCAAAACCCGTCGTTTTTCTCCCTTTTCGCAAGTGACCATCGCACCGTCGCCATAGCCGGCCAGAGAATTGCCGATCAATGGCATTCTCCCTTCTCTTCTTCGTTTTACCTCTCCCACTTCGTCGCAAAAAGACATCCTCTCTCCCCCTGTTTTAGGACTTACTGCGTTGAGGTGAGGCTAGGTTTGAGAGTGAGAGTGAGAGAGAGAGTTTGGTTCGGGGAGGAGGAGAAAAATGAAAATAGGTTAGAGGGAGAAGAGGGATGGAACGGCGTTGATCAGAGAAGTAGACGAGATTAGGGTATGTGGGAGGAGAGTGGACGAAAACGAAGCTTGAGGGAGAGAGGGAGAGCATTCGGTGGTGAGGAGGGAAGATTGGACGGCGTAGAGAGAGAGTGAAACGAAAATTAGGGTAGAGAATGAAAAGTGATGCGGCGCTGTGAGAGAAGAGGGATTAGGGTTTGGAAAATTAGGGTTTCGGTTTCAATTAGGTTTTTATAGTGGATTTGTGTTTACTTCGTGCACCCCTCCGTTTGCTGCGTGAAACCGCCCTGAGAAGCCCATGTTTCGTGGGCTGTTGAACCCAGTATACGAACTGGCCTGTTTTCTGCACCCACTACTTTAAAATACAACTCTTTTCTACTAATCACACCCCATTTTACTACTGCACCCCCTGTTTCTCTTTTAAAAAGATTTTCTTTTCCATAAATGAATATTTTCTTTCAAAAACCTAGTTTTTCCCAAATAAATAATTGTTTTCCTAATCATAAAAATGGTTTGTTACTAATGGTCACTCTGAGCTTAGCTTATTTGACCGTTAATAACAGCTTTAGTTTTCAAACGAGCTATGAGTGACGACCACTCTGAGTTTTATTTGTTTGGTCGTCACGAATACCTCTCCCTATTTCAAAAATAAATAAAAAAACCAAATACACAAACATTTTCTACCCAAGAACTACGTAGCTTTGATTTCTCCATCGCACCTGGAGATACGTAGGAGCAGGGGCCCACTCCTGTCAAACACAAAAAAAAACAAAATTTTTATTAAGTCTCCCTTTTCAATTTTGCGAATAATAAAAAGGGTAAATTAGAGTATTTTCTTTTAATTAACTTTCTTTCTACACATTAAATTAAATGGTAACCTTTCTTTTGAAAGGTTGCTGTGGGGTGCTAATACCTTCCACACGCATAATCGACCCCCACACCCAAAAATAAATGTTTTTTTCAATGTTTTCCTATTTAATAAATATTGATGGCGGCTTCATTGCAAAATGACGAAGAATCCCCGTCCTTCGGATTTTTCGCTCGCTACAGCATGTCTAAACCCTACATGTTTTTAAATTCTTTAATACCAGGGCCAACTAATGCAACAACTGGTATTGACATATATTTGCAACCTTTGATTGATGACCTAAAAAGGTTGTGGAATGGTGTTTTAACATATGATGCAACACGTAGACAAAATTTCATTATGAGGGCGGCTTTGATGTGGACCATTAATGACTTTCCTGCGTATGGAATGTTGTCTGGATGGGAGACACATGGTAACATGGCGTGTCCGATTTGCATGGTTTACACAAAGGTTTTTACTCTTAAATATGGAGGAAAAACTTCATGGTTTGACTCGCACCGTAGGTTTTTACCTAGCGATCATCCATTTAGAAAGTCAAAATATGCATTCATCAAGGGGAATGTTGAAACAGCTGAACCTCCTCGTAGGCTGGCACCAGAAGAAGTTTGGAACAGTGTCAAGGATATCCCTCCTGTGGAAGTCGTTGGGGGTGTTGTTTCTCATCCAGATGGTTATGGACTATGGCATAATTGGACAAAAAAACGTATTTTTTGGGAACTTCCATATTGGAAAGATAATCTATTGAGATACAATCTCGATGTAATGCATATTGAAAAGAATTTCTTTGATAACATATTTAACACTGTTATGAACGTGAAAGACAATGAGAAGGCTAGGAAGGACGTGGATCATTACTGCAGGCAAAAGGATTAGTTGTTGGTTGGGCAAGCTAATGGTAGGACATTGAAACCCAAAGCCAATTATACTTTATCTATGGAGCAAGCGAAAGCAGTTTATCGGTGGATTTCTGAGTTGAAAATGCCAGACGGTTATTCTTCCAATTTAGCAAGATGTTCCGATGTGGATAATGGGAGGTTACATGGGATGAAGAGCCATAATTGTCATGTATTCATGGAGTGCTTACTTCCTATTACCTTTAGTTCGTTGCCAACACACGTTTTGAATCCGCTCATTGAAATAAGTCAATACTTTAAGAATTTGTGTTTTGCAACGCTAAAAGCGGATGATCTTACAAAAATGGAACAAGACATCCCACTTATCTTATGCAAGTTGGAGAGGATATTTCCGCCTGGTTTCTCTTCCTGTTCATCTCGCATATGAAGCTAAACTTGGCGGACCTGTTCAATACCGATGGATGTATCCGTTTGAAAGGTCAGTTAATATATGAAATAAGTTTAATATATATATATATATAAATTAGATTAGATTATTATTAACATATCATTTTCTCTAGGTTCATGGGTGATTCAAAACGATCAGTTAAAAATAAAGCTAGAGTTGAAGGATCGATATGTTCTTCTTACTTACACCGTCAAACAAACCATTTTTGTTCTTATTATTTCAAGAATGAATTTGCTCCTAGAAGTAGTCGAAATGAAATGGAAATTGAATGTCCAAGACTTCATTTAGCTTTGACTGTCTTTTGTCTACCTGGTCGTCAGTCTGGAAAGGAGTGAATTCATTGGGTAACAGAAGAAGAGTTAAATTCAGCCCATGTTCATGTCTTGATAAAATGTACTGAGGTCCAACCATTCATTGAGTATGTATTTATCAACCTAGCTATCCCAATTAGTTAATAATGTACACACTTGTGTAACAACTAATAATTTCTTATTAGGGAGTTCTTGTCATCGGAGGAAGTAAATGAAGAACAATCTTCTGCTCATATTCATGCGCATTTTCCAAAGTGGTTTAGGCAACATGTTTATTCCCTCCCGCCAACTCCTACCAACCAACACTTGAGGAACTTATCTGACGGCCCTCGAAGTTGTGTTAAAGAATGACACACATACTTTGTCAATGGATTCAAATTTCACACTAAGGAATGGACAGGGGGCAGAGAAAAAATGGTCAATAGTGGAGTTAGCATGAATGGTGTCACTGGGAGAGGCGAAGATGATTTCTATGGTGTGGTTGAACACATATATGAACTTGCGTACCCTTATCTAGATTATAGTCAAAAGGTAGTGGTTTTTTTATTGTAATTAGTTTGATCTGTCCGCTCGTGGAACAAAGTTTAATCCAAATTCAAATACAGTGGACATTAAAATGAATAGTAGATATCGACTGTATGATCCGTTTGTCAGTACACAAAATGTGAGACAAGTTTATTATGTCTCTTATCTATCAACACAGACTGGTCGACTTCGTTAGTGTGTCGCAATTAAGACAAAACCAAGAGGTCGCATTGAGACAAATAATGACACAGTGGAAGACGTGCCATATAAATTGGATGAAATGTCCAATGTAAATGAAATGATTGAAGTTGAACCCATTACTCGTTTATGTGATGAGCCAAACACGGGTGATGAAGTTAATGAAGAAGAAGAAGATACAGATCATGAGGAAGCAGCCAATGACGTCGGTGTATCAGGAACTCACTCATCTGATGATGATGATGATGATGATGGTGATTTCGAGAAATAATGGGATTCAAATTAATTAGATGATCTTATTTGTAATTAATTTGTTGTTATGAAATAACATTTATATTTATTAGACTTGATTCATGTATGTTATTCATCATTTATGTGTTATTCATTATTTATGTTATTCATTATATTATATATATATATGCAGTCATGGCATCAGGATCAGGATCTGATCATGACCCACCTCATGACCCACCTGTACCACCTGCAAATGGGATACGCACGTATAACATTAATAATGAGGTGATTGAGGCTACACCTGATGGTTGTATCATAGTGAAGGTTGCTGGCCAGCAGTAAGTATTTATTAATGATATTTGTTGGATTTATTAAAACTTTAAATATAAATAAATTATTATATAAAAAATTAACATTTTTATGTACAAGTTTATTCCTGGGAGGATGGCATCCAGCACAATCACAAATATCATCAAGGATAATTACACTAAACCCTGGATGAATTGGACAGAGATCAGAAAAAATTCGGATGCCAAAAAGGCGATGTTTAATGCTTTCAGAATAAGTTGTTTTACGAATTACTTAATTTTCAATTATTTTATTTTGTTGAATTGATTAATTTGTTTTTATTAACTAGTTAATTAAATTAGTTTAAATAGGAAAAAATGGCTTGGCTTCTAGAGGAGTCGAAGGAAGTTGAGAAAACATTTTGTTCAAGAGCTTCTCACCATTTTTCTGAATATTCCGGGATGCGCGTAATAAGGATGAGCAGCCGACGTCGATCGGTGATTCTGATTGGCAGGAGCTCAAACTTAAATGGAACGACCCTGACTATAAAGCAAAATGTGAGAAAGCCAAGAAGAACCGAGCTTCTGAAAAAGGTGGTTGCATAAACACAGCTGGTTCTATCAATGCTGCTGAACATCTCAGACGCTTGGTAAATTTATTAATTGATTAAATTTATATTATACATACGTATTTTATATTTTGTTAAATAATAATATTAAATAATAACTATGTATATAGGAGGACATCTATGGTCGGAGAGATACTTTTCCTGAGTTACACCGCCACCTTCATGTGCGAGAGGAGACGGGTAAGTATCATGATGACCGCTCGAGGAATATTCAGGTAAATAACATTTATTATTTATATATTGTTTTTATTATATTATATTATATATTACATACTAATAGTTATTCCTTTCTTGGTTGTTACTTTCAGGAAAATTTCTCTGATTGGCATGCTGAGTACCGTGAAACTCAGCAGAGTAGTGACAGCATTGAGATTGATCCCGCTGAGGAGAGTCGAGCGGCTTTACATGCTTGGCAACAATCTTGTTGCATTAAAAACACACTTAGAGCAAGTGTACTATTTCGCAGAAGTAGTATAAAAGATTATCGTCTCCACAGAGATTAATTAACAAGTACCAAACTAATCAAGATTGTCTATTATTTAGACAAACTAATAATTGAGTTGTTATAAAAACTAAATAAAAATAAGTAAAAAGCAAGAATTAAAATGCAAAGTTTAATCAGTGGAGAGAAGCCTAGGGTCACGGTTTCACTTGCAAGCTTCGATTCTCTTATGTCTAATTCTACCTGAATTCATTTATTTTATTCAATTACCAATCCCTTTACTAAAGCTATTAATCCGTCTGGTCATTCGCGATTAATATTCTATTTCCTAAATTAACCCTTGTTTGGTCATGCAAGAATTTAAATTCAAGAAAAGCATAAAGAACAAAAAGGTTGAATGATTGGAAAACTAAATTAAAGTTTGGTCATGCATTAATTATAGCCCCAATTATCCTATAGGTCCACCAACTAATTGCAGTGCGGTCGCTGATCAACTAATTGATTATGAATATGCAAAGGGTTGTCAATCCTAATTATATGATAAAAGCAATAAGATAATATTAATTGAAATAAAAGCCAAGAATTCAAAGCATAAATTAAGACGTAGAAATGTCTCTAATCAAGCAAGATCAACCTAAGACCATATAGAAGAGGATTTAGCTATCCATAGTAATCGAGAACACTGAAATAAAATTAGGAGTCATAAATTACAAAGATAAAAATAACCCGGAATAGAGAAATTTCCGATCTTGAGATTTCAGTCTCCTTTTTCTGCTCCAGAGCTCTTTCACGATGTCAAGACCAGTCACCAAATTCTTCCCTTTCTCCTATGCGTTGCTGTGTGTGCCGTCGGCTTGTGTGCATTCCAATCCCCTATTTTCGGCTCTTTTTCACTCCTTTAATGCTTCGTTCCTTTTTTTCTCTCCAAGCTAGGGTAGTGTGCTGATTTACTTTTTTTCTCCCGTCAATGGTTCCTTGCTTTCCATTACTCTTAAAGTCACGTGTGTTGCCTCTTCAAATTGAATAATGGGCTTGATAATGTATAATTTCTTTGGATCACTTTCTCAAATGGGCCATGTGCCATTTGTTGAATTCATATGCTCACCACTTTAATTTATCATTCCCTTGTATTCCATTAAACACTGCTTCATATATATATATATATATATATATATATATATATATATATATATATATATATATATATATATATATATATATATATATATATATATATATATTAAGTGGCTCTAAAATGGACTTTTCATTCTTTTTCATATGTTTCTCTTTCCTGTAAAACAAGAGCAAATAAGAAGAAAGGGATAATCAAAGGGCTAATAACAAGAGACAAATAGTAACCTTTGAAACCAAATATGGAGCTCCTATATATTTTACAAATTTTGTCCAAACTCCAATTTAATCTCACTTCCTTCTTCACTTTCTTCTATTGAGTCAGCTCTTTTTGATTTGCCCTTTTCTTTTGAGTAGGCTCTTTCAGTTTTTTGATTTGACTTTTCCTCCTTCTTGCTTTCTTTCTTCTCTTTTTTTTCAACTTTTCATTTTTTTATATTTTTCTTAGGAGGAAAAGGTACTTGTGACCACATTAGCTACTCCTATTTTGTTTTTATGTCCTAATGGGATAGACAGTTAAAATACAGGACAAAATTGTACTTTCAATAGTTGCTCCAAATTTAATTTCAATGGTTACCACAGAAAAAGAAAAAATTATATCTGGGTACCAAAGAAAAAATATAACAAATAGGCTCAAAGGGGGCAACTAATGGATAAATTCAACAAACAACTCTGAGGCCAGAAAAGTACCTAAATTACCCAAATCTTTTTACATGATGCAAATCAATTTTCGCCTTGAAATGGTCAAAAGACAAATTCTAGAATGTAGCAAATTGGGAAACACACTCATACAAAGAGAAGGGGTAAAAGTTTATGATTGAATATCAATCCCCTTATGAAGGCTCAAATCTCACATTTAGAAGCTAGTTCACAGAAAGTACTCAACAGACACAAATGCTAATTATCAGCTTCCTAAGGACATCCTCATAGTTACCGTTGAGCACAAGTTTGCCAAGTAAATTAATTATGGGATCCCCTTAAGGCAAAATCTCTATTTTTTCAACTTTAAGCATAATTCATTCAAAACAAGCCAGAAAAAATGCTATCAACAAATATGGTGGGTAGGTGCATTAATAGAGATCAAGTGACAAAATAAACTCTCGTCCCACACACTAGCATGAAGCATGGTCCTCAATGCGAAATATCAAATTGGCACAAAAATAAATAAATGAGAGAGAGAGAGAGAGTAAGAGTGACTTCCCTGAGAGAGCTTGCAAGCTGGTGCCATAGAGTCAATCCTTGAGGGCAGTGACATAGCTCACTTGACTTAGCCCTCCCTTCCTCAAAATGCTTCACACGTTGCCCATTGACCTTAAAAGTGGTGCCATCTTCATGAGATACCTCAAGCACTCCATAAGGAAACACTCACTACAAAAAAAAACGCAGTATAAGCAACGGAAATTAGCGAGGGAATCAAAATCCGTCGCTACGTAATTATTAGCGACGAAAATTATTGAGGGAATATAAATCCGTCGCTAATAATTACGATGGCGCGTTTTTTTTACAAAAAGTTTCAAATCTGTCGCTAACTTAAAATCCGTCGCTAATTCTGACGTGACCGTTGCACAGACCTTGGAATGCGTAACATTCTGAATCCGTCGCTAACTTTCAAAATCCGTCGCAAAGTATCCGTCGCTAATGCCTTGGAAAATGTGAAATCAACGAATCTGTCGCTAATGGAAATATCCTTCGCAAACGATCCGTCGCTAAGTTTTATTTTTTTTCACTGGCTCCAAACACCCTCCTTACTCTCTTCTCTCTCCCACTCTCTTCTCCAAAAACCCTCCTTACTCTCTTCTCCCTCCGAAAACACTCTTCTCAAACACACCTCTCTCACTCTCTTCTCTCTCCCACCGCGCCACCACCACCCATAGCACCACCCATCCCCTTCCCTACGTCGCAGCAACCCTCTTCTGGCCTCCTTACTCTCTTCTCCGAAAACATTTCTCAATCACACCTCACTCTCTTCTCTCTCCCACCGTGCCACCACCACGCCAGCACCACCCATCCCCTTCCCTACGTCGCAGCAACCCTCTTCTGGTAAGTTTCTGTTTTCGTTTTTATCTTTTTTATTTATTTCCTATTTTCGTTTTTATCTTTCTTTCTTTTTCGTTTCTGATGTTGTGAAATTTATTTTTGTTGCAGGAGCTCGGCATTTCGAATTGGGGTCATAGGAGCTTGTTTGGTTTTGGTGGGTACACACATTGTGAAAAATTCAGAGATTAGTCCCAACAAGTGAGTTTCTCTCACTCACTCTTTAGATAGTTTAAGGTTTTTAGCACAAATATGCTATTTGATTGTTGGCATATCTGTTTGATGATTGAATATCATGTTTGTAATACATTAATAGCTAAAATTGTGATGAAGATTGCATGTTTTATACCATGTCTCCTTATGAAATATTTGTTTATTTGCGTGATAGAGAAATTTGATGATTTATGGTTTAAATGTGTTGAATTATGATATCTTTGCATTGTTTATGTGTTTAATTATCTATGCCCAAAGGAGAGCTTTAAGAGAGTGAAGTTAAATTCTCTTCTTGTAAATCTCAGTAGGTAGTATATTTGGAAAATGAGTTGGTTCTTAACATGTTATAGTTTATCTATATGGCCTGTTATAATTTATTTTTGTTGTTTTGATGTTTGATGAACCCTAGGTTAGATGACTATATTGTGTGTTGTTGATGGAAAAGGGTGATGTGCTGTCCCTCACCCCCATATTTTGCTCGAAATCATCTTCATTGAGATAATTGCGAGACTATACTAACAATTTTATGGTTCGGAGTTAGAAATAACTTCCTTCACTACTTATATTGAAAAGGGTTTTGTTTGCTCTGTCCTTAACCCCCATATTCGGCTCGAAATCATCTCCACCGAGATCATATTGATGCCACTAACTTGATAGGTTATATTTTAGGTTTAGTTGTGGGAATCTAACGTGTTTTTTTTAAATGTGTGTAGATAAATTGTATTCAATTGAATCGTAGTTGGGTGTATGATCGGTTATATCCGGAAAGAGCATTTTTGAAGGAAACTTTTGTATATGAGGTTGAAGAGTTTATTAGGGTAGCGTGGCGACATGATAAGGCTAAAATGGAAGGGGGGATTAATATATATCACATTTCGTTTATCAGTATTGTACGTTGTTGTATTTGAATTTATTTATTAATATATATCATTATATATTTTTCTTGCGTTTCGTTTTTCATAGATATGCATCCAGGAGGAGGTTCAGACCCGCCGAGAGATGTTAGGGGGAAGAACATAGGTGAACCTAGAAGGCGGCGTCGAGTTCGTGAGGTTGTACTTAATGCAGGGTATACATTTTTGGGGATGCCCCAGACCACCACTACTGCTGGAGGAGCTGGGCTTCACGTTCTGCTCCAGCTGCTCCACCTGCTGGCCATTCTCCCTCCTTCCCCAATTGGTATCCTATAAACCCATATGGCACACCAGCATCCTATGGGTATTTTCCACCTCTGCAGCATCATATGGGCACACCGGGAGGGTATACGGGCCCACCTCTACAGTATCCTTTGGGCACACTCGGAGGGTAAACGGGCCCACCTCTGCAGTATCCTATGGGCACAACGGGAGGATATACGGGCCCACCTATGCAGTATCCTATGGGCACACCAGCAGGGTATACAGGCCCACCTCTGCAGTATCCTATGGGCACACCAGTCGGGTTATCTATGCCTACACCCGAGGTACTGTTAGCCTGCATTTTCGACAGGCTAATATTAAATGCAGTCAACAGGGTTTGACTTAATAATTTCAGAAAGAAAATAGGTCTTCGACACCAAGATATAATTTCGACTTCAAGAGGTAGTAACCAAGGGAAAGCAGCCTAATGCATAACTTAGCGAATTTGGAAAAAGAGGCCACACTTCGACAGAGAGAAGATTATAAACAGCGAAACAAGCAAAGCTATGGAGATCTGTCAAAAGGGACATTGATTCCTTGGTCGAAAAGAAAGAGCAGTTAGACAATCGAAGTAGAAGCACGTCGAAATAGCAGTTACTCTGCCTTATCTTGTTTTAGAAAACCGCCGAGCGGTTATAGTCTTATTTGTATTATAAATAGGGGTTCTGTAGAGAGAAAAAGGGTTCGCAAATTTCATTACACACATTTCCTAAAACACTCTACTTCCGCAAACAGAGAAAACAGAGTTAACAGGAATTCATGTATGATTCTGCGTACCATTTCTTTATATAATTGTTTTCATTTCTTTTAGATTTCTGCACTTTGTCATCTTCTTCATTTACAATTACTGCAATTTACTGCATTTGATTCCTCTTCCCGCATTTACAAATTCTTGCACTTTATCGTATTTCTTAGTAAAATTTGATCACAAATGGCCTGAGATTCCTAGTTGATCTCGCAAGTAACACGTGTAGTGAAACTAGCGGTGTTTACTAAAAATCACAGTAAACAAAATGGCACGCCCAGTGGGACATTTGTGCTAACTAATTAAAATTTTTACTAAGATAATTCTGGGTTTGTTAAACACAGAACCAGTACATCGCACGATGCATGCGTTTAAGAAGTGGTAGACAGTTACATCAAATGCCACGTTTAAACATGAATGGTGCTTCTACATCGAATGGACATTCCCAGGCGTTAGTTACTGATACCAACGCCACGAACACTCAGGGAGCAACCCTTCCTGCACCATCTCCAGGAGTAAACGCTCCCATAACTGCTCCAAACGTGGTCGGCGTAACCGCCCCATTATCGTCTTCGACAGACATGGGTATAACCGCTGTAACCGCTCCCACTATAACTCCTGGGTCGAACATGATGATTCCCCAGTCATCAACCTTTGGTTCAACTAATCCCTGGATGCCCAACGCTATGGTGGGAAATATGCCATATAGTTTTCCCATGAATGGTCGAAATTACCCCTATGGAATGCCAACCGCCATGATGGTAGGACTCCATACAAATGCATCTACGTATGCAGATAACATGGCTTCGAACTTTTCGCCTATGCACAACCCATCAGAGAATATGTATAGTCGAAATATACAACCTTCAAAAACCACTTCGTCATTATGGCATTAAGACAACAAATGGATGATAGTAACCATGACATGGTAAATATGCTAACACAGCAAATAGGTACAGTGTTTAATCCCCTGATACAGAACACAAATAATAGTTACCAAATGTTAGCAACACAAATGGGTCGAATTGCTGACTTCTTTGGCACTCCACAAATACAAAACCAGCAAATTCCCCAAGTACAAAACATCAGGCCTGTTGACTTACCTGTCGAAAGGCCTAATAATGCAACCCTCGTGAATCGAGCACAACAATTTGTCGAAGAGCCTATACCTGAAGTGGTGCTAGTAAATAGAAATCAAAATGCTGACGAGGTAGTTAGGCAAGTCCAGCAAAATAACCTCGGACTACAAAATAATTTGGCTAATCTTGTCGAAACTATACTAGCTCAAAATGGTCTTAATTTAGGCTTACACAGACCTAATTTTGTATCTCCCTTGTCTGAATATGTGATGCAAACAGATTTGCCTAGAGGGTGGAAAATTCCTAAGTTCACAAAATTTGCTGGAGAAACCAGCGAATCTACTGTCGAACATATTGCAAGATATTTGACTGAGGCTGGGGACATTGCGCTAAACGAAAATTTGAAAATGAAATATTTCCCAAATTCTTTGACGAAAAATGCATTTACTTGGTTTACAACATTACCCCCGCATTCCATGTTTAATTGGAATCAATTAGAAAAAGCCTTTCATGAACAATTCTACATGGGACAATCAAAGATTAGCCTTAAAGAATTGGCTAGTGTTCGACGCACAACGCCAGAATCTATTAATGAATATCTCAATAGATTTAGACTACTCAAGGCGAGATGTTTCACCCAAGTGCCTGAGCATGAGTTAGTCGAAATGGCTGTTGGTGGTTTAGATTACTCCATCAGGAAAAAGCTGGATACTTTACACCTAAGAGATATGGCTCAATTGGCTGATAGAGTTCGACAAGTTGAAAGACTCAAAGCAGAAAAAGTTTCGACAACCAAGTTTAACAATAAGAAAGAAAAAGTGGCGTTTGTTAATGTTGATAACAATAGCCAAGAATTCGACATATCTTATGAAAATGTCGAGGAAGAGGTTGACATTGCAGAATTAAAACCTGGACCTCCATAAACATGCAAATTGTTAAACCCCTCTAATGGAAAAAACCCTGTCGAACCAAAAAATGATAAGTTTGTTGCAAAACCATATACTTTCGACGTCACAAAATGTGACCAAATATTTGATCTTTTGGTTACTGATGGTCAAATTTTAGTGCCTAAAGGTCTAAAAATACCACCATTAGAACAACAAAAGAAAAGAGGTTATTGCAAATATCATAATTTCTTGGGTCATAACACCTCCCGATGTGTACTTTTCAGGGATCTAGTTCAGAAAGCATTAAATGATGGAAGGCTGAAATTTGATGACAAAAGTAAATCATCAATGCAGATCGACAGCAATCCTATGCCCACAGCAGAGGCAAACTATACTGAAGTAGATATTTTGATGGTCGAAACCAATGAAGTGGTTGCTGAAAGTCTTGAAGCGAACATCAAAATGGTCACCAATGACCAATATGCTGAAAAAGTGCAGGTGGTTTATCCACAAGCTGGAGAGGAATTGATAGACTTCCTCAACAGATGCAAGATAAATAACACCGAGGTGATGCTGTGCCCACGGTGTAGTTCTGTATTCGACAAAGAGGCTGCTAAAAGCCTTGAAAGTGTCACTCCTCAATTCAAGAAAAAAAACAAATGGGTCGATAATAGGCCCAAATTCAGCTTCAACCCAAGAGGTGTGCCATATAAGGTTACATCTTCAACTAGACAAGCTCCGAAGGCTCAAATGAGAACATTTGTGCCACCTGCAAGGGCCCCTGTCGGAAGATGGGTATACCCAGGAAATAAGGAGACTAGATGTCACCTAAAGATGGCAGGAGAGACTTCCAATGCCATGAATCAAAACAAGGCGCCTAATTCCAATAGGTACGCCTACAGCAATAATTACAAGGGGAAAAACCCCATGACAAGAACACAATGGCGAAGATACCAACGCCAGAAGAAATTGACTGCTGCTGAGAAAAGGGAGAACATCGACACAAGCAAAGGTAAGCAATTAGCTTCCAGTGTCGAATTCCCAAGAAAGTCAGCAAAAGAGAGGATATTCCCTCCCCTTGCAGACATCAAAAAAGGTCTTGACTCTGAAGAAGGCCTGCAATTAGATGATGATATGGACTCTGAATTCTCAGATTCAGAACCAGACTTCGACATCATCTGTGTCGTTTCAATTCTGCCAATTGAATTCGACGTCGTTTCAGAAGTGACTGAGGTCGAACAAGATTTCGATCAAGATATGGCTAAGCACAGGCCAATGTGTTACTACGTACTAAATAATGGCTCCATAGAAGAGCAGAATGTTGTCTTCGAAAGGCCAGATGGAGGGATGAAACACCATCTAAAACCATTGTTTATACAAGCAAAAGTAAACAATGTAGGCGTCAATAAAGTATTGGTTGATGGGGGCGCAGCAGTTAACCTGATGCCACAACATGTGCTGGCAAAAGTTGACAAATCAGAGACTGATTTACGGCCACATAACATAGTCCTCACTAATTATGAGGGAAAATCTGGCTATTCGTTAGGAGCCATAGAAGTGGAGTTAACAGTGGGGAGTGTGAAGAGAAAAACTATGTTCATAGTCATACCCACCAGAGCAAACTTCAATCTACTCCTAGGTAGAGAGTGGATCCATGGAGTAGGAGCAGTGCCCTCAACACTCCACCAGAGACTCTCTATTTGGAGAGAAGATGGCCTGGTCGAAAACATAGAAGCAGACCAGAGCTATTTCTTGGCAGAGGTCGACCATATTACAAGGAGGACCTTTGACAAACAATTGGCGACTATTGCGCCATGCACACCTTCAGACACTGCATATGTCCCTATGGACAATGTGTTTGAATCCCTAGATCTCCACCCTACCCATGGCTTCATATGGGAGAGGGAAGTGATCGATGAGGCATCACCTTCAATAGGCTTTTGCAAGCCTACAGGGTGGGATGGTCCCTAAACGGTGATGATGTCTATACCCACCGTATGGGAAAGAATTACGGCTTATGTGGCCGAAAATAAACAAAATATGGCTTTGGAGGCCGAATTGCAACAAAATATGGTTGAACAAGCCATAAAAGTTAACCCAGAAGTTAACAATAAAGATAAAATGGCCGAAGGCCAGAGACTTGACTGCATCTACGATGATGAGCCTTTAGGTTTTGAAAAAGACCCAATGGGTTCGACTAAGAAGATGCAGGCTCAAGACCCTCTTGAAGAAATTGATTTAGCAGATGGCCCCATAAAAAGGCCAACATTTATCAGTGCTAAAATCGACAAGGGTTTGAAAGGTCGAACTATCGAGTTACTCAAAGAGTATAAAGATTGCTTCGCTTGGGACTACAATGAGATGCCTGGTCTACGTCGAGAAGTAGTCGAACTGAAACTGCCCATTCGACCAGACAAAAAACCAGTGAAGCAAACACCAAGGAGGTTCGCACCTCAGGTTCTGTCGAAGATCAAAGAAGAAATCGAAAGATTACTCAAGAGCAGCTTCATCAGGACTGCCAGGTATGTTGATTGGCTAGCCAACATTGTTCCTGTTATTAAGAAAAATGGAACATTACGAGTCTGTATAGATTTTCGTGATTTAAATAATGCTACACCCAAAGATCAATACCCTATGCCTGTGGCAGAAATGCTAGTTGATTCGGTAGCAGGATTTGAATACCTAAGTATGCTTGATGGATATTCAGGATATAATCAAATTTTTATTGCCGAAGAAGATGTGTCGAAAACAGCATTTCGATGCCCAGGGGCATTAGGTGTTTATGAATGGGTAGTAATGCCATTTGGTTTAAAAAATGCTGGTGCAACATACCAGAGAGCAATGAATTCTATGTTTCATGATTTTATTGAAAATTTTATGCAAGTATACATAGATGATATTGTTGTCAAATCTTCAACAGAAAATGGCCATTTAGACCATCTTCGACAATCATTCGAAAGAATGAGAAAATATGGATTGAAAATGAATCCAATCAAATGTGCCTTTTGTGTACGTGCAGGTGATTTCTTGGGCTTTGTTGTTCACAAAAAAGGCATCGAAATTAATCAAAACAAGACGAAGGCAATCATGGAAACGAAAGCCCCTTCGACTAAAAAAGAGCTTCAGTCATTATTAGGGAAGATTAATTTCCTCAGAAGGTTCATATCCAACCTAAGTGGCAAAACTCAAGTGTTCTCGCCATTGCTTCGACTGAAGAAAGAAGACTTATTCAGGTGGGATCCAGAGCACCAGAAGGCCTTCGACGACATTAAGGCTTATTTAGTTAAACCACCTATATTGTTGCCACCTATCAGAGATAAGGTGATGAAATTGTATATAGCAGCATCAGAGCTAACAATAGGTAGTATGCTAGCACAAGAGGATGATAATGGTGTCGAAAGAGCCATATATTACCTGAGTAGAGTGTTAAATGATGCTGAAACTAGATATCAGCCAATGGAGAAATTATGCCTTTGTCTGTATTTTTCTTGTACCAAATTAAAGCAATATATCGAACCGGTTGACGTGTATGTGCATTCTCATTTCGATATTATTAAACACATGCTGTCGAAACCAATATTGCATAATAGAATTGGCAAATGGGCACTAGCTTTATCTGAGTATTCATTAACATACCAGCCTTTGAAAGCTATCAAAGGACAAATTGTTGCTGACTTTATTGTTGACCATTCATTGGTCGAAGTGACAGTTAGTCAAATGAATAATCGACCTTGGACACTTTATTTCGATGGATCAAGCCATAAAAATGGTTCTGGAATTGGTATATTAATTGTTTCACCAGTAAACATACCAACAAAGTATAAGTTTAAAATCAAAGAGCGCTGCTCTAACAATGAGGCTGAATATGAAGCCTTAATTGCAGGATTGGAAATCTTGTTAGAGTTGGGGGCAAAGGCTGTCGAAATTAAAGGTGACTCTGAATTAGTGGTGAAGCAGTTAACCAAAGAATATAAGTGCATCAAAGAAAATTTAATCTTATATTTCGTCACTGCCAATACTTTGTTAAAACGTTTCGACAATGTTCACATTGAGCATATACCTCGAATTGAGAATCAAGAGGCAAACGACTTGGCACAAATTGCTTCAAGTTATAAAGTCTCTCCAACAAAACTCAGTGAGTTAATTGAAATTAAAGAGAAATTGATTTCGACAGATCGTAAGGATGATGAATTGTCAATGCCAAAACTTGGGGGGGCAGACAGTGTAGAATTACTTCCTCCAATTGAAAATATTACTTCCTCCAATTGAAAATGGCAAAATTTTTGCCATTGAAAATATGTCGAATGATGACTGGCGAAAACCAATTGTCGAATACTTGGAAAATCCAACAGGGACAACAAATCGAAAAACCAAGTATAGAGCTCTAAGCTATGTAATTCTTGGAAACGAATTGTTAAAGAAAACCCCGGAAGGAGTCCTACTTAAATGCCTTAATGAGAATGAGGCATATTTGGCAATTTCCAATACTCATAGTGGAGCTTGTGGATCTCACCAAGCGGGGCACAAAATGAAATGGCTTTTATTTCGACAAGGAGTATACTGGCCTACTATGCTTAAAGATTGCATAGATTTTGCTAAAGGGTGTCAAGAATGTCAAAAACACGCAGGAATACAACATGTACCTGCAAATGAGTTACACTCAATAATAAAGCCTTGGCCATTTAGAGGATGGGCTTTAGACATAATTGGCGAAATTAAACCAACGTCGTCGAAAGGTCACCGCTACATATTAGTGGGTATCGATTACTTTACTAAGTGGGTCGAAGCTATCCCTTTAGCTAATGTAGACCAAGAGGCAGTAATAGCCTTTATCCAAAATTACATTCTATGCAGGTTTGGAGTTCCAGAAACCATCACTACAGACCAAGGCTCAGTGTTTACTGGTCGAAAAATGGTTGAGTTTGCCTCCATAAGTGAATTTAAGTTATTAAGTTCGACACCATATTATGCTCAGGCAAATGGTCAGGTCGAAGCAGCCAATAAAATTATCATTAATTTGATTAAAAAACATATTGGGCAAAAGCCTAAGAATTGGCACAAAACCCTTGATCAAGCATTATGGGCTTGTCGAAATTCTCCTAGAGAATCAATTAACACTACTCCATTTCGTCTCACTTTTGGGCATGATGCAGTTTTACCAGTCGAAATCTATTTACAATCAACCAGGATCCAAAGGGAATTTGAAATTCCTTCAGACCATTATTGGAGCATGATTTTAGATGAATTGGTTGACATAGATGAAGAAAGGTTACTTGCATTAGATATCCTTATAAGGCAAAAAGAAAGAGTAGCTAAAGCTTATAACAAGAAGGTGAAATTCAAAGCTTTTGTTACAGGAGACTTAGTGTGGAAAGTGATATTACCCATGGACAAAAAAGATAGAGCCTTGGGAAAATGGTCACCAAATTGGGAAGGACCATTTAAAATTTTACAAGTTTTCTCAAATGGCGCTTATGAAATCGAAGAGCTAAGCATTGATGGTCGAATTTTGCGTATAAATGGCAAATACTTAAAACGGTATAAGCCAACGTTGCAAGAAATTAAAATAACGCAAGAGTAAGATCAAAAGAGAATATAAACATGGCACATTAAAAAATAAAGTGCCAAAAAAATTGTCATTTATACAAGAAGAGCACCAAGAGTAACAAAAAGTCAAATCTCAAATTACATTGGTGTTCTTAAGCCTTTCAAAGGCAGCTCTAGCATAGGGCAATCTAGTGTTAATGAGTTTTTCATCTGTGTTCAACTTCCGAAGTGCTGCATCATGCTCATTAACTCTTTCCAGGTGTTCGATTGCTGAAGTCGCTTTGGATCGCAGTGATGCCTCCAATGGAGCCAGAGTTGTTTTTAAAACATTAGCTTTCTTCTCCTCTGTCATTGCGATCTTCGACTGCAATTCTTTAATTTGCTTTTGGTATTCAGAGATAAGGGCGTCATAATCAGCAACCTCTTGACACCTAGCAGTGGCCTGAATGCTATGCTCCAATGTTGAAATTTCACCCTCAGCACTTTCGACTGCAGCACTCTCTGTTTTTAGAAGATCAAGCTCACGCTCTTTGTTCTCCACAATGCTTTTCTTCTTTTGAATATCTTTCGAAATTTGATCCAACAAAGGTTCAAACTCGACAATGAAGCCTATGAGAGAATCAGTAGACTCAGGGATATTGAGTTTGTGAAGCAAATCTTTAATTTCAAAAGCAAGTACATGATCTGCTTTGATAGCCCCAAATACGTCTACCTCCAGGATATGTGCTCGCAAATCACGTATCAAAGCATCATGAGGGCTTATAGAAATGTCTCCAACAGAGGCAGTCGAAGCGCTAGGCTTACTCTCTGTCGAAGACATACTCACCATTCGCCTAAATGCTTCGAGAGGATTCTTATTCTTCAAATCAGAGAGTTCCTTTGGGCTCAAAATAGGGTAAGGCGTCGAAGCCTCAGAGTGGGGAGTTTTGACAACTGAGGGAGATCCCAACAGTTATTTTCACACGTGGCGTGATTTAAATGGGAGAAAGCGATAGTGGGACTGGCCTTGACACAGAAACATCTAATCATATTCTAAAAAAAAAAGATATTTAATGATGATTGAAGATTTGACACAGAATGGTCGAAAGATGTTTCAAAAAAGTCATTTTCTACCTTCATTGAAAACTCAGTCGAAAAAGCCTTTTTGGGGGGCAATTTATTAGCCTGCATTTTCGACAGGCTAATATTAAATGCAGTCAACAGGGTTTGACTTAATAATTTCAGAAAGAAAACAGGTCTTCGACACCAAGATATAATTTCGACTTCAAGAGGTAGTAACCAAGGGAAAGCAGCCTAATGCATAACTTAGCGAATTTGGAAAAAGAGGCCACACTTCGACAGAGAGAAGATTATAAACAGCGAAACAAGCAAAGCTATGGAGATCTGTCAAAAGGGACATTGATTCCTTGGTCGAAAAGAAAGAGCAGTTAGACAATCGAAGTAGAAGCACGTCGAAATAGCAGTTACTCTGCCTTATCTTGTTTTAGAAAACCGCCGAGCGGTTATAGTCTTATTTGTATTATAAATAGGGGTTCTGTAGAGAGAAAAAGGGTTCGCAAATTTCATTACACACATTTCCTAAAACACTCTACTTCCGCAAACAGAGAAAACAGAGTTAACAGGAATTCATGTATGATTCTGCGTACCATTTCTTTATATAATTGTTTTCATTTCTTTTAGATTTCTGCACTTTGTCATCTTCTTCATTTACAATTACTGCAATTTACTGCATTTGATTCCTCTTCCCGCATTTACAAATTCTTGCACTTTATCGTATTTCTTAGTAAAATTTGATCACAAATGGCCTGAGATTCCTAGTTGATCTCGCAAGTAACACGTGTAGTGAAACTAGCGGTGTTTACTAAAAATCACAGTAAACAGGTACATACTGATCAGTCCCTACAGGATGATCATTCTGACCCCCATGGTCATACTGATTCAGAGCCATATCCGGGTCGGAGAATGAGGAAGTGGTTGTCGACCATAATGGTCGGCGTCGCAAAGTCATATATCCCTTTGGTGATGCGTAAGTATTCTTTGACTTTTTTTTAATTTAAATTAATTGTTTGACGTGTATATTTGTTTGTTAATTATGCAACGACTTAATTATGCATGTTTGTTAGATCGAAGACTGCTTCCTCAGCGATCACTCATGTCATTAAGAAACTCTATTTTGAAGAGTACCATGAAAAGGTGACAAAAATCGATAAGAGGAAAAAGAAAGATTTTGTGGACTTGTTTAGGGTAAGTATCAGTTATGTCGTTACCTATATTGATAATTTTAATATATTGTTTAATGTTTAATATAATTACTAATACATATTTTGATTATGTTTAATACAGACCAAAGTGACTTGGAAACCGGAAGATGATGAAGTAGTGCACAAAGTTTTTTGGACTAGATTGGCAAAGCAATTGGCGGACTTGCTCTACAAATTGCGCCGTAAAAATGAAAGGAAAATCGGGGATCAATACCAGGAAGCATGGAGAAGTGAAAATTTCAAAAAAAATGCTCAAAAAGCGAAGGAAAATCGGAATTCTGAAAAGGGTGGCTCGCTTCACACTTGTGGCTTCGTTAACCAATCTCAACATGCTGTGAGATTGGTAGGTTATCTTAAAAATATTTGTACTATTTTAGTTTAGTTAGGGCGATTAGTTACCAATATTTGAGAATTTGTTTCAAATTTACAGAGTAAGAAGGCCGGACGCCCTCTTACTATTGCTGAGCTGCATAGGGCCACACATGCCAGGAAGGATACCAAGAGTTATGTTGATGAGCGCTCGAGGACCACTCAGGTAAATATACAACTTGATTTGTATTATATAATGTTTTCTTAAAATGGAGCGCTTATTATGCTATGTTTTGTGGTTATGCAAAACAGGAGAAACATTCTGAGACGATGTTTGAGCCGACTCAGGGGAGCTGGAACCCTGAATCACTTGTTCTACTGGCTCCTGAGATGAAGGCTTTGGCAAACCGCAACTGGGAGAAGTTGGTAGGGGGGATGTATAAGAGTCGTATGTATGGTACGGGGCCCTTGGCTCCAAATTTCAGATTTGAGGATGCTCAGTTTGACACCAGCGGGCCCTCTAGTAGTCGACCTCCTCCTCCTTCAGCTGAGACAAAGCAGCTCAGGCAGCAGATAGAGGATATGCATGCTCAGCACCAGCAGGATCAGCAGAGGCAGGGTCGGACTATAAAAGATATGCAGCAGACCTCTATAGGTTTGCATGTCAGCAGGAGAAGCTGTTAAAGTACTATAAGAGCTTGAAGCCAGATGCGTCTAAGGAGTCCGAATCTGATGATGATGGCCCGTATTAGTATTATGTTGTTAATTGCTGGTTTGGAATATTATGTTTAGTATTTGGTTATGTTTAGTATTTGGATTGTTATTGCTGGTTTGAACTTGTTTAGGATTTGAATATTTGATATTGGTGGTTAGTTTTAATGTTGATTTGTATATTTGGTATTTGGTATATTTGAGTTTAGACGGATTTTATTTGAGTATTCTCGAAATTGTGCTGCATTTGATATATAGTTATTATAAGTAAAAAAACAGGTTTTCAAAATTTTGGACACGTGGCATTAAATATAGCAGTTTTTTATAAAAAAAAAAATTAAATTAGCGACAGATTTTCCCTCACTAAAATCTGTCGCTAATATTTGGACACGTGGCCTTCAGAATTAGTGATGGAATTTAGAGAGGGAAATTCCGTCGCTAAAAACTAGCGAGGCCCTTTTTAGCGAGGGAATATTTCCGTCGCTAATTCCCTCGCTAAGACACTTTAGCCACGGATTTTGGAGGTTTAGTGGCGAGAATTTCCGTCGCTTATCCTGCTTTTTTTTGTAGTGACTTGAGTAATAGTGTAGAGGTCATACCACATTGAGCGCAACTTTCCTAGAAAAAGACGCAAACGTGAGTTATAAATTAAAACTTTCTCACCTACATGGAATTCACGCTGCTGGATGCGCTTATCATGCCAATTTTTAGTCCGCTCCTTTTATAACTTGGCATTCTCATAAGCTCCCAGACGAAGCTCATCCAATTCATCTAGTTGCAACAACCTATTTTCACCTGTAAGCTGAGCATCAAAGTTTAGAAATTTTAAAGCCCAAAGTGCTTTATGCTCTAATTCAACAGGAAAATGACATGTTTTTCCAAAAACAAGTCAGTACGGAGACATCCCAATGGGGGTTTTAAAAGCAGTTCTATAGGCCTATAGTGCATCATCCAATTTCAATGACCAATCCTTTCTTGATGCACTAACTGTCTTCTCTAAAATCCTTTTCAGCTCTCTGTTTGAAATTTCAACCTGGCCACTAGTTTGTGGATGGTAAGGAGTTTGCACACCTTTAACAACTATCACAAGCTTTCACAAATTCATGAGCATCTTTAAATATAATAGGCCAATAAAAACCACATTGTAAAACTTTATATGCAGTTCTATTTGGGCCAAAGTGGCCACCTACTTCTTTCGAATGACAATGCTCAAGGATAGAAGTTACCTCATCCATAGGCACACAACGCCTAATCACACTGTCTCCACATAGTTTAAATAGATACCGGTCATCCCACAAGTAGTGCCTAGCATCCGAAATTAATTTCTTCTTTTGCGGAAAAGAAAAGTCAGGGGGAACAACCTTACCCGGCCACCAAGTTGTTGACAATGTCAGCAAACCAGGGAATAGTGGAAATAGCTAAAAGTCTCTCATCAGGGAACACCTCCTTGATCTCCCCATCATTTGAGGCCTGCATCACACGTTGGTCAAGCCTTGAGAGGTGGTCAGCTACAAAGTTCTCTGAGCCTTTCTTGTCTTTAATCTCCAAGTCAAAATCTTGTAGCAACAAAATCCACCTAATTAACCTGGGTTTTGCATCCTGTTTTCCAAGATAATATCTAATGGCAGCATGGTCAGTGTAAACAATAACTTTAGAAAGTACAAGGTAATGACGAAACTTGTCAAATGCAAATACTACAGCTAGCAACTCTTTCTCTGTGGTAGTATAATTTCTTTGAGCATCATCAAGAGTGCGACTAGCGTAGTAAATGGTATAGAATACCTTATTCTTTCTTTGCCCCAAAACAGCCCCCACAACAGTATCGCTAGCATCACACATAATTTCAAAGGGAAGCGACCAATCGAGGGAAACAACAACAGGAGCACTAATTAATTTTTCCTTTAAACAATTAAAAGCCTTCAAACAAGTGTCAGAAAAATCAAAAGTGGCCTCCTTAACCAAGAGGTCAGTATTAGGCTTTGCAATTTTTGAGAAGTCTTTAACAAACCTTCTATAGAAACCAGCATGGCCTAAGAAGCTACGAACCCCTTTAACAGAATTGGGTGGGGGCAACTTTGCAATTACCTCCACCTTTGCGGGATCAACTTCTATGCCTCTAGTGGACACCTTGTATCCCAAAATAATGCAATCTTGCACCATAAATTGACATTTCTCCCAATTGAGCACTAAATTAGTATCCATGCATCTCTGCAACACTGAATTCAAGTTGTGTAAACAATCCACAAAAGAGGATCCAAAAACAGTAAAATCATCCATGAATATCTCAATGCATTTTTCAACCAAGTCAAAGAAAATAGCCATCATACATCTTTGGAAAGTGGCAGGAGCATTACATAAACCCAATGGCATCCTTTTATATGCAAATGTTCCATATGGGCAAGTAAAAGTAATTTTTTCTTGATCTTCAGAGGCCACTGGTATTTGCAAATAACCGGAATATCCATCCAAACAACAATAATAATCATGCCCCGACACTCTCTCAGGCATTTGATCAATAAAGGGAAGGGGGAAGTGATCTTTCTGGGTGGCCTCATTTAATTTTCTATAACCAATGCACATACGCCACCCGGTAGTTTTCCTAACTGTAACGCCCCAAAATAGTTAATTAAATATTTAATTAATTATTAGGAATTAAGTGGTAGAAAAATATTAGGGTATTAATATATTACTTTATATGGGCTTGTGTTAAGGTGAGAATTAGTAAAATTGGGGGTGTGGAGAGAAGCCCATGGTCTAGTCGAATTTTATGAAACATTATAAGTAAGTGATATTAGGTTAGGGTTTGCTCATTAGAAGAGAAAAAGAAATAAGGATTAGAAGAGGGCTTAAGGAGAGGCGACAGCTAGAGCTAGAGGAGAGGAAAATCAAAGAGTTTCAACTTCAATCCAAGGTAAGGGTGGGATTCTAACTCTATAATAGGGTATATGAAGGACTTTATGTAGGGAATTAGGGGATCCTATGTTTGTTTAATGATTGATTCTCTTTGTTTAATCTTTGAAAACCTATTGATGATATTCGAAATTATTGAAATTGATGAATGATTGATGCCAATTTTGTTGCTAAACTCATTATTTGGGGTGATCAGGGTATAGGTTCGGTTATACAGTAACTGGGAACAATCTAGTGGCCCAAAAATAATGTGGTTTACCTTTTCAGAAACTAGGCTTAATGCTTGTTAATTTGGCACTAGTTTGGTTCAATTTGGAGTTGTATAGCTCGAGTTATAGGCGTCACAAGTTAGGTTAAAATTCTGGAAACGATCTGGGTATAGGTTCGGTTATACAGTAACTGGGAACAATCTAGTGGTCCAAAAATTATGTGGTTTACCTTTTCCGAAACTAGACTTAATGCTTGTTAATTTAGCGCTAGTTTGGTTGCATTTGGAGTTGTATAGATCGAGTTATAGGTGTCACAAGTTAGGTTAAAATTCTGGAAATAGTCTGGGTATAGGTTCGGTATTTCGTGTATAACGTTTTCGTTTGAACTCCTTTTTGAAAGACTCTTGATTCATTGAAAACTACACTCAATTTGTTTCGGGTTGGGCTCAAGTCCCATGTTATTTGACTGAGTTTTGATAATTTTAGGGGTGTCACAAGCTAGGTCATGCTGGCTGTCCTGTTTTCTGAACCTTGTTGCTTATTTACTGAAACTGTACGAATTGGACCATTATTTTGCAAAATAACAATTATAGTCAGGAACTAGACATTCTTAGCTTTCCATAGAGGGGTCCTTTGCTAAGTTACGATACCGTTTGATAGGTTAATTAATTCACCGAAGTAGAGGTATGTTTGATGGAAATTTGCCCTATTGTTGTTGCTGCTGTTTGCTGTTTGCTGTTTCTGTTTGCTATTTGCTGTTGTTGTTTTCATGTTTACTGTTGCTGGGCGCATAGGGCGCCATGTTTGCTGTTGTTGGGCGCTTTAGGCGCATTAGGCCCCCGGTTGGCTAATTGTTGATTACGTTGTCAATTATTAATTGTTAAATTGTTGAAAAGATTAATTGTTGGTTAAGTGGTTAAATTGGTCAATTGCTAATTGTTGGTAAAGTGTTGAATTGCTAGTTGAAAATTGTTGGTTAAGTGGTTGATTTGTATTTTGTTGAGGGTACCGCTGATGGCCCATTTGTATTTTGTTGAGGGTACCGCTGATGGCCCATTTGTATTTTGTTGAGGGTACCACTGATGGCCCATTTGTAGTTTGATGAGGGTACCGCTGATGGCCCATTGTATTTTGTTGAGGGTACCGCTGATGGCCCATTGTGTTTTGTTGAGGGTACCGCTGATGGCCCATTTGCTTTTTGATGAGTGATTAAGTTGATGATTCGTGATGATTGCAATTATTTGATTGTCGTGAAGTGATGAATTGAGATGTCCTGATTATGATATATATTGTTTTTCATACATTCTATTATATGGTTTGATATCTCACCCCTTCTGTTTGAATGTTACCCCTATGTTGGTAACGTGCAGGTAACCATGACTGAAGGCCATGTACCTTCGTTAGTTCAAGTCGGTGTCGTCGCTCTGATACGTAGCACTCGGGGGGATGGACGCACTTTATTACTACTTTATTTTGTTATTCTATTGTCTGATTTCGAGTTAAAAACCTGTTTGAATCTGCTGCGTTGTAATTGCAAGTTGACTTGTTTTGTTTATTGATTCCTCCTATTTTATGTGTTATGTATCTGATGCTATAAATGACCTAGTTATGCTCGTTTGTGGATTTTAGTTGGAAAAATGTAGCATCCGTTTAATTGTTGAAATTTTTGAAACTCTGATTTTTAATATTAAATCGCCGGGTAGAAATGGGTGTTACATTAGTGGTATCAGAGCAATGGTTGGTCCGTCCGACCAAGTCGTCGAGTCGTTGTGTAATTTGACGATCTAGTATTGTCATTTAAGTTCTAACTATTGTTTGTGTTGTAGTGACCTGATGTTGTATCAAGATGCGGGAATCCTATCCCGAGTTGTTCGAATCAGGTAAATTTTTGAGGACGAAAATATTTTAAGTGGGGGAGAGTTGTAAAGCCCCAAAATAGTTAATTAAATATTTAATTAATTATTAGGAATTAAGTGGTAGAAAAATATTAGGGTATTAATGTATTACTTTATATGGGCTTGTGTTAAGGTGAGAATTAGTAAAATTGGGGGTGTGGAGAGAAGCCCATGGTCTAGTCGAATTTTATGAAGCATTATAAGTAAGTGATATTAGGTTAGGGTTTGCTCATTAGAAGAGAAAAAGAAATAAGGATTAGAAGAGGGCTTAAGGAGAGGCGACGGCTAGAGCTAGAGGAGAGGAAAATCAAAGAGTTTCAACTTCAATCCAAGGTAAGGGTGGGGTTCTAACTCTGTAATAGGGTATATGAAGGACTTTATGTAGGGAATTAGGGGATCCTATGTTTGTTTAATGATTGATTCTATTTGTTTAATCTTTGAAAACCTATTGATGATATTCGAAATTATTGAAATTGATGAATGATTGATGCCAATTTTGTTGCTAAACTCATTGTTTGGGGTGATCTGGGTATAGGTTCGGTTATACAGTAACTGGGAACAATCTAGGTGTCCAAAAATTATGTGGTTTACCTTTTCAGAAACTAGACTTAATGCTTGTTAATTTGGCACTAGTTTGGTTGCATTTGGAGTTGTATAGCTCGAGTTATAGGCGTCACAAGTTAGGTTAAAATTCTGAAAACAATCTGGGTATAGGTTCGGTTATACAGTAATTGGGAACAATCTAGTGGTCCAAAAATTGTGGTTTACCTTTTCAGAAACTAGACTTAATGCTTGTTAATTTAGCGCTAGTTTGGTTGCATTTGGAGTTGTATAGATCGAGTTATAGGTGTCACAAGTTAGGTTAAAATTCTGGAAACAGTCTGGGTATAGGTTCGGTATTTCATGTATAACATTTTCGTTTGAACACCTTTTTGAATGATTCTTGATTCATTGAAAACTAAACTCAATTTGTTTCGGGTTAGGCTCAAGTCCCATGTCATTTGACTGATTTTTGATAATTTTAGGGGTGTCACAAGCTAGGTCATGGTGGCTGTCCTGTTTTCTGAACCTTGTTGCTTATTTACTGACATTGTACGAATTGGACCATTATTTTGCAAAATAACAATTATAGTCAGGAACTAGACATTCTTAGCTTTCCATAGAGGGGTCCTTTGCTAAGTTTCGATACCGTTTGATAGGTTAATTAATTCACCGAAGTAGAGGTATGTTTGATGGAAATTTGCCCTGTTGTTGTTGCTGCTGTTTGCTGTTGCTATTTGCTGTTTGCTGTTGTTGTTTTCATGTTTACTGTTGCTGGGTGCATAGGGCGCCATGTTTGCTATTGTTGGGCGCTTTAGGCGCATTAGGCCCCCGGTTGGCTAATTGTTGATTACGTTGTCAATTATTAATTGTTAAATTGTTGAAAAGATTAATTGTTGGTTAAGTGGTTAAATTGGTCAATTGCTAATTGTTGGTAAAGTGTTGAATTGCTAGTTGAAAATTGTTGGTTAAGTGGTTGATTTGTATTTTGTTGAGGGTACCGCTGATGGCCCATTTGTATTTTGTTGAGGGTACCGATCATGGCCCATTTGTAGTTTGATGAGGGTACCGCTGATGGCCCATTGTATTTTGTTGAGGGTACCGCTGATGGCCCATTGTGTTTTGTTGAGGGTACCGCTGATGGCCCATTTGCATTTTGATGAGTGATTATGTTGATAATTCGTGATGATTGCAATTATTTGATTGTCGTGAAGTGATGAATTGAGATGTCCTGATTCTGATATATATTGTTTTTCATACATTCTATTATATGGTTTGATATCTCACCCCTTCTGTTTGAATGTTACCCCTATATTGGTAACGTGCAGGTAACCATGACTGAAGGCCATGTACCTTCGTTAGTTCGAGTCAGTGTCGTCGCTCTGATACGTAGCACTCGGGGGGATGGACGCACTTTATTACTACTTTATTTTGTTATTCTATTGTCTGATTTCGAGTTAAAAACCCGTTTGAATCCGCTGCGTTGTAATTGCAAGTTAACTTGTTTTGTTTATTGATTCCTCCTATTTTATGTGCTATGCATCTGATGCTATAAATGACCTAGTTATGCTCGTTTGTGGATTTTAGTTGGAAAAATGTAGCATCCGTTTAATTGTTGAAATTTTTGAAACTCTGATTTTTACTTTTAAATCGCCGGGTAGAAATGGGTGTTACACTAACTACAATTAATTCATTTTTATCATTCTCCATCACAGTAGTACCTCCCTTTTTATGAACACATTGAACAGGACTTACCCACTTACTATCAGAGATAGGATAGATGATACTTGCGTCAAGAAGCTTAATCACTTCCTTTTTTACCACCTCTTTCATGTGAGGATTGAGGCGGCGTTGAGGTAGTGCCCGAGGTTGGTAATCATCCTCCATATAAATCTTGTGAGTGCAAATTGAGGGACTAATGCCTTTTATATCATGAATAGACCATCCGAAGGCCTCTTTGTTGGCCCTTAATACCCTCAAAAGCTTATCCTCCATGGCATCTGTCAAATCTGCGGAAATAATCACAGGCAAAGAGGAAGGGGGGTGCAAGAAAGCATATTTTTTGAATATAATGAAAAGACTTTAATTCAAGCTCAGGAGCCTCTTCAATTGAAGGTTTGGGATTTGGAGTATTACCCCATTCCAATTCCTCAAATATATGGTTACTCCAATTTTTCTGAGGGTGGTGAGCCTGTAAAAACATTAAGAACTCTTCTTCCTCACCACCCTGCAATATGCCAAGTCCCTGCAAAGTAAGTACTTTTTCTAGAGGGTCCTGAATTCTAAAATCATCAAAACTTTCATAGGTAACCACATCATTAATATCCATAGCTTGAATACAGTTACAAGAAGCAAATGAGGAAGAATTTTTTAATGAGTTCAAGACTTAAAATGCAACTTCCTCATCTCCAAATCTCAAAGTCAATTTTCCCTGCTGAACATCAATTAAGCTTTTTCTTGTAGCCAAGAAAGAACGCCCCAAAATAATTGGGACTACCTCATCTTCTTCCATATCCAAAACAACAAAATCAACAGGGAAAATAAACTTATCAACCTTAACTAAAACATCTTCCACCACTCCACGGGGGTGAGCAATGGATCTATCAGCTAGCTGCAAAGTGATGTTAGTAGGACGGGGTTCCTGCAAACCAAGCTTTCTCAAAACAGAAAAAGCCATCAAATTTATACTTGCTCCTAAATCACATAACGCCTTTTCAAAATGAGAGTTACCAATTGTACAAGGGATGGTAAAAGCCTTCTAACTGTCTCAAAGCCTTCTAACTTCTTTTTGTTAGAAATAATTTCTTTTAAAAATTTGGCATATTTAGGCATTTGAGCAATAGCTTCAGCAAAAGGAATGTTAATATGCAATTTCCTAAATATTTCAAGAAATCTAGCAAACTGCTTATCATGCTGCTCATTTTTAAGTCTTTGAGGATAAGGAACATTTACCTTTACTTGCTCATATTTCTCTCTTTCCTTTTTGCTTTCCTCAGAAGTGCTCCCCTCAGCAGGAGCTTGTATTTCTTTCTCGGGCGCCCGCCCATCTTGATTGTTTTCTTGAACCAGCTCTTTGCCGCTCCTAAGAGTGACAGCCTTGCAATGCTCATTTCTTGGATTAGGCTCAGTTTGGGTAGGCAGTGAGCCTTGGGGCCTTTGAGATAACACAGTAATGAGATTTGAGATTTGACCCTCCAAGCTTCCAATTCTATCATTAAGTCTCCCCTCCAAGCTTCCAATTTTCTCATTAAATTTTCCCTCCAGGCTTCTGAACACATCATTGGTATCTAGCTTCTTCTCCTCCTGCCTTTGCACATGTGGCGGCTTATAGGAATTTGAGTTTTTCCCCTTTGTTGTCCTCCCCAAGAGAAATTGGGGTGATTTCTCCAACCTGGATTGTAAGTGTTTGAATAATGATCATTTTGGCTCCGGTTGGAATTCTGAACATAATTGGCCTCTTCAGTTGAAGTTGCTGGTCGGCTCTGTGCTTTTATGAGATCTTCAATGGATTGCAACCTCCCATCAGTTCTGTCCATGTAATTGGCTAAAACATCCATCCAAGGATGTCCAACCTTTTCCATGTATCTAACTAAAGATTCTTGCATACCAAGCCTTAACTCACTTTTATTCTGGCCAAGATAGTTGACTTCTTCAGTTAGACCTCCCCAAAGATTGTTTGTGTTTTCACTAGTGGAAGGTGCTGTAAGAGTAGTTTGGGCTTGTGCCTTCATCAAAGATTGCACCTGTTTAGAGAGAACATCTAGTTTTATATCAGTACTGGTTTCATCTTCAACCTTGTACATCCCAGCTGATTTCTTAATGTGTCTGTCACTAGTGTCCCATTGGGCATTATCCGCCGCTATCTCTGCAATTAAGTCATATAGTGTCGCGGGCTCCCCATTCATGAGAGAGCCCCCCACAAGCTATATTAACAATTCCCCTATTTTGAGAAGATAATCCCTTGCAAAAATATTCAAGCAATTGCCACTTCTTAAATTCATGATGTGGACAACTTCGGAGTAGGTCTTGAAATCTTTCCCAAGCTTCATGTAAAGATTCTTGCTCGAGTTGAGCAAAGTTGATTATTGCACCTCGAATCTTAATAGTCTGACCTGGGGAAAAATATTTGGTCAAGAATATTTGCTTCAGTTGGTCCCAAGTGGTAATGGACTCAGCAGGTTGAGAGTCTAGCCAAGCAGATGCCTTGTCGGTCAATGACCATGGGAACAATCTCACTCTACTGGCATCAGGAGTGACACCATTACAAATTACTGAGTCTGCCACCCTTAAAAGTTTCTAAGATGGGTGTGCGGGTCTTCTGTTGGCGTACCTCTGAACATAGTCGAATTCTGAACCATTTGAATTAAGCTTGGTTTGAGCTCAAAATTAGTAGCTTGCACAGGTGGATTGACTACGCTTGTGGTGATATTCGCTGTGGGAGTGAAGTAGTCCCGAAGTGTTCTTCTCGGATTGACAGCCATTACTCTTCTCTCTTTTCTTATCCTTCGAGCAGTTCTTTCAATATCTGGATCAAAAACCAAAATAGGCACCTGAGAGCGGGTGAGCCTGCACAAGTAATAATAATAAAAATAAAACTAACAGATAAAAATAAATATAATCTAAATGACAAAAATATGTAAATATATTTTTTTTATTAAATTAAATCAAACTAGAACAAGAAATAAAAAAAATGTCTAAAGCAAAAAAATCTTTTTCGTTTAATATTCTTAAATTAATCCCAGGCAACGGCGCCAAAAACTTTTTGCGTTAAAAACACACTTAGAGCAAGTGTACTCTTTCGCAGAAGTAGTATAAAATCGTCTCCACAGAGATTAATTAACGAGTACCAAACTAATCAAGAGTGTCTATTATTTAGACGAACTAATAATTGAGTTGTTATAAAACTAAATAAAAATAAGTAAAAAGCAAGAATTAAAATGCAAAGTTTAATCATTGGAGAGAAGCCTACGGCCACGGTTTCACTTGCAAGCTTCGATTCCTTTATGTTGCCAAGTGGCTTCAGGCTCAAGAGGGGGGTGAATTGAGATATAAAAACTTTTGAAAACTTTTTCCCCTTTTCAATGACTTAGATTAATTTTTGCGCAGGTTAAGTGGAAGTGAAGAAATTAGAAAATAAAGCAATAAAGCACACAGAGATTTATTCTGGTTCGGTCACCTCCCAGTGACCTACGTCCAGTCCTCACACCCTTGTGAGATTTTCCACTAAGACAACAAGGCTTACAGGTGCCTTGGAAACCTTTACAGACTCAGGCACTCTTCACCTAGGATACCCCACCTATTGAAGAGCCCTCAAATCTAACCACAATGCAACAAGAGATACCCCACCCTTGTTACAACAATCTGCCCCAGAAAGATACCCCACTTCCTAGTACAAACAGCTACCATAGAGAGATACCCCACTCCCTAGTACAAATCACAACAAATAAACAATTACAACCTTAAAGACTGAAATACCTCTAATGTAGGCAGACATTACAACTTGAAGATTCCAACCCCAACTAACCCTTGCGAGAGATCAGCTCTGACAGACCAACAGTGCGTGAAGAGCAGAAATGAAAATGTAAAGGGTTTTTCAAATGATGCGATTTATCGTGAAAATGGGTTGTGTGAAATGAAGAGTATGAAGCCTCTATTTATATATAGCCTATGAGAAAAATATTATCGTTGAAACAATTTTGGAAATGACACAATCGATTGTTTGCCTGAATAAACTAAAAGTGAGAATCGATTTCATGCATAAGTAGATCTAGGATGAAAATCGATTGTATGTTTGTTTGAAAATAGATGAAATCGATTTTGTGCTTCTTTTAAGAGAGAAAGGAAATCGATTAGTTGCTTCATGGAAAAGGTTGGAAATCGATTTTAATTAACATGAGGAAGATGAAAATTGATTCTTTAATTAGAGTAAGGAAGATGAAAATCGATTTTTCTCTTTAAAATAATAGGCTATGAATCGATTTCTATGTTTAGGGAAAACAGGTGCAAAATCGATTTTGTGCTTGGTGTATCAGGTGCAAAATCGATTTTGTTGTTTAGTCCAAAGTAGTGAATCGTCTTTTTTCTTTTTCAAAAATGATTTTTATGTTTACGTGTGCATGCATGCATTTTGAAAAGCTAGTGAAGTTGTGAGACTTTGAGAGATGAGCTGACCCTCGGAAGAACTTACACTTTTTCCTAAGACAATCCCAACCGTAAGGACTACCCTTACTTCTTGAGACATGGATTCTTTAGTCTTGATTGTCTTGGATTGTGACTTTGATATTTTGTCACTTTCATCAACTTTCACTTTTATCAACTTTTGCCTTTGGTCACTCTCATCAACTTTGGCCATCAACTTTGGCTTTGTCTTTTTCATCATCAAAACCTAACCTGCAATATAAGTTACCTGCAGTACAAGATATCCACATTCTCCCCCTTTTTGATGATGACAAAACTATACTCATCTTAAGGTGGGAGGTTAGTTCATCAAAGAAAATAATGCATACATATATATGTGATTATACTCCCCCTTACTTGATGCTCCCCCTGTTTCATTTACTATATGCAAAGTGACAATATTTCTCCCCCTATATGTTTAATATGACAATATTATATGCTTCATGCAACACTATATTTCTCCCCCTTTTTGTCTTGATCAAAAGGGTCAACATATGATAAAGTTTGCGAGTCCAAACAGCATTTGTTTCATTCAAATAGAAGAGGAATCAATGATTCCAAGTTCTCTTCGAATGAAAAAGAAGCTTTCTTTTTGTAAAGGTTTCGTGAAAATATCAGCTAGCTGTTTTGACGATTAAACAAATTCAATCACACAATCGCCTTTTTGGACATGATCTCTAAGAAACTGATGTCTAATCTCTATATGCTTGGTCCTAGAGTGCTGAACGGGGTTCTTTGTAAGATTGATAGCGCTGGTGTTGTCGCATTGTATTGGGATATGATCTAATTCTACACCATAGTCAAGAAGTTGTTGCTTCATCCAGAGGATTTGTGCGCAGCAACTTCCTGCTGCAACATATTCTGCTTCAGCAGTTGACAGTGCGACATTGACTTGTTTCTTACTGTGCCAAGAGACTAATGCACTACCCAGTATGTGACATGTTCCACTAATGCTTTTTTCTATCCAATTTACAACCTGCAAAATCAGAGTTCGGGTATCCAATAAGACTACATGTGGCGCCTTTGGGGTACCACAGACCAACATTTTGTGTGCCTACAAGATATCTCATTATTCTTTTGACAGCTACTAAATGCGACTCTTTTGGATTTGCTTGACATCTAGCACACATGCAGACACTAAACATGATATCCGGTCTACTAGCAGTTAAATAGAGAAGAGAGCCAATCATACCTCGATATTTGCTTAGTTCTACCGGTTTACCTTCTTCATCTTTGTCTAAGTAGCATGAAGTGCTCACTGGAGTGGACATTTCTTTTGCTTTGTCCATTTCGAATCTTTTAAGTAGTTCTTTGCAATATTTTGATTGAGAGATAAATATGCCATTGTTGGTTTGTTTATTTGAAACCCAAGGAAGAAGTTGAGTTCTCCCATCATTGACATTTCAAACTCACTCTACATAATACTAGAAAATTCTTTGCAAAGCAATTCATTAGTAGCACGGAAAATAATGTCATCCACATAAATTTGCACAAGTAAGATGTCATCTTTTGTCCTTTTTATGAAAAGTGTAGTGTCAACTTTCCCTCTTTGAAAATCATGATTGAGTAAAAACTTGCTCAACCTTTCGTACCAACCTCTAGGAGCTTGTTTCAGACCATATAGAGCCTTTTTGAGTTTTAAAAACTTGATCTGGTTTTTCATAATAGGTGGTTGTTCAACGTACACTTCCTCTTGAATAAAACCATTTAAAAAAGAAATTTTCACATCTATTTGATACAATTTAAAATCCATAACTGATGCAAAAGCAAGTAGCATGCGAATAGCTTCTAATCTAGCTACGGGAGCATATGTTTCATCATAGTCTATTCCTTCTTCTTGATTGTAACCTTTAGCAACTAGTCTATCTTTGTTTCTAACAATTATTCCCGATTCATCTAGTTTGTTTCATGCCTTATAAATATTGTTCTTAATGATACATGAGACAGAGTTAAATACTTACTTTCTTGCATATATGTCAATCATAATGGATAGATCATTTATAGGGACTAACCTTCACCGAAGATTCTTTGTTCTTACCATAAGTCACATGACTGCTTGACCTGGGGTGAGTATTTAAGGGCTTTGCTTCTCCAGTCATCCGCTTTGTGTTTTTGCTGTCAAGGTACCAATTTGTCCCCCATACCTTGAAGCATACCTGCAGTGATTTAAAACAGGGTTCTAGGTACCCAAATCTCTTTGGGTCCTTGTGGGTTAGTGTTTGGTATGGTCCCTTTAGGAACCCACACCTTTTTCATATTTTGTTTACCTCTTGCCCTGCAGACAGCTGCTGTATGTCCAGTTTTAGCACAGAAATAACATCCAATATAGGGTCTAGTTGTAAACTTAGGTCTATGATGCATATGTCTTTTCTCAAAATCATTTTGTATGTCCAGTTTTAGCACAGAAATAACATCCAATATAGGGTCTAGTTGTAAACTTAGGTCTATGATGCATATGTCTTTTCTCAAAATCATTTTGTAATTTGGACATTTTGCCTATTGTACTATCAAGCTTGTTGATTTTCTTTTCATGTTCTATACACTTATCACATACATAATTTTCCTTGAAATAAACAAGATCATCATTTTCTTTTCTAAGCTCTAATTTTTCCTTAGTTAAAGCATTAACTTCATTTTGAAGGTTAGCAATGGTTTTCTTTGATTTACTTAATGCCTTAGCTAATTTAAGTGAATTATCATGCAATTCAACAAATGCTTCATGCAGTTCATCATATGCATCTTGTAAAGAATCAGAGTTAGAGCTTACCTCATTTTCGGATTCACCTTCACTTTCGTGGTTGGCCATAAGAGCAACATGAGCTTCTTCGCTTTCTGAACCATCTGAACTGCTTGTGTCATTGTCTTCCCACGCTACATAGGCTTTCCTTATTTTGTTTTCTCTGAATGTCTTCTTTTTGAATTTGGATCCCTTTTTCTGTAAACTGGGGCATTCCATCCTCATGTGACCAGGTTTCCCACATTCATAGCAAGTTGGAGGACCAAATGAATTTTCTTTGCTGGAGAACTTCTCAGGAGAAAAATCTTTGGTAAAATTTTTCTTTCTCATAAGCTTTTTGAATTTTCGAACCATGAGAGCCATGTTTTCCTCACTTTCATCATTCTCACTTTCTGAGTCATCACTATTACAAGGTCGACTTGAACTAGACGCTTTCAGAGCCAAGCTTTTCTTTTTCTTGTTTGTATTTTCGTGCTCAGCCAAACGGGTGAGCTCTAGTTCATGCTCTTGTAACTTACCGAATAGAGTGGCAAGTGACATAGTAGCTAAATTCCTGGATTCAGCTATAGCAGTTACTTTAGGTTGCCATTCTCTATTTAGACACCTTAGAACTTTGCTGATCAAAGCTTCAGCAGGGAATGACTTTCCCAAAAGACTCAGTTGATTCAATATGTGAGCGAACCCCTTTTGCATTTCTGGAAACCTGAATTCATTCTGAATAGCTCGTATTCTCTGATCAGAGTGTTCGTTCTAGCCCTTTTTACTTCATTTGTACCCGCATGAGTGACTTGCAGATTATCCCACATTTCTTGAGCAGATTTACAGTTTGAAACTCTAAAAATTCATCAGGACTCAAAGCAGAAGTAATTATGTTTTTAGCCCGCAGATTATGTTGAAATTTTCTTTTCTCATTGTCCGTCCATTCGTTTCTTTCTTTTACTATGAGCGCGCCATTTTCCACAGCATCCCGTATATCTATATCTACCCCTTCTATGAATATTCTTATTCTTTCTTTCCAATATGCATAGTCTTTCTCCGTTGAATCCCGGAGGACGGATAAGAGATGCACCCTCTTGCGTATACCAACCTGAAGCCATTTCTCTTGAAGCTGCTAGGCCCTTTATACAAGAGTCTAGATCTGATACCACTTGTTGCCAAGTGGCTTCAGGCTCAAGAGGGGGGGGGGGTGAATTGAGATTTAAAAACTTTTGAAAACTTTTTCCCCTTTTCAATGACTTAGATTAATTTTCGCGCAGGTTAAGTGGAAGTGAAGGAATTAGAAAATAAAGCAATAAAGCACACAGATTTATCCAGGTTCGGTCACCTCCTAGTGACCTACGTCCAGTCCTCACACCCTTGTGAGATTTTCCACTAACACAACAAGGCTTACGGGTGCCTTGGAAACCTTTACAGACTCAGGCACTCTTCACCTAGGATACCCCACCTATTGAAGAGCCCTCAAATCTAACCACAATGCAACAAGAGATACCCCACCCTTGTTACAACAAGCTGCCCCAGAAAGATACCCCACTTCCTAGTACAAACAGCTACCCTAGAGTGATACCCCACTCCCTAGTACAAATCACAACAAATAAACAATTACAACCTTAAAGAGTGAAATACCTCTAATGTAGGCAGACATTACAACTTGAAGATTCCAACCCCGACTAACCCTTGCGAGAGATCAGCTATGACGGACCAACAGTGCGTGAAGAGTAGAAATGAAAATGTAAAGGATTTTTCAAATGATGCGATTTATCGTGAAAATGGGTTGTGTGAAATGAAGAGTATGAAGCCTCTATTTATAGGCTATAAGAAAAATATTACCGTTGAAACAACTTTGGAAATCACACAATCGATTGTTTGCCTGAATAAACTAAAAGTGAGAATCGATTTCATGCCTAAGTAGATCTAGGATGAAAATCGATTGTATGTTTGTTTGAAAATAGATGAAATCGATTTTGTGCTTCTTTTAAGAGAGAAAAGAAATCAATTAGTTGCTTCATGGAAAAGGTTGGAAATCGATTTTAATTAACATGAGGAAGATGCAAATCGATACTTTAATTAGAGTAAGGAAGATGAAAATCGATTTTGCTCTTTAAAATAATAGGCTATGAATCGATTTCTATGTTTAGGGAAAACAGGTGCAAAATCGATTTTGTGCTTGGTGTATCAGGTGCAAAATCGATTTTGTTGTTTAATTCAAAGTAGTGAATCGATTTTTTTCTTTTTCAAAAATGCTTTTTATGTTTACGTGTGCATGCATGCATTTTGAAATGCTAGTGAAGATGTGAGACAGAGATGAGCTGACCCTCGGAAGAGCTTACACTTTTCCCTCTCTCCTATGCGTTGCTGTGTGTGCCGTCGGCTTGTGTGCATTCCAATCCCCTATTTTCGGCTCTTTTTCACTCCTTTAATGCTTCGTTCCTTTCTTTCTCTCCAAGCTAGGGTAGTGTGCTGATTTGCTTTTTTTTCTCCCGTCAAGGTTCCTTGCTTTCCATTACTCTTAAAGTCACGTGTGTTGCCTCTTCAAATTGAATAATGGGCTTGATAATGTATTATTTCTTTGGATCACTTTCTCACATGGGCCGTGTGTCATTTGTTGAATTCATATGCTCACCACTTTAATTTCTCATTCCCTTGTATTCCATTAAACGCTGCTTCACACACACAGATATATATATATATATATATATATATATATATATATATATATATATATATATATATATATATATATATATATATATATATATATATTAAGTGGCTCTAAAATGGACTTTTCATTTTTTTCATATGTTTCTCTTTCCTGCAAAACAAGAGCAAATTAAGTCAGTAATTTATATTATTAATAATAACAGCTCTAAAAATGACTCAAAAGTGTCTCTAAAAATGCACTAAATTGGAGCTTATCAGTATGGGCCCGCCTGCTTTCCAAAATTCCATTATTTCGAATCTGAAGCCATCATCTTTTTCAGAAAGAAGTTCTGGTCGCGCTCATATCCCTACTCCTTCATAATTAAACGATGTTCAGCTATTGACGCAGAAATTAAGCGATGCACATCGTGAGATGAACGAGCGACAAAACAAATATGAACAGGAATTAGAGCAGATGCGGAAGCAGCAGGGGTTGAATGACGAGCGCTTGAAGCAATTAAAGTATAATATGTCTCAACACCCGAGGCCATCTATGCCATCATCATCATCATCATCATCATCATCATTTTATCCATCGTACCAGATGTAGCAGCCTTACGGCGGTGCTTTTCAGCCGTACTCTGGTGTCTTCCAGCCTTATGGTCAGCCGTACTCTCGTTTCAACTCTCAGCCCCAGCAGTAGCTCCAGTAGGGCCCATATGGTCAGCCGTACTCTGGTTTCAACTCTCAGCCCCAGCAGCAGCCCCAGCAACAGTTCAACACAGAACCCAACCCGGAATTATATATCTGGTTTGATGTGGACCCCAACAACAACACGGCCAGAACCTACTATGGTGATGATGACTAGCAGTTTTAGTCGTTTTATTAGATCTTTTAATTTGCATTTGTTGGATATTTCATTTTATATTTTGTAATGGATATTTTAATTAGTACTTTCTTGGATGGATATTATGGAAATTTTATCATTTTGAAGCATTATTCAATTATCGTTTAATTAGTAAATATTTAAATAATAAATATAAAGATATATATATTATAAAATTAATAAGATTTATTTTTTCAATTTAATATTTATTTTTTGAATAAAATTCAAAAATATGTTTTTAAAAAAAATCAAAAAAATTAAATAATATTAATTTTTTAAATAAAGGAATTAAAAAAACCGTTTTTAAAAAAATAAATAAATAAATTACCGGCGGATTTTATTAACTTTACCGGCGGATTTTTTAAAATTACCGGTGGATTTTTAAATATTACTGGTGGATTTTTAAATGTTACCGGCGGATTTTTAAATATTACCGACGGATTTTTAAATATTTTCGGCGGATTTTTGGAAATTACCGGGGTTTTTTTAAATATTACCGGCGGAAAATCCGCCGGTAACCGTTACCTACGAACGATTTTCCGATGGAAAAAATCGGCCAGTAAAGCCGCATTCTGGTGGATTTTGGCCTTTTCCGGTAGATTTTTTCCGTCGGAAATCCGCAAATTTCTTGATAGTGTTTTGAGGAGATTGTACTTGGATTTTTTTTTGCTTTTGTCTTGTCTTCCGAGAGCCTTTCGAGCTCTAAGTAGCTTTTCATATATTCTATCCAAGCTATTGGATATCTCTGCAACCCATATTGGCGTCAGATTAGTGCTCGAATTCTAGAGAGCAAGAATTACTACTGAGTTATGTTGTCCTTCAGTTTTCATGTTGGCCAATTTGGCCAGCAGAACTGCTTTCACGTTCTCGGCTTGGGTCCTGAAGTACCATATCTCAGTGCAATTGACGCACTAATGTACCTTGCTAATTATATACGTCCTGATATATCATTTGCTGTCAATTTATTAGAAAGACATAGTTCTTCCCCTACACGAAGACATTGGAATGGAGTCAAGCATGTACTTCGTTACCTTAGAGGTACAATGGATATGGGTTTATTTTATTCAACTGAATCAAAGTCAGATTTAACTGGTTATGCAGATGCAGGTTATTTATCTGATCCTCATAATGGTAGATCACAAACAGGCTATCTGTTTACATGTGGTGATACAGCCATTTCATGGAGGTCTGTAAAACAGACCATAACAGCCACATCATCTAACCATGCAGAAATTTTAGCACTACATGAAGCAAGTCGGGAATGCATTTGGTTAAGATCTTCTAACAAAGTCATTGCCAAGCAAAACTTTTGAGCAACTAATACAGAAGATTGGTCTTCGACGCCTCAGAGATGACTACATAGTTGAGGGGGAGAAATAAACATGTCCTGCACTCTTTTTTCCATCACCACGGTTTTGTCCCAATGGGTTTTCCGGGGTAAGGTTTTTAACAAGGCAGCCCTCAAGCAAAGGATGTTGTACTCTTTTCCTTCACTAAGATTTTTCCCCACTGGGTTTTTCTTAGTAAGATTTTTAATGAGACATATCCTTCATAGACATCCAAGGGGGAGTATTGTGAATAAAGTGGATGTCTAGGCATTATTCTTTTCTCATTATTTTATATATTAAATGTATGTCATAAGTTACAAAACTTGAGCCTATAAATATGACTCATATATCATTGTAGTGACAGGCCTTCAAGAGTAATATACAAGAGATATATCTTCTTCTCTCATTGTCTCATTTGCTTGTTCTTATTCTTGCTCTAGTTTTAGTACATTATATTTTTGTTTTAAATGTGCCCTTCTGTTAGTCATTCGTTGATGTGGCTAACAGAGTTACATGTTGGCATTGACCAAGTCCTATTGACTTTACATGTCATTACTTTTTATTTTTCTTTTATTTTAAATTTGATGACTAGATTAATTCCTAACATTACTCAAATCTCTCCTAAAATTACTCAAATCTTTCTCTCTCTCTGATCTAGGGTTCATCCCCTATTTCATTCAAAATCCATGAGTTGCTTTGCCAAAGAACTGAAGAAGGGGGAGGAAGAAGAAATGGTGTTTATTTCAAGAAACAAAATAGAACCAGACAAAGACAACGATCCAGTCATGACATTAACCAAGGATAATGAACCCTTGACAGAGGAAGAACCAGAATGAAGCAATCTAATCGAACCAAAAGCAAGGAAAAAGGAATCGAATCAAACAAAGAAGAACCAGGAATCGAATCAAATAAAGAAGATGATCTCAAAAGCAGCTACCAAGCCTTATTTTCAGCGTCGCAGAGAGAGGTGTTTGCGTTGTCGCAGTAGCGACGAGGAGGTTTGGGGATTTTTGCTCAGTGGTGGTGTGAGGCCATTTTTCTCTTCAAAGCTTTCAATTTTACTTTCTGGGTTTCCTTCTTCTCTTCAAAGCTTTCGATTGGGTATTATGGAGCTTTATGGTGTTAATTTTACAATTAGGTTTTTGGCTTGGTTTGTTCTATGATTAAATTGAAGAACTGCAGAAGGAGAAAAATGAATTGAAAGAGAAGAAGTAGAAGAATGAATTGAAAGAGAAGAAGGAGAAGGGGGTTTCGAACTGTACAGACTTCCACGGAAGAAGAACGAAGGTTTCTAAATCTATTGGTTTCGAATAAGAGAGAGAATAAGATAATGTTTTGACGCTTGGAGAGTGGTTAGGTTTGACGTCGAGGTTTAAACGAGCAATGTTGCAGCAATCCTGTTTTGAAAGAGGAGGGGCGGTGCAGGTGGGCGGTGGTGTGGGTGGGGAATAATGGTTGAAGATGGTGGTGATTGGAAAGAAAGAGAATAATGGGGAATAATGAAAAATAAAAAAAAATAATGACTTGGCTGCCAAATAAGCATTTAAAATAAACCAAAGTGAATATTAAATGACACATCAAAATTCCTTTAGACACATCAACTTTTTTGTAACGTCTCACTAACAGAAGGACGTATTTAAAAAAAGTTATTTTGCAGGAACTTATTTATAAAAAAAATTCAGGGACTTATTTGAAAAACAATTATATTTGCAGGGACAAAAACTTATTTAAACCAAAAATTTATTAGAATGTAAAGAAGAAAATTAATAATAGAGTAAATTTACTTTTGGTCATTCAAAAACAAAAGGTGAGGAAAATTGAAGCTTAGAGTTGTAAGAGCTATGCCAAAAACGTGAGCATCATGGGTCGGACCTTCCCAACCAGCTAACACAAGTGAAACATATGTTCCAATCACATATAGCCATTATATTTTGTGTTAGGTATCCTTTTCTTCCAATAAATTGTGTTTAGTCACTAGCACTAACAGGGTTGTTGTTATCATTCTTCGATCCGAGTCCACCATGAATGGTAAAGGGAAGAAGAATAAAATTGTTTTGGGTTGCGAGAGACATGGGAGATATGTCGGAGTAGACATTGGGTGTTCTAGAGCGAGGTCTTCAAAGAAGTGCGATTGTCCTTTTAGGCTGAAAACTACACCATTGAACCCTCCTGATTGGGATTGGAAAGTCAAAGTTATGCGTGGAATACACAATCATGAGCCTCATTAAACCTGTCTCAGGCTTGCAATATTTGGGTGGTTTAATAAGGAGGACCGGTCTATGGTTGAAGAGCATTTGTTGTTGAATGTTAAAGCGCATAATAGTATGGATGCAATTAAGAAGCGATTTTCGAACAACTTGAGTACTATGTCGCAGCTGTATAGAACCCGCAGCAGGAGAGGTTATAGAACTGAGATACAGGAGCTTATGAGACTGGTAGAATCTGAACATTATTTGTGTTGGACTAGACGACTTGATAACACTGATGTTGTTAAAGAGATCATGTGGGCACACCCTGAGTCTATCAAGTTATTGAGGATGTTTCCTAGTATTTTGATTATGGACAACACCTTCAAAACCAACAAATATAGATTGCCTCTCTTGGAGATTGTTGGTATCACTTCCACTGAGTTGACATTTGCAGTGGTATTTGCTTACTTGTCTGTAGAGCGGTATGATGATTATAGATGGGTATTGCAGACATTGAGCTATTTGATGGTGGTAGATACTCCACTTCCTCAAATGATCATCACCAACAAATAAACATCATTGATGAATGCTATAGAAGTTGTGTTTTCTGAGAGTCTGAATTTGCTTTGCCGGTATCACATAAACAAGAATATCAATGCTAAATGTAAGCAGGCGGTGAAGGGGGGATAAAGTCAAGTCAGTGATGGAGCTTTGGAAGTTTATAGTTGACTCCACAAGTGAGGAGGAGTTTTATGAGCGGTTGAACGAATTTGAACAATCATGTGTCGATGTACCCCAACTTGTGACTTATGTGAATTGGTTTTATTTCTTTCACACTTTCAACTTCTTTCACACACCACACAAGAAAATGGACATCAACACCCCTTCAACCCAATACTCTCGTGATTCCGCACTGGTTGCCCTTTACCATCAGGGCACAATCACCAACAGAAATGGTGATGTCCATTTCCAGTGTCCAAAACCTATTTCATGCAGGCTTAAATACAACATGACCTTCGGTTCTCTCAAAGATAAACTAGAGAGTAAGGTGCAAGTGGAGGGTGACGAGCCAGAGGTCAAACGTATCATTTATCGCAAACCTGAGCGGGATAATAATGGATGTGTTCACTGGTCCGCAATGGATGTGAAGAACTACGATGACTTGCAAGCCATGATCGAGATCTACGACGCCTTTCGCTGTCTCAATCCTATGCATTTCTACGTGGAAACCACATGGAGTGTCTCCGAGATCATTCACCGTTTAACTCCACCATCACAGTAGTCGAACGTTTTAATTATGTTTGTTTCTGTTATGTTTGTTTATGTTTGTTGTTGTAATTCGCTTTTCAATCAATGTATTCGGCGTTTTTAATTAATTAAAATAAAGGTTAAATTAAAAAAAACATCCGGAATTATGTTCTATGGGTTAATTCCGGAACGCATTTTTCAGAGTTTTTCGAAAATACCTCAAAGGCCATAATTCCGGAAGTGAAAAATGTGTTCCGAAATTATCGCTTAAGACATAATTTCGGAAAGATCTATAATAATGCATTCCGGAATTATGCCCTTATGAGGTATTTCCAGAAAACTCTGAAAAATGCGTTCCGAAATTATGCCAAAACACGTAATTCCGAAAACTTTTTGAGAATTCAGGGGTAAAATAGGGGGGTACAGGGTCTAATAGGGGGGGTACAAAAAAAAGGCAACAAAAAAAAACCTAAATAACACACTTTTTAGATTATTTACAAAACTAGCACACTTCTATTTTGCTATTGATAAGGATGTATTCCACTTTCACATCAAGAAACTTGCGCTTGATGTCTATAACCAACTGATGCTAGCGAGCTAGTATTTCGTCCCAAGCTTGTTATTCGCCCTGACCTAGTTTTCGGTTTCACGTACAAATTCTGGGCTCTGAGTTCCAATGAAAATTGGAGCATGGCCAATAGGGCTACATACTCGACTTGGATGTTACTTGCTTTGAATTTGAGCCTCAGGGCCTGCTTCACCGAAATTTTCATTGGGCTCTTAAAGACTATTTCCGCCACACTCCCTTGTGTGTTCGACGATCCATCCACATAGAGAACCCGTACATCCTTTTTAGGAGTTGGGGTAAGCTCGACAATGAAATATAACAAGACTTGGGATATGATGGGACTCCTAGTTTCAAACTTTGTGTTGAACTCAAAAAGCTCTACCGACTAAGCCACCATCTGACATTACAACTCAGTCTTCTGCAGTATCTTCCTAATTAAATAATAAATTTTCACAAAAAAATAGAAAGATTATTTGAATTGAAAAAGAAAGCTAGCTTTCAGAAAAATTTGAAAGTGAAAAAATACATTCATTTAAAAATATGTTAATAATGGTCAGCAATGTTCCAACAATGATTGCTTCCTGAGTTCGAATCCCATTCTAAAATCTCGAGTTCGTATTTTGGGTGTGACACAAACTCTATTGGGAGGGGAGAACCACACTTATCGGCCAAGTCGAGTAAACAAGTGAATATCCATGTTTCTCGGCGTAGATTAGTCACCAGTAAAACTAATAAATATTACGTACTAATAACATGGTAACAAAGAAAAATGGTCAAGGTATGCTAGGAAAAAATAATTATTACTGTATTGATATGATGATATCGTCAAAAGGCAATAATAACATAGGACAACAATATTATGACCCTATTTAAATAAACAACTTAATTAAACATTTATAGTATAAGTGCTTATGTATAAAGTATTTTTATTTTTAAAAATAAAATAAAGTCTATTTGTTTTCAAATAAATATAAGCTATTTTATAAGATATCTTAGAAACGTTATGAAAATTACTTGAAATCAGCTTATGAAAAGTTTATATACATATCATAAATTATTTTCATAAACTCTTCCAAACGGTCTTAAAAATATTTATGTCACTAGATATATAGACTCAAATAAGTAAATCCAAACAATCCCTATATTTTGTTCAAATAAAATGACAAATTGCATAATAGAGGGATTCAGAATCATTGTATTTTTTTTCCGGGTCCATAAAGAGGGCTTTCACCCAAATGAGAAACAAAAGAAACTAAACTACTCTTAACATTCTTGGGCATGGAAGTCTCAGTCAAGTCATCAATGAGGATATGTTGAAGCCTTGTCGGAGAATGCTCCAATTCCAAATTGTCATTATGAGATAAGCTGAGTCCATAGTTCGCAAGTCAATTAACACACCCCTCTCTCCAAATATGAGTTACCTTCAGTTGCCAATTACCTCTAAACAAAAGAAAATGTTCTTCTAGAATCTTAGTCACAGTTGTTAACCATATCAACTAAAACGGGATATCTGTATTAATTTCCAATTACGAATAATTTCCATTTTCCGGAAAACAATAATCCAACCCCAAGATCTCCAAGATATATCAAAAAACCAGGGAGCCAATCCCAGTCTCGGTACTAAATACCAGACTGAAAACCAAATGCTACTATGAACAGCACAACCTGTCACCAGCATGTAATGACTTTCCCGTTATTTCCTTGCTCCTTCAAGGCAAACATAATATTCTAGAAACAATTTTAAAAAGAGAACAATAAATAATAATTCAATTATCCAACGTGGCGATAACGTTTGTCGCTATTTCCCATATGCTCTTCTAGACTTCTATATATACACCAAACACGGTTTTTCTCCGTTCCACAACTAATAGAAGCTACAAATAGCAGCTCCACAAAAACCCCGTGAGTTAATTACAACCAATTTGACTCGCTGACTTTACCTCCAATTCCAAATTAACGATTCCAACAAACATGGGCAATTGCAGGTCTTTCGATTCGACGCAGGACGAGACGGCGAAGGTTGTCGTACACGACGGTACGATGAAGGAGTTTTCGTATCCAGTTAAGGTTTCCTACCTTTTACAAATATACCCAACGTGTTTCATATGTGACGCCGATGAGATGGGATTCAACGACGTCGTAACAGCTTTGGACGATGATGAGGTGTTGAGACCCGGTCAACTTTATTTCGCTTTACCGTTGACCAGGTTGAAGCGCCACTTACCGGCGGAGGAATTGGCTGCGTTGGCCGTTAAGGCTAGCTATGCCCTCACAAAGAGTTGTGCCGGCGAGAAAGGTGGGTTTCGACGGAAACGGATTGTATTTTTCTCCGGCGAAGGGAACGTTAAGCCTTCACGGAGAGTGGCGCCGGATAATGGTTTTGGTGGTGTTGCTGTTGATAGGTCGAGCAAAGGAAGGCGTAGAGGAAGTGGTGATAGGAGGAAGTTTACGGCGGTGTTGGGTTCTATACCGGAGTAAGGGTAGTTTCGGAAGAAAATATGCCAGTTCGTTATTTAATGTTTGTATATATTCAAGGAAAAAAAGGAAAATGTATTAACTTTTTTGAACATTCTAGAAATGTTTCTTTAACAATGGAAGAGATTAGATTAGCAGAGTCAGAACTTGGAGCCAGGCTTCTTCTCCTTTTTAATTTATTAGGATTTCGAAGTGTGCATGTATAATTAATTAATTAAGAGCTGTTACGTTCAAAGAAAAATTGGCAGCATCTTACAGAAAGTGAGGGAAAAAAACACAACTTGGTTTAACACGTTCACGCCATGTTTTTGTTTCCCGTTTGTCGCAACGAATTTGGGTTTATTCCTTCCTTCTTTCCGTTAACAGTTCTTTTTTATTTATTTTTTTCTTAATTTCACTTTCTTCTCTATTTTTTAATTATCCCTTTCACTCTATTTTTTGTGATGGAGAAAAGAAGGGAAACAGATGATCCATCCATCTTGGTGTCCAACTCATGTTACGAGATTTGTATATATGTACTTTTTATAAGTTTCTGAACAAAACTTCACTTTTTCACTAATGTATTCTATAACTTTAGCTTGTAAAAAAAGACTAATAACTTCCGTGAATTCAGAATTCTATCCCAGAAGATTGTCATTTGGAGGTTGTTATTTTTTTTGTTTGTTCTCTAAGAGGAATTTTAATTCAGAGATAATTTCACGTTTAAAAGAAATATTAAAAGCAAAATTAAGATCTTTTCTCCATTTTATTAGAAATGGAAGGTTCTATTTAGAGAAAGATAGACACAAAATTTATGGTGAGTGATAACATTAATTATTATGATAAATTTAATGATATAACTCATTATGAATTTTGTGTCAACCTCTCTCCAAATACAGTCTTTCATTTCTTAATCTCAAAAAAAAAAGAGTCTTTCATTTCTACACGTTAATTTTAACATTAATATCTCAGTCTACTACTTTTATATGTCATTAATGAATGAGTATCAATAGAAGGGTAAGAAAGAAGAAGGCAACTCATTCCAAATTTACCCTAGTGATTCAGTTCTCCCCTCTCCATTTTAAGTTTTTAATTATTTTAAATAAAATAAATGAAAGGCTAAGATTTCTCCAAGAGTGTATCTAATGGTTCCTAAAGAGAGTAACTGTAATGACTACAACCAATTTTAACTACAGCAGATTGTGGTCCGATACGATACAAGGCAAGTTTGATAAATTTTTTTGTGCAAACCTAAATTTTTTCATACAAAAAAATCAGCAATGTGGTTAGCTCATCGGTTTATCTAAAAATATAAATCCAGAGGTAGTATGACATCGGCGCTGATGTCATACTCCCGCCAAATTTTTCCCCTCTCCCTCTCTATTTTGGCCCCATTTTCCTCTCACCCTTTTTTTTTATTTTTTTCCCCAAAAAAATCATTCCCTTATTTTTTGTTTTATTTCTTTCCCCAAAACTCCCTCATTCTCTTTTTCCCCCCTTTTTATCACTCTTTTTTTCCCTTCATATTTTTTTTAATGTAGAGTAACTTGTGATGCAACAAAAAATGTAATTGTTCCAATATGTGAAAATTTGTTCATCTATAATCCATATTTTTATGTTTTAAGGACATTTTATGGTTCAGTAAAAATTTTAGCTTTTCAGATAGCCGAAGTCTATACCTTCATAATCAGATTAATAAAACCGAAAATTAATTTTGTTACAAATTACGTAAAGTGTGACGTTAGACAGTGTGTTTTGGGATACTTTAAGGTCCAATTTTTTTTTTAATTATTCAAATATTCGAATGTTGTTCCTCTATTACCAATTTTGTGAAAAGAAATAATTTTGTAACAAAATATATAAAGCGTAATGAAATGCTTGTGTCTTATAATCCATCATTTGACATATTAAAATGTCTAGCAACCTGTTCAGTAGAATCCATCCGGTGCTTCTGTTTTTGCAGATGGTCTAACCCCTTATAGCCCAATTATTATGTAGGGTAAAATATGTTTTTAGTCCCTGCAATCCCGCTCCACCATTTTCATCTTTAATTTCTGCAATCGTTCTCTGTTTTTCGATTTGGATTGCATCTCTAATTTCATTTCTGAATTGTTTCTGATTTTGTTCTTATCTTCGTTTCTGATTTTCTTTCTTTTTTCGATTTCGTTTCTTTTCTGATTTCGTTTTGATTGTGTTTCTGATTTTGTTTTTGATTCAATTTCTGATTTCGTTTTCTGATTTGTTTTGATTGCGCTAATTTGCTCATGATGGCAGCGAGAAAGGGGGCGATAGCGAGATGGCGAAAACGCGATTCCAGATAGGCACAGAAACGTGATTCCATTTTGTGGTTCGTTGCCTTCCCTCTTCTTCAAGAACGTGATTCCAGAAACGCACAGAAACAAGATTTGTTCTTGAGTTAATAGGCACTTTCATTAACGCACAGAAATGAGATTTATTAATAGATCTTTAACAAAGACCTTGGTTTTCTCATCACCTTGAATTTTGCCCCTTTTGTTTCCACTTCTTTGAGTTAATCTCTTGAAGAAAGGCCATTGGAGTTTCTGTGATGGGCCAAGGAGAGTAACAAGTTGGATTGAGAGATGTTGAAGAAGAAGCAAATGTTAGGGTCCTGGGCAGTTTCGTGAAGATGGTGATGATTTAGGGAAGAAGAAGACTAATTTTTATTTTTGAAAATAAAAACAAATTTAATAAAACAGAGAAAAATAAATAAAAGACCACATGGATAAAAAAAGCCACCTCTAAATGACACGTCAGCATTCTGTTAGCCCAGTAAGCATCATTTAACAATAGAGACTAATAATGGAAACGACAAAATATGTTGAGGACCAAAACGCTTATTTCGTTAATGTAGAGACTAAACTTAGAAGGACCCAATCTTGTAGGGACCAAAAACATATTTAACACTATTATGTAATAACTAGCATTTCTACTACTCATAGCGTTTTTCCTTTCGCTTTCATCCTTTTGAATCTTTTAAACATAACTTTTAGTTGTTAAAATTTGACTTCAATTACTATTAATCTAATTTTGGTCTTATAATGCCGTAGACCATAAAGCTTTGGCCCCGTGCATCGCACAGGTCACGGCGCTAGTTGTAAAACAAACGTTGGTATCTGTAATATTAATATTCGCTCCATCCCCAATTGAGCACGGCTCTAATATGTGTTTAAAGACTCTACATGTATACATCACTTTGTTTATGTTGGATTTTATAATCAAGATCATTTTCTTATTTTGTTCTAAATTTTAATTAAGCCGCGAAATTTTAAACTTGAACATTATTATTGAACCGAAAAATAGTAATGTGGAGTTTAATGAAGATTTGTCTATATAAGATGGTGCCAATCTAGTTGGGATCATAGTTTCCATAGTAATTAATGCTATTTTATATCATTTTCGTAAAACAAAGGTGTCGAACAAAGACTCTTAGAAATGAGATGAAAGATTAATTTTGCCTCTAAGAAGTTTTGAATTAATTAGTCTCGGGCCTAAAAGTTAATTTTGCAAAGAGTAATGTGATTGGCATCAATGTAGAAGATAGAATTATGGAGGGGATCTCTCAATTTCTCGCATGCAATTTGGGACGGGCCTCCTTCAAGTTTTTAGGCGTCCCGGTTGGTGCTAATCCAAGAAGAATAAGCACTTGGCAACCGATCATTGACAAAATAAAAGCGCGGTTGAATAGTTGGAAGAGCCAGCAACTTTCCATTGGAGGGCGTGTAACACTTATTAATTCGGTCCTTGCATCTCTACCACTATATCTTTTTTCGTTTTATAGAGCACCAAAGAAGGTACTCGAAGAGATTAAGAGACTCCAAAGGAGGTTTTTATGGGGGGGGGGGGGTGATGAAGACAACAAAAAGGTGGCTTGGGTGAATTGGGAATTGGTTTGCACACCTAAAAAAGAGGGGGGGCTTGGTGTTAAAAATTTAGAAGTCTTCAACTTGGCCCTTTTAATGAAGTGGAGATGGAGATTGTTGGTGGAAGAAGGGAATCATATGTGGAAGGAAGTTTTAGTGGAGACATATGGTTTGAACGATAGGTGGCCTAATGTATCCGAATATAGACGAGGGTGGTCGAAAAAATCAATATGGTGGAGGGATTTGTGTTTATTAGGAGAGGGTACCAATTTGGAGGAAGGGTCGTTCGATGATTTTGTTAAATTAAAGTTGGGAAGAGGAAATAAGGTTCGCTTTTGGACTGATATTTGGCATGGCAGGGACTGTTTTGCTGCATTATTTCCGTCAGTATACAACAGGTGTTCTTCGCAAAATGCTGTGGTGGAGGATATGGGAACTTGGACCGAAAAAGGTTGGCTATGGAAATGGGATTGGGCGATCGATTTGCTGCCGAAGGAGACACAGAATATTGAATATTTGAAGGAGCTGCTGCTGGCTGTCAACCCGATACATCATGTTGGGTTCTCTGTAAAATGCTGCTACGGCAAGCTGGTTTGTTCTTTTGCAGGTGGGCGTGGTCTTGCGGATCAGAGTGTGAAATCGGCGTGTAGAAAGCTGTGGAAAAATGATGTACCATTAAAAGTTCTAATATTCGCTTGGAGGGTGTTGTTGAATAGAATTGCAACTCAGGAGGAACTTCATAGATGAGGCATATTGCAGGCACAAACTGATCTCAATTGCGTCTTTTGTAGCGATGAAATGGAGTCAACAAGGCATTTGTTCATTACTTGTGCAACGACCAAGATCATATGGCAGCAAGTTCGGGCGTGGTTGGGGAAGGAATATGATGATGTTGGTGACATGATTACTCTTTTTACGGACTTTGGTAACATGGTGAAAGGCAAGAAGCGCAAAGGAGTAAAACATCTCATTTGGTTGGCAGTCATTTGGAGTATTTGGTTGGCAATAAATAATGCAATCTTCAATGGGGTGTTGGCGTCTAGTTCTGAAATTGTATTGGGTATTAAGTATTGTGCATGGAGTTGGTTCAAAGCTAGGAAGGGGAGGAATTGTGGGATAGTGTGGTCGGATTGGTACATTTGCCCATTGGGTTGTTTCTCTTTATTGTAACACTCTTTGTTGTCCTTTTTTGTAATCGGGGTACTCTTTTTCTTTCCTGGGTCTTTTTTCCATTGAGTTTTGGCCATCGGAGGTTTTAATGAAGCCCCCTAGGTGTAAGGGGTTGGTGCACCCCTTGTGCGCCCCTTAATACATTTTCTTATCTAAAAAAAATTATAGGCAATAAGACATTATTAAATTATGGGTACCATGCAATAACTTTAACTTTTTATTTTATTTTTGGGTAGTCTTGATTTATTATTATACCTTTTTTTATGTTACAAAGGTAGAAAAAGAGAAACCAAAACAAAAACAAACTAGACTAGTTTCTTACAAAAGTTACCCCGCGCATCTGTCATTAGTAAAAACGCGTTAAGTCTAATGGAGGATCAGTGGACAACACTACTAGCTCTTCGGTTCCCCTAACACCCAATTTAGCAAAAAAATCAGCACATTGATTCCCTTATCGATGAATATGATGGATCTCAATATTCCAACTCTTGCTCATATAAGATTTCTAATAGTAGCAATCTCGTTCCCGAACACATCTTGATTCCCCTCCTTGATTAAATGAAGGACATGCAACAAATCTGAGTAACATACTAGAGACTTATTATTATACCTAATTTAACTCTTTATTTCCTTAAAGAAAACTCTTTATTTTATTTCGGGGGTAACAATGACTACCCCAAACTTACAAGAGGCTCCGCCCTGCAAATACCATGAAGGTTGTAAACACTAGCCCCATATATGCCAAAGTGAAACTAAATGACTCACTGAATCCCATAGTATAGTGGAATTGTAATTACTAAACTCCCAAAACATCAAACGTGAGAAAGCTATAAAATGCCTCTAAATATAAATGAAGTGTGATTAAAAATTTTATATTATTATCTATCATCTAATTCTTTTAATTTTTTAAAATATGAAATATATTAAAATATAGGCTAAGCTAACCCTCTAAAGTCATTCCCAACAAAACCCTTTTAAAATCTCCTCCTAAATATGCCCTAGTATATAAGTAGTAAACATGACAAAACTTGTATTTAAAATAGTGAGTTCAAGTCGCAGCAATCCTCACATTAAAATTTCCCTATAAGTCCCTCACGATTATTTCAATGATATGAATACGTCGACTCTCAAATTCAAACTCAAATGTGAACAATGATACGTAATATATGCGCGCGTGATATTTTTTTGTCATTTAATTTAAGTCGAGAAAGAAAAAAGCTCCACTTATAAAACAAGTGGTAGTGAAAGCTCTCAACCTAAAACTTACAGTAATAATTTCTGTCAGCTTTTGGTTTGAGATGAATGAGACATGTGATTCGTAAATAAAAAATGGGATTACAGTGTTGAGCAAGATGCATTAGGTATAATGCAAACGATGGATAAACATGACACGTATGAAGCCAAATTAACATTTAAAAATATAAAAAGAGAGAATGAAGTGAAAAGGGAAAACCTACATCTATGGTACAAAATTCCAATGAGTTGTGAAAAGGAAATACGCAAAGAAGACGCTCTTTCCTTGCTTTGGATGCTTGTTTCACGTCCAAGACAAGCACAGATGAGTTGGTGTGATGTTACTGTGTGGGTGACAAAAAGTAAAAGAGATTTGTAATGTAACGGATTGCTTTTTGAGTAAAATGTCCAATTAATAATAATGTGCCCGCTAAACGTGTGACGTGGAGAGGATATATACAGTGTTAAAGAGAACAAAAAGAAATTTGTTATTAGGAAGGAAGATTGGAGGAAGGGGGGTTGTAGACTAGACTAGACTTGTAGTGGTAAAAGTTAAAAGTAGTGGAGGGCATGCATACGTATGCTCGTACGCAAGCAACCTACAAAGAGAGTCAGTCAGAATCAGAACGCCAGGGATGACAAGTTGGGTCTGGAATCTGAATCTAGATCGAGTCGCTGTCCTTGAAGCAGATTTTTACACCGTGATGTATTGTGCCTACATGTCCCACGCTATAATAATAATTAATTAATAAATAATAATATTAATAATAATAGGTAAATACTTATGTATCCTATTTAAAAATTGGTTGGAGCACTCTAATAACATGTTTTGCTTATAAATTGTTATGTAAAACAATTTTACAACTCGTTTTTTGTTGTTTGATTTTCATTTACTAGTTCTTAGTTATTAAAAATTATAGGTATAACTTAATTACGGTTTGAATTAGAATTCTCCTTTTTTATTACCTAATTTTCAATTTCTACTCATCTTATATTGTGTAATTTCCGATTTCATTTACTTCTAAGTGATTTAAAATTATAGTATTACTAACACCTAGAATCAAAAGCTAGGTGTTTTGATTCGGAACTTCAACCCTCATTTAGGAGTTGTCCTTTTCCAGAACCCTAACTCACAAATCCTAACTCACTAAGTGCTTTCATTTTAGGCTAAAATACACTTTTACTCATTTATATTTCACTCTTTTTTCGTTTACGTCCTTTATTTTTTCAAAATAGTTTAAAACGGTCCTTCCGTTAAATGAAAGTCAAATATGGCATATGTAGACAGTGACAGGGATAAATAGGCCATGTAAGTAGCTAGCTGTGTTATTAAGCCTTTATATATTTTTTCGTTTCACTAGTGGAAAAAATGCATTTTATAACGGTCATTCATATCGGTTGAAAACGACCTGATGTTAAAAGTGACGCGGTGGCAGTTTTGTAATTAAAATTATAATTTTTACATCGGTTGTCACACGAACCGTTATAGAAAGTGCAAAAACCATCTTTCATATCGGTTCCATCCATAACCGTTATAGAAAGTGCAAAAATTTCGGCTTCCATAACGGGTCACAAAACCACCCGTTATAAAAACGAAACAAATTAGGCTTTCGTTCGCATCTCTTCCACCCTTCGCTCCCTCTCACTCTCATTTGCAGTACTCTCCCTCATCTCTTCCACCATTCGCTAAAATTTAGCATCTCACCATTCGCATCTCTTCCACCGTCTCTCCCTCTCACCATTCGCATCTCTTCCACCGTCTCTCCCTCTCATCAAAGACACGCAGAAACGAAGGGGAGAAGACACACAAAAGTGAAAACGCAGAAAACCCTAGCTCGCCTCCACGCCATTCACCGGTCACCGCCGCGCCATTCTCACCCATCGTTGATGCCAAGGTAGAAACCCTCATTGCTGTTACGCTTGCCTCTCACCGTTCTCCAGGTAATCCTTTAGCTAATTTTTTTTCATCATTGTTTCGTTTACTTTGAGATCCGTGGAGTTCTGAATTCGAGATGCATGGAGTAACCTTCCTAGCACCTAACAGATCTACCGTGAATGTATTTGTATGTATAAGTTTATTTTGTGAATGTATTTGAGCCGTAGGAAGAATGTATTTGTGAATAAATCACTTAACCTTCATGGTCACCATATTATAAGTACATCGACGTATAAAATAAATCACTTAACCTTCTTTGTATATAAAATTCTTCATAGCCAATTGCTAAGGTTTTTGACTGAACCATGAGCTTCACTTGAATATCGCATCATTGCAGGAATCAGTTTCCTTGGGTTCAAATTCTTCATATAGCCATCCATGACTCCAGAGAATTCATATGCATCAATCGCAATAAGGTCTGAAGCAAACTTATTTTACACAGGACAATCAATATTGATAATTACTTGTATTTCTCCAAAGAGATTGAACAGTTATAATCCCAAGCAAATTAATAGCTGAAAATGCTAGGGATTTGGGGTCTGAAGCACTTCCACTGCTTTTTTTCTTCTCCTTGCTGAATAAAAAATGCACCGATACCACAATCAAAATCAGATAGTATATTATGTTTATCAATGACTCTCCAGCCTATTGTCATGTGCTAGCATTGACCAATATTTACATTATGTTGTCTTTTGAGTTGTGTTGACATCTTTACATACACAGCATGAGTTGTGTTGACATTATGTTGTCAATATTGAAAACCTCAGGTTACACTTTACATCTTTGATTTCATTATTTATCTGAGGTGATAAGGACTGTTGACTTGTTACTACTTATTAGAGCATTAGCTTCACTGAAATGGTTTTTATATATAGCTGGGAAAATGATAGTATGACCCTGAGATGAGCTCTTAATGATGTTCCTTGTATACGTTCTGGTATGAGGAACAATGGAGTTAACATTAATGTCAAATAATGTCTTGTTCATATAGACAGATTATAATCCTGATTCCTTGACTAACTCTATGTTTTATGCAATTACATTGGTGTTTGCTTTAACATAGCTGTACTCATGTATTTTCGGCTTGCTTCTGATATATGCCAACTAGATGTAAAAGTAAAACTTTAGCATTCTATCTCAACATATAACAGAACCAATGTAAAAGTAAAACTTTAGCTATTGCTATTGTCATTGTGAATCAGTTTGGTCCAACAAAGTGTTTCTATTTCTCAGTATTATATGTTATTGCTATGTGAATCAACACTGTTACTGCAAGTGAAGAAGTTTGGAATAATTATATCAAGGTATGCTTTAATTTCTATAGGTTTTGTTAATATTTTATTTGTTAATAATTTAATATATTGATGATGTGCATATTATTTTAGGTACATAATAAAGCTTCTCAGTTTCAAAAGAAAGGACGTGAACATTTTAAGCTGCTGGGAATGTTATTCAACAAAAATAGTGCAACTGGAGTTCTTCATCATTCATCTACCCAAGATCCACCGCGCGCGCTTCTGATCTCCATCTTAGTAGTGTCTTGTTCACAGTATAGTGCTTAAATTGGTATGAACTCTCTCTCTCTCTCTCTCATTTAAGACTACCTCGATGCTCTTAAGTGTGCTTTCTGTGCTAGTAAGAAACAATTCAATTCAACCCTTAGCCTTTGAATTGGTTTACTAAATTGAAACTGAAAAGAGCTATATTCAATCCTTAGCTTTCTGTGTTTAGCAACTTTCACTTTATATCTTTGTCTGTGTAGATTTTATAGAAACTGAAAAGAGCTATATTAACTAATGCTCTTCAATTTGGTCCAAATTTTAGGCTGCTGAAGGGGCAAGGATTTTTGGTGCATCAAGAATCATTGGAGTTGATTTACTTTCCAGCCGATTTGAACTAGGTAGAGAAATGCTTTCCTATTTCATGAAATTCTCTAAGATTAAAGTCACAACATAAATTAAATGACTATTGACTTATTGATTGTATTTTTGTTTTTGGGCAGCAAAGAAATTTGGAGTTACTGAATTTGTGAACCCAAAAGATCATGACAAACCTGTACAACAGGTTAGCTACTTTTATTCTCTCTAATGTTTGTGTCCTTTTAGTGTATGAGGGAGATTGAGATATGAATCTTGGTGTGTGTGTGTGTGTGTGTGTGCAGGTTATTGCTGAAATGACCAATAGAGGTGTGGACCGTGCTGTTGAATGTACTGGCAGTATCCAGGCCATGATTTCAGCATTTGAATGTGTCCATGATTCAATTTTCTTTCCTTATGATGTCGTCGTGAGTTTTAAGTTTCATGCTAATGTCTTGCATTCCCTATGATGTACGATGTGATTAATTCTTCTGTTATTTGATCCTGTTCAAATTCAAAGATTTCATTTTGTTGGTCAGCACATGTAGTTCTACTGTTAGTAGCTTATTTGTATGGATGATTATTTTTTATAAGTTGTTTCTTGATGTGATGAGTGGTGCATGATTTGACATCACTTTTGGATTGTTGTTATTGTTACAGATTTACTTGTTTCTGGTTGTGAATTTAATGAAGGAATCACATGCTCATGAGCTGATTGATACAATAATTTGAACCTCATTAAAAGAATCATGGACAGTGATCTTGGAAACCTCACTTTTTTTTTTAAAAAAAAAGAGACTTTTCATATCGGTTCCCATAGAAAACCGATGTTAAAAATCATTATTCATATCGGTTCCCATATAAAACCGATGTCAAATGTACGCTTATATTCGATAAAAAACTGACTTTTCATAACGGTTCTAGGGGCAATCGATATAAAAACAACTTTTCATAACGGTTCAGGAACCGATATGAAATGTCCCTATTTTTTATATCTCCTTTTTCGGCATCGGTTCAGGAACCGATATGAAATGTCAATTTTAACCGATATGAAATGCCTTTTTTCCATTAGTGTTTCCGTCTTTATCTTTTTCAAAATATCTGTTTACGTCTTTTATCTTTTTTAAAATATTCGTTTACATCTTTAATCTTTTCACGGTTAATTATGTTTCCTGATTTTTTATAGGCAAAGTGGCTAGTAATTAGTGTGTTAGTTGTTAGAGGGGTGAGTGGGGGTTCGAACCCCATACACCTATGTTCAACAATGTCACTTTCACTAAACAATGTGAACTACTCTTTAGGGACATTTTCCTGTTTTTTGGTTTTCGTCCTTTACTTTTTTTTTCAAAATATTTATTTACGTCATTTATCTTTTTAAAAATGTTCGTTTATGTCATTTATCTTTTCACAGTTAATTTAAATGTGTAATACCCAAAGTAATTAAATATTACTTTGAGTATTATGTTATTTATGCATTTATTTATGTGTAATACCCAAAGTAGAATGTAGAAGTAGGGTATGAGTAGAAATGATATCTACACCACCTTTTATTGAACTTCAGCCCTCTTAATCTTCCTCTCTTCTCTTGAGCTCGCTCTCTTTCTCTCTGGTTCCAATATTTGCTTAAGCTCAAAAATGTGAATGAGTATCAGCAATAAATACCCTACTTCTGATTATTAAGTGAAATTGTTATGTGTGGAGTGCACATTTGGGCCTCATTGTGCTGAAAAAAGTTAATTTCAAAATGGTGACATGTTTTAACTTGTTGAACTTAATTAGGAAGAATAGAGAAAATGATTGTGTGAATCATGCTTGAAATGTGTTGTATTGTTGTTTAATGTTTGATAATCCATGAAACTTTGGACTGAGAAAACTAAATTTGCAAGTGGATTGAAGAAGGAACACGAAAATAACAAAATTGGGGGTCTGATGGATAGGCACGGTCTGAGCTCCCTCAGCATGGTCTGTGCCATCTTCTAGTTTTAGAAAACTTTTGTTTTAAAATCCAACCCGGAATCAACCCTCTTTTGATTATTAAGTAAAATTGTTATGTGTGGAGTGCACATTTGGGCTTAGAGCTGGCAAAATGTGCTGGGCCGGGCTAGTTCGAAAAATGGGAGGGCTTGGGCTGAATGAATTGAGCCCGTTTTTACACCTGGGCTTTTTAGCCTTGTCCACAAAAGCCTGGACCCGTGCCAGGATAGCCTGATTGGGCCATGGGTAACCCGTAAATTAAAAAAATAGGGTGCATGTTGCTGCACAGCCCAAGATTAATAACTCAAATTAATAGACCCAACCCAAGTCCAAAACCAAAATGTATCCTTGTTAATGCTATTGAAAGAATCTCATTCTTATTGAAGAAAGGGAAACAATACAGTATTTATCACACACACTGCTACTGAGAGCCAGTGATACACAGTTGTGCCATCAGAAATTAACTGGGCCTAATAACAAGAATAAACTGGGCCTAACAATCTGGACTAACTAAATGGGCCAAGTCTATAAGCTACATGCCACTTGATATTACTAATACTGTCCAAAGTTAATATATCCTCCCTCAAACTGAGCTCTGTTCAGTGATCTTTCACTGCATCAGAGTATTAACTCTGTTCAGTAATTTGCACTACATCAGAGCTCCGCTTGCACATTCCAAGCATTCTTCTAAACTTCTGGATACTTTCAGCCTTCAAGGGCTTAGTCATGCCATCTGCAATCTGTTCTTGAGTCCCACAATGCAGCAACTCAATTATTTCCTTTTTGACCAAGTCTCTAAGGAAGTGAAATCTAATATCTATATGTTTACTTCTTCCCTGTAGAGTAGGATTTCTGGACAGCTTTATTGTAGAGTTGTTGTCACACATTATCACTGTTTTCCCAGCTTGAGGATGACCCAGCTTCTCCATAATTCTTCTAAGCCAAATGGCTTGACAAGTACACAATGTTGCAGCTATGAATTCTGCCTTAGTGGTTGACAGAGTTACAATGGGCTGCTTCTTAGAGGCCCAAGCAATTGCTCCATTTCCAAGAAGGAAAACATATCCTGAGGTACTTCTCCTGTCATCCAAGTCACCTGCATAATCACTGTCAGTGAAACACATTAGATTAGTCATCTCAGATCTGCTGTAGTGTATTCCAAAGTCTGTAGTTCCTCTTAGGTGTCTCATTATCCTCTTAGCAGCCTGCATGTGGATCTCGGTGGGATTCTCCATGAACCTACTGATTAGAGCAACAGAATACATGATATCAGGGCGTGTAGCTGTAAGATACATCAGGCTGCTTACTATCTGTTTGTAGTGTGTGGCATCTACTTTAACTTCTTCTCCTTGCCTTGAGAGCTTGAAGCCTAGCACCATATGTACTCCAACAGGTTTGCTGTTGTTCATCCCAAATCTTTCCAAAATCTCATTAGCATATTTACTTTGACAAATAAAAATGCCATATGAATTTTGGATGACTTCAACCTCCAAGAAATAGCTCATCTTTCCTAAATCAGTCATAGAAAATTCCCTTTTCATGGAGCTCTTGAATTGTTCCATCATACTTAGAGAGTTTCCAGTGAATATGATATCATTCACATATAGGCTCACCACTAAAAATTCACTGTCAATACTGCCTTTTGTGTATAATGTATACTCTGAGTCACACCTCTCAAATCCCTCCTTCTGGAAGTATGCATCAATTCTGCTATACCAGGCACGTGGAGCCTATTTGAGTCCATAGAGAGCTCTCTTGAGTTTGTAGACTTTGTCCTTTGCTTCCTTGTGTAAGTATCCTTGAGGCTGCTCCACATATACATCTTCCTTGATCTCACCATGCAAGAAGGCACTCTTCACATCTAGCTGGAAGACACTCCATCCGTGAGTTGCTGCTAAGGCAAGAATAGCTCTGATTGTGTCCCATCTAGCTACTGGTGCATAGACTTCAGTGTAGTCTATGCCATATTCTTGGGAGTAGCCCTTAGCAACTAGTCTTGCCTTGAATTTATCCACTTCACCTTTCTCATTGTACTTGGTTTTAAAAATCCATTTGACACCAATTACTTTGGCTCCTGCAGGCAGAGAAGTTAGTTCCCAAGTATCATTCCTAACAATAGCATCAATCTCTTGATTCATTGCTTCTCTCCATTTCTTATCCTTAACAGCTTCCTCAAAACTAGTTGGATCTTCAGATACTGTGAACACTGCATATGCTTGTTCATCACTGTCTTCTTCAAGCATAAAAGCAGTATCATAGTCATTCAGGTATGCTGGAGGTTTTCTAATCCTCCCTTGATTCTGAGCATCCCCAGTTTCTTCCCTGTTATCATCATTGTTGACTACTTGCTCAGTATCAGTCACTGGAGCAGTATTCTCATTGTTTTGTTGTTCAGTTACTGTTATTCTTTGAGGCTCTTCTTCATCATGCACCTCTAGGTCACTTGCCCTTTCTTTTCCCTTCCAATTCCATTTTTCTTCTTCATTGAAGACAACATCTCTGCTAATCAAGATTTTCTGAGTGACTGGATCATACAGTCTGTATGCCTTTGATTCTTCACTGATTCCAAGTAGAACACTTGGTGCTTCTGTCATCAAGTTTCCTTCTGTGAGCTTCAGGCACATGTGCGTATGCTACACATCCAAAAGTCCTAAAGAACTTAGCAGATGGTTTCAAGTTTGTCCAAGCCTCTTGTGGAGTCTTATCTTTTACTACCACAGTAGGTGATCTATTTTGGAGAAACACACTCCAATTCACTGCTTTAGGCCAAAAACTTTTGGGAACCTATTTGTCACTTAGCATGCTTCTCACCATATTTAAAATGGTTCTGTTTTTCCTCTCAGAAACTCCATTCTATTGAGGACTATGTGCAGCAGTAAGCTGCCTTTTGATGCCATCACTAGTAGAAAAAATGGATTTTACATCATGAATTCGCATCGGTTCAAATACTAACTGATGTGGATACCAAGGCGGTGGCATTTTTGAAATTATTTAAACATTTTTCGCATCGGTTCAAATACTAACTGATGTGGATACCAAGGCGATGCCAAAAACACGATAAAATCTAATCAAAACAGGCTTTTGGCATCGGTTTTTTGTACGGACCGATGTTAAAAATATTTTTCGCATCAGGTCTGTAACTGATGTAAAAGGTGCTTACTTTTAACAACGCCTAAATCTGTAACGGACGCGGAACCGATGCGAAAAGTGATTTTTAACCGATGCGAAAAGCCTAAATTGTAATAGTGCATGTTCATCACAGTACTTCTTGAACTCATTAGATGTGTGCTCTCCTCCCCTATCTGTTCTAAGGCACATGATCCTCTCACCACTTTCATTTTCTACAACAGCTTTGAACTTCTTGAAGGTGTATAATGCTTCTAATTTGGCAGCTAGGAAGTACACCCATGTTTTTCTCGACATGTCATCAATGAATGTGATGAAGTATTTCTTTTTACTGTTTGACTCAGGATTTAATGGGCCACATATATCAGAGTGAACTAGTTCCAATTTCTTTGTTGCTCTCCATGATGAACTCCTTGGAAAACTATCTCTATGCTGTTTTCCTAACATGCAGCTTTCACACACCTTGCTCTCTTCACTTAGCAAGGGCAAGTCTTTCACCATCTTCTTTTCAGCCAGTAGTTTCAAACCAGACATGCCTAAGTGTCCATACCTGCAGTGCCATAATTTGGCAAGATCTTCACATTCCATCTTAAGGCAGTTTGCTTGATCATCACATTCTGTTTTAACACCATTAGTCACAGAAACAGGGAACACACGTTTTCCAGTCATCTTAGCCCTCATAATCAATCCCTTTTCCTTGTGATATACTTCACACACGTTATCTTCAAAGTAAATGCCTAAACCCTTCTCTTGCAACTGACCAATACTCAACAAGTTGCTAGACAATTCAGGAATGTACAACACATCTGTTATTATTTGCACTATGCCTCCAATTTTAATTTTCACATTTCCTTTACCTTTTGCCATTATGGTAGAATTATTGCCCAATTTCACAGATACCCTAAATGTTTCATCTAGGTCACAGAACCAATCCCTAATTCCACTCATATGATTGCTACATCCACTATCTAGAAACCATAGCCATACCTTGTTCTTGGTGATGCTTTCCATGTCAGTGGTGGCCATTAGAAGTAGTTCTTCTTCTTCTTCACATTCTGCAAAGTTGGAATTTTCTTCCCAGCTTGGACATTCACTTTGATAGTGTCCATATTTGTTGCACTTGTAGCATTGGATTGATTCCTTATTTGTGTTCCTGCCTCTTCCTCTACCTCTGTTGTTTCTCCCCTTCCTCTGAAGCCTCCTCTGGCAGACACAGTGGCCTTCAACGCATGTTCTTCTTCACCTTTACCTTTGTACTCATTCATTCTCTGTTCATGCACCAAGAGGCTCGCCTGTAACTCATCTACAGAGAGTGTGGAAGTTTCGTGCGCTTCCATGATCGAGCACACCACATACCCAAACTTTGCTGTCATTGAGTGCAAGATTTTCTCAACTACACCAGATTCATCAATACTGTCTCCATGTGTTGCATCTTGTTGGCGATTGACAGAGTTCTTGCCACATATTCATCTACACCTTCTTCTTCTTTCATGCCTAGCAATTCGAATTCCCTTCGTAGGGCTTGAAGTTGCGCCTTCTTGACCTTGGTTGTTCCTTGATGCTTGATCTTCAGTGAATCCCAAATTTCTTTTGCCGTATTCTTCTTCATGATAGTTTCTATGGTTCTTCTATCAATTGCTTGGTAAGGTAGTTTTTGACCTTCAGGTCCTTCAATTTGGCGTCCTCCACTGTCTTGATCTGTTCTTGGTTAGCTCCAGTGGGGAGTTGTGGGATTCCGGTTTCCACGAGGCTCCAATACTCTTTGGACCTCAAGAGATTCTCCATTAGAAGCGCCCAGTGCTCATAGTGGTCGTCGAGTCTTGGAATTGCCGGTTGCACAAATGCCTTCTCTTCCGTCGTCGTTGCCATGATCGACGGTGGTTCTTGATCGCTGTAACTAACCGCGGTTGTTTGAGCGAATTCGAGAGATTCAGTTACGATAGCTGTGATACCAATTGTTATTGAAAGAATCTCATTCTTATTGAAGAAAGGGAAACAATACAGTATTTATCACACATACTGCTACTGTGAGCCAGTGATACACAGTTGTGTCATCAGAAATTAACTGGGCCTAATAACAAGAATAAACTGGGCCTAACAATCTGGACTAACTAAATGGGCCAAGTCTATAAGCTACATGCCACTTGATATTACTAATACTGTCCAAAGCTAATAGTTAAGTCCAAAACGTATGCTCTCATTCTCCCAATCTTAGCAATTGAACAAATACCAAATAACAAACCCTTACTAATCAGAAGTTAAAACATATGTTTTGTATTATTAGTCACTCCTCAGTCAGAGTGCTAAAAATCCTAAATCAGTAATGTTAGAATGTGTTTTGCATTATTAGTCACTCTTATATGGTAGAATTGGTATTGCATTATTAGACATGCTGAATGCCAGAAGCCGTGTGTGTTGGTCGGCAATTATTAATTGTGTCCAGAATGTGTATTGGATGCCAATTATTAGATTCTATTAATTATTAAATGCTGCCGGAATGTGTTAAAGATTGTAAAATGTTAGTTCTTAATCTTGGTTGAAAGCTCTTAGTTAAATGCGTTATTGGATGGTGCAGAATGTTGAAAAATTGTAAAATGTCGAGTCTTCTTTCTTAGTTCTTACCGTTACGGCGCTAAAAAATTGCGCGTCATGCGGGCTAGCCCGAAAAGTCCCCAACCCGCATAGGGCTGGGCTTGGCCAGTAAATGGTGGTCCTGAATTTCAACCCGGGCTTTTTAGCCCGATCCTTAAAAGCCCGAGCCCGAAGCGGGCCGGTAGCCCGTTTTACCATTGTGCTGGAAAATGTTAATTTCAAAATGTTGACATGTTTTAACTTGTTGAACTTAATTAGGGAGAATAGAGAAAATAATTGTGTGAATCATGCTTGAAATGTGTTGTATTGTTGTTTAATGTGTGATAATCCTTTAAACTTAGACTGAGAAAACTGAATTTGCAATTGAACTGAAGAAGGAACACGAAAATAACAAAATTTAGGATATGATGGATAGGCACGGTCCGTGCTCCCTCAGCACGGTCCGTACCAGCTTCTGGTTTCAGAAAAAATTTGTTTTAAAATCCAACCAAGACCGTGCGGCCTTGACGTGGTTTGTGTTACCAATTGTCCCCAACTCGTTATTTTGGTGTTTTCCCTTCAAATTCATGTAGGTTTTAACTTAAATCTATTTTTATATTGGGAACATGACTAGTATAGTCTCTTGTGCATACTTTTATGGATGAATGTTTACCCTTTTGGATATGATATGATTTCTTGAACTTGAGAATTAAGGGAGCTATATATGTGTGTGTGTGTGCGCGCGCGCGCGTGTGTGCGCGCGTGTGTGTGGTAATATGACAAATAAATGGATCAAACAATGGTTTGTCGAGTAAGTAAAGAGGGAAGTCATGAGCCCGAGTCTACTACCCTTTCGTGGCTCCTCCTATATTGTCAGAGTTGGGTTTTCCCGTTGGATTTGATATCTATTTAATTAATATTTCATTTAATTTGGGGATTCCGCTATTGGTTAAGAATTTAAAGGACATCATATGAGGTATTATTAGTAAGGTGCCGTTAGAATGACTCACTAAGATGTCTTAATCTCACCCTTTATTGTTTGTGGATTTTCAGATAAGCAGGTAAAGTCTGTTGTGGTTGCAGAAAAGGCTAAGGAACCTCAGTGATGGCTTATTAAGTCGTTTTATGATTTTAAATCATTATGTGCTGGTTTATGTACGCTTTTGGGTGATTTGGGACTTTTGTATTTGGAATTGTAAACCACATTATGTGCTGATCGAACCCCCAACTTTTGGTTAAGGGAGGAACAACCCCAACCGTTGAACCCCACGCTCTGGGTTATGAGTTTAATGTGTTTATCATAACCTTTGTTGAGTCTATTTGGAAATATTAGTTTCCGTGTGGATCCAAATTTTAAATGTGTATACTCTAATTTGATAAAATGAACGACACTTTGAATTTTATTGACGAATAAGATTTAGGGTGTTACAAAATGGTTATTCTGTTAGTCCATATTAAAAAACAAAAACATTCTATTGCACTAATATAGAAATTAAAAAATGATATTTGAAAAATAAATTAGAAAAACGAGAATCAAAATAGAACAACTGTGGCAACAGTTAAACTTACATTGATGATCATCGTTAACAAAAAGTTGATCATCTATAACAAACATAAAACATCAAGCAAAATAATATTAAACATAACATTGTCATCAACCCTCATCATTCATTGGGGTAGTAGAAGCACCAACTCTCCTGACAGGGAAGTTTAAACCTCAGAAGAACTGGTTTTTCCCGTGGTAGAGATTGAGATTCAGTTTGGGTTTGAGTTTCAAATAGTGTTGGGTATTTTAAACATAATATATAACGTAAACTAATATTTTAAAAAAGATAAAGGACATATATAAATGAATATTTAAAAAAGATTAAGTACGAAAGGGAAAAAATAGGAAACATAATTAGGTAGGGGTGGGTGTGAGTTGGGTTGGGTGGGTTTTGACACTTTTCAAGACCCAACCCAGTCAAATACTTATGGGATGGGTTTGGTAAGATTAGACCCAATATTTCTTGTAACCCGAACCAATCCAACCCGATCTCAAATCGGTTGGGTTGGGTACCGGGTTCATATTACTAAAAATTTCACTTTTATAAAAATAAGTAAAAAAAATAGAACATAAATTAGAAAAATGATCAAACATCAAAATCAATACTTTAACATCAACGTAACGAGTTTAGAATTCAAACCAAAGCTTAGTATTTTTTATTGAATTCTCATATTCATCGTCAATGTATGTGTAATGAGCAATGATACACATATAATTAAAGATTTAGATTGAAGTCCGAGTATCAGTTGTTAGTGAAATCCTTGATAATTCAAGTATAATAAGGACTTCAATATTATTTTCTCTTCCACATTTAATTGCATGATATGTTTTATAATTGTCCTAGACTTAGGCTTGACATATGTAAGATAGCATATTTTATTGGTTGGGTTGGGTTTGTTGGGTTCTCGATCAATTTTCAGACCCAGACCCAACCCATACACTATGGTTTTGTCGATTTTGAAACTAACCCGACCCAGTTACCCGAACCAACCCGAATATTGTGGGTCAGGTTGGATTGAGTTGCGGGTTGGGTTAGGTCAAAGTGAACCCATGCCCACCCCTATAAATAACTAACTTACTAGAATGACCATTTTAATTAACTGTGAAAAGATAGAGGACGTAAACGAATATTTTAAGAAAGATAAAGAACATAAACATATATTTATTAAAAAAAGATAAATGACGGAAACGAAAAAATATATAATGGGCTAATAGCACAGTTAGCTGCTTACGTGGTCTATTTATCCATGTCACTATCCACATAATCCATATTTAACTATCACTTAACGGAAGAAACATTTTAAACCTTTTTTAAAAGATAAAGAACGTAAACGAACATTTTAAAAGATAAATGATGTAAACAAAAAAATAGTGAAAGATAAACGACGAAATTTGAATTTTAGCCTTAATTTTAATAAAAAATAATATTTTTAGCGTTTTAGTTTTATTAAAAATAATTTTTTTAAATTAAAAAGGCCTTAATGACAAAAAATGTACTTTAGCCTTAATTTTAATTAAAATAATTATTTTTAGAATTTTCATTTTAATTAAAAATATATATTTAAATTAAAAAGGCCACGCGGCGGCGTTTCAACGTGATCTGACGCGTTAATTAAGTCAGTACCACATCAGACTTAACTTTGAGCAATTAATTTTGTTAGGGGCAAATATTTCAGAATATTGAAAAAATTGAGGGATCAAAATCGTTAAAATTAAGGTCTAGGAGTAAAATCGTAGATGCATAATTATAGAGGGACTCAAAAGTGTACTTAAGCCTTTACTTTTAAGTATAATATTTTTTTAATTGCAGTCATATTTGTTTGAATTGAAAATGAAAAAACATAATTTTATTAAACTTTGTGAAACACCTAAAGTAATTTTAATTACTTTGATTGCTAATTGACTGAATTATTGTTTGATTCATTGATTGTGATAATTATTTATTATGCATTATTTTAGAAGGGAGGAACTACACAAAGTAATTTATAATTACTTTGATTTCTAAGTGGCTTGATTTTAAATTTTTATTGGTTGACTTGAGGTGTTTAGTGAATTAATTATTAAATGCTTGGTTTAACTAGTCTATTGTGGACATGAATTTTATTTCTGTGAGATTTATTGTGTCTCGGATGCATTAGTGAAATTTGGGAATTTTTTGGGTGAGCTTTTGTAATTTTCATTAGAGTGAAAACCTCGTTTAATTTGTCTTAATTCAGCTTCCCCAATTTACAAAACTACCCTTCAATAAATACTCCTATATATATACCACTTGAGCTGAAAAAGAACACACACACTCCCACACTTTCAGTTTTTCAGAAAACTAGAAAAGAAAGGGTTAGAGAGATGGAGAGGAAAGGGAGGGGTTTCCATTGCCAACTCACCACAAACAACTTCTATTTCTGAAAATACTCAATCTCATCCTTAGAAAACACCTTCTCCAAGTTTGCCATTCTCATTACCCTCAAGTTCTTGGAAGCATTATCTCTCAAAAATCTGATTTTCAGTAACTAGCATCTTAGAGCCACAAATGGAGTTGCATGTTGATTCTTGAGCTCCAGGGAGGTCGATTTTGGTCTTGCATGTGCATTAGAGTCATTGTTTTGGGGATTTGAGAGAAGAACCAACAAGGTATCTAAGGTTGGGAGGGCTGCTTCGAGAGCTAGGAAGAATTTGGGGAGCTTTGTTGGTGTTTTGGTGTTCATCTTGTGCTACACTATTCCATTGGGAATTTCATGTGAGTTCTTTGCCCTCTTTCTTTTGTTTTCAGTTGATGCATGTTAGTTCTTGGACTGGTTTGGTTGCTGGAAATGTGTCCTAAGATGAGATAAAACAGTTTTTGGATGCCAATTGTGTGTTTGTGATGATATGAGGTGATTGGTGTGTTTGAGTTGAAGTTTTGATGTTAAAATTACTTCTAATTACTCATAAAATGGTGGTTTACCTCAGTGATTAGTTGAGTTTTCAATTGGAAAGGATTTGAGTAACAAGTATTTGAAGTTGGAAGAGCAAATGAACAAAATTACTGTCAGGGCCAAAAACATGCCCATGTTTTGGAAACACGGGTGTCCATGTTTTCTTCTGTGTTCCACGCAAAAGCTTTTAAAACAAAAACATGCTCATGTTTTGAAAACATGGGTGACTGTGTTTTCTTCTGTCACCCAGTTTGTTTCTTTGGTTTCCCGCCTTCAAATGCATTGTTTAGCAAGCCTAATCCAACCCTTATCATATGAGATGCCGATTAAAACTGTTTGAACTTATTTTCAATGATTGTAATGAGTTCGGAGGTTGCGTTTTGACGGTTTTGTGTCGAGTTAAATTCTTTTCGAAAACACGTGTACTAAAACTACTTAGTACCTATATAAGTACACCTTAAAGGAATTAATGAATGAATGATGTACTTAGGGCGGTGTCATGAACTATCTCAAGGCCCATGAGGTTTTAGGCAAAGGTTTTGCTCAATTATATATTGAGTGCGGATTCCCTACTGTGTACGTAATAGCTTTTATATTATGTAAGTCTATTGTGTTAGGGGGGTGCATCATAGGTAAATAATAAAACATATACGGAGTGTATTACGGTAAGGGAGTCTCGAAAGGACTCACTAAGATTATGTAATTTCACCCCTCATTGTTGTTGTTTTTTAGATAAACAGATGAAGGTTAAGGAAAGTTATGCCAAGTTGAGGAATTCAATCTTGGAGGACCTCATCCTATTAGAAGTTCTTCCTATAGTTATTGTTCTAGCCTTATGTATTGAGATTCTTTATTATTGTTAAGTTTAAGGACAGTTGTTGTTCCTTAGTTAAATCCAAAGTACTAAAGTGTATCTCTGAGATGTCTGAAAGGTAATATTCCAGATTTTATTGTCGACTAAAATCTAGGATGTTACATTTTGGTATCAGAGCAGTTCGACCTAGTCGGACTTAGTGATTCCGTAGTTATTAGACTAGACAGATTGAGTTTGTCAGGGACCTTAACGATTAACTGTCGAAACGTCCCAGTATATTGTGTGAAATCTCGAGCTTGAGCAACTCGAGATATCATATAAGGTACTGAGAATATCGACAATTGATGGCCATAGTCCCAAAAACCTCAAACCCTAAACCCTAGGAATTCCAGTCTTCTTTTCATCAGAGTACGTAGCAGAAGCAGAGGGCTACAGACGATGGTGAAGCAGAAATGGTTGGGCATCCGAGCTTGTATGTAGCAGCTTAGCTGTTGGAATCAGTCGATCGTCGTACCAACAAGAAGTTATGAGGTCGTTGATCAAGAAGTAGCCTCATTAGAAACACTTCGAATAGAAAGACATCTGTCTCTTAGAGTTGCTTCCCAGACAGTGAGTTTTCTTTAAGTCTGAGTCCCGTTCCAAGCATTCCCTCAAGTAATGGGCACATGTTGTGCATTGGCCTTTTGATTTTCTTTTTCTAGTCAATATTGCTTTGTTTTCTGAGCTAACAGAAACTCCTAACTCAGTTTTCTTAGGACCGTAAGTTCCCTCTGATGTCCTTCTACTCCTATCAAAACTTATTTCTAGTTAGGATTATGAGTCTTTTGGGATTTTTTTATTACGAAGTAGTACTCATCATTCTTAATACGGTGTATTCTTGTTATGATTGTGGTAATAGGAATGGCTAGGCTATGCCTATCATTGCTAATATACCTTTCGTATTCCGAGTTACGTATTGTTCTGATTCTTTGGGAATACGTGTTGGCACGCATTATGCGGTATAGAGATATGGCCATTATATGTTCATGAACTCCCGGTTGGCTGCTGTTGTCTGTTGTGCGGCTCTTTTTTCCTGTTTTTGGCTCCTCCTTTAATCATGCGCTGAAATCCTCTTTTTATAGATTGAATTAACCTAATTCAATGGATGATGGGCTTGGATCTTTTCTCTCACTCCATATTATCTAATCACACACACACACACACACACACACATATATATATATATATATATATATATATATATATATGTATTAGATAATATGGTTCAAATAATTGACTTACATTCTTTTTTATCTTTTCTTCCATTCTGTAAAATATAGAGCAAATTAAGTCAGTGATTTACATGATTGATATATAGTTACTCTAAAAGTGACTCAAAAATATCTCTAAGAAATGCATAAAATTGGAGTTTATCACAAACCCAGGACCAAATGGTTAATGGACCCAACTATCTGCCACTTGTGCCACATCATGTTGGTCTCAGTTTTAGTTCTAGAGTAGATCACTTTGATTTCACAACCAGGTTTTGTTGTCTTTCTTATTTAAGTCAAATCTTAGAAATCCTTTGTTCTCATCGTTGGGCTACTCACTGAGCATTGAGATCTTTCCATTGATAGTGTATCATTCATTTTTAGAACAAGAACCCCATAGCAACTAGAGGTGTTTGATAGACTACACTAAGCTAAACACTAGATCTTGGGTTGCAAGAGAAGAAATAAACATAAAACAACTTCTGATATTTCATATCCTCAAAGGAGGCAGCATTACATCTTAAATACTTAGGGTTTTTCTCTAAGACTGCTAAGCAAATGGGCCATGGGCCACTTAGAGCAACAGGAACAAAATAACAATAAAAGAGGGACAATGTCCATTACTAATTTCACCCTAAAAATTACTGAATAAAGTCTTTCAGCCATACTGGCTTTTGGGCCACACGACTGGGCCTGTTGGGTATCACCATTGGACTGCTAACATTACTTCCGGGTCTATTGAGAACCTTGTCCTCAAGGTTCAGGATGCGACGTGGCGCGCTGAGAGTGGCTGGGGAAGTATCCAATGCGTCCAGCAAGTCAGATGTTTGAAGCAACGGTCCAGATGTGGTTCGCTGAGAGTGGTTGAGATCCAACGGTGCGCAGGAGTTCTGTGGGACCGCGACTTGTCCATCCAACAAAGCAGATCTGGGACAGCGACGTGTCCATCCAACAACTGGCTGGGACTGCTTTTTGCCTTGACATCCGAGACTTTGATCAACAGCGTGGATTTGCTGGGGAGAGATCCGTTGAGATCCAACGGCGCAACATGAGGCGTGCTGTCCCGAGTGGACACAGCAGGTGCGCGCTGTCCATCCAACAGCTGGCTGGGATTGCTTTTTGCCTTGACATCCGAGACTTTGATCAACGACGTGGATTTGCTGGGGAGAGATCCGTTGAGATCCAACGGCGCAGCATGAGGCGCGCTCTCCCGAGTGGAAACAGCAGGCGCGCGTGGTGCAGGAGTGGCAGGCGTGGACAGCGCCTTTCCAGGCGCGTGTGGCAGGCGCTGATCAGTCGTTGGGGAGCGCGCGAGATCAGATGGTGAGGAGAGCTTGAGTGGATCGAGAGCAGGATCGCACGGTGCAGATTGGTTGGCGTGTGTTGGGTGCTGAGCTGCGCCTTTTACTCCACCTTCAGAGTATCCAATGTATTTTAATGGATCTGATTTGTTTTTAAAACCCAATGGTCCAGATTTAAGTGTTGTTGATGTGCCCAGCGAATCAGTATAAATAACACTCTTAGGCACCCATGTGGCTGCACTTTCATTTAAGCCCATTGTAGCTGTACTTGAACTTCTCCTTTAGCTTCCATTTTCTCAGAAACTTCAACCAGATCTAGCTGTTTGTCTTTAGGGCCCCTCGAATTTTCAGAAAAATTTGCCTCTGCTTCAGTTAAACCAATGACTTTACTTCCTTCAGCTGAAGAGTTTAGTTGTTCTTCTGTCTTCTCATTCACACCCAGCTCGTTTTTTCCTCTGTCTGCTTCAGACTTCCCTTCTTTGTTTTCAAAGTCCGGAATATCCAAACCATCTTCTTTCTCTTCAAGCTCCTTAAGATTATGAGCTTGAAAATCACCTCCAAAATAAGGACGCAACTGAGAAACGTGCACCACTGGGTGTATACGAGATTCAGATGGGAGTTCCAGTTTGTATGCTACCTTCCCAATGCGCCGGAGAACCTTGAATGGGCCGTAGTAACGCTTGGCCAGCTTCTGTGAAGATCTGCTGGCGGTAAGGCTGTAGACGCAGAAGAGCCAGATCTCCAATGTTGAAGGTATAGTCCCTTATTTTTTTGTTAGCTTGGTCTACCATTCTTTGTCTGTTTCTTTTTAAGTTCTCTTTCAATGCTTTCAGTATCTCTTGTCTCTGTTGCTGGGTGGACTCCAAGTTGTCAAGATCTGTTGCACCTGTAACGTAATCTGGAACTGGTGGTGGTGGGCGGCCGTAAAGATCCTGAAAGGGGGACATCTGAATGGCCGAGTGAAAGGAGGAGTTATGCCAATACTCTGTAAGATGTAAGAACTTGAACCATTTACGAGGATGATCACTCGTAAAACAGCGAAGATACGTCTCCAGGGAGCGGTTGACGACCTCAGTCTGGCCATCGGTCTCAGGGTGGTAAGCAGTGCTGTACTTTAGAGTTGTTCCTTGCACGCGGAAAAGTTCTTTCCAGAAGTTGCTTAAAAACAAGGGGTCTCTGTCATATATGATGGATTTAGGGATGCCATGGAGGCGGCAGATCTCAACTGAGAATCTAGTGGCTAGATCTACTGCAGAGTATCTGGTTGGTAGTGCTATGAAGTGAACAAACTTGGTGAGCCTGTCGCAAATCACCCAGATGGCAGTGTGTCCAAAAGAGTTTGGAAGGTGAGTTATGAAATCCATTGTAAGTTCTTCCCAAACTTGATTTGGTGATGATAATGGTTGAAGTAACCCTTGTTTTTTTTTTGTGGTAGGTACTTGTTCTGCTGGCAAATGGTGCAGTGTTTGATGAAGAGTTTAACATCTCTGTGGATTCCTGGCCATGAAAAGGAAGCTGAGAGTCTCGCCAAAGTGGGTTTAACACCTGAGTGACCAGCTACAGGGGTGCTGTGATATTCATGCAGAAGGGTCCTTCGTAGATCGACTGAGTCAGGTATGAAGAGTTTGCCCTTGTAATAGATCAAGTCATTTGAGTAACTGTAGTTGTTCTTCATGTCTGTTTCTGATGTGCACTTTTGAACTAATTCCTTTCCCTTGTCATCTGTCTTGTAAAACTTTTGTAGTTGAGCAATGAGCGTTGGAACTGGAGATGAGATTGCTGAGAGCAGTGTTGCATCCTCTGTGTATTTGCGGCTAAGTGCGTCTGCAACCAGATTAGACTTGCCAGGTTTGTAGTAAATATCAAAACTGAACCCTTGTAACTTAAATGCCCATTTCTGTTGTTCTGGTGTTTGAATCTTCTGAACAAGGAGGCTCTTAAGGCTCTTCTGATCTGTGTACAGGTGAAAATGTCGTCCTAAGTGGTACTGACGCCACTTTTTGATTGCTTCAGTGACTGCAAACATTTCTCGCACATACACTGAGGCAGCTTGCATCCGAGGGCACATCTTTTTGCTGAAGAAGGCTAAGGGGTGACCGTCTTGGGAGAGGACAGCACCAATGGCAGTAGCGGAGGCATCAGTTTCAACCACTGTGGCGTTTTCGTGAAATTTGCTATTTTGTTCGATTCTGTTACTCGTTGCGCTCCATTCCTAATTCAAACACAGTCCATAACAGTCACAATAACCACTTCAAACAATCAATTTCAAGCCATCACTCATCAATTAAAACCGTAAAACTTCAATGGATACGAATCATACCAACACACGGTACAAATCAAAAATAACGGTTTTTCCAAAATTTGCAAACAACTAGGACATCACATAACACACAAATTCGTGAAGAACTCACCTCAAATTCGTGATCAACACGAAGAAAGCGAAAGATGAAAAATCTCCCAAATACCCAAATCGAACCCTAGGCACCAACAATCTTCAAAGTGTCCCCAAACTCAAAAATCAAGCTTCAAACCTTCATCAATCTACTATGTGGTTGATTCTAAACCTCTAGGAACCGTCCAATCCAACACACAACTCTTGACAACTTCCAAATCAAACCTTCATCCTCACATACTCTCTTGAACTTTGAGAAGAAAATAGTGCAGGGAAAAAGCTATGTTTTTGGTGCTCTAACCTCTCAAGTTTTGATGAAAACGAAATTACGAGGGAGGAAGTGATGATCTTGAGCTAATTTTTGGCTAGGGTTCCTCTTCTTTTTTTTTTCCTTCTTCGTTCTTTCTCTTCTTTCTTTCTTCTCTTTCTTTTTTTTCTTCTATTTTCTCTTTTCTTTTTCTTTTTATAACCAAATAAAATGAGAGTGAGGCCGGGTGTGATGGGGTAAAATGACCATCATGCCCTTCTTCTCTTCTTAATTTCTAAACAAACCCCACATCAATCAATATTTAATTTAACAATCAATTAATAAAATTATCATTCAAGCACCATAAAATAATTAAATGGTTTAAGCATCAAAATAATTAAATTATTTTGAGATGCTACACTCCAAGCTCCAGGTGACGGTGCACGGCCTGCAGCCGGGGATGTTGTGGACGCTGCATGCAGCGGTCGAGGGGTGGGTTAAGCAGAAACAGTTTTACAACCATGCTAACAACTCGTGTGCCCCAAACCAGATCTGTTGGGATTATACTCAAGTGGTGTGGAAGAAATCCCTTGAAGCTCCGTGTGTTGATGAACATGCTAGCTTGACTACTTGTTTTTACAACCCACGAGGAAATTACATTGGGCAGAGCCCCTATTGATCATATATTATTGTGTCACTCTGGTATTTTGAAACAAAACTCCATATGGTTACTCAAAAAAAGTCGAATTTTGTGGGTTGAGTTACATCGAAATGTACCCTACTCACCAATATTTTGAAACATAAACAATAACATAAATAATATATATATATATATATATATATATATATATATATATATATATATATATAAATATAATTGGTGAGAACTCTTGTTTTTTGTTATCGTGTTATTGATGCGCAGTATCCATCGACTTTGCCGATGATTAATCTACACCGGGGAACCTGGTTTGCCACGAGTACCGGGTTTTGCCAGCCTATGTGATTCTCCTCTCCCAACAAAGTTTTTGTGTGAGAACTCTTGTTTATTGTAGGAAATGAGAACTATTAATTATAACCGTTAAATTAAAATTAACAGTTCACATTACATTATTAATTACAAGTTCTTGTATGACTGTTTCCTTTTTAATTAAAGATCACATTAGATCTTGTAATTAGTTCACTACAAAAAAAAACACTAATTAGCGACGGACATTAGCGAGGGACTTGTTGTCCCTCGCAAAAACAGTCATTAGCGAGGGAATTAGCGAGGGCATAGAGCTGTCAATTTTTTTGTCATTAGCGAGGGAATTAGCGAGGGAACTGTCCCTCGCTAATGACTGCCCTCGCTAATTCCCTCGCTAAATTTTGCTTTTTCAGATGATGGGACTCAGCGCAGGGGTTGGTAAAGGTGCAGAAATTAGCGAGGGATAGTTCCCTCGCTAATTCCCTCGCTAACGTTAACTTTTCAGATGATGAGACAGTTCCCTCGCTAATTCCCTCGCAAATTTTTTTCTTTTTTCCTTTATATCCGTTTACACCCTCACTCTTCTTTCTCACTCACTCACTCTTCACCATTCCTCTTCCCTTCCTCTTCCCCCTTCCACTTCCTCTCACACCCTTCTTCTCTCTTCACTCTTCCAACACCACCACCACCACCACCACCATCATCACCACCTCCTCTCACACTCTTCTTCTCTCTTCACTCTTCCACCACCACCACCACATACCTCCTACCACTCTCACTCACTCTCTCTTACTCTTCACCACCACCAACCCACCACCCCACCACCACCACTCTCTCTCTCTCTCTCTCTCTCTCTCTCTCTCTTTCTCCCTTACTCTTCTCCTTCTCTCTCTACTCTAAACCACCCATCACCACGACCACCACACCACCACCACGCCACCACCACCACTCTCACTCCTCTCTCTCTCTTTCTCCCTTACTCTTCTCCTTCTCTCTACTCTAAACCACCCATCACCACCACCACGCCACCACCACCACCACCACACATCACCACAAAATTAATAATATAATATAATATAATATTCATTAATTAATATATATAAAAAAAACAAGCCATTCAGCACTGGACACGTGTCATTTTTTTTTGAAAACTGCAGTCATTAGCGAGGGAATTAGCGAGGGAAAAAGCCGTCGCTAATTCCTGCGCATTTACCAACCCCTGCAACTGAGTCCCATCACCTGAAAAGCTGCAGTCATTAGCGAGGGAACTAGCGACGGCATAGTCCCTCGCTAATTAGCGAGGGATCCAACTTCCCTCGCTAATCCCATTTGCGAGGAGGGCATTAGCGAGGGAACCAGTCCCTCGCTAAGTCCCTCGCAAATGACCATTAGTGAGGGAATCAGGTCATTTTGCGAGGGAACTGTCCCTCGCTAATGACTAGTTTTTTTGTAGTGGTTGTGTAACCTAAACCGTTATTTTTAATCTAGATGGGTTATTTTTAATCTGTGGGAACGTCTTCCACGATATTCTTTCGAAAAAGGTTACCTCTAATCAAACTGCACAAAATTATATTAACTTTGAAAGGACTGGCTTTGGCTCCTATGTATCTCCCATTGCAATGGAGAATTCAAATGCTACATAGTTATTGAGTAGAAAATGTTTGTTTGTTGGTATTATCTAAACTATGATTTATTTATTAATATTTTGACTTTGCGTAGTGTCTAAACCAAAATAAAGTGCATCCGATGTGGTGATCATATTTTAGATTTAAATTTTATTAACAAAAATGTTACGTTGACTAAACCAAATGTGGATTTGGTGTAATCATTGACTTGGTGATTTGTATACTACTTACGTTTATTTACTTGGATTGAGTAGATATTTTGGACTCAGAAAAATGTGGTTTTAGAAAAATAAAGAGAATAAGTTTAAATAAAAAAATGAGTTTTTTTTAAATGGTGAAAATAGTAAAAGAAGCGGGGTAAAGCCTATGGCCCCAAGTGGGGACCATAAGTAAAAATGTGTTAAAAAGGAAGAATCAAAAGGAAAAAAAAAGATAATTTTTGCGTTTGACTGGAGTGGCTCTTGCTACTACGTACGTATCTCTCGGTGCGATAGAGAAATTAAAGACTACGTAAATCTTGAGTACAAAATGTTTGTTTGGTTATATTTTTTAAGTCTTGATTTATTTTTTAATTTTTATTTGTTCGTAGTGTCTAAACCAAAAATACATCTAACGTAGTAATTATCGATATTAAAAATGTTTGCGATGAGTTAACTAAAAGTGGATATTGTGTAGTCATCGATTTTTTGATTTGTGTAGTGATCGAGTTAAAAGTGGATTCAAAGCTGTTACGATTAATATTTATTTAAATTATTTGAGCAGATATTTTGCGTTAAGAAAAATATGGTTTTAAAAATAGACTAAAGAGAAAAAGTGTAAATATAACTTTTTTTTCCAACAAAAATTGATTTTTTTAAAAGTAAGCAAAGAGTAAAAGAAGTGGGCTAAAGTCGTAGTCCAAGTGAGAACCATAAGTAAAAAATGTGTTTAAAAAATGAAAAAAAAAAACTTGGCGGATATGCAAGCTTTAGACTAGGCTTATTGCCCGTGCGAAGTTGGCTATATTTGATTTCATTAAAATATATAGTCTCATAAGTAAAAAAATTAAAGAATAGTGAAGTTATCAAATAAAAATGACCAACAATAATTGCCACCACTAACATCATTGAAATTCAGAATCCGTAGATAAGTAAGAAGTAAAATGTTAAAGGCTATTTATAATCAAAAGAAACCAAATTCATATATAACAATATAGAATAGGATATAATTCATGCATATATATATATATATATATATATATATATATATATATATATATATATATATATATATATATATATATATATATAAACAAAGTCTGGTAACTTCATCAAAGGACTTAGTATGGTGATATTCATCGTAAAAGCATCTATGTATCTCCAATTACAATAGAGAATTCAAATGCTACGTACATAGTTATTGTGTAGAAAATGCATGTTTGTTGGTATTATTTATATTATGATTTATGATTTATTTATTATTATTTTGACTTTGCTAGTGTAATATCCTAGATTTTAGCCAACAATAAAACCCTGGACGTTACCTTTTAGATCAATCAGAGTACGCATTTATAATTTGGATTAACTAAAACAACCTCAATAGACTCATATAACGATAGGATTTTCTTATAAAACTAAAAACTTGGTTAAAACATAAGTAAACCATTCAGTTCCAAAATACCTAGCAGAGTCAAACACAACCTGAATCCAAATTACAAATTACATAATCACCTAATACACCTGAGTTCATGTCTTAAACATAAACAATCACAAAATGTTTGAACACTTGACACTAGCACCATATATGTGCTAATACAACAACTTGCAAATCCATCACTAGTCGGATTTCCTTCATTGAGCCTTACTTTCCTTCCTTTACCTGCTTATCTGAAAAACAACAAATATGAGGAGTGAGATTACATAATCTCAGTGAGTTCTTCGTGACTCCTTACTAATACTCTCCGTGTATCAATTAAGTTATTACCCATGATGCATCCCCCTAACGCCTTAGACTTACATAATATAAAAGCTACGACATACACTATGGGGAACCCGCATTCTATAAATAAATAGAACACACTAACCTAACCTCCTGGGCCTTGAGACAGCTCATGACACCGCCCCAAGTACATCATCCATTCTTTAATTCATTTAAATGTGCATACATAGACACTAAGTAGTTTTCGCTCTCGAGACAAAGCTATTTGATTCACATAAGCGTTCATTTATCAACGGGGAGGGTTAAGGAAGGGATTTGGGGAGGTTTGGAATCAAAAGGGATAGTTTTAAGCAAGTTTTAAAAAGTTGGACAAAAGGATCATAATCGATTATCAGAGCTTGGTAATCGATTATCATTGCTTGATAATCGATTATCAGAGCTTGATAATAGCTTATCAGAGCTCTATAATCGATTATGGCATGTCTATCTGTATAAAATCAGTTTCAAAACAGTTATATTCGTCCCCTTTAATTCCAAACTCAATCCAATCAATCTATCTCACAACATAACAACGTTTGCAACATCAAATCAAAATTTTCAACAACAAGCCACACAATCTCATACATGTTATTCGGATTTTATCAATTTCATAATTTAAAATATGCAACAACAAAACAAAAGAAGGTGGAAGGCAAAGGTAAAGAACTCACTGTTTCTACCAAGAAGCAAGAGAAATCAGGCTACAAAGAGTTCAAAATGCACAATCAGCCCCCCTTTCTTGCTCAACTCGAAATCCCTCAAGCCCCAAATTGAAATGTGAGCTTCCAAAATCAAGTAGGAGGCAATGAGGATCTTCTAACAACTCTTAAGGTTCCCTAATGGACAGAAATCGAACATGCAAAGAGAAAACCCCATTTTTATGAGTGTGGGTTGTTTTCTTTCTCAGCTCAAGATTTAAGTAGTGGCTCTAAATTATGAAGGGCATTTTAGTAAAATAGGGGCAACTGAATTAGGACAACTTAAATGGGGTTAGCATCTAATGAAACTACTCACTCTAACTCAATAATCCCCTTCTCCAAACTAGTGTGTCAAATTATTAATGGGATTAATAGGATTAATAGCAACCAAAAGCATTTTGAGTGTTACAAAATCAATTAATTAAAAATCATACAACAATTCGATTAAGAATAATTCAGTGATATGCAACCAAATATATCAATTAAATCAACCACTGATCGATCAAAGTAAGTCCAATTACTTTGGGGTGTTACATTCACCCCAACTTTAAAATTTTTGTCCTCAAAAATTGTTCAGGTTTTACTTCATAAAAACGGATATGGATAACAAGAGAATGCGTATGAGCAGAGTAACATCATTATCAATCAATCAATTTAAGCATCGAAAGCTAAGTGCATGGTCCTCTGTGAAGTTATCAATCAAAATATGCTAAAACATGTATAGATTCAGTTTCTATTAAAACCTCAACAATGATAATCAGCATTTCATTCACATGCAGTGCGAATTTTATCTCATCAAGCCTTATATTCCTGATTTTTAATTCATATTCTTAGACTTGGCAGACCATGCAACTATGCTATATTACATTATTATAGTAGCCATCAAGTAGTCTTTTCAGCCAAATAACAATTAAGTAACTAAAGAACATTATTCACTCAATATTTGTCATTCTAACAAACAAGCCAACACAAGATATCCGATCTAACCTTTCACTCACAAACAAGGATAAGGTTTGTACGCAATGTAATAATCCTCTTTTTAGAGTCAACAAGGTGAGAAAACTCAATCAACTTAAATTAAATTAATTAGTCCCTAGCCTAACCAGACTTGTGAAAGAAATCCAAATATCGTTTTGGCTCAACTAAAACTTTTAATTTGTAACAAAATGACCATTTCAATCTATTTGACTTTAAAATCAGTTTATAAATTGAACCGAAAAGATAAAAAATTTGGGATAATACATTTGGTGCATAATAGGACCCTTTAGATAACTAACAAAAGTGGGAAGGACTGCAAGGGGAAAATAAGACTAGATGCACCCACATCGTATACAATTATTCATGTGTAAACAAACTTATCAAAACCATGAGCATGTCGCTTCACCTTTCATTATACAACTTCTAAGCATCAAGAGGAAACACTACTAGACACTATGAAATTTGAATTCTTATTTCATTCCAACAATGATAGAGGAATTTATCGAAGAACATACATGAACACTTATCTCCACCTATGAATATATCAATTCTAAATTATGGTCTGCAATTTGCTTTATAATGAAATCATAAGTTCAGCATGTCATTCATTTGTTGGAATGCAACCTCATTCATTTCAATGTTACTAGTGCTTCATAGGGGATTAAAGATCAAACAAGTTGTATCACAATTAGAATTGTATTCTTTTGCTGTTTTCTACTCGATTAGCCTCAACTCCAAACTTTCTAATCTCAAACTAGCAGTTAAATAACCAAAGTCAATATAATTTCCAGCAATAGAACACACAATTATTATCATTGTCCATGATTTTTGAAATATGTAAATCAACAATATTCATCAACATTAATCATCCAATCGATACAAGTCCAGGCCCATTTCAAAATAAGTTAATTACTCAACTATTCACAGATTAGGGTTCAGTTCGTATCAATAAGGTTTAGGGCTTATAAAGCTTAGCAAGAGGTAAGGAAACTCATAAGACAATAATAATTTCACAAGTAAAAGAAAATTTGTCAATTCAAAGTAGGATGTGTTGTTTTGTGCTCCTTACTCATACCCGTGATCGTTAGCCCACCCCAACTTAAAACAGTCTTATTCAAAACATGATTCCTTTAATAAAACATTGGAGGCACATTGGTGATTCAAAAGTGAAGTTTCAAAAAAGAAAATTGGGAAGCGCAAGTTTTATAAAAATCAAATGTTCACAATCATGTTTACAAAAGCCAAAGTGGATGAGCAAAATTGTAACGAAATAAAATATATTAATATGCATATTTAAATCTTCAGTCAATTCCAAATCGACATCCTTTTAAAGCATTCATCACTCATGATAATCAACATAAAGCATCAGCATTCTATTGTTGATAAGGACAGAGTGATAGAAAAAGTTTTGACTATTGAGAAAGAATTTGAGTAAAAGTGAGTTTAAAATACGGGTTAACTCCAAGCATACATTTTGAAATCTTTCAGTATTAAGCAATCACATCAATCCATAACTCAAATTAATGGATTATTAGATAGAGTATCATATAATGTAGCACAAATGTGATTTGGGCAAAATTGTAATTGCATATTGTATATGGCTGTTAGATTAGAACTGAATCAGTTAGAATATTGTTGTATTCAGTTACACAGAACTATAGCATATATATACTCTGTAACTGAGCTTTCATCAACATAGTTACCATTTCATTTCACTCTTCCTTCTCTCTCTCTCTTACTTTACCTTTCAGCATGGTCCTCCACCAGTTATTCTTCCTCCACCTGAACCATTCCCTCCAGCACCTGCCAAAACACATCCCATGGTTACACGAAAAGATACAGGCTCTCTTAAGCCCAAAGTCTACCTCACACATTGTGAACCAACCTCAGCCAAACAGGCACTTGCAGATCCTCAATGGAAATCTGCCATGCAGGCAGAAATACAAGCTCTGTCTAACAACAACACTTGGAGTCTTACTGCTCTCCCACCAAACATGCAAGCCATAGGCTGCAAGTGGGTATTCAGAATAAAAGAAAATCCAGACGGCTCCATGAACAAGTATAAAGCAAGACTTGTAGCCAAAGGCTACAATCAATTACCTGGCAAGGACTTTGGTGAAACCTATGCCCCAGTCATCAAGCCTGCCACTATCAGAGTACTTTTGTCACTGGCAGTCACCAACAAATGGGATATACAGCAGATAGACATCAACAATGCCTTTATAAATGGGCATTTAGAGGAATAAATCTATATGATTCAGCCTCTTGGGTTCACTAGCAATGACATGTTTCAGGTCTGCAGATTACATAGGTCGTTATATGGATTGAAACAAGCCCCCCGGGCCTGGCATGAGAGACTCAAAAAGGCCCTGATCAGTTTGGCTTTGTGCCAAGTAAATGTGATTCTTCTCTGTTTGTGCACACCTCCAAAGGAGTCCAATTGTTTGCATTGGTATATGTAGACGACATATTAGTTACTGGTTCTGCTCCCAACTTAATTCAAGACCTGATCAGGAAATTGCATCACTCATTTGCTCTAAAACACATGGGCAGGCCTGATTATTTTCTGGGTTTAGAAGTTAAATATCAGCTTGATGGCTCCATTATCTTAACCCAAACAAAGTACATCAGAGATTTACTTCACAAAGCTGCCATGTCTGATTGCAATGGCATGTCTACTCCAATGGCTTCAGGAACTAAGTTGAGTAAGCTTGGCAATGATAAACTGTTGGAGCCTCATTAGTACAGGTCTTTGGTGGGTGCTCTGCAGTATGCAACACTCACCAGACCAGAAATTGCTTACTGTGTCAACAAGGTGTGCCAATTCCTATCTCAACAATTGGCAACTCACCTTAAAGCTGTCAAAAGAATATTGCGTTATCTGGGCAGTACTGCAGATTATGGTTTACACATTCAACCTACTACCTACATTGCACCAGTTACTCTTAGAGCCTACAGTGATAGTGATTGGGCCAGTGATCCTGATGACAGGAGGTCCACTTCAGGCTCTTGTGTATATCTTGGACCAAATCTCATATCTTGGAGCAGTAAGAAACAGACACTGGTGGCTTGTAGCAGTGCAGAAGCAGAATATAGGGGTCTGGCCAATGCAACAATAGAGGTCATGTGGATCCAATCTCTGTTAAGAGAACTGAAGGTGCCTCACCATCCACCAGTGGTACTCTGTGACAATCAGAGTGCAGTTCTGATTGCTCACAACCCTGTGTTACACTCTAAAACTAAGCACCTTGAGCTTGATATACATTTTGTAAGAGAGAAAGTTCTTGCTAAAACTCTCAGCATTACTCACATTGCAGGTTGTCTGCAGATAGCTGATGCCTTGACAAAGCCTTTAGCAGCAACACAGTTCCAGATTCTCAGAAGCAAACTCAAAGTCGTGCCTTGTCCCTCCTTGAGTTTGAGGAGGGAGTAATGGAATATTAGATAGAGTATCATATAATGTAGCACAAATGTGATTTGGGCAAAATTGTAATTGCATATTATATATGGCTGTTAGATTAGAACTGAATCAGTTAGAATATTGTTGTATTCAGTTACACAGAACTGTAGCATATATATACTCTGTAACTGAGCTTTCATCAACATAGTTACCATTTCATTTCACTCTTCCTTCTCTCTCTCTTACTTTACCTTTCAGCACAAATGACAAACATATAATAAAGCCAATCATCAAAATCACACAAGAACGGGAAACTTCTTAATTGCCAAAATACAATTACAATTTAATGAGTGTAATCAAAAACTTCATACTTAAAAACCATGAAAGCCACATTGTATCATCAATAAACAATACCAACAAGCATCAGTTCGTAATTTTATAACAAGGAATATACTAACAAGTACATGCTTAACATAACCATAATTCATCAATTGTAGGTTCCACAAGCAATCAAAGTATTCATATTACAACCAATTCACGCATTCTCCACTAATCATTTGAAAATATATTTGTTTCAATGAACAACTTCAACATTTGATGATTGTAATAAGCGAAACATCCAAAGTATCCCAAAAATTTCAGAACACAATCAGCAAAAAAAAAAAATTCAAAATGCTCAAACTCCTATAATCCACACAATGGAAAATGAACTTTCTTAAAATATCAAATAGGATTGTACAAATACAAGATAATCCCCAAGATTTCATCAACCAAAAACAAGAACATTAGCCTTCATTAGAAGAAGTTATCAAACACAATCATCACACGGGTAGTGGAACCTCATATATAAACCTTTGCTTATGGGAGCTACAACCCAATCAACTTTTATTATCATGGTTTTCCCCATCATGCAATGCATTAACAAACATGCACATCAATATCATCAACCATACCCCTACCTATGCATTCATATCCTTACAAACTTGATTTCAACCTTCTAAAGCCTCAATTGACTCAACCACTGAGAGTATGGGAAGACTCTAGGAAACTGGGATCTTAACGAAGAACTTGAGACTTCCTAAAAAGTTAGACTTGTCGGAAACTCACAAGCTTGGTTAAGCATGAAGTTCCTCTATCACGAAAGGATGGAGTACTAATAATGGGAGAATATCGGAATCTAATGAGCAACAACCATCATAAAAGACTTGTAATATCGTAGGAACCAAAAGCTATATAAGGTTTTGATTTAAATGAAAGGAACATTGAAAACATATTTCTCCGTTGAAACTATCTGTTTAGGGATCCTAGTTTGACCAGGGGAGTTAGGGACTTGTGAACATAACAATGCCACAACCCTTAGTCACATGAATCATTCAAATGCCGATCAAATGGAATTAAAGAAACGTTTAACTTGGAACGCGAAGAGATGTAATGACAAGGGTAGATATACAATTTGACTACTATTACTATTACAATCCTTAGTCAAGGATACCTTATTTTGAAGGAGGTAAACACGACAAAGAAACCATAAACCCTAAAAGACTCTTCAATCCTAGTGCCAATAAGGTTCTTTTGGAACAAGAGGAACATCGAAAGAGGACTGAAGTCTTACGGAAGCTGAAACATAAATTTTGGTTAACTCGAGTCACAAGGTAGGATTGGCTAGAAAGAAATGTGAGTACAAACACAAGGCTTATCCTAATTAATTGAGGGAGTGCTTAAATTCGAACCTGGTTCTCAAGAATACCTACCTATTATGAAACAAATCTAGGAGCCTGACACTTTTCTAGCGGAAGGTTTTCACAACCTTACAATTCCCTAGATGACAATCTACGAATTACCCGGTGATGCAATAGTCGAATGGGCTCCAATGACTAGACGACTGCACAAAATCCTTCGAACCAACACGGATGCCCATCCCTTCGTTCCACAATCTTCCTCTGTAGCCCTCTGCTTCCACTGCACGTTCTGATAAAAAGGAGAAAGCCGGGAATCCTATGGTTCAGTGTTTCGGGGAGTTTTCAGGGCTAATGCAATCAATTGTCGTTATTCTCAGTACCTTTCATGAAATATTGAGTTGATCAAGCTCAACGCTTCACACAATATACTGAGAAGTTCTAACAATTACTTGTCACAGTCCCAAGCTGACTCGATCTATCTAATCCATTTACCGCGGAATCACTGAGCCTGACTAGGTCGAACTGCTCTAATACCAAAATCTAACATCCTAGATTTTAGCCGACAATAAAACCTTGGACGTTACCTTTTAGATCAATCAGAGTACGCATTTATAATTTGGATTAACTAAAACAACCTCAATAGACTCATATAACGATAGCATTTTCTTACAAAACTAAAAACTTGGTTTAAACATAAGTAAACCATTCAGTTCCAAAATACCTATCAGAGTCAAACACAACCTGAATCCAAATTACAAATTACATAATCACCTAATACACCTCAGTTCATGTCTTAAACATAAACAATCACAAAATGTTTGAACACTTGACACTAGCACCAGATATGTGCTAATACAACAACTTGCAAATCCACAACTAGTCGGATTTCCTTCATTGAGCCTTACTTTCCTTCCTTTACCTGCTTATCTGAAAAACAACAAATATGAGGAGTGAGATTACATAATCTCAGTGAGTTCTTCGTGACTCCTTACTATTACTCTCTGTGTATCTTTAAAGTTATTACCCATTATGCATCCCCCTAACACCTTAGACTTACATAATATAAAAGCTACGACGTACACTATGGGGAACCCGCATTCTATAAATAAATAGAACACACTAACCTAACCTCCCGGTCCTTGAGACAGCTCATGACACCGCCCCAAGTACATCATCCATTCTTTAATTCATTTAAATGAGCATACATAAACACTAAGTAGTTTTCGCTCTCAAGAAAAAGCTATTCGATTCACATAAGCGCTCATTTATCAATGGGGAGGGTTAAGGAAGGGATTTGCGGAGGTTTGGAATCAAAAGGGATAGTTTTAAGCAAGTTTTAAAAAGTTGAACAGAAGGATCAAAATCAAATATCATAATCGATGATCACAGTTTGATAATCGATTATCAGAGCTTGATAATCGATTATCAGAGCTTGATAATGGCTTATCAGAGCTCCATAATCGATTATGGCCTCTCTATCTACATAAAATCAGTTTCAAAATAGTTATATTCGTCCCCTTTAGTTCCAAACTCAATCCAATCAACCTATTTCGCAATATAACAATGTTTGCAACATCAAATCAGAATTTTCAACAACAAGCCACACAATATCATACATGTTATTCGGATTTTATCAATTTCATAACTTAAAATAACATGCAACAACAAAACAAAAGAAAGTGGAAGGCAGAGGTAAAGAACTCACTGTTTCTACCAACAAGCAAGAGAAATCAGACTACAATGAGTTCAAAATGCATAATCAGTCCCCCTTTCTTGCTCAACTCGAAATCACTTGATAAATCCATATCACATGCTTGTTTCGAAAGTTGAAAGTTGTATTTTGAATGAAGATTTTAACGAAAACCAGTAAAGTTTGAGCAGATTTTGTGAATTTGTAAATCTAGTTTTTGTGTAGTGGTTATGCCGGTTTTTCTTTGTTTTTATGTGCACAGGAACTAGATCGAGTTGTAGAACAAAGTGTGAAGGCAAGGGGTAAAGTTTGGAGCGATTTAAGAAAGGGAATAATGCAGCAAAAAGGGCTATTTGATCTGTTAAAAGAAATGACTATAGATCCACGTGGTTCTATGAGCGCTAGCGATCCACGTGGTTCTATGAGCGCTAGCGATCCACGTGGTTCTATGAGCGAAAGCGATCCACATGGTTCTATGAGCGAAAGTGAACAGTGTCTGCTGCGTTGCACTCTATAAATAGCGCGTTTTCATTCTGCAGAAGACACTTTTAGACGGCTGGAAACCCAAGAATTCGAAAATACTCTCTCCATTCATCCTTTATTGAAGATTCAAGGCTTGGGAACAAGATTTGGAGCTTCAAATGAGTTCATCTTCTTCATTTTGCTGTAACCTCTGTTTTTCCCATTTTACTATGTCTAGCTAAACATCTTTGGGTTAGGGATGAATGAGTATTGGTGAATCACTATTGTAACTGATTTTGTTTGTTCTTAATATCATATTCTCTCCTACTTTGTGTGTTTAATCTCTGTTTTTAATGCTTTTCATGATTTGATCAACCATGGAATGATATATGGTTCATTTATGGAATGGAAATTTTATACTTGAATGCTTGAGATTGAATACCTTCAACTCTTAGCTTAGGAATAACCTTTTAGTTGTTGTATCTTGCAAACGCTTGATTCTAATGCTTGTTATCATCTATAATCACCTAAGGAATTGGGGTTTTTAGTTGTGAACAAAGGATTAGTTGCCTAAGGAATTAGGGATTAATTAATGTTGTGGGTTTGATAACAAAGTGAAAGAGGGGATTATTGTGTTTATTAAATCAGTTTGCAATAGTGTGAAACCAATGGAAGTTCATCCCTAACTTATTTTATCATCTTGTAAACTTCGTGTTCTTCGTTCTTTACTAAAAATACAAAAATATTTTATTGTCTTTACTATAAAAGTTCTCGTTACTTTACAATTTCACTCAAACTTCGGTTCATTTTTGTTCGTTTAGTTGTTGTTAACGTATATTGATATTTGCATTCGATCCTTGAGTTCGACACTCGGTCTTACCGTTTTATTATTACTTGCGATGATTTCGTACACTTGCTAATTTCGGCCATCAAGTTTTTGGCGCCATTGCCGGGGATCGAAATTACATTTGCTAGTAAATTCGAAGGTAACTACTAATTCGAACCCGTATATAATTTAATTTTTTGTTAGTTTTCGTTTTTATTAACTTATACCCTATTTTACAGATTTTGCTTTGACATTTGTTTGAGTTTGTTCTTTTTTCAGTGTATGCATGGAACAGTTGATCCTAAAGATTTACTCTTCAACCCCGAGATTGAAAAGACTGCTAAGGCCAATCGAAAGGCTGCAAGAGAGAGGCATCTCAGAGAAAGAGAGGGAGCCAGAGAAGAAGAGATTGTGTCTGAGATTCCTGTGATTAAAGAGATGGCCGACCCTCCAGTTAGACGCACTCTTGGTGATTATGGAAATCGTGACAGAAAGAGGCAGAGATTATCGATTGCTCATCAACCGGTGACTGCTAATAGGTTTGAGATCAATCCTGGTCTGTTCCATGAATTGAGGGAGATGCAATTTGGTGGAAGACCATGTGAAGATGCAAACAAGCATCTCACCAATTTTGCCCAACTATGTGAAACAGTGAAAGTGGATGGTAATACTGATGAAGCTAAGAAACCGAGGCTTTTTCCATTCTCTCTAAAAGATGAAGCCAAAGAGTGGTTTGATTCACAACCTGAAGGTAGCATCACCACTTGGAATGATCTTGAAGACAAGTTCCTTGAACAGTTTCCCACCCCCCCTTCCATGTTCATTAAGAAGAGGGGAGAAATCAACAGTTTTGAGCAAAAAGAGGGTGAGTCACCCTATGAGACTTACAAAAGATTCAAGATCACATTGAAGGCTTGCCCGAATCATGGTTTTGATGATCATCAACAGATGCAAATTTTTTGTACTGGGTTGAGACCGAATGCCAGGATGATGCTTGATGCCCCAGCAGGTGGTTCTTTGAATTTCAAGACCGCGGTAGAAGCAAGACAAATAATTGAAGCTATGGTTTCAAATGATTACTTGGCGGCTCATGATAGAGGAGGTACATCTAGAAGAGGTCTTCTTGACTTAGATGCTCAAACTGCCGGGTTGGCTCAACAGAAGATAATCACTCAACAGTTGGAGGAACTGAAAAAGGGAATGGAAGATCTAAAGTTGAATTCTGTGCAACACCACTCTGCTCAGGTAAATGCTGTGAAAAGTTTGAAGTGTGACTACTGTGAAGGTCCACATTCTAATCAGGATTGTGAACTTCCCCTAACAGTCCAAGAGCACATATTTTTTGTCAAAAATAATCCATTTTCCAACACCTACAATTCGGGGTGGAGGAAACATCCAAATTTCTCTTGGAAGGATCAAGGGCAAAGCCAAAATGCTCATCAGAAGAAAGCAGATTGGGAGATAGCCATTGAGAAACTAGCTACAAAAACTTGTTCATTCATGGAGGAGACAAGAGCTGGTTTTAAAAGTCTAGAAGCTAGTTCTAAAAATAAGAGGCATCCATCAGAAATCTAGAGACTCAAGTGGATCAATTGGCCAAGCCAGTTGCACAAAGACCTCCAGGCACTCTTCCAAGTGACACTATTCCTAATCCAAGGAGTGGTGAAACAGTGAATGCTATAACCACACGGAGTGGCAAAATAATTGAAGCTGTAGCAAAGAAGAGTTCAGAAGAAGTGGTTGAGTCTGGTGACAAAGCTCATGTGGGTGTTGACAATAGTTCTAATGTAAAAGAGAAGCCAAAATTGCCAAAACCAATTATTAAGCTACCTTTCCCCCAAAGACTGAAGAAGGAGCATAATGAGAAGCAGTTTGTGGGTGTTGATGAACCTTCTAAGGTGCAAGAGGATACTATTGTGCAAGAGGAGTCTAAGCTTCCACAGCCAATCATCAAGCTACCTTACCCTCAAATATTGAAGAAGGAGCAAGATGAAAAGCAGTTTCGTAAGTTTTTAGATGTTTTCAGAAAACTATAAATTAACATTCCTTTTGCAGAAGCTCTTGAAAAGATGCCCAAATATGCCAAATTCATGAAATAAATCCTCTCAAAAAAGAGGAGGATCGTAGATGAATAGACAGTCATGCTTACTGAAGAATGCAGCGCAATTTTGCAAAGAAAGCTTCCACAAAAACTCAAAGATCCCGGAAGTTTCTCTATCCCTTGTACTATTGGGGATAGAACTTATGGGAAGGCATTGTGTGATTTAGGGGCGAGTATCAGTCTAATGTCACTCTCCATTTTAAAAAAGTTGGGGATTGGTCTGATAAAGAACACCATGATGACTTTGCATCTAGCTGATCGTTCGATGAAGCATCCATTTGGTGTAGTTGAAGATGTCCTTGTGAAAATTGACAAATTCATCTTTCCGGTGGATTTTGTAGTTCTTGACATGGAAGAAGACAATGACATCCCGTTGATTTTGGGTAGACCTTTTCTAGCTACTGGTAGAGCTGTAATTGATGTGGCGGATGGAACTTTGACATTAAAAGTTGAAGATGAATTCGTGACTTTCAACGTGCTCAAAGCCATGGACCCTAAAAAGGGAAAAGAAGGGTGTTACTGTGTGGAGATGCTTGATCCCACAATTGAAAAAGAAATTCATGATCAAGCTTCCCACTCACCTCTTGAGAATACTCTTGTTGTGTCAAAAGATGTTGAAGAAGGGGGTGATACCAAGGAAAAAGAAGTTGTGCCTATGTCAGGGGATCCTTCATTCTATTTCCCTCATGCAACTTCTAGGAAATGGGAACTCAAGCTTAAAAGAAAATGTACCCATGGAGCACTGAAGGAGGAACCTGAGAAGAAAAGTCCTCCACCTGAGCGAAATTGACGGACCAATCAACCGTCAAGCTAGTGACGTTAAAGAAGCGCTTCATGGGAGGCAACCCATGCGAGGGATTTCTATCTCTTCTCTTTTCTTTCTCTGTTTTGTCTTTACCTTTCTCACTATTTTGTTGAACTGTCTTTACCTGGCACTTGTTCTGTTTCGGAAACAAACTTTGCTCATGGCATGCGATGCAAAAGTTGCACCACTCCAAATGTTTTTGATCTTGTTTCTTATTTGTGGTGAGTGGTGCACCTTCATGGATAATTTTTATTGGATTGTGTTTTCAATGACCCTATGATGCTGTGCTCTTAAATTTTTATGAACCAGTTTAAATGGGACTGATCATGCATCTTGTTGTTCTAAATCTCTTGGATGAAAACCTTTAGAGGAATGTCTTGTGACATTTGATTACTTGATTCATTGTGCTTAATGCCCTATCATAATTAACATGTGAGTATTTGAGCCAAACAGCTAAATTTATTCTTGAGTGTTCCATTGCTTGTGATACTCTTCAGAACTTGACTTAGTTCTTGACTACTTTTTCATTGCTTATACTCACACACACGTGATTGAGGACTTTCTGTTTTTCTACAGCTAGAGCTTTAAAAAGCCTACCCTTTATTATTGACCTTTGCATAGCCCATTTGAGCTTTAGACCTTTTTTTTTGGAGTATTACCCTCATTACAAGCCATTATCTGAAAAACCAAGTGTCTCACTTGTTTGGAATTGAGGGACCTATAGTCACAATTAAACTTGAAGCTCAAAATTAAGTTTGGGGTTGCTTAAGGACAAGCAATTGTTCAAGTTTGGGGTGGTATACGAAAAGTAGTATATGATGTTCTTTCTCATATTCTTTCCAAAGTATATTATCTTCTTTCAAAAAAAAAAGAAAGAAAAAGAGAAAAAGAAATCAAATCAAATCAAATCAAACCATATAGAAGAAATAACAAGCTCAATTTTATTTTGGGGGAAATTCTTTGTTGAAGTTGGTAAGCGTAGGAAATGTTCAAAAGTGAAAATGGCATCTCTCAATTCCAATCAAGAAAGCCTAGATTCCAAAATTTATCCTTCCTTACCCAAGCCCCATTACAACCTTTAATAAGTCCTCATGATGTGTGTGGTATTTGTATGCAATTGCTTGTTGTAGAATTATGTCAAGCCTATGGTAGTGTGTTGCTTGTGATGTGATTGAGTGTATTACCCTGCAAACACTTGTGTGAGAGAAAAACACTTGTGTGAGAGCGAGAGAGAAACACTTATAGGTGAGGAACTTGAGTGAAATTGAGCACAATTGATGATTGTATGATGTGTTGCTTGAGATTCTAATTTGGGAAGTTTGAATTGCTGATTTTAGGACACAAGAATGCATGCTAGGTCACTCATTGACAACTGTGAAAAGCTAATTGATTTCGAGCTAGGTATGATTTTGGACATTGGAGTCTCATCTAGTAATCTTTCTCCAACCCTTGTTTTGCATTGAGTTTGCTTGAGGACAAGCAAATATTTAAGTTTGGGGTTGTGATATCCATATCACATGCTTGTTTCGAATGTTAAGAACTGTATTTTGAATGAAGATTTTAATGAAAACCAGTAAAGTTTGAGCAGATTTTGTGAATTTGTAAATCTAGTTTTTGTGTAGTGGTTATGCCGGTTTTCCTTTGTTTTTATGTGCACAGGAATTAGATCGAGTTGTAGAACAAAGTGTGAAGGCAAGGGGTAAAGTTTGGAGCAAATTAAGAAAGGGAATAATGCATCAAAAAGGGCTATTTGATCTGTTAAAAGGAATGACTATATATCCACGTGGTTCTATGAGCGCTAGCGATCCACGTGGTTCTATGAGCGAAAGCGATCTACGTGGTTCTATGAGCGAAAGTGAACAGTGTCTGCTGCGCTAAACTCAATAAATAGCGCGTTTTCATTCTGCAGAAGACACTTCTAGACGGCTGGAAACCCTAGAATTCGAAAATACACTCTTCATTCATCCTCTATTGAAGATTCAAGGCTTGGGAACAAGATTTGGAGCTTCAAATGAGTTCATCTTCTTCATTTTGCTGTAACTTCTGTTTTGCCCCTTTTACTATGTCTAGCTAAACCTCTTTGGGTTAGGGATGAATGAGTATTGGTGAATCACTATTGTAACTGATTTTGTTTGTTCTTAATGTCATATTCTCTCCTACTTTGTGTGTTTAATCTCTGTTTTTAATGCTTTTCATGATTTGATCAACCATTGAATGATATATGGTTCATTTATGGAATGAAATTTTTATACTTGAATGCTTGAGATTGAATACCTTCAACTCTTAGCTTAGGAATAACCTTTTAATTGTTGTATCTTGCAAACCCTTGATTCTAATGCTTGTTGTCATCTATAATCACCTAAGGAATTGGGGTTTTTAGTTGTGAACAAAGGATTAGTTGCCTAAGGAATTAGGGAATAATTAATGTTGTGGGTTTGATAACAAAGTGAATTAAAGAGGGGATTATTGTCTTTATTAAATCTGTTTGCAATAGTGTGAAACCAATGGAAGTTCATCCCTAACTTCTTTTATCATCTCGTAAACTTCGTGTTCTTCGCTCTTTATTAAAAATATAAAAACATTTTATTGTCTTTACTATAAAAGTTCTCGTTACTTTACAATTTCACTCAAACTTCGGTTCATTAATTTTTGTTCGTTTAGTTGTTGTTAACATTTATTGGTATTTGCATTCGAACCTTGAGTTCGACACTCGGTCTTAGAGTTTTATTGATACTTGCGACGATTTGGTACACTTGCCAAATTCGGCCATCATCACTCAAGCCCCAAATTGAAATGTGAGCTTCCAAAATAAAGTAGGAGGCAATGAGGATCTTCTAACAGCTCTTAAGGTTCCCTAATGGACAGAAATCGAACCTGCAAAGAGAAAACCCCATTTTTATGAGTTTTTTAGTTTGGGCAGTTTTGAGCTTGGATGAAGGGTGGGAGTTTTCGAAACAGATGGAAGAAAGAAATGGGTTAAGAAAGGCACAACTTACTTGGTACCACTTAAAAGAAGAACATGCGTGGTGATCTACCTTGAGTTTCTTCCCTCTTTCCCTCTTCTCCTTCGAGCCCTCTCTCTTCTCCTTTAATCATTTAGCAATCATAGCAACCAAAAGCATTTTGAGTGTTACAAAATCAATTAAAAATCATACAACAATTTGATTAAGAATAATTCAGTGATATGCAACCAAATATATCAATTAAATCAACCACTTATCGATCAAAGTAAGTCCCATTACTTTGGGTGTTACAGCTAGTGTCAATACCAAAATAAAGTACATCTAATGTAATGATTATTATTAAAATTTTATTAACAAAAATGTTACGTTGACTAAACCAAATGTGGATTTGGTGTAGTCATTGACATGGTGATTTGCATACTACTTACATTTATTTAATTGGATTGAGTAGATATTTTGGATTCAGAAAAAATGTGGTTTTAGAAAAATAAAGAGAATAAGTTTAAGTAAAAAAGTGTTTTTTTAAATGGTGAAACTAGTAAAAGGCTATTAATAGTCAAAAGAAACATAATTCATATATAAGAATACAAAGTAGGATATAACTCATGTATAGATAGATATAAAAACAAAGTCCGATAAACCGGGTTCATATTAGACAACCCTCGGACTTTAGTATTGCTAAAGTTAACAAAAAAAATCATCAAAGTGAAAACCTTACTAATTAACAAACTCATAATATAAAAATACACAATGACTAAATCAACAATTGACCAATCAATAATTGACCAATAACAATTGGCTAACAATACATGAAAGAGTCGGTAGTTTTAATTTGTGAGAATTACATGTTGCCATATAACATTCTTCTCTTTCTTGCAAAAATTTCTCGTAACATCTAGCATTTTCCAAAGAAAAATCAGCCTCTCTCAGTGGCCTCGAATCTCGTGCACGTACAATAGGAGCAGTTCGGCTTGAATCAAGTAAGCGGCGCCCGTGGAAGGGGATGGCGGATTTTGCTCCAGCACCGACAGATACTGGCTTGCTGAAGAGACGACTGGCACGTCCGCCGAAGAATCAGTAGTCGCAACCTACTCTGATACTATTTGTTGCTCCTGCTGTTGCAGCTTCTGAAATTGCTGCTCTGGTGGAGATTGGTGGCAGTGATGTGGCTTATGGCGACGTTACTAGATCTAGATGACAGGCAAGTAGAAAGATTGTTGTTGCTCATGTTGCGGCCGCTGTTACTGCTGTTTCTTCTGGAAGAGGAAGAGGACGTGGTCGGGGCCATGGTAGCAATGGTGGCCGTGTTAGTGGTGGCAGTCGTGGAAGTGGTGGCGGCCCTGGAAGAGGAAGAGGGCGTGGTGGATTGACTGTGCAGGCTAAGCCTGGAAGAAGGCCAGTAAACGTCCAAGGAAGGGAACAACATTTGCTAGTGTTCCTCCACCAAATGCTGTTAATGAAGATCTCAAGAGGAAACTTGAACACTTTCAAGGAAAAGTGAAGGAATCTCTTGCAGTGCTTTAGCCTCATTTGTCCATTTTAGTTTGTTCTTGTTGTTGTTGTGCACTATTTTAGAATGACACCTGAAGTAATTTTTAGATTTTAGAGTTCTGATGATTATGTTATTCATGTTATATTTGTTTTACAATGACACCTTAAGTTTAATCGCATTGTTGTCCATGTTGGTTCCTTTCAACAAAAAAAAACATTATCCCAATATGACACGTCAGTCAAACCGATGGTATCAAGAACCGTTCAAGACCTATTATATGACTAACGAAAACTTCAAAGTACAATATAACCGTGTTTTGCAATGGGAGTAACAGAAACACTCATTTATTTGGTCATGCATTCTTGAAAACAAAACTCAGTATTTTTTTTTTTTTTGAAAACGAAACTCAACATTCACCAATCTTTAAAAAAATTATTATTTTTTTATGTAATTACTCGTGCAAATTTTCATCACGTTGAACTGAAACATGAATAACAGTATAAGCTACACTTACATAACATACAAACATATCTTGATAACTTAATAGTGAAATTAGACAATAAACACCATAAAAAGAAAAAATGAGGTTGATTGCCCTCTCAAATATCAAGTGATTACCCGAAGAAGATAAGTGTCCCCAAAAAATGAGACCATTGAACCATGGTTTCGACATTTTTATTTCAATAATTAATGCAGAAGTCGTTGACATCATATTCTCATCCCCATCTCTTTCATAGTCTAGCTTTCATTAAGCATAAATAACAATTAAGCGCCTCAAAAAAGTACCTCATCCTTGAAAAATAATAGTAGGACAATTTATTGTAAGGCAAATTAATAGTAATTGGGACAACTATGCCTTTACCCCAAGCAAATTGAGTATAGACTTTTTAATGCTACAAAGTTAGCTTTTACTTGATAGAAGCTCAATATACCACCAGCTGCAAAAATACATTAGTATTGAAAGAATTATGTCTTAATTGATCATGTTAATCTCCTGTCGGTCATCCAACTTTCCCTGAACGCAATATAAAGAAGCGTAAAGTTTGTTACCCTTCTCCCGCATCTCGGTCTTAGTTTTAGCTTATACAATGGCCTTCGTGTTGATCAGCCCCTAGCCCGATATGCACTTCGAAGTCTGTTATATTTTGCTGTACCTGAAACGATAACAATACAGCAAGCCAGCAGCCAATTCCAAGCAAATAACAATTTGCAATTGCAGAAATTAAAGATGTAAACAGAACCGAATTGAACAATTGAACAAAATTTAAAAGGCTTAATTGCACTTTTGGTCCCCCTATTATATCCCACTCACGATTTTGGTCCCCCAAAAATTTTTTTCACGAATTTGATCCCCCAATTTTATCAATTTGTAAAATTGATAGTCCCCACCAATTTGGTCAAACGAATTAATGAGTTGGCACTCATTAATCCACGTGGCAGTCCACGTGGTCATGCCATGTTGTATTTGTTATTATTAAAACTCTAATAATAATTATATTGTTGATTGTTAAAATAATAGTATTTAATAAAGAATAAAAAGGGAGAAGCCCACATCGTCTTCTTCCTTCGAATGGTAGTTTCAATCTCAGCTGAACCTTGAAATCGCAGCAGAGAAGCAAATCGCATCAGAGCCCAAGCTTCAAATCGCATGAAACTCGCGTAAGCTCTAATGTCTCAGTTTACATCTGTTTCGTCTCATGGGTCTTCGCAGAGAAGAAGAGCAGTTCGTTGCCGTTGTGGATTTGAAGCTCCATTGAAGACTTCTTGGACAAACGAGAATCCCGGGCGTAGGTTTTATGGATGTGCATTATTTGAGGTATTGTTCTTCTTTATCATAGGTTTTATGGATAAGTCTTCTTTGAGGTATTGTTGTTGTTTATCTTGAAATTATACTGTTGCTTTTCAGCAATATGGTGAAAAACAATGTGAGTTCTATCAATGGTATGATGAACAAATGAGTCCTAGAGCCAAAGAGGTTATTCTGTATTTGATGAAAAAGGTTAGTGACTTGAAGGACAGTGTTGCTAAATTGAAGACAAATGCTAGTCAATTGAAGACAAATGAATTTGATTTGAAGGAAGCAAAGAGGGTTCAAGAGGAAATGAAGATAAAGATGAAAATGATGTGGGGAATTTTAGCAATTTCTTGGGTGATGATTATTGTACTTGTGTTTGCATTGGGTTTTGCTGTTCCTCGTCACCTTCGTTGGTTCGCGTTTACTGTTCGTGGGTTAGGGTTTCAGAGTTAACCACCATTTCTTCCTTTTCGTTTCTCCATTGTTCTAGTTTCTGAAAGTGAAGAAATGAGATGCTGGTTTCTGAAAGTGAAGAAACGAGATACTTAGGGTTTTAATTATTATTAGAGTTTTAATAATAACAAATACAACATGGCATGACCACGTGGACTGCCACGTGGATTAATGAGTGCCAACTCATTAATTCGTTTGACCAAATTGGTGGGGACTATCAATTTTACAAATTGATAAAATTGGGGGATCAAATTCGTGAAAAAAAATTTTGGGGGACCAAAATCGTGAGTGGGATATAATAGGGGGACCAAAAGTGCAATTAAGCCAATTTAAAAAAAAAAGGCAAGCACCGAATTGCAGAATGAAATACGCGTATGAAACAGAAAACGTAAATGCAAGAAAACGCAAGAAATTAAAACAGAACCGAAAAAATGCAGAAACTGAAAATTGCTCACACTACTAGAAAAGTTGTTTTTAGAGAGGGATTTTTGAGATGGATTAGTATCCCTCACTATTAGTGAGGGATTTAGCTACGAAAAAAGTAGCAAGCACTGACTTAGGTTTGTGATGGAAATAGAGACCAAAAATGTCCCTCTCTAATAATTTCGTAGCTAAATTCGTCACAAAACGTTCAAAAGACGTTTAGAGAGGGATTTTGAGAAGGAAAGGAATCTCTCACTAATAGCGAGGAAAGGAATCCCTCACTAATAGCGAGGAATAACTAATCCGTCGCTGACCAAAAAATTGCCTTCCCAATGAGCGTGCTCTTGTTTTTAATGCCTCACTCACCAAAGCCTAATGGAACCATCGTTCTTCACTCTCTGTAACCGTCGTTCTTCACTCTCAAAACCACCATCATCATCAACGCTTCTTCACTCTCTGTATCCACCATCATCAACGCTTCTTCACCCTCTATAGCTACCACACCCCTCATCATCACCACTCACTATCGCCACTCACCAAAACCCTAACCATAGCCGCACTCCAAAACCCTAACATTTTTGGTGTTGCGATTTCTGGTCTTCTCCTCTTCTCTCTGCGGCTCTCTCACTCTCTCTATAAGTTTCTCATCCTCTCCCTTTCCCCCCTCTGTAATTTTTAATTTAGTTTTTACTCTTCTTGTTTTTCCTTTCTTTCAATCAAGATTCAGTGTTCTGTTTGGAGTTTGTTTGATGATGTTGCATTCTTTGTTTTAATGTTCTTGTTTTGGTCAAAATTTAACTATTGCTTATAAATAAAAAAGAAGTGTTTAGATTTTTCACTCATGATTGTGTTCTGTTTTTTATTGATTTGATTTACTTCTGTGTTTTTTAGTGAGTTCGACTATGTTCTTGTGTATCTTGAAGGGATTTTGTTCTTGGCTGCATTGTTATATCATAAAGTATGATATATGTATGTGTGTTTTATTTTGAAATCTAACTTTAATGTTTGGTGGAGAACGTATGCTTGCATTTCGAAGCTTTTAGTTTATAAGAATTTGTTATCTAACGTCTTAATACTGCAGTTAGTAGTTAGGACCTAGGCTTGATCTATCCAATAAACTTCTTATGATCAGCAATATTATATTTGTGAAAAAAAACAATTAATTGAGCAAAGCAATATCATGCCTTAAGTAAATTATAAATATCATACCTAGTGATTTGACTAGTATGTATATAAATTTACTCGAATTAACTTCCTGCACCCTCTTCTTGAGCAATTATGCCTCATGGTTTTGTTTATATATTTTATTTTAGGATGGAAGGATTGATTATGGTGAATTTGCTGCCATGATGTAAAAAGGCAATCCTGGAATCGGTAGGAGGACTATGCGCAACAGTCTGAATTTGAGCATGAGGGATGCACCAAGTGCCCATTAGCTTTGATATCATTTCGAATTGTAAAAAGGTTAAAGACTATTTGGTGTGTCCCATTGAACAGGTATTATTGTATTATGTAAGTTAATTTGTTTGATCTTTAATATCTTTGGTTCTGTGTGTTGTGAAAGACTTGATTTTTATTTTTAATTACCAAATGAGGAAAATATAATTGGTGCCGCTAGGGTTTATCTCCTAGCCGCCGCCAGCTATGTTTGTCCCCCCAGACCTTTTACTGGTCTGTCCTCGCCATGTGTCCGCCTTGGAGACATTGTTAGATCCATCGGTGTCAGCGATTCCTGCTACGGGGCAGGTGTGGAATGACACCACTGAAGACAAGTCGCTGTCTGCGCAGCAGGGAAGGACCAGCGCAAATGTGACCGACGCGCGCGTGATGTTGGCAGATGGGATGCAGGTTTTGTTCCCTGAATTGATTCCTCCGCCTGCGACTGTGGTGGCGCGTCCATCGATGTCTGCTACGCGGTAGGGGGAGCAGGTGAGGCGTCACACCGTTGTCACGTCATGGTCAGCGCAAACAGGCAAAGCTGCGTCATTGTCAGCGCATGCAGGCAAAGCAGCTGGAAGTGCATATCAAGTAGCCAATCAGAACGCGGCGTTGGCAGATTTGTTTCCTGAGTTGGTGACTATTCTGCCTGCGCCTGACGGTCTGTCTGGAACAGTTAAGACAGGATCTGTGAGTGGTGTTAAAAGGAAATATTTTTCTGAGGCACTGACAGGTATACCTCAAGCCCCTCGATCCTTTGTAGATTTTGATTACAGTAAGCAGCAGAAACCTTATTTAAAAGGAGATGTTCTTGCTGTTAAGATCTCTGAAGATGAATATCAGGCTAGTATTGCTGAATGTGTCAACCTATTACATGGTAGAATTATTTTAATCTAAAGGGGATAAACCATATCAGTTTAGAGATTTAAAGGAGAAGTTGTCCAAGATGTGGAAGATCTCTTCTGAATGGTCTCTAGTTTCTCTGGGAAAGGGATTTTTTGAATTCTCTTTTGTCTCTACTGAGGACTTTAGGCGTGTTTGGTCACTTGGATCGCGATCTCTACAGCCGGGTGTTCTGCGCTTATTTGCTTGGAGGCCAGATTTTGACCCTCTCTCTGCAAAACAAACCAATGCTCAGTGTTGGGTTAGGCTTCATGGTCTTTCCCGGGAATACTGGAGGTCAAAGATTTTGTTTCAGATCAGTGGTAGCCTAGGTGCTCCTATTGCTTTGGATGAAGCCACTATGAAGAGGACTTTTGGTCATTATGCTAGAGTTCTTATTGATGTTGATTTTTCTGAAAGGCTGCATGATCAATTGTTAGTAGAAAGGGAGGGTTATGCCTTTCCCATCAGGGTGGAATACGAGCGTGTACCTCTTTTTTGCACCTCTTGTAGTTGTATTGGCCATTCTCTTCAGAGTTGTACGAGAACTGGGGTATCAGGCCCTATTAAGGCTCCTCGGAAGGATATAGGCAAGTCATTGGAGAACTCGGGTAAGCCTGACGTTGGCCCAGCATTACAAGACAATAGTCTGGTTTTGGTGGGGGTTGGCATTGATTCCAATCGATTCAAAGGCGTTAACAGCCATGCTATTACACCTGCAGAGATGGCTGGGGGCCAGGTTTCTGGTGATGCTCATACCTGCTCCAACAAACCCGTGATTGATTCTGGTGCTTCACCCCCTGTGGAGACACCTGCTATAAAGCAAATTTGGGCGGATATCTCGGATGATGAGGCTTCTATCTCTCAAGCTTCTGTGGTATTTCCAAAAACCAAAGTTATGATCGTCGACTCAGAGGCTATGAATCCCACAGTTAGAGCTGACATGCAAATTTTAAGTAGGCTGTGGGGTGAGTCGCCAGATGATGTTGGTGATCCGGTAGTTCCTGACTCAGCTGAGCGATACTTGGAACCGGTTGTATCCAAGAAACAAAAGAAGAAGAAAAAGAAGACTGTTGGTTACAACCTTCGGTCTAAATCTAGCTCCATCTCTGTCACGTTCTAACCTGTTGTTTTTAGCCATTTTTTGCCGGTTTGTTGGTCTGCTTTCTTTTGGATGGTTGTTTTTGGGGGTCTTCGCCCCGGTTTATCTTTTGTTGCTTTGTTAGTTTTTTTCATGGCCTTGGGTTTTGGTTTGGTCCCCCCTTGGTCCTCTTTTTGTTTTTCTTTTCTCTTTATTAATATATTTATCTTTGCTTAAAAAAAATATAATTGGTGCCTTTAAGTTGCTTGATATATGTACTAATGGAATTTTGAAATTCTTCTCTGTTTTTCGCCAGTAGGTTGTTATGTTTTGTTAGTGGGTTGTTATGAGTTGTAGTTAGTTAGGAATTATAAGCGGTTGTTAGTTAACAATTAGTTATAGTTCTGTTTGACAGGAGTGTGTGTATAGAAGAGTCTCTATGTCCAAGGCAAAGAGATAAACGGGCTGGAATTAATTCAAGTTTTGCAGTCCATCAAGAAATCTATACTTCTTAAGGAACCTCCAGCCCCCCATGTTGATTGATTAATTTATTCTGCTTGGAGTAACCATTTTTTCCTGTAGGATGTGGATGGAAGAGCTACTGACGTTGCTTTGGGATGGTCTGTTGCTCTCGGTTCTCCATTCACTTTTGCCACTACCTTGGAGCAGGAATACAAGAGTGATATCTTTTGGGAGAGAGGTAAGAACTTTCTGCATTGTTTTGCTTGTTGTCATTGAAGACTTAACTTGTAATTACTGCTTTTCTGGTTTATAGGCATTTTACTTGGTGCTGTTCATGGAATTGTGGAGTCCTTATTTAGAAGATACACTGAAAATGGAATGGCCGAAGACCTGGCTTACAAAAACACTGTTGAGAGTATGGGTTGGTTCAGTGATCTCAACAGTGTTGTGGTTGATTTCTGATTCTGCACAGGTTAATTAAACCTGGAATTGTCAAACTCGTTTTAATTCCTATGTTGCTAAGTAAGTTTGTATGTATAGTCAGATTCACCTCTCTCTGTTTTCTATGTTTCTAAATCAGTGTGCCTGGTGTGTGTGTGTGTGTGTGTGTGTGTGTGTGTGTGTGTGTGTGTGTGTGTGTAGGTAGTGGTGTGTGTTGCATCTATTTCCTTCTTGGGTGTGTGAGGAGTATTTCCAAGTATTGATTATATTTAGCAACTTTAGAACTATCCTAGTTTTATATAGTAGTAGTCATATGGAGTCTGTTCCTAGAGTTTTTGCAAGCTGGAATGTTGCAGGCCTAGTTGGTGTATGGTCTTTTATTTGTAGTTGATGTGTTTTCCTTGTTTTATTTGTCCTATGTGTACTCTAAGGAAAGATTTGGTTGTCTAAGACTTGTTTACTTTAGTGGGCTATGCTACACGATTTTGGATGTCTGCATTGTTTTAAAACTTCTATAATAATGAATTAAGGTATCCCATTTGGTAAGTTTGACTCCATGGCCCAATGGATAAGGCGCTGGTCTACGGAACCAGAGATTCTGGGTTCGATCCCCAGTGGAGTCGTTTTTAATCACATTGAAAAACATGCAGTACTTTTAAGAAATTTTTATAACTTTCAAGTTTAATGAATTGGTGAAATTTTGTGTTTGTAGTACTTTTAAGTTTAGTGACGTATTTTTCCCTCTCTATTAGTGACGGATTTTTCCCTCTCTATTAGAGAGGGAAAAATCCGTCACTAATAGAGAGGGAAAAATCTGTCGCTAGTAGAGAGGGATATTTCCGTGGCTAATAGAGAGTGAATTTTTCCCTCTCTATTAGCGACGGATTTTCAAAATCCCTCGCTAAAAATTTAGTGACGCCAAAATTAGTTACGAATTTGGGTTCGTCACAAATTCCGTCGCTAAAATCGTTAGTGACGGATTTTTGATGGTTTTGTGACAGATTTTCTCCCTCTCTAATGTTGATTTTTCTAGTAGTGTCAGAACACAAAACAGAGAAGAGGGAGAAGAGGAAGAACACCAAATAATTTGGTAACCCAGTTCGGATTTCTCCTACATCCGGGGGTCTGAATCTGAGCAAGAATCCACTATGATGAATGATGATTACAAGAATGAATCGATTTCCTCTTCTAAACTGATTTCTGTTTCTTCGCGAAAAATTCAAGAACAATACGCAGAAACAGTATTTTACAAATGGAAACTTCACTCTCTGCGATTCCTCTCTCACTCCTCTCAGTGTGATTGCATCGTTCTTCTCTTTGATTTGATGATTTCTGGAAACGCGATTGCTATCTCTTTTATTCTGTTCTGGAAACGCGAACAAAAGAATAAGAAAAGGACGCGCAGAGAAGAATGATTGACACAGCAATTTCTGTTTGATATTTATTTAATATCTGGCCCAGAAAGAAGCAACAGCGAGGCCCAAAATCAGCTTCCATTAATAAAACAGCCCAAACACTTATTTATTTAATACTTGCACCTTAAAAAAGATTTTGCACCACACACCACAAATCTCCACCTTGGTGCAAACTCCATCATAGTAGAAAAACTTTACCGCTCGAATTCAAAGACCATGACATCACTTACTTGATGTCAACACCAAGCAAGTCTAGGCGATGCCTAAATTTACTCACGGGAACCGGTTTGGTGAGCATATCTGCGGGGTTCTCACTTGTGTGAACCTTGACAATTTCGACTTCCTCTTTCTCCACAATGTCCCTAACAAAATGGAACCTAACATCTATGTGTTTGGTTCTCTCATGGTACATTTGGTTTTTGCTCAAGTGAATAGCACTTTGGCTATCACAAGATATACATACAAGATCATCACTTATGCCAAGCTCACTCACCAAACCTTGAATCCACAATCCCTCCTTGATTGCTTCAGTGAAAGCAACATACTCCGCTTCGGTAGTTGATAATGCCACAATGTGTTGTAGGCTCGCTTTCCAAATAATAGTATTTCCATACAAGGTAAACACATATCCGGACAACGATCTTCTTTTGTCAAGATCGTTAGCATAGTCGGAGTCTACGAAACCATGAACCGCCTTTGCATCTTCTTCACCCTTGCCATACACCAAACCAACCTTTGTTGTTCCTTTCAAGTACCTTAGAACCCATTTGACCGCTTGCCAGTGATCCTTGCCTGGATTTCCCATGAACCTGCTTGTTACACTCATTGCTTGAGCTACATCCGGTCTACAACAAATCATAGAATGCATTATGCTACCAATTGCATTAGCATATGGAATTGCCTTCATGTACTCTTTGTCCTCCTTATTTGTAGGAGCTTGAGTGCTAGACAACTTGAAGTGTGGTGCTAAGGGCAAAGAGGTAGCCTTAGCATCACACATGTTGAACCTTTTGACCACTTTATTCAAGTAACTCTCTTGAGATATGACTAGCTTCCTTTTGTCCCGGTGCCTTGTTATCTCCATACCTAGAATCCACTTAGCCGGACCAAGATCCTTCATATCAAACTCACTTTTAAGTTGATTTTTCAATTCTACAATAGGAGCCATACCCTTGCTTGCAAGCAACATATCATCAACGTACAATAACAAGTAGATACCATTATCATGAGATAGATGTTTGAAGTAAATGCAACAATCAAATTTACTTCTAACATACTTATTCTTTGTCATGAAAGAATCAAACCTTAGGTACCATTGTCTAGGAGATTGTTTGAGTCCATATAAAGACTTCTTTAGATGACACACCCAATCTTCTTTCCCTTTGGCTTCAAAACCTTCCGGTTGTTGCATTAAGATACTTTCCTTCAAGTCTCCATGGAGAAATGCGGTTTTTACATCCATTTGCTCCAATTCCATGTCATGGTGAGCAACCATAGACAAGATGATTATAATAGAGGAATGTTTGACTACGGGTGAAAAAAATTCGTTGTAATCCAAACCTTCCTTTTGAGTGTACCCCTTTGCAACCAACCTTGCCTTGAACCTTGATTCTTCAACTCCCGGAATTCCCTCTTTTCTCTTGAATATCCACTTGCTACCAACCATCCTAGCTCCTTTTGGCTTAGGAACTAGTTCCCATGTGTTGTTCTTATCCAAAGAATTTATTTCTTCGGCCATGGCAACAACCCATTTATCACTATGCTTGTGATTAATAGCTTCATTGTAGTTCCTTGGTTCTTCATTAATAACCTCTTCCGCGGTATAGAGAGCACAACTTACCATATCTTCATAGCCAAACCTTTGGGGAGGTTTCACCACCCTTTTGCTTCTATCTTTGACTAAGCTGTAATCCGTGAGATCTTCATCACTGTCTTCACCATCTGTTTGATGTCCCGGATCTGGTTCCACTACCTCTTGAGTTTGGGGTGGGGCATTGTTAGTGGCTTCATGCTCCACCTCAAGCTCAAAACTCTCTAGCTCTTGCTTGTCTTCAACTAGCTCTTGGTTGTCTCTAGTCCCCTTGAACAATTCTGCTTCTTGGAACTTCACATCTCTACTAATGATGCACTTTTTGTCTTCTTGGCTCCATATCCTATAGCCTTTCACACCTGCAGGATAACCAACAAAATACCCTTTTCTTGCCCTAGGGCTTAGCTTTACTTCATTCACATGATAATAAGCAACACAACCAAAAACTTTCTAATGATCATAACTAGGAGTCCTATCTAACCAAATTTCTTGAGATGTTTTTAGTTTGATAGCGGTGGAGGGGCTCAAATTAATCAAATAACACGCCGTATAGACGGCCTCACCCCAAAATTTAATAGGCATCCTAGAATTGGAGAGAAGGCACCTCATTCTCTCCAATATGGTCCTATTCATCCTCTCAGCAAGGCCATTTTGCTGAGGTGTGTGCCTAACAGTTCTATGCCTAGTGATTCCACATTCTTTACAATAATTTGTAAACACATCATTACAATACTCTAAGCCATTATCTGTTCTTAGCACCTTAACCTTTCTATTGGTTTTATTTTCAACTAAGCTTTTCCATTCCTTAAATGCTTTAAAGGCTTCATCCTTAGTTTTCAAAAGATAAATCCATACCTTCCTACTATAATCATCAAGAAAAGTAATGAAATACCTGTTTCCCCCAAGAGTGGGAATCCTTGCTGGTCCCCAAATGTCGCCCTGTACATAGTCTAGCAAGCCTTCCGTATTGTGTTGTCCCGTGTTGAACCTCACCTTGTGCATCTTTCCAAATACGCAATGTTCACAGAAAGGTAACCCTCCAAGCTTGTCTTTTCCGAACACACCAAGCTTTTCCAATATTTGCATACCCTTAGAGCTCACATGCCCGAGTCTTTGATGCCACAACCTTGCCCTTTCGGAACTCACTGATTCCGTGCTTGAGGTAGCCACATCTACACTACCGGTAATTGTTGTACCTTTGAGAATGTATATGCCATGATCCCTATATCCTCTCATAACCACTAGAGAGCCTTTGACCACCTTCATAATACCATCTTCCCCCTTAAAAGAACAACCCGCCGCTTCAAGCATACCAAGAGAGATTAAATTTCTCTTTACACCAGGGACATACTTCACCTCCGGAAGTATCTTTATAGTGCCATCATCCATTCTAAGTCTCACAGAACATATCCCTTCAATCTTGCACACTGTGTTGTTTCCCATTACCACTTGTCTTCCATTCACTTGCCTATAGCCGATCAACCACTCCTTATTGGAGGTCATATGAAACGAACAACCTGTATCCAACACCCAGTGATCCTTGTTGAAGGATGAAGAGGCCATCAACACATCACCATCACAATACCCTATAACTTCGCTTCTTGAAGTTATATGATGATCAAAGCCTGAGTCCAAAATCCATATCTCATTTGTGGAATTTGACCCAATGACTTCTTCCGCAATCAAAACGTCTCCTTCATAGTACTCGGAAGCAATTGAGACGCTTCCTTCATCATCAGTGGAATCACCATTTTTCTTGGATTTTCGTCTTGGACAATCCTTCTTCCAATGACCCTCTTTCTTACAAATGTAGCACTTGTTGTCCTTCTTACCTTTTTCTTTATCCCATTTCTTGTTCTTCTTATTCTTGCCTTTCTTTTCAAAATTCCCTTTCACAAATAGTCCTTCTTTCTGTTCTTCTTTAGTCTCGGATCTCCTCTTAAGTTCCTTTGATATTAGTGCGGATTGCACATCATCAAGGGTTAATGTTTCCTTACCATAAAGTAGAGCATCGGTGAGATGTTCATACGTTTTAGGTAAAGAATTTACAAGTAAGATAGTTTTATCCTCATCATCAATCTTGACATCAATATTTTTGAGGTCAAGAATGACTTTGTTGAATTCGTCAATGTGCTCTTCTACGGACTTTCCCGGTTGCATCTTGAAGGTGTAAATTCTTTGCTTCAAATACAAACGGTTGGCAATTGATTTTACCATATACAAGTCTTCCAATTTCTTCCAAATATCTGCTGCCGTGGTTTCTTTTACTACTTCTCGGAGCTCAAGATTAATGCACCGTGTGCCCTCTCTAAAGCCTCCGCCTTTTCTTCCGCGGACATCTTTACCGGCAAGCCCTTTTCTCCAAGTAGCGCACCCGCTGAGACCTTGTTGGCCTAGCATTGCTTTCATCTTGACACGCCATAACCCGAAGTCGTTCTTCCCATTGAACTTCTCGACTTCATACTTTGTTGAAACCATAGTTTCTTGATCACAAACCAAAGCTCTTGATACCAATTGTTATATTTTGCTGTACCTGAAACGATAACAACACAGCAAGCCAGCAGCCAATTCCAAGCAAATAACAATTTGCAATTGCAGAAATTAAAGATGTAAACAGAACCGAATTGAACAATTGAAAAAAATTTAAAAAAAAGGCAAGCACCGAATTGCAGAATGAAATACGCGTATGAAACAGAAAACGTAAATGCAAGAAAACGCAAGAAATTAAAACAGAACCGAAAAATGCAGAAACTGAAAATTGCTCAGAACACAAAACAGAGAAGAGGGAGAAGAGGAAGAACACCAAACAATTTGGTAACCCAGTTCGGATTTCTCCTACATCTGGGGGTCTGAATCCGAGCAAGAATCCACTATGATGAATGATGATTACAAGAATGAATCGGTTTCCTCTTCTAAACTGATTTCTGTTTCTTCGCGAAAAATTCAAGAACAAAACGTAGAAACGGTATTTTACAAATGGAAACTTCACTCTCTGCGATTCCTCTGTCACTCCTCTCACTGTGATTGCGTCGTTCTTCTCTCTGATTTGATGATTTCTGGAAACGCGATTGCTATCTCTTTTATTCTGTTCTGGAAACGCGAACAAAAGAATAAGAAAAGGACGCGCAGAGAAAAATGATTGACACAGCAATTTCTGTTTGATATTTATTTAATATTCGGCCCACAAAGAAACAACAGCGAGGCCCAAAATCAGCTTCCATTAATAAAACAGCCCAAACACTTATTTATTTAATACTTGCACCTTAAAAAAGATTTTGCACCACACACCACAAAGTCCATACCCGAAGAACCTTCAAAAACTTCTGGTCAGCAGGGATGAGCTGAGTTTCCTTCCGAGAATAGGAGTTGGTCTTGACAAGGAAATGGTCATAGGACCAATCAAAATGGAAATGAGTGGCATCGATCTTAACCTCCGCGTCATAACACACCACCCCGTCCATGGCGCGGCTTTGTTGACTAGGACGACATACAAAAAGTCATCCTCGAACTCTTTTACGGACTCCGAGTAAGCACCAAAAAACTTGAAACCTTTCCTCTTCCGTAGGATGACCCACCTATACCGGTCTACATCGTCTTTGCCCTTCTCAACCCGGCGAATAAAAAGATGTAAAAAAGAAAATTCTAGGAAGATCATCGTCTTCACCCTTTTCGACCCGTTCTATATCGTCATCGTCTTCGTTGAATAAAAATATAAGAAAATCATCTAAGAAGATGGAAAACAAATGCAATTCATTAGTTCTTCGCGAACAATTGAAAGGAAAGTCTTGCCTCCCATGTCTTTGAAAGTTAGGAACTTGAGAAGCATTTGAAACAAAATACACAAATTAATTCTTTTTATAAGCAATTGATTGTATTAATGGGAGTACAAAGGTTATTCAAACTCGTACAATTACCTTGAGGCCTCGTTAATTATTCAGCCTAAGCATAATTCAGGGTGTGTCTAATATGAACCTCTAAAAATGGTCTAAAGATGGACCTTTGCAAATTTTATTAAAAAAGAAATTTTACAATAATAAAAAATATTTTATTAAAATTTACTAAAAATACGATAATCCACCATTGGATTGGGTCCGTATTAGACAACCCCCAGAATTCACTATTGCTACAGTGAACAAAAAAGAAAAATCATCAAAGTGAAAACTTTATTAACAAACTGATAATTTAAAAATATAAAAATGCGCTATGAGTAAATGAGCAATTGACCATTCAACACTTGACCAATCAACAACTAGCTAATAATTCATTGGAGAGTGAGTAGTTATAATTTGTGAGTGTTACTGTTGACTCTCTGTCATATGATGTAAGTTGTCCAATTTTAGGACCAATTGTGCGGGGTTTTGATTGTATTATAGTCAGTATCAGGGGATTTAGCTGAGTATTAGAATTTTGTAGTAGGAAGTCCTTTTGTAAGCCATTCCTGCATTGTTGGAGTTATTTTGTACTTGAAGACCTCCAATTTGTGTGTTATCATTCGGCGAACCAGACACTTGCCCGGAGATGCAGCACAATTGAGAAGACTTAAGTTTCTGTTCAATATCGCGTCGCGACCAGGAGGGTTCGCGTCGCGAAGGAAGCATGATGCACGAAGGAATTGGATTCTGTCCAATATCGCGTCGCGACGGGCTCGTGTCGCGACGCGATGGCTTGCTGAAGTTAGGGTTTTTAATTCATTTTTGCGTTTTTTCAAAGGAGCTTGGTCATTGGAGCGCAGCCAGACGTCTTGGAGCAGAGAAAAGTGAGATTTTGGGAGTTCTTCACCACTTGGGAACGAGGGTTGAAGGTTCCTATGTCTATCTTTACTTGTATTGCTTCTTTTACTCTAGTTATGTCTCCATTCACCATGTGTAACTAATTTTCTAAGATTAGGGAGAGATGATTCTCCCCGAACCTATGTTATGGATACTTTGTTATGGTTAATACAATTAGTTGTTTGAATTATCATAAGTCTATGCCTCTGATCGTAATGCTTTATCGTTACATATGATAATTATAATGATTTAGGTTATGTGATCGCATAGGGATATGGGTTGCATGCTGGATATGGGGTATTAGATCATGTACTTGTGATCACCACAGGAATATGGGGTTGGATGCATGAATTCTCTATTTCTTAAGTTTATTGCTTTACCGGTTGGCATGATTCACCTAAGGAATTAGGGTAACTCAATTAGGTAAAAGGAGTTCTGAGGCAAGGAATTGTCCTTAACCTACTAAAGTGAATTGAATCTGGTAGTTCAAACAATTAATCTGTAATTAGCTGAAGGTTCATAACATTGGTAAAGGGAGAGGATTCGACACCTAATCGCTTTCTCTCGTTATTTCAACAATAGTCTTTATTTTCGCGTTACGCAATTACAAATCAAAACAATTTTCACATTCTAGAATTAATCAAATTTGTTATTGTTACAACACGAAATCCCTGTGGAATCGACCGGTACTTACCGTAATTTTATTACTTGCAACGTTTTCAGTACACTTGCTGAATCTTTAACAAGTTTTTGGCGCCGTTGCCGGGGATGGTTGACTTTGTTGTCGACAAGGCAAACGAGTTGATTCTAGATTTTTAGTTTTTGTTTGTTTTTAGTTACTTAATTTTGCTACTTGTTGGTTTCTTGAACTTGTTGACGTTTGCTTAAGTGTTTCAGAGATTTGTGCATGCGGAGCAAGGGTCCACAAGAACTCTTGTTTGACCCGAAAATTGAAAAACTAGCAAAGGCAAATCGAAGAAAGGCTAAGCTTGCCAAGCAGCAAGCAAGGGAATTGTCACAGGTACAATCAACTTCTACCTCGGTTCCGGAAGATTTTTCGAGTGAAGAGGAAGAAATGGCTGATCCTCCACCTCCACCAAGACGTACTCTAGGTGACTTTGGGTGAAGAAATCAAGGTGCCCAAGCTTTAGCATTTCAATCAGTGGGCGTGGGCCAGTTTGACATCAAATCTTCTGTCCTCATTGCCCTTAAATCAGAGCAGTTCTCCGGGTCTGATGCTGAAGACCCCAACCAACATCTCTTCCAATTTTATGAGATATGTGGTACTACACACCCTGAGGGGGTGACTGATAATGCAAAGAAGGTCCGGTTGTTCCCATTCACTCTAACGGGCAGGGCGAAAGATTGGTTGAACACTCTCCCAGGGACCGTCAACACTTGGAATGACCTCGAGAATAAGTTCTTGCAGCGATTCTTCCCTGTCTCCAAGTTTATAAGGAAAAGAGCTGAAATCTCTAACTTTACTCAAGGGGAGTCAGAGTCGTTGTATGATTCTTGGGAGAGATTCAAACTGTTGCCTAAAAAGTGTCCGGGGCATGGTATAGATGACTTCTTACAGTTGCAAACTTTCTGTCATGGTTTGAGACCTCAGACAAGAATGATGCTAGATGCCTCAGCTGGAGGATCTTTGGGTACAAAGACTTGGGAAAAAGCAAAGCAGCTAGTAGAAGACATGGCCTCCAATGAATACAGAATCCAGAATGATCGGGGAGGTGTAAGTAAAAAGGGTGTGCTGGAAATAGATTCAAACAGTGCAGTGTTAGCCCAGCAGAAGTTGATGTCCATGCAGATTGAGGCCCTCACTAAACAATTGGCTACAGCTTGTGAGGTTGGGTCAAAAAGCCATGCAACCGTCCAAGCAGTGCAAACAGGTGGGTGCATTTATTATGGCAGAGAAGCCCATGAAGGGGATTGTGCAGCCCAAGGAGAGGCAATGGAACAAGCCAATGATATGGGAAATTTCCAAAAACAAGGTGGGAACCCTTATTCCAACACCTACAATCCTAGGTGGAAGAATCATCCCAACATTTTTCTTGGAAAAACAATGAAGCCTCCGGTTCCCAACAACAGTCTCAGACACCTAATCAACAACAAAAACCCCCTTCTCGGTTAGAAGATGCGTTGATGCAATTTATGCAGATGACCAAAAACACCTTCCAGTCCCAAGAAAAGGTAATGATAAACATGGGAAAGAACCATGAAGCATCCATGAAGAACTTGGAGACCCAAATTGGCCAACTGTCAAAGCAATTAGCTGAGAAGTCCAACGGTAGTTTCCCTGCAAACACTGTGGATAACCCCAAGAGTGAGAACTGCAATGCTATCTCGCTGAGAAGTGGTAAAGAGTTGAGACCCTTTGAGGTAGCCAAGCACAAGCCTAGTGAGGAATTGGAAAAAGAAAGGGAGGTGGTGGAAAGAGAAAAAGAAACAGGGAGTGAGAAAAACAAGGGGGAGGCAAGAGAGAATATCCAGGAGATCCCATCATACATGAAATTGCCCTATCCCCCATTACCCAAGAAGAAAGAGAAGGAGGAGCAATTCTCCAAGTTTAGGGAAATTTTCTCGCGTCTCCAGATCAACATTCCTTTCGCAGAGGCATTAGATAAAATGCCCATGTATGCAAGGTTCATGAAGGAATTGTTGACTAAAAAGAGAAGGTTTAAGGATGATGAAATTGTGGCTTTATCTGAGGAGTGTAGTGCCATAATCCAAAACAAGCTTCCTCAGAAGTTGAAGGATCCTGGGAGCTTCACCCTCCCGTGCAAAATTGGTGAAGAAAAGGTTGATAAAGCACTTTGTGATTTGGGGGCGAGCATAAACTTAATGCCCCTAGCCATGTGGAGGAAACTGGGCGGAGGAGAAGTGAAACCAACCACCATGACCTTGCGTCTTGCTGACAGGTCTATCAGGAACCCTTATGGGGTTGTGGAGGATGTCCTGGTCAAGGTTGGCAAATTCCTTTTCCCAGTAGACTTTGTAATTTTGCAACTGGATGGGGATACGGATGTCAAAAGCTCCATGAATGGAGACAATGACATTCCTTTCATTCTGGAAAGACCCTTCCTGGCTACCAGTAGGGCAGTAATTGATGTGGCTGAAGGGACGGTGAAATTGAGGGTCCAAGATGAATCTGAGACTTTCAATGTGCTTGAGTACACAGCCCCGATGAAGGCCAAAGAAGAATGTCACTGCATTGAGACCACTAATTCCAAGATGGTTGAAAAAAAAATCTACTACCCAACCCGTGAGAAGCCACCTGCTGTCTGGAAGGACCTGAAGGAAGCTACAAGTACATCTGGTAAGAACTGTAAGATGGAAGTGGAGTATGCCAAAGGAGTGTTGGAAGAGGCACTGAAAAAGCTGAGTGCTCCACCAGAGCCAAACTAAGTCATCTTCTGACAACCGTCAAGCTAGTGACGTTAAATAAGCGCTGAGTGGGAGGCAACCCACTGTGAGGTACCAAGTATTTATTTTAGTTTAATTTTAAGTAGTCCATTAAATTTTAATTTTGGGTTAATTTTAGGCAAAAACTGTGTTCGGTCAATTTCGCTTCGCGAAAGAGAAGGATTTCAAAGAAAAAAAATGTTTCTGTCTTATTTCGCGTCGCGAAATAAGAGTGTCGCGTCGCGATGTGTTTAAAATTTTAAACTGGAAAACGGCTCTGTTTTATCTCGCGACGCGATAGAGACGCGTCGCGTCGCAAGACTTTTTAACCTTATTTCTGGCAGACCGAACACAAACCAAAGTTTTTCAAAAATTTCTCTTTTCCCCCCTCTTGTGCCACATTGCAAAGTCTCCTTCCCCATTTCGTTTTTGCTCTAATTTGGTCGTGGATTCTTGCGACTTTGCACGAAATCATCATCATCAAACATCTCCAGGTATTGATTTTAACGTTTTAATTCAATTAGAGTAGAAATTTCTATTTGGTTTGATGGTTGTTAAGTTGAACTTGGGGTTACAAATTTTGGGGTTTGGAGGACAAATTAGGAGTTGGAAACTGTTCCCCACTATAGCACATTGCATGATTAATGTTAATTTCTGAATTTGGGGACTGAGTGATTGAATTGGGGTATGAACTAAGTTGATTTTGGGGTGTAGCCAAGGTGTTTGACGAAATGCTTGAATGAAATTTTTGTGCGGCCAAGGTGTTTGTGAAAATGCTCAAGTGAGTTTTGTAACACCCCATTTCTACCCGGTAAAATAATACGAAAAATCAGAGTTTATAAAAATTTCCAACAAATGAATGGAGTGCCACACTTTCTTCTTAAAAACAACAAACATGATTAATTCGCCTGTGAAAACAGATACATAACACTTTACTTTTGGATGAACCAATAAATAACCTTTTAGTCTTTAAAAATAAGTCATCTTCATTACTACGCAGCGGAATTCACAACAAAACTCAATTCAAGATAATCGTGGCGTCTCTAACCAACTTAAGACGGCTCAAAAACAGCAAAATCATTGATAATAACGACTTTAAGTTTCAACAATAAAATAGTCATAACAAAAATAATAAGGAAAACACGTGTTCATCCCCCCGAGTGTTACGTATTAGAGCGACGACACCGACTCGATCAAACGAAGGTAAGCAGCCTTCATTCGTGATTACCTGCACGTTACCAACAGGAGGGTAACATTCAAACAGAAGGGGTGAGATATCAAGCCATATAATAGGACATATGAAAAACAGTATATTAGAATCAGAGGATATGAATTCACCACTTCATAGCCAACAATCAACTTCGATCAATCACAAGTCATCAACATAGTCACTTAAGGGTGCAATATGAATGCGACTCGATACTATGCATATGCATGTGGTACCATCGGAGCAGAACTCCCAACGTAAAAAATCTGCCAATAAATAGAGGCATCAACAAGGCATAAGCCTTCAACATAATTTGCCAGTCCAGGCCAACATGTTTTGAGCATAGCTCCAACATGAAAATGCCATGTATGCCACGCGATGTGAATGCACAAACAATCAACAATGATTACATAGCAACACACAACAACAACGGAATTCAACGTTAGCCATAGGCCTACAACATAATATCTTGCCAATAAATAGAGGCAATCCAACCAGATACCCGTCGCCAACTTCACACAATGGTAATCACAACTAGGTGCAACATCATCAATAAATCAACAACTGAGCCAACAATTTTACAACTTAACAAGTTAACAGTTTCGCAACTCAACCAACAGTTAACAACTCAACAAATTAATGATTAACAATTTAACGACTTAACCAACAATTAGCCAACCGTGGGCCTAATGCGCCTAAAGTACACAACAACCCACAAGACGGCGTACAATGCGCCCAGCAAACGAACGAGGCAACAGCAACAGGCAGCCAAACATGGCGCCCAGTGGGCCCAGCAACAATCAAACAATAGGCAACAGGCAGCCAGACTTGGCGCCCATGGCGCCCAGTGCGCCCAGCAACCAACAGACAACAGGCAACAGGCAGCCAGACTTGGCGCCCTTGGCGCCCAGTGCGCCCAGCAACAATCAGACAACAGGCAACAGGCAGCCAGACTTGGCGCCCAGTGCGCCCAGCAACAATCAGACAACAGGCAACAGGCAGCCAGACTTGGCGCCCTTGGCGCCCAGTGCGCCAGCAACAACAACAGGGCAGCCAGACATGGCGCCCATGGCGCCCAACGCCCAGAACAGCAGCAAACGGCGCCCAAGAACAACAAACGGGGGCCATTGCGCCCAGGACCCATATTTTGTATATCATTGTGTTCAAAAATCCCTAAACTGATTTCAATCATCAACAGATATATTCAAACAACAACAATAGATTTCAATGATTAAACAAACATATAGGATCCCTTATTTTCCCACATAAAGCCCTTCATGTACCCTATTATAGAGTTAGAACCCCACCCTTACTTGGGTTTTGAAGATTTCGCAGTCACCTCCCTATTTCTCACCAAGTTGCGCCTCCACCCTCCTAGGTTGTAGAAACTTGCGCAGCCCCCTTCCTTGGTTCTCTCTCAAATCCTTATTTTTTTCTTCTGCTTATGACAACTTAACCTAATTTTTACTTACTTATACTTCTCTTTATTTTTCTGATTAGTCTCATGGGCCAATCTTCACACCCCCTTATATTACTTATTCTAACATAAAAATAAGCCCATACAACATAATAATATTATTCCTACTCTAATATTATTTTCCACACTTAATTAACCTATTAATTAAATAAAAGTCAACGTAGTAACTATACTAATAATTCTCAACTTCAACAATTCTCACACTTAATTATCGAATAAATTAATTAAATATTTGGGGCGTTACAAGTTTTGGCAAAGCAACCAAACTGTTTGTGAAAATGCCTAAGTAAATTCTGGTTTTGGTTGCTAGCCTTGTTTTAATTCTGCGAATATTTCTAAACCTTAGGGTAGATGACTGGGTGCCCAGAAACTATGGTTTGGCTGTTTTGTTATTTTCTCTGCTGGAGTGGGGCCCACACCAGGGACCCACCGAGAACTAACAATTTGTTTTGGATTCTGTTTTATTTTATTACAGGACATTACACGTAAACAGAAATGATGAGGCAAAGCAAAGCAGGCACCTCCAAGAAAAGGCGAGGGGAACCCTCAGTTGAGGTTGACAGATTTAAATCCCCCGAGCACGAAGAGCGGTATCAACAGGTGGTCAAAGGCAAGAAGATAAATCCTGAGAGGGCCTTTGACCTCTCCACAGATGAGTTCCCAATTATTACTTCCACACTGCGGGAGTTGGGGTGGCTTCCACTCAATGCAATGATTAAGCAGGCGAACCAGAGCCTGGTCAGGGAGTTCTACTCCAACGCCTATTGGGAGGAGGAGAAGGACATGTCTACATCAGTTTATGTCATAGGCAAGACTGTGTCCTACTCTTCGGACAGCATCGACAGCCTGCTTGGGCTACCTACAGAGGCCTTCTGTGTTATGTGCTACGCTGCAGTCAACCCCAGGAAGATTGATTATGAGGGGACCTTGAGAGAGCTGTGCCGTCAAGGGGCACAATGGGCCGGGTCCCTGAACCTTCCACGTCGTTTTTGCAATATGGGACTGAAGCCAATCCCGAAGGCCTGGAATGCATTCTTCAATCAGTCAATCATATCCTGTTCCAATTCTATAGATGTGAAGGTCAAGGTGGCCATGGGGCTATTGGCTATTATGAGAGGCCAGAGGGTGAACCTGGGGAGAGCCATATCTGAGAGCATTACTGAGATAGTCAGATGTTCTAGGGCTAGATTGGGGCATGCTTCTGTGATCCATGCCTTATGTAGACAGCAGGGCTGTCCTGAGTACCCTGATGACTTACTAGTTGATTCCAGTGAGCCCATCACTACAGCCTGAATCATGAAGCAGCCCGATGGGCCTATGGATGGAGCAGTACCACCACCTCAGCCAGCACCTACAGAACAACAGCAACCAGCAGGCCCATCCTACCGTCAGCAGTATGGCAGCGACCCTTCCTTCCAGTATGACCTCCATATGGCCAACTGGTGCGGTACGTCGATGCTACTACAGCAGCAGGGCATAGACACCTCTTACCTTGCATCAGCTAGAGTCCACCTGGCTGCCCAGGAGTATATGGCAGAGAACGGAGCAGCAAGTGCATCTTCATCAGCACCACAGGCAGACCAGTAGCCAGACTCCCAGGACCCCCTACTTTTAGGGGATGAGTACATTGATGATCACATTTCTTTTCCCTGAGCAGGAGGCTCATTGATTTTTTACTGTTATTTTCAGACAATTTTATCTTGCATTTTTAGTCCTATCTTCCCCTTTGACTTTATTTTGCACTTTGGTCTGTACTATATTATTACAACTTATCCTGTGATATTGAGGCACCACTATCTTAAACTTTTTGCAAGCAGCTTCAATTATGATGATTTGTGGTATTTAGTTTCATATGTTTTACATTTTACCTTGTGATTGCTAGTGTGTCAAATTTTATCATCAGGTATTGCTAGTGGTCATGCCAAAAGTTGAGGCAGACTGAGATCATCTGTGAGCATTCTCTCAAGTAACATCTCTTAAAATTCCCAGCTGTGAGGTTTGTCCCCAAACATTTATTCTATTCATTGTGTGATTATTCCTTGCTTGCATTAGTCTGCAGAACTTGAGCTTGAACTTAACTATCTTGCATGTGATTTATATACACACTGAGGCAAATTTTTGAAACCTGAGCCTTTCAAGCCAACCCTCTAATTGCGATCCCTTGTTAGCCCCTCTGAGCCTAATTGTTTATTCTTTGTAATTTTCCTGCAATCATAGCCTAGTTTTTCTTAACTTGGAGTTAGGTAGATAAAAGCATGAGAGTGGGGAAAAACTCTAAGTTTGGGGTTGCTCATGGAATAGCAACATTCTAAGTTTGGGGTGGTATACAAGAGAAAGGAACATACAAAGAAAAGAAGGAAAAAGAATATATATATATATATATATATATATATATATATATATATATATTTCAAAAAAAAAGGTTATATATAAATAAATAAATAATTCATTCATTCTCTTGTGGAATGCTTTGGGAAAATGGGGAAGTGAGTGAGATTGTTGAAATTGACAAAGAGAGAAGTAGGCCTAACTCCAAGTTGTAACCTACTTATCCAAATGTATCCACCCTTACCTAAGCCCCATTACAACCCTTGAAAGCCCTCAAAAAGTGTGTATGTATTTCTTGTGTATTGATTTGTATAGTACTTGTTCAAGCCTATGAAACGATGATGCAGGTACTGTGAATTGAGTGAATACCCTAAACACCTCAAAGAGAGAAACACCGGTGAGATGTGTGAAAAAGAGATAAGTTGAGAATGCTTGCCTGCTTATGATCTTGTGTCTTACCGATTCAGTTGTCTTGCTACTGCACTAGGTTGATGATGATTTTTGATATACTGTGTAGTTATTGGTTTATGTAGAATGTGTGACAGCTAAATAAAAAAAGTAGCCACAGCCTGAATTAAATGTTTGCTTGAGGACAAGAAAAAGTTTAAGTCTGGGGTTGTGTTGACTCTCTGTCATATGATGAAAGTTGTCCAATTTTAGGACCAATTGTGCGAGGTTTTGATTGTATTATAGTCAATATCTGGGGATTTAGCTGAGTATTAGAATTTTGTAGTAGGAAGTCCTTTTGTAAGCCATTCCTGCATTGTTGGAGTTATTTTGTACATGAAGACCTCCAATTTGTGTGTTATCATTCGGCGAACCAGACACTTGCCCGGAGATGCAGCACAATTGGGAAGACTTAAGTTTCTGTTCAATATCGCGTCGCGACCAAGAGGGTTCGCGTCGCGAAGGAAGCATGATGCAGGAAGGAATTGGCTTCTGTCCAATATCTCGTCGCGACGGGCTCGTGTCGCGACGCGATGGCTTGCTGAAGTTAGGGTTTTTAATTCATTTTTGCGTTTTTTCAAAGGAGCTTGGTCATTGGAGCGCAGCCAGACGTCTTGGAGCAGAGAAAAGTGAGATTTTGGGAGTTCTTCACCACTTGGGAACGAGGGTTGAAGGTTCCTATGTCTATCTTTACTTGTATTGCTTCTTTTACTCTAGTTATGTCTCTATTCACCATGTGTAACTAATTTTCTAAGATTAGGGAGAGATGATTCTCCCCGAACCTATGTTATGGATACTTTGTTATGGTTAATACAATTAGTTGTTTGAATTATCATAAGTCTATGCCTCTGATCGTAATGCTTTATCGTTACATATGATAATTATAATGATTTAGGTTATGTGATCGCATAGGGATATGGGTTGCATGCTGGATATGGGGTATTAGATCATGTACTTGTGATCACCATAGGAATATGGGGTTGGATGCATGAATTCTCTATTTCTTAAGTTTATTGCTTTACCGGTTGGCATGATTCACCTAAGGAATTAGGGTAACTCAATTAGGTAAAATGGGTTCTGAGGCAAGGAATTGTCCTTAACCTACTATAGTGAATTGAATCTGGTAGTTCAAACAATTAATCTATAATTAGCTGAAGGTTCATAACATAGGTGAAGGGAGAGGATTCGACACCTAATCGCTTTCTCTCGTTATTTCAACAATGGTCTTTATTTTCGCGTTACGCAATTACAAATCAAATCAATTTTCACAATCTAGAATTAATCAAATTTGTTATTGTTACAACACGCAATCCCTGTGGAATCGACCGGTACTTACCATAATTTTATTACTTGCAACGTTTTCAGTACACTTGCTGAATCTTTAACAGTTACATGTGGCTACATAGTATTCTTCTTTTTATTGCAAAAATTTCTCGTAACATCTAGCATTTTCTAAAGAAAAATCGGCCTCTCTCCGTGGCCTCAAATCTAGGTCTTTGAGGAGGCCTGAAAGGCCGCCCAGTTTCTGCTCTGCTACCGGTGGATATTGGCTTACTGAAGAGGCGACCGGGACGTCCGCCGAAGAATCGGCCATCACAACCTACTCCGATACCATTTGCTGATCCTGCTGCAGCTTCTGAAACTTCTGCTCCAGTGGAGATTGGCGGCAGTGATGTGGCTTTTAGGGAAGTTACTAGATCTAAGGGACGAGGTAGACCTAGAAAGGTTCTTGATGCTCCTGTTTCGGATGTTGGTATAGTGATGTTTCTTCTGGAAGAGGAAGAGGAAGTGGTTGGGGTCATAGTAGTGGTGTTGGCCATGGTAGTGGTGGCATTCGTGGAAGTGGTGGAGGTCGTGGAAGAGGAATAGTGCGTGGTGGATTGACTGTGCAGCAGGCTAAGCAAGGAAGAAGGCCAGTGTGGGTCGTCCAAGGAATGTAACAACATTTGCTAGTGCTCCTCCACCAAATACTGTTAATGAAGATCTCAAGGGGAAACTTGAACACTTTCAAAGGATAAGTGAATGAATCTCTTGCAGTGCTTAAGCCTCATTTTAACCATAAAAATCCAGTCAATGCAATTGCAACAATTCAAGAGTTGGAAGTACTTGGAACCATGGACCTTAATGCACCTCTTAAGCAATTACATGGTCTTCAATTTGATTATGAGCAACTTGTACAAGTGTTTTAACTAGGTACATGAGGACGGTGACAGATTTGTAAAGCAAGTTAGGCAATAACAGATCATATTTTTCGTTGAGTGAAAAGAGAATTGTCCATTTGTCCATTTTAGTTTGTTGTTGTTGTGCACCGTTTTAGATTGACCTTGACCCCATGAAGTAATTTTTAGATTTTAGAGTTATGATAATTATGTTATTCATGTTATATTTGTTTGACTATATATGAAACCTTAAGTTTAATCGCATTGTTGTCCATGTTGGTCCCTTTAAAAAAAAAAAGCATTATCCCGAAATAGGACACTTCAAGTCAAACCGATGGTATCAAGAACCGTTCAAGATCTATATATGACTAACGAAAACTTCAAAGTTACAACTTAACTGTGTTTTGCAATGAAAGTAACAGAAATACTCATATATTTGGTCCTGCATTCTTGAAAAGAAAATTCAGTATTCACCAATCTTTAAGAAAAATCATTACTTTTTTTTTTGTAATTTCTCGTGCAAACTGTCATGATGTTGAACTGAAACATGTATAACAAAATGAGCTACACTTACTTAACATACAAACATATATATATCTTCATAACTTAATAGTGAAATTAGACAATAAACACCATAAAAAGGAAAAAATGAGGTTGATTTCCCTCTCAAAAATCAAGTGATTGCCCAAAGAAAATAAGCCTCCCAAAGATAAGTCCTTGACATCATATTCTCATCCCCATCTCTTTCATAGTCTAGCTTTCATTAAGCATAAACAGCAATTAAGCGCCTGATAAAAAGTTACTCATTCTTGAAGAATAATTGTATGAGAATTCATTGTATGACAATTTATTGTAAGGCAAATTAACAGTAATTGGGACAGCTGTGCCTTTACCCCAAGCAAATGAGTATAGATTTTTAATGCTACAAAATAAGCTGCTGATCTTCATAATTGCCATTATTTTTAAAGTTAGCTTTTGCTTGATAGAATCTCAATACCACCAGCTGTAAAAATACTTTAGTATTGAAAGAATAATGGCTTAATTGATCATGTTATATCCTGATATAAAATAGTACCATCAGATAGAGAATGAATGAAAAAACAACGTAATTCTCTCAACAAAAACACAATATAATCACAATAAATAGACCGTCAAAATTCAATATTGGTTAAAAAATAAAAACCAAACGAAATGAAACAACACAAATCAATATTAGCAATGCACACTACTGAGAATATTGATCCCATTTCCCAGTAAAAATTGAAGCTAAAAAGTGGTTTAAGCCTCACATCTTATATTGAATATCAACAATGCCAAGCTTCAAAAAAGTGTCTCATCTCAGTTTGAGCCATGACCAGAAAGCCTCTATTGTTGAGAAAACCACGACGGCAACATCCTAATATAAGTTAACGTTAGCACTGTAGTCACAAAAATGTAGTTATTCAATCTATTAAAGACACGTGCTAACAATGCCTGAGTTGCCATACACATTCCAAAGGCCTAACAGACTGAGAGAAAGAGCAACACTACCAATCAATATACCAAGTAAAAACAAAAAGAATCATGTGGTAAAAGCCTAGCTAATTCAAAATTAATGTCTCTTAATTATTTTGCCAAGAGAAGCACACATAAGAAGTAGAGAAGGGGAAAGAAGGTGAGAAACAGAAAGTATAGAAGAAGAGAGAGTGAAAACGTGTGAATGGGGAAAGAAAGATGAGGAAGATGAAAATACAGTGACGATGCTGATTATTACCTGATTATTACCTGATGTAAATACAACTAACCATAGTTAGTTTAGCTTAGTTGATTTATCCTAACCATAGTTCATTGTAACTAAATTCTGTTTAGCTTAAGTTAATTCAGTTAGGATAGATGTGGATTCATTCAATTGTATATACACTCACTTGTACTTTTTCCATAATCAGAATACAGAATAATGCATCTTCTTCATCTCGTTTCCTCTCTCTCTCTTTGTATTCTCCGTTCAACATGGTATCAGATTGAAACCTTGCCTCTGTTTCGCGTTTCTTCGTTTCCTTCTCCGCTTCATCAATGGCGGCTTCATACTCTGATTTTGCTATAAACCCTTCCAATCCATACTACATGCATCCAAATGAAAATCCCTCGCTTGATCTTGTTCAACCTCCATTAGACAACCAAAACTATCAGACATGGTCTCGTTCGATGAAGGTTGCTCTCATCTCCAAGAACAAGGTGAAATTTGTTGACGGTAGCCTCTCACCTCCAGTTGCCTCGGATCCGTTGTACGAGCCTTGGAATCGCTGCAATAATCTTGTTCTCTCATGGCTTCAACGCTCGATTTCTGAAAACATTGCGAAATCATTGCTTTGGTGCGATCGTGCTTCTCTCGTATGGAAAAGTCTCGAAAAAACGATTTTCTCAGGGAGACATCTTTTGAATTGCTGATATTCAAGAGGAATTAGCCCGATTTCAGCAAGGTAACCTTGATCTCTCTTCCTATTTCACCAAATTAACTACTCTTTGGGAAGAAATTGAAAACTATCGACCTATTCATGACTGCACTTGCGCAATTTCGTGCACTTGCGGTGCTGCCACCGATCTTCGTAAATTCAAGGAGCAAGACAAGGTAATCAAGTTCCTGAAGGGATTAAACGAACAATTCTCTCATGTTTGATCTCAGATAATGTTGATTTCGCCTTTACCTTCGCTCGATGATGCCTTTTCTATGGTTCTTCAACAAGAACGCCAGTTTAACCAGAACACCACCACTGATTCTACAGTTGAGAACCAGTCTTTTGTGAATCACGTCTCTCAGACTCCCTTTCGTGCCTCTAACGGTGGTGGCAGAGGCAGAGGGCGTGGATCTTCCTATGGTGGCCGTGGTAACCGTCTATGCACACATTGTAGTCGCATGAATCACACAGTGGAAACCTACTTTATCAAACACGAATATCCTCTAGGATTTCAACACCGCAAGAACAATTCTGCAAGTGCTTCCTCTTCCTCTTCATCTGTCACCACTTCTGCAGGTGCTTCCAACACCGTTCAAGACTCAGGGAACTCTTCCACTGATTCTGCAACTACTGTCAATCCATCTCTCAACTTGATTCAAGAGCAATTCCAACAGATTTTGCAGTTACTTCAACAATCAAGCTTGCCTGCCACTCAACCAGCCTCTGTCAATTCCATCTTCGCCACCACATCTTCCTCCCAAAACATTGTCGCTCCATCCACTTCTGGTAAGTACAATCACTGTTGGATTGTAGATACTGGTGCAACTGACCATATAACCCACACATTTAATTTGCCAATTTCATCTCCACTTATCACATTGCACCTAAATCTATGACAATGCCTAATGATGACACTATCACCACCACTATTGTTGGAACTGTTCTGTTGTTTGGGTCCTTGGTATTACATAATGTCTATTATTTTACCTGTTTTCATGTCAATATCATATCTGTCTCCACTCTTTTTGATTCACTCTTATATGATGTGCAATTGCACCCTGATTGTTGCAACATTGTGCAGTTTCTCCACCCGAGGATGACTGGATTTACAGCTAGGAGAATTGGCAAATTTTACGTGTTAGATACTTCCTCATCAAATTCACAACCTAGCGCTGGTTCTTGTAATGCTTTCATTTCAAATCATTTAGATTCTAATACAAATAGTCCTATCACTATTTGGCACTATAGATTAGGACACTTATCCACACCTATACACAAGTGTATTTCCAACCAATTTCCATTTGTTTCTTTCAATTCTTGCTCAAAACCATGTGACACATGTCATTATGCAAAGCAAAGAAATTTACCATTTTCAAATGGCATTTCTATTTCTGTTGCTACATTTGAGTTGATTCATGCTGACATTTGGGGGGCGCCCTATGCCACCCCATCCATATCTGGTCACAAGTATTTCTTGACTCTAGTAGATGACTATAGCAGATTCACTTGGACCATATTCATGAAACATAAGAGTGAAACCAGAAACCACCTCACTAATTTCATTGCCTTCATAGAAACCCAATTCCAAAAGAAACTTAAATGCCTCCGTAGTGACAATGGCCCTGAATTTCTCATGACCAACTTTTTTCTCTCCAAAGGCATCCTCCACCAAAGATCATGTGTAGAAACCCCCAAACAAAATGGCATAGTGGAGAGAAAACACCAACACATACTCAATGCTGCCCGTGCCCTCTCTTTTCAATCCAACTTACCCTCCAATTTTTGGCATCTAGCCATCCAACAAGCCACTCACATCATAAACAGACTGCCCTCACCTCTACTTAACAACAAAACTCCTTTTGAGCTTCTCCACAACACACCTCCCACACTTCTCCACCTTAGAGTTTTTGGATGTCTTGCATTTTCATCCACCCTCCATAATCACAGAACCAAATTTGAACCACGTGCTAGAAAATCTGTCTTTCTTGGATATAGAGAGGGAACCAAAGGCTACCTCTTATATGACATACATACCAATGAATTCTATGTTTCTAGGAATGTAATATTCCATGAAACCATTTTTCCATTCACAAACACACAAACAATCAACCAAAATACCTCCAAACCTCATAATCCCTTGGTTGACAATACTGAACTTTCATATGATCGACCTTCTGACCTTCCTGTTATAACACCCACCACCAATCCTACTGTCCCTCCTCAACCAGCAACTACACAGCCCTCTCCTCAGGCCAATAACACCAAACAATGCCCAAACCCCTCCACCTCTTTGTAGATCTACAAGAATTAAAAATACACCTACATATCTCTCAGAATATCACTGCAATTTGCGATCTTCTCAGCTTCCAATGCCATCCTCAGGTAATTCTAATTACCCTCTCTCCTCTGTTTTGTCTTATGACCACTGTTCTCCCTCTTACAAAAATTTCTATTTAGCCATTAGCTCTATAACTGAACCCAAAACCTATGCCCGGGCAAGTAAACTTGATTGTTGGCAAGTAGCTATGAAAACTGAATTGGATGCTCTTGCATCAACCAATACTTGGTCTATTGTAGACCTACCAATAGGCAAACAACCCATTGGATGCAAATGGGTCTACAAGATCAAGCATCATGCTGATGGATCCATTGAGAGGTATAAAGCACGTTTTGTTGCCAAAGGATACACTCAATGTGAAGGGGTAGATTACTTTGATACTTTTTCACCAGCTGCCAAGTTAACTACATTCGTACCTTGCTTTCTCTTGCTGCCATTAAGGGCTGGCACTTAGAGCAACTGGATGTAAATAACGCTTTCTTGCATGGAGATCTTCATGAAGAGGTCTACATGGATCTTCCCCATGGTCTTCAAACTTCTGTTGCTGCTACCTCATCAACACCTAAGGTAAACTAACTATGGTTAGTTGTATTTACATCGGGTAATACTGATGATGATTCTACGTTTATGCAATGCCAGGCACTGATTCACAACCATTGTTGGACTCACGAGCAGTGGCACCGCCGTGTGCCTCGCGCTCCCAGCTGAATCCATCTCTGCATGCCACCGTACCCCGAACTCTCGTCCACAGCCGTCGCTCTACCTCCCATGATAGCGAGCCTCTTCCCCTCTCTACTTTATAGTAATACATTTAAATGTCAAACGTTGACGTAGGTAAATATATTTAAATTAAAGTTAAATATTAAAAAAATTATGATTCAAAACAAAGTACAGAATTTAATATAATAATAAATATTATTTTTGTTTAATTAAGTTGTTTAGTTTGATAGGCCTAAAATTTATTTCGGCTGATCTGTAACCTAATATTTTTACTTAAATAGATTTTTCAAAAAATCTTGATGTTACCTATTTTTAAAAAAAAAAAATCTAGGTTAAGTCTAATTTAGGATGGGCCATAAACTCCAGTCGGTTAATTGGGCCTATTCCTACATTTAAGGGTGAGGATTTTTATATCCCCACACATGGTCCCCATACCCCCACATATTTCTATTATCCCTATATTGTCCTTATCATATATTTCACTCATCAGATGTGTGGTCCACATTTCTTACTTTCTGATTTATCCAACAAACAGGTAAATTCGTTATGCATTTATTAAACACAAAAACAGATTATCTTTTAAAATGATAAATTCGTTGTTGACTTTTTGTGTCAAACAAGATAAATCCGTTTGGCACAAAAATATTTATATATTTAATAGGTAAATCTGTTGTTGAATAATCAATAACGAATTTATCCTTTAAATAGATAAATTCGTTATTGATTATTCAACAACGATCCTCACAATGATCCTCACAGCATGATATGCATTTTTTACCATGGTTTCCTCCACATTTTTGCCCATATGTTGCAAACATTGTTGATATCGTTGGGTATGGAAATTGTGGCTACCGAGCTGTTGTTATTGGACTTGAATTTGGACAAAAAAGTTGGCTTTTACACTACAAGAAAACCGGTGATTTCCGACGGTGAAATCCGTCGCAAATGCAGTCATTTTCGTCGCAAATTAACGTTTCCGACGAACTTTCTGACGAACCAAAATCCGTCGTAAAATCGCTCGTCGCAAATTTTTTCCGACGGATATTTTCGTCGCAAATCTTTCCGTCGCAAATATCCGTGGCAAAGTCGTCGCAAACTCTAACACCTTCTCGTCGTAAATTCGTCGCAAATAAATAACTATCAAAAATCCCGTCCCAAATTGTTTAAAATTCCGTCGCAAATTCAATAATTATCCATGGAAAGTCTGTCGCAAATTCTGTCGGTACGCAAAAAAATTACATTCTTAAAAAATAGCCATTTACATTGTCATTTCTATTTGCAATACTTCCCTGCCAATTCAGTTCAGACTTAAATCCATCAATTCAATTCAATTCAATCTACTTATAAAGTGTCTGTCATACCCCAATTTTGTCCGACTAATCGAAAAATCCCAAAAATTTTATCGCTCCGCATATTGTTCTAAATGCGGGTGTATTTGGCACTCTCGTGCAACGGTTTTGTTTGGCGCTCGTTGTTTTCAAAAAAAAGAGAGTCCAAAAAATAATAAAAAATAATAAACGCAAGCGCGTGTCGGTTTCGAGTCGTGTGAGCAAATGCGTCGGTGCGCTTTTAGTCTTACCATCTTACGCGCGTGCGTATTCTAATCGCGTACGCGTTCCTAGTCTTAAGGCGAGCGCGCGTTTCGTTTCAAGTTGTGCGCGAGTCGTTACGTCGGTGCGCATTTGTTTTTACCGCTTTTATTGTCATAAAAAAATATAATAATAGTAATAAAATGAAATCAGTTTTTTTTATTATTATTAGCTGTCCTTGTGTTACACATATAAACAAAAATTAAAAAAAGCAGAATAAGGTCAGCTCTTTTATTTGCATATGGACAAAAAATTTAATTAAATACAAATGGTACAAAAATTAATTACAAACAAAAGGGTAAAAAAATAAAAATAATAATAAAGCAAAAATGGGACAGCAACACATGCGAATGGCTGCCTCAAAGCTACAAGCCCAAGTTCTTTCTTCCTGTCCCTTTTGTTTGGCTTCCATTTTCAGCAAAAGCACTGCTGCAGTGGCAGCAGCCCTGCTGCCATCCTTGCTGCTCCTCTCTGCTCCACTGCAACAGCAACAACTTGGTCTCCTATGTGTTTTGATCCCCTGCATTAGCATACCACACTACACCACATCCCTTGCCTATAAATACCATGAGCAGAAACAATGTTAAGGGGGATACACAGACATACAGCAAAGAGGCAAAAGAGACACTGAAACACACAGACACATACACACAAGCAAGAATTCACAGCAATCAGTACAAAAAAAAAGGAGACAGCAAACACTGCAAACACAACCACACACATACGCAGGGCAATATACATACATGCAGACAGCCAAAATACACACACACACACACACTGAGATACAGAAACATAACAGATACACACAGAGAGCAATTCACAGACAGTAACAAGAACACAAAAACTAACAGCAAAAATCCTTTTAATTGCTGTGTTGAAGCAGTAGAGAACAGCAAAGGTTTTTACAGAAGCTGGAGAAAAAGGTTGGTTCATATTTCAGTTTCCATTTACTGTCAAAATGCTAAGTGTATGCTAACTTAGGCTTTAGTATTCTGTTTTCGTAATGAAAATTATTGTCAATAGGCGAGAGTTCTATAACAGGCAAAACAAAGATAGGTTATTTTTCTTACCAAAAGATACAGTGAGTCAATAACAAAAATTAAAAGTGGAAGAGATGAACAAAACAAAAGCACAAAAAGGGGTATAATAGAGCTCACCTCATAGACGCCGGCCACTGTAGACGGTGGCCGTTGGCCGTGCGCTGCCGTCGCCTCCGCCGTCGCCACCGCAAAACACCAACTCTGAAGCCAAATCCCTCAGTCACCCTCAGCCCCTAAACCGAATCAACCCCCCTCCAAAGCGGCCACTGTCCAAAAAAAAACACCACCACTTCACCACTATGCCGTGACCCACACCGCACCGTACGACCACCGTCGTCTTCCACCAGCGCACAACCACCGCGAGCCACCCATCACCACCAAACCGAACTGCCTCTGCCTCTCACCGTTCGCATCTCCCCCCCTTTGTGTCCCACCAAACAGTCATCCACACCCAACCACCTTCAAACACCCACAACCACGCACCAGTAGCCACCACCGTCAGATCCCCTTTCCCATCGCGAATCAAACCTGAATCGAACAAGAAAACCGCGCCGTAGACCACCTTCCCTCCTTCGTTCTCTTTCTCCACGCCTCTCACCCCTGCTCTTTGAAGAGGAAGCCCCGATCGGTGAGAAAAAAAAACGAAAATGGGTTGTGGTGGAGAGCGAGCGAACAGAGCTAGGGAAAAGGAGAGAGAAATCGAAGCTAGGAGGAGAGAGTGGGATGTGGATCTGTGAGAGAGGAGAGGAGGGGAGCCGTGGAGAGGGATGGAGGCGGCGGTGTGAGGAGAGAGGGAGGAGTTCGCACGGCGCCATGGAGAGAGAGAGGGAGAAGATTAGGTTTTTCTGATTTGTTGTGGAGGCGCACCGTGGAAGGAGAGAAAGCAAAATTAGGGTTTCCCTAATTAGATTTTTCCTTTTATAGTATAAGAGCAAGGGCAGTTTGGTCTTTTCCCCTTTTTTATTTTTCAGATTTCTATTCGCACCCCCCACGGTTTACTCCGCACGCCCCCTTCTGAAGCCCATGGCTTTTTTTTGAAACGCAGCCCAGCTCACCAAAAACGAGCTGGGCTCACTATTTGCACCCCCAGTTTTAATAATACAGCCCTCCTTTTTTATTTACACCCCCATTTTACTATTTCACCCCCTGTTTCTCTTTTCGAATTTTATTTCTTTCCCCTAGATAAACGTTTTTTTTCAAAACCTGTTTTCCCAAATAATAAATCTTTCTTTTCCCTAAACGAACTTTTTTTTCTCAAACCTTTTTTAAATGATGGATAAATATTTCCCCGAACGAAAATCAATCCAATTGCAAATTCCTTTCATCACGACGTTCTCTCCAATTAAAACCAACGAAGACACTTTTCAAAAACAAATCTTTTCAAACGTCGGAATCAAAACTAATCATCATTAATGATCACTCGCGCCGTTGCCGTTTGATTGTGGGTGATGATTTCATTCCTGTGAGAGCTAGTAGTGTGGCCACTCTAAACCGTTGTTGTTTGGTCCTCACAAACGCTCTCCTTCAATTGCGAAAACCTTTTCAATGCTCAAAATAAAAACCGATTATCATTAATCATCACTCGCGCCGTTGCCGTTTGGTCGTTAATGATAATTCATTTTCATAAGAGTAGTAGTGTGACCACTCTAAACCGTTGTTGTTTGGTCGCTACGAACGCTCAACCCATTTGCGAAAAAACTCCAAAAAGATTAAAAAACAAAAACCGTTTTCCAAACACCAGAAGAACTACGTAGCTTTGAATTCTCCATCGCACCAGGAGATACGTAGGAGCGGGTCACATCCCGTCAAGCATAACAAATAAAAATCATTTTCACAATAAGTTTTCAACAATCATTTTCAAAAGAACCTAGAACTACGTCGCCTTTGATTCTCCACCCGGAGATACGTAGGAGCAGGGCCACGCCCCTGTCAAGCGCAAAAACAAATGATTTCTAAATAAAAATACAAACACATCTCTTTCAAAAATCAAAAATCTTATTTTCAAAGTAGGGGATTAAGTCGGTCGTACGGCCGGGTTAATCATCGTTTTAGGATAAGTGAACTGTGGTCCTTCAGAGCCCCAGCGCTCCTTCAGCCCCCAGCGGCCCTTCAGACCCCCAGTGGTCTTTCAACACAGATCACGCAATCCTGAAACCCCTATATTAAAAAACACCAAACACACAAACATTTTTTACAGAAGAACTACGTAGCTTTGAATTCTCCATCGCACCAGGAGATACGTAGGAGCGGGTCACATCCCGTCAAGCATAACAAATAAAAATCATTTTCACAATAAGTTTTCAACAATCATTTTCAAAAGAACCTAGAACTACGTCGCCTTTGATTCTCCACCCGGAGATACGTAGGAGCAGGGCCACGCCCCTGTCAAGCGCAAAAACAAATGATTTCTAAATAAAAAATACAAACACATCTCTTTCAAAAATCAAAAATCTTATTTTCAAAGTAGGGGATTAAGTCGGTCGTACGGCCGGGTTAATCATCGTTTTAGGATAAGTGAACTGTGGTCCTTCAGAGCCCCAGCGCTCCTTCAGCCCCCAGCGGCCCTTCAGACCCCCAGTGGTCTTTCAACACAGATCACGCAATCCTGAAACCCCTATATTAAAAAACACCAAACACACAAACATTTTTTACACAAGAACTACGTAGCTTTGAATTCTCCATCGCACCGGGAGATACGTAGGAGCGGGCCATGTCCTGTCAAGCACTTCTTTCTAAAAACCCTTTTTTTCCTTTCTCGTCAAAAAGTAAAAATTTTGTTAAGTTTCTTTAATTCGTTTTCAATAAGAAATAAAGAGGCAAATTAAATATTTTCAGGTCAACACTTCAAACCACACATTTAATTAAAGGTTCCCCTTCGGTAGAAAGGAGGTACGGGGTGCTAATACCTTCCCTATGCCTAACCGACCCCCGAACCCATATCTCTAGTTTTCGAAAGACCATCCGCCTTGTCTAAAAGACCTTTTTTCAATGTTTTGGTCTTAAAATTAAAATATTGGTGGCGGCTTCCAAATTTTTCCACGTTGTCAAACGAAAAGTCCCTAGCCGGATTTTTCGGGCGCAACAGTGTCAAACATACAAAACTACTCTAATGTTAAAAGTGTCAAACATACAAAACTACTATAACGTTAAAAGTGTCAAACATACCAAATATCAAAACATACCACTAATGTTAAAAGTGTCGATCCAATCCACCAACTTAATTAAACATAAACTACACTATGTTAAAAGTATCAATCCAATTCACGAACTTAGTTAAAAGTGTCAAAGATACCAAATATCAAAACATATATCAAAACATACCACTAAAAGTGATACATAAGCTACACTAATGTTCCATAAACTCAAAATTCTGACGTAGGATCTTTAAGTCCAATCAGGTGGAGGTACTGGAATCCCACTAAAAGTGATACATAAGCTACACTGTTGTTGTCGTGCAACCTTCTCCTCCTACTTTCCCATCGCCTCCTGCTGTCGTGCAAATTGGTTTGTCAATGATTTGATGATCCTAAGGGCCTCAGGGGACATACTCTCCCTCGTCGAAGCTCCAGAGTCTAACATTTTGCCATATTTGCCTCCTGTCCCATACAGACGACTCTTATTGGGCCCTCCAACAGCTTCCTGCCACAACATCCGCTTCAACTTCTCCAACTCAGCGGGATCTACTGGTAGATTAGTCTGAGACCACCGCCGGTGAAACTCCTCCTATTAAATGCACACAAAAAATACCAAAATAATTTAAATTAAATAATTGAGACATAAAAATATGCTATAATGCTTGAAACACAGCCCAATTTATATCAAACCATAAACCAAAACATAACTCAGCTATATATTTGTATGTCACGGCCCATTATTGTAAGCATATTCAGTTTCAGATGCACCTATATTGCTATTGAACAAATTAACTTCAACTTAAATGTTCTTTTTAGCTTCTTCTTGGGAGTTGCATAAACAAATTAACTTCAAGTTCTACTTCATATATGCACCTTAACTTATATAGCAATTTGATTATCTGTTTCTACATAACACTATCTGTTTCTACATATCACTCACCTTTATCACTTAGTGGTAGTGGTGTAATTTGCTATTTCTTTTTAGTTTTCAGATTATAATTTTGCACTTCTTTTTTCAGTAGTCGTGGTGTAATCGAATTTTAGTGGCCTATGAGTTTTTATTAGCTAAGTGAAAGGGAAGAGTTGGTTCTCTAAAGCACCAACTCACACTGTGGTAACATACAAGTGGCATTTTTGATATTGATATTTCAGAAAGAATGATTGCAAAACAAATGAAGTTTGACACTAATAACTAATCAAAGCATCTATCAGAGGTTGAAATATATCATAATTAAGGCCAGGAGGAATGCTGGTACAAACCATTAATCAATTTAAACTATGCTCAACTCAAATCAATACTCAATGAGAGGCAAGGTTCTAAATAGCGGTCGCGATCGCGGTCGCGGTCGCGTTAAGGCTTTCACGGTTTCGGCTGTTTCGGCTGTTGCGATAGCTGTTGCGGCCGTCGCGGTGTGAATTAACCACAATGATGCAAAAAAATTAATTAAAATAATTTGTACTATCATATAATATATAATAACTAAAATTAATGTTTTTTCATCATTATAAGAACTCTAAAGTAAAATAAAAAATAAAAATATGAATAATGTAGTATCTAATAACAGTTTATGATAAGTTATCTAATAACAGTTCATCTTAAATCTTAAAACAAAGTTCATGATAAATTAGATCTTCAAACAAAGTTCATAATAAAATAGATACCTCAAGTTCACATTACATCACAAGAAACTACTAATACATTAGAAAAAAGATTACTAAAATGTTGTTAATTGAATCCCTAGTCACCACATGGTAGAACGACGTGCAGGGTCATAACTTCCACTATCACCTTCATCATTGTTATATCCACTTCCTCCAAAAACATAATCAAAGAATCCAGAGCTTCTTGGTGGTTCAATTTGTTGGTAATCATATGAAGAAGTTGCTGATGAATCACCATAATTGATAGGAGGTTGGTATTGTGGTAGGTTGGGATTTGGCATATATGGATAATACTCATGTGGCATGTAAGAAGGATGTTGGTAATATGATGGATAATTACCTTGGCTACCATCAGATTGTGCAGCAATACCAAAATCACCAAATGATTGTGAAACACTAGACGAAGAAGAATCATCTATTGGAGTTGCTCCATGTCTTCTGCTTTTACCCCGTCTACCTCGACCTCTGCTAGCACCACCAGTCACATCCTCATTTGAGTCTTCTTCCATTCTAGAAGGCAACAGATTTTCATCACGCCTAACATATGGTTCTTCATTATAAGAAAAATAAGGCCCTTCACCTATTCCATGACTTTGATCTAGATTACCATAACCACCATTACCACCACTATTGCCACTATTTCCCTCACTGGGTGGACTTAAACCACCATCACTTCCTTGACTAGGTACTTGACCTGAATTTGAGGCATCTCCGCCAGCTGGTTCTTCAATCTCTTCATCAGAATCAATAGGTAGCCATTCTGCATTTTGGGTTCCATCCAATAATGGCATCTCTCTCTCCTCAATCCATGGAGATAAATAATCTTCCTGAAATATATGGTCAAGGTTGATAGGATTGAAGCCTCTTTCAATGTCTTCCTGACTTTTTCTCATGGTGGTCCTCATTTTTAGCTTCATGTTGTAAAATGCAAAGACAAGCTTTTGTAGCTTTTGATAATTCAGCCTATTTCTCGTCTTTGTATGTATGTAGCTAAAAGTACTCCAATTTCGCTCACAATTTGAAGCTGAAGTTGTTTGGCTAAGAACTTTCACAGCTATATTTTGAAGTTCAGGTGCACAAGTTCCATGTATCATCCACCATTCAGCTGAATAAAGAAGATAGTAAGTTGTTTATGTATATCAGTGTAACAAAAATAAAAAATTGCAATATTTTCATACTAGAAAATCAACAAGCAAAAATTATAAAACATACCAGGTTTCATTTGAGACCATGCTCTTTGAGCTAGTTGAGTTCCAAATGTTTCTTGTTTATCCTTGAAAAGTAACAACTACGAAGACCAACATACCATATAAGATTTTATTTTAAAATTTACAATAATATTATATATTATACATATATAACATTAACAAATTTCTCACCTGATTGGTAGCTCTTATTTGCTTATCAATATCTGGTTCTAATTTGGTTATTACTTTTGTGGTACCTTCCATCGTTTCTTTAGCTACATGACTTCCATGGAGAACTCCAAATTGGAATTGTGGATTGAGAAAATAACCTAAAAAATAAATGAATAATTAGTATATTTACTTCAAAACCAAACACATGCATGTAAATAATTGAATATTTAGACACAAACCTGCTGAATGCAAATCAGTATGCATGTAGATCCACCTTCTGTCAATAATTGAATTATAATAGGCATGGTAACGACAATTTTTCTGAATAGCTTGCTTAGCTCTGTCAATTGCTTCATAGAGAAATCCCATGGTAGGTTTATCATCACCATCTACCAACTTCAAAACCTTGACAATTGGTTCAAATACCTTTATTATATCACTTGCCTTAGTCCAGAATTCTTTGGTCATTACAATCTTTTTGGCTTCATATGCAGGTCCTCCTGGTTTGTCTTTTCCAAATTTGGAATTCTTGTATTCATCAGAGTTAAACATATTGTTTAAAGCTTCTCTCTGTTTCACAATAGATTCAAGTTGTAGAAATTGTGTAGCAAAACGAGTAATCGCTGGACGAATAATTTCTGTGCCGCCAGTATATTTCTTCATCAAATTCACAGTCCAAATATGATTGTATATAAATAAAGTTATCGTTTTTGCATCCTCAAGCAATTTCTTGACATTTGACTTTTTTCCAATATCTTCCAAACACAAATCCAAACAGTGAGCTGCACATGGAGACCAATAAAGGTGAGTTCTTTTTTCCATCAATTTCAGACCAGCTGCTTTCAATGCTGCCTCATTATCAGTGACTATTTGGACAACATTCTCTTCCCCCACCTCCTCCACCATGTTGTCAAGCAACTTAAAGTAATAATCAGTGTTTCTACTTGCAACATGAGAGGCATCAATAGACTTTAAAAACACTGTTCCTTGGCTAGAGTATACTAAAAAGTTCATGATATGCATATGATTTATACCATTTGTCCAACCATCACACATTATAGTGACCCCTTTTTCTTTCCAGACTGGTTTTAGTTCATCTATATATGTTTGCATCTCCTGACATTCTTCATTCAAGTATATCTCTGAAATCTCATAAGGAGAAGGCAATTTGACCCCCGGCCCCAACTTTGCAGCTTCAGCTAACAAGTTGTGGAGCCAAGGAGAAGTGCTCAAGTTCATAGGTAGACGCTCGTGTATTATCAATTTGGATAATGCTTTTCCCAACTTCTTTCTCGCAGTTTTCAAAAATCCTGCACCAAGTTTTGTTTGCTTCATACTCTTACTTCTCTGTAGATCAACATCAACTTGCCTCATTCTGTGTTGAATATTTCTCTGTTGATATTCAGATGAAGCTCCACTACTACTGCCAACGCCACTTGTACGGAATCTTTGATTATCTTCCCATTGTCTATATGACATCATGCTTTCTTGTGTAGCATGTCTCATAGCTGCATCTTCATCAATGAAACCTTCATCTTCATCATCGTCATCCCCTCTTAAACGCGAGACAAATTCTTCCTTTCTTTTTCGTTGATCATTTTTCTTTGTTTTACTATCTAATAAAAGCTTCATCATACCTTCTCTAACCAAAGTGTTGACTCTAACACAACCTTTGACTTCTCCTGCCATGTGTGCAAGATGTTCCTTCAATCGAGTTATTCCACCTGTTATTATTCTTTCACAACATTTACATTGTATAATATTTCTTCCTCTACCTTGCACAAGCGTTTCAAAGTGCCAACCAATATCATCACTCGGAGCACTATCTGCTCTACCAATTGGAAATTCTTCTGGTGGATCCATTGATTAACTAAACTGGAAATAAAAAAATGCAATTATAAGTTCAAATTTTAAGAAGTTAAGGACAGAACTAAAAATGAGTTAAAAAAAGGACAAACTCACAAAACTAAACTAATTAACAAAAAAAAAGGAACCAAAGTGTTTTTTTAGAAATGGGTCCATTTGTTATATCATTATTCTGATCCAATTATTTTGATCCACTACTTGCCTCATTCACTCAAATTCCAATCGGCCCAACCCAAAACTAAACTAAAAATGAGGTTTTTTTTTTTTTACAAAGAATGGGCCCAAATTATCAAATTATCATTCCCTCGAATTCCAATCGGTTCCACTTCCAGTCTTCCAGAATCCCAAATTATCAAATTATCATCTCTCATTTTCTCTCTCTCTCTCTCTCTCTCTTTCTCTCTCTTTAATCCCATTTTTCGGTTCCCATCTCTCTCAAATCCCAAACGCCGCCGCGGCTACCCTTCTTCCCCCACACAAATTTACAAATTACAACTCAATAAACATTTATGTAAAGAAGTAGAAGCTATTAAAAGTCAAAACCTGCTGGGTGCTGGCTGCTGCTCTCCTTGAAGAAGAAGAAGAAGAAGAAGAAGAAGAAGAAGAAGAAGAAGAAGAAGAAGAAGAAGAAGAAGAAGAAGAAGAAGAAGAAGAAGAAGAAGAAGAAGAAGAAGAAGAAAGAAGAAGAAGAAGAAGAAGAAGAAGAAGAAGAAGAAGAAGAAGAAGAAGAAGAAGAAGAAGAAGAAGAAGAAGAAGAAGAAGAAGAAGAAGAAGAAGAAGAAACCCATATTTGAAGAAGAAGAAAATAAGAAGCTCAGATTTAGAGGAGTGAAGAACAGTTGGTTTGCTTGCTGCTACTGATTTGAAGCAAGGCTGATGAGTGATGACTTGATGTATGTTCCCTTTTGGACTTTTAGGGAGAAAATCGAATCAGAATCCCTCTTTTTCTTTTGGTTTTTAGCAAAAAAGGAATCTGAATATATTCTTCTTTCTCTGTAGATCTCTGTTTCCCTTTTGGTTTTGGACTTTTAGTGAAAAAAATAAATTTTTTCTACTGTTTCTGTTGAACGCCGTTTCGTCGCGGCCGTCGCGGTCGTAACGCCGTTTCGTCGCGGCCGTAACGGCGTTTTGTAACGTTTTTTTCCGTGATTCTGAATCACTCCGTCGTAGCGGCTTGTCTCGGTAGCGGCAGCCACCTTTACCGTTTTGTAACGGCCGTTTTTGCCGTAGCGGTCCGTTTTTTCAAACCTTGATGAGAGGCTTAACTTCATTTTGAAATAAAAACAAAAATCAACCACATCTAGAAACTAAGAAGCTACTTAGAGAAGAAGCATACAAGCCAAACAAGTTTAATCCAACAATGCAATGATATGGGTAAGAAGATACAAGCAAAAAACATTGGAATAGTTATGAAACAAAAGGAAAGGGAGAAACTTGGAAAGGTACCCGAGAGCAAGAAGAGGCCAATTTGTTGTATTTAAAAACCTAACCTGCAAAATGAAGTTATCTGGAACACAACTTCAACAATTAAGTGCAGAATCAATAGAAATGATGCCTTCACACCCTATCCAAACCAGCAACACAACCTCAACAATACAATAACCAAATCTATCATATATGTAATTCATTCTAGGTGAACCTTTCAATCCCTAGTAAAGAATTCAACTATCACCAAATTATGTAATTGTTAATCTCTATCTTTAAATGAGGAAACCCACAAACCTAAGTTGTTCCCATCCTAGCTGCTTACTACTAAAAGATAAATAAAGCTAAGAGGAAATACAGGAAAAACAGAGCCATATTGTTACAGCCAATGAGCCAACAATAAAAGATAAATAAAGCTAAGAGGAAAAACAGGAATAAAAGGGTTAAAAAACTCAACACTTCTCCATACCCTATCATATTATTACAGAAGCTATATAACCTTGCATTAGGTTGCCATTTTTTAAGTTTCCAAGCTATTGTATTGCACAATCACGCTAGACATACTTTCAGAAAGTAGCAAATCAATTATGACTTCTGGTCCTTACATTGTTTGCCTCTCCTCTCTTGCAATAACATCATCTGCCATTGCTACACTTTTTTATGTTAACAAAATCATCTGTTTCTAATGCCTCATATTTCTAGTTATGGCTTTTCCCCCTTTCTAATGATCTAATCTGTCTGCTAAAGATTACTTACAATTTATATGTGCATAACAATAACTGTAAAGATTCTGCTTCAAATATTCTCACCTTCACCAAACATAAAATTCCCCGAAGCCTCAAAATTGTAAACTTGCAAAATTCCAGCAAACAAGAGAAACAACACCGTTCATCAATCACACGACACAAGGAGAGGGAGAGTGGAATTTCAATTAAGGTGCAACAAATTAAGGTTAGGGTTTCGTTTAAAAAAAATTGGGACAAATTAAAGAAAGTAAGAAATTACCTGCAATGGAGGACGCGCAAGGAGAGGGAGAGTGGAAACGGCGGAGATACGGCGGCGAAACAGTGGAGAAATGGAGGACGCGCAAGGAGAGCGAGAGTGAGGGAAGAGGGAGAACGAGAGACTGTCCTAGCCGTGGAGCACACTTAGCGATGTAGGAGAGCGGAGGAGGACGGTGGAGAGTGAGGGAAGCATTTCAGTGGAAGAGGACAGTGGAGAGTGAGTGAGTGAATGTGTTAAAATGAGAACTGAGAGGGTTCGAGGGAAGCTGCTGTTTACCGTGATTTTTAGTAAACACCGCTAGTTTCACTACACGTGTTACTTGCGAGATCAACTAGGAATCTCAGGCCATTTGTGATCAAATTTTACTAAGAATTGTTGATATCAGTAGAAGTGCGAAGTGCAGAGACTTAAGAAATATGATAAAGTGCAAGAATTTGTAAATGCGGGAAGAGGAATCAAATGCAGTAAATTGCAGTAATTGTAAATGAAGAAGATGACAAAGTGCAGAAATCTTAAAGAAATGAAAACAATTATATAAAGAGATGGTAGGCAGAATCATACATGAATTCCTGTTAACTCTATTTTCTCTGTTTGCGGAAGTAGAGTGTTTTAGGAAATGTTTGTAATGAAATTTGCGACCTTTGTTCTATGTACAGAACTACTATTTATAAGAAAAAACTAATAACCGCACAGCGGTTTTCTAAAACAAGATAAGGCAGAGTAACTGCTATTTCGACGTGATAAGACTTAGATAACTGCTCCATCTTTCGACCAAGGAATCAATGTCCCTTTCGACAAATCTCCATAGCTTTGCTTGTTTCGCTGTTTATAATCTTCTCTCTGTCGAAGTGTGGCCTCTTTTTCCCAAATTCGCTAAGTTATGCATTAGGCTGCTTTCCCTTGGTTATTACCTCTTGAAGTCGAAATTATATCTTGGTGTCGAAGACCTGTTTTCTTTCTGAAATTATTAAGTCAAACCCTGTTGACTGCATTTAATATTAGCCAGTCGAAAATGCAGGCTAACAAATTGCCCCCCAAAAAGGCTTTTTCGACTGAGTTTTCAATGAAGGTGGAAAATGACTTTTTTGAAACATCTTTCGACCATTCTGCGTCAAATCTTCAAATATCTTTTTTCAGAATATGATTAGATGTTTCTGTGTCAAGGCCAGTCCCACTATCGCTTTCTCCCATTTAAATCACGCCACGTGTGAAAATAACTGTTGGGATCTCCCATGATCCCACGTTTCCCCACCAACGTCTTGGGGATTCACACCTTTTGAATTATTTTTTAATTAATAAATTCAAGTTAAACACGGCTATAAAAGGTAACTGCACCTCTTCATTTCCTTTTTCTGTTTCTTCATCTTCTTCTCCGCGAAAAAACTCCATTAAAGCATCTTCTGATTTCTGCATTTCCTTCTCCTTATTCGCCTTACGAAGCAAAGCGGCCACTACTAAGCACTTCCATTTCTTCATTAGCTTCCTGTTTCTAACGATGGCATCTTCTTCTACCATAAAATCTCCTGCTGTAACTCTTGGGAAGAAAACCCTTGTCTCTAAACCTGCTCTCACTTTGGAGGAAACACTAATTTACCGGTCTCAGGTACTTATCCCCTTCTCTAAACCTTCAAAGCATGCATTTTTAGGCCCTCTTCCTCTCGCTGATGATGATTCCTCTAGGATTAGGGACATTTTCCCTAGCTACCATAGACTCAGCCCTAGGATCTTCAGCGAAGGTCCACACGTAATGGATTTCATGAGTAACCCGAATAGGGTTTTTCGATCTTCGCCACCAACTGAGAAAAACATGCCTTACATTAACTGGCTCAACAAAATTGAGTCGAAGAAAGGAGATATCTGGAAAAGTCAGGGAATTTTCGACCTGATCCAAATCTCAAGGTATGGGCCTAAGTATCAAAGCCCAATGCTCCTTTCTGCTCTACATTTTTGGGATATCACTACCAACAGCCTTCATTTGAAGTGTGGCATGCTTGCCCCTACCCTGCTTGATGTGGCAGCTATAACAGGTTTAAAGCCTTTAGGGGAAGTTTTCGACCCTGCTATCCAAACTGACTTCGATTTTGACTTCAAAAAGGCTAGCTTTAAAGGCAATATTGAAGAGAAACACATTACCGGGTCGAAGGATGTTTCTGATGAAGAGCATATTGCTTTTCTCACTTTCTGGTTATCCTTTTATGTCTTCTGTTCTTCGTCACTTCAAGTGGCCAAGATGTATATCCCCCTAACCATTCAACTACATCAATGTCGAAAGATCAACTTGGCTACCCTTATTTTAGGGTCCCTTTTCGACAACTTGAAACAAGGGGCTCTTGATTTGAAAGGACTCAAACCAGACGGGAAATATTTGGTCTCTGAACCAATTTGGCTGTTTCAATTGTGGCTTCTTGCCACTTTCAATTCGAAATTGATAATGTATACTCCTGATGAGTATCTTGACGTAATTTCTAACAGAGGGGTCGAAGGTGTACGACTTGCTTTGTTGAGACCTAAACAAATAGGAGTATCTGTCGAAGATCTCTTTTCACAAGCTTTCAACATGTTTCTGAATTGTACAGAATTTTCTCCTTCTATGGCCCCTTTTGCTGGAAGAAATTATGGACCACATTGGTTCACTAGGGAATTCCCTGTTGACAACCCTGATGAGGAACAAGAAACAAATCAAATCTAGAAAGCATTTTTAACTCCTCAACTGCTGTCGTCTCGAATTTCTCCTGGGAAGTCATCAAACCAATTTGGTTTATTCTCATATCATCCAAGTTTATATGCACGACAATTTGGGTTGTGTCAACTTCGACCCAGCCCTTTTTTCCGGTCTAAAAGGGAACTGTTAGTTTCTGAGAATGAAGAAGAATGGATAAATCGTCTCAACGACTTTCCCGCTGATTCTTTTCGTCTTACCCCCCTCCCTTTTGAACCAACTTTCTCTTGTACCCACAAGTTTTCTCAGTGGTGGACAGAGTATATCACCAGGAAATTCACTGGTGTCGAAGAGGCTACTCTATTGGTCAAACTAATATCTGCTTTTCCTTCTTCGCAGAAAAAGAAGACCAAGTCGAAAGGTATACATATTCGAGAAATTCGAGCATTTCAACAATATTTCGAAACTGTATATGATCCGACTCATCTTCGTCGAACTGTTTCTCAAGCTGCAAAAGTTTTTAAACAAAAAATTCTTGATAAAATCCCGACTATGATTTTTCCACCTTATGTACCCGACAAATATTTTTTTGCTTTAACACAAAACAAAATTAGATTTCCACCTTTACCAACCAGTGAACTGGCTCTGGCATTTTGGTCACCCATTCCAGAATGGTTCGTATGTGGTTTGACCAAGGCACTATTTGATTTTTCGAACAAAACAGCTGAGAAAGTAGTTCCGACTAAGCAGGACATATACACTTTTGAGGGTCATCTTCATTTAGATATTCAACATATTCGAATCTCGTCCTCCATTAGAGAAGGTGATTCACAAGACTTCTTAGGAAAAATAAATTTCCTTTCTATGTATTTCGTATTAACACTTGTTTGTCGAATATTTGTAGCCATACCTATCACATCGTCTTCGACAGATGGCGCAGCAACAAAGACGAAGAAAAAAGATGTTGAGGCTTCGTCAATAAGAAAACAACCTCTTCAAGAAGAAAAACAAAAAGTAAGTACTTATCTTTACTCGTTGTGTCATCTTCTTATACTCTTCGACTAATTAGTCATCCGTTTTGCAGAGTCGAAAAAGAACAAGTAGCTCTTTAATATCCAATCCAAAGAAAGCAAGAAATGTTAAACCAAGAGTCGTGAGCGATTCAGAGGTCGAAGTTCTCAAAACTTTGCCTATTTATATTTGTTTTCTTTTTCTTATTCATGCTCATATGATTGTTGTATTTTCAGTCTGATGAAACACCACTGGTCAGAACTAAACCCATCAAGGTTCAAGTTCCTGAAGCAGAAAGAGAGAGAAAGACAAAACATTCTCAAGATGCCTCTAAGACTGTTTCTCAACAAACTTCTGTCGAAAGACAACAACAAGAAGAACAAGTTCCGAAAAGGCTTATCCAAAAAACCCAGAGTGCACATTCTTTAGTTGAGAATACCATAGCTAAGGTGATCGATTGAAGCCTATGTTTTTTCGAAAAACCGAAAACTTTGTTTATGTGATAATACTCACTTTGCTTCATTTTTTAGGAAACTGAAGTCCCAACAAAACATGCTACACCTTCCTCCACTCATTTCCCTTCAAAAATAAATGTTTCTGGGGAAGGTGTCGAAGAAAAAGATTTGCCTCAACATACACCTGTTGTCGAAGATACACTGTTGGCCGAAAAGACTATTCTTGCTGAAACTGCCAAGGAAATTCCTGCTCATAGCCCAGAACCTGCTGCTATGGATGTTGATGAAAGTCCTGATGTTGGCTGTAACACCCCGTTTCTACCCCTTTAATTTGTACGTCATTATCAGAGTACTTTCGTTTTCAAAAATAATAATTTAATTAGTAGAAAAGAAATGTCGCATCTTCATTGATAAAACTCATCGAATACGCCATTAACATTCGTGTAAACAAAAACGCATTCGTCACAAAAATCGAACTTCAAAAAAAAATATCTCATCACAGCGGAAATAGCAATAACTCTCCAAAATCGCTCAAACACGTCTCAAACATCAATAAAATTATTAAAACAGTTAATTAACTAAGTAATCAACTTCAACCCCGCCCCCTAGGTGTTACAATATCAGAGAGCGACTCGAACATCTCAACAGCTAAAAAGGAAGGCAGCATGTCCTTCAGTCGGAGTCACCTGCAGCGTTGCCACAATAGAGCAACATTCCAAGCAGAAGGGGTGAGAATTTTCAACAAAATATAATTAAGCATATAGCAGAGTAATATGAGCAAACTATCACACAACATCGTCACTAATATCAACTTCGTCGTCGTTACACACAAAACCAAACAAAATCACAATTCACGTCACCCGTCATAAAAAAATGAATGCGCATGAAGATGCAACCCACACCTGGGCATATGCATGATGGTACCATACTCGTCATAATAAGCCACTATGGGCACACCGTCACTGTTTTCTCATCATAAATAAGCCACTATGGGCACACCGTCACTAAGAGGCCGAAGCCTATTCGTCATAAGATGCACATGCTATGAGACACTATGGACACATGTGCAATCACCAAAATCGCTCACCCGAAATACTCGTCATCACCACCATAAAACACTCATAGAGTGTATTCATCATAGTCACCATATTAATATCACAACTCTTCATAAACAATCACATTCAAAAATTTAAGTAACAACCTAGTTAAATTTTCGAATAACAACATTTTAAAATTTTGGATAAACATTTCAATGTCATACTTAGGAAGCACCACAATTAATACTTGAGAAGGACATCTCATTCTCCAAGTGGAGAAACCTCACATTTTTAACCGGAAAAGTAGTAATAGTATCAAAGTCACATTTACACGCTCTTTTCTTTTACAAAGTACCGGAATTCGGTTAGTAAGTGGCAACAATTCGAAGCTGGAAAAACAGTGGCATTTTATGCGCAAAACAGTAGCATCTTGACATCAAATTGAAGCTGAAAAACAGTAGCATTTATGCGCAAAAACAGTAGCAATTTTGACATCAAATTGAAGCTGAAAAACGGTAGCATTTATGCGCAAAACAGTAGCAATTTTGACATCAAATTGAAGCTGAAAAACAGTAGCATTTATGCGCAAAACAGTAGCAATTTTGCATCAAATCGAAACTGAAAAACAGTAGCCATTTTCACGCAGAACAGTAGCATTTTATGGCTGAAAAACAGCAGCCAAAAACAGCAATTTTAAATTGCAAAACAGCAGTATTTTATTGGTAAAAACAGCAGCTTTTTATTGGTGAAACAGCAACATAACAGCAGCAATTTATTGGTGAAAACAGTAACATTTCATTGACAGCAAACAGCATAATTAAATACAGCAACAGCAATATAAAATTGACAGCAACAGCACCAAAAAATTCTGCAAACAGCAGCATTTGTTTTTTTTATAAAAACAGCAACAACAATGCCTCTAAATGGCAAACAGCACATACAACAAAATTCTGCAACAGCACATAAATAATATGGCAACCAGCAATGCAAAATTCTGCAACAACACATGAATAATTAACAAAAACAGCAATACATTTATTTGACTCACAGCAACAATTCATCTCCTCACTTCATAGGGCAATGCGCATATCAACATAATAATTCCACTCATCATTCCTCCTCACCTATAAGTTTCTAATTCAACCACTAACACAAACCCACAAACCCTCCATATACTCAATTATATTAAATTGAAATCGCTCACCCTTACCTCGAATTTTGTATGCCCCGAAACAACGATGAATGCGACACGTACAAAACTCCGCAACACGACGAGCCAAGGTCACCAAAAATTCGCAGCAGCCCCTTCTTCCTCTTCTAACCAATTCGCATCCATCACCAAAATTCATGGGGAAAAAAAATCGTAACATGGAACAAGGAAGGGTTTTAGACTACCACATGGAAGAGGAAAATAAATGGAAGGGAAAGGATTCAAGGAAGCTTACCTAAGCCAAGATGAATACAAGTTCCTCTCCTCCTCTTGCTTGAAGTCGCGCCTCACCCCTTCTCACTCTCCCAGATGCGCTGATTTCCTTTCTTTGGTGGAATGACAATAATTCTTAGGTTTTAGGATAATTGGAATGGGCTTGGGTCACTTAAGTGGCTTGGGCCCATTTTTTACACCACCTTTTTAATTCTTTTCACCTCCTACAATAAAACAATTATACTTACATTATTCCACTTAAACAAATATTGTAATCCCTCCAATAACTTAATTAATTAATCAATTAAATTATTTTAGGGCGTTACAACTCTCCCCCACTTAGGGAATTTCGTCCTCGAAATTACCTGAATCAAATAACTCTGGATAGGCTTCCTTCATCTTACTTTCCAATTCCCACGTCATGCTCTCGCCCACGGCTCCCAACCAAACCACTTTCACTAAATTAATCTCTTTGCCTCTTAACACTTTTACTTCACGGTCGTCAATTCTAACTGGCATAGTCTCCACGGTGAGATTGTCCCGCACCTCAACATCATCTAATTGAATCACATGAGACGGATCCGCAACATACTTTCGAAGCTGCGACACGTGAAACGCGTCGTGCAAGTTCGAAAGATTAGGTGGTAAGGCCACCCGATAAGCAACATTTCCAACTCTCTCCGTAATCTGATACGGCCCGATGAATCGAGGAGTCAACTTCTTTGATTTCAGCGCTCGCCCAACACCCGTCATAGGTGTGACCCTCAAGAATACGTGGTCACCAGCTTCAAATTCTAAATCTTTCCTTCTCTTATCATGGTAGCTCTTCTGTCTATTCTGCGACGCTTTCATTTTCTCCCGGATCATCTTTACCTTCTCAGTAGTCTCTCTGACTAGCTCAGGTCCAAGTACTAAACTTTCCCCAGTCTCGTACCAACACACCGGAGTCCTACACCTCCGGCCATACAACGCCTCAAACGGCGCCATCCCGATACTGGAATGATAGCTGTTGTTGTAGGTGAACTCAATTAACGGGAGATGAGTATCCCACGCACCTCCCTGCTCTAGAACACATGACCTCAACAGGTCTTCCAATGATTGGATTGTCCTTTCTGTCTGCCCATCAGTCTGAGGATGATAAGCTGAACTCAACCTCAATTTCGACCCCAACTCCTTCTGTAAACTACTCCAAAACTCCGAAGTGAACCTTGGGTCCCTATCAGACACAATGCACAAAGGAACCCCATGCAGCTTCACAATCACCTGAATGTAGATTTCAGCCAATCTCGACACTGGATACTTAATACCGATAGGAATAAAATGAGCCGACTTCGTCAATCTATCCACAACCACCCAAATTGAATCATGCCCTCTCACCGTATTGGGTAACCCGGTCACAAAATCCATGGATATACTATCCCACTTCCATTCTGGAACATTCAACGGTTGCATCATTCCCGCAGGCTTCTGATGCTCGACTTTCGATTTCTGACAGGTCAAGCACGAATACACAAACTGCGCCACATCGCGTTTCAACCCAGGCCACCAGAACATCTTCTTCAGATCTTGGTACATCTTCGTCGCTCCAGGATGGATACTCAATTTACTCTTATGCCCTTCCTCAAGAATTGCCTTTCTCATTTCCTCATCTTCGGGAACACAAATTCTCCCACGATACCTCAATACATTTTGCGTATCTATCACGAAGTCTTCATTCTCAGACTGACCGATCCCACTCATCAGGTCAACTAATTTCACATCTAATTTCTGCGCCTCTCGGATACTCGCCATAAAATCATTGCCAATTTTCAACATACCTAACCTGACACTCTGAGGCGTAACTTCACACACTAAACTCATGTCCCTGAACTGCTCAATTAACTCAAGTTCTCTAGCCATCAATGCCGACATGTGCAAAGTCTTCCGACTCAGCGCATCCGCAACCACATTCGCTTTCCCCGGGTGATAACTCAATTCAAAATCATAATCCTTCAATAGTTCTAACCACCGGCGCTGCCTCATATTCAATTCTTTCTGGTCAAACAGATACCGTAGACTCTTGTGATCACTGAACACCTCAAATCTCGATCCATACAAGTAATGCCTCCAAATTTTTAATGCGAATACCACAGCAGCAAGTTCTAAGTCGTGAGTAGGGTAATTCTTTTCATGAATTCTCAATTGCCTAGACGCATAAGCGATCACTTTCCCACTCTGCATAAGTACACCACCCAATCCCAACTTAGACGCATCACAATAAACCACAAACGGTTCAACCGGATTAGGCAGGGTCAACACTGGAGACGTAGCCAACCTCTTCTTCAGCTCATTGAAACTTTCTTCACATCGGTCATTCCAAACAAAAGCCCTACCCTTGCAGGTCAATTGAGTCAACGGCAGAGCCAACTTCGAGAACCCCTCAATAAACCTTCTATAATAGCCAGCCAACCCCAGAAAACTCCTGATTTCAGTAACTGACTTTGGAGACTCCCATTGCAACACTGCATCAACTTTGGAAGGGTCCACCGCAATTCCCTCACTAGAAATCACGTGACCGAGGAAACTGACTTCTTTCAACCAAAACTCACACTTGGACAGCTTCGCATACAACTTTCGATCCTTCAGAATTTCTAACACCAGCCTCAGATGTTCCGCATGCTCCTCTTCTGACCTAGAGTAAATCAGAATGTCATCAATGAAAACTACGACAAACTTATCCAAGTACTCACGGAAGATTTGGTTCATGTACCCCATAAATACCCCCGGCGCATTAGTCACACCGAAAGGCATAACGGAATACTCATAGTGCCCATATCTTGTCCTAAATGCCGTCTTCTGGACATCTTCATCCTTGACCTTGATCTGATGATAACCAGACCTTAAGTCAATCTTGCTAAATACTTTAGCACTCACTAACTGATCCATCAAGTCATCAATTCTTGGCAACGGATACTTGTTCTTGATTGTAACTTTATTTAACTGCCGATAGTCTACGCACAACCTCATACTACCGTCTTTCTTTTTCACTAGCAACACTGGGGCTCCCCAAGGTGACACACTCGGTCTTACAAACTTCTTTTCTAATAAATCTTCAAGTTGTTCCTTCAACTCTGCCAACTCAGATGCAGACATTCTATATGGCGCCATAGACACAGGCTTAGTGCCGGGAACCAGGTCAATAGCAAACTCCACCTCTCTCTCTGGTGGTACATCCGGAATCTCGTCAGGGAACACCTCAGAAAACTCACGCACTACCGGCAACACATCAATCTTCGCTTGGCTCTCTGCAGACAACGACGCCAACAGAGAGAACAGCTGAACCTCTTCTCTCATCACTCTATGCAGCTGTCCCGCAGATAACAAACCAGACTCCCCTTCAGGCGACTCAAAACTCACGGACCTCTCTCGACAGTTGATATGGACATGGTTATCAACTAACCAGTCCATACCCAGAATGACATCCATTCCAGTCAGCGGCAAACAGATCAAATCAATTAAGAATTCTCTACCATATACAGATACAGGACATTTGGCACAAACAACGGAGGTAGTCACCGAACCCTTAGCTGGAGTGTCGATGACCATCTCCCTCAACATATCAGATAAAACAAGGCTTAACTTCTCAACACATGCAGCAGCAATAAAACTATGGGTAGCACCAGTATCAACAATAACAACAAGAGGAAAATTATTGATATAACACGTACCTCGAATCTCGTTCACTACATCAGACTCAGCCAGAGCGAACACCTTTCCAAAGGACTTCTCCTTCTTGGGTTTCGAACACTGTGTACTAACATGACCACTCTCCCCGCAGTTGAAACATACCACTTCTTTCTTATCACATCCGGAAGATATATGCCCCTCTTGTCCACACCGATAACATCTCTTCTTATCCCCGCTTGGGCAATCTGGACTTTTATGACCCACTTTCCCACACGAGTAACAAGTAACACTGACCGCAGCATCTCCCCCACTTCGCTTAGGCCCACCAACAAACTTACCCTTGCCCTTACCAGCAGGCGCCTCATATGGCTTACCACGATTTGAGAAATTCTTTTGTTTTTCTTTCATGACTCTGGAGAAAGCATTATTGTCCTCCTCAAAAATTCTGGCGCTATTAACCAACAATGGAAACACACGAATCTGCTGGTACCCTATGGCCCTCTTAATGTCAGCACGCAATCCATTTTCAAATTTGATGCATTTGGAGAACTCCGCACCCTCTCTATCATAATGAGGGTAAAACTTAGACAGCTCAGTAAATTTTGCCGCATATTCAGTCACAGTCATGTTACCTTGCTCAAGCCTCAGAAACTCAACCTCCTTCTTCCCGCGGACATCCTCCGGGTAGTACTTTCTCTTGAATTCTCTCTCAAACACAGCCCAGGTAATCCCCTCATTGGCAGCCGTCAACCCCTGACTAGTAGTCCTCCACCAATCATAAGCCTCTTTCTTCAACATATGTGTGCCATAGCGAACCTTCTGAGCATCGGTACAATCCATAACGCGGAAGATCCGCTCCATCTCACTAAGCCACTCAAGGGCACCATCAGGATTATACCCGCCTTCAAAAGCAGGAGGGTTCTCACGCTGGAACGTAGCCAAACTACGCGTCCCATCACCAATAGCATTGGGTATGTTACCCACAACTCCAGCTATAGCCTGCAATGCAGCATCAAGTGCAGCATCGTTCCGTCCTGCCATTCTAGTACTGCAACAGAAAACAAAATTTAGGTGCGAGTAACCAGACTCGAATGCTACTCAACTTGACAACCTGACCACCGGCCGGACAGACCGAACTGCTCTGATACCACTAATGTAACACCTCGTTTCTACCCCTTTAATTTGTACGTCATTATCAGAGTACTTTCGTTTTCAAAAATAATAATTTAATTAGTAGAAAAGAAATGTCGCATCTTCATTGATAAAACTCATCGAATACGCCATTAACATTCGTGTAAACAAAAACGCATTCGTCACAAAAATCGAACTTCAAAAAAATATATCTCATCACAGCGGAAATAGCAATAACTCTCCAAAATCGCTCAAACACGTCTCAAACATCAATAAAATTATTAAAACAGTTAATTAACTAAGTAATCAACTTCAACCCCGCCCCCTAGGTGTTACAATATCAGAGAGCGACTCGAACATCTCAACAGCTAAAAAGGAAGGCAGCATGTCCTTCAGTCGGAGTCACCTGCAGCGTTGCCACAATAGAGCAACATTCCAAGCAGAAGGGGTGAGAATTTTCAACAAAATATAATTAAGCATATAGCAGAGTAATATGAGCAAACTATCACACAACATCGTCACTAATATCAACTTCGTCGTCGTTACACACAAAACCAAACAAAATCACAATTCACGTCACCCGTCATAAAAAAAATGAATGCGCATGAAGATGCAACCCACACCTGGGCATATGCATGATGGTACCATACTCGTCATAATAAGCCACTATGGGCACACCGTCACTGTTTTCTCATCATAAATAAGCCACTATGGGCACACCGTCACTAAGAGGCCGAAGCCTATTCGTCATAAGATGCACATGCTATGAGACACTATGGACACATGTGCAATCACCAAAATCGCTCACCCGAAATACTCGTCATCACCACCATAAAACACTCATAGAGTGTATTCATCATAGTCACCATATTAATATCACAACTCTTCATAAACAATCACATTCAAAAATTTAAGTAACAACCTAGTTAAATTTTCGAATAACAACATTTTAAAATTTTGGATAAACATTTCAATGTCATACTTAGGAAGCACCACAATTAATACTTGAGAAGGACATCTCATTCTCCAAGTGGAGAAACCTCACATTTTTAACCGGAAAAGTAGTAATAGTATCAAAGTCACATTTACACGCTCTTTTCTTTTACAAAGTACCGGAATTCGGTTAGTAAGTGGCAACAATTCGAAGCTGGAAAAACAGTGGCATTTTATGCGCAAAACAGTAGCATCTTGACATCAAATTGAAGCTGAAAAACAGTAGCATTTATGCGCAAAAACAGTAGCAATTTTGACATCAAATTGAAGCTGAAAAACAGTAGCATTTATGCGCAAAACAGTAGCAATTTTGACATCAAATTGAAGCTGAAAAACAGTAGCATTTATGCGCAAAACAGTAGCAATTTTGCATCAAATCGAAACTGAAAAACAGTAGCCATTTTCACGCAGAACAGTAGCATTTTATGGCTGAAAAACAGCAGCCAAAAACAGCAATTTTAAATTGCAAAACAGCAGTATTTTATTGGTAAAAACAGCAGCTTTTTATTGGTGAAACAGCAACATAACAGCAGCAATTTATTGGTGAAAACAGCAACATTTCATTGACAGCAAACAGCATAATTAAATACAGCAACAGCAATATAAAATTGACAGCAACAGCACCAAAAAATTCTGCAAACAGCAGCATTTGTTTTTTTTATAAAAACAGCAACAACAATGCCTCTAAATGGCAAACAGCACATACAACAAAATTCTGCAACAGCACATAAATAATATGGCAACCAGCAATGCAAAATTCTGCAACAACACATGAATAATTAACAAAAACAGCAATACATTTATTTGACTCACAGCAACAATTCATCTCCTCACTTCATAGGGCAATGCGCATATCAACATAATAATTCCACTCATCATTCCTCCTCACCTATAAGTTTCTAATTCAACCACTAACACAAACCCACAAACCCTCCATATACTCAATTATATTAAATTGAAATCACTCACCCTTACCTCGAATTTTGTATGCCCCGAAACAACGATGAATGCGACACGTACAAAACTCCGCAACACGACGAGCCAAGGTCACCAAAAATTCGCAGCAGCCCCTTCTTCCTCTTCTAACCAATTCGCATCCATCACCAAAATTCATGGGGAAAAAAAATCGTAACATGGAACAAGGAAGGGTTTTAGACTACCACATGGAAGAGGAAAATAAATGGAAGGGAAAGGATTCAAGGAAGCTTACCTAAGCCAAGATGAATACAAGTTCCTCTCCTCCTCTTGCTTGAAGTCGCGCCTCACCCCTTCTCACTCTCCCAGATGCGCTGATTTCCTTTCTTTGGTGGAATGACAATAATTCTTAGGTTTTAGGATAATTGGAATGGGCTTGGGTCACTTAAGTGGCTTGGGCCCATTTTTTACACCACCTTTTTAATTCTTTTCACCTCCTACAATAAAACAATTATACTTACATTATTCCACTTAAACAAATATTGTAATCCCTCCAATAACTTAATTAATTAATCAATTAAATTATTTTAGGGCGTTACATTGGCCACAGTGGAGCTGAGATCAGTATATCCTCTTCTCCAAATATGGAAGAGCAAGGGTACGACGAAGAGGAAAGTGAAGACGACGGTAACAATGAGAGGAGTGAATCTCTTGAGATAGCAAATTCTCCACGTTCTGTGCCCTCAACGCATGACATCGCTCTTAGCCTTCAAGAACAAGAATTTTTGGACTTAAAACGCAAAGATCCTCTGGAGGCTTTCAAACGAATGGTGAGTGGTTTATCTTCGACAGAGAGTAAGCCAAGTGCTTCGACTGCTTCTATTGGCAATTCCTCTGAAGGTCCTAAAGAAAACCTGATTCGAGAACTTCAAACAACCCTCTTTGAGATAGATCTATTCAAGGCCATCGAAACAAATCATATGCTCTATTACAAACTCAAGTCTTTGCTCAATAAACTTAATAACTCTGGCTCCAGTGACTCTCTTTTATGCTTTATTGTTGAATTTGAGCCTTTGCTAGAGAAAATTTCCAGAGATATTCAGAAAAAGAAGAGTACTATTGTGAGCAAAGAGCGCGAGCTTGAACTTGACAGAAGAAAGTGTCGCCGTCGAAGTCTCAGAAAGCAAGATTTCAGCCCTGGAAATTCAAGCAGCAACTAATTCCAAGGAAATAGAAGACTGTGATGCAAATATTTCGACATACCAGGCCCAAATCAAGGAGTTGCAATCGAAGATTGAAGCGGAAGAAAAGAAGAAAATCTTTGTTCAACAGAAGTCTTCAATTTCTGTAGAGAACGCACTTCGCACTGAGGCAACCTTGGCTATCGAACACTTGGAGAAGGTTCAGAAACATGACGAAGCAGTTAAGAGGCTAACTGAAGAAGAAACCCTTTTAGATACTAGATTGAGGCATGCTAGAACAGCCTTTGAGAGGCTTAAAGCTTCTTTTGTAATTTAACTTTCCATCTGTATTCTGACAATCTTTCTTGGCATGAGTGCCATGTTTATATCTCTTTTGATCTTACTCTTGCGTTATTTTAATTTCTTGCAACGTTGGCTTATACCGTTTTAAGTATTTGCCATTTATACGCAAAATTCGACCATCAATGCTTAGCTCTTCGATTTCATAGGCGCCATTTGAGAAAACTTGTAAAATTTTAAATGGTCCTTCTCAATTTGGTGACCATTTTCCCAAGGCTCTATCTTTTTTGTCCATGGGTAATATCACTTTCCACACTAAGTCTCCTGTAACAAAAGCTTTGAATTTCACCTTCTTGTTATAAGCTTTAGCTACTCTTTCTTTTTGCCTTATAAGGATATCTAATGCAAGTAACCTTTCTTCATCTATGTCAACCAATTCATCTAAAATCATGCTCCAATAATGGTCTGAAGGAATTTCAAATTGCCTTTGGATCCTGGTTGATTGCAAATAGATTTCGACTGGTAAAACTGCATCATGCCCAAAAGTGAGACGAAATGGAGTAGTGTTAATTGATTCTCTAGGAGAATTTCGACAAGCCCATAACGCTTGATCAAGGGTTTTGTGCCAATTCTTAGGCTTTTGCCCAATATGTTTTTTAATCAAATTAATGATAATTTTATTGGCTGCTTCGACCTGACCATTTGCCTGAGCATAATATGGTGTCGAACTTAATAACTTAAATCCACTTATGGAGGCAAACTCAACCATTTTTCGACCAGTAAACACTGAGCCTTGGTCTGTAGTGATGGTTTCTGGAACTCCAAACCTGCATAGAATGTGGTTTTGGATAAAGGCTATTACTGCCTCTTGGTCTACATTAGCTAAAGGGATAGCTTCGACCCACTTAGTAAAGTAATCGATACCCACTAATATGTAGCGGTGACCTTTCGACGACGTTGGTTTAATTTCGCCAATTATGTCTAAAGCCCATCCTCTAAATGGCCAAGGCTTTATTATTGAGTGTAACTCATTTGCAGGTACATGTTGTATTCCTGCGTGTTTTTGACATTCTTGACACCCTTTAGCAAAATCTATGCAATCTTTAAGCATAGTAGGCCAGTATACTCCTTGTCGAAATAAAAGCCATTTCATTTTGTGCCCCGCTTGGTGAGATCCACAAGCTCCACTATGAGTATTGGAAATTGCCAAATATGCCTCATTCTCATTAAGGCATTTAAGCAGGACTCCTTCCGGGGTTTTCTTTAACAATTCGTTTCCAAGAATTACATAGCTTAGAGCTCTATACTTGGTTTTTCGATTTGTCGACCCTGTTGGATTTTCCAAGTATTCGACAATTGGTTTTCGCCAGTCATCATTCGACATATTGTCAATGGCAAAAATTTCGCCATTTTCAATTGGAGGAAGTAATTCTACACTGTCTGCCCCCCCCCCCCCCAAGTTTTGGCATTGACAATTCATCATCCTTACGATCTGTCGAAATCAATTTCTCTTTAATTTCAATTAACTCACTGAGTTTTGTTGGAGAGAGTTTATAACTTGAAGCAATTTGTGCCAAGTCGTTTGCCTCTTGATTCTCAATTCGAGGTATATGCTCAATGTGAACATTGTCGAAACGTTTTAACAAAGTATTGGCAGTGACGAAATATAAGATTAAATTTTCTTTGATGCACTTATATTCTTTGGTTAACTGCTTCACCACTAATTCAGAGTCACCTTTAATTTCGACAGCCTTTGCCCCCAACTCTAACAAGATTTCCAATCCTGCAATTAAGGCTTCATATTCAGCCTCATTGTTAGAGCAGCGCTCTTTGATTTTAAACTTATACTTTGTTGGTATGTCTACTGGTGAAACAATTAATATACCAATTCCAGAACCATTTTTATGGCTTGATCCATCGAAATAAAGTGTCCAAGGTCGATTATTCATTTGACTAACTGTTACTTCGACCAATGAATGGTCAACAATAAAGTCAGCAACAATTTGTCCTTTGATAGCTTTCAAAGGCTGGTATGTTAATGAATACTCAGATAAAGCTAGTGCCCATTTGCCAATTCTGTTATGCAATATAGGTTTCGACAGCATGTGTTTAATAATATCGAAATGAGAATGCACATACACATCAACTGGTTTGATATATTGCTTTAATTTGGTACAAGAAAAATACAGACAAAAGCACAATTTCTCCAATGGCTGATATCTAGTTTCAGCATCATTTAACACTCTACTCAGGTAATATATGGCTCTTTCGACACCATTATCATCCTCTTTTGCTAGCATACTACCTATTGTTAGCTCTGATGCTGCTATATACAATTTCATCACCTTATCTCTGATAGGTGGCAACAATATAGGTGGTTTAACTAAATAAGCCTTAATGTCGTCGAAGGCCTTCTGGTGTTCTGGATCCCACCTGAATAAGTCTTCTTTCTTCAGTCGAAGCAATGGCGAGAACACTTGAGTTTTGCCACTTAGGTTGGATATGAACCTTCTGAGGAAATTAATCTTCCCTAATAATGACTGAAGCTCTTTTTTAGTCGAAGGGGCTTTCGTTTCCATGATTGCCTTCGTCTTGTTTTGATTAATTTCGATGCCTTTTTTGTGAACAACAAAGCCCAAGAAATCACCTGCACGTACACAAAAGGCACATTTGATTGGATTCATTTTCAATCCATATTTTCTCATTCTTTCGAATGATTGTCGAAGATGGTCTAAATGGCCATTTTCTGTTGAAGATTTGACAACAATATCATCTATGTATACTTGCATAAAATTTTCACTAAAATCATGAAACATAGAATTCATTGCTCTCTGGTATGTTGCACCAGCATTTTTTAAACCAAATGGCATTACTACCCATTCATAAACACCTAACGCCCCTGGACACCGAAATGCTGTTTTCGACACATCTTCTTCGGCAATAAAAATTTGATTATAGCCTGAATATCCATCAAGCATACTTAGGTATTCAAATCCTGCTGCCGAATCAACTAGCATTTCTGCCACAGGCATAGGGTATTGATCTTTGGGTGTAGCATTATTTAAATCACGAAAATCTATACAGACTCGTAATGTTCCATTTTTCTTAATAACAGGAACAATGTTGGCTAGCCAATCAACATACCTGGCAGTCCTGATGAAGTTGCTCTTGAGTAATCTTTCGATTTCTTCTTTAATCTTCGACAGAACCTGAGGTGCGAACCTCCTTGGTGTTTGCTTCACTGGTTTTTTGTCTGGTCGAATGGGCAGTTTCAGTTCGACTACTTCTCGACGTAGACCAGGCATCTCATTGTAGTCCCAAGCGAAGCAATCTTTATACTCTTTGAGTAACTCGATAGTTCGACCTTTCAAACCCTTGTCGATTTTAGCACTGATAAATGTTGGCCTTTTTATGGGGCCATCTGCTAAATCAATTTCTTCAAGAGGGTCTTGAGCCTGCATCTTCTTAGTCGAACCCATTGGGTCTTTTTCAAAACCTAAAGGCTCATCATCGTAGATGCAGTCAAGTTTCTGGCCTTCGGCCATTTTATCTTTATTGTTAACTTCTGGGTTAACTTTTATGGCTTGTTCAACCATATTTTGTTGCAATTCGGCCTCCAAAGCCATATTTTGTTTATTTTCAGCCACATAAGCCGTAATTCTTTCCCATACAGTGGGTATAGACATCATCGCCGTTTAGGGACCATCCCACCCTGTAGGCTTGCAAAAGCCTATTGAAGGTGATGCCTCATCGATCACTTCCCTCTCCCATATGAAGCCATGGGTAGGGTGAAGATCTAGGGATTCAAACACATTGTCCATAGGGACATATGCAGTGTCTGAAGGTGTGCATGGCGCAATAGTCGCCAATTGTTTGTCAAAAGTCCTCCTTGTAATATGGTCGACCTCTGCCAAGAAATAGCTCTGATCTGCTTCTATATTTTCGACCAGGCCATCTTCTCTCCAAATAGAGAGTCTCTGGTGGAGTGTTGAGGGCACTGCTCCTACTCCGTGGATCCACTCTCTACCCAGGAGTAGATTGAAGTTTGCTCTGGTGGGTATGACTATGAACATAGTTTTTCTCTTCACACTCCCCACTGTTAACTCGACTTCTATGGCTCCTAACGAATAGCCAGATTTTCCCTCATAATTAGTGAGGACTATGTTATGTGGCCGTAAATCAGTCTCTGATTTGCCAATTTTTGCCAGCACATGTTGTGGCATCAGATTAACCGCTGCGCCCCCATCAACCAAAACTTTATTGACGCCTACATTGTTTACTTTTGCTTGTATAAACAATGGTTTTAGATGGTGTTTCATCCCTCCATCTGGCCTTTCGAAGACAACATTCTGCTCTTCTATGGAGCCATTATTTAGTACGTAGTAACACATCGGCCTGTGCTGAGCCATATCTTGATCGAAATCTTGTTCGATCTCAGTCACTTCTGAAACGACGTCGAATTCAATTGGCAGAATTGAAACGACACAGATGATGTCTAAATCTGGTTCTGAATCTAAGAATTCAGAGTCCATATCATCATCTAATTGCAGGCCTTCTTCAGGGTCAAGACCTTTTTTGATGTCTGCAAGGGGAGGGAATATCCTCTCTTTTGCTGACTTTCTTGTGAATTCGACACTGGAAGCTAATTGTTTACCTTTGCTTGTGTCGATGTTCTCCCTTTTCTCAGCAGCAGTCAATTTCTTCTGGCGTTGGTATCTTCGCCGTTGTGTTCTTGTCATGGGGTTTTTCCCCTTGTAATTATTGATGTAGGCGTACATATTGGAATTAGGCGCCTTGTTTTGATTCATGGCATTGGAAGTCTCTCCTGCCATCTTTAGGTGACATCCAGTCTCCTTATTTCCTGGGTATACCCATCTTCCGACAGGGGTCCTTGCAGGTGGCACAAATGTTCTCATTTGAGCCTTCGGAGCTTGTTTTGTTGAAGATGTAACCTTATATGGCACACCTCTTGGGTTGAAGCTGAATTTGGGCCTATTATCGACCCATTTGTTTTTTCTCTTGAATCAAGGAGTGACACTTTCAAGGCTTTTAGCAGCCTCTTTGTCGAATACAGAACTGCACCGTGGGCACAGCATCACCTCGGTGTTATTTATCTTGCATCTGTTGAGGATGTCTATCAATTCCTCTTCAGCTTGTGGATAAACCACCTGCATTTTTTCAGCATATTGGTCATTGGTGACCATTTTGATGTTCGCTTCAAGACTTTCAGTAACCACTTCATTGGTTTCGACCATCAAAATATCTACTTCAGTATAGTTTGCCTCTGCTGTGGGCATAGGATTGCTGTCGATCTGCATTGATGATTTACCTTTGTCATCAAATTTCAGCCTTCCATCATTTAATGCTTTCTGAACTAGATCCCTGAAAAGTACACATCGGGAGGTGTTATGACCCAAGAAATAAACCTCTTTTCTTTTGTTGTTCTAATGGTGGTATTTTTAGACCTTTAGGCACTAAAATTTGACCATCAGTCACCAAAAGATCAAATATTTGGTCACATTTTGTGACGTCAAAGGTATATGTTTTTGCAATAAACTTATCATTTTTTGGTTCGACAGGGTTTTTTCCATTAGAGGGGTTTAACAATTTGCATGTATATGGAGGTCCAGGTTTTAATTCTGCAATGTCAACCTCTTCCTCGACATTTTCATAAGATATGTCGAATTCTTGGCTATTGTTATCAACATTAACAAATGCCACTTTTTCTTTCTTATTGTTAAACTTGGTTGTCGAAGCTTTTTCTGCTTTGAGTCTTTCAACTTGTCGAACTCTATCAGCCAATTGAGCCATATCTCTTAGGTGTAAAGTATCCAGCTTTTTCCTGATGGAGTAATCTAAACCACCACCAGCCATTTCGAATAACTCATGCTCAGGCACTTGGGTGAAACAACTCGCCTTGAGTAGTCTAAATCTATTGAGATATTCATCAATAGATTCTGGCATTGTGCGTTGAACACTAGCCAATTCTTTAAGGCTAATCTTTGATTGTCCCATGTAGAATTGTTCATGAAAGGCTTTTTCTAATTGATTCCAATTAAACATGGAATGTGGGGGTAATGTTGTAAACCAAGTAAATGCATTTTTCGTCAAAGAATTTGGGAAATATTTCATTTTCAAATTTTCGTTTAGCGCAATGTGCCCAGCCTCAGTCAAATATCTTGCAATATGTTCGACAGTAGATTCGCTGGTTTCTCCAGCAAATTTTGTGAACTTAGGAATTTTCCACCCTCTAGGCAAATCTGTTTGCATCACATATTCAGACAAGGGAGATACAAAATTAGGTCTGTGTAAGCCTAAATTAAGACCATTTTGGGCTAGTATAGTTTCGACAAGATTAGCCAAATTATTTTGTAGTCCGAGGTTATTTTGCTGGACTTGTCTAACTACCTCGTCAGCATTTTGATTTCTATTTACTAGCACCACTTCAGGTATAGGCTCTTCGACAAATTGTTGTGCTTGATTCACGGGGGTTGCATTATTAGGCCTTTCGACAAGTAAGTCAACAGGCCTGATGTTTTGTACTTGGGGAATTTGCTGGTTTTGTATTTGTGGAGTGCCAAAGAAGTCAGCAATTCGACCCATTTGTGTTGCTAACATTTGGTAACTATTATTTGTGTTCTGTATCAGGGGATTAAACATTGTACCTATTTGCTGTGTTAGCATATTTACCATGTCATGGTTACTATCATCCATTTGTTGTCTTAATGCCAATAATGACGAAGTGGTTATTGAAGGTTGTATATTTCGACTATACATATTTTCTGATGGGTTATGTATAGGCGAAAAATTCGAAGCCATGTTATCTGCATACGTAGATGCATTTGTATGGAGTCCTACCATCATGGCGGTTGGCATTCCATAGGGGTAATTTCGACCATTTATGGGAAAACTATATGGCATATTTCCCACCATAGCGTTGGGCATCCAGGAATTAGTTGAACCAAAGGTTGATGACTGGGGAATCATCATGTTCGACCCAGGAGTTATAGTGGGAGCGGTTACAGCGGTTATACCCATGTCTGTCGAAGACGATAATGGGGCGGTTACGCCGACCACGTTTGGAGCAGTTATGGGAGCGTTTACTCCTGGAGATGGTGCAGGAAGGGTTGCTCCCGATGTAGAAGCACCATTCATGTTTGAACGTGGCATTTGATGTAACTGTCTACCACTTCTTAAACGCATGCAACGTGCGATGTACTGGTTCTGTGTTTAACAAACCCAGAATTATCTTAGTAAAAAATTTAATTAGTTAGCACAAATGTCCCACTGAGCATGCCATTTTGTTTACCGTGATTTTTAGTAAACACCGCCAGTTTCACTACACGTGTTACTTGCGAGATCAACTAGGAATCTCAGGCCATTTGTGATCAAATTTTACTAAGAATTGTTGATATCAGTAGAAGTGCGAAGTGCAGAGACTTCAGAAATATGATAAAGTGCAAGAATTTGTAAATGCGGGAAGAGGAATCAAATGCAGTAAATTGCAGTAATTGTAAATGAAGAAGATGACAAAGTGCAGAAATCTTAAAGAAATGAAAACAATTATATAAAGAGATGGTACGCAGAATCATACATGAATTCCTGTTAACTCTGTTTTCTCTGTTTGCGGAAGTAGAGTGTTTTAGGAAATGTTTGTAATGAAATTTGCGACCTTTGTTCTATGTACAGAACTACTATTTATAAGAAAAAACTAATAACCGCACAGCGGTTTTCTAAAACAAGATAAGGCAGAGTAACTGCTATTTCGACGTGATAAGACTTAGATAACTGCTCCATCTTTCGACCAAGGAATCAATGTCCCTTTCGACAAATCTCCATAGCTTTGCTTGTTTCGCTGTTTATAATCTTCTCTCTGTCGAAGTGTGGCCTCTTTTTGCCAAATTCGCTAAGTTATGCATTAGGCTGCTTTCCCTTGGTTATTACCTCTTGAAGTCGAAATTATATCTTGGTGTCGAAGACCTGTTTTCTTTCTGAAATTATTAAGTCAAACCCTGTTGACTGCATTTAATATTAGCCTGTCGAAAATGCAGGCTAACAGCTGCGCTGTGTTTTATATGGGTTTTTAGTTTGCGACGGACTTTTAGAGGTTTCCGACGAAAATATCCATTGGAAATTTGCGATGGAAAACAACTTCGTCACAAACGTAAGTGGGAATTTTAGCGCCTCTTTTGCTGAACATTTGCGACGACTTTTTCGTCGGAAATTGCGACGGATAAGAGTTCGTCGGAAACAACGCTTATTCTTGTAGTGTTAGTTCGGCAAGACCTACTTCAAGAAATAAGCTCACATATTGATCTATATGGTGAATTATTTGGGACCCGACTGTCAACTATTAGAGAGTCATTATATGTTACTGGTTTGGGACCCCAAGATGAGGACAAGTTGATGTCGATGCCTGAAATAGGGTACATTATAGCTACCAAATATAATGTCGCCCTAGTTTCATTAGCGTTGACATGCTCATACACTTTTTTTGCCATTGAGAGGTTCATATTCGACGAGGAGGAGTGTCACCATGATCGCTATTGGGTTTGTGAAGATCTGTGATTGGGGTATAGGTTAAATTGACTCCTGAGTGTCCATTGCCTCCTTGTGCTTATCAGTGGGAGCGTTTGGGTTTAAATGAGACTAATACATGATTGGAACCAATTTAAGGGCGTCTCCAACTATGGGAGGCTTTTGTTCCGCTTCCCGAACCACCAACTAATCCACCTGTAATTGTTAACTTATCAGCTGACTTAGATTATAACTGATGTAAATAATTAGCAGCTGACCTGTAATTATAATATAATATATTTTGGATTTATATGTGTTATATATGTAACTACATTGTCTTAAATAAAAATATATTAATGCACTACGAATTTATCTACTAAAAAGATAAATTCGTAGTTGAAAACTGCACAATAGATTTATGTTTTTAGTAGATAAATCTGTTGTTGAAAAATGCGCCAACAGATTTATCTTTTAAATAGATAAATTCGATTTTCAACTACAGATTTATCTACTAAAAATATAATCTGTTGTTGTAAAAATAATATAAAAAGATAAATCCGTTTTTAAAATTTTTTAACTACAAATTAATCTATTTAATAGATAAATCCAAATACAATTTTAATTAGGAACCATTCCAATGATGTGTGTTTACTGTTTAGTTCTGCTGCCAACAATTTCCATACAAATAAATTTTTTAAAAAAAATCACCTAATGCTAGTGGCATCTTTCTCTATAAATAATTTCGCAGTTATGATTTCTTCCTCCGCACACTTTGAGGCTGCTGCACCCACAAAGAGGACAAAGTACACGTCATTTTCAAACTGAAAAATGGTTCAGGTAATTAACTACCCATTATTTTTGCTGGCAGTTCTAGCCATCTTCTTCAAGATTTCCGTCAAATCAGCGGTGACGCCACCGCCGCCGCTTCAAGCCACCGCAAGGGAGTTCTTAGAAGCCCACAACCAAGCAAGAGCATCAGTTGGTGTTCAACCCCTCAAATGGAACCAGCAAATTGGCAACACAACCAACAACCTCGTTCGCTACCAAAGGAACAAAATGGCGTGTCAGTTTGCTAATTTAACCGGCGGTAAGTACGGTGCGAACCAGCTTATGGGGCTTGGGATGGAGGTGACGCCACGTATGGCGGTGGAAGAGTGGGTGAAGCAGAAGCAGTTTTATAATCATAGTGATAACTCGTGTGCTCCGAATCATAGATGTGGGGTTTATACTCAAGTTGTGTGGAGGAAATCTCTTGAAATTGGGTGTGCTCAAGCTGCATGTGTTAAGGAACAGGCTAGTTTGACCATTTGTTTCTATTATCCACCTGGGAATTATGCTGGGGAAAGCCCTTACTGAACTAATCATCGTATACTGTGACTCTGGTTTTTCTAATCTATGTCTACTATTGTATTTCAGTTTTTATGTGAGTTTGTAGATTAAGCTAATTTAGTGTTGATGTGAGTGATCAGATTCAGACAGATCTAAGATCTCTTAGATACATTATACTGTGCAAGGATTAATTATGAATTTCGCATGACCAGAATCCGCTGGCACGGCCGCACGGCACGGCACGGTGATTTTGATGTTTGCTTCATTAGGATGATGTAGTTTTTTTTTTTGAGCGAACGATGGAAGTGGTTGATCTGTGTAATTTCTTGCCACTTTGCTAATAAATCGACCGTGATTCACTGCAGTCGAAATCATAAGCCATCATATACAAATTTAGATTAATCTTAGTCTTTGGTTTTTTTATTTAATAAACAATTATAAAAATAAACATAGAGAGAGATACGGGTGATGACCGACTTGAATCCATATCCCTAATAAATAAGTAAGTTGGTGTCACCAAGTAAGTTGGTGTCACTGAGTGTCACACCAATCTTTATTTTTTTAATGTGTGTGGACCCCTTTTCTCCTCGGTACCCTCCACTTTGACTAAACTTAGCATTTTACTTGACTTCTACAAAATGGCTTCCAGAATTACCTCAAATAAGGATAATTTCTGAAGCCATTTTGATGAATTTTTCCGGAATTACCTCAAAGGAGGATAATTCCGTAAGCCATTTGATGAATTTTTCTGGAAACTCATCAAAATGGCTTCCAGAATTATCCTCCTTTGAGGTAATTCCAAAAATTTTTAAAAAAATCAGTTTCAACTTAAATTTTGGTAAAAAAGTGAGGGGTATTTTGAGAATAAAATGTAATATGGGGTAAAGGGGAACAGGGGTACAAAAAAAAAAACCATGGACGAGTGTTGGTGAAATGTGATTTGGAGTAATTTTTATTTTTGTAAAATTGATTCATAAAACAGAGTTAGAAATTAATTAACTTATATTTTTTATTAATCAGTAAAAGTTAGTTTTTCCGTAAACATGATTTAACGAGACTCATTTAAGTTTGAACCGATAAGAGAGAGTATGTTGTAAACAAAGTGTAAAAGAGTAGTATTAGTATGTTGTTATAACTCCTATATACAAGATAATCAAATTAACGTGCCAAAATCTTTTACATTGTATTGGAGAATTAAAATTTCACTTTGACTGACTAGAGATGAAAGTTGTGGGCTATACAACGTATTATCCATAGACAAAAGCTTTAATAAAAATCACTTTCAGTATTTTCAAAGCGGATCCAAATATGCACTAGTAAGTGTTTAATGAGTAGCCAGAGTAGGCACAAGTTAATGAAATCTCAGCAATCCTCAAGCGGAGCCTCAAAATTTTACTGTGGTAGAAGGTTGTTTTCATTTCCAGATCGAACTGCCAAAAATAAATGTCATTAAAGTGTTGTGTTTGCTTGGAGATGTGCAAACTTTGGTGTTTGTTTTTGTGGGGTTATCTCTCCAACTGCAGCTCAGTAAATTTATGGCTCCTATGGATTACAATACCTCGATCGAGTTGACATGCACATGCAGTCAGGGCACACAATCTGGATCTCCCCATCTAACACGGAACTTCTTGTCTCGAGTGAATCCAAATTACACTCTCATCATCTGTGTACAAATATAAGAATTTCCCCACAACCAAACATTGCCTCTTTTGTTTTTTCATGGTGAAATTGGCATTACTTGCCAAGTACTCCCACCATTACTTAAAATAACTCTTATGGGTCCTTACGGATACACTTCACTCCAAAATGTACTGATTTCAGATTGTACCCTTGTCAGGTCATGTGATTAGTATAAGATTGATTAAATAAGTGTTTAGAATCGCAGTGGAATACTCCAAAACTGCATCCCAATGCACTTTATGGAGAGGCTACTATGAAAATAAGTGTAGTTTACACTTTACACCTTTTAGTTAAAGTAAATGCATGAATCTAGCTAACTAACTAACCATGAAAAGTTGTTACAACAAGAAAAACTAATTACTAAAACTAGCTTCCTAATAGAATGCATATTTAAACAGGCACTAATTGCACCTGTGATCTCAATTATCAACCAGCTTTTATTGTGAACCAGTACTATACCCGTACATCCGCATGGGCCGATCGCGTTACGTCATACGATTACCTCAAATAGAAACGTTAGTTTGAAATCTCATTAATCTATAATCAATTGTAAAATATAGAGGATGACTTGCATACGGACAGGTGCAGTCGTGTTCTTTTTAGGAATGAATTTAGACAGTATATAAATAGTCTGAACATTACCCCGTGAAAATAAAGAAAAATTTAAAGTAGATAAAAAATGAGTTTCAAATAAAAAATTGATAAATATTAAAACTAAAAATGTAAAAGTATCATTTAAAAACAATATGTGCATTTATCCCGTGTGTTTTTATATATCAGTGCAGTGTTTTTTTATATATCAGTGCAGTGTTTTTTTATATATCAGTGTTGTTATCCCATGTTTTTTTATATATCAGTGCAACTATCCCGTGTTTTTAAATATATCTTGCAATTATCCCCGTATTTTTTTATATATCAGTGCAGTAATCCAGTGTTTTTTTATGTATCAGTGCAGTTATCTCATAGTTTCAATTGATTATTTGAGTTGATTAGTAGATTATTGTAGATAGTAAAAGATAGATAGTAGATTACCAATAACAAATATTTATCCCGTGTTTTTTTATATATCAGTAACAATTATTTGTCCTTTTTTAGGTATTAGTGACAAATATTTGTCGCGTGTGTTTTAAATATTAATCAGTTTAAAAAGTCATTAAGCCTTCTTGTTTTTTTAGATAGTAGTTTTCAAAAACTATAATTATCAATGACAAATATTAATCCCGTGTTTTTTTATATTTCACTACAGGTATCCCTGTGTTTTTTATATATCCGTGCAGTTATCTATTAGTTCCAATTGATTATTTTAGTTGATAGTAGATTATAGTAGATAGTAAAGTTGTTAGATAGTAGATTATCAATAAGAAATAATTGTTTTAAATATTAATTAGTAATTTAAATAGTCATTAAGTCTGTTTATTTTTTAGATAGTAGGTTTGTAGTAGTAGGTTTCAAAATTTTTAATTATCAATGACAAATATTAATCTCGTGTTTTTTTATATATCAGTGCAGTTATCTCGTAGTTTCAGTTAATTATTTTAGTTGATTAATAGATTATAGTAGATAGTAAAAGAGAGATAGTAGATTATCAATAAGAAATATTTATTTTAAATATTAATCAGTAGTTTAAATAGTCATTAAATATTATTGTTTTTTAGATAGTAGGTTTATAGTAGTCTTCAAAAAATTTAATTATCAATGACAAATATTACTCCTGTATCTTTTTATATATTTGTGTAGTTATCCCGTGTGTTTTTATATATCATTGCAGTTATCTCATAGTTTCAATTGATTATTTGAGTTGATTAGTAGATTATAGTAGATTATTGCAGTTATCCCGTGTTTTTATATTAGATTATTTGAGTTGATTAGTAGATTATAGTAGATTATTGCAGTTATATATCACGTGTTTTTTTAATAGTAGTTTTATAGTAGTTTTCCAAAATTATAATTATCAATAGTAACTATTAATTATAAATTGTCAAAAAAAATTATAAATATCAATGGTAAATATTAATCCCGTGTTTTTTATATATCATTGCAGTTATCCCGTGTTTTTTATTTATCAGTGTAATTATCTCGTAGTTTCAATTGATTATTTTAGTTGATTAGTAGATTATAGTAGATAATAAAAGTTAGATATTAAATTATCGATAAGAGATATCACTACAAAAAAACTAGTCATTAGCGAGGGACAGTTCCCTCGCAAAATGACCTGATTCCCTCACTAATGGTCATTTGCGAGGGACTTAGCGACGGACTGGTTCCCTCGCTAATTCCCTCCTCGCAAATGGGATTAGCGAGGGAAGTTGGATACCTCGCTAATTAGCGAGGGACTATGCCGTCGCTAGTTCCCTCGCTAATGACTGCAGCTTTTCAGGTGATGGGACTCAGTTGCAGGGGTTGGTAAATGCGCAGGAATTAGCGACGGCTTTTACCCTCGCTAATTCCCTCGCTAATGACTGCAGTTTTAAAAAAAAAATGACACGTGTCCAGTGCTGAATGGCTTGTTTTTTTTATATATATATATTAATTAATGAATATTATATTATTAATTTTGTAGTGATGTGTGGTGGTGGTGGTGGTGGTGGTGGCGTGGTGGTGTGGTGGTGGTGGTGGCGTGGTGGTGGTGATGGGTGGTTTAGAGTAGAGAGAAGGAGAAGAGTAAGGGAGAAAGAGAGAGAGAGGAGTGAGAGTGGTGGTGGTGGCGTGGTGGTGGTGTGGTGGTGGCATGGTGGTGGTGTGGTGGTGGCGTGGTGGTGGTGGTGATGCGTGGTTTAGAGTAGAGAGAGAAGGAGAAGAGTAAGAGAGAGAGAGAGAGAGGGAGAAAGAGAGAAGAGTGAGAGTGGTGGTGGGGGGGGGGGGGTGGTGGGTTGGTGGTGGTGAAGAGTAAGAGAGAGTGAGTGAGAGTGGTAGGAGGTATGTGGTGGTGGTGGTGGTGGAAGAGTGAAGAGAGAAGAAGAGTGTGAGAGGAGGTGGTGATGATGGTGGTGGTGGTGGTGTTGGAAGAGTGAAGAGAGAAGAAGGGTGTGAGAGGAAGTGGAAGGGGGAAGAGGAAGGGAAGAGGAATGGTGAAGAGTGAGTGAGTGAGAAAGAAGAGTGAGGGTGTAAACGGATATAAAGGAAAAAAGAAAAAAAAATTGCGAGGGAATTAGCGAGGGAACCGTCTCATCATCTGAAAAGTTAACGTTAGCGAGGGAATTAGCGAGGGAACTGTCCCTCGCTAATTTCTGCACCTTTACCAACCCCTGCGCTGAGTCCCATCATCTGAAAAAGCAAAATATAGCGAGGGAATTAGCGAGGGCAGTCATTAGCGAGGGACAGTTCCCTCGCTAATTCCCTCGCTAATGACAAAAAAATTGACAGCTCTGCCCTCGCTAATGACTGTTTTTGCGAGGGACAACAAGTCCCTCGCTAATGTCCGTCGCTAATTAGTGTTTTTTTTGTAGTGTATTTGTTTTAAATATTAATTACTAATTTAAATAGTCATTAAGTCTTCTTGTTTTTTAGATAGTAGGTTTATAGTAGTAGTATTCAAAAATTTTAATTAAAGTAGTGTTTGTATAAATTTAGAAATTTAGTTAAAAGAATTAAAGTAAAGTGATAAGAGAAAGAGAATAATTATTTATAGAAAAAGTAAAGTAAAAAAAAAGAATGTAATAGAAAAGTGAAAAGGAGGAAAGAGTGCGTAAACAAAAAGAGAAAAAAGGAGAAAGAGTATTGTTGTATAAATCTATAGTAGAGTGTCATGTGTTCTATCTACTCATCTGTTTTATTTGTAAGGACCAAAAGTCAAGACATGAATCACAAAGAAATCCAATTGACAAATTGATTATAGCAACAAATCATTTACAATGCTAATAGCAGAATCTCAACCCTTCTGATAGACTAATTCACTACACCAATTACACATACTACAATAAAATGGCAAGACATTACAAATGCAAAATGCTACATATTGCAATATTAATTAGATTTTGCTGTTGCTCTTCCTACCCTGTCAACTTTGTACAAAAGAATACATACATACTAATAGAGCAAACAGTTAACATGGTATCCCAAATAGTTTATTTTACCAGCTCCTTAGGTATGAGATATCGAAAAGTGAAGTTGTGTGGAATCCATTCTATGCTCTTTCCAGATTTCGCAACATGACATTTCTTAATGCTTTTTCTCAGGGATTCAGGTAGAGAATGTTGGATCATCTCCATGATATCGGCATGGCTCAAACCCGATTCCTTCGTGAATGACTCTACAATCTTGGGTAGAACTATTTTCCGGTCTTTGCGTACCCCAAAGGTAGCTCTAATGTACTCTTCCTTTGCAATTTCTAGTTCTTGGTACACTCTCTTTGGTGTATATACACGTACTGCTGGATCGGAGTGGTTTCCTGAACAGAGTGCAAAGTGTAGAAGAGGCTCAGGATGCTCGATTGCGTATGCTTGTCGTCCATCTCCAGCTTTGAATTTTGTCCTTGAAGAAAAGAACACGCGGAACCACTACAAGAAAAAGCAAGTTACAAGAACCACTACAATAGGATTTACAAAAATAAATTCTTTGCATATTGAGGGGATATTCCATATTCATTCTAAATGTACACTCATTTGTTTCTTCTTTATTTACCTGTCCAGGACGAGACATCCGACACCCGAGTATAGTATTTTGTATTGTGTCTGCACTGACTGTATGACCCCCAATATTATATGCAGCCTGTATAGAACAGGACATTCAGAAAGTCAGCAAAAGCACATAGGCTTAAGAGTTTAATCCTTAAATGGACTAAGAAAGCTACCACTCTTAGTTTTTACCTTCAACAGAAGAAATGTTCTTTTCACATTGTTTTGGGGAATTCCATAAGCTAAAAATGCCTATTAGAAACCAAAGAATAGATTCTAAGCTGATTAGTCAAGTGAAAGAAATGAAGAAGTATTAAATGGGAACATAGTTCTGAGAATAACAATTACATGCATCACCAAAGCATTGTGAACATTGATCCAGAAAGCTAACTTCTCCTCGTGTTTCAACTTTCCAGGGTCTACTTCTTCTAATTGACAAATAAGTGACCTGAAACAACAAAGAAGTATATGTTTGTTATAAACCCAACTCTTCAAGGGAACAAAGAATTCCGCTAAACTATGTGCTTTTCACATGAAAGCTTCATGATCTTAAACAGATATAAATAGATTTACCTGAAATTCTGGAGCAACTGTTCTGTATCACTCAGTTTCTGATTCTCTGTATAAATCCATGAAACCTCAACCATGGTGCTGTAGGGTCCACTAAACTCCTTGAGTCCTTCAACATGAAAAGGATTGTCTAACCTTTCATCAAAAGAGGAGTTATTCCTGAACCCTGGACTCCACATGTCTACTTGATCTCCTATAGAAAAGGCACTTGTTGAAGAACTGGGAGATGAAAGGCCAGCATTTTTCAATGGTGGGTCTGCAAGTTTGCAATATATAGCTGATATAAATTTAACCATATCCTCAGAAAGCCTATTAGCCGTCTCTGGAATATGATCCGATATTCGGGTACCAAGATGTTCAGCCAGACTGATTATTTTTGTTGAAGCATCAACATTTTGGGCATACTGTATAAAATAAACTGAGTCATAATCCAAAGAAGACCTCCAAAAGTATCATTATCTGCTATTAAAGCTAATATAGTTGCAAAGAGAAATGGACATAAGTTACATAACTTCATAATAAAGTGAATATATGCTATCATGTTTCTTCCAAAATGGTCAAAAAAGTTTTTTGAATAACCAGGACCAAGGTTTTACAAAAAACAGGTCCACAACACCATGGTTTTGATGCTCCGCCGCAATGCCTGTAGTTGAGGCCACATCATCCACAACTGACTGCAATTTTCCGCAATATCAAGGATCGTGACGTGACCATATATTAAAACAGGTAAAAGCAGTCTATGAAATGTGATTTACCTCCATCATGGACAAGGGTTGGGAATGACAGGCGCGTAGAGAATCGGTCAAGGATTCTGATGTAGGGGTTCCTCTTGTTGTAAATGCTGAGCACTGGGATACTGAGGAGCGACAACGATGTACACTGGAGTCCGAATGCTTTTCGTCTGGCTGATGTACACTGTATTCTTTCTCCGGAGTCTCAAGCTCATAACCATTACATTCCTTTTGCAGAGTATCAAGCTCCTGATGGGTATATTGTACAGTTGAACATCCTCTTTTGGTTAACACCTCAGGTGTAGAAAATTCAGTCAAACGCGCTCTAGGAGTTGTTGGAGGAGACTTTACTCTTCCCTTCATGGTGGATGGAGTCATAGGGGATAATTGTTGTTCAAATGCTTTACGGTACAAAGAGAGAAGATGCTGTTCCAAATATACAACTTCTAACTCTAAAACTGCAATTTCTTTAATTAATTCTGTTGTTGGCTGGAGTTAAAAAAGAAAAAACTTATCAAACAGAAAGCAATACATGTACAAGAAAGTCACAAATCTTCTTAAGCTTGAACATGGAAAAAAGGGGCTTACTAATTGTAAAAGTTGATAAAATTTATTGAAGAAAATCCAACCTTGGGTATTGTCATGTCATTTGGATTAACAAAGGAAACAGGTTTATAACCAAGTGCCTTTTCTAACGTGCATCTGACCTTAAATTGGTCATGTAGTCTCTTCTCTAATTGTAGAATCTGAGATAAGATAATTAAACACAAAACAGATTTAGCTATCAGGTCAATGTATGCTGAAGAAACAGAGAGATCAAACACAATTAAAAGAAAATGATTGATCATTTGATTGAACCATATTGCAAGAAATATGCTAAAGTATTGTGATGAACAGTTATGGTGTTGTACCTCTTGCTTTAGAATATGTTGAACATCATTCACAGGGGTTTGTTTCTTCCTAGGTTCACTGCATTCTGTGAGGTAACCTGCATCCTGGAACCATATCAAACACAGACTTCAGGCATGAAAAATTAACTTCTATATAATAGTCCACAATGATATTAAGATAGACCAACAATATCAACTGTATTTTATGGGATTAGTTATTCTACTGCATACACATGCTTTTCACAAAATACTGTTGAAATTTCAGTCAGCATCATAACATGACATACAATGCATTTATCAGAATAGTACCTTCAAATTCCAAAGTTAAGAAAACTAGAAAAAGTGAAGAGAATTTCCAGATGAAATAATGGAGTAAGTAATAGTACCAGGTTTGTTCGATCTGAAGTCTGAGGGTTTTCTGGAATATCCTCCTCCATTGTTTTCTTATCTGGAAAGCTGTCATACATTAAAAACAGTGAAAAATAGTTAATACATGAAAAGTTATCTAGTACTACATTCATTTTAAGAAGCCCAAACTACTTTGATGAAATCTCCAATTCTCACTCTTTCTAAAAGGTATAAAGTATAAACCTTGAATTTTAGTTTCAACCAAAGAATGTTCACAAATGAGTATACGAATTAAGTAGACCCAAAAGAAAATAAACATAAAAATGAAAGCTTTATTTTCCACTTTAGTTTCCAAGAAAGCAAGTAAAAGAGCCCACTTCAGAACAAGAATAGAAGGTATAAGAAAGCAAGAGGGGCACCTCTTAGAGTGCTTGTGCCTTGGAACTAGACCTTCAAGCCCCATACCTGAAAGTGAAAGACATAAGAAATCAGAGCTATTTCCAGAAAACCAAACACAATTAACAGAATATAAGAACAGCAATTGTGGAAAAAAGGGTGAAAATGAAAAACAAAGCAACACTTGAGTTGAGAGTCACCATCTTACCCAGAAGCATAACAAGCAATAACTCAGAAAGAGAACACTATAGCCACCAGAGTCTTCACTAAACTTAACTTGTCTTGTTGCAATTCAGCAGAAAAATAAAAACTTCAAATTCACTGAAGTACACACAAAGGGATCAATTTCTTTGCTTGCTTTCTACTAATACAGCTTAGTGTATATGATAAACAGAACCATTATGGGGTTGTGGGAAAGACCAAACCAACCAAAACGAAACCAAACCCACAAATGAGGCTTTTGACTAATGAGACTTTTCTTTTTGACTAACTCCTCTTCAGTGATAAATGCTAAATGCTTATTGTGTTTTTGTGCTATGCTCCTACTACAACTACTAGGCTTTTGTAAAGGATTTTGCCTTTTGGAATTTGTTGAAAGGAGCAACAATGGTAGACCAGGAGAAAATGTCAAAACGGCTAAAAGTGGAAAAGTAGCGTCATAAAGCCTCTAGAGATCCAAGGTCACCATAGAGAGAAGAAGAAAATTGATAGTGTTTCAATCAATCTATCTAAATTCATAAATAAAAACTTCAGAGGGTTTTAAAGTTGCCCACTTCACCGTCTTCAAGGAAGGTTATTAGGATAATATTCTTACTTAGTGGCACAAGTAGAACTAATTTTTTTTTATGTTTTATTAATGAAGGTGGTGTAAAAGTAATTTTATAACATATTTTTAGGGTTAAAGGTATGTTTCGTCCCTGCAAAGATCACAATAATCCAGTTTCGTCCCTGTAAAAAAAAAAAGTTTTAAAACAGCCCTTGCAATTACCAAACGCTTCTAGTTTCGTCCCTGCTGTTAACTTTCCATCCAAAAAACTAACAGTTGCCACGTCATCAACCATTGCCAAAAAAAAGTTTTAAAACAACCCTTGCAATTACCGCTTCTAGTTTCGTCCCTGCTATTAACTATTCATCATCTTCAACCTCTTGATTGTCTTCTTCAAACCCAAATCCCATCAAATCTCCTTAAAACAACCCTTGCCCAGAAAATAGGGTATATGATGAGGGAGAGATGGGACCACAAATGTCCACATGGATGAGATCAAGTTTTGATTTTAAATAAAAAAAAACTTTGATTTTAAATAAAAAAGTTGAGTTCAGGATCTGTTTCCTCTCATTCTGAGAGGTATTCAGATGAACAACAGGTATGATTATTATGAATGATTAAATAAAACTGTCTTCAATCAATAGCAAAATGGGGTGCATTATTTAAGCAATTGGTTCCTTCCTAATTGAAATACCTGATCCTAATGTCTTTTTGATATCTCATAAATAAGCACTAGTCACAAGACTTGAATTACAATTTGTCTCCTTTACTTGTATTGGAAATGTGAGATTTCTTTCTCATCAGAGGATGAATTAACTGTTCACTTTATGGCAGGCTGATATTGTTTTCGCTTTTCTTTACCTCCACTCCTGTTTTCTGTATTTTGATGTCCTAAATGATATGAATATATACACACATGAAGTTGTGCTCATAAGCATCCTTTTGAACATAATTTCCGATTCCTCTCAATAACTCAGCTACCGAATTCACCATCTCGCGTACAATATACCAGATTCACATTACAGGGACGAAACTGAATTATTGTGATATTTGCAGGGACGAAACATACCTTTAACCCCATATTTTTATGTCAAAAGAAAAAGTAATAAATATTCAAAACAAAGTGAATATTAAGTTTATTTAGAAAACTATATAAAAGAAAGACTTAAATACTTGTTACCCCCGTAAATATAGTCATTCTATTTACCTCCTGCAAAAAAAAAACATTCAAAAAATACCTTGCAAAATGTAAAATTATCCAGTTACCTCCTATTAGTTTTACCCCCTACTGTTAGTTTTGGCTGCCAATTGCAGGGGGTAACTAGAAACACTTAATATTTACAGGGGTAACTAGATCTCACTTAATATTTGCAGGGGGTAACTCGATCCAAAATGGCAGCCAAGTCAGTATAGATTTAACGTCGTTAGCTACAAATAACAGCAGGGGGTAACTGGATAATTTTACATTTTGCAAGGTGTTTTTTGAATGTTTTTTTCGCAGGGGGTAAATGGATAATGACTATATTTATGGGGGTAACAAGTATTTAAGTCGAAAAGAAAAGAACCAATTGAAAATCATCCCAATGTTCAATGTAATATAAAAGAACAATTATAAAATTTCACTAATACTATAATAATTAATTAATTGTTATTTCATAAGAAAATTGTACCATAATATCTTCAGAAAAAAAGTTATTTGGACAAAACTTGTTTTATAATATTTGCTTTTAAAATAATATGGCAAGAACTGCTATTTTGAGTTTTTTTTAAAATAACTAACTAGTTAGTCTTTGACTCCGCTCATGTGTCTAGGGAAAAGAAGCCCTGAATAATCTGAAGTTCGGTCGGAAGGTAAGTAAAGTCTGTTTTCAATTTGTTCCATTGTCGGAGATCGAACTCGAGTACTAGTTGAGTCTGCCGTGTTGCGTCTCTGCTTAACACAATTGACAAAATTGATTTTGTTGGACTAGACATTATGTGTAGTTACTCGAGTTAGAACATAGAATTTTTACTTAGCGTGCGTGAATTTATGAATGGTACTTGTCACTCCATCCAAAAAAGGAAAATAATATGTAGCCGCAAAAAGAATTCAAGGTGTCTAATAAGTCTAAGTAACCCGTGAGTCTAAATAAAAGTGTAATATTGAAAAGTCGTTTCCCTTGGTTTAGTTGAACTGACAAATACCGAAATTATTAGGCTGGATATCATGTCCCAGATTCAAACCCGAAATCTCACAGTTGTATGCGTGCTAATACTATCTATATATTATTATTTATTAGTCCACAGTCTGCATAAGAGAAAGCTAATTACAAAAATTATATGTATTTTACCTAGCTACCACAAGTGCCTTATGTTAACCTTTCTTGTTCAACTCAATTAACAATTTTAATTTATTCTCCACTAAATACTTCTGTACCGTATGTGCCCGTTATGTCAAACTTTTATTACTCCAATATAGAGACTAAACATCAATGAAATTTTGGTAGAGAAATTCTATTGTTTTTAATATTACATTCTAATGTTTTATTTTCATTTAAGTGAAGGTTTGAGAACTTTTATGACTTGGCCCCCTTTCACTGAGAAGTTCCATCCCTAATTATTATATAGTATTTATAGGTTACAAAAGTATCCTTCCAAAACTACCACAAGACATTTTTGTGAAGCGAGTAGATGACTAGAGTAAAGAGAGAGACATATCTCATTGACTATACATGCATAGAAACCTATTTTAAATTCATTGTTATCGATCTCTTCAGCAAACAAGAGTTGGTGACTGTCCGTCCACCAATTCTCTCATTTTACAAATTCATAAGCCAATTAATTATTTGATGTAACAAATCAAGAGGAAAGAAAATTGTAATAAACATTACTTAGACAGTACCATAGATAGTAGTTTGTTCTTAGTTGAAGAAGTACATTTTGACTATGCTACAGTAGTACCATTTAATTTTATAGGTACACTGAATTAATCTATATACAGTGCTGGTGAAGGGATTTGCATTCTTTCATATTTGGAAGATATAAAAAAATTGACATCAATAATCGAAAAAAAAATGGTTGGTTAAAATGTTAAATTAATAGTTCAAATAGGTGGTTAATTACGTTGTGACAAAATAAAGTGGTTAATTAATCTCAAAAAAAAAATAAATAAATAAAGTGGTTAATTACGTTTAATAAATAATTAACAAATATAGTAAATGTCAAAACTTATTAACTACTGAATGTAATTAATCACGAATTTTAACATGATTAGCCATGATAGATGTTCAAATCTGTATGTAATTGAACACTTAGAAATTGTACAATTACGATCAAACTCATGATTAGTTACATTCGGTGAATGCTTAATGAATTTCGCCACATATTAAATCCTTTAATTTAACCATCCATCAAATATAATTAATCACATATTTGAACTCGTGAGTTTGAAGTAAAAAAATGATAACTCTTTAGGAGTGTCCCAACGCTTTAAACGAAAGACTAATATCTGCTTGTTCTTAGGATCAAATTTCGCACTAGACAACACCGAGTTTGTCTACTGCGGGAATCGAACCCGAGAGCACCGGGTCGACCCCTCATGTTCTAGGGTAGATTAAGTCACTGCGCCAATGGTGTTGGTTGTAATTGTATCGGTCCTTGTGATGTCCAATCATGAAAATGGCATTTTATTTGCATGGATATATCCTACTAGACCACTCTCATGCTGTCACGGATTATAACCAATAACGAGGAAACAAGTGACTAGGTAACAAAACACAAGGGGTTACAAAGAAAGAAAAGCAAGGATGTACCTTAAAAGGGATGAAAGCTAAGGGAAAAAAGAGACGTTAGAGGGTTAAAAGTAGAAGAGGTATATTGTTGTGGGGTTTAATTTCTGTTTGTGTTTGTCTAAATGTTTTTGGTGGAATTAGGAGATGAGCATATTGTCTATCAGTATCAAAGAGAGTAACGGTTGTCACATATATAATATGTTTATGTTTGAGGGGACTTTATCTTTACCATAACCAATACAAAAAGAAAGGGATGGATGCAAGTGTGACCAGTTATCCCTTTTTGTCGTTATCTAAACCTACTTGAGAAAGAAAGTTGCTTTTTCTTGCTGCACACTTGCTCACACAGAGAAAAAGAGATCGGGAAAAGTTTGATCTGTAACAGCTGCAGCTATAGAAGAGGAACGAGTACTATACCCGTGCATTCGCACGGACCGAACGCGTTATGTCATACGATTACCTCAAATAATAACGTTAGTTTGAAATCTCATTAATCTAAAATCAATTGTAAAATATAGAGGATGACTTGCATACAGACAGGTGCTGTCGTAATCTTTTTAGGAATGAATTTAGACAGTATTTAAATAGCCTCAACATTATGCCGTGAAAATAAAGAAAAATTTAAAGTAGATAAAAAAGGAGTTTCAAATAAAAAATTGATAAATATTTAAAACTAAAAATGTAAAAGTATCATTTAAAAACAATATGTGCATTTATCCCGTGTGTTTTTATATATTAGTGTAGTGTTTTTTATATATTAGTGTTGTTATCTCATGTTTTTTATATATCAGTGCAACTATCCCGTGTTTTTATATATATAATTGCAATTATCTCCGTATTTTTTTATATATCAGTGCAGTTGTCCAGTGTTTTTTTATGTATCAGTGCAGTTATCTCATAGTTTCAATTGATTATTTGAGTTGATTAGTAGATTATTGTAGATAGTGAAAGATAGATAGTAGATTATCAATAATTTATCCCCTGTTTTTTTATATATCAGTAACAATTATTTGTCCTTTTTTAGGTATCAGTGACAAATATTTGTCGCGTGTGTTTTAAATATTAATCGGTTTAAATAATCAATAAGTCTTCTTGTTTTTTTAGATAGTAGTTTTCAAAAACTATAATTATCAATGGCAAATATTAATCTCGTGTTTTTTTATATATCACTGCAGTTATTCCCATGTTTTTTATATATCCGTGCAGTTATCTGGTAGTTTCAATTGATTATTTTAGTTGATAGTAGATTATAGTAGATAGTAAATTTGTTAGATAGTAGATTATCAATAAAAAATAATTGTTTTAAATATTAATTAGTAATTTAAATAGTCATTAGGCCTGCTTATTTTTTAGATAGTAGGTTTGTAGTAGTAGGTTTCAAAAAATTTAATTATCAATGACAAATATTAATCTCGTGTTTTTTTATATATCAGTGCAGTTATCTCGTAGTTTCAATTAATTATTTTAGTTGATTAATAGATTATAGTAAATAGTAAAAGAGAGATAGTAGATTATCAATAAGAAATATTTATTTTAAATATTGATCAGTAGTTTAAATAATCATTAAATATTATTGTTTTTTAGATAGTAGATTTATAGTAGTCTTCCAAAAATTTAATTATCAATGACAAATATTAATCCTTTGTCTTTTTATATATTTGTGTAGTTATCCCGTGTGTTTTTATATATCATTGCAGTTATCTCATAGTTTCAATTGATTATTTGAGTTGATTAGTAGATTATTGCAGTTATCCCGTATTTTTATATTAGATTATTTGAGTTGATTAGTAGATTATAGTCACTACAAGAAAATCGACGATTTCCGACGGCATTTTTCGTCGCAAATGCAGTGATTTTCGTCGGAAAATGATGTTTCCGACGGACAAAAAGTCATCGCAAAATCGCTCGTCGCAAATCGTTTCCGACGGCTTTTTTCGTCGCAAAGTCGTCGGAAACCCGTCACAAATATCCGTGGCAAAGTCGTCGCAAACACTGACACATTTTCGTCGCAAATCCGTCGGAAATTTTAAAAAAAAAATTAAATCAAACAGTTGTCCTTATACCTTCACACTAAACCAAACTTGTATTGCAATTCATTCTCTTATACACTAGTAATTATCATAAAATCAAAATCCTTTATGCAAACTTTTTTCAACCACAATGAACTATTATACACTAAACCAAACTTTGTCCTTCCATGAATAAAGGGAAATTACAAGTACAACAAACTAGATGCAGAGACCTCACCAAGCAAGCCATGAATACATGCTTCCACTAGAATAACTATCAGGACACGATATAATAAACAAAAATGAAGTCCAACAAAATAACTATCAGCAGACAACAACCCTTATTTGCTTCTGGTTTTATCATTACATTAATGCTAATTGCCAACATTTCAAGAAACAAAAACTACTGCCATTCAATCTTCGCCACAGGTAGTTTGATATTAACAAAACTATATGTCATCAATCTCTCTACTTATAATAGCTTCCTTTGATTCCTCAAACTGTCAACCCTTCCGTGAATCGTCCTCGTGCTTTTGATCATGTCAACCCTTCCGTCTCCATTCATCATTAGAATGTTGCATGGAATATTTTTAGCATAAAATTTTTTGTTCCTTCTTTGAGATCTGTCAATATGAAATAACTAACATCTCATTTCAATTCAATCAATACCAAGCAGTAAGTAGATCAAGATCATCTTGGACAAAGCGTGACAATTTGTTCTACAACCGGCAGTCGTAGAGGATAGCCCATTACAATTTTCTTCTGTGGCACAACCTGAATTGTAGTAATAAATAATAGGCTAAATTATAGTTCTGGTCCCCCTATTTTCAAAAATTCAGACATTTGGTCCCCCTATTTTAAAACTCAGACATTTGGTCCCCCAATTTTAAAAAATCAAATACATTTAGTCCAAATAGGGACCAAATGTCTTTGATTTTTTAAAATTGGGGGACCAAATGTCTTTGATTTTTTAAAATTGAGGGTCCAAATGTCTTTGATTATTAGCCATAAAAAACTGAAAATTCCTCTTGGGACTAAATGTCTTTGATTTTTTAAAATTGGGGGACCAAATGTCTGAGTTTTAAAATAGGGGGTCCAAATGTCTGAATTTTTGAAAATAGGGGGACCAAAACTATAATTTAGCCTAAATAATAATATAAGTGAATTTTCTTATGTGGCACAACCTGAATTGTTATTGTTAAGGTAGCAAAATTGAATGTCCAATATCGTACAGAGATAGAGACAGAAACCAAATCACATTACCACTAAGAAACTTCACACCAAGAAATGTAGTTTAGCAAAGAAAATAATAACAAAAAAGATATAGTTTAGCAGAATAATTTGTCAAATGCATAATACTACAAAATTTACCTTGCCATATTGAACTTTAGCAGCATCAAGAAATGTTGGAAGAAGGTTTGGATATCTGATTTTAAGAAGCTGTAAAAGTGTTTCTGCACGGTCCAATAATAACTCCATTTTATCAACCTCTGACAAAGGACTCTTCACAAAAGACCATGAGTTTCGAACTGGTGATTTGCCAGTAACTTGTTCTGTAATTCTCTCTTTCCATGAGAATATAGCAGCTTCTAATCTATTAATGGTCTCAAGGACAATATGTTCAGATTTCAAATCAAGAGATTTAAGCATCTCTTCTCCATATCTTGATTCAGCTGTCAAAACCTTGTATAGTTTTTGTCCAAGGTTTGTCTTTCCAGACTGCAACACAAACAGATTTAGTAATGATAAGATCCTGATTTACTACATTAAAAGCCTCTGTATATATATAAAATCAATTTGATTTCAACATAACAAGATTATCACCTTTACAAGTGCATCTTTAATAACTGCTGGCACAGGCATTTCAAGCAACACATTTTCATTGATAGATTTAGCAACCTTGAATACTTGATCTACCACCCTTCTTTGATGAAGCAGCCTTTTTCTTTCTACATCAGAAAGTCCAGTTTTTGGTACTTGAGGTGATGGAAGCCACCATTTTTTCCTATTTCGTGCATTAGTGTTCCTTTCTTCTTCTCGGTTTTCGCCTTCTGCATACCGAAACTCCGAAGTCACCATTGAATCAAGTGTTTCCTGTCAACCAAAATTTCAAATAAGATGTTGCAACTGCCTAACATGTTATTTGAAAAAACATTCATAAAATTTGATGGAAATATAGATATGACATACTATAAGCATAGAGTCCAACTTCTGAAGTGCTGGAAGATTCATGTGGATGTCTGCAAGCGCTTTTGGCGTCATAATCTGTTCAAAGAATAAACTCTTAAGAGAGGTTGCTTCTAAGATTTGCAACCTCGAGGTCACAAAATAAACTGTCCTTTCCTATCTATATGAAATGAAAAATACCTCAAAGATCCCACCATTGGCACTACTTTGCTTAGCAGGAACTAACTCGACCATATAGTTAGTAGGAGACAGTAGCCAGTCCATTTCTCTTCGCCATTTGCTCTTCCTTTCTTCAGATAAGGGTTCCAATTTCCACAGCTCACCAAAAACAGTTACTGCATATAATCATATTGAGGACATAAGTTTGTGCCTGGAAAAACAAAACCAAAAGATCCATAAACAAGTTTATCATATTATACTAGTAGTTGAGAAATGTTACTTACAGATTTAGGATCCAAAGGAATGACACGAAAACCAGAAGGCAGCAAAAGGGCATCATCTGCAAAGTAGAATCCAAAGGTGACAAAACAAAGTAGAACAATACCCAACTCAAGAATTAGCAACTGTATGTTCATTATCATTGTTTCATTCAACTGCTAGCTCAAATCTACACACCTAAACAAATGAGAAGATTTAGCTATTTAAGGGAAATCAAGAAGCATGCATATTGCATGCACCTGCTAGTTTTTCACACCAACCTCTAACCTCAAACAAATCCATGCTACTTAATCAAAGTTTAATTTTTTTTTATTCCAGCAATGAACAAAAATCATGAAAAATATATAATTCCAAAATGTTGTAGTGAATCCTTTGGGGATAAAAGTCAAGCATATCATGTATCTCCTTCAAATTAGGTACCTAGAAACCTTGACTCATTTAGTTATAATAAACAGACTTAAGCTTGTTCAAATTACCTGTGCATTACAGCTTACAGTTTCCATTGCTGCTTCTAAATTTCAATTAGTTCAAAATATGTCACATCATTGATTCAAACAGAATAACATAAATTGAACATACTTTACTGCCTGCTCAGGAAAATGCTTCCCTGGTTGTTTCTGCCTAAGAGTATGGAGGTCTCCACCAGGGAAGAATTCCATCACCAAGCATGATTTGGATTAGTTTTCGAGAGAGCTCTAGCGTTAGTTTTCGATTCCATCATAAATATTAAAGAGTTTCAAATTCAATTAGTATCAGTGACCAAATCCATGGCTTATCATCCATTTATTTCTTCAAAAACAAGAAACAACCTATCAAAAGCATCAATATCACAAAGAAGCTGTCAGCAATTTCACCATAGTATGAACAAACATGTTCAGCTAAACATAAACATGTGGACAGAGAATCAAATGTTGCATTCTATTTGCAAATTAACTCTAAAATGCTCAGCATAACATAACAAAAGTGTAACAAGATAATTTAGCCAAACAAGACTCTAAAATGTTGCATTCTATTTGCAAATTAACTCAAAACAACATATCTACAAAGTATCACCTTCAAGCATGTTTAGAGAACATTGCAATGGAAAGACCATCACCTTTGAGGAACCGAAATACACAGAACCAGAAAAAATCAACAACAACAAAAAATTTAGATCTGTTACCCTCAGTTACTGGTTCATGAAGCAAGGGGCATTAATCGAACTGGGGGATATTGTGAAGGAGACAATTTTAAACAAATCAAAAATCTTATGGCCATGAAAAACACAGAGATTAAAAAAAACACAAACATAAAAGAACTAACAAACACGGAGATTAAAAGAAACACAAACTAACTAACGCATAGAAAAGTCAAACTAATCTCCTGAAACAAATTCAAGACTATGCTCTCTCATATTAACACACTAATTGACACTAATCTATATTCTGTTCTCCTCTAAATGCCACAAACCAAAACATTCCAGCAATCAATCAATCAGAAGAGAAAGAAAGAAAGAGCAAATTTAGAAACCCTAACCTGTTGTTGAGATGAAGAGATAAGTAGGTTTGTTGAAATTGATGACAGATCAACTGAAATTGATGACAGATCAACATATGAACTGATTGGTTAAATAGTTATAGTTTAGGCATAAGATAAGAAGGTTTCAAAGCTTATGTTGCCAGTTTGCAAATAGATCAAAGTTTAGTTAAGTTGGTTATATACTCTCTCTTTTAAAAGTTATTTATTTATACCATACTATATATCTTAACCATCAATTAATTGATAGTGTTTTCAACAAATACAACACAATTAAAACAGCACAAAACAGCAAAAACATTAATTCCATTTGTTGATCACATAAGGTTATAAAATAATACCCCCTTCAAGCTTTTCTTTTTTATTCATTCACTCATTTACCAATTACCAATAACATTTCGAATCTTGTCATATGAACAACTACCTTGATTAAGTGCAAAACAGAGATTCATGGATTTTGGAATGAATATGAGTTGACAAATTGCACGTATGTATCACTAACCTGAGATGATGTAAGGTTACTGAGATAGCTGAGACTGCCAAACCCTCACCTATTGCAACAAGAATGAACAGAACTGTAAGAAAGAGACAAATCGAAAGAGAGGAAGACATGAAGAGGAGAAAAAGATGAAGAGAGAGTGTAATGACCTGCACAAATATATAGACAGCACCCCACATGGGGACTTCAACCTCTGGAACTAAAACAGTTGCAGGCAAAATGATACAATAGAATGAAAATGTGACCACATGGGCAATGATCTTCCGGACAAAGAAAAAACTATAGATCACATAAAACTTCTTCCACAATGACACTTTCTGCACCATATGGTAAAAAATGAATTAGAAGGGAAGATATATGGCAATAATAATTTGACTTCTTAAAGCAAATTATGGACTGTATGAAAAATAAAGGAAATTCCAAGGGGTTGATACCTTGTTTCTTATGATTTGAGACCAGCTCAAACAACCAGATCCATATCTTCAACTATTGTAATTCTCCACACACCAGCTGTGCCTGCACCATATAGAATCAATTAAATCTCACATCACTGCTTGTTCAGTTTTTCTACTACACTTTTTTTAATGACAAATATTAAAGTGTTAGTTGTTATGTTAGTTTGTCTAGCTCGAGCCTGAGACCTCTAGTCACGTCTTTAGCTGACCAACTAAACTACTTTCTTAATACGTTCTACTACACTTTATTATGCTTCAACTAAAACTGTGAATTAAACAGTATGATTAGAGAAAATTAATGATTTACCATTGAAACCAAATAAGGCATAAGTAGATTACCCAACTTCCTTCTCCACAAGGAAATGAAAGTCTAATGACATATCTTGCATTCTTGTCATTAAGCATTCATTGGCATTAACTGCAATATATACACAACAAGGAGTAATCAGTGAAACACATAGACAATAAACATAATAATCAAGACTGAATAACTTTGATGGTTCAAGATGGAGTAATATCAAAATCACCCAAAGCATTGGTACTCATTTTTGTATCAAAAGATCAATAAGCATGCATAACGAGTGTGTTTGCCTGACAAATATGATTCACAATGTAAACTAGAAAACTTGTTAAGACTAGCACCAACATCTAAAGAGGAGAATATGCAGAGTGCACACCTTGTATACTTCATTTGAATAACCATTTAGGATGATATTATTCCTATAAGTGCAGATTGCCTCCTCTTAAAGTTTGTCTCCTCTGATACAAGTAACACAGAGGACTCTATCCAAAATCTAATTTAATTCATACATCTAATCACCAAGCTTCATGCATTACCACAATTACTATAGAACAATATCTTAAATTCTCACCTAACATTCACACAATTTAAAACGAGGGAACAACTAAATAACAAAAATATCAATGATTGGAGTCAAATAAAACACAAAAAGTGAAAGATTGAAACAACCAGAAGCTGATTTTCCTAAACAAATTCCAGAAACAGCCAACAACCTAATAATCACGAAATATTTGTGAAATAATTTGTTTCAAAAATTAAAACTAAAATTAATCCCTAACTTGTTGCTGAGATGATGAAGAGTGATGTAAGGTTGCAGAGATGATGAAGATAGATGTAAGATTGTTGGTATTGCTGAGACTATCAAACCCTAACTTGTTGCAACAAAAAGAACTAAACTGTAACAAAAAGAACGGTCGAAAAAGAGAACAGAATAACTCTACTGAACTGAAAATTGAAGAGAGGAAGAGACGAAGAGGAGGAAGAGGGTTTGTACCTGAAGCGTAGTAATGGAAATCGTAGAGGAGGAAGAGATGATGAGCTAGCGAAGAGGGGGAACAGATGATGCAATGGTTAGCGATTTTGTTCACCCTTGAAGCAAGAGACGAAGAAGAGGAAGAGATGAGTGTTAGGGTTTTCCTCTAGATGAAATTTCTGTCCTGAAAACGGTGTTTGAGAGTGTTTGAGATGAAGAGACTTTGAGATTAGGGATAAAACGTGCGCGGAAACGAAAATAGTACAGAGATTCTTTGTAGTGAGAGGAGAGTCGTAAGGTGAAGGAGAAGGACATATCGTGGTGGCCACTGGAGTAGAGAACGACGACAGGGGATGGCAGAGGAGGGAGGAGCTCAGGGGAGGAGAGTGGAGGGTGAGAATGAAGAGAGTGAGTGAGAGAGAAAGAGTGGAGGGAGGAGGACGGTGGAGAGTGAGGGAAGCATTTCGTGGAAGAGGGGACGGTGAAGAGAATGAGTGAATATAGGGTTCGATGAAGCTGAGATTTATTTTATTTGGTTTTACGGTTTGCGACGAACTTTTTGACTTTTCCGACGAAAATATCCGTCGGAAATCTGCGGCGGAAAACAACTTCGTCGCAAATGTAAGCGGGAATTTTAGCGCCTCTTCTGCTGAACATTTGCGACGACTTTTTCGTCGGAAATCCGTCAGAAATTGCGACGGATAAGAGTTCGTCGGAAAATTTCGCAGAAAACAGGGCTTATTCTTGTAGTGAGTAGATTATTGCAATTATCACGTATTTTTTTAGATAGTAGTTTTATAGTAGTTTTCCAAAAATATAATTATCAATGGTAAATATTAATTATAAATTGTCAAAAAAAAATTATAAATATCAATGGTAAATATTAATCCCGTGTTTTTTTATATATCACTGCAGTTATCTCGTGTTTTTTATTTATCAGTGCAGTTATCTCGTAGTTTTATAGTAGTTGATTAGTTGATTATAGTAGATAATAAAAGTTAGATATTAGATTATCAATAAGAGATATTTGTTTTAAATATTAATTACTAATTTAAATAGTCATTAAGTCTTCTTGTTTTTTAGATAGTAGGTTTATAGTAGTAGTCTTCAAAAATTTTAATTAAAGTAGTGTTTGTATAAATTTAGAAATTTAGTTAAAAGAATTAAAGTGAAGTGATAAGAGAAAGAGAATAATTATTTATGGGAAAAGTAAAGTAAAAAGAAAAAAAGGAAGAAAGAGAGTGTAAAAGAAAAGTGAAAATGAGGAAAGAGAGTGTAAGAAGAAAGAGAAAAAGGAAGAAAGAGAGTGTAAGAGAAAAGTGAAAAGTAAGAAAGAGAGTGTAAGAATAAAGAGAAAAAAAAGAAGAAATAGAGTGTAATGACATTTTTACCCTCAAAAATTTGAGGTGTCTTTTAGATAGAATGAGGTTATTGGTAAAATCATATGTGGGGAATTTGTATAAATCTATAATCTATAAAGAGAAAAAAAAAAGAAATAGAGTGTAATGACATTTTTGCCCTCAAAAATTTGAGGTGTCTTTTAGATAGAATGATGTTATTGGTAAAATCATATGTGGGGAATTTGTATAAACTTATAAATCTATAGTAGATTAGATAGTAGGTTTATAGTAGTAGTCTTCAAAATTTTTAATTAAAGTAGTGTTTGTATAAATTTAGAAATTAGAAATTTAGTTAAAAGAATTAAAGTGAAGTGATAAGAGAAAGAGAATAATTATTTATGGGAAAAGTAAAGTAAAAAGAAAAAAAAGGAAGAAAGAGAGTGTAAAAGAAAAGTGAAAATGAGGAAAGAGAGTGTAAGAAGAAAGAAAAAAAAAGGAAGAAAGAGAGTGTAAGAGAAAAGTGAAAGTAAGAAAGAGAGTGTAATAATAAAGAGAAAAAAAAAGAAATAGAGTGTAATGACATTTTTACCCTCAAAAATTTTAGGTGTCTTTTAGATAGAATGGGATTATTGGTAAAATCATATGTGGTGAAATTGTATAAATCTATAGTAGATTTGTGGCAAAAAAACCATTGTGGGACAAAAAAAAATTTATATACCAAAATAATACACATTGTGAGTTATATACATTGGCATGAGATGTTGCCATATGCTCTACATTCGTATCGTACTAATATACGATCTAGCACTGGGGCAACACCATTTTCTTTGGTATATGGGATGGAGGCAGTATCCCCCATCGAAGTTGAAATCCCATCCCTAAGACTGTTGATGGAAGCGGAGTTGGAATGGGTGAAGGCCCGATATGAGCAGTTAAACATGATTGATGAGAAGAGACTGACAGCTACTTGTCATGGGCAGTTGTACCAGAGTAGGATGGCCAGAGCCTTTAATAAGAAAGTCCGCCCAAGAGAATTTCAGTCTGGGGACCTGGTATTAAAGAAGCTACTACCCCATCAAGAGGATACTTGCGGCAAGTGGGCACCCAACTATGATGGCCCTTACGTGGTCAAGCACGCATTTCCTGGTGGAGCCCTAGTCATGCTCGACAGGGAAGGACATGAACTTCCAAAGCCAATAAATTCAGACGCTGTCAAGAAATTGTATGCCTAAAAGAAAAAAAAATGAATGACAAAGGCCCGCTAGAGCGAAAACCCGAAAGGACGGTCTAGGCAAAAGGTAGGGTCAACCAAAGGTCCGCTAGAGCGAAAACCCGAAAGGGCGGTCTAGGCAAAAGTTAGGGTCGACAAAAGCCCGCTAGACTGAAAACCCGAAAGGGCGGTCTAGGCAAAAATTAAGGCCAGTGAAAGGGACATAGATATAAAAAGGGGCATGAGAATATTCGGGAAAGTTCACACCAGGACGATTGGATCCCACAACCGGCAAGAGTCATCTTTCACATCTTCAATTGCAAAAAGGGTCGATGAACGGATGATCAAACAACTTGTAATGGGGCAAAAGTCATGTGAAAGTTCTGTGTAGCTATCACTTCCTTTCTTGTTATCATTTTCTTGTTATTGCAGTTTCCTAGAAGACTTGTACCACTAAATCCCTATCTTAAATCATTTTGTCTGTTTCTTCACATATCCTTGCATCTATGTTCAATTCATTTAATTTACGTCTCAAGTAAAATGATTTAAAATTTAGCAAACTTCAAGACAAAGCGTGTTAGTAGCATCTCAACAGTCGAAAAGAGAGCTCAATTGGTTGTTGAAGAGGAAGTGAAAACTGGTGCACCCTCACGCCAAATTAAAAGAGAAAGGCAAGGGAACTCAATAGTCTCGAGGCTACCTTAAAAGCCCCGTGTAACACCTCAAAGGATTCCGAAAGTATAACTGATAAGACAGTTAAGAATGGTTAACAGGGTCGGTGAAGGGAAAAGTGTAAAAGGTTTGATTGGTCGAAGATCGAGAGTTCGGCGCAATGGTTCAAGTTCTAAAAATTGACCTTTTATAGAAGAACATTCATTGCATTTTACTGCCAGCTCTAACATTGCCTTTTCTCTCATCATCAAAATTGTTTTTGTGCTATCGGCCATGCCCTAGCACCGCATGCTATCGGTTACGCCCTGTCATCGCATCTTTAATCTTGCGCTATCGGTCTCGCCCTGGCATCATACTTTAAACTCAGTGCTACCGATTCAGCTCTGGCACTAGTTTTTCATGCTATCGGCCTTGCCCTGGCATCATATTTTAAACTCAGTGCTACCGATTCAGCTCTGGCACTAGTTTTTATGCTATCGGTCTCGCCCTGGCATCACATTTTTAGTTTTGTGCTATCGGTTACGCCTTGGCACTACATGCTATCGGTTCAGCCCTGGCATTGTTTTTTCAATTTCGTGCTATCGATTCAGCTCTGGCACTTAGTTTTATGCTATCGATTCAGCCCTGGCATTGTCTTTTAAATTCTGTGCTATCAGTTACGCCCTAGCACTGCATGCTATCGGTTCAGCCCTGACATTGTCTTTTCAATTTCGTGCCATCGATTCAGCTCTGGCATTTAGTTTTTTATGCTATCGGTTCAACCCTGGCATTGTCTTTTAAATTTCGTGCTATCAATTCAGCTCTGGCACTAGTTTTTATGCTATCCGTTCAGCCCTGGCATTGTCTTTTGGTTTTTGAGCTGTCGATTCAGCTCTGGCATTACTTAATACTGCATCTTCAATACTACCGGTTAAAATAGATGTTCATATCTATACTGCATTTTTTTACCACGACAATACAAAACCCGTGGTTTAAGTGTGTTATCTGGTAAAAAAATGAGTACAGAGGGGTAACTGTGAACACCCAATTTTAACTGGTACCTACTGTTTATTTTTTCTTTTAACAACAAATAATAAAATAAATCCCGTCCGAACATATTCAATATTTACGCGTGTTCATCGCGTAGCTACTTCAGCGTTATCTCGTTTTGGTCCGGTGCACCTCCCTCCTTTTACTTTATTACTGTTATTTAGTAGGCATGAACACCCGATTTTAGCTGTTATTTTTCCTTATTTTCGACAAAATCCCAAAAAATTGTGTGCGACACGTTAGCAGAGTTTTGTCAGTTACGCGTGTCATTTTGGTGCCTTTAGCGGTTTTACTTCTTTTTTTTAGATTAATAAAACAAAACAATCAAAAGTTTTTATTTTAAAATAAAATAAAATAAAAAAAGAGGAAAGAGAGGGGACGTGTGATGTTGTTGTTGTCAAGTTTATAAGGAAAAAGTTTTTATACAAAGATTGATATTTAAATCACACTTAAAGTAAAAAGAGAAAAAATATAATAACATATTACAATATTAGCAGATGTGTTCCAAGGCCAACATAAAGAATAATATATGATAGCCCACAATGAGGGCTGTGTGTGGCCACTTTCTTTTACAAATTGTAGAAAACATATTTTTTAGCCTTGCAAGTGATAAAAGAGGAGGCTCTACACCACAGCAGCAGAGAAGCTAGCTAGCAGAGACAAACAAAATAGGACAAAGGGCAGCAGTATGGACAAGAGGAAGAGTCCAATTTGTGGCAGCAGCTCCAAAGCTTAAAATAGGAGGTCCTTCCTTCTTTGATTTGTTTTCTTTCTCTGCATAATACACATAAAAAAGAGTTAGGAATCTTTTCAAAGGTCAACAATGCAGAAGCTAGAACATAAATTGCATACAGCAGAGGCGCAGGAAAGAAAAACAGTGTTGAATGGGCAAATATTCACAAAGACTGAATTTTTTTGAACAAATACAAGCTGAGATGCAGAGGTAAAATTGACCTCACAGTTCAATAAACGATGAAGTTTTGCCTATAAATTGAGCTGGGAATATAGGAAAGGGGGGAGACACACAGACAGATACACACAAACAGTAACAGAGACACAATATAATAGAAGGAAATCATATTTCCAGCAAACGAATTTGGTTCAAAGAGAAGAGAAAAGCAATTTTCTGGAACTAGGTTAGTTCCTGAATTTATTTGGTGTCTCCAATTTACTTGTTCTATGCTCATATAGTTTTTTAGTGTACACATATATTGAAACAGAAATAAATAAAAAATCTCTGCCTTGTCTCTATTTTACATAGAATGATATATAAATTTTTTGTATGCATATGTATAGAAACAGAGACAAAAAAAACTTTTGAAAGCAAATGAATGATTCAAAACAAATAAACATCATGAACAAAAAAAAGGGGATTTTTAGAAACACAAAAAAAGAAGCAACAGTAGAATGAGAAAGAGAGGGAGAAGGGAACCATACCTCTCCTTCGACCACCGTGTGTGGTGGTCGCCGCCGTTCCGACCACCCTCCACCACCACTGTCAAATACTTCACGCCACACAACCACCCCCTATTCGCACCAACAACCAGCTACGACCCCACCACCAGCGCACCACATCACCGCCGCTCCACCACCAGCGCACCAGATCACCGCCGCTCCACCCACCAGCGCACCACATCCCCTGTTCGCCTGGTCCGCCGCCTCCTACGCCTCCTTTCCTCCACCAAACGACCACCACCGAAACTCCCCCCACCGCCGTGAATCACAATAAAACAGCCGCCACCCCAAAACGCCCAACAACCGTCAAAACCACCACGTCGCCACCAAAAACAACACCGCGGCCCTCCCCCCATTTTCGCCATTAGCGGCGGTGAGGAGGTAGAAAGCGAGATGAGGGTTGATGGAGAGATAGAGAAGAAGACTAGGGTGAGGAGAGGAGAGTGAAAATGGAGGTCCTGTGAGGAGAAAGGACGAGATCGAAGTGAGAGGAGGAGGGAGTGAGGCCACAGTGGGGGTGGGGCGGAGCAAGGAGAGAGAGAGAGAGAGAGAAAAAATTTTTTAGGTTTTGAGCATTTGGGGAAGGAACTCGCAAGGGCACTTTCGTCTTTTCACATTTTTTATTATTCAGATTTCTATTTACACCCCCTGCACTTACTTCGCACGCCCCCCTGAAGCCCACGTTTTTTTTTTCTTTGGAGAAACAGACCAGCCCACTAAAAATGAGAATGGGCTATTGCCTGCACTCCTGTTTTAATAATACAACCCCCCCCCCCCCCCCCGCGGTTAACTGCACCCCTGTTTTTACTATTTCACCCCCTTTTTCGTTTTTTTATTTTCTTCTCAAAATAAATTCTTTTTTATAAAAACAAAACCTATAAAAATTATAAAAAATGGGTTTGGCTGGGATGTACATCTTGTCGATCCCGGTTTAAGAGACTTTAGCTGTACGGCTTTGATCTTAAACCTCTTTCAGAAATTAAAATCAATCAAAACACAAATATTTTTCTAGAAGAACTACGTGGCCTTTGATTCTCCGCTTCGAAGATACGTAGGAGCGGGGCTTCCCCGTCAAGCTAAATTAATTTTTTTTTCCAATAAATAATCATTTTTTCTTTAACACCTATTTTTCTCAAGAAAACTAAAAAATGAGTTTGATTGAGATGTACATCTTGTCAACCTCGCAAACCGGGTTTAAGACACCTGAATTGTACAACTTGGTAATCTTAAACCCCTTTAAAAAAATAAAATCAACCAACCAACAAACCTTTTCAGGAAGAACTACATGACTGTTGAGTTCCTCATTACACCGGAGGATACGTAGGAGCGGGGCTTCCCCGTCAAGCCAAAATTAAATTTTCTTAAATTAGTCCCTATTTTATTTATTTCTAAATAATTCTTTTTTACTTAATTTTTGGGTAAACAAATAACTCGTAAGTTATTATTATTTGCACAATCGGATTTAGCGTAACTGTCTTATGACATATGTACTAGGGGTGCAGTGGGATTAACTTTCCGCCCTTCCCTATGCATAATCGACTCCCGAACTCAATCTAGTTTACGCAGACCAATAACTTCTAGTTAGGTTTTTCTCAATTTTTCCTATTAAATAAATTGGGTGGCGACTCCTAAAACTATCAATTTTTGAGCCGTCTCGTCGGGATCACGATTACGACAACGACGTTATGCGTTTTTGAGACTTTTATGTTCCTGGCAATATTTTCCAACAATTTTTCAGAGTACATAGTTCCGGATCTCAACATTGCCTGTGCCTGTGTTCCCCCCTTTTGACGAAAACCTCGTTCATCCTGAAATATGTTGCATCTATCAATGAACGAATAGGGAGATTCCGCACCCCCTTAAGGACATTGTTGATGCACTCTGCAAGGTTTGTTGTCATGTGCCCCCAACGGGAACCTCCATCGCACGACTGCAACAATTGTTCTGCGGTTATGTCTTCAACCCAAGCCACCCCCTCAGGACCTACTTCCCGGCCAATTTTTTGTTTGTAGTGATCGGCCGATTCTTCCGTCATTGAATATGCTGAAGAAAAAAAAGATGTTGGTAAGTATGGAATGAAAATTTGAAACTAATTAATTAAAAAAAATGTTAAAAATACTCACCCATATTGATGACATGTTTCCTGGCAGGAGTGTTTTTGAAGTGTCTCATGAAGTTTTGTGCTATGTGGCGAACACAGAAGACGTGTTTCCAATTGGTGTTTAGTCGCGTAACAGCACTTTTGATAGACTCGTGTCTATCTGATATCAAACAAATACCCTCCTGTGGTTTCAAATAGTGTCTTAAACGAGATAGGAAGAAAAACCAAGCCTCCGCTGTCTCACCCTCGACCACTGCATATGCAATTGGGAAGGTGTTGTTTCTTCCATCTTGTGCGATTGCCAAAAGAAGACACCCTCTGTACCTACCGTACAACCATGTTCCATCAATAGAGACAACTGGTTTGCAAAATTGAAAGCCTTTAATGCACGGGCAAAAACTCCAAAAGATGCGGTAGAATACACTTTGTCGGCAACTAGTTGTCCATTCTCATAGAATGGTTTGTACTGCCAGTCATGAAATGTGTCTGGAATATAGCAAGAGAAAGCATGTAGCCACATGGTTACTTCATTGTAAGAGTCCTCCCAATTACCGAAGATAAGCTCGATTGCTTTTTGTTTAGCAATCCAGGCCTTTTTGTAGGAACTCTGGTACGTGACCCGCTCCTTGATGCGTGCAATCAACACAACCACTGATATTGTCGGGTCCTTCCTTACAAGTGGAAGTATATTAGTACACATGAAGGAGGAGGTCCGCTGACGGTGATCTTGGGAAATAGTCGATGTTGTACATGTGTGTGGGTGAGTCAACTGTGTAATCCCCCAATATCCAGTTTCATGAAGACAACAAACGGTCCAACATGTTGGTTTAGACTCACAGACTTTGCTTGCAACTGAATGGTTTAGGTGATATGTTTGGATGAATTGTTGGGCTATTTATTTTGTGGGAAATTTCATTTTGAGTTTGAGTTCGTTTGGGTCTTCATTGGATAAAAGTTGGTTCTTGTCCATGGAATGGCCAAACTCTACATCATAAGGTTCTGGGTTATCAGCTGTGACGTTTTGAAAGTGTGGGACAGGCTCGCGGAATGCAACACCTATGTTGGGGTTAGCTTCAATTGGTTCCTCAGCGACGTCACGCTGGAGAATTTGATCTTCATCTTCCCTAAAGTCCCCAACGTCTTCATTATGGACACCAACAAACATACTAAATGGTGGGGTATTAGCTTGAGTATGTAGAGGGTGGCTTGTGTTAAGGTCAATGGGTGTGTTTGAGGATGATGGTGCAGAGTGATGGTGAGGTGTTGAAGGACTGTAATGCATGTCAGTTTGGGATGATGAAGGATTGAATTGAGGGTAAATAGGTGGAATGAAGTCAGTGTATGGTATTTCTGTTTGTTGAGAAAAACGTACGTCCAGTTGTGATGAAGATGGAATAGAGTGGGCGTGACTTACCTGGGTGTAGTTAGAAGGGGCCTCAACCAAATCTGCGTATATTTCTGGTGTACATATACCAAGGTGTCTATCTTCTTTGAAATGCTCTATCATAAGTTCAACATCATCGTCAGAATTTATTTCGAATCCCCCATAAAATGTATGGCCAGTACTGAGAGTTGTGGGTACCGATATGTAAGACTAGCAACCATTTTTGAATGGTCAGGAGAGATTTTTTTTTCAATGGCTTGTTTAACTTGAGCTAGTTTGGATTTAGAGTTGAGTTTGACAAGGGTGTTGTTATAGCCATTGTGGTCAGGAGAGTTTTACTTTATGGTCAGGAAAGATATACCTTCAGTATTTGTTTTTTCAACATAACCATTGTAAAAGACCGTGATGAAAACATTCGTTGGAGCCATTGACGAAGTTGGGAGTAGGAGGGTGTGTTTGAGTTTCAGTTGGTAGTAGGAGAAACTATGGCACTTGGGTGTTTAGTGGTGAGAGATTTAGGGGATATTTATTGAAATTTGAATGGTCTAGATTTCACCGATGGTTTTGAAGGCCGGGATTGCACCGACACTTTTAAAGGCCAGGATTGCACCGACACTTTTAAAGGGAGGGAATTGGGTTGGATGAGGTGTCGACTTAGGGTTGGGTGGAATGGGGGTGGCGCGGATAGGAAGGGGAATCAACGGAGGGGATTTAATGAGAGGAAGGTTATTTGTATCTGAGGGTGGGAAATAGTTTGGGACTGTGTTTGTGTTGGATGGTTCTGATGTTGGGTTGGTGAGATCAAAGGGTATCGGTTGTTGTTGGAAAGGCGTGACATGGGGTGTTGCGCGTGTCAGACATTGATCAGTGTGCGCATGTGATTGAGAGAAAGTAGGCTGGTTGGGTGCTAACCGAGGCAGAGATTGGGGCTTTGGCAGTGTACCATTGAGCAGATTTGACGGTTGGGAGAAAAAACGCGTGAAGCCAGTAGGACCAGACGGTCCCGCATCCATAGCGTGTGTAACAAGCGTTGGTTCCTGTGTTGGAACTAGTAATTGCTTTGCAGGGAATCCAAGGCTATCCAATGGTCCAGATTCGTCTCGAGATAGAGAATTTGAAATCAAAGGCCCAGACAGATAAAGACGTGTTCAATGTGCATTGTTCAGTGTGCATTGTTCAGAGTGCAGCGTGCATTGTGCAGTGTGCTTAGTGCAGAGTGCAGTATCGTGAACTGTGCAGAGTGCATTGTGCAGAGTGCAGTGTCTAGTACTGTGCAGAGTGTATTGTGCAGTGTGCATTGGTCAGAGTATTCAAAGAAAACAAAATGACACCCATCATTTCCTTCCCATCATATTTAAAAAGAAAGAAGACATAATGGCACCGAAAGCACCAAAAGTAGAGTATTCCCATCATTTCCTTCCCATGATTTTTGGCTTTCTTTCTCCCCATCATTTCTTTCTTTAACCCTTCTCTTCATTCATCAGCTCCTCTTCATTCATCAGCCTTCTCCACTCATCAACCTTCTCTTCATTCATCAGCTCCTCCAGGCCAATTTCTTCATTCAGACTTACTTAAAAATGTCTTCCTTACTAAAAGAAGAACCTCACTTTTCCATGCTTCTCAACGATGACCCAATGGAAGTTCATCACGCATTCAAGCTTCCCGAACCAGATGCCTCTATATTACCATTGATAGAAAGAGCTGGTTTCGTGACATTGCTTCAATCCAGCTTTGGTGGCAGCAATGGTCGAACGCTGGAGACCAGAAACACACACTTTTCATCTTCCAGTAGGGGAGTGCACAATAACTCTCCAAGACGTGGCGTTGCAGTTGGGGCTTCCCGTTGATGGAAATGTCGTTACTGGAAGTTGTGAACAAAATTGGGATCGAGTATGCAAACAACTTTTGGCTAAGCCTATCCCAGCAAATGGCATTGTAGGCAACCAAATTAAGTTCACTTGGCTACAACGTGAATTTAATAATGTTCCAGAGGGCGCTTCCGACAAAGTGCGAAGACAATATTGTAGGGCGTACCTATTGCAGTTGATCGGGGGATACATACTCCCAGACAAATCATCAAACAGAGTCAACATAAAATACCTACCCCTATTGAAAAATTTCGATGAAATTTCAAGTTACAGCTGGGGGTCAGCATGTCTAACGAACTTATACAGAATGTTGTGTAAGACAGCTACATGCTCCTCGCGCACAATGGGTGGATGTACTCTTTTGTTACAGTCTTGGGTCTGGTACCGCATGTCGTTCCTAGCACCAGACTGCAACAGTCCTTATGAATGGCCACTAGCAAAGAGGTAAAAATTTGACACAACTTATGAATACTAACAATTATATTTCTTCTTTATGTTAACAATTTTTTTTTACTAGATGGGTTTGCATGCCACTTAGCCACACTAAGTGTCCATCAAGCCTTGTTTTGTACAGATCAACAATAGACCGCATGACACATGAAGAGTTTGAGTGGTTGCCATTTCGGGAATTCAATTTGCCAGAAATAGCATTTCGGCACTACGGCATATGGACTACAAACACGGCTATGGTCTGTTTCCATATGGTAGAATGGCACCATGCGGATAGAGTGACCTTGCAATTTGGCCTCGTCCAAGACAAACCATTAGCACCAAAAGATATCAGCCACATGCACAACATCACCATGCAGGGACAGACTGATGTCAATTGGGCTTATATCACAGACAGTCAATTGATTTATGGAACGATAGACAAAATCGATGTGTTGTGGGTCGACCGTGCTTTGCTAAACCGACGCAGTCAGATAAATACATGCGCTGGTTTCTAAATAAATCAAGGCCATACATTTCAGCCGACCAACATCTAAGGGATCCACGTGGTCTTGCAAATGTTGGTGATGTGGATGAAGATCGATGAACAAGACGTGCCAACTCCCCCAACTACTCAAACCGAACGTCGAGAACGTAACCGTAATCGACATCGACGTGCACCACCAACTCAACAGAGGACCCAAGAAGATGTGCCTCACCGCCACTCTATCTCCCACACACCATCATTCCAAGAAGATGTGCCTCACCGCCACTCTATCTCACACACACCAACATTCCAAGAACATACTCCTTTTCAAGATACATATCGACATTCTACGACCGAAAGGGACCCCGATATGTTCTATGAGTGCTTTGGGGTCCAACTTGTAAAATAACGTAAAACCGTTTAAGAAGGAGCATTCTTCATTATTTTATTTGAAGTTTAAATTAATTGGATCTTATGCGTTTAGATTTTAAGGATAAATGCACATTGAAATGTTTTTTAATTGAATTAAGAAATAGTGGTGAATATTATTGTGCAATCATTGTGAGTAGTAACCATTGAGAATTAATTTTAAAATACAACTTGGTGGATTGATGAAGCCACGTTGGATTAAGATTGAACTTGGCTGATGTGGATATACTGAATGGTTGCCACATTGGAATAATGGCACATGCTAAATTGGTAATTAATAGATTTGCTCAAACAACATTATCTATTTTCCTGATAAAGGAGATTATGTATAAATTATGGCATTGCAGGTAGGGAAAATGACAAAGTATTTTAACATCATGAGAACATTATCTAAAGAAAAATAAATAATTAGACAAAGGGACAAATTTTTATAGGAACCTTACGAAGTTATTTTCTCAAGGAATCAAGTAAAAACAAAATTAACTACCAAAATGCAGGGTCGAAATTTTGTTTAAACTTCACCGCATATAGAGTCGAAGTTACTTTGGACACATCTTATATTTTAAACTTCACCGCATATAGAGTCGAAATTTCTGGTCCCAATAAATAAACAAATGAAACTTGTATTTAATTTTATCTTTGAAATTCCATTACTAGTCAGAAGGACGATTTTCAATGCTAGTACTTGTAATAAGTGATGATATTTTGTCGTTGTTGCTAGTCATATTATGTTAGCTAGTATTTGTTTGTTTTCATAGTAGAAACAAAATATTTTCGAAACATCATCGGAAAGCAAATTTCATATTAACTTGAGATACGATACGAGCGCACTAACGAATTAGAAGTGGCATTATTTCAAACTAAAGGTAGTGCATATCTGTTGTTGCTCAAATCATTAGACCATGAGTGCCCAAATAAAAGTTGTTTTTCTTTATCAAAAATAAATCTGATGATAAATCAACAGAGTGTGATTGTTTGTTAATGTATCGGGTGGTGGGAAATGGGAAGGTTAATATGGACTTTTATCAATTATCAACAAACCAGTAAGTGATTAATTAATATTTCATTTATCATATAATATTTTTTTTGGTGACTCCATTTATCATATAATATGTCCAAAAGAGATATAATTTGTTTTTTGACCAAAGCAAAAGAGATAGATATAATTGAAGCATGTTAGCTTGTCATTGTGTAAATAATAAATAGGCAAGGATAAAAGAGGTGAGCCCATTATTTTTGATGTGTTTTTTTTGGTTCTGAAAAGGCTATGTGGAATCCGAATTGGGACAGAAAAAGAGAACTTTCCAAAAACGTTTGGACAACACAGTCAATGTCAATCATATATAACAAACAAAAGGAATCTCACTCTTCCATTTCTCTACTGTCCCCACTTGAGCCACCTCTCTCTCTCTCTCTCACAAAAGATGTTTCATGATCTATAAGCTCATCAAGTAAAGAGTAAGCTAGCCACGGCAACGAAACCCATACCCGTGGGGATTGAACTAAACCCGCCTCGATTTGACGGGTTTTTTCCACTTTGACTGGGTTTGGGTTTGGGTTTGGGTTTTCCCCGAAATTGAAAAACGGGGATGGGACGGGTAATGGGGATATAGGTCCCGTCCCCGAACTAGTCCCCGAACCCGCCCCGAATGTAGGAAGTTACATTGATTTTTATATATTGATATGCTATGTCATTGCTATACGTTGTCATTTTGGATAATTGATATTTTGGTTATATGTTGTAGTATTGCATTGATTTTATGCTTGTTAAATTTCGGGTTTGGGGTGGGTTTGGGTGTGGGATAAGTTTTGGGTTTGGGGGCGGGTTCGGGTTTGGGTTTGGGACAGGTAAAAACTACTTTTAAATTTTAAAAAATGAATTCCACTGCGGGGACGGGGTTGGGGCGGGGATCCCCGAACCCGTTGGGTACGAGGATGTGGATCAATTCTTCATCCCCGTTGGGTTTGGGACGGGGAACGGGGATGAATATGGGAATCGGGATGGGGATGGGGAATGTTAAACCCGTCCCCGCCCCTCCCCATTGCCATGCCTAGAGTAAGCTCATCAAGTAAAGAGTACTTTTTTTAGCCAAAATGTTCCAGCCAAAAATAGCCAAAAGTCAAGTTACAACACCAATTAATTAAGTTTTATAAGCCATTAACCAACCTGCTTTTTCACAGTTTTCTAGGCCATTGACTAAAAACTGTAAAAAAATAAGTTGACTAATGGCCTATAAAATTTGGTTAATTGATATTGTAACTTGGTTTTTGACTATTTTTGCTTAGAATATTTTGGCTAAATAACATTAATCTTTAAGTAAGGAACACATATTCCTTCGCCATAACCTAGTAGTTGAAAGTTTGATACCTAAAATTATTGATTGTGCAATACTTTTTGATGCTATAGCAAAAGCATCCCTCTCCAACAGTTACATTCTTACAGTTTTACAATAGAATTAATGTAATTCTAAAATTTAAGCTTTTATTTATTTTGGAGAATAAAAGGGCAAAATTACCAAAAACCAAACGGGTTCCAACAGTAGAATTGTTTGGGTCTATTAACATGGCCCAGTCCGGCTCATTAAGCCGAAACGCAAAAATGGATTGGACCGAACCAACTCAATTATCTATTGGGCTATATTCTTTTAGCTTGAAACAATTGGCTAGTGGGCCGGCCTAACCAATCCAATTTTCCACGAAAGAAACCACAAAAAATATTCAAAAAAACATAAAAAAATATAAAATAGATGCAATTTAGTCCATGGGTCAACTGAGCCAAAATAGCACAATTTTTTCTACACTTCTATTTTTTTTTTTAGATTATCTACACTTCTATTCAGCAAGTCCGGCTCAATTAACCAAAAACAATAAGCCATCAATTTGGCTCATTGTACCGAACAATTAAGTTGGGTCAAAATTGGCATATCTACCCAACAAAACAGCGTTAACTCAATGCTTAAGTTGATGAGAAAGTTGCTCAAGAATTTACAAGCTAAACAACTCCAAATTAAAGCTTTCATTTTTTGGAATCAACTTTAGGTGTGCTTTTTTTTTTGGGCAAGTAAACAACTCCAAATCGAAGTTGGCACCGAAATGAATTTTTGGCCATGAATTATGGCAATTGACAAGAAATTAAAAATATATTAATAGGTCTTTTGACAAAAAAAAAGGAGCTGACAACCCCAACAGGCTTTAATTCTAGCCACAACCTAGTGAATAAGATGGCACCTAGTATCATCTAAGAAAGAAGGAACCATCTTGTTCTCTTCTAAGTTCTAACGCTTTATCTTTTATCATTTTCTTTCACTTTTTATTTCATGACGCACCTTTTCTCCAAATTCTCAGGTAGGTTAACCATAAAACTGTAGTTCTCACATTGACACCATGCAATGCATCCGTGCACCTTCCCCATAATAAATTTATAATGTTTGGTGGAATAAAGTTTCTAAGACCTGTAACACATGGTGCATTGGTGCTAGCTAGCTTCATGTTTCCTACGAGGGATTATTTTTTACTCCCATCATATCACTATATATCCCCACATAATTTGATAAACCAAAAATACTCCTGTCAAACTAAAACTCGCTCGGATTTACCTCCACTCAAGGTAAATCCGCTTTGTTATTTTTCCAAAGCGGATTTATCTACCCAATAGGTAAATCCGATTTTTAAATAACAAAGCAAATTTACCTTATGCGGGGGTACATCCGCTTTTAAAATTAACAAAAGCGGATTTACCTAATGTGGGGGTAAATCCGATTTTGAAATTAAAATTAAAATAATTTTTTTTTTTAGAAATATAAAATAGATATGAATATCGGTCGTCTTTTGGTTCTGTTTAGTGTATTGTTCGTTAACATTTGACGATGTTGTACGTCGGGTGAATAATTTAGACTAAAAAATTGGTTTTCGAGCGACTTACTCAGATTGTAATGAAACCACAGCCATTAAATCCCAAATTCCATCGTTTACTATTTTTTATTAATTTTTTTAATTTTTCATAATCTCCAAAAAAATCTGAAAAAATTTGCATAACCTTATTTTGGTTTTATTAGATTTATAGTGGTGTTTTTATAATTTTTAGATTAGTTTTGACTCTTTAACGGATTTTTAGTAGTATTTTTATAATATTTTTTAAAAAAACTTAAATAAAAAACAGGTATTTTAACACACAAAGCAAATTTAACCCCCACCTAAGGTAAATCCGCTTTTAAAATTAACAAAAGTGGATTTACCTTAGGTGGGGGTAAATCCGATTTTCTTTTTTTTAAGAGAAATCGGATTTATCTACTAAAAGATAAATTCGATTTTGGGAAAAAACCAAAATCGGATTTATCTTTTAGTAGGTAAATTCGAGCGAATTTTTTAAGTGAGGGATATTTTCGGGTTTCACTTTTATGTAGCGGTATGAGGTGATATGATGGGGGTAAAAAAAAAAAATCCCTTCCTGCAATCCTAACCCAATCATTGTGCAATCTATTCTCAAGAAGAAAGGGACAATGGCAAAACTGTTGTTGAATTGCGCTCCCAATTTTTGTAATTAGCATTGAGATTTGAATTATTCTAGTTCGAGTAAGGTGTATGGAACTTTTTTTTTTGGTCAAAGGTGTATGGAACTTAAAATAGTTAACTTATTTTGAGATTGGGCTTACTAAAGTGGGCTTCATTGCGAGTTTGCAGTGGCGCATTTGAGTAAGTGTACCCGTTTTGGTAACCTCCATAACCAAAAGGCATTTATTTTAGGCTTAATTACAGTTTTGGTCCTCCTATTATGATCAATTTTCGATTTTGGTCTCTGAACTTTTAATTTGACGATTTTGGTCCCCCTATTTTCCCAATTTGAAAAATCAAGGTCCCCCACCCCAATTTTGACTCAGTTGACTGACTTATCCTACGTGGCAGCCCACGTGGACTGCCACGTAGGCACACCCCCCCCACCCCACCCCCACCCCACCCCCACCCCCCCCCACCCCACCCCAACCCACCACCGACCCCACCCCAAACCACCACCGACCCCACCCCACCCCACCCACCCCACCCCAAACCACCACCACCCAACCCACCACCGAGAGCGACCGACGCGACGGGGAGAGGAGAGGATCGCAAATCTGCGATCTGGGAGAGTGAGAGAGAGAGATCTTCGCGCAGAGAGATGGAGAGAGAGAGAGAGAGAGAGCGACGGGGAGGGGGAGGGAGACCGATGGGGAGGCGACGAAGGAGGGGGAGGGAGACCGATGGGGAGGGGAGGGAGAGCGAGAGCGACGGGGAGGGGGAGCGAGAGCGACGGGGAGGGGAGGGAGAGCGAGAGCGACGGGGAGGGGAGGGAGAGCGACGGGGAGGGGAGGGAGAGCGAGAGCGACGGGGAGGGGAGGGAGGGGGTTCACGGTGGGAGGGGGAACAGTGAAGGGGGAGGGGGGTTGACGAGGAAGAAGAAGGGGTGGGGTGGGGTGGGGGGGTGGGGGGGTGTGCCTACGTGGCAGTCCACGTGGGCTGCCACGTAGGATAAGTCAGTCAACTGAGTCAAAATTGGGGTGGGGGACCTTGATTTTTCAAATTGGGAAAATAGGGGGACCAAAATCGTCAAATTAAAAGTTCAGGGACCAAAATCGAAAATTGGTCATAATAGGGGGACCAAAACTGTAATTAAGCCTTTATTTTATTAACCCCCCTGGCCCCCAATCAGATCTCATACCTCCGCAACTTTTGTTATTCCCAAATTACCCTTATTAAATTTCTTCACACAGATTTATCTAATTTAAAGATAAATCCATTTTAATTTTTTTCCAAAACAGATTAGAAAATAAATTTGAAAAATCCGTTTAGAAGAAAAATGACAACACATAATTCCGTTTTTATATTTTTTTTTACAAAACGGATTTACCTAAGCAACACATAATTCCGTTTTATAAATTTATAATAACGGATTTACCTATTTATTAGTTAAAATCCGTTTTATCTATTTATTAGATAAATCCGTTTTGAAAATACTCAAAAAGGATTTATCTAATAAATAGGTAAATCCATTGTGTATTACAAAATAATATTTTTTATTTAAATTTTTTAAAAAGGTTATAAAAACACTACTAAAAAGTCGTTAAAGTGTCAAAACTAATCTAAAAATTATAAACACACCACTAAAAATATAATAAAACCAAAATAAGGTTATGCAATTTTTTTTTGATTTTTTGGAGATTATGAAAAATTAAAAATATTAATAAAAAATAGTAAACGATGGAATTTGGGATTTTGAGCATCAAATAAATCTGTTGGGTCATTTTACTGAGGGGTATTTTGGGAATAAAAAAATTATGGGGGTATGAGGTCTCATGGTGGGGGTACATAAAATAAATGCCTAACCAAAATGAGGACAATTGGTGGGCCCAGACTTATTACACATCCTCTCTACTCACGACACCCCCCCCCCTATTTTTTTGGAGATTATAAACAATTAAAAAAATTAATAAGAAATAGTAAACGATGGAATTTGGGATTTTGAGCCCCGCAGTCCGAATAAAAGTCCCTTTTGGGGGAGTTATGATCCCTGATTTTTTTTTTGGATTTAATGGCTGTCGTTTCATTACAATCGGAGTAGGTTGCCCGAAAACCAATTTTTAGCCTAAATTAATCACCCGACGTACAACATCGTCACATGTTAACGAATATCTATACACTTAACGGAACCAAAAGATCACCAATATCCATATCTATTTTTTTTAAAAAAAATTAATTTAATTTTTTAACAGATTTATCAATTTTATTTATAATTATTTTACAAAACAGATTTTTCTATTTATAAGATATATCCGTTTTCAAAAAATTCAAAACGGGTTTATCTAATAAATAGATAAATCCGTTATTAAAAATTACAAAACAGATTTATGTCTTGCTGAGGTAAATTCGTTGTGCTATTTTATAATACTGAATTTATCTATTCTTGAGTTAAAACGGTTATGCATTTTTTATTAAAACGGATTTATCTAACTAAAAGATAAATTTGTTTTGGTTTTCTTTCCCAAAACGGATTTATCTTTAAAATAGATAAATCCGTTGGGTCATTTTACTGAGGGGCATTCTGGGAATAAAAAAGTTTGTTGGGGTATAAGGTCTCATGGTGGGGGTACATAAAATAAATGCCTAACCAAAATGAGGACAATTGGTGGGCCCAGACTTATTACACATTGTAATACCCTAATTTTGTCCTATCCAAAAATAAGAAATTTTATTTATTTTTGATAAAAATAATTATTTTCATGCCATGTTTTATTTTATTTTAGTTTGCTACAAGTTTTAATCTTTAAAAAATAATAATTAGAAGTAAAGAAACAAAAATAAGCAAAGGAGGAAATATGGGAGGTTTGTAAAAAAATATAAGGGTGCAATCAAGATTGGGCCATTTAAAGCCCATTCCTCCACTAAACCCAATCCAACTCCTTCCTAACCCAACACCCAACTCCTTCCTAACCCAACACCCAACTCCTTCCTAACCCAACACCCAACTCCATCCAACCCACTCCAACTAAACCCTAATTCGAATTCACCCCTTCCAAACCCTAAAAAATTCGGCCACCCCCCTTAACCCTAAAATGTGTCCACATTCACTCTCCCCCCTAGCCCTAAAAAGTGTCCACATTCATCCCCAAATCCTAGCCTAAAATTCGGCCACTTTTCCTTGATTCCCTCCTTGGAACTCTCAATCCCACTTCCACACACTTTCCACTTCCCCACATCTCCTTTCCCCATACACTCCACCCTTCCCATCACTCTCCCCAACGACTCTCTCTCCCTCCACCCTACGACCCAACTCTCTCTCTCTCTCCCTCACACATCACTCAACTCACTCTCTCTCACACACTTCCCCTTCCAAACCCTAAAAAATTCGACCCAACTCTCTCTCCTCTCCCCTACGCATCCCTCACACTCTCCTATCATACTCACTCTCATCTTTTCACACACTCAATCCTCTTTCTCTCATACACTCCCACACTCCATCAAAGAAAAGAAAAAAGCAAACATCACCTCCACCTCCCTTCCCTAGCCGTCCACCTTCTTTTCTTTTCCTTTCATGCTTCCTTTCACCATCCTCTCACGAAACCTCCATTTTCGGTGCTTCCTCCATCTCCTCTCTCACACGAAATCACCATTTTTGACATCAACACACAAGAGGCCGTTGGTCCCTCCAAAGCTCACGGATTCATCCAAGGAAACGTGTTTTCCATTTCGTTTTTCTCAAGGATAGCACGCAAACGAATCTATACACAAGGCTTGGTGAAAAAAAAACCGAAAAACAAAGCACACAACTACAAGATCAAGTTTTAGTATAAATAGGGTTTCGGTTTTGAGGTAGAGGAGGGATTTTTTTTTGGAGAGAAGAGAGTGAGAGTTCGAAACCTTGAAGATCCAGGAGCAAGAAGGAGTAAAAGCGGATTTGGAGAAGTTTCAGTGAGAGAGAGATTATTTTTCGTTTTTTTTCTCCTCCACTAAAATTTTCATAGTTTTATTTTTGTTGTTGTTATTGTTGGTAAAGTCTCACCAAAAGGTTCATTATTCAAGGTTGGTTTAGTATTCTCTCTTAAATTTCTTGTTTTATCTTATGATCTTTGCATCTCTATTCTAATCAATGTAAATTTGTTGTCTCATAAATCCTTTTTGTTCATCTTCACGCATATGGTGTTTTTGAGATTTTGAGAGATTGAATGTTAGACTTTTTTTAATAGAAGAATACAAAACGCTTTATATTTTGGTGCTCTTGTTGTTTTAAAATAAGAATAGTTCAATTTGATTGCTTATCTTTGAATGTCATGTTTTTCTCTAAAGAAATGTAGCAATGTCTTTTTTATCAACAATAATAATTGTCATCAAAATAATAGCAATAAGAAATATAGCAATTTTTCTTCTAATACCAAAAAAGGATTAGGTATCAAAAAAATCAAAAAAGGATTTAAGGTAAAATGTTTCTTTAAATAATTAATAGATCTTTTTATACCAAATGCCAACAAAAAGAACACTTCACCAAAAAATCATTTTTCGGAAAAAAACTCAAAAAAAAACATTTCCTAGTAATTATTAAAAAAAGGAGTAGTTAAGACAAACTGATTTTTATGTTTTATTCTTTTATTTATTTACTTATTTATTTATTTATTTTTTTTCTTAACCAAAAATTATCTCAACCAAAAAATAATAACAAAAGAATCTCAAAAGAAAAAAACAGAAAAAAACCTTTTCTTAGTAAAAAAGGAGTGGTAAATAAAACTTTTTCTAAAAACAAGTAAACTGCTATTTGCACCCCCCCAGGCTCAAGGCTCTTTTTGTCACTTAAGCCCAGTTTCGCTAACTGGGCCCTCCTATGCGAATTGGGCCTCCTTTTTCCCCACACCCCCTAATTTTGATAACTCAACCCCTTTGAAAGAGCCCAGCATTTACACAGCCCATTGGAACAATTTCCTGATTTCTGCACCCCCTTTTTTAAAATACAACCCTCCTCGCTATTTACACCCCATTTTTGATAATACAGCCTCCTTTTATTTGCACCCCCATTTTACTATTGCATCCACTGTTTCTCCTTTCAAAAAAAATATATTTCCTTTCCCTAAATAAATATTTTCTGACATCAAAAGCAAATCTTTTCAAACGTCGAAATCAAAATTAATCATCACCAATGGTCACTCGCGCCGTTGCCGTTTGATTGTGGGTGATGATTTCACTCCTGTGGGAGCTAGTAGTATGGCCACTCTAAACCGTTGTTGTTTGGTCCTCACAAACGCTCTCCTTCAATTGCGAAAACCTTTTCAATGCTCAAAATAAAAGCCGATTATCATTAATCATCACTTGCGCCGTTGCCGTTTGGACGTTAATGATAATTCATTTTCATGAAAGTTAGTAGTGTGACCACTCTAAACCATTGTTTGTTTGGTCACTACGAACGCTCAACCCCTTTGCGAAAAAACTCCAAAAAGATTAAAAAACAAAACCTTTTCAAAAGACCAGAACTACGTAGCTTTGAATTCTCCATCGCACCGGGAGATACGTAGGAGCGGATATCCTCCGTCAAGCACAATAAACTAAAAACATTTTTTTCCTTTTAAAAAAAAGAACGAACACTTTCGCCAAAAATAAAGATTTTCATTAAGTCTTTTCATTCTCTTTTCAAAAATGGGCAAATTTAAGTATTTTCCAAATTAGCACTTAAAACCACACATTTAATTAAAGGTTCCCTTTCGGTAGAAAGGAGGCGTGGGGTGCTAAAACCTTCCCCATGTCTAACCGACCCCCGAACCCAAATCTTCCGGTTTTCCAAAAGGCCATCCGCTTTCCAAAAGGTTTTTCTTCAATATTTTCCTGATAAAAAATATTGGTGGCGACTTCATTGATTTTCAAAAGTTGTAAACGAATAAAGATCCCCTCAGGGACTTTTTCGGGCGCAACAGCTGGCGACTTCACTGGGGACTTTTCTTTTTTAAGTGGGTCAAGCCTAACTAATTAAATGTGTGGTTTAGTGTGCTATCGATGTGATTTGGATACTTTGTTTGCTTCTATCCCTTTTCAGTTTGCTCTTCTTATCCTGTTGTATGCATGTGCATTTGTTTTCTCTCCTTCCATGTTTATTTCTCCTCGTCTTTGCTTATGTGCTTAGTACCTTCATGCTTTTCCCCCCATCTTGTTATGTTCCCCTCTTCTTGGCTCCCTTTCTTGAGGTAAGCAAAGCACTTGATTGTTGTTGATACCCTAGGCTAGCTTATTGGATATTGAACCCTAGTGTAGACAACATGTTATCGCTTGCTATTGTCCAGACTATTCTGGGTTTTCCTTTGCAGGTGGGGATATATGTGGGTAGTTTTAGGCGGTATATCCTCGCTACACACACTCACACCTTATGCTTATTGTGCTTCGAGAGAGGCCTAAAACCCAAGGTCTGAAGAACACCTAGGAGAGTGGAAACGAGTAGTGACTGCCAATTGGACCGATGTCCTTCTGCTCTCACGAAAGTTTCAGCCAGAGTATGCTTTTTTATGGTACCTCACACCATATGGCATTCCATCGTTGTGGGTGTTATCGTGAGAGAGATTTAGCTCTGGTAGCCTTTGCGAGGGAGTGAATAGAGCCACATGGGAGGATTACCCTTTAAATTGCCCTAGATCGCAGGTCTCACCTCTTTTTAGGTCACAAGGGCTTTCCAAATTGTGTGCTGCATTGTAAACTAGGCACGTTTTCAAAAAGAAAAGGAGATTTTTCGAAAAAAATAGAGAAAGAGTTGTCGTTGTAACCTTTCTTTCGCTGGTCTGTACGAAGTGACATATGAACCACTTTATTTTAAAAAAAGAGGGAGTGAAAGAGTTACCGCTGTAGCCTTTCTCATACCGGTCCATATGAAATAACGTACGACCCGCATTTTCCAAAAAATTTGAATCACTGCCAATAAAGACTGGTCTCTGAGTTACATAAAACATCATCATCATTTACGCACGTCCTTTGCATAAAACATACATTTTCAATAGTTTTCGCATGCATCTTTGCATTTCATCATGGTTCGCTTGCCGAGAACCCCAAGTAATGAGAAGTTTTTGTCATAGATACGGCATGGAATCTAGAAGGGAAACGGTGTATACTCCAAGGTACCCCGTTGTAAACAAGGTAGATGTGACTAGTCTGAAAAAATGTGTTGACCTGATGGGACCTATTGAAAGGGGATCGTTTGACAATGCTTATGGGAACCTCCGGAAGTTGTTGTTGCTAGAGGTGCAGACTGAGGCTATTGTGGCTTTGAGTAGATTCTATGATCCAGAAATCAGGTGCTTTCTTTTCAAAAATTTTCAAATGGCACCCACATTGGAGGAATATCAGCAGATTTTGGGTTTCGCTCAGACAGAAGCTGTCCCCTACCGGTATCAAGAACAGTACTACACAGATGAGGGGTTCACTGCATTATTGCAAGTGAGTGTAGAAGATCTGAAGCTCCAAAAGCAGAAGAGAAACAATGTGATAGGTTTCCCGCAGAGCTACCTTGAAGGTTTAATGGGAGCCTATGCTAGAAGTAAAAATTGGGTTGTCTTCAAGCGAGTTTTGGCCTTAGCAATTTTTGGGGTTGTTCTCTTTCCGCAGATTGAGAGGTATGTGGATGTGACCGTTATTGGTATTTTCCTAGCTTTTCAGAATGGGAGGACCCCCATCAATCCAATTCCCGCCATCCTTGCTGACACTTATTCTGCTTTCACTCATCATTGTGACTTGAGAAGGAAGAAAATTTCTTGCTCTTCTCACCTGTTGTACGCATGGCTTCTTTCTCATTCATGCCTTCACCAACCCAACGCGAGTGGAAAAGTTGATTAGCTACGCTGTAACTTGTGAGGTGAAAGCTATGAGTATTCAAGAATGGATCCAGTTTCTAGGGGGTCTAGATGAGCACTCGATCCGCTGGTATCTCTCATCTTGCTGGGAAGATAGGCCTAAGGTAGTCTTCCGCTGTGGTGGTTTCCAAAATGTCCCGCTAATGGGCACTAAGGGATGCATCAACTACAACCCGTCTCTGACTCTGAGACAATTAGGGTATCCGATGAGGAATTCGCCTACTGAAGAGATGATGTTCCCGCTTTACATCTATGAAGGAGGACCAAAAGATGACAGTTTGCTTAGAAAGGTCTTGCAAGCCTGGAGTACGGTGGTTCGCATGGGAAAAGTAGAGCTCGCTCAGAGAACTAGTGGTATCACCTTCGCTCAGTGGCTCGGAAAAAGAATCCAGAATGTTCAACTGCCCTACCAAAAAGAGTTGCAAGTCGAGAGGGAAGTAGTAGACGCCAGTGTCCCTGTTGTCGAAGAATTAGGCGAGGTCAAGTTGGCCCTGATGAAGGCAGAGGAAGAGAAGAAATCTTTGCAAGCTGAAATAGAGAAGATGGCTCTGAAGAACAAAAGGTTGAAAGAAGAAAATGCCCTGAAGTCTGATACCATTGAGAAGTTCAGTCAGAAACTAAAAGGGGAAGAGGAGAGCAAGTTAGAAGTTCAAAGGTATCTGCAAGGAGCCAAGGAGGAAATCAAGAGGCGAAGCTTGAAAGAGAAGAAGGCCCTGGAAGAAGCCAATCAGTGGAAAGAATTGTGGGATGAAGCAAAAATGGAAGAGAGAGCTGCGAAAAGCTTGCTTGCCAAGTCAAAAAGAGAATCCCGCATGTTACAAGCTGAATGGGAGAGTAAGTTAGACAGTGTTGTGCAAGAGAGAGACTCATTTGAGAATATCCTCTGAGAATATCAGCGGGCTCTAAAAGCAGAGCAAGAGGATTCTGATGAGTTGAAGGAGCGTCTTTGTCACATCAATGATGCGTACCGGCAAGTGAGGGATGAAAGTCAGTATTGGGAACATCGCTATGTTGAGCTGCTCGGTAGGATTGAAGAGCAAGCAGTCATCATGGAGCTGAGGGACGAAGTTCAACACTGGAAGGATAGGTTCTCCAAGCTATCAGAATTGGTCAACCAGGCTCTTGCGGATATGCCCAGGAAATTAAGAAAAGCCGAAACTGAGATGCATCCCCTCAACACCCCGCTTGAGGTGTGCAAATTTGTGGAGTACTGCAGAGCCCTAGTTGAGGAAGCCAAAGGAAAAGCCGGAAGTACCTCTACCAACAACAAAAGGAAAAAGAGTGGGAATGTCAAAGCTCTTTGTATTTGAGCTTCTTTATTGTAATTTTCCATTTTGTTTTATTGTACCTTTCCTTTTTCAATCAATGTATCAGAATGTCGTATTTTCGGATTCAGATTTTGAAATATTTTGTTTAAATACACCCGTTTCTCTTCCAGATTCCAATTTCAGTATGATCCAAAGAAAGAAAACAAAAATAATCAAAATTTACCTGCGTATCTATGACAAGACATAATACACTGCGATTCCCGGCAAGACAAACTAAACACGCATTCATTCGCATTGCATTCATTTATTCGTTCTTGTGTTCATAAGCGTGTTCCGTTAACAGAAAATTAGGCAAGCTGGTTAATCATCGCTATTGGACGCGTCTGCAAGCAAGAAACATGGAAAACAATCAAGCCAACCTTGATCAGAACGATCCGCAGCCACATCAGGATGACGGAATTCCAGGAGGTCTGGATCCTAATGGTCAGGGTCAGCATGGTCAGAATCAGGAGAATCAAGTCGTTCAAGCTGAGATGGAAGTCCTAAAGGCTCAAATGGCGGAGGTCATAAGAGTGCTAAGTGCCTTAAGAGATGTTGGCACAACTGAAACTGCTGTTGCTGGGACGAACAATCCTCCTCCCCTTCCTGGGTCTGGGATCTCTCAAACCCTTCAAGCTGTGCAATGGCCTCCCTATGGTCTCCCATTGGGCTATACGCCTCCTGCTGCTGATGCAAACCCTGGAGGAGATCCTTCAGGAACCACGGGGCACGCTCAGCCTAATACAGTTGTGAATGAAGTTGGAAGAGGGACGCATCGAGCCCAGATTCAGATCCCAATTCCTGTTATTGCTCCAGGAACTCCAGCAGGGTTCAATTCACCAATAATGGTTCATCCACACGTACAGGGCCCAGTCCCTCAGAATATTGCTCACCGACACATAACCCCGGTCGCGGCGTCGATGAATAACCCTCACTATGGTGCCGGCGGTTTCCCACAGAATTACCCTGCCGAAGCTAGAAGTCAGTATCAGATGCTGGAAGAAAGGTTAAGAGCTGTTGAAGGGGCAGGTTCCCGAGCCAGGAATGCCCATGAGTTGTGCTTGGTTCCTGATCTAGTCCTGCCGCCCAAGTTCAAAGCACCAACTTTTGACAAATACAGAGGGACAACTTGCCCAGTCAGCCATGTGACAATGTACTGCCGAAAGATGACTGCCTATGCCCGTGACGATAACTTAATGATGCATTGCTTCCAAGAAAGTTTAGCTGGAGCTCCCCTTGACTGGTACATGCAGTTAGAGCCAACTAATATCCGTTGCTGGAAAGACATGGCGGATGCCTTCATGCGTCAATACCAGTATAACAATGATTTGGCTCCAGATAGAACTCAGCTACAATGCATGTCTAAGAGGGATAACGAGTCGTTCAAAGAGTATGCTCAGAGATGGCGGAACCTTGCGGCTCAAGTAAAACCCCCTCTGCTGGACAAAGAAATGGTCCACATGTTTATGGAAACCCTTCCTGCGGTGTATTATGATAGGTTGGTTGGCAGCGTAGCCTCAAACTTCTCTGAGATGGTGGTCACAGGGGAAAGAGTAGAGAATGGTATGCGGAGCGGAAGAATAGCTCAGGGCCCGACACCTCCTGCCGGTCAAAAAAAGCCATTTTTTGGGTCTCATAAGAAGAAAGAAGGTGAAACTAATGCAGTCATCGGAGCCAGTGGTCCGTCGCACAGCAATCCACTACAAGCTATTTCGGTTCCTCCTCAGGCACCACTGGCACAGCCTTTTCAATCAAATTATCAGTACCAGAACTATAATGAAAGGAAGCCTGTTGTCTTTGATCCCATTCCCATGTCCTACACGGACTTGTTTAATTATCTCATCACCAACAAAATAATCAGTACTCGTCAAATGAAGCCATATCAGCCTCCCTATCCCAGAGGGTACAACGCAAATGCCACCTGCGCCTTTCATTCTGGGGCAGTAGGTCATGTGGTGGAGGATTGTAAAGCATTCAAATATGTGGTGCAAGAGTTACTTGATAAGAAAAGCATATCGTTTCAACAACCCAATGTAGCCACCAATCCGTTGCCAGGGCATGGAGGATCTGCTTTTAATGCCGTTGACCGTCAGGAGGGTCAGTGTTTGGTTAGAAAAGTTGATTGCATTCAGATGCCTTTGAATTTTATCCATGCTGAATTATGCCGTTTTGGTGTCATCAAAGAAGGGTGTGCTAGGAAAGACGCCTGTGATAATCCTCGCTGCATCGGGGCATGCGAAGGCTTTAAACCAATTCTCCAAGATTTCTTAGACAGACACCTGGTCCAAGTGGGAATCCCGGAGAAAGAAGAAGGTGTATTTACCTTGCAATCAGGCAATGGAGGCTTCAGGAGACCGATTGAAATTCCCTGCAATCTGAATTCCAGCCTAGCTGTGACGAGACCCTCGACTGTTGTCATTCCAGTACCTGCTGCTACCCCTAGTGGGGAAACTAGGATGACTCCATGGAGCTGCAATGTGCAAATACAAGCGGAGGTCCCTAAAGGCACTCTGGATATAACAAACATTGCTGGAGGTAGTTGTATCACAAGGAGTGGAAGGTTGTATACTCCTGAAAACCTTAGAAGAGAGCAATCCAAGGGAAATGAAGAAAGGGCCCGTAAGGGAAAAGACAGGGAAGCTGTAGAAGTCAGGGATGTGTCGGACAAAGAAGCTCAAGAATTTCTGAGAGTAATGAGACAGAGTGAATATCGGGTGGTAGACCAGCTGAATCAAACTCCATCCAAGATCTCAATGCTCTCTTTGCTGCTTAGTTCAGAGGCACATCGTGCTGCACTGCTAAAGGTCCTGAATGAAGCTCACGTCTCCCATGACATTACAGTAAACCAGCTTGATGGTATTGTTGGCAGCATCGTAGCCTCTAATTACTTGACCTTCTCAGACACTGAGCTGCCTCCGGCAGGAAAGAGTCATAATCAAGCTCTTCACATCTCAGTCAAGTGTGGGGACCATATACTTGCCAGGGTGCTTATTGATAATGGTTCATCCTTGAATGTGCTGCCTAAGTCTACAACGGATAAGCTGGATGTAGACTGTTCATATCTAAAATCAAGCTCCACCTTAGTCAGGGCATTTGATGGGTCGGTGAAGGAAGTTTTTGGAGAAGTAGAAATGCCGCTGCAGGTAGGCCCTGAAGTATTTTATGTCGTCTTTCAAGTGATGGACATCAATTCATCCTACAGTTGCCTGCTAGGACGTCCTTGGATACATGCGGCTGGGGCAGTGCCATCCTCGCTTCATCAGAAACTCAAGTTTGTGGCTAGGGGAAAGCTAATAGTGATCTCCGGAGAAGAAGAAACATTGATAAATCGATCACCACCTGAATATTATGTGGAAGCAGCAGAAGAGTCCTTTGAGACTGCTTTCCAAGGATTGGAGATTTCAAACGCTGTCTTCGTCGAAGGTGAACCTCGGTGGAAGCCTAAGTGGTCCCAGGCTGCCATGATGGCTGCAAAGGTGATGCTGGGACATGGGTATCAGATTGGTAAAGGCTTAGGAAAAGCTGCTCAAGGAATTGTAATGCCTATCCAGTTGAGGGGTAATATTGAGAGGTTCGGTGTTGGGTACATCCCAAGTCTTGCTGATCGGGAGGGGCTGGCATCTGACAGGAGGGAGAAATGGCTGGCCAAACTCAGAGGAAAGGCACCCAATCAGGGGAGAATGGTCATCGCTAATCTTAAGAGTAACTTCCGGAGTGCTGGTATGCTGAACCCTGACCAGGTTAATATGGTTGAAGAAGGATCAAGCTCAAGTGGCCATGCTGAAGGTCTGGTGCGCTGCTGTGCGGTTGCAGAGAAGCTGCAAAACTGGGAGATCATGGATTTCCCCGTATTTTCCAATTTAAAGTAATTATCATTGTAATGCAGATCCCTCGGCTCTGCCCAAGGCCTTGGGATATTTCATTTGGGCACACATGTTTTCGTCGAAAATCATCAATCAATAAAGTGTTATTTTGAATTTTCAATAAAATTTCTGTCTTCATCTTTTATCTGTGTTGCTTTTTCTTTGTTTTTATTCGCCGCTCCATTCTAATGCAGATCAAAAATAAACTCTGAAAATAATAATGCCCATAACTCATACTGTGATTTTGATTACCCGGTTAATCAAGCCGAGGAAGATGTTGAGAATGATTGGGATACTCCTCCAGAAATCATGAGAATGGTAGAACAAGAAGAAAAGGTCATCGAACCCCATAAGGAGTCTACAGAAATGGTCAATTTGGGTACTGAGGAAGACAAAAGAGATCAAGGTTGGTACCGCAATGGAGGATAAAGAGCGCAAAAAGTTGATTCAGCTCCTGTTCGACTACGCTGACGTATTCGCATGGACATATCGGGACATGCCAGGGTTGAGCACAGATATTGTTGAACATAGATTGCCGGTGAAATCAGAATGTCCCCCGGTGAAACAGAAGTTAAGGCGGATGAAGCCTGAAATGTCTTTGAAGATCAGGGATGAGGTCAAGAAACAGTTTGATGCAGGATTCTTAGCTGTGGCAAAATATCCTGAGTGGGTAGCAAACATTGTTCCAGTCCCTAAGAAAGATGGAAAGGTCCGAATGTGTGTCGACTACCGTGACTTGAACAGAGCGAGCCCTAAAGATGATTTCCCTCTACCCCATATTGACGTTTTGGTAGACAGTACTGCTCAGCATTCGATGTTCTCCTTCATGGATGGATATTCAGGCTATAACCAGATCAAAATGGCTCCGGAGGATATGGAGAAAACCACCTTCATAACCCTTTGGGGAACTTTCTGTTACAAGGTCATGCCTTTCGGGTTGAGGAATGCCGGGGCAACCTACCAAAGAGCGATGGTAACCCTATTCCATGACATGATGCATAAGGAGATCGAAGTCTATGTGGATGACATGATTGCCAAATCAAAGACTGATGAAGAGCACGTGGTTAACCTGCAGAAGCTGTTCGAGCGTCTCAGAAAGTACAAACTCAGGTTGAACCCCGCTAAGTGCACTTTTGGGGTTAGGTCAGGGAAGCTGTTAGGTTTCATTATTAGCCAGAAGGGAATTGAGGTAGACCCGGACAAAGTACGAGCCATCCTGGAGATGCCAGCACCTAAAACAGAGAAAGAAGTTCGTGGTTTCCTTGGAAGACTAAATTACATCTCTCGATTCATCTTCCAGTTGACTGCAACTTGCGAACCAATTTTCAAACTGCTGTGCAAAAACCAAGAGATGAAGTGGAATGATAAATGTCAAGAAGCATTTGAGAAAATCAAGGCGTATCTTCAAAATCCACCCGTCCTAATGCCACCTGTGTCTGGCAGGCCCCTCATCCTATACCTCACGGTGCTAGACAACTCTATGGGCTGCGTGCTGGGGCAACACGATGAGTCAGGAAAGAAAGAACACGCGATCTACTACATAAGCAAGAAGTTCACAGACTGTGAGGCAAGGTATTCATCATTGGAGAAGACTTGTTGTGCTCTAGCCTGGGCTGCACATCGACTGAGACAGTATATGCTGAGTCACACTACCTGGTTGGTGTCCAAAATGGACCCAATCAAGTACATATTTGAAAAACCTGCGCTCACGGGTAGAATTGCTCGTTGGCAAATGCTTCTGTCAGAGTACGATCTTGTGTACGTAACCCAGAAGGCGATTAAAGGCAGCACACTGGCAGACTACCTGGCACATCAACCGGTTGAGGATTACCAATCAATGCAATGCGAGTTCCCAGATGAGGACATTATGGCATTATTTGACGCAGGGAAATCTCAAGATGATGAAAGGTGGAGAGTGTTGTTTGACGGTGCCTCTAACATGTGGGGGCACGGAATCGGAGCAGTGCTGATCTCCCCAGACAACCGCTTCATACCAGTCACCGCCAGACTAAGCTTCTATGTCACAAACAATATTGCAGAGTATGAAGCGTGTATCTTGGGTATCCAGGCAGCTCTCGATCGGGAAGTCAAGAGGCTCGACGTATACGGAGATTCAGCTCTAGTTGTCCATCAGGTGAAAGGAGACTGGGAAACAAGAAATTCTGATTTGATTCCTTACCGTGACTACATTCAAGGATTAATCAAGCCCTTTGAGGAAATCACTTTCCAACACATACCCCGCAGCGAGAATCAGTTGGCCGATGCCTTGGCAACTTTGTCCTCTATGTTCAACGTCAGCTGTGACAAAAGTCTGACGACTGTCAGAATCCAGCACAGAGAACAGCCTGCTTATCACTACTGTATGGCAGTCGAAGAAGGATCAGATAGTAAGCCTTGGTACCATGACATCAAGCAGTATATCACAAACAGAGAGTATCCTCCCAGAGCTACAGAGAATGACAAGAGAACCCTCAGGAGGCTGTCAGCAGGTTTCTTCTTGAGTGGAGACGTCCTTTACAAGAGAAACCATGACTTGGTACTCCTCAGGTGTGTAACAGGAGAAGAATCAGTAAAGATTATGCGAGATGTTCATGAAGGCTCATTTGGGGTTCATTCCAACGGGCACGCAATGGCTAGAAAAATCCTGAGAGCTGGATACTATTGGTTGCAGATGGAATCAGAATGTTACAGTTTTGTGAGAAGATGCCATAAATGCCAAATCTATGCAGATCACACCCATGTACCTCCAACGTCTCTGAATGTTTTGAGCGCACCATGGCCATTCTCAATGTGGGGCATGGACATCATTGGTCCCATTGAACCCAAAGCTTCCAATGGTCACCGTTTCATTCTGGTTGCTATTGACTACTTCACTAAGTGGGTGGAGGCTGCTTCTTATCCCAATGTAGCGAGCTCAGTGATTGCTAAGTTCATCAAGAAAGACTTGATTTGCCGCTACGGCCTTCCAAACAAGATTATCACAGACAACGGTAGTAATTTGAACAGCAGAATGATGAAGGATTTGTGTAAAGACTTCAAAATACAACATCACAACTCTTCTCCCTACCGCCCAAAGATGAATGGGGCAGTTGAGGCAGCCAACAAGAACATCAAGAAGATTGTGCAAAAGATGGTGGTAACCTACAAAGATTGGCATGAGATGCTCCCATTTGCCCTGCACGGTTACAGAACCTCAGTGCGCACTTCAACAGGGGCAACCCCCTACTCACTGGTTTACGGGTCAGAGGCAGTTCTCCCCATTGAGGTTGAAATACCATCCCTGCGGGTGTTAATGGAGACAAAACTTGATGAAGCAGAATGGGTTCGGTCTCGTCTTGACCAGTTGAATCTCATTGATGAAAAACGGGTGGCCGCAATATGTCATGGACAGTTGTACCAACAGAGGATGAGGAGGGCTTTTGACAAGAGAGTCCGTCCTCGTGAATTCCAAGAAGGAGATCTTGTGCTCAAGCAGATCTTGCCGATTCAGACCGACTCTAGGGGCAAATGGGCTCCCAAATATGAAGGACCTTATGTGGTGAAAAAGGCATTCTCAGGAGGAGCTTTAATCCTAGCAAACATGGACGGAGATGAGATCCCAAATCCAGTGAACTCAGATGTGGTCAAGAAGTATTATGCCTAGAAAAATAGACGAAAAAAGAAAAAGATAAGCCAAGGAAAAATCAGCTCGCTAGGTTGAAAACCCGCAAAGGGCGACCTAGGCAAAATCAGAGCGGCCCGGTGGATTGAAAACCCGCAAAGGGCGATCCAGGCAAAAATTAGGGTCAGAAAACTTGGGCTTGAGAAAAGAAAAAGGCAATAAGCGCTCCAAAGGTTCTGAAAAGAGGGTGATCAGTATTATGAGTATGGACGGTGGGCACCGTTACTTCAGAGACGAAATCACAAGATCTGTTCCTTTTTGCTTGTATTTATTGTAGTTCAAAAGAAAGATTGCAATGCACTTTCGATTGGCGTGACTTTCTGCACGTCCAATTTCTATATCAATAAAAGTCCAACTTTTCTTTCATATGTGTGCTTTTCGTGTCCCTGCTTTCATCTATTCAGTTTCTTTCAAAATAATAACTTTTATGATTGATGAAATCGAATTGCAAAACATGTGCACATTCAGGGCATTACAGGATCATTACGAAATCTTTGAAAAAATACAGAAAGAAGTGATTCCCCAAGTGAATAAAATCGCGAAAAAGACAGTCATGACGAACCAGTGTGCAATCCTCGCGGGATCGTCGTCCTGGAACAGCCTTCGCCCGGCAGATCGATTTAACCAGCAAAAAAGAGTGCCAAAGAAAAAACAAATAAGCAGAAAAAAGAAAGCTGCTTAAAGAAAACAAACAGAGTAAACAAAAACAAACAAGCAGAAAAAAGAAAGCTGCTTAAAGAAAACAAACAGAATAAACAAAAAACAAAAGAGAAAATCACAGAAGACGGAACATAAAAGAACACAACATCTTCATTCATCATACCATCCATACCATTCGTCACCAAACAGTGGTGCATTACACTTTCAAATTCGCATCTCAGAAGAGCGAAGAATAACAAAAGAAAAAGAAGTGAATGAGGAATCAAACAGAAAAAGCATCCCACCAAAATCAATCATTGCATTCATGTGCATCCAAATACCCAAATGCATGCATTTCATGCACCATCCAAGAAGTTGCTTCGGACCAGGGAGTCCCAAAAATCTCATTTTTTAGAAAATCACCATCAGCACTGAGTTAGTAAACTCCATCAACCCAGAGTTAGTAAACTCCATCAACACAGAGTTAGTGAACTCCTTCCACAGATCACAACATCGTGTACGAGCACGCGGTGGATCCATCAGACTTCGTTAAGTCCTTCGGATTAGTTGTGTCAGCCTAAGGCATAGCGTAAATCCATTGATCAAATCAGTTCCGGACCTGATGTTGATCGGCCGCTCGAAAAGGCCACCCCCAAAGCTCGGACTCGACCAGAGTTCGTTAGAAGGTTTTTAGGCAACCTCCGAATCCCCAATTTACCGCTTTTCCCAATTTACCGCTTTTCCCAATTTACCGCTTTTCTCAATTTACTGCTTTCCCGTTAATGCGACAAGTGTTAACCCCCCTTTTTTCTCAAAAGGAAAATAACAAAAAGAAAATTCGAGCTTTTCTGGAGCGGACAAAATTAGTGTTATGTCTATATCTTTATTTCCATTTCACCAACAAATATGAAAAGGCCAAGTCATATTTCTTGGCGAAATGTGAAATAAAGAGGGGCAGCTGTAATACCCTGATTTTGTCCTATCCAAAAATAAGAAATTTTATTTATTTTTGATAAAAATAATTATTTTCATGCCATGTTTTATTTTATTTTAGTTTGCTACAAGTTTTAATCTTTAAAAAATAATAATTAGAAGTAAAGAAACAAAAATAAGCAAAGGAGGAAATAGGGGAGGTTTGTAAAAAAATATAAGGGTGCAATCAAGATTGGGCCATTTAAAGCCCATTCCTCCACTAAACCCAATCCAACTCCTTCCTAACCCAACACCCAACTCCCAACTCCTTCCTAACCCAACACCCAACTCCTTCCTAACCCAACACCCAACTCCATCCAACCCACTCCAACTAAACCCTAATTCGAATTCACCCCTTCCAAACCCTACAAAATTCGGCCACCCCCCTTAACCCTAAAATGTGTCCACATTCACTCTCCCCCCTAGCCCTAAAAAGCGTCCACATTCATCCCCAAATCCTAGCCTAAAATTCGGCCACTTTTCCTTGATTCCCTCCTTGGAACTCTCAATCCCACTTCCACACACTTCCCACTTCCCCACATCTCCTTTCCCCATACACTCCACCCTTCCCATCACTCTCCCCAACGGCTCTCTCTCCCTCCACCCTACGACCCAACTCTCTCTCTCTCCCTCACACATCACTCAACTCACTCTCTCTCACACACTTCCCCTTCCAAACCCTAAAAAATTCGACCCAACTCTCTCTCCTCTCCCCTACGCATCCCTCACACTCTCCTATCATACTCACTCTCATCTTTTCACACACTCAATCCTCTTTCTCTCATACACTCCCACACTCCATCAAAGAAAAGAAAAAAGCAAACATCACCTCCACCTCCCTTCCCTAGCCGTCCACCTTCTTTTCTTTTCCTTTCATGCTTCCTTTCACCATCCTCTCACGAAACCTCCATTTTCGGTGCTTCCTCCATCTCCTCTCTCACACGAAATCACCATTTTTGACATCAACACACAAGAGGCCGTTGGTCCCTCCAAAGCTCACGGATTCATCCAAGGAAACGTGTTTTCCATTTCGTTTTTCTCAAGGATAGCACGCAAACGAATCTATACACAAGGCTTGGTGAAAAAAAAACCGAAAAACAAAGCACACAACTACAAGATCAAGTTTTAGTATAAATAGGGTTTCGGTTTTGAGGTAGAGGAGGGATTTTTTTTGGAGAGAAGAGAGTGAGAGTTCGAAACCTTGAAGATCCAGGAGCAAGAAGGAGTAAAAGCGGATTTGGAGAAGTTTCAGTGAGAGAGAGATTATTTTTCGTTTTTTTTCTCCTCCACTAAAATTTTCATAGTTTTATTTTTGTTGTTGTTATTGTTGGTAAAGTCTCACCAAAAGGTTCATTATTCAAGGTTGGTTTAGTATTCTCTCTTAAATTTCTTGTTTTATCTTATGATCTTTGCATCTCTATTCTAATCAATGTAAATTTGTTGTCTCATAAATCCTTTTTGTTCATCTTCACGCATATGGTGTTTTTGAGATTTTGAGAGATTGAATGTTAGACTTTTTTTAATAGAAGAATACAAAACGCTTTATATTTTGGTGCTCTTGTTGTTTTAAAATAAGAATAGTTCAATTTGATTGCTTATCTTTGAATGTCATGTTTTTCTCTAAAGAAATGTAGCAATGTCTTTTTTATCAACAATAATAATTGTCATCAAAATAATAGCAATAAGAAATATAGCAATTTTTCTTCTAATACCAAAAAAGGATTAGGTATCAAAAAAATCAAAAAAGGATTTAAGGTAAAATGTTTCTTTAAATAATTAATAGATCTTTTTATACCAAATGCCAACAAAAAGAACACTTCACCAAAAAATCATTTTTCGGAAAAAAACTCAAAAAAAAACATTTCCTAGTAATTATTAAAAAAAGGAGTAGTTAAGACAAACTGATTTTTATGTTTTATTCTTTTATTTATTTACTTATTTATTTATTTATTTTTTTTCTTAACCAAAAATTATCTCAACCAAAAAATAATAACAAAAGAATCTCAAAAGAAAAAAACAGAAAAAAACCTTTTCTTAGTAAAAAAGGAGTGGTAAATAAAACTTTTTCTAAAAACAAGTAAACTGCTATTTGCACCCCCCCAGGCTCAAGGCTCTTTTTGTCACTTAAGCCCAGTTTCGCTAACTGGGCCCTCCTATGCGAATTAGGCCTCCTTTTTCCCCACACCCCCTAATTTTGATAACTCAACCCCTTTGAAAGAGCCCAGCATTTACACAGCCCATTGGAACAATTTCCTGATTTCTGCACCCCCTATTTTAAAATACAACCCTCCTCGCTATTTACACCCCATTTTTGATAATACAGCCTCCTTTTATTTGCACCCCCATTTTACTATTGCATCCACTGTTTCTCCTTTCAAAAAAAATATATTTCCTTTCCCTAAATAAATATTTTCTGACATCAAAAGCAAATCTTTTCAAACGTCGAAATCAAAATTAATCATCACCAATGGTCACTCGCGCCGTTGCCGTTTGATTGTGGGTGATGATTTCACTCCTGTGGGAGCTAGTAGTATGGCCACTCTAAACCGTTGTTGTTTGGTCCTCACAAACGCTCTCCTTCAATTGCGAAAACCTTTTCAATGCTCAAAATAAAAGCCGATTATCATTAATCATCACTTGCGCCGTTGCCGTTTGGACGTTAATGATAATTCATTTTCATGAAAGTTAGTAGTGTGACCACTCTAAACCATTGTTTGTTTGGTCACTACGAACGCTCAACCCCTTTGCGAAAAAACTCCAAAAAGATTAAAAAACAAAACCTTTTCAAAAGACCAGAACTACGTAGCTTTGAATTCTCCATCGCACCGGGAGATACGTAGGAGCGGATATCCTCCGTCAAGCACAATAAACTAAAAACATTTTTTTCCTTTTAAAAAAAAGAACGAACACTTTCGCCAAAAATAAAGATTTTCATTAAGTCTTTTCATTCTCTTTTCAAAAATGGGCAAATTTAAGTATTTTCCAAATTAGCACTTAAAACCACACATTTAATTAAAGGTTCCCTTTCGGTAGAAAGGAGGCGTGGGGTGCTAAAACCTTCCCCATGTCTAACCGACCCCCGAACCCAAATCTTCCGGTTTTCCAAAAGGCCATCCGCTTTCCAAAAGGTTTTTCTTCAATATTTTCCTGATAAAAAATATTGGTGGCGACTTCATTGATTTTCAAAAGTTGTAAACGAATAAAGATCCCCTCAGGGACTTTTTCGGGCGCAACACACATCCCATCTACTCACGACACACACCTCTTACTATTTCCCTCACACCCCCTCCCCTCACTTCTTCTCATTCGCATCTCTCTCTCTCTCTCTCTCTCTCTCTCTCACACACACACACACACACACACACACACACACACACACACACACACACACACACACACACACACACACTCTTCTCTCACTCCCAAGTTCCATCTCTCTCACTCTCACGCACTCCTTCAAGGTCCTTCAGCATCAGTTACCTCCATCTCCTCTCTCACTAGTTCTGGTTTACTGCATTGTCGTTTTTTGTGTGTGTTTAGGACTGGTTGGGTACTATGGTACCGAACCGTTTAAGAAATTTGAAAAGCATAGCTAGAGTAATATAGTGTCGTACTCGTACTACACTATGATACCGTACCTTGTTTTTTCATTTATTTTTAAAAATAAGTACAACACTATAGTACCGGACATGTGTTGATTTTTTCTCTTGGAAATGCTACTGTTTTGTTAATTATTGGGTTTTAACTTCGATTATTGGCTCCTTTAGGTATGGCAAAGACCAGAGGTGGTCACCCTTAGACACAACCCCAGCCACAGCCCCGTGAGGGGCCAAGGCCTACTGCTTTCGTCCGTAAAAGGAAGACAGATCATAAAGAACAGTAACATGCTGACATTGAGCTGGCCGCTGCTGCTGATATTGCTGGTGATGCTGACAAGCCCACTCTTACTGATGACGTTAGGACATCACATCTACGTGCCATACTTGGGTGGTACGGAGGACAGGACTGTTTTGACTTGCTACCGCACACATGTAGCAAAAGCCTTATGGGATGGGAAAGCAGTTACTGTTTATAAGTATTTTAATATTTTTAATAATTATTATACTTTTTTGAATGGTTCACTAACAAAGACCATGACAATGCAAGACCGTGGGTTGCTAAAAATCATTTCGCACAGGCATAGTACATTGAAGATAACCATAGTCCCAATTCAAGACTATGTGAAGACTTTCGGCCTTTATCCTCTTAGAGACCTAGGGTTCCTCCAAGTTCTTAAGGAGCTTATCAACGCATTTATAGAGCGGTGGCAGCCAGACACCTCCATCTTCTACCTTCATGTTGGCGAGATAACCATCACATTGGATGACGTCTCTGCCTTGCTGCACCTTCCTATTGTTGGTGGGTTTTATGACATCCGTTACTATACTAAGTTTTAGGCACAAGACCTCTTGGTCGAGTATCTCGAAGTGGACGTTGAGGATGCGCGTCAGCAGGTGGAGGGCAAAGGGTATACATGCCACTCAGCTGGCTGCAGGAGGTGGTATACTAAGAAGCCATCCAGAATTAGCGATGAGAGCATGTTGCTCTGGCTTACATGTTGTACCTGTTGGGAACCACCATCTTCATTGACAAGTCGGGGTCAAAGGTGAAGATCAACTATCTTGGCATGCTCACTAACCTCCAAGACACCGATAGTTACACCTAGGGCGGGGTGGCCCTTGCCTATCTCAATGACCAGCTGAGGGATGGTAGCAGAGCTAAATGTAGGCGAGTGGCAGGTTATGCCACACTCATCCAGGTACGTATTATAATTACTTTAATTTTAATTGTACGGTGTTTATGTATGTTTACTAACCTGGTTCCCATGTTGATTACATGCCTGAATATTTGAGCATTTTTAGGGTGAGGATTTCGAGTCAAATGGATTGACCCTTGTCATGAGGAAGAAAGCCCATGTGCAAAGTGCTGATAAAGTAATAGAGGCGGCGATGCAGTACTTTCATTTCGGAAGGCACTAGATCGCCTTACTCCAGAGCAAGTCACATGGGACCCCTAAACCCAGCACCGAGATTTCCATCCCTTCCAGTTAATGACTTTATACAGGGGTTCGTACGTCATGCTACGTGCATGATGCCATATCTGCTAGAGTGGGTCGTCGGGAAGTTTGGCTACGTACAAGGGATCTCGAATGACCCGCGATCTATTAGGCCGACGTTTGTGACTCCAAAGCCGGCTGACCGCATGTGGGAGGCGTTCACGAACCACATCATACATCGCGGTGAGCAGATCATGCAGGGTAGCCTAGACACCGCTGACGAGTACCTTGACTGGTTTAGGAGGGTCTCACACCCATACCTCATTCTAGCCAATCACCTCACTCCATCTGAGTCACATGCATCACATGTATGTGTTTTACGTATTGTGTTTCATTTTATTGAACATGATCTTATTTTAATACTTTTTTCTGTTCACTGCTTATGCCCAAGGTATTGGATATAGCTATTGTGTTGGAGCAGACGCTGGAAGGCTGCATTCCCCCAACAGACATGTGCTTGGAGCTTACTCGACCGGCTGGAGGCGGTGATTCCACCTTCTCTAGGTCATCTTGTAGTGGAGGCGGTGATACACCCATTTTACACTTGAAAAAATTAATTAATTAGACATTTATATATTTATATGTTGTCAAAGACATGAAATTATACGATAACACTTAATTTTTCTCGTATACATGATTAAATATTATCAAATTATATCAACAAATGGTACTGTTTCCTATCAGGGCTCAAGCAACAATAAAATATATTTTGTTTAAAGACAATAAAAAAATTATTGTAAAAAAAGATAATAAAATTATACTAATAACGTGTAATGTTCCTCCATATGGACTTAAACTAAAATAATAATTTCTAAATAATAAAGAGACTAATAAAATTTACATATGCTCAAAGATAGTCAAATTATACCAATAATATGCAGTACTTTATTCTTTGGAATCGGTTGTTTGGATAACTGATTCAAAATGTAGGCGGGGTGGCAATTTTGCAATTAAATGGATGTTGGAGAGACTTTTTAAGACATTGTGAATCAATTGTTTAAACAATCGATTCAAAATGTGTATATTTAGACATTTAGAATCGGTTATGTAAACAACCGATTAGGAAAGAGTTAATTTAGAGTCGGTTTTGTAGATACCCGATTGTTAAAGTCTATTTTCACTAAACATCCCAAAATTTTCACACTCCCTCTCTCTCATTCGCGCTCATCTTTCACTAAAAACCCTAAAATTTCAGTTCCGTCTATTCACGCTCTCTCTCACCAGCACTCCGTTCACTTTCTCACTCTGCCCACTCTCTCACTCCCACACACTCCATTCTCCCCGCCGATTATTGGAACGACGCGAGCCAGTTTTCCTATCGTGTAGTCGTAACTCGCTGTCACTGTCGCCTTTCATAACTCGCATTCACCGTCGCCCTTCGTAACTCACTGTCACCGCCACCCTTCCTAACTCTCTGTCATCGTCGCTCTGGTTCGCATTTCTTAAGGTACCCATTTTTCTAAGGCTTAAATATGTTTTAGACCCCTGTAAATATAGGGTGTTTTGGTTTAAGCCCCTGCAAACAATTTTTTTTGTTAAAAGCCCTTGCAAAATGAAATATTTTGTTATAAGCCCTTCTCAACATATCCAGCAATCATAGCATTCCATGTTAAGGCTAACATTTTAGTCATAGAAGGGCTTATAACAAAATATGTCATTTTTCAAGGGCTTTTAACAAAAAAAATTTTTTGCAGGGACTTAAACCAAAACACCCTATATTTGCAGGGGCCTAAAACATATTTAAGCCTTTTTCTAATTTCTAGGGTTTTCTTGTTACTTTCATTTGGTGGGTGTTGATTTCTTTAGTCCCGTAATTTCTTTTTAGGCATCAGTATGCTTAAAATAAGACTAAGCATTCAGAAAAAACAAAACATTTCAGTAACATTAGCATTTTCCCTTTTCTATTTAAAATAAGGTATTGAACAGTACGCTTCCCTTTTGTCTAACACATAAGCCAATATATATTTGTTACCTCAGAGTGGAATAGATGGTGACCCTTTGTTTTTCATATTGATTTATGTTATGGAATGGGCCGAGCTCCCAATCCAACTGAATGGACTGCGAACTGGACCAACTCTCCAGCGATCCATGGACAGCGCCCAGGCAAATCGAGATCAACGGATGAGAGCAAGCCGCACCATCCGACGACCACAAAACCTTGTCAGACGCTATAAGTAGGGGTCAAACCCCACTGACAAGGATACGATTCATTCATTTAAAATTCCTGCCTTGATTATTACCCCACTGACTTGGGCGTCAGCGTGTCATTGCAGGTACAACCCAAGCCGAACTCTGCTCCCGACATACACTTGACCAGGCGCGACCAGTAATCAGATCGGCCCATCTATCAGGGCAGAGTAGTACGGTTCATTGGCGACCACAGTGGGAGAACAAGCGCTATCCCACCTCTATTCCAATGGCCCCGCGAGAAAGACCACCCTGCCGGGGAAACCCACGCTTGGAGAGCGTGGCTGAGGTCCAAGCCCAGCCACAGTCAACTCCGGAAGGTGTACCGGTTACCGCTGAGGACACCGTCCCTAGTGCTCCTTCCGAACCAGCCCCACAGGCAAATGTCACGCTACCAGCAATGACAGTACAACAGATTCTGGAAATGCTGACCGGGGTCGTTTCGGGACGGGTGAACACCGTGCCCGAACCGAACCAGGTCGAAGTTCAATCCCCGATCCAAAGAAGAAATCCCTCTAGGCGGCATAGATCGCCCCCTAGGAGACATCACGTTCGCCGGTCACCACCCCGACGAGGGAGGCCAAGGGGGTCCAGGACACCTCATAGGACGCCCCCATCATCAACGGACCCCACCTACTGGCCGGACGAGCCCTCATCCCAGAACTCCGCTTACGGGTCCACTAAGTCGCCCTGGCGCTCGCGAAGTAGATCGCATGATCGGTACGACCGGAGGCCGACACTGGAGAAAGGGTGACTCGCGCAAAGGACCCTTCACCAGAGAGATTGACGAATACCCAATCCCGCCTTCCCTCGAGAAGCCTCTGACACTGAGAATGTATGATGGTATTGGTGATCCCGACGCTCATCTTGACTACTTCGACTTAATGATGCAATACCGGGGGGCTAGAGAACCGGTGAAGTGTAGGATTTTCCCATTATCCCTTGAGAATTCCGCCCTGGAATGGTTTGGAGAACTTAAACCAAACACCATCTCGTCATGGGAACAGTTGGCTAGAACTTTTTTGACACGCTTCACAGCATCCAGGGTGAAGCCTAAATCGCATGCCGTGTTGAAGGAGATCAGACAAGGGAAAACGAGACGCTCCATGAGTAAGTCGAACGGTTTAACAAGGAAATCGGACGCCACTGTGAGAGGATTAGAGGATAAAATGCGACTATGGTTCCTGAGGGACGGCCTAAGGGGTGGCAGCCTATTCGAAATCGAAGTTGGTGTGAACGAACCGCGCGACTTAGCTATCTTTCTCCGAAGGTCACGGAGATTCATGAATTACGAAGAAGCGGCTATGGCTAGCCGGGCGGTCACAAGGGGCGGGCAAGAAAGACCCCATGAAGAGCGCGACCAAAAGCAAAGAAGGGTGACTCATCGCGTGAAGGCAGGCCGCAAAAGTTCAACGAGCGCACAAAGCTGAACACCTTGTACGCCCAGATCCTATCCGAATGTGCCAATACTGAATTCAGGGATATCAAAAGGCTAGAGCCTCTCATCCTCAAGGAAGGTCAACGCCCGTCTCGTAAGTACTGCCGATACCACCGCAGTAACGGGCACGATATGAATAACAACATGGCACTCAAAGACGACATCAAAGAGCTCATTCGTAAGGGTAAGCTAACCCAATATGTCAAGAAGGGCCAGACAGAAGACCGAGAAGAGAAGAGATAAGCCCGCTCCCCTCGAAAGGGAAAAGCAGTAGTCAATGAGGTCACGAAGACGGGCAAGGACGACGAGGAGGAGGTGGACACTCGGAAATCCAAGGGGCGACCAGTGGCCTGGTCATCTCTGGAAGGTCCCCGATCAAAGGCGGGAGTCCAACAAATCAATGAAGCGCCGGTGGAAGGAAATCCTGAGCGTAGCTTCAACTTCAGCGCCAAGAACTTCCTCAAACAGACCGCCCTTGGTGTTTGGGGACAATGACTTACTAGACGGCAAGCCAAACAAGTACGTCCCGCTCCTGATCACTGCAGTAATGGCCAACGTCAAAGTAAGAAGAATCCTGGTCGACCAAGGGAGTTCGACGGATATCATCTTCGAAGATCTTCTTGACGTATTGAAGATATCAAGGGACGACACCACACCCTACAGAGGGTCAGACCTCACCGGTTTTAACGGGTCATTTACAACACCTCTTGGCCACCTCGAACCCATGGTCTCATTTGGGGACGACAACGTAGAAAAGCCATTGTGCAGGACGGTGAAGACACCCTTCCTTGTGCTCCTATGCAAATCGGTATATCAATGTATTATAGGTCGACCCACCCTAGGAAGGCTAGGGGCGGTTGCTACGATCGTTCATCTCAAGATGAAATTCTACTCCGACACAGATGAAGTGATCACCTTACTGGCAGATCTCCACTCAACTAGAAGATGTCATTTTATGAGCCTTAAAGAACAAGGAGAGCTAGAAACCAAGAAAGCAGAAACCGGAGAAAAAAAGAGAGGCCGCCAAGTCAACGTGGCCGATCTGGATGTCCGATACGACCCAGATAGCGAGGAGGAAGAGGGCGACGATGCCTTGACCAGGGAGCTTAAAAAGCAAATTAAAAGACCTGAATCCGATGGCGAGTTTGCGCAAGACCAACTGGGGGACAATCCAAATAGAATGGTCAAAATCGGTATCGATCTCCCAGACGAGGTGCGAGAGAAACTAACACAATGTTTAAAAGAGCATGCTGATCTATTTGCTTGGAGTGCGGCCGACACTGGAGAAAGGGTGACTCGCGCAAAGGACCCTTCACCAGAGAGATTGACGAATACCCAATCCCGCCTTCCCTCGAGAAGCCTCTGACACTGAGAATGTATGATGGTATTGGTGATCCCGACGCTCATCTTGACTACTTCGACTTAATGATGCAATACCGGGGGGCTAGAGAACCGGTGAAGTGTAGGATTTTCCCATTATCCCTTGAGAATTCCGCCCTGGAATGGTTTGGAGAACTTAAACCAAACACCATCTCGTCATGGGAACAGTTGGCTAGAACTTTTTTGACACGCTTCACAGCATCCAGGGTGAAGCCTAAATCGCATGCCGTGTTGAAGGCGATCAGACAAGGGAAAACGAGACGCTCCATGAGTACGTCGAATGATTTAACAAGGAAATCGGATGCCACTATGAGAGGATTAGAGGATAAAATGCGACTATGGTTCCTGAGGGACGGCCTAAGGGGTGGCAGCCTATTCGAAATCGAAGTTGGTGTGAACGAACCACGCGACTTAGCTATCTTTCTCCGAAGGTCACGGAGATTCATGAATTACGAAGAAGCGGCTATGGCTAGCCGGGCGGTCACAAGGGGCGGGCAAGAAAGACCCCATGAAGAGCGCGACCAAAAGCAAAGAAGGGTGACTCATCGCGTGAAGGCAGGCCGCAAAAGTTCAACGAGCGCACAAAGCTGAACACCTCGTACGCCCAGATCCTATCCGAATGTGCCAATACTGAATTCAGGGATATCAAAAGGCTAGAGCCTCTCATCCTCAAGGAAGGTCAACGCCCGTCTCGTAAGTACTGCCGATACCACCGCAGTAACGGGCACGATATGAATAACTACATGGCACTCAAAGACGACATCAAAGAGCTCATTCGTAAGGGTAAGCTAACCCAATATGTCAAGAAGGGCCAGACAGAAGACCGAGAAGAGAAGAGATAAGCCCGCTCCCATCGAAAGGGAAAAGCAGTAGTCAATGAGGTCACGAAGACGGGCAAGGACGACGAGGAGGAGGTGGACACTCGGAAATCCAAGGGGCGACCAGTGGCCTGGTCATCTCTGGAAGGTCCCCGATCAAAGGCGGGAGTCCAACAAATCAATGAAGCGCCGGTGGAAGGAAATCCTGAGCGTAGCTTCAACTTCAGCGCCAAGAACTTCCTCAAACAGACCGCCCTTGGTGTTTGGGGACAATGACTTACTAGACGGCAAGCCAAACAAGTACGTCCCGCTCCTGATCACTGCAGTAATGGCCAACGTCAAAGTAAGAAGAATCCTGGTCGACCAAGGGAGTTCGACGGATATCATCTTCGAAGATCTTCTCGACGTATTGAAGATATCAAGGGACGACCTCACACCCTACAGAGGGTCAGACCTCACCGGTTTTAACGGGTCATTTACAACACCTATTGGCCACCTCGAACCCATGGTCTCATTTGGGGACGACAACGTAGAAAAGCCATTGTGCAGGACGGTGAAGACACCCTTCCTTGTGCTCCTATGCAAATCGGTATATCAATGTATTATAGGTCGACCCACCCTAGGAAGGCTAGGGGCGGTTGCTACGATCGTTCATCTCAAGATGAAATTCTACTCCGACACAGATGAAGTGATCACCTTACTGGCAGATCTCCACTCAACTAGAAGATGTCATTTTATGAGCCTTAAAGAACAAGGAGAGCTAGAAACCAAGAAAGCAGAAACCGGAGAAAAAAAGAGAGGCCGCCAAGTCAACGTGGCCGATCTGGATGTCCGATACGACCCAGATAGCGAGGAGGAAGAGGGCGACGATGCCTTGACCAGGGAGCTTAAAAAGCAAATTAAAAGACCTGAATCCGATGGCGAGTTTGCGCAAGACCAACTGGGGGACAATCCAAATAGAATGGTCAAAATCGGTATCGATCTCCCAGACGAGGTGCGAGAGAAACTAACACAATGTTTAAAAGAGCATGCTGATCTATTTGCTTGGAGTGCGGCCGACACTGGAGAAAGGGTGACTCGCGCAAAGGACCCTTCACCAGAGAGATTGACGAATACCCAATCCCGCCTTCCCTCGAGAAGCCTCTGACACTGAGAATGTATGATGGTATTGGTGATCCCGACGCTCATCTTGACTACTTCGACTTAATGATGCAATACCGGGGGGCTAGAGAACCGGTGAAGTGTAGGATTTTCCCATTATCCCTTGAGAATTCCGCCTTGGAATGGTTTGGAGAACTTAAACCAAACACAATCTCGTCATGGGAATAGTTGGCTAGAACTTTTTTGACACGCTTCACAGCATCCAGGGTGAAGCCTAAATCGCATGCCGTGTTGAAGGCGATCAGACAAGGGAAAACGAGACGCTCCATGAGTACGTCGAATGATTTAACAAGGAAATCGGACGCCACTATGAGAGGATTAGAGGATAAAATGCGACTATGGTTCCTGAGGGACGGCCTAAGGGGTGGCAGCCTATTCGAAATCGAAGTTGGTGTGAAGGAACCGCGCGACTTAGCTATCTTTCTCCGAAGGTCACGGAGATTCATGAATTACGAAGAAGCGGCTATGGCTAGCCGGGCGGTCACAAGGGGCGGGCAAGAAAGACCCCATGAAGAGCGCGACCAAAAGCAAAGAAGGGTGACTCATCGCGTGAAGGCAGGCCGCAAAAGTTCAACGAGCGCACAAAGCTGAACACCTCGTACGCCCAGATCCTATCCGAATGTGCCAATACTGAATTCAGGGATATCAAAAGGCTAGAGCCTCTCATCCTCAAGGAAGGTCAACGCCCGTCTCGTAAGTACTGCCGATACCACCGCAGTAACGGGCACGATATGAATAACTACATGGCACTCAAAGACGACATCAAAGAGCTCATTCGTAAGGGTAAGCTAACCCAATATGTCAAGAAGGGCCAGACAGAAGACCGAGAAGAGAAGAGATAAGCCCGCTCCCATCGAAAGGGAAAAGCAGTAGTCAATGAGGTCACGAAGACGGGCAAGGACGACGAGGAGGAGGTGGACACTCGGAAATCCAAGGGGCGACCAGTGGCCTGGTCATCTCTGGAAGGTCCCCGATCAAAGGCGGGAGTCCAACAAATCAATGAAGCGCCGGTGGAAGGAAATCCTGAGCGTAGCTTCAACTTCAGCGCCAAGAACTTCCTCAAACAGACCGCCCTTGGTGTTTGGGGACAATGACTTACTAGACGGCAAGCCAAACAAGTACGTCCCGCTCCTGATCACTGCAGTAATGGCCAACGTCAAAGTAAGAAGAATCCTGGTCGACCAAGGGAGTTCGACGGATATCATCTTCGAAGATCTTCTCGACGTATTGAAGATATCAAGGGACGACCTCACACCCTACAGAGGGTCAGACCTCACCGGTTTTAACGGGTCATTTACAACACCTCTTGGCCACCTCGAACCCATGGTCTCATTTGGGGACGACAACGTAGAAAAGCCATTGTGCAGGACGGTGAAGACACCCTTCCTTGTGCTCCTATGCAAATCGGTATATCAATGTATTATAGGTCGACCCACCCTAGGAAGGCTAGGGGCGGTTGCTACGATCGTTCATCTTAAGATGAAATTCTACTCCGACACAGATGAAGTGATCACCTTACTGGCAGATCTCCACTCAACTAGAAGATGTCATTTTATGAGCCTTAAAGAACAAGGAGAGCTGGAAACCAAGAAAGCAGAAACCGGAGAAAAAAAGAGAGGCCGCCAAGTCAACGTGGCCGATCTGGATGTCCGATACGACCCAGATAGCGAGGAGGAAGAGGGCGACGATGCCTTGACCAGGGAGCTTAAAAAGCAAATTAAAAGACCTGAATCCGATGGCGAGTTTGCGCAAGACCAACTGGGGGACAATCCAAATAGAATGGTCAAAATCGGTATCGATCTCCCAGACGAGGTGCGAGAGAAACTAACACAATGTTTAAAAGAGCATGCTGATCTATTTGCTTGGAGTGCGGCCGACATTGGAGAAAGGGTGACTCGCGCAAAGGACCCTTCACCAGAGAGATTGACGAATACCCAATCCCGCCTTCCCTCGAGAAGCCTCTGACACTGAGAATGTATGATGGTATTGGTGATCCCGACGCTCATCTTGACTACTTCGACTTAATGATGCAATACCGGGGGGCTAGAGAACCGGTGAAGTGTAGGATTTTCCCATTATCCCTTGAGAATTCCGCCCTGGAATGGTTTGGAGAACTTAAACCAAACACCATCTCGTCATGGGAACAGTTGGCTAGAACTTTTTTGACACGCTTCACAGCATCCAGGGTGAAGCCTAAATCGCATGCCGTGTTGAAGGCGATCAGACAAGGGAAAACGAGACGCTCCATGAGTAAGTCGAACGGTTTAACAAGGAAATCGGACGCCACTATGAGAGGATTAGAGGATAAAATGCGACTATGGTTCCTGAGGGACGGCCTAAGGGCTGGCAGCCTATTCGAAATCGAAGTTGGTGTGAACGAACCGCGCGACTTAGCTATCTTTCTCCGAAGGTCACGGAGATTCATGAATTGCGAAGAAGCGGCTATGGCTAGCCGGGCGGTCACAAGGGGCGGGCAAGAAAGACCCCATGAAGAGCGCGACCAAAAGCAAAGAAGGGTGACTCATCGCGTGAAGGCAGGCCGCAAAAGTTCAACGAGCGCACAAAGCTGAACACCTCGTACGCCCAGATCCTATCCGAATGTGCCAATACTGAATTCAGGGATATCAAAAGGCTAGAGCCTCTCATCCTCAAGGAAGGTCAACGCCCGTCTCGTAAGTACTGCCGATACCACCGCAATAACGGGCACGATATGAATAACTACATGGCACTCAAAGACGACATCAAAGAGCTCATTCGTAAGGGTAAGCTAACCCAATATGTCAAGAAGGGCCAGACAGAAGACCGAGAATAGAAGAGATAAGCCCGCTCCCCTCGAAAGGGAAAAGCAGTAGTCACTGAGGTCACGAAGACGGGCAAGGACGACGAGGAGGAGGTGGACACTCGGAAATCCAAGGGGCGACCAGTGGCCTGGTCATCTCTGGAAGGTCCCCGATCAAAGGCGGGAGTCCAACAAATCAATGAAGCGCCGGTGGAAGGAAATCCTGAGCATAGCTTCAACTTCAGCGCCAAGAACTTCCTCAAACAGACCGCCCTTGGTGTTTGGGGACAATGACTTACTAGACGGCAAGCCAAACAAGTACGTCCCGCTCCTGATCACTGCAGTAATGGCCAACGTCAAAGTAAGAAGAATCCTGGTCGACCAAGGGAGTTCGACGGATATCATCTTCGAAGATCTTCTCGACGTATTGAAGATATCAAGGGACGACCTCACACCCTACAGAGGGTCAGACCTCACCGGTTTTAACGGGTCATTTACAACACCTCTTGGCCACCTCGAACCCATGGTCTCATTTGGGGACGACAACGTAGAAAATCCATTGTGCAGGACGGTGAAGACACCCTTCCTTGTGCTCCTATGCAAATCGGTATATCAATGTATTATAGGTCGACCCACCCTAGGAAGGCTAGGGGCGGTTGCTACGATCGTTCATCTCAAGATGAAATTCTACTCTGACACAGATGAAGTGATCACCTTACTGGCAGATCTCCACTCAACTAGAAGATGTCATTTTATGAGCCTTAAAGAACAAGGAGAGCTGGAAACCAAGAAAGCAGAAACCGGAGAAAAAAAGAGAGGCCGCCAAGTCAACGTGGCCGATCTGGATGTCCGATACGACCCAGATAACGAGGAGGAAGAGGGCGACGATGCCTTGACCAGGGAGCTTGAAAAGCAAATTAAAAGACCTGAATCCGATGGCGAGTTTGCGCAAGACCAACTGGGGGACAATCCAAATAGAATGGTCAAAATCAGTATCGATCTCCCAGACGAGGTGCGAGAGAAACTAACACAATGTTTAAAAGAGCATGCTGATCTATTTGCTTGGAGTGCGGCCGACACTGGATAAAGGGTGACTCGCGCAAAAGACTCTTCACCAGAGAGATTGACGAATACCCAATCCCGCCTTCCCTCGAGAAGCCTCTGACACTGAGAATGTATGATGGTATTGGTGATCCCGACGCTCATCTTGACTACCTCGACTTAATGATGCAATACCGGGGGGCTAGAGAACCGGTGAAGTGTAGGATTTTCCCATTATCCCTTGAGAATTCCGCCCTGGAATGGTTTGGAGAACTTAAACCAAACACCATCTCGTCATGGGAACAGTTGGCTAGAACTTTTTTGACACGCTTCACAGCATCCAGGGTGAAGCCTAAATCGCATGCCGTGTTGAAGGCGATCAGACAAGGTAAAACGAGACGCTCCATGAGTACGTCGAATGATTTAACAAGGAAATCGGACGCCACTGTGAGAGGATTAGAGGATAAAATGCGACTATGGTTCCTGAGGGACGGCCTAAGGGGTGGCAGCCTATTCGAAATCGAAGTTGGTGTGAACGAACCGCGCGACTTAGCTATCTTTCTCCGAAGGTCACGGAGATTCATGAATTACGAAGAAGCGACTATGGCTAGCCGGGCGGTCACAAGGGGCGGGCAAGAAAGACCCCATGAAGAGCGCGACCAAAAGCAAAGAAGGGTGACTCATCGCGTGAAGGCAGGCCGCAAAAGTTCAACGAGCGCACAAAGCTGAACACCTCGTACGCCCAGATCCTATCTGAATGTGCCAATACTGAATTCAGGGATATCAAAAGGCTAGAGCCTCTCATCCTCAAGGAAGGTCAACGCCCGTCTCGTAAGTACTGCCGATACCACCGCAGTAACGGGCACGATTTGAATAACTACATGGCACTCAAAGACGACATCAAAGAGCTCATTCGTAATGGTAAGCTAACCCAATATGTCAAGAAGGGCCAGACAGAAGACCGAGAAGAGAAGAGATAAGCCCGCTCCCATCGAAAGGGAAAAGCAGTAGTCAATGAGGTCACGAAGACGGGCAAGGACGACGAGGAGGAGGTGGACACTCGGAAATCCAAGGGGCGACCAGTGGCCTGGTCATCTCTGGAAGGTCCCCGATCAAAGGCGGGAGTCCAACAAATCAATGAAGCGCCGGTGGAAGGAAATCCTGAGCGTAGCTTCAACTTCAGCGCCAAGAACTTCCTCAAACAGACCGCCCTTGGTGTTTGGGGACAATGACTTACTAGACGGCAAGCCAAACAAGTACGTCCCGCTCCTGATCACTGCAGTAATGGCCAACGTCAAAGTAAGAAGAATCCTGGTCGACCAAGGGAGTTCGACGGATATCATCTTCGAAGATCTTCTCGACGTATTGAAGATATCAAGGGACGACCTCACACCCTACAGAGGGTCAGACCTCACCGGTTTTAGCGGGTCATCTACAACACCTCTTGGCCACCTCGAACCCATGGTCTCATTTGGGGACGACAACGTAGAAAAGCCATTGTGCAGGACGGTGAAGACACCCTTCCTTGTGCTCCTATGCAAATCGGTATATCAATGTATTATAGGTCGACCCACCCTAGGAAGGCTAGGGGCGGTTGCTACGATCGTTCATCTCAAGATGAAGTTCTACTCCGACACAGATGAAGTGATCACCTTACTGGCAGATCTCCACTCAACTAGAAGGTGTCATTTTATGAGCCTTAAAGAACAAGGAGAGCTGGAAACCAAGAAAGCAGAAACCGGAGAAAAAAAGAGAGGCCGCCAAGTCAACGTGGCCGATCTGGATGTCCGATACGACCCAGATAGCGAGGAGGAAGAGGGCGACGATGCCTTGACCAGGGAGCTTAAAAAGCAAATTAAAAGACCTGAATCCGATGGCGAGTTTGCGCAAGACCAACTGGGGGACAATCCAAATAGAATGGTCAAAATCGGTATCGATCTCCCAGACGAGGTGCGAGAGCAACTAACACAATGTTTAAAAGAGCATGCTGATCTATTTGCTTGGAGTGCGGCCGACATGCCGGGAATCCCACCAAAGGTAGCATGCCACCATCTGGCCGTAGACCCATCGGTGTTAAGTGGGTCGCCTAAAGACGACGTATTCAGAAAGAAGACACGGCCCATGTGGTGTGGTTTAAATATATGCAAGTATACATAGTCACACAAGTAATAAAGTGATAAGAAAGGTCGAACCCACAGGGATTATGTATTGTAAATTTTTGTAGTTTAAAGTGTACACTTAGTGTGTCTACACTATTCAGTATTTTTGGTTTGGAGTTTTCAAAGTAAGTAAAATAATAATAAGCAATAAAATGTGTGAGAAATCAGTTGGAAAAAGTAGTTGAGATGTTTTCACCAAGTACTTTACTTCTAAATGTTTTAATGGATTATGTAGTGTGGGAACACTGGATGTAGGTGCATCAGTTTGTGCCTTCCAGCACTTCTCTTCAGAGTTTCATTACAAGCTCTTATGATCTTTGTTTTTTACAGTAAATAAAGGTTTGTCAATTCCTCCCTTGCCTCCTAACAATGATCCAAGTTGCTAAATAGGTTCACTCTTGTAATTTTATTATCCTAAGAACTATGCTATCCTATGTCTAGGTTTTAGCATGTATTTAACAAAGTTTCCTTTATTAAATACTTGTCCTTATTAACTCTTGAGTTCATAAATGTAGCCCATGTCTGCTGCTACAAGTTTTACCTATTCTAAAGTGATCAATTTCAGAATAAGTTGAAAGAAGTATTATGCAAGAGTTTAAAGTGTTTACACTACATAAACCATAATAACATATTTAGAAGTTCATTACAAGGTTAGAACATCTCAACTTAAGGGAATTTAGCTCATGTTACTCATGTTATAAAGCAAAGAATATGCAAAGAACATATGTAAATGAATAATACAGCAAAAGAACTTAAAAGAGTAGAGATTACTTGAATAGAAGATCTTTTGCATTAAGTTCCCAAGTTGAAGTACAATAAAGATTTCTTACACGAATTTCTTCAAAGTAGAAGTGAAGGGAATCGTTGTCAAGCACTGCCTCACCTTCCTCTTCTTAGAAACTTAAAATGAAAATAAACTAAACCTAAACTAAACTAAAAGATGAAAGATTTAAAGATGTGAAAGATGATATATGATATATGATAGATGATAGATATGATATCTATTTATAGGCTTGAAAGCTTTCCTCTTGCAAGGGGTTTCCTTTGGCGTGAAAGATCAGCTGAGGGAACCAAACATGGTTAGTTTGTTGACAACCAATCAAGCAAGCTGCACAGGTTTGGTCGCTTGCATGCATAACAAAAGATGAGGTCCATTGGAGAAGTGCCACATGTCTTTTAGATAAGTTTGAGTCTTGCAACTTGATTTTTATGTGTATCGCCGACTTCAGCAAGTGGCTCAGCTCCAGGTGACTAGGCATGACGTCACTAATCAAGTGTGGAAGCATTGAAATGGTCTTTGGATGTTTTGGTATAAACTGCAGAATTTTAGCAGGTGTTGGCAGTGTTTCCACTCCTAGTGTTTCCACTCTTGGTGTTGGCAGTGTTCCCACTCCTGCAGTAGCTGCACTGAATAAAAACATCAAACCTAACAAGATGTGTGCATTTTGCCTAGATCATTGCCCTTTATCCATTTGAATATTTAGAATGTTGTTCCTTGATAAATAAGCTATAAATATATATAAATATTCTTGAAAATAAGCAATAACTCAAGCTTGATTGTATGAATAACTCTATATAAAATAGAGTTATCACACCCCCAGACTTAAATTTTTGCTTGTCCTCAAGCAACGACAAGAAACAAAACATAATAATTTATGAAGACATCTCAACTCATGTTTTTCAAGAAGTGTTTGAAGTGTATTGTAATAAGCCTTTCTTTTGGTGCTTTTTCTTCCATGCCCTTGCTTTAAAACATTCAGAGTTATAAAAACTCATTTGTGTGAGTGTGTGGCCCATTGAGTTTCTAATTGGTTCCATAACTGAACAAAGAGTTTTTCTTTAGCTTTTTGAAAAAGATGGAATTCTTTTGGCCACTCTTAGAGATTTTTCAAAATATGGCCGAGACTAACAATTTCTTCAAGTAATTAGGGGACTCTTAAGCACAACAAAGGGCTTTTGGTGTTCCAACTTGTTGAGCCAATACCTTATTTCTATTCTTGGTGTTTGATTTTTGATGATGTAATGCAGTGAATGCAAAAAAACATCATTTTTGGATTTGTAGGCTCACTTTATTTTGAGTGTAGGTGCCTTTTGATGTAGATAGTGTTGGCACACTAAGTGTTGCCACACTTGAAACTCTTTGAGTATTTTTGGTAGCGTACACTGCCCTCCTCACTGACCTCCACATGCATTTTCTTCTTTTTCTTGGTTTGTTTTTTTTTTCTCTTTGAACTTTGTTCATATTTTTCAAACCAAATTGCACTTAAGGGACAGGTTCAGTTTATATGACTCAGGCAAGTGTAGCTCATTGTTGGGATATTTTTGGTATTTTTGAGTGGTTTTGACACTTGTGGTTTGCACTCTTCAAGCTGTCACACTTTGGCCTTTGTATTCATTGATTTTCCCCCAAACTTAAGTCTTTATGCTCTTCTAAATTTTTAATAAAAATCTAATTTTGACCTCAAATTTCCAAAATTTCCTTGGCTTTAGATAGCTCTTGATCTAGCATGGTTCTTTTCAAAACTCAATTTTGTTGTGTCAAAGTATTTATAAAACTGATCATTTTTAGAAAACAAGGCTTTTCCATCATTTAAAATTTGACTCATTGATACACTTCTTCAATTTTTGAGAAAAAAATGAATTGATCATGTTTCATAATCATTTTAATTCTAAAAACAAATTGATGCACTTAATTCACCATGTTAATACAAATTATCATGCCTTGTTAAGTACATCTAAAACTTAAAACATACTAACACTACATACTCACATGCTATAAATACTTACTCAAACATATTTCTATACTCATACATATATATTAGTACTAGGTTCAAAACATGCTGCAAATATAGTGCATACACAAAACACATACTATTCTCCACTCTCCCCCCCAACTTAAATATGAGCAGTGTCCCCACTGCTCTAAGTTGAGTAAACAAGGGATCCAAAAGTTTGGGAGATATAACCAAAAGTAATTAACACATAGCAGCAAGTTAACACATAGTATTTAGCACATAGAGTATACTACTAAAGTATATTATAAATATTGGGAACAACATTAAAAGGTATCTTTTTACTCTTTCTTCTGGAATCTGGGACTGACTCTCACAGCAGGGCTATGCTTGGCTTTTGTCTTCTTTGGCTTTTTAGCAGTGGCCAAATCAGAGGTAGGCACACCAGGATCATCTACAGTAGCCTCAGGCATTTCTGCCTCTTCAGGTGTAGCTTCTACAGGAACTTCTGGTGTAGCCAGTGTTTGGACTTCAGGTGCAGGTACACCACTCTGCACTGGAGTTTGCTCAGATGGCTGCTCAATTCCCTCTGGTTGTTGCTCTGCTACCTTCTCAGTTTATTTTTCAGTTTCTTTATTTGTTGCCTCCTCCTGTACCCTGTTCAGCATAGAGAGAGGACATTGTCCACATCTTCTTTGTTGGAGCTGGCTTTATTGTTCTTCTTGTGTATCCCAGCATCTGTTTCTTCTCTGCTAAATAACAAAACATGAAATTGCACAAAATAATAATATTAACTATATAGTGATGGGTTGCCTCCCTCAAGCGCTTGTTTTAAGAGTCTTACATCCTGACTTTTACCTTGGTCTAAGGTTTTGCAAAGTGAGTGGTGATCTTGTCTCTCTCTACATGCTCTCCATAGTACATTTTCACTCTTTTTAAATGCTTAGGTAGTTCTTTTAATTCTAGCTTAAGAGGTTGTTTAACAGAAGGTACATTTTCTTTAAGGTTGGGATCTTCTAAATTAAGAGATTCATAAGTTCTAGCCCATACCTTAGGTGTAGCTTGTTCCTTGGGCAATATGCTTTCTTCAATAAATTCCTCTGCAGGCAATGCAGAAACATCTGGTGCTAGTGCATTGGCAAGGTGATCATACTGCTTGTGGAACTGCTTCTCTACCAATTGATCAAGTGAGATTGATGAACACTCTTCACTCTCCTCTGCAGGATACTTCAAGGCATTCAAGACATTGAATTTTACTTCTTGATCATTCACTCTCATGGTTAGCTCTCCTCTTTGCACATCTATCAGTGTTTTCCCTGTTGCCAAGAATGGTCTTCCAAGTATGACTGGCACTTCTTCATCTGCAATGAAATCAAGTATAACAAAATCTGCAGGAAACACAAATTTGTCAACTTGCACCAATATATCCTCAATAATTCCTTCTGGATAAGCAATTGATCTATCTGCCAAAGATAGTGTCAATGTGGTAGGTTTAGCATTTCCAATCCATAGCTTTGTGAAGATAGATTTGGGCATCAAATTGATGCTTGCACCTAAATCACATAATGCTCTTCCTGTATAGTACTTACCTATTGAAAAAGGGATTGTAAAGCTACCTGGATCTTTTAGCTTCCTTGGAATTTTGTTTTGTAAAATCAGACTACATTCTTTTGACATAAAAACAGTTTCAAATTCCCCTAATCTTCTCCTTTTAGAAAGCACATCTTTCATGAATTTGGCATAGTTTGGCATTTGTTGAAGTGCCTCTATCAAGGGAACATTGATATGCAATTGTTTTAAAACATCTAAAAATTTACTGAATTGCTTCTCCTCATGTATTTTTTTCAATCTTTGAGGAAAAGGAGGAGGAGGGTATTCTGGTACTAACCTTGGAGTAGGAGATGTAGGAACACCAGGTGTTTCTGCATCTTGAGAATTTTTTTCATTTTTATTTTTTTCTCCCTTCTCTGTGCCTTCAAACTCATATGGTTCTGTTAGATCCTTACCACATCTCAAAGATATGGCTTTAACCTGTTCCTTACCTTGCCTTTGTGAGGGTGAAGCTTCTGTGTTTGATGGCAAAGTACCTGCTGGTCTTTGCTGCAAAGCAGTTGCTAATTGCCCTACTTGGTTCTCTAGGTTCTTAATTGATATATCATGAGCTTGCCTAGCAGTTCTAGTTTCACTAATGAATGATCTAAGCAATTCTTCTAGAGAGTTGGCACTGGCAGGTGGGTTTGATCTTTGTTGGCTTTGAGGTAGGAATCCAGGAGGAGTACTTGGTGCAGGTGCACTTTGTGCAGGTGCATTAGAATTGTTCCACCTAAAATTTGGGTGGTTCTTCCATCCTGGATTGTAGGTATTAGAGTAAGTGTTGTTATTTTTATTGTAACCTACATAATTGACAGAGACAGGGTTGCTAGGACATTCTTCATATAGATGGCCTCCTCCACAATACACACAACTTGTAGTTCCTGGAGGGGCTTGTTCTATAGCTGCTGCAGTGTTTTCTTTAGGTGTTGCTACACTAGATGTAGGTGCACTAGTGCACTGTTTGATCAGATTGGTTAAAGTGGCTACTTGAGCAGATAGGGCTGATATATCATTAATCTCATGTACTCCAGAGGTTCTCTTTTGAGCACTTACCCTCTCAGTAGGCCAACTTGAACCATTTGTAGCAATCTTGTCAATAAGATCACATGCTTCATTATAAGACATATTCAAAAGAACACCACCAGCTGATGCATCAAGCATCACTCTGGTTTGTGGTTCTAGACCATTGTAAAAAGTTTCCATTTGTATAATGACAGGTAAACCATGATGTGGACATTTTCTTAAAAGCTCTTTCCATCTTTCCCATGCTTCAAACAATGATTCAAATTCTTTTTGTCTAAAAGATGTAATATCATGTCTCATCCTAGCATTTTTAATAGGAGGAAAATATTTGCTTAAGAATTTTTCAGCTAATTCATTCCATGTATGAATAGAATTGGGCTCCATAGAATTTAGCCATGATTTAGCCCTATCTTTCAAAGAGTATGGAAATAACTTAAGCCTAAATGCATCCTCACTAATACCAGGAATGATAAAGTTACTACAAACTTCTATGAATTGCTTTAAATGCTCATGGGGATCTTCATGTGGAGATCCACCAAATTGACCAATTGTTTGTAACATTTGAAACATCATAGGTTTAAATTCAAAATGAACAGCATCAATTTGAGGTCTAGCAATGCTAGTTGAGCATAGTCATTGTTTGTATGTGCTGCTGGTCATATTGAGCATAGTCTCTCATAGGTCTATCTCTATCATTAATCATACCTATTGGTCCCATTTGAATGAATTGTTGTCTGTGATCTGGTCCACCTTCAGTTTGTTGATGTGAATTAGGTCCTCCTCTTACTGAGGCATCTTCACTGTGGTGAGACATTGTTCTACAGTCTTGTTGTCTTTGTCTTTGTTGTCTTAGCAATCTCCTAAATCTTCTCTCAATTTCTGGATCACAATCAAATTCTGGTTGTCTATCTCTGGGCATAAACTAGTGTTTCCACACTGAGTGTTTCTGCACCAAGTGTTTCTGCACAGAAAACAGAATACCAGCAGTACTAACAAAACACTAAATTAACAATCTAAACAACAAAATTTTACTATAATCCCCGACAACGGCGCCAAAAACTTGGTGTGGTTTAAATATATGCAAGTATACATAGTCACACAAGTAATAAAGTGATAAGAAAGGTCGAACCCACAGGGATTATGTATTGTAAATTTTTGTAGTTCAAAGTGTACACTTAGTGTGTCTACACTATTCAGTATTTTTGGTTTGGAGTTTTCAAAGTAAGTAAAATAATAATAAGCAATAAAATGTGTGAGAAATCAGTTGGAAAAAGTAGTTGAGATGTTTTCACCAAGTACTTTACTTCTAAATGTTTTAATGGATTATGTAGTGTGGGAACACTGGATGTAGGTGCATCAGTTTGTGCCTTTCAGCACTTCTCTTCAGAGTTTCATTACAAGCTCTTATGATCTTTGTTTTTTACAGTAAATAAAGGTTTGTCAATTCCTCCCTTGCCTCCTAACAATGATCCAAGTTGCTAAATAGGTTCACTCTTGTAATTTTATTATCCTAAGAACTATGCTATCCTATGTCTAGGTTTTAGCATGTATTTAACAAAGTTTCCTTTATTAAATACTTGTCCTTATTAACTCTTGAGTTCATAAATGTAGCCCATGTCTGCTGCTACAAGTTTTACCTATTCTAAAGTGATCAATTCCAGAATAAGTTGAAAGAAGTATTATGCAAGAGTTTAAAGTGTTTACACTACATAAACCATAATAACATATTTAGAAGTTCATTACAAGGTTAGAACATCTCAACTTAAGGGAATTTAGCTCATGTTACTCATGTTATAAAGCAAAGAATATGCAAAGAACATAAGTAAATGAATAATAAAGCAAAAGAACTTAAAAGAGTAGAGATTACTTGAATAGAAGATCTTTTGCATTAAGTTCCCAAGTTGAAGTACAATAAAGATTTCTTACACGAATTTCTTCAAAGTAGAAGTGAAGGGAATCGTTGTCAAGCACTTCCTCACCTTCCTCTTCTTAGAAACTTAAAGTGAAAATAAACTAAACCTAAACTAAACTAAAAGATGAAAGATTTAAAGATGTGAAAGATGATATATGATATATGATAGATGATAGATATGATATCTATTTATAGGCTTGAAAGCTTTCCTCTTGCAAGGGGTTTCCTTTGGCGTGAAAGATCAGCTGAGGGAACAAAACATGGTTAGTTTGTTGACAACCAATCAAGCAAGCTGCACAGGTTTGGTCGCTTGCATGCATAACAAAAGATGAGGTCCATTGGAGAAGTGCCACATGTCTTTTAGATAAGTTTGAGTCTTGCAACTTGATTTTTATGTGTATCGCCGACTTCAGCAAGTGGCTCAGCTCCAGGTGACTAGGCATGACGTCACTAATCAAGTGTGGAAGCATTGAAATGGTCTTTGGATGTTTTGGTATAAACTGCAGAATTTTAGCAGGTGTTGGCAGTGTTTCCACTCCTAGTGTTTCCACTCCTGGTGTTGGCAGTGTTCCCACTCCTGCAGTAGCTGCACTGAACAAAAACATCAAACCTAACAAGATGTGTGCATTTTGCCTAGATCATTGCCCTTTATCCATTTGAATATTTAGAATGTTGTTCCTTGATAAATAAGCTATAAATATATATAAATGTTCTTGAAAATAAGCAATAACTCAAGCTTGATTGTATGAATAACTCTATATAAGATAGAGTTATCACCATGCCGCCATCAAAGCAGTTGAAGATCTGATCGAGGATGGCTTTGTCAGAGAGATCAAGTACACCACTTGGTTATCCACTGTGGTCTTAGTCAAGAAAGCAAATGGGAAGTGGCGCATGTGCGTCGCCTACACCGATCTGAATCGAGCTTTCCCTAAAGATGCGTTCCCGGTCCCAAGTGTTGATCGATTGGTAGACAGTGCCTCCGGCTTTCGCTTATTATCCTTCCTGGACGCGTACTCGGGATATAATCAGATTTCCATGTATCCGCCGACCAAGAAAAGGCGGCCTTCATGATTGAGAAAGGGAATTATTGTTACCAAGTGATGCCATTCGGTTTAAAAAATGCAGGGGCGACCTATCAAAGAATGATGAATAAAAGTATTCCATGCCCATATTGGACGGGGGGTTGAAGTTTATCTTGATGATATGATCGTCAAAAGCAAAGAAAATACCGATCACCTGGCCGACCTCCGTGAAGTGTTTGCAGAAGCCTGAAAAAATTCCCTCAGGCTGAACCTCGAGAAATGCACATTTGGTGTAAGGGCGGGCAAATTCCTGGGTTTCTATCTAACAGAAAGAGGAATCGAAGCCAACCCAGACAAATGCAGGGCGGTTACTGATATGAGAACGCCAACCACCAAGAAAGAGATCCAGAAGTTTAACAGGATGGTCGCAGCGTTGTCTCAATTTATCGCAAAAGCGGCCAACAAATCACTTCCACTCTTCAAGTTACTCAAGAAAGAGGCAGAGTTCAAATGGACACCTGAGTGTGAGCAAGCCTTGGACCGGCTCAAGGCCGCTTTGTTACAGCCGCCCATCTTAACCAAGCCCGAACTGGGAGAAACGTTATACCTATACTTAGCAGTCACCGATGAGCCTTGGGCGCAGTTCTTGTTCGCGAAGTACACTCCAAACATAACCCGATTTATTTCGTTAGCAAAGCACTACAAGGCCCAGAGCTCAGATATCAAAAAATAGAAAAGTTGGTGTTAGCACTAGTGGTGGCCGCTCGAAGATTGAGATCTTATTTCGTCGCCCATCAAATCGTCCTCAGGATCGATCAACCAGTCAGGCAGATTATGCACAGGTCCGACCTGGCCGGGAGAATGATAAAATGGGCGATCGAATTGTCTGAATTTGGAATCAAGTTCGAAGCCAGGTCAGCTGCGAAAGCCCAGATCCTAGTCAATTTCATTGCCGAGATGACTCCAATCCCAAAAGAAAGAATACAACCAGTCTGGACACTACATGTCGATGGTTCCTCTAACAGCAGGGGTATTGGAGCGGGCTTAATCCTCGAAAATTCTGAGGGCATGACTATCGAGGTGTCATTGGCGTTCTCCTTCTCCACTTCCAACAATCAATCCGAGTATGAAGCATGCATTGCTGGGCTGCAGCTCGCACACGAACTCAATGTAAAAAGAGTAGAACTACACTCTGAGGCAAGGGTAAGAGAACTGCTCAAACTCTTCGATTACACGGAAGTCAAACACGTCCCTCGAACAGAGAACACCAGGGCCGACATCCTCTCCAAGCTTGCCAGCACGAAGAATCCTGGAAATCAAAGAAGTGTGATTCAAAAGGTCCTACCCCAACCTAGTGTGCTGCTGGAGGTCGCTTCCTATTTCAAATATATGCGTGATCGATCCAGGAGAGTGCTGGATTGACCCAATTCTCAAATACATCCAAGACGGGAAAGAACCCGATGATCCAAAGGAAGCGACTCTAACAAGGAGGCGGGCTTCATCCTACTCGGTCATAAAGGGAAAGCTTTTTCGCAGAGGATTTTCCATGCCACTCCTGAAGTACCTCACACCAGAAGAGGCCGACTATGTCTTGAGAGAAATACATGAAGGAATATGCGGAGATCATCTAGGAGGGCGATCACTGGCGAAGAAGGCGCTCAGAGTAGGATATTACTGGCCCACAATGAACGAAGATGCAAACAAGCTAGTGAAGAAGTGTGACAAATGCCAGCGGCATGCCGATGTCCACGTCGCTCCTCCGTCAGAACTAAATAGCATGACCGCACCATAGCCGTTTGCCTGGTGGGGGATCGATCTCCTGGGGCCATTTCCAGTAGCCCCAGGCCACCTGAAGTATCTGATAGTTGCGGTAGATTACTTTACAAAGTGGATCGAAGCAGAACCTATGGCGACCATCACCTCCAGGAATTGCATGAAATTCTTTAAAAAGAACATCCTGGTCCGATTTGGAATCCCAGAGGTAGTTGATAAACTCTAATTTAGTGTATTTTTAGAGATATTTTTGGATTACTTTTTAGAGCAATTATTACCAATTATATAAATTGTTGACTAAATTTGCTCTATATTTTGTAGGAAAGAAAAAAAGATAAAAATGCAAATAATATATTATTGATATATGTATATAATATTTTATAAATATTATATATGTATATTATATATATATATATATGTGTGTGTGTGTGTGTGTGTGTGTGTGTGTGTGTGTGTGTGTGTGTGTGTGTGTGTGTGTGTTGGGTTTGAAAGAACAAGAATGTGGCCCAAATTGTGGAGAAAGTGAAGCCCATGCCATTGAATTCAAGGAACACGTGATCAGTAAGAATTGGAAGCAATCAACGAGAGAAAATTCACGTAACCCTAGGCTTCTTCTATTATAAAAAGGTGCTGCAACATGATTTGTAGGGGGCCGTAATTGACACAAATACAGAGCCGTATTATTAGAGAGAGAGAGCCGCACTTTCACAAACATTAGAAGGAAAAGCAACGCGGAGAGTGAGAGAGGAAGAACTGAGTATCCGTTCTTGACATTGTGAGAGAGCTTTGGAGCAAAAAAAGGAGATGGTAGACTCAATAAGAATTTCTCTAATTTCTGAGTTTTTTTATCTCTGTAATTCATGACTCTAATTTCTATTTTATTGTTCTTTATGACTTTTGATAGCTAAATCCTCTTCTAGGGTCTTAGGTGGATCTTGCAAGTTTAGAGACCTTTTTATGTTCTAGTTTCATATTTGAATTCTAATTTTTATTTCAATTAATATTGTTCTATTGTTTTTATCACATAATTAGGATTAGCTACCATTTGCATGTTCATAATCAATTAATTGATCAACGACCTGTTTACCGTGATTTTTGGTAAACACCGCTAGTTACACGTGTGTGTTGCTTGCGAGATCAACTAGAAACATCTCAGAACATTTGTGAATTAAAGTTTTATTAAAATTATTGATGTTTATGATGATAACTGTTTTAATGGAGTAAAACGATGAAGAAAAGCATGTATTTAAGAAAAAATGCAGAAATGCAATGAACTGTAATATAAAGTACGGGAAGTGTAAATAAAGGAAAGGAAATCGAAAGAACACAGTAAATTTGCAGAAATTAGTAAAGAAGGACCAGTAAACTGCAGGAATCTTTAAAGAAATAGTAAATGGATTGCTGAATGTAAAGGCTTGGTACGCTGATCACATACATTGTTCTTCAGTAACTCGTTTTTCTCTTATGCGGAAGTATGAGTATTTTCTGAACGTTTGTATAGAATGAAATTGCGACCTTTCTCTCTACGAGAAAACTCCTATTTATAATAAAAGAAAAACAATAACCGCTCAGCGGTTTTAAATAAATAAAAACAACTGCTATTTCGACTAGATAAGATTAGATAACCGCTCCATCTTTCGACCACATCACTGCTGTCCTTTTCTACCAGCATTCTTTGATTTAACCTGTTATCCGAATGTTGTTCAAACTTCTGTCGAAACTACTAACTTCAGCTTTTTAATTTTCGCTAAGTTATGTGTTATGCTGATTCTCCCTGTACACAGCTTCTCGTTGTCGAAATATCAAGCCTTCTTCCTGAATGCAACGAGTCAAACCTTGTTGACATGTAAATGCCCGCACTTTCGACAGCAACACTTTCCTGTCTTCGACTAAACTCTTTAACGTCTTTCTCGTCGAAAACTTCGTCTTTAAACTCTCAATTTCATTAAGCTTTAGGCATAGTCGAAATTACTCTTCACAATACTTTTCTCAATGTCAAATATCAACATCTCTTCTTTAAAACAACAAGTCAACATTATTGACTGCATTTAATTGAGCCTGTCGAAAATGCAGGCTAACAAATTGCCCCCCAAAAAGACGTTTTCGACTGAATTCTTGAATGAAGATAGAAAATGACTTTTTGAAATTTCTCTCGACTATCCCATGAAATCTTATGTTATCATTTCATATCTTTCTTCAGAATATGAAGGGACGTCTCTGGGCAAAAATACAGCTTGCTGGCACCTACTTCCAACGAGAGCGCGCCACGTACGCGAAGTTAACTGCTGAGATTTCCCATAATCCCACGTTTCCCACTAAAGCCACGATTACCAACATATTTTATTATTATTATATTTTTTTTTAAAAACGTGGTAAGAACGGCTATAAAAGGAAGCTGCGCCCTTTCATTTTCCTTTTTCAGAATCTTCATTTTCTTCTTCTTCTCTGCGAGCGAGCTTCCATTAAACCCTCTTCTGCGAATACTGTGTTTTCTTTTCCTTCTTCATTTCACGAAGCAAACAAACACTACAAAGTGCTTCTATTTCTCCACTAGCTTTCTGTTTCTAACAATGGCGTCTTCTTCCACCGTAAAACCTCATACTGTAACCTCTGAAAAGAAAACCCTTATTTCTAAACCTGCTCTCACTTTGGAAGAAACACAAATTTACCGGTCTCAGGTACTTATCCCTTTCTCTAAACCTTCAAAGCATGCATTTTTAGGCACCCTTCCTCTCGCTGATGATGATTCAACTAAGATTAGGGACGTTTTCCCTAGTTACCATAGACTCAGCCCTAGGATCTTCAGTGAAGGTCCACATGTGATGGATTTCATGAGCAACCTGAATAGGGTTTTTCGATCTTCGCCACCAACTGAGAAAAACACACTCTATATCGACTGGCTTAACAAGATTGAGTCGAAGAAAGGAGATATTTGGAAGAGTCAGGGAATTTTCGACCTGATTCCAATTTCAAGATATGGGCCTAGGTATCAAAGCCCAATGCTTCTTTCTGCTTTACATTTTTGGGATATCACCACTAATAGTCTTCATTTAAAGTGCGGCATGCTTGCCCCCACTTTGCTTGATGTGGCAGCTATAACGGGTTTGAAACCGTTAGGGGAAATTTTCGACCCTTCTACCCATACTGATTGTGAGTTCGACTTCAAGAAAGCCAGCTTTAAAGGATATATTGAAGAAAAACATATTACCGGGTCAAAGGATGTTTCCGATGAAGAGCATATTGCTTTTTTTACTTTCTGGTTATCCTTCTATGTATTCTGTTCTTCGTCGCTTCAAGTGGCTAAGATGTACATCCCCCTGGCCATTCAATTACATCAATGTCGAAACATCAACTTGGCCGCCCTTATTTTAGGGTCTCTATTCGACAGCTTGAGACAAGGGGCTATTGATTTGACAGGACTTAAACCAGAAGGAAAATATTTGGTCTCGGGACCAATTTGGTTGTTTCAATTGTGGCTCATTGCCACTTTCAATTCAAAATTAACAATGTACATCCCTGATGATTGTCTCGATATAGTTTCTAACAGAGGGGTCGAAGGTATTCGACTTGCTTTGTTAAAACCTAAACAAATAGGAGTGTCTGTCGAAGATCTCTTTTCACAGGCTTTCGACATGTTTTTGAATTGTACCGAATTTTCTCCTTCTATGGCCCCTTTTGCTGGAAGAGCTTATGGACCACCTTGGTTCACTAGGGAATTCCCTGCTGATAACCCTGATGAAGAGCAAGAGACTAACCAAATTTGGAAGGCATTTTTAACTCCTCAATTGTTATCATCTCGAATCTCTCCTAGGAAATCATCAAACCAGTTTGGTGTATTCCCATATCATCCTAGTTTACATGCATGGCAATTTGGGTTGTGTCAACTTCGACCTAGCCCTTTTTTCAGATCTAAGAGGGAACTGTTGGTTCCTGAGAATGAGGAGGAATGGATAAATCGTCTCAACAATTTTTCTGATGATTCTTTCCATCTTACTCCCCTCCCTTTTGAGCCAACTTTCTCCTGTACCCACAAATTTTCTCAGTGGTGGACAGAGTATATCACTAGGAAATTCACTGGTGTCGAAGAAGCTACTCTATTGGTCAAACTAATATCTGCTTTTCCTTCTTCGCCGAAAAAGAAGGCCAAGTCGAAAGGTACGCATATTCAAGAGATTCAGGCATTCCAAATTTTTTTTGAAATTGTATACGACCCAACCAAACTTAGTCGAACTGTCTCTCAAGCTGCAAGAGTTTTAAAAGATAAATATATCGAAAGAATTCCAACAATGGTTTTTCCACCTTTTGTAACTGATAAGTATTCTTTTGCTTTAACACAAAACAAACTCAGATTTCCGCCTTTGCCAACTTGTAACTTGGCTTTGGCATTTCGACCACCACTCCCACCATGGTTTATCTGTGGTTCGATTGGGGCACTTTACAATTTTCTTTCGAATAAAATAGCTGAGAAAATAGTTCCGACTAAGTATACCTTAGACACATTTGAAGGTCATCTTCATTTGGATATTCGACATGTTCAAATCAAATCCATTATCAGAGAAGGTGATATATCAAACTTTTAGAAATTTTTTTTTTCCCTTTTGTGCATATTTTGTATTAATACTTGTTTGTCAAATACTTGCAGCTGTTCCTATCACATCGTCTTCTACAGATGGCGCGGCAACGAAGAAGAAGAAAAAAGATGTTGAAGCTTCGTCAACAAGAAAACAAACTCTCCAAGAAGAAAAACAAAAAGTGAGTACTTCCTTATTTACTCTTTGCATCGTCTCCTTATACTCTTCGACTGATCGGTTATCCGTTTTGCAGAGTCGAAAAAGAACAAGTAGCTCCTTAACTTCCAATCCAAAGAAAACAAGAATGGTTAAACCAAGAGTTGTGAGCGATTCAGAGGTCAAAACTCTTAAAATCTTGCCTATTTATATTTATTTTCTTTTTCTTGCTTATGCTTATATGTTTGTTGCATTTTTCAGTCTGATGAGACACCACTTCTCAGGACTAAGCCTGTCAAGGTTCCAGCTCCTGAAGTAGAGAGAGAGAGAAAAACAAAAAACTCTCAAGATGCCTCTAAAACTGTTTCTCAGCAAGTTTCTGTCGAAAGACAACAAAAAGAAGAAAAAGCTCCGAGAAGGCTTATCAAGAAAATCAAGAGTGCACACTCTTTAGTCGAAAACATCAAAGCTAAGGTGATTAATTGAAGCCTATATCTTTTCCGAAAATTTTATTTATCTGTGATAATACTCACTTTGCTTCAATTTTTTAGGGAACTGAAACTGTTAACCCTGAAATTCCAACAAAGCAGGTTACACCTACCTCCACTCACTCCCCTTCAAAAATACCTATTGCTGGAGAAATTGTCGAAGACAAAAAGCAAACACTTATTGTCGAAGCTACACTGCTGGTCAAAACAACTCCTTTTGCTGAAACTGCAAAGGAAGTTTCTGATCATGGCCCAGAGCATGCTGCTATGGACGTCGATGAAAGCCCTGATGTTGGCCAAAGTGGAGCTGAGATCAGCATATCTTCTTCTCCAAACATGGAAGAACATGAGTACAACGAGGAGGAGAGTGAAGACGAAGGCAACAGTGAAGGGAAAAGTGAATCTCTTGAGGCAGCTAATCCTCCACGCTCTGTGCCTTCGACACATGACACCACTCTGAGCCCTCAAGAACAAGAACTTTCGGATCTAAAACGTAAAGACCCTCTTGAGGCTTTCAAGCGAATGGTGAGTGGTTTATCCTCAACAGAAAGTAAGCCAAGTGTTTCGACTGCCTCTGTTGGCGATTCCTCTGGAGGTTCTAAAGAAGACCTGATTCGAGAACTTCAAGCAACCCTCTTTGAGATAGATCTGTTCAAGGCCATCGAAGCAGATCATATGCTCTATTACAAACTCAAATCTTTGCTCAACAAACTTAATAACTCTGGCTCAAGTGACTCTCTTTTATGCTTAATTGTCGAATTCGAGCCTTTACTAGAGCAGATTTCCAGAGATATACAGAAAAAGAAGAGCACTGTTGTGAACAAGGAGCGTGAGCTTGAACTTCTAAGAGAGGAAAGTGCTGCTGTCGAAGCCTCAGAAAGCAAGATTTCGACCCTGGAAATTCAAGCAGCAACTAATTCCAAGGAAATAACTGACTGTGATGCGAACATTTCGACATACCAGGCTCAAATCAAGGAGTTGCAGTCGAAGATTGAAGCGGAAAAAAGAAGAAAATTTCTGTTCAACAGAGATCTTCAATTCCTTTAGAGAATGCACTTCGATCTGAGGCAACCTTGGCTATCGAACACTTGGAGAGGGTTCAGAAACATGATGAAGCAGTTAAGAGGCTAACTGAGGAAGAATCCCTCTTAAATACTAGATTGAGGCATGCCAGAGCAGCCTTTGAGAGGCTTAAAGTTTCTTTTGTAATTTAGTTTTCCATTTGTATTCTGACAACATTTTGCTCAATCTGTATTTTGACAATATTCTTTGGCATGAGTGCCATGTTTATATTCTCTCGTTCTCTTAATTTTGCGTTATTTTAATTTCTTGCAACACTGGCTTATATCTTTTTAAGTACTTGCCATTTATACGCAAAATTCGATTATCAGCGCTTAACTCTTCGACTTCATAAGCACCGTTTGAGAAAACTCGTAAAATTTTAAATGGCCCTTCCCAATTTGGTGACCATTTACCTAAGGCTCTATCTATTTTGTCCATAGGTAGGATAACTTTCCACACAAAATCCCCAATGACAAAAATTTTGATTTAACCTTTTTGTTGTAGGCTTTAGCTACTCTTTCTTTCTGCCTTGTAAGGATATCTAATGCAAATAACCTTTCTTCGTCCAAATCAACCAATTCGTCTAAATCATGTCCCAATAATGATCTGATGGGATCTCAAATTGCCTTTGAATTCTGGTTGACTGTAGATATATTTCAAAAGGTAATACTGCATCATGCCCAAAGGTGAGTTTAAATGGAGTAGTGTTAATTGATTCTCTAGGAGAATTTCGACAAGCCCATAATGCTTGATCAATAGTTTTGTGCCAATTCTTAGGCTTCTGCCCAATATGTTTTTTAATCAAATTAATGATAATTTTATTGGCTGCTTCGACTTGACCATTTGCTTGAGCATAATATGGTGTCGAACTTAATAACTTAAATCCATTTTCAGAGGCAAAATTCACTACTTTTCGACCAGTAAAAACTGAGCCTTGATCTGTGGTAATGGTTTCTGGTATCCCAAACCTATATAAAATATGGTTTTGAATAAAGTCCATTACTGCCTCTTGGTCTACCTTAGCTAAGGGAATAGCTTCGACCCATTTAGTGAAGTAGTCAATACCCACTAATATATAACGGTGGCCTCTCGACGACGTTGGTTTAATTTCACCAATTATGTCTAAGGCCCAACCCCTAAACGGCCAAGGCTTTACTATTGAATGTAATTCGGTTGCAGGTACGTGTTGTATTCCTGCGTGTTTTTGACATTCTTGGCATCCTTTAGCAAAATCTATGCAATCTTTTAGCATAGTTGGCCAATATACTCCTTGTCGAAACAAGAGCCATTTCATTTTGTGGCCTACTTGGTGAGACCCACAAGCTCCACCATGAGTATTGGATGTTGCTAAGTACGCCTCATTTTCACTAAGGCATTTGAGCAAAACCCCTTCAGGAGTTTTCTTGAACAACTCGTTTCCAATAATTACGTAGCTTAATGCCCTATACTTGGTTTTTCGATTTGTTGTTCTTGTTGGGTTTTCCAAGTATTCGACAATTGGTTTTCGCCAATCATCATTCGACATATTGTCAATGGAAAAAATTTCGCCATTTTCACTTGGAGGAAATAATAATTCTGACTTGTCTGCCCCCCCAAGTTTTGGCATTGACAATTCATCTTCAGAACAATCCGTCGAAATTAATTTCTCCTTGATCTCTTTTAATTCGCTAAGTTTTGTTGGAGAAACTCTATAACCTGAAGCAATTTGTGCTAAGTCATTTGCTTCGTGATTTTCAATTCGAGGTATATGCTCAATGTTCACATAGTCGAAGCGTTTCAACAAAGCATTGGCAGTGACGAAGTATATGATTAAATTCTCTTTAATGCATTTGTACTCCTTAGTTAATTGCTTCACCACTAATTCAGAGTCACCTCTAATTTCAACGGCCTTTGCCCCCAGCTCTAGCAAAACTTCTAAACCTGTTATCAAGGCTTCATACTCAGCCTTATTATTAGAGCAAAGTTCTTTAATTTTAAACTTATATTTCGTTGGTATTTTTGTTGGCGAAATAATTAATATTCCAATTCCAGAACCATTTTTATGGCTTGACCCATCGAAATATAGTGTCCAAGGTCGAATGGTCATATGAATAATTGTTACTTCGACCAATGAATGGTCAACAATAAAGTCTGCAACAATTTGCCCTTTGATGGCTTTCAAAGGTTGATACGTTAATGAATATTCAGAAAGGGCTAAAGCCCATTTACCAATTCGACTGTGCAATACTAGGTTTCGACAGCATATGTTTAATAATATCAAAATGAGAATAAACATACACATCAATTGGTTTTATATATTGCTTTAATTTAGTACAAGAGAAATACAAACAAAGGCACAATTTCTCCGTTGGATGATATCTAGTTTCAGCATCATTTAAAACTCTACTAAGGTAATATATGGCTCTTTCGACACCATTATCATCCTCTTGTGCCAACATGCTACCTATTGTTAGCTCTGATGCTGCTATATACAATTTCATCACCTTATCTCTGATAGGTGGCAACAAAATAGGTGGTTTAACTAGATAAGCTTTAATCTCGTCGAAGGCCTTTTGGTGTTCTGGATCCCATTTGAACACGTCTTCTTTCTTCAGTCGAAGCAATGGCGAGAAAACTTGAGTTTTGCCACTTAGGTTTGAGATGAACCTTCTTAGGAAATTGATCTTTCCTAATAATGACTGGAGCTCTTTTTTGGTCGAAGGAGCCTTCGTTTCCATGATCGCTTTCGTCTTGTTTTGATTTATTTCAATGCCTTTTTTGTGGACCACAAATCCCAAGAAGTCACCTGCACGTACACAGAAGGCACATTTTATTGGATTCATTTTCAATCCATATTTTCTCATTCTTTCGAATGACTGTCGAAGATGGTCTATATGACCATTTTCTGTCGAAGATTTAACAACAATATCATCTATGTATACTTGCATAAAATTTTCAATAAAATCATGAAACATAGAATTCAAGCTCTTTGGTATGTTGCACCAGCATTTTTTAAACCAAAAGGCATTACTACCCATTCATAAACACCTAAAGCTCCCGGGCATCGAAATGCTGTTTTCGACACATCTTCTTCGGCAATAAAAATTTGATTGTACCCTGAGTATCCATCTAACATACTTAGGTATTCGAATCCTGCTGCCGAATCAATTAGCATTTCTGCCACAGGCATAAGGTATTGATCTTTGGGTGTAGCATTATTTAGATCTCTAAAATCTATGCAGACTCTTAATGTCCCATTTTTCTTAATAACAGGAACAATGTTAGCTAACCAATCAACATACCTGGCAGTTCTGATGAAGTTGCTTTTGAGTAGTCTTTCGATTTCCTCTTTTATCTTCGACAGAATCTGCGATGCAAATCTTCTTGGTGTTTGCTTCACTGGTTTTCTATCTGGTCGAATGGGCAGCTTCAATTCAACCACTTCTCGACGCAATCCAGGCATTTCATTATAGTCCCAGGCGAAGCAATCCTTGTATTCTTTTAAAAACTCAATGGTTCGATCTCTCAAACCTTTGTCAATTTTGGCACTGATAAATGTTGGCCTTTTTATGAAGCCATCTCCTAAATCAACTTCCTCTAAAGGATCTTGAGCTTGAATCCTCTTGGTCGAACCCATCGGGTCTTTTTCAAAACCTAAAGGCTCGTCATCATAGATGCAGTCAAGCCTTTGGCCTTCGACTATATTATCTTCCAGGTTAACTTCATTGTTAACTTCAGTGGTTTGATTAACCATCATTGGTTCTTTTGTGGTTTGTTTAACCATCATTTGTTCCATTTCGGCTTCTAACGCCGCATTTTGTTTATTTTCGGCCACATAGGCCGTAATTCTATCCCATATGTTGGGTGTAGACATCATCAACATCTATGGACCGTCCCATCCTGTAGGCTTACAGAAGCCTCTTGGACGAGTTGATTCTTCAATCACTTCCCTCTCCCAAATAAAGCCGTGAGTAGGGTGTAGATCAAGTGAAGCATATATATTGTCCTGAGGGACATATGCTGTGTCAGAGGGAGTACATGGCGCTATGTTCGCCAATTGTTTGTCAAAAGTATGTTTGGTGATATGGTCGACTTCAGCTAAGAAGTAGCTTTGGTCCCCTTCCACGTTTTCGACAAGGCCATCTTCTCTCCAGATGGAAATCCTCTGATGGAGTGTTGAAGGGACTTCCCCAACTCCGTGGATCCATTCTCGACCAAGCAGCAAATTGAAATTGTCCTTGGTAGGAATAACCATAAACATGGTTAATCTCTTAACACTTCCCACCACCAATTCCACCTCTATGGCTCCCAAAGAATAGCCAGATTTTCCCTCCTAATTTGTGAAAACAATATTGTGTGGCCTCAGATCGGTATCTGATTTACCGATTTTTGCCAACATGTGTTGAGGCATTAAATTCACCGCAGCTCCTCCGTCGATGAGAACCTTATTAACACCTACATTATTAACTTTGGCCTGGATAAACAAAGGCTTTAAATGGTATTTCATGCCTCCATTTGGGTGTTCAAACACTGCGCTTTGTTCTTCCATGCAGCCATTGTTGAGTACATAATAGCAAATTGGCTTATGCTTAGCCATATCTTGGTCGAAGTCTTGCTCGACTTCGTTGACTTCCGATATCACATCGAACTCAATAGGAAGTATTGAGACGACACATATGACATCGAAATCAGGCTGAGTCTGAAAAGTCAGATCCCATCTCTTCGTCATCCATGTTAAGGCCTTCTTCTGAGTTGAGGCCTTCTTTGACAACCGTAAGAGGAGGAAAAATCCTCTCTGTAGCAGGCTTTCTTTGCACTTCGACAGACGAGGCTATTTGCTTTCCTTTGTTGGTGGCTGGATTTCCACTTCTTTCAGCAGCAATAAATTTCATCTGGCGTTGATGTCTCCGCCATTGAGTTTTGGTCATGGGATTTTTCCCTTTGTAATTTTTATTATAGACATATTTGCTGGAATCATATGTCCTATTCTGGGTCATGGCACTCGAGCTTCCCTGCACCATTTTTAAAGAATACCCTGCATCATTTCCTCCTGAATGCACCCATCTTTCGACAGGTGATTTTGTGGGTGGCACAAAGGTTTTCGCCCCCTTATGAGTTGGAGGTGTCACTTTGAAGGGGATACCTCTTTGATTAAAACTGAATTTTGGCCTGTTATCAACCCACGCATTCTTTCTCTTCTGTTGATGAGTAGAATGTTCAAGGCTTTTTGCAGCCTCCTTATCAAATACCGAACTGCATCTAGGGCACAACATTACTTCAGTATTGTTGATTTTGCATCTATTGAGGAAATCAATCAATTCCTCTTCAGCTTTTGGATATACCACCTGCATATGATCCTCATGTTGGTCTTTAGTGACCATTTTGACCATTGTTTCAGACCTTTCAGCACTTTTCGACATACTAGTGTATCCAGCAGTGTCTTGACTAGCTTCGACAACGAGAATATCAATTTCAGTATAATTTGCCTCTGCAGTTGGCAAAGGATTGCTGTCGATTTGCATTGAAGGTTTCGACTTATCATCAAACTTGAGTCTCCCTTCACTTAATGCTTTCTGAACCAAGTCCCTGAAAAGAACACATCGAGAAGTGTTATGGCCTAAAAAATTATGATATTTGCAATATCCTCTTTTCTTTTGTTGTTCTAATGGTGGTATTTTTAGGCCTTTAGGCACTAAAATCTGGCCATCAGAAACCAACAAATCAAATATTTGGTCACACTTTGTGACATCGAAGGTATATGTTTTTGCAATATATTTATCATTTTTTGGTTCGACAGGATTTTTCCCATCAGAAGGCCTCAATAATTTACAAGTATAAGGAGGTCCAGGCTTTAATTCTGCCATATTAACCTCTTCTTTGACTTCTTCATATGATATGTCGAAGTCTTGGTCACTATCGTTAGTATTAACATAAGCAACCTTTCCCTTTTTATTAAATCGATTAGTTCTCGCCTTCTCATCCTTAAGCCTTTCGACTTGTCGAACTCTGTCAGCCAATTGAGCCATGTCTCTCAGGTGTAAAGTGTCTAACTTTTTCCTAATAGAATAATCTAGGCCACCAGCAGCCATTTCGACTAACTCATGCTCGGGTATCTGAGTAAAACATCTAGCTTTGAGAAGTCTAAATCTATTGAGATAATCATCAATAGATTCTGGCATTTTGCGTCGAACACTTGCCAATTCTTTAAGGCTAATCTTGCATTGGCCCATGTAGAATTGTTCATGAAACGCTTTTTCCAATTGATTCCAATTAAACATGGAATGTGGGGGTAATGTAGTGAACCATGTGAATGCATTTTTTGTTAAAGAATTTGGGAAATATTTCATTCTTAAGTTCTCATTTTGTGCTATGTCACCAGCCTCAGTCAGATATCGCGCAATATGTTCGACAGTGGATTCGCTGGTTTCTCCAGCAAATTTTGTGAACTTAGGGATTTTCCATCCCCTAGGCAAATCTGTTTGTATCACATATTCCGACAGGGGAGATACGAAATTAGGTCTATGCAAACCTAAGTTAAGACCATTTTGGGCTAAAATTGTTTCGACAAGATTTGCCAAATTATTTTGATTACCAAAGTTGTTTTGCTGAACATGTCTTATTACTTCGTCAGCATCTTGGTTTCTATTAACTAATACCATTTCAGGCACAGGTTCTTCGATACCCATTATTTGTCTTTGATCGACAGGAATTGTATAGTTGGGCCTTTCGACAGGTAATTCTACAGGCCTAACATTTTGGACTTGGGGAATTCGCTGGTTGTGCACTGGTGGAGTGCCAAAGAAATCAGCAATTCGACCCATTTGTGTAGCTAACATTTGGTAACTGTCATTTGTGTTCTGAATTAATGGGTTAAACACTACCAATTTGTTGTGTTAGGATATTAACCATATGGTGGTTACTATCATCCATCTGTTGCCTCAATGCCAACAAAGACGAAGTAGTTATTGAAGGCTGTGGATTTCGACTATAAATATTTTCTGGGGAATTATTTATAGGTGAAAAACTTGAGGCTAAGTTTTCTGCATACGTAGATGCATTTGTTTGAAGCCCTGCCATCATGGCTGTTGGCATTCTGTTATACCCCAATTTTGTCCGTCTTCCTGTTCTAGTTTTAGTCGTTTATTTTACTTAAACCGTGTTTTGAAGTCGCGTGGTTACGAGAATTATCGGTACGGCGTCTCAGTTACTAACCCTGGTCAATTTCAGTGACCCTATTCAACTAAATCGAAATACCGTTGTTTTAAATTAGGCATGCACGCGAATGATCGATCGTTTCGTGCGTTCTTCAATTTAACCTTCGTATTTGGATTTAGTCGAACTTAATTGGGACTAACAAAGTCATTTTTCTCGCGATCGAGCTTGTCGTTTCAATTTGGGCTTAAGAACGCGATTCTGAGATAATGTTAGTGTTTAGTGGTCAACGGGCTTATTTATTCTATTTGGGCCTCGTTCTCACACACTTGTCTAGTTGGGTCCGATATCGTTTTGTATTTGGCCCAATTTCTTTTATTATTTTTACTTTGCCTATTCATTTATTTTGAGTAGTATATGTAGTCTAAAAATGTCAAAAAAATTCTATTTATTTTTATTTACAATTTAATAGTGTTTAGGAGTCCAAATGTCCAAAAATACAAAAAAATTACTAAATAAATTCTAAAAAACACAAAAAATAGAAAAACGAAAATACAAAAAAATCAGAAAAAACGAAAACACAAAAAATGGCAACAGCGGCAGATCCATGGGCTAATTCTTGTTGCCCAAGAGTCCAATACCTGAAATAGGAAAACAAATCAAATTAGAATCAGAAATTAATTTCCTAAACCTGAAATTTGCCTATAAAAACAAGCTTGAATCAAAGAGAAAAACGCACAGAAAATCATATACGAAAATTCAGAAAAAATCAGAGCAAAAATTAGGGTTCCACACTGGAACCCTAATCACAAAGTTTTAAAAAACAGAAGCAGTAGTGGTTCAGCAGCAGCAGATATCCAAAGGTAGCAGAGCAGTAATAGGAAGAAGATCAGAAGCTGGAGAACAGGTTAGTTAGCTTCTACTCTTGTATATATCTATATTCTGTTAACTAGAATAGTTTAGAGTTTTAAAAATGTGAATATTAGTGTTGAAAGTAGATTAAATCCTTCCCAACAAAAACATGAACAGATTAGTTGATCACAAGCAGATTAGGGTAATAGACTTAGTGTTTAAATTAGGGCAGTAAATAGATTAGTTTTTCAGAAAATCATCACACTTGTAAGTAAAAAATCAAAAATCAGAAGGCCAAAATCATACCCCAATTTCGGTTTAGGTCTTAAAATTGGAATTGGAATAGAATAGGAGAACAAAAACGAAGCAGAAATCAAAACAGAGAAAGAAAAAAATAAAAAGAGAGAGATAGGAAAAAACGAAACGTACCACCTCTGACCACCGTAGACGGTGGTCGCTTCCCTTAGGCGCGCCATCGTCGTCATGCTCCCCAACTGAGCCTTCGCACCACCGTTGGCCGTGAATCACCAGGAAATTAAGCAAAAAAAAAAAACAAATATAAAAAAAGTCAATCAGGTTAGAAGAGTGAAGAGAAGAGAAAATAGGAAAAAATAGGAGGGAACGAAGCCTTACCTACTAGACCCGGCCACCGTAGACGGTGGCCGTTCGCTCCAAACGTCGCCATCACCTTCGCCGGAGACAAACCCACCACCGTAGCCTCCCCTTCTTCATCGCCATCACCGTCGCAGCGTTCAACCATTACCATCGCGGCTCCATCATCTTCGCCTCCCCCTCTGTCAACATCGCGTGGCCTCCCTCCACCGCGTCGTTCTTCTCCTCCTTCCTTTCCCTTTCTTTCTCTCTCCATGAACTCTCTCCACGAAATCCCTCTCTCCTCGCCGTCAAACTCAACGGAGCCACCGTCCGTCGTCAACCCCACGATCGCCAGTCATCACCTCCGCTTCCCTCTCAGTCGCACTTTCCTCCTCTCGCTCTGTGATCTGCTCCGTGATTTCCTCCCTCCACTCTCCCTCTCTCGAATTCGCAGAATATCTCTCTCCCTAGAGCCTGGCTGCGGCGCAGCGAGTGAGGAAAATGAAATTAGGTTACAAAACCCTAATTTTCCTTTTTATACCCCCTCCCATTTTATCTCACTTTTATTTTTATTTTTATTTATTATTTCAGTTTACTAAACACACTCTCCCGTTTTCCTGAATACACTCCCCCCTGAGAAGCCCACGTTTTCGCAGAAACGAACTGGGCTTCTGCTTTCCACACCTCCCTTTTTTAATAATACAGCCATCTACTCTAACTGCACCCCTGCTATTAATTATACAACCCCTTGCGGCTAATAACACCCTATTTTACCATTTCACCCCCCTTTTTCTCGTTTTTTTAATTTAATTTAATTCTCTTCAAGACAAAATATTTTCTCATAAAAACTTTGTTAATAGTCTTTTGAAGCCTTTGCTTGCATGATTATTAACAACGAGGTACTAGTGGTGATCACTTGGAGCCTTTGCTCAATTGATCATCATGAATATCTGAATTTTCCTAAAAATTTTCACTAAATAAAAAAACTTTGTTAATAGTCTTGTGAAGCCTTTGCTTGCATGATTATTAACAATGAGGTACTAGTGATGATCACTTGGAGCCTTTGCTCAATTGATCACCATGAATGCCCAATTTTCATAATTAAACAAGATAAAAATAAAAAAACAAAAAAACCGTTTTCCAAACAACAAGAACTACGTAGATTTGAATTCTCCATCGCACCGGGAGATACGTAGGAGCGGGCCATGTCCCGTCAAGCACTTTTTCCTAAAAACCCTTTTTTTCCCCCTTTCTCTCCCAAAATAAAAAAATTTATTAAGTTCTTTAATTCATTTTCAATAAGAAATAAAGAGGCAAATTAGGTATTTTTCAAATCAACACTTAAAACCACACATTTAATTAAAGGTTCCCTCTCAGTAGAGAGGACGTGTGAGGTGCTAATACCTTTCCCGCGCGTAACTGACCCCTGAACCCAAAACTCTCAGTTTTCAAAGGCCAATCGCTTCCTAAAAAGGTTTTTCTAATACTTTCCTAAATAAGTATTGGTGGCGGCTTTATTGTTTTTAGAAAAGTTGTGAACGAGGAAGGTTCTCCCTCGGGGACTTTTTCGGGCGCAACAGCTGGCGACTTTACTGGGGACACTAAAATTTTTTTTTTAAAAGTGGGTCAAGCCTAATTAATTAAGTGTGTGGTTTGTGTGATTGATTTGAACATCTTGTTTTGCCTCTATTCTTCTTCTTTTTTATAAGCATGTTGCATCCATATGCATTCTTTTTCTATGTTGGCTTTTGTTTAAAATAATCGATAGTTACTTCTTTGTTTAAATATTTAGTACCCTCATGCATTTCCCCAATCCCAATCATGTCCCCTTCTTCTTTGCTCCCTTTCTTCAAGGTAAGCTCATGCATATTCCCCAATTCTGTCATGTTCCCTCTTCTTTGCTCCCTTTCTTGAGGTAAGTAGTGCATTGTTATTGGCACCCTAGATTAGTTTATATTGGATCGATATTGAACCTTAGGATAAACAACATGCTATTTGTCTGGACTGCTCTGGATTTTCATTTGCAGGTGGGGAAGGGTAGTTATTCCTAGGTGTTGTGCCCTCGACACACACTTCACATCCTATACTTGTGAGCATTGAGTGGGGCCTAAAACCCCAGGTCTGAACAAAAACCTAGGAGAGTGGGAACGATTAGTGACTGCCATTCGTAGACCTTTGTCTGTATGGCTCTCATGAAAGTTCCGCCCAAGAGTGCGCTTTGTCATGATGCCTCACACTCGGTAGCTTTCTACGATTGTGGGTGCCATCATGAGAGAGACTTTAGCTCTTGTTTGCCATTGCAAGGAAGTGAATAGAGCTACATGAGAAGATTATCCCTAAAAAACCTTAGATCATAGGTTCTACCCCCTTTTTAGGTCACAAGGGCTTTCCAAATTGTGTGTCGCATCGTTGCATTCAGTTCAATCAATTTTTCCTTCCAAATTTTTGAAAATTAAAAAAAAAAAAAGATATGCTTTCCCTTTTCAATAAACGCCTATATGAGGTGGCATATAGTGTGAAAATTTTCAAATCACCACCTGTAAATATCCTCTTTCTACAAAAACACAAAAAAAAGCATCATTGCATCACTGCATCATTGCATCGTTTGCATCGCATAAAATTCCAATTTTGAAAAAAACCATTCATCTTGCATTCCCTTTCATCACATAAAGATAAAACAAAAACAATTATCATCTGCATAGCATAAGCATTTCATTTATAATCATGCAAAAAATCCTCGTCAAGTTCATCCAAGATGAGACATTCATGCATAAGCATTATTTCAAAAAAGACACAGTAGAACTACGTAAGCTTTGATTCCTCATTACAATGGGGATACGTAGGAGCGGGTCATACCCCGTCAAGCACATTTTTCTAAAACCTTTTTTCCAATAAATCATTTGCATCTCCAAATAATTTTCAAAATCATGTTCCAAAACTAAAAAAAACAAAAAAGAAAATCATTGTGAGTATCATGTATTTCATTGCACAAAAAAAATGAAAACAAGAAAGCATCTCATTCATAATCATGAATAAAAATCATCATCAAATGTAGCATTCATGCATCATTTCATTAACCTTATCACTCTAGTTCAAATACATCATTCCTCCATACATGCATCTTTCAAAATAGGAAGGAGCGTTGGCATTTCATACTTCGCCTTGCCTCTAAAAAAAAATAATAATAAAATAAAAAAAAAATATAAAAATCATCATTTAGAAAAAAGCATCATTCCTGCATCTTTCATCATTCAAAAGAAAAAGGGGGCATTGGTATTTCGTACCTTGTCTCGCCTCTAAAAAATAAAAATAAAAAATCAAAATCAAAAATCATTTTGAAAAAAAGGGGGGAATCATTCTTGCATCATTTGCATTGGCATTCCATGTTTTGTCTTGCATTAAAAATAACAAAATTATTTAGAATAAGCCACACTCTTCGAGTGGTCATTCTCCACGCATTTGCATCATACTTGCATATCATCATTTGTTCATTCATTCATTGCATAAAATAAGAGTTGTGATGAGAAGCGAGACGTTCTTGCGAAACAATCATCCTTTTTGAAAAAGTTTATCCTTACTTGGTTGCAAACTCAAAGTGTTCCAAGGCACTCAGTTTTTTCAAATCAATAGCTCATTTGCATTTCTTTCAAAACACTGCATCTCATCCATTCTATGACAAAAGACTGAAATAGTGTATCAAAGAAAAACAAATTTTTAACTGATGTTAACTCTCTGTGAAGCATTCTTCTAATGAGCGTGCATGCTATGAGTACATTCTCTTGTTTGAGTCCGTTGGTTTTCCTCCCTTACCACAGTTTCCCGTCCAAGTCTAGTCCCACCCCGTCCACCTATAAAGTGCATATTCTCCCCATCAGTGCGTATTTGACTTTTGGTTCAAGTCCTCCATGCTAGGGCAAGTCTGTGATCATTAATTCCCCTTGATTAATGTCATATTCCTTCAGTGCAAGTCTCTCAAAAAAAAAGATAATAATAATAATATAATAAACAAGAAAACAAGCTCGCTAGGTTGAAAACCCGCAAAGGGCGGACTAGGCAAAAAGGAGCGCCCGGTGGGCTGAAAACTCGCAAAGAGCGGTCCAGGCAAAAATTAGGGCACAAAAAGGAAAAAAAGAGCAAACACATGAAGATAGATAAGTTATTGTTCTAAAGTTAAGTCTTATAGAAATAAGCAATCGGGATTTGAAATGAAGTTTGGCCATCTCCTCAAAAACCCCAAAATCCCAGAAAGTCCCTTTCCTACCCACCTTGAGCCAAGAAAAACCAAAATCCAAAAATCACCCTAGACAAGGATCACCCCAAATAAAAAAACAGTGCATCACTTTTATCAGCTCACCCGAGTCGAAGAAGGAAAAGAATCATAAAACAAAAAAAAGGGAAAAAGAGAAAATCAAAAAAAGGGGATTCAAAAATGAAAATCCCAAAACAAAAGAAAATACAAAAGAAATGTACGTGGTGAGCTGGTACATGTTACCACAAAATACAAGAGATCCTTATCTAAATAGACCTTCAAACACTTCATCATTCCAACACCTGATTCCATAAACCTTCAAACACTTCCTTTGGCCTCAACATCAAACCCCTTAGTCATTCTACCATGAGACACGAATTTGCTTTAACAGAGCCCAAACAAGCCCAATAACCATCTTCCTCATAGTCCATTAACCGTCAATAAACGCCGAACAAAACTCATCCTCCCATTAGCCTCAAACACTTCATTAAGCCTAACCCTCCTTCCTTCACAAAACACCACAATCCCGAAAAGTCCATTCCGATCAAAGACCGGTTGCTTTTGTTCACTCAAATTCTAATCTTAGGACGAACAAGCTTATCTATGTACAATGTGTTTGCTCAAAAGAAAAACAAACGATCAGAAAAAAGAAAGCTGATCAAGAAAGAATAAACCCTCAGAAAAAAAGAGAACTGAGGAAACAAAAACGAACAGTCAGAAAAAAGAAACTGACAAAATAAAAAAGAGGGACTTGCACTCCAAAACACATTCAAGATGCATTAAAACAAGGTTTAGTGATCACCAGGTAAGGATTCTTTCGCACCAAAAGTCAAGACATCAATAGAGAACCAAAGATTTGCACTGAGAATACCACTCAGACCCAAAGTTGGGGCATTCTCTTCACCACCCACACACCCTAGTCTTGGGAAAGTCTGTTCAATGCCCATCCCAGGTCACTCCAGTTGTCAATGTCATTCCAAAGTGGGGCAAGTGCTTTCCCATTCCTTCACCTCATTCATTCCCATAAAAACCTCACCGGGGCAATCTCTCAACTCACTATCCCAAACAAGACCTTGTCATTCTGATTGGGGCAGCCTTGTCCTTGTTATGACTGGGGCAACATCAAATTCCGTGGGTTGAAGCAAAACCCCTTTCATTCCAGCTTTCATCCCAAGAGCCGAAACGTTCCCAATTCATCATCTTCTACACCCCTAGTTGTTGTAACCACTAGACAGGGGCGAGTTATTCACTCGTCAAAGACCTGAATTGGGGCAATCTTGTATCTCTTGGTCCCTCATAAGCTTCGGCAATAACCATGTCTGTCATTCCTTCACTTGCCATAAAAGTCCACGCCCTAAACCAATTCCAAGTTAACTGACTCATTCATTAACATTTGCACTCTTATGCATGCTTACTAGACAATGCTTCAAAAAGAGAGAACACCAGTTGTTTACGTGATATCTAAAATTCAGTCATCATGGAAAGAAGGAGAAAACAAATGAGGTTGTTTGTAAATAAAAACCTTGAGAACACCGGAGTTTGAATCAAATTCAATTTTTCAACAGAATGGGCAATAGTCATCTCAATTCCTTGCATTCAAAGTCTCGCATCTCATCATCACAAAAATGTCTACCTCACGCATCTAAGCATCTCAATCTATTCATTATAGCATTTGCATCAAAGCATTACATTTGCATCTTCACATTTTGTGCATTCATCACATAGTAAAAAGAGAAAGCGTTCCACATCAGTTGCACCATATTAATACTTGCATTTCATAGAAGAAAATAGTAAAGAAGAAAAAGCAGAAATCTTTTTCATTGCATTGGCATCATATTAATGTTCGCACTTCATAAAAAAGGGAAAAGAACAAAATCATTGCATGTCATTCATCATTAGAGCATTACATTTTGCATCAGATATTTCACAGAAAAAGCAAAGAAAGCAAAAAGAAAACAAAGAAAAGAAACCACAAAAGCAACACAAAAACATTCCCTGTCATCCAGCATTCCATATCATTCATCATTTCACAAGCATTCCTTTGTCATTCAATCATCAAACATTAAAGTAGTGCATATGCATCATATTAACGTTAGCATTTCCATAAAAGAAAAAAGAACAAGAATCATTGCATCAAACATCAGAGCATTGCATCATATTAATGTTTGCATTTCATAGAAGAAGCAAAAAGAAACAAACAGAAGTTAGAACAGGAGCATTTCATTCATCAAAGCATCAATCACCGCATACATTTGCATTCAAACATCAAAGCAATACAGTTGCATCACATCAATACTTGCATCTCATAGAAGAAAAGAAAGCTAAAGCGTCCCATGTCGTTCATCATTTCATTCATCAGCAATATTCACACTTCATAGAAAAAAGGCAAAGAAGAAAAATTTTCCATTACATGTCACCTGTCATTCCATTAAAATACATGAGCATTCATCAAAACTTTGCATTCACATACCCATGATTCTTAAAAGAGCAAAAAGAGAAGCCAAAAGAGAGAAAGGAGAAGAGCCAAGAGAGCAACAAAAAGAAAAGAAAGAAAAAGAAAAAAAGAGAAGCTAGAGAAAGAGAAAAAGACATATAAGAACAGGAGAAAATCATGCATTCATCAGACATAAGCAAAAGAAAAAGAAAATCATGCATTGCGTACAGACAAGAGAAGAAAAGGAAAATCATTGCATTCATCAAGCATATAGGAACAGTAGAGGATCATGCATTCATCCAGCATAGACAAAGGAAATAAGAAACTCATCATTCAAAGAAAACAGCAATCATGGCATTTGCACTGCATGCATTTGTTCATTTTAGCTACAGGTACAAAGAGAGGATGAGCACTTCGGTGTTAGCCCTCGCCCCCAGATTCCAGAAAATGTTCCCCCAAGTTGGGAGTTCAGAAAGAAAAAAGAAAAGAGAGAAATAGAAAAGAAAGAGAGAAAAGAAAAGAGAGCGCTCAAGCGCGCATTGCGGATTGGAGCACAGAGATCATCGCTCCCTTCTGCCCAGGTCTCACGTCGCGTACGAGCAACGCGATGGACCGCAGCCCCATGTGAGGTTCAACGGAATAGTTGTATATCAGTTCCGGAGCTGATGACGATCCCCCCGGTCGCTCGAAAAGGCCAACAGGAAGCGTGTTCCTCAAAGCCACGTTCAAACTCGGATTCACCAAGAGTCTGTTTAAGGATTACAGGTTTTAGGCAGCCTGGGCAATTTACTGCTTTCTGCACGCCAAGTGCCCATTTACCGCTTTCTGCACGCCAAGTGCCCATTTACCGCTTTCTGCACGCCAAGTGCCCATTTATCGCTTTTCTGCACGCCAAGTGCACGTTTACCGCTTTCTGCACGCCAAGTGCCCGTTTTACCTTTTGCCTTAGGTTTCTCTAGGTAGACAAAATTGGTATAATTTCTGAATTCTTTATTTCTATTTTGCCTCAGAATATGTTTCGGCCAATTCATATTCCTTGTCAAAATCCAAATAAAGAGGGGCAGCTGTTATACCCCAATTTTGTCCGTCTTCCTGTTCTAGTTTTAGTCGTTTATTTTACTTAAACCGTGTTTTGAAGTCGCGTGGTTACGAGAATTATCGGTACGGCGTCTCAGTTACTAACTCTGGTCAATTTCAGTGACCCTATTCAACTAAATCGAAATACCGTTGTTTTAAATTAGGCATGCACGCGAATGATCGATCGTTTCGTGCGTTCTTCAATTTAACCTTCGTATTTGGATTTAGTCGAACTTAATTGGGACTAACAAAGTCATTTTTCTCGCGATCGAGCTTGTCGTTTCAATTTGGGCTTAAGAACGCGATTCTGAGATAATGTTAGTGTTTAGTGGTCAACGGGCTTATTTATTCTATTTGGGCCTCGTTCTCACACACTTGTCTAGTTGGGTCCGATATCGTTTTGTATTTGGCCCAATTTCTTTTATTATTTTTACTTTGCCTATTCATTTATTTTGAGTAGTATATGTAGTCTAAAAATGTCAAAAAAATTCTATTTATTTTTATTTACAATTTAATAGTGTTTAGGAGTCCAAATGTCCAAAAATACAAAACAATTACAAAATAAATTCTAAAAAACACAAAAAATAGAAAAACGAAAATACAAAAAAATCAGAAAAAACGAAAACACAAAAAATGGCAACAGCAGCAGATCCATGGGCTAATTCTTGTTGCCCAAGAGTCCAATACCTGAAATAGGAAAACAAATCAAATTAGAATCAGAAATTAATTTCCTAAACCTGAAATTTGCCTATAAAAACAAGCTTGAATCAAAGAGAAAAACGCACAAAATCATATACGAAAATTCAGAAAAAATCAGAGCAAAAATTAGGGTTCCACACTGGAACCCTAATCACAAAGTTTTAAAAAACAGAAGCAGTAGTGGTTCAGCAGCAGCAGATATCCAAAGGTAGCAGAACAGTAATAGGAAGAAGATCAGAAGCTGGAGAACAGGTTAGTTAGCTTCTACTCTTGTATATATCTATATTCTGTTAACTAGAATAGTTTAGAGTTTTAAAAATGTGAATATTAGTGTTGAAAGTAGATTAAATGCTTCCCAAAAAAAACATGAACAGATTAGTTGATCACAAGCAGATTAGGGTAATAGACTTAGTGTTTAAATTAGGACAGTAAATAGATTAGTTTTTCAGAAAATCATCACACTTGTAAGTAAAAAATCAAAAATCAGAAGGCCAAAATCATACCCCAATTTCGGTTTAGGTCTTAAAATTGGAATTGGAATAGAATAGGAGAACAAAAACGAAGCAGAAATCAAAACAGAGAAAGAAAAAAATAAAAAGAGAGAGATAGGAAAAACGAAACGTACCACCTCTGACCACCGTAGACGGTGGCCGCTTCCCTTAGGCGCGCCATCGTCGTCATGCTCCCCAACTGAGCCTTCGCACCACCGTTGGCCGTGAATCACCAGGAAAGCAAAAAAAACAAATATAAAAAAAGGCAATCAGGTTAGAAGAGTGAAGAGAAGAGAAAATAGGAAAAAACAGGAGGGACCGAAGCCTTACCTACTAGACCCGGCCACCGTAGACGGTGGCCGTTCGCTCCAAACGTCGCCATCACCTTCGCCGGAGACAAACCCACCACCGTAGCCTCCCCTTCTTCATCGCCATCACCGTCGCAGCGTTCAACCATTACCATCGCGGCTCCATCATCTTCGCCTCCCCCTCTGTCAACATCGCGTGGCCTCCCTCCACCGCGTCGTTCTTCTCCTCCTTCCTTTCCCTTTCTTTCTCTCTCCATGAACTCTCTCCACGAAATCCCTCTCTCCTCGCCGTCAAACTCAACGGAGCCACCGTCCGTCGTCAACCCCACGATCGCCAGTCATCACCTCCGCTTCCCTCTCAGTCGCACTTTCCTCCTCTCGCTCTGTGATCTGCTCCGTGATTTCCTCCCTCCACTCTCCCTCTCTCGAATTCGCAGAATATCTCTCTCCCTAGAGCCTGGCTGCGGCGCAGCAAGTGAGGAAAATGAAATTAGGTTACAAAACCCTAATTTTCCTTTTTATACCCCCTCCCATTTTATCTCACTTTTATTTTTATTTTTATTTATTATTTCAGTTAACTAAACACACTCTCCCGTTTTCCTGAATACACTCCCCCCTGAGAAGCCCACGTTTTCGCAGAAACGAACTGGGCTTCTGCTTTCCACACCTCCCTTTTTTAGTAATACAGCCATCTGCTCTAACTGCACCCCTGCTATTAATTATACAACCCCTTGCGGCTAATAACACCCTATTTTACCATTTCACCCCCCTTTTTCTCGTTTTTTTAATTTAATTTAATTCTCTTCAAGACAAAATATTTTCTCATAAAAACTTTGTTAATAGTCTTGTGAAGCCTTTGCTTGCATGATTATAACAACGAGGTACTAGTGGTGATCACTTGGAGCCTTTGCTCAATTGATCATCATGAATATCTGAATTTTCCTAAAAATTTTCACTAAATAAAAAAACTTTGTTAATAGTCTTGTGAAGCCTTTGCTTGCATGATTATTAACAATGAGGTACTAGTGATGATCACTTGGAGCCTTTGCTCAATTGATCACCATGAATGCCCAATTTTCATAATTAAACAAGATAAAAATAAAAAAACAAAAAAACCGTTTTCCAAACAACAAGAACTACGTAGCTTTGAATTCTCCATCGCACCGGGAGATACGTAGGAGCGGGCCATGTCCCGTCAAGCACTTTTTCCTAAAAACCCTTTTTTCCCCCTTTCTCTCCAAAAATAAAAAAATTTATTAAGTTCTTTAATTCATTTTCAATAAGAAATAAAGAGGCAAATTAGGTATTTTTCAAATCAACACTTAAAACCACACATTTAATTAAAGGTTCCCTCTCAGTAGAGAGGACGTGTGAGGTGCTAATACCTTCCCCGCGCGTAACTGACCCCCGAACCCAAAACTCTCAGTTTTCAAAGGCCAATCGCTTCCTAAAAAGGTTTTTCTAATACTTTCCTAAATAAGTATTGGTGGCGGCTTCATTGTTTTTAGAAAAGTTGTGAACGAGGAAGGTTCTCCCTCGGGGACTTTTTCGGGCGCAACACATGCCATATGGGTAATTTCGACCATTCATGAAATTGAATGGCATATTCCCCATCATGGAGTTTGCCATAAAGGGCATAGTCGGATTTAAGTTAGATGGTACAGGGACCACATTCGACAAAGGGTTAATAGTAGGAGCAGTTGTTGCAGTTACACCCATAGTTGTCGGAAAAGGAATCGGAGCGGTTACTCCTGGAGCGTTTACTCCTGGAGCGGTTACTCCTGGAGCGGTTACTCCTGTAATGGTTGGAGAAGATGCAGGAGCAGTTACTCCTGGCATATTCGCAGCGTTTGAATTGTTAACCGACGCTTGACAATGAGCGTTTGATGTAGAAGCATCATTCATATTTGAGCGTGGCATTTCAATAGTACGCCTACCACTTCTTAAATGCATGCAAAGTGTAAATTACTGGTTTTGTGTTTGAAAAAAAACCCAGAATTATTTAGTAAAACTTTTAATAATTAGCACAAAGGTCCCACCGGGCGTGCTAATTTGTTTACTGTGATTTTTGGTAAACACCGCTAGTTACACGTGTGTGTTGCTTGCGAGATCAACTAGAAACATCTCAGAACATATGTGAATTAAAGTTTTATTAAAATTATTGATGTTTATGATAATAACTGTTTTAATGGAGTAAAACGATGAAGAAAAGCATGTATTTAAGAAAAAATGCAGAAATGCAATGAACTGTAATATAAAGTACGGGAAGTGTAAATAAAGGAAAGGAAATCGAAAGAAGACAGTAAATTTGCAGAAACTAGTAAAGAAGAACCAGTAAACTGCAGGAATCTTTAAAGAAATATTAAATGGATTGCAGAATGTAAAGGCTTGGTACGCAGATCACATACATTGTTCTTCAGTAACTCGTTTTTCTCTTATGCGGAAGTATGAGTATTTTCTGAACGTTTGTATAGAATGAAATTGCGACCTTTCTCTCTACGAGAAAACTCCTATTTATAATAAAAGAAAAACAATAACCGCTCAGCGGTTTTAAATAAATAAAAACAACTGCTATTTCGACTAGATAAGATTAGATAATCGCTCCATCTTTCGACCACATCACTACTGTCCTTTTCTACCAGCATTCTTTGATTTAACCTGTTATCCGAATGTTGTTCAAACTTCTGTCGAAATTACTAACTTCAGCTTTTTAATTTTCGCTAAGTTATGTGTTATGCTGATTCTCCCTGTACACAGCTTCTCGTTGTCGAAATATCAAGCCTTCTTCCTGAATGCAACGAGTCAAACCTTGTTGACATGTAAATGCCCGCACTTTCGACAGCAACACTGTCCTGTCTTCGACTAAACTCTTTAACGTCTTTCTCGTCGAAAACTTCGTCTTTAAACTCTCAATTTCATTAAGCTTTAGGCATAGTCGAAATTACTCTTCACAATACTTTTCTCAATGTCAAATATCAACATCTCTTCTTTAAAACAACAAGTCAACATTATTGACTGCATTTAATTGAGCCTGTCGAAAATGCAGGCTAACACGACCGTACTGCAATTAGTTGGTGGATCTATAGGATAATTGGGGCTATAATTATTGCATGACCAAACCTTAATTTAGTCTTCCAATCATTCAACCTTTTTGCTCTTTATGCTTTTCTTGAATTTAAATTCTTGCATTACCAAACAAGGGTTAATTTAGGAAAAAGATATTAATCACGAATGACCAAACGGATTAATAGTTTTAGTAAAGGGATTGGTAATTAAATAAAATAAAGGAATTCGGGTAGAATTAGACATAAGAGAATCGAAGCTTGCAAGTGAAACCGTGACCCTAGGCCTCTCTCCATTGATTCAATATTGCATTTTACTATTTGTTATTTCATTATTTTTATTTAGTTCACATTACAACTCTATTATTGGTTCGTCTAAACAATATATAATCTTGACTAGTTTGGTACTTGTTAATTAATCCCTGTGGATACAATAATCTTTTATACTACTTCTGCGAAAGAGTACACTTGCTCTAAGTGTGTTTTTAACGCAACAGTAGTGATTACAGATAATGGCACCCAATTCACAGATAAAGGCTTCAGAGAAATCATGACCGAGCTAGGGTTAAACAACGCTTCACTTCAGTCGAGCATCCCCAAACCAATGGTGAAGCGGAGGCTACGAACAGGGTGATTCTGCGCGGTCTAAGAAGACGACTCGACGAGGCCAAAGGGAATTGGGCGGAAGAGCTACCTTACGTTTTGTGGGCCTATAGGACAACTCCGCACTCCTCCACTGGAGAACCTCCATTCAAGATGGTATATGGCACAAAGGCTCTGATCCCGGTCGAAATTGGGGAACTAAGCTGGAGGGCAGCGAATCCGAAGCCACCGCAGGAGAACAATGCAGCGCTTCGAGAGACACTGGTCAAGCAGGGGATGGCGTCTCGACTTGATGCCAAGGTTGTCCCTAGGGAGTTCGCCGTAGGGCAACTCGTTCTCCGCCGAGCTGATGTTGGGGAAAAGAATGCAGCGCACGGAAAGCTCGCCCCAAATTGGGAAGGCCTGTATCGGGTCGTCTCGAAGACGGGGAAGGGTGCTTACCAGCTCCAGAAAATGAGCGGAGGAGCGATCCCAAGGACTTAGAATGCAACCAAGTTAAGAAGATACTTCATTTGAAAATGTAACTGTTGAACGAACATCACTATATAAAGAAAAGAATTAAAACCGGGCGGGGCGCTATTTTTCCCACTAGGTTTTTTGACGAGGCCCGCCCGTCCGTCAGTAATAAGACGAGGCACTTTTTGAAATTACTATGTCTTTATTTTCTTTTACCTATGATACGTATGTTTAAATGCTTATCACAAATGGGCTGAGAACTAGCCCGCCCAGATTCACGAATACCTACGCTGCGAGTTAAAACTGAACCGAGCTTCGGTAAACTGCCTGTCAGGTCGAAATTATTTGGTCGACCCAAGCAACGATCGAAGTGACCGAAATAGATGGTCGCACACCTACAGGCGAGTTCAATCTGGACCGAGATCCGGTAAACTGTCTGCAGGCGATTTTGTGTACTTTAATAAAGAAAATAAAGGAAAATAAAGAAAGTTCAAAAGCATCGACTAAAGGAAAGGGAGCACGGGCTGACAAATAAAGGCTTACGGAGGAGGCCGCTCTCCATAGTACTTAAATTACATAAAAGGCGACTTCGAGGTCGCTAAAGTTCAAACCCTGGAAAGGCATGACCGCGGGCTTGATGACCGTCCCGTCCTCTTCAACTTCCCCTGGGTGGATGATCTTACCATCCTTGATCAGATGATCGAAGTTGATGATGTTAGGATCGATCACCAGGTCCGGGTTACATACTGGATTTGATCCAAAGCATTCTGAAACTGCTCCTTGCATATGGTCATGGCATCATCAACAACCCTCGCACGGTCAACCACACCACTGTCCCAATCCTTGATGGCCGCCTTCTTCTCCTTCTCCAGAGTAGCGACACTCGTCCTCAAACCTTCAACTTCCTTATCCAAGTTCGAAACTTTAGTCTTTAGTTCATCAATTTGGTCACACCATATCTGACCATCTCGTCTGCCTTGGCTTTGGCGCTCAGGGCATCATCCCGCTCCTTAGTGAGAACGGTTAGTGACTTGTTAGCCTCAGTGAGGGCCTCAGTGGTTGGCTTCAAAGCTTTCTTCGCCTCCTCGGATTTCTTCTTAGCATCATCTCGCTCCTTCCTCAAAGCAGTGAGATATTTGTAACAACTTTTTAGTTTGTCAGATTTATCAAGCAAATCACCTTCCAGCCACAAATTTCGGGCTTCAAGTTTACTACCTGCAAATCGTCAGAGGCGGCCAGGCATATGTCAGCAGCGGCTTCAAGAGGGTTCTCGAGGTAGGGCTCGAAGTTCGACACTGATAACTTCTCCAAGTTCAACTTTGGAGAAGACTTTTTTCGAATATCCTTCCCCGCCTTGGACTTTTTTGCAGCATGACCAGGATCTTCGTTGGAAGGGTTAACGGTGATGTCAGGCTCATCATCAGCCATAGCATGGGAACAGTCTCTCTTTTTCCCAAAAGTCCCTCCCAGATCGCCCCTTGAGCCGACAAGGGGGGTCTGCGTTCCAACGATGGGCCCCGGGACGACGGCAGGAGAGTGACTTGTTGATGCAGGGGTCTTGTTGCCCTTCTTCGCCATCTTCGCAAGGTTCTGGAAGCTAAGACTGCCAGCCATTTGATCAGCAAAAATAAAATAAAAAATGGTCAGGATGTTTGAAGGCGGTCAAGAAATCTAAGAAACTCACATAACAAATATCCTAAAACGCCCGGGGCGACCTAAATCATACCAAGAACGGAAAGAAGTGCAACGTCAGTGGCCACCCTCGCCAACGGGTAAACCCTGATCAGTGGAGACTCTTCAGGAAGATAAGAAACCAGGTTCTTTAGCAAATCGAGCGTCCCTTTATCAGTAGCATCAAGGCGGGACTCCGGCACATGGTAGGTCGCTGCCGACCTGTTGTAGTGAGCCTTCGACCAAGCGACTGGGAACTTGAACCCTATGACTTCTCCCTTGGTGTTCAAGTTCCCCACCATCCTATAAACTTTCCGACTAACATGAAGAATCCACATGTAGCTATGTTTCCATGGTTTGAGCGAGTCAGAATACGACTTGAAGAATTTGTATTCGGGGTGGCCTTTTAAGCTTAGGTGCTCCCATCGCCCTTTCTTGGTGCCCTTCTCACCACAGTGGCTTACTTCGAATAAAGTAAAAAACAACATCAACGAGCAGGGTCGGCCCAACGCTCCCATCAGCAGCTCAAATTCCCTCACAAATGCCCAACTGTTAGGGTGCAGGTGGGATGGGGCAACCAGATGGTGTCTCAGGACCTCTCGTTGGAAGGCGGTAAAAGGAGGATGGATTCTCAAATTCAGCATCACCATAGAATACATCATGAATTTTAACACGTCAGGGACGGTGGCGATGGACTCGTCCGCCGAAGCTCCCTCGACCGACCACTCTTGACCTTCGACCCCAACCATTTTCTTGTAGATCTCCACAAGCTCGCTCCCAGGATCTATCAGTGAAGGTCGTATCCCACGCAGAGATTCTGACCCAAGAAATGTCTCTGACCGGGGGAGGCACGGAGGCCGCCTCCTCAGGCTCTGACTCGGGCTTAGGTTCATCAATCAGCGCATTTTTCCTCAACTTCTTCCTCACTAGACTGACCCGGGTTATGACCGCTAACCGAGATCACCGGCGAGGCCTTGTGGTTGCAGGAATATCCCGGCGAAGCTGGTGGCGATGTCATCAACCCAGGAAGGGAATGAGGGTTCTGGAGGAACTCCCCGACGTAGAGCTAGAAGCCGATTGGGAAGTCGAGCAGGACTCGGCGCGATCATCTGTCATGGTCGTAGCAGTCCCTTCACGAGCGCATGTCGCGGCAATATGAATAGGTTGCCCACCAAGGACCCGCGCGGTTTGTTTAGTACGCACCAGGATCCAGAACCTGCAAGGCGGGGGCAAAATTTCAGGACTGAGCAGTCACGTGTGACGTCAGTCAGAGCCTGAAGACAACAGTTCCCAAGAAATGTACGTGAATACAACGCGCACAGAGTACTATCGCTGCAAGACGACTTAAAAGCAGACCGGTGGCAATCGATTCAAGTCAGAGCCCGGCCTGTGGTTAGGCCCAGCTTGGGGGGCAACTGTTCTGGACTGGGCAGATCTCCTAATCCAGCTGAATGGGCCGCGAACTGGCCCAACTCTCCAGCGATCCATGGACAGCGCCCAGGCAAATCGAGATCAACGGCTGAGAGCAAGCCACACCATCCGACGGCCACAGAACCTTGTCAGACGCTATAAATAGGGGTCAAACCCCAGTGACAGGGACACGATTCATTCATTTAATATTCTTGCCTTGACCATTACCTACTGACTTGGGCGTCAGAGTGTCATTGCAGGTACAACTCGAGCCGAACTCAACAATCAGATCGGCCCATCTATCAGGACAGAGTAATACGGTTCAATTTGTTTTGCTTTTATATCTTTAAATTGATTGGTATCACTTTATGCTTCATAGGTTTTGAATCTGTTGTTTTGATTTGTTGTTTGAATTGTTAAATAATACAAGGTTCATTTGGGGTGCCATCTTGCAAAGAGTAATTTGCCGCCGGAATAAATCTGAAGGTTATAGCTCACCAGTTGCAAGTACTATATATATCCTCTCTTTAACCCTCTCGAAGTTATAACTCTGTTATTTATTTAAAGTTTTTTTGATAATCATTTATTTGAAGTGTTTAACTAGTTCGCGACGAGATACTTGTTTATATATTTATTGAAAAATATGGTTAGATAGAAACCGTAACTTTTTCAAATTACGTTAGAATTTCATTTTACAGATGTGACGGTCATTGTATGTGCCATTCAAGGGGCATACACAATACTTCCCCCCCTACCATGGATATTAGTAATTAAGTACTGATTTTTTATTGAAAAATTGTTAAAAATACTCAGTATGCACATTGACTTTGTGTTTAGCCAAAGCTACCAAAGTTTATTTATCATTTTTCCTATTTCTCCTTGGCAGTAATTTAAGATGGCATGTAGCTCCTTCTATATGGATTCAATTGAGTACTAGAACACTTCTATATATGATTATCTATTTAATTGACTTGGAATACCCTATTGCAACTTTCAAGTCAATATCTATCTAATATTGTTCCCACATGTTTTGGGTTGTTCTTTTGTTCCTGGTGTATTGGCTTTCCTAATTCCTACTCAATTGGATGAAGTACTTGTGCTTGAGCTTTGGTGCTCTCACTTTTTGGCCCCTAGTTTTTATAAAATCTTGGCCTCCATCATACAGGAACAAGAAGGAACAAGGTGTTATAAAAAAACTCATTTTAAAGTGCATTAATAGAAAACTCACACAGTGTCCATTAAAAAAACTTTCATGTAAGTAGTATGTTTACTAAAAGTTCACATAGTGTCCATTAAAAAAAACTTTCATAGCTAATATAAAATATTAAATACTAAAGGTGCATTTGGAATTAATAGAATTACATGTTTATAATATTAGGATCCAGGTGGAGTCGTACTTAGCGCATTTTTTTCCGCTACTTTATTTATTCCGATGTTTTGCTATTTGTCAATCGGTACGTTGTGTAAATTAATAATATTTATAACTAACAAAATAATACAACTATATATTTCTTTTAGTTGAAAAATATTATATATTTAATTTTTTTTGAATGTAACGTAAATGTATGATTTTTTTAGTAAATCAAACATTTTAGTATTGCCACTCCTTTAATAAAAATTATGGCTTTGCCCTTACCGAGAACACATGATGTTTTCCTGTTGGGGCTCAAGCAAAATAACACACTTATAAAAATTATTATAGGTTCTGAAATACAATGAAAATATACTAATAATTAATATATAATGTTTTCCGTATAGACTCAAAAGTAAAATAATTATTTATAATAAAGTAATTATAAAATTTGTAAAACTTTATATATTTTTGAATGCAATAAAAACATATCAAAAACTTGTAATGTTTTCTTGTTGGGCTCTGTGCTTGACTGGATCAAGAGGTCCATTCGGCAATTGGACATGGATTGGCCTAATCACTTTGCCCATTCATGATTCTCATACTTGGATGGCTCAGATCCACTTTACCGAGCCAACGGCTCACCACGAGCACAGTTCCTTATAAATACTGGCACACATTGCCATAAAGAGGTACATTCTCATTCCTAGCTAAATCACTCATCTATTCTCAATACTGACTTGAGCGTCGGAGTGACTTTGCAGGTAGCCCTCCCGGGCTCGCACTAACCTCCGGCCAGGCAGCAGGTGACCTACCAACTACAGTCTATCCAGCACTGCAAGGTACAGAACATTGACGACTACAGTGGGAGATATCTATCTTTCACACCATCCCTACTTTATGAACTTCCTCTTGCTTTCCCATGGCACCCAGCGGTAGACCCCGAGTCCAAAGCATTATCGCTCTGCAACCCCAGCCAGAGGGCACTCCCGAAGGCCTTGCTGCTTCCACGCCAGACCAAGACAGTCAGGTCCCGACACCCCAGCCAGCCTCGATCCAGATCCCCGTCCAACCTGGGGAAGCGGCGACCATCCGCTAGCTCTTGGACCTGCTGTGCAATCGCACCCAGTCTACATTGCAGCAAGAGGCGCGCCTCAGGCAGATAGAGAGGCGAATGGTAGCCATGCCTCAGCAACCCCATCCTCGCTAGAATACTCCTTCCCCAAGGACAATGAGCTCCAGGAGCCGCAGATCTCCAACCAGACGTCATCACAATCATCGGTCTCCTCGACGTGGCAGGCACCAAGGATCAGGTTCACCTCCAAGCACCCATCCAACCTCGCCTGATGGTTCATACTGGCCTGAGGAGTCTCCCCCCAGGACCTCATCGCTCGCAACCTCCAATTCTCGTGAGAGGTCGCGGAGCCGAGCCAAGACCCATAAGAGGCATCGCCATAGATCTACCTCGAGGAGAACTCCAGCCCGATGTGACCGTCGAGACATAGATCTCGGGGACTGGTCACCTCACAACTCACGATGGACCTCCAATGAAGGACCCTTCACTGGGAAGGTTGACGACTGCCCAATTCCGAGGACCTTAGAGAAGCTCCCAGCCCTCAAAACATATGACGGGACTGGGGACCCTGACAGGCATTTGGCCTACTTCTCAGTCATGATGCGTTACCGGGGGGAAAAAGAACCTGTCTACTGCAAGATCTTTTCCCTCACTCTCACGGATTCAGCACTAGCTTGGTTCCAGGAGTTGAAACCAAACTCGGTCTCATCCTGGGGCCAACTAGCTACCATGTTCACGACCCGGTTTGCCGCCTCCCGCTTGAAGCCAAAATCTGAAGAGGTTCTTAGGGAAATCAGACAGGGAGAGAAAGAAACACTTAGAGAATATCTGGAAAGGTTCAACAAGGAGGCTGCCAACGCCAGGAACCTTGAAGACAAGGGGGGGCTCTTTTGGATGAAGGATGGCCTCAAAGAGGGAAGTCTGTTTCAAAGGGACGTGGGGCTAACAAACCCCGAAGAGGAAGCCAACATGGTCTTTGAAGACAACATGGTGTACCAAGAGGAAGCCAAGGTTGGCAGCAAGGAGGACGAGCTGGCCTACAAGGCCATTGAAGAACCATAGCAGAAGGGAGCCCAAGATGAGAGAACTCCTCAGGAGTCCCGACCCCGACAAGGTCGCTTCTCAGACTACACCCTGCTAAACACATCCCAGGCTAAGATCCTTGACGAATGCACCGACACAGAGTTTCGGGTCATCAAACAGCCCGAACCTCTCGTGCAAAGGAAAGGCCGAACCTCTAAGAAGTACTGCCGTTATCACAAAAGTTATAGGCCTAGTACCAATAAATGCAACACCCTCAGGGATGATATTGAAGAGCTGATCCGCGAAGGGAAGCTCGCCAAGTACGTGAATGAAGAAGAGGATGAGACCCGTGACTCTGAATAGAGAGCAAGACATCAAGACCTGAACCTAGAGCTAGGCCTAGTTAAGAATTTTGTTGTTTGGGCGCAAATTTAGAATGTAAAGCTCGATATGAATGATTAACAAAAGTTTATTATGCAATTGCAGTTTTTACTCTAACTCACTAGCATTAACACTTGTTCCAAAGAAAATTCCTTACGACAAGAAATAAAAAAGGTCCAACTCCATAGTTAGGGGCGGTGTTTTTAAATACACCTCTTGGAATCCTAGTAATGAAGTCAAGAGTGCCATGGCATGCCCAAACAAATAAGTGACCTTGGTGGTCACAGCCCCTTGGGCGAGTTCTATCTGGGCCGAGTCTTGGTAAACTGTGCCAAGGGTATACTTCAAGCTGACCTTGGTGGTCAAAACCCCTTGGGCGTGTTCTATCTGGGTCGAGTCCTGGTAAACTGTGCCAAGGGTATACTTCAAAGTTCAAACTGACCTTGGTGGTCACAACCCCTTGGGCGAGTTCTATCTGGGCCGAGTCCTGGTAAACTGTGCCAAGGGTATACTTCAAGCTGACCTTGGTGGTCACAACCCCTTGGGCGAGTTCTATCTGGGCCTAATCCTGGTAAACTGTGCCAATGGTATACTTCAAGCTGACCTTAGTGGTCACAACCCCTTGGGCGAGTTCTATCCAGGCCGAGTCTTGGTAAACCGTGCTAAGGGTATACTTCATTACAATTTGTCCCGACGGGCGTCGAAAAACTCATCTGCCTAAAGCAAGGCAAACTTAGCAACTATCTACATAAAATCTAAAAACCAAGCAAAATTACCTTAGCAAGGTAGAAGCAACACAAAAGTTCACGTAAGGTTTGAAAGGATCGTGGCACAAAGCAACCAAGGTCACGTCGTCCACCTAGACGGGATCCAAGGTCAAAGCACCTACAGGGCGCCAGCAAGGGCGCCAACGTCATGAGCACCCGGCACCCAACACCAAGGTGCCAAAAGAAAACAGGACCTGGCATCATAGAAGGTTCCTAGCACCTGGCACCTAAGCGCCAAAAGAAAACAGGACCTGGCATCATAGAAGGTACCTAGCACCTGGCACGCAGGCGCCAAAAGAAAACATGACCTGGCATCATAGAAGGTGTCTAGCACCTGGCACCCAGGCGCCCAACACCAAGGCGCCAAAAGAAAACAGGACCTGGCATCATAGAAGGTGCCTAGCACCTGGCATCCAGGCGCCCAGCACCAAGGCGCCAATAGAAAACAAGACCTGGCATCATAGAAGGTGTCTAGCACCCAGCACCAAGGCACCAAAAGAAAACAGGGCTTGGCATCATAGAAGATGCCTAGCACCCGGCACCCAGGCGCCCAACACCTAGGCGCCCAGCAACAAACAATAACATTCGGCACCCAGGCGCCTACGAGGGCGCCAACTACAGCATCCGGCACCCAGGCGCCCACGAGGGCGCCTACTACAGCATCCGGCACCCAGGCGCCTACCAGGGCGCCAATTTCAGCATCAGGCACCGAGGCGCCTACGAGGGCGCCAACTACAGCATCCGGCACCCAGGCGCCAACTTCAGCATCAGGCACCCAGACGCCTACGAGGGCGACAACTACAGCATCTGGCACCCAGGCGCCTACCAGGGCGCCAACTTCAGCATCAGGCACCCAGGTGCCTACGAGGGCACCAACTACAACATCCTGCACCTAGGTGCCCAGCACCAAGGCGCCAACAACAAACAGGACCCGGCACCCAGGCGCCCAGCAACACGGCACCTAGGCGCCCAACAACAAGTAACAACACAAGGCGCCCTCGAGGGCGCCAACATCAGGACATGACACATTTGCTTGGTGCCTGGCACAAGGCGCCCTGGAGGGCGCCAACAGGACACGACACATTGGCTTGGTGCCTGGCACAAGGCGCCCAGGAGGGCGCCAACATCAAAGAGACACGACACTTTGGCTTGATGCTGGGCACACGACACCCATGAGGGCGCCAGCGCCTGTGTCACGGCAACTTGGCTAGGAGCCTTGGTTCACGGCACCTGGGTGGGCGTCAGCCTTACGACAAAAATCCTTCAAGCCAATACCATCATTCGGAATAATCTCGGCTTGGGGGGCAACTGTTTTGTACTGGACCAAGAGGCCCATTCGGCAATTGGACATGGATTGGCCCAATCACTTTGATCCATCCACAATACACAATCTCATTCATGATTCTCATATTTGGATGGCTCAGATCCACTTTACTGATCCAACGGCTCACCACGGACACAGTTCTCTATAATACTGGCACACATTGCCATAAAGAGATACATTCTCATTCCTAGCCAAATCACTCATCTATTCTCAATACCGACTTGAGCGTCGGAATGACTTCACAGGCACCCCTCCCGGGCTCACACTAACCTTCGGCCAGGCAGCAGGCGACCTACCAACTGCAGTCTACGCAGCACTGTAAGGTACAGAACAGGCTCTAAAGTAAAATAATTATTTTTAAATATTAAAGAGATTTAAAAAATTGTTATGTGCTCAAAACACAACGAAATTATATTGATAACTTTTAGTGTTTTATTGTTCGGACTTAAAATTAAACTAATCATCTATAAAAAAAATTGTAGAGAAATTTGTAAAATTTATATATGCTAAAAACAGTAAAACTATACTAAAAACTTATAATTTTTTTAAAAAACAGAACAATCATTTATAAATAACAAACACTTTTATAAACAATAACTATAAAATAGGAAAAGAAAAATAAAAGAAAAATGTAAAATAAGAAAATAGAAAATGAAAAACGAAAAAATAGAACAAAAATATAAATACTTTTTTTTAAAAAAAAATGTAAGATAAAAATACTCAAAAACATATGAAAAGTAATAAAAAATCAAAAAGAGAAAGAGGAAAAGAAGTAATAAGCAAGATTTTTTTATAAAAGATATTACGTGAGTAGATAAGGACTAACTTTTTTTCGTATTGATATCGGATCGGAGGATGTGAATGTTACATTTAATTATATTAGGAAACTGTTTGTAACAAAAAAATTATACTAGGAAACTCCAAATTGTATTAGGAAACTGAAGTTTCCTTATAAAAACTTTGAATACAGAAAATTTAGTTTATGAAAATAGAAAAAAAAATATAGAAAAACGAGAGGTAGGGAAGAAAGGAGTTGGGGGGGGGGGGGGGTTGCAGATCAGATGTGGGGGTAGTTAGGAAACAATTGTTTTTTTTTTGGACAAATGGAAACAATGGTTTTTTTTGGACAAATGGAAACAATGGTTTTTACTTGCATATTTGAAAATATTAAATTGTATATTATCGATCAATAACTCAATTATAATATAAAAGTGGAGATATATTATTAGTGTCAAGACTTTGATATCATTTTTAATAATGTTTTCATATTATACAATTAATATTGTTTATCGATCCGTAAAAACATTAATAGTATTTTCATGACATAACTTAATTGTCATAAACTGTATTAGGAGGTACTCTCTCAATCCCATTTTTTTAGAGTTTTAGCCTTTTAATTTGAGTTATTTTATAAAACTTTTTATGTTTTACAAATTCTATGTTAGAAGGGGAGTTGACAAACTAGTGATATATTAGATCCAAACACATTTAGCTTCAGTGGGAGTTGAGGAGGGGAGTTCCAAGCTGCACTAGTTTTTTACCCGTGCATACGCACGGGTGATACTGTATGGTCGGTGTATTACCATGAAGTCATAATAGTAATTTGGAAGATATTGATAAGTTGTGAACAATGTCCAAAATGTATGATTTGAAATTCAAAGTGGAATATGCATCCTCGTTGACAATCAGAATTACATTGATCCATAATAATGTATTTGGACATTAGAGGTAAAATATGCATTCCCGTTGCCCCTCCCGTTTGCATCCTCGTTGGTCCTCCTGTTGGCACTCCCGTTGGCACTTTCGTTGCCACTCCCGTTGGCACTCTCGTTGCCACTCCCGTTGGCACTCATGTTGGCAGTCCCATTGGCACTCCCGCTCTCGTTGCCACTCCCGTTGGCGTTCTCGTTAGCACTCCCGTTGGCATTTTACTCCTTTTTAGTAATTATAAAATAGTTATTTGGTAATTTTTTGTAGTGATTAAATTGATTGATTTTATTTTTTATGAAAAAATTAATTGATTTTACTCATTTTAATTGATTTTAGTAATTTTAGTAGTTTGAGTAAATTATAAAAATGAATAATTTTTTTTTTAAATATTTGTGTGGGAAAAAGTTTAAAAAAAGTAGGTTTGAGTAAATTATAAAAATGAATAATTTTTTTAAATAATTGATTATACTCCAATTATTTAGTTGGGAAAAGCATAAGATTGATATTTTGGTAGTAAGTAAATGGTAAGTTTGAAAAAGTGTGTGAGAGTAAAAAAGTTTGAAAAGGTGAAAAAATAAAATTACCAAAATATACTCCAATTGCTTAGTTGAAAAAATGATAAGATTGATATTTTGGTAGTGGGTAATGTATGGACTCAGACAAAATTTAATTAGTCAGAACTTTATCCCGTGAAAATCAAGACAATTTTAAAGTTAACAGATTTAATTAGCCTAAAACAAATATTAAAATTTTGTCAAAATTTGAAAATTTTAAAATAGTAAAGAGGAAAAATGAAGGTGACATGTAGATTAAATTAAAGTAGATATATTGTGAAAAAATAGATAAATGGGAGAATTAGAGGAAGAAAGAGGAGAAGAGAGTGAAAAAGTGTGTGAGAGAGAGTGAAAAAATATGAAAAATAGAGAAATGAGAGAATTGGAAAAAGAAATAGGAGAAGAGGGTAAAAAGTGTGAGGGAGAGTGAAAAAGTGTGTGAGAGAGTGAAAAAGTGAAAAAGTTTGAAAAAGTGTGTGAGAGAGTGAAAAAGTGAAAAAGTTTGAAAAAGTGAAAAAGTAAAAAGGATAAAATTGGTATTTTGGTAGTGGGTAAATGGTATAGATAGATAGTAGATGCAGCTCTTTTCATTGAAAAAAAATATGGTATAAAGAAATTTAAGGTCTTGCCGGGCAATCCAAGTGATGGCGAATGGTATTGTACGGACGATGACACTTCACAAAATTCACCTCTCTCTAATAAATTCCTGGATCCATGCCTACTTTTAGTAAATCATTGCTCATAACCACGAGTGCATCCAAAGGTGACCTATTGGCCGATCATTGATGATCTAAAATAGTTTTCTTTCAATTTAAGGCGAAACTTTATAATACCCCGATCTCCAAATGGGTGTGAAAGATTATGAGAGAAGTGTACCTTTTTGCCTCGGCCAGAGTTGAGGGGTGCCATTATTCTCAATAATGACGAGCCCTAATCTTTCCATTCAAAGAATGAATTCACGAGGAGAGATAGGGTCTCCTTGTGTAAGGCTTTTGATGACTTGATATTTTGGGTAGGCCTACCATTCTAATTAATCGTTAGAGATGCAGCGGGATTAGAAGAATCACTAGCAGCAGTAAAAATGAGAATGAATGCCAATTAGTTTAGGGTTTAGGGTTTAGAGTTTAAGGTTTAAGGTCTCAATAAAATACCACCGGAGATGATTGAAAGCCTTTCTTTTTTCAAAATCTAGCTGAGGATCATATAGCCTTTCTTTCTACGCATGTTGGACTAGGAACGAATGACTTCTCGAATAACCTAAATATTGTAAGGCATAATGCTCCTTGTTAGGCATACAACTATTTTGCTATTATTTTTTTTCACATTTCTTCGCAACATAGTATGACAAGGAGCATTTAAAACCCTATTTTAGTCGCAAAGTTAATGAGCCTACCGAATTTATGCTCGTTGTTTCGTTACGATGCTCGACTCTCCTTGCACTAAATGGATGATTTATATGACCAACCCTAATCCTTCCAAACTCTCTATTCTTATTACGTCATCTTCAATTACACATACTTCCAAACTGGTTACTTTTTTATATACGTCTATTTTTAACTTGCACGTATTCCATAAAAGCACTGCTATCTGAATAACTATTTGGACTCTCTTTTTATCTATAACTACTAATAAAGAACGTTGATACTCCCTCCAATATCATTTATAAGCAAAAAAAATATTTATTAAATTCATTGAATAACTGATGTATCTGGTCTATGATATAGACCAGATACAAATAAACTTAAAAGTGTTTTTTTGCTTATAAAAGAGACCGGAGTTGTATTTTGTGTATCATAACAATCTAAGTTACTAACATCATCTAGGCTTTTTGACCATCCTCACCCGAAAAGAAAAAGGAAACTAAAAAATATCACGAATCTTGCAAAAACAATAGTATATTATAACAAATAATAACGATTAATGTTTATTTTAAATAGTATATTAGGCGACATTACTGAACTAAGGTGTTACCTCCCCCAGTGTCTTTTCCACCTGAAGTCTGTTGCTCCTAACCCAGCTTAGGTCAATACCTTACCTCACTCAACTAGTATTTTCTCTAGTAACGCATCCTTCCATCTTTTTTGATATACGTGTATTTACACTTTTAATACCCTTATTTTATGCCATTGACTCTACCAAAAACCTCTATTCTTTTTTGCCCAAAATATAATTTCTTTATATGAAAATAAAATATAATTGTTAATTTTTATACATTTTAATATTAATATTTCTATATTTCAATTCCTCCATTCACCTTACACTACCCCTACACCTTTCAATTCTTTGTCTAAATCCAAATCCACAATTTTTTTTTTACCAAAAAAGCCCCACAAAGGATAGAATAAAAAATAAAAAACAAAAATAATAAAAATATAACCTAGAGGTATTAATGCTTCAATTTGGGCACGAGACCTAGGCTGGCCACCTAGCCCTATTTCCCCCTATAAATTTCATATTTTCATTCTAGCAACTCACACAACATTTTTCATAGTGAGTGAGTGAAACGGCGCATCACAACATTTTTCATATACAATAAGCTCTAAATTACCAACTCACCAGTCACCATCCTCATAGACCCCTAGATCTCTCTATTTCTCTTTCTCTTCATAACCTTCCCACCTCATTTTTAAAGGTACCTTATTACCACTAACCCCTTTTTCATGTTCCCTATATTTTCTATATTTTTTGCTTAGCCAATTTTTCTATGTCTGTCTAATTTATGTTACATTACAATTTGCATATATTTTGCCTGTCAATTTTGCTTCAGTTTCATGGATCTCTACCTATCTATCATCCTAGCATAGTCGTGTACTTTTTGCAGATAAAAAAAATCTTTTACGTAAATTAAAAAGACGTGCTAATTATTGCAAGAGGAAGCACTTCTTTCTCTTTAATATATATTGATATAATCGATACCCAATTTTTTCACTACGCAGATCGTTTTCAATTTTATTTTTTTAAATAAATTTTCAGACAAGCAGTTATTGATCGTGAGTTTTGATCGGATCTTTAGTCGATCTATTTTTTAGACATGATCTCTAGTCGATCTTCCATTTTATGAACTTGATTAGGGTTTATATTCAATATTTAATTAGATCTTTTTTTTTGAGACAATTTTATTAGATCTTTTATCACTTAGGGTTTATGACGATTAGATTTCAATCTGGCTGGGTTTTGTGTCGTTTTGATTTTTTAAAAGCTTAAAGATTTAAGCTTTGTTCATCGTTCTTTCAAAATATTTATTGCGATTTATGGTTATTGGAGCCTAGATCATTTGATTTCCAAAGAGGGGTGATTTTGGATATTAATGCAGTTAATTTGTCCAATGTTAACTAACAAAAAAAAAGAAGTCACTAGTTTTACTGTTTCTTCTTTGTTGGATTTTTTTTTCTTCCAAAAGCATCTTTTGAGTCCAATTTTTTTATCCTATCAATAGATTTTGCATTTACACTTCAAAGGTGAATAAGTCTATCTGGACTCTCTAGAAATTAATTGATCTAGTAATGAATGTCGCACGGGTTGTTTTGCTTGAATTTTAGCTTATCTTAGATCTTATGTTGCCACTGCACGGTGTGACGACGTGCAGACTCATCTGACATAGAGAGATACAATTATTCTCTCTAGATCTAACGATTATATATGCATGTAGTTGCACCGTGCAACAACAACATAAGATCTGTACACCCCACACTCGGTCGTAAATCATGACTATAATGATTAAAAATAATTGTTCATCATATTCTGTATTTGGGAATGCATCTAATGATCCAACTTTTCAATTATGAAGTTAGATAGATGTAAATTTTATTCTTTTTCAGAAATTATAAGAATAAAGCGCGACCCGGTGCGTGAGGCTCTCACTCGTTGGTTTGAGAGGTGTTTTCAAGAATCGAACTCGTAATCTTAGAGTCACAAGACAACAACTTTACCATTCCGCGCCAAACTTCCACGAATCTCAAAATCGTTGGAATAAAATTTAATTAAATTCAAATGAATCCTCAATTATTATTTGACACTAAATAAACTGTTTTCTCTTACCGGGGCATTAAAATAGAACACACTGAATTAGAGGTTGGATATGACAATCTCAACTGAGTAAGTTTTGCAATCTGCCTGGGCAAATTCTTTATAAATAAATTATTTTGTTGATTATTGTTATATTTTCATTTTTTTGTTTGCGATGATATAACTAATTATTTTATTCTCTTCCAGATGGCTGTGTTTAGGACTATGTGTGATAACAACCAGCTATCAATGTGTTTATTTTTATTTTACCTAACTGATAATTTGAACTTGTTCATTCTCATTTGATGTACTAATCGATTTGATTGCTTTATGTTATTTAGCTATAAAAACCCTAGAAAAAGTATTTTGATCTAATGAATATGTAATTCCATGAAGGAATGAACATGGCGATGCACCAAAATTTTTAGGGTCACATTAGAGTTGAAGTGTTCTTAGATCAACAACATCAACGAGTCTTTTAAATTATTTATTTATAGAATTACAAAATGATATGAATATGAAATGTTTCTTGTTTGGGTTTCATTATAATTGCCATTAACATTCTTATGCGGGGCATATATAGCAGAAGTATATAATATATCTTTCTGTTTATATTTAGTCTTGAATTAATATTTTATCTCTGTTCAATTTTTAGTCTCTTGAATTAATTACTATGTAAACTACATTATCTGACATTTTTATGGATTGATCTTTGATGGAACAGTTTTTGGATCAGTATCATGGAAGTACTTCCTTCTTCGAATGTTCGAAATGCTGGGGCATCCGATAAGTCGAACGACTCATTAATTAAGCAGACTGATTGCTTAATCTCTAAGAATTCTCTCTCAATTGAGAACATTATTAACAACATAGAGGAAGGAGAATTAACAGTTTCTGAACCTACTTGGCTGGGGGGAGATGAGCCTATGGCAGTGTGGGTTAAGGTATATATTTTGTTGTCAATATTTAGTTGTTTTACTTTGTGCTGGGGACTAATAAGAGTATATATAGTTGCTTAATTTTATGTTTTTTGTTTTTTTTTCCTGTGTTTTGTAGTTGAATGGGAAGTGGCAAAGTGGAATAAAGTGTGAAAGGGCTGACTGGCCATCATCAACATTGAAAGAAAAACCAACTGATGATGGAAAGAAATATATTCTCATTTTTAACCCTAACACAAGCAGTTTTTCTTGGGCGGATATGCTGCTTATTCGACCAATCAACGAGTTTCCGCAACCGAATGAATACGCAACTCATCTAGAAGGACAGGAAACGGCTAACAACTTGACGTCTGCACGACTATTTCTTCTACAGAATCTAACAACTGACATGCTGACTATTGTTGATCAGCTTCATTCAAATGTATGTGATGACAGTGATGCTATTAATTTGTTGATCTTCTTCATTCTCAATTTTCTTAATCAGAACATTTTTTTGTTTAATTTTATTTCTGACACATATATAGGCTTTGGTCGATGCTGCTCGGAACGTGACTATTTGGAAGCAATTCGCAATGGAAGCTTCCCAATGTTATGGATATTCACACATAGGAAGAATGCTTCTGATGCTAAAAAATGTAAATTCCAATTCCTGATCATGATAGTTTATGGAGTAGAGCTAGCTATATGTTTTTTAATTTGTGTAAGTTCAACTTTATTTCTCTTTATAGAGCATTGTGGTGCAATACATCAATGTTGAATGGATACTGCATTCCAGTAACTCTTGGGTTAAAAGATGCCAGAATGCAAATAGCGCAGAATCAGTAGAGCTGCTCAAGGAGGTAATTAATTTACACTTTTCATCTCTATTTTTTTGTTAATACTTTTTTATCATTATTTGTTAGCAACTTAAATTTCATTATTTTATTTAATATGGAATGTCTCTTTTAATCATGTAATATTTTAGTTTTTACTAACTTAAATAAAGTTGTTCTACTTTGTGTTAAAATTCAATTTTGATTAGGATTGAACCTCTGGTGAATTATTGATAGAGACTCTAATACCTGTAGAAGATCAATTGTCCTAACAAAAGGAATTTGTAACTCAATTTGCCTAATATATATATTGTATATAATATTATAATATTGTCATCCCACGACTATAACGCTTTTTGGGGTTGTCTGTGCGGGTTTTGATTCCCTTCATTAATCGTAAATTCCTAGTAAGTGAGAAATAGACCTACTCAATAAAATGATAATATTTATTTATTTATTTGATAAGTGTGTATCTCCCTCCAATTGGAAATTTCCAAATATTGGAGAGGACTCAGGACTCACACCTCGTTTGTGCCATTATCTGAGTGTGCAGTGTGCACTCATGCAGTGTGCCATTATCTGAGTATGCTTTGTTTTAAACAGTTAATAACAAACATTTGCTGATCAATATATATATATTTGGTTGATTAATTCCTTATCCTCTTGTACAGGAACTGTTTGATTCAATCTTGTGGAACGATGTAAATGCTCTATGGGGTGCACCGCAACAACCAAGATTAATAGCTTCTGAATGGGAAACTTGGAAGCATGATGTAATCAGATGGTTTTCTTCATATTCTCCCTTTGCTAATTACAGAAAAGCCATGCACCAAGCAAGCCATGATCGAGTTCTTAGAAAAAGAGCTAAACTAATGGTTCGTCGTCCAGATACACATGCTACACTCGTCAGAAACATGTGTTTTGAACACACTATTTCTCTTGAGAATGACCCTAGTTTCTCAAAGAATCAGGAACCATTGCAAGCATTAGTAGTTTCTGAGACTCCTAATCAGCCAGATCTTAGCAGCAGCATTGCACCTGTGGCGATGGATTTAGTACCGTGTACAGATTCTGAACTTGTCGTTGCAGATATAGATTCTGAAACCTTGCACAACAATGGATTAATGGAGTTGACTCCTGTGGATAAAATTGCTAAAAAGACTAAGAATCCCCAATGTGTTTCTTATATCCCAGCCAAGGGAAGACAGTGTGCGAGATTGGCAACTGGTGGTAATATATACTGCTGTGCGCATTCGCCAACTCGTTATCTGCATAGAGCTGGAAAAAGTCAAGAACCTGTTACAGTTCTTACTCCATATTGTGGAGGTATAACTGTTGCTGGTACAAAATGTAAGCACCGTTCCACTCCCGGCTATTCGTTTTGCAAGAAACACTGGAACCAGGATGAAGTTTATCACACTCCAAGTTCATCCAATAGAACACGCAAGAGGAAATCGGGTGTTTGCAAAGACATGGTACCATTAGATGCTGAAAATCCACTGCAAGTTGTTCATGGTGATAATTACCTCCTTGAAGAAGACAACTTAAGTTACAATGATGTTTATGCCATTGAGCCACTTCAATGTATAGGCTCGCCTGATGATGGCAATGAGATTGAGGAGGAGGTTTGTTGGGAAGAGCCGAGGTGGCATTTCCTATACTGTGACAAGCATCTACCATGCTGGCTGAGACAATATCATGCCAGAAATCAGAAGATGAGCAAGATAATATCAAAAGATGTGTTCATAGAACTTTTAGGTGAATGCTGCTCATTGAAGCAAAAGGTGCATCTGCATAAAGCTTGTGCTCTTTTTTACAAGCTAATCAGAAGCATTTTGTCAGAAAAAAACACTGTGCCTAAGGAAGTTCAATTCCAATGGGCTTTGAATGAAGCCTCTGAAGAGGAAGGAGTTAGAAATTTTTTTAATAAGTTGGTTCGTGTCGAGAAGGAAAATATGGAATCAGTTTGCGGATTCAGTGGCGACATAGAAAGATCCTTACTCATGGAAGGACCATCTCACCTTCCTTCCACCACTAACGACAGTGGTGATGGCGATGCAAATGTGATTAAGTGTAAGATTTGCAGTGTAGAATTTCTTGATGACGAAGCACTTGGTACCCATTGGATGGAGAATCACAAAAAGGAATCACATTGGCTATTCAGAGGTTATGCATGTGCCATTTGTTTGGATTCCTTTACTAACAAGAAAATGTTGGTAAAACATGTTTCAGAGAGACACAATGTAAAATTTGTTGAACACTGCTTGCTTGTTCAATGTATTCCCTGTGGTAGCCATTTGGGAAACGTGGAGGAGTTATGGTTGCATGTTTTGTCAGCTCACCCTGATGAGTTTAAACAACCAAAAGCTCCTAAGCGGCGAACATTGTCTACCAATGAGGGCTCTCTCAAAAAATCTGACCATGAAAAGGAAGCAAACAATTCACAGAAGAAGCCAAGTGGTTCGGGAAAATTTACTTGCAAGCAGTGTGGTTTAAAGTTTAATTTACTACCTGATCTTGGTCGCCATCACCAGGCTTCTCACATGGAGCGAAATCAGGATGGCATGAACTCTGGAAAGAAGACAGGAATACACTTTCAGGCCCAGAGACTAAAATCTAGTAGAGTAAGCCGTCCTACTTTTAAAAAAGTCATGGCAGAAAAATCCAACAAGAGCAAGAGTAGAGCCAATGCAAACTCGAAGAAACGGATTCGGGAAACAAAGTTGCTTGAGGTGGAGGAAACAACCAAACAACCTTATGTAAACGAGACAAATATTGTTGAATTGGAAGAGAATCGAAACTTAGAAATTGCTAAGAATTTGTCCTCTCAGCCTCAAAATAGCACACCTCAGCCTAAAAATCTTGATATTTTGTCAATTGCTCAATCTGCTTGCTGCAAAATTAGTCTTAAAGCCTCATTGGAGGAGAAATATGGAACTATGCCTGAAAATATCTATTTGAAGGCAGTAAAAGTATGCAGTGAGCATGACATTGCCATCAATTGGCATAAGGAGGGGTTTATTTGTCCAAGAGGTTGTATGGTTTCTAAAGACCAAAGGCAGCTTATTCCCCTATTAGAATCTCTTTCTAATGGTTTCCATAATCCAACATCTTTAAGTATATCGAATCCTGCGAGCGATGAGATTGAGCAGGACGAGGTTCATGACGTTGTAAATTCAAACCATCTTGAATTAGACTCATCAGAAAAGGTGGTTGTATTATGTGAGGACATAAGCTTTGGGAAGGAATCAGTTCCAGTGGTTTGTGTAGTTGATAAAGAAATCCTAGATTCTCTTCGCAGTCATGAGTCTGATGAGCATCTCTCTAGGCCTTGGGAGAGTTTTACGTATGTTACAAAGCCAATAATGGTTCATCAATCACTGGATCTTTATCCTGAGGTACCTAACTTAGACTTAATATTTCTTTGATCAAACTAAAATTAGATAGGAGTAAGCTTCTTATATATTAAATATTTGTCATTTCACTTCTTAATTTTTCACTTGTTTTAACTGATCTTTAACGTGGCTTTTTATTAGCAGAGTCAACAACTGAGATGTTCATGCTCATTTTCTACATGCTATCCTCGATATTGTGATCATGTATATCTTTTTGATACTGATTTTGATGGTGCAAGAGACATATATGGGGAACCAATGTGTGGCAGGTTCCCATACGCTTACAATGGTCGAATCATATTGGAGGTAAAATGTTTTCATTAACTGTATGCTGCCATAGTATCCAAAATCTGAGTTCTTCTGAACATCAATTATATCTGCCAACATTACCACACCATAGTAGATGTACTTCAAGTTAAAAGAGATAAACTCTACTATTGCTTATATATTTCATTTACTAAACTTCCGATCATCATAGATACAATTCCCCAATTTAAACATAGAACAATAACAGGGATGCTTTATAACATGAATCTTGCATGTATCAGTTTGTAGTTTATGAGTCATATTTAAATCTTAATTTAACAAGGGAACGGGGTTCTGCAACTGAATCCTAACCATTTAGAAACCTTTTTATACATTCTTATATAATACAAATATAAGCCTTGAATGATTGAATTTAGAAACACCATGAAATTCTTTCAAGTAATTCAAGTAATAGGTGTTTTAATGTAACTATCAGGTCATAGATGATTATACAAAGGTTTAATTTACATACATCATTTCACATTACCTGACAGTACTAGTATGCAGAAATAATTCAGATCATAGCTAGATGAACATGATATCATTATGTACAAGAAAAGGTTTTTCTGCTGTCATTGATTTGGTTCTACGTACATTTAACTATTGAATTGGTTGTTTATTTCACTAACTTATAACAGCGTGACTATGTAAAAAGTAACGACATTGTTTAGTAATAATATATTTAGAATATGTTAAAATCCTGATTACATTATTTTTGTATTACTGATGTATGCATATTTTTGTTCTGTGGTGGGAATTTCAATACCAAACTACAGGAAGGTTATCTTGTGTATGAGTGTAACCATATGTGCGGATGCGATGCAACCTGTCAAAACAGAATACTGCAGAATGGAATTCGGGTTAAATTGGAAGTCTTTAAAACAGAGAAAAAGGTGACTACTATTCTTCTTTTGAATCAAAATCGCTCAAAGTAAAAAGGCTTGTTATGTTAACTTTTGTTATTCGATTCGCAGGGATGGGCAGTAAGGGCTGGTGAGGCTATTTCGCGGGGCACATTTGTCTGTGAGTACATAGGAGAGGTCTTAGGAGAACAAGAGGCGCACAAGAGATCCAGAAGGTTGACATTATAACAATATATGTAGTTTCCTTTAGTTGGCTCATATCTCTTTTCTATTTCCTAATGACTTAGTTTGTTTTAATACCAGATATGGTAAAGAAGATTGCAGTTATATCTATGACATTGATGCTCATGTCAATTATATGAGTAAACTGACTGAAGAACAACCGCGATATGCCATTGATTCTACTCGATATGGGAATGTCTCGAGGTTCATCAATAGCAGGTTAACTTCATTCAATACATAGTAGTATTCTATTATTACTAAATGTAATGCGTACATTGCTCGAGGGTGTGTTCTAGTAGATTTAGTACTAGAGTAGTTATGTTCTTTGATAAGACAAAAATAACTTGGTGGAACTTGTTCATTTTTGGTTGGCAATATGATTAGAATTTCAATTTTACTAAAATTATTTCTTTCAAGAAATGATGATTTTGATATATTCTGAATATTCGCATAAGATGTTATTATTCATAGCAACTTATTAAATACATGTTGGTTTGCTCTCATTTTTATTGCAGTTGCTCACCCAATCTTGTGAGCTACCAAGTTCTTGTAGAGAGCATGGATTGTGAGCGTTCACATATTGGTTTTTATGCAAATAGAGATGTAAGTACTCTCTTTGATGGATATTTGTATACTTGTCTCATGGATTATTGGATAATGGACATCATTTATTTAACAATGTTTCATTTGTTTCTTGTTAACAGATTGCTATGGGTGAAGAGTTAACATTCAATTATCAGTATGAGCTTGTGCCTGGAGAAGGATCTCCTTGCCTTTGTGGTTCGCCGAAGTGCCGAGGACGCCTTTACTAGAACCTCAAACATTCTTGCGGTTGCAATGATTCTGTAGAATAATTTTGGGAACAAATTATTTGCTCAACAGTTAGAGGTATTAGAATGAGCGAGCTTTGTTGGAGGAGAGTTGCGCAGAGAGAAGGAAAAGAATAGAAAACGCAGAAAAGAGGGGGAAAAACTGGGCAAGGCAATATTAAAACGTAATTCAAAACTATATCGAAAGATTCTGTTTATTACAAGGTGTCGAAGGTGTATATATACAAAGATGCAGCGCCCATATTGAGCCTATATTTCGACTGGGCCACATATTGGCCCATTGGATGTTTTACTAGTTACACCTAACAATACTAAGAGCAATTGAATTACAAACATATTCAATATTCCCTCTTAATTCACATTGCTAAGTGACATCATCCCAAGCATTGTTCTTAGTTCTTCAAATCTTCCTTTTTGCAATCGCTTGGTCATTGCATCAGCTACTTGAAGTTCTGAGCAGCAATATTGCAGGTTCAACTTCTCATTGTTGACTTGATCACGCAGGAAGTGATATCTGGTCTCTATATGCTTCGACCTACCATGGGCGACAGGATTCTTGGCCAGATCTATCGCAGACTTGTTGTCGATCAGCAACTTTATTGTTGTAATTTTGTGCAGGCCAGTTTCAGCCTATAGCATGCTTAGCCATGATGCTTGACATGCTGCAAATGAAGCAGCCACATACTCTACTTCGCAGGAGGACAAAGCTACTATGCTTTGCTTCTTCGTGCACCATGAGATGGGTGTTGTTCCATACATGAAGACATAGCCACTTGTGCTCTTTCGATCACTCTTGTCTCCACTCCAGTCGGAATCAGTGTAACCAAACACTTCAGCGGTAGCATTCGACTCAGTCTTACCAGGGAATAGAATACCCTGACTTTGTGTTCCCTTTATGTACCTAAGCACTCTTTTTGCAGCTATTAGATGGGAGGTTCTTGGCTTCTCCATGAATCTGCTGATCATTCCAACACTAAACATAATGTCAGGTCGAGTGTTGCAGAGGTACTTAAGGGAACCAACAATCTGTTTGTAGAGGGTGGCATCTACTTCACTCTTTGTATCATCTTTCGACAGCTTGCTGCTTATGTCAGTTGGGGTCGAAACTGACTTACAATTGGTCATGTCGAATCTGTTCAGGATATCTGCTGGATATTTCGACTGATGCAGAAATATTCCCTTACTTGTCTTCACAAATTGCATTCCTAAGAAATATGATAGATGTCCTAGATCACTCATTTCGAATTCAGATATCATCACCCTCTTAAAGGAGTCGACTTCAATCTCATTGCTGCCAATTACTAGTAGAACATCTATATACAGGCACAACAACAATTGAGTTTCAGTTCCATTCTTCTTAACATACACACCATGTTCATTGGTGCATCTAGTGAACTTTTGAGCCAAGAGAAATCCATCAATTCTCTTGTTCCATGCCCTTGGGCTAGCTTAAGTCTATATAGAGCCTTCTCAAGCTTGAATACCTTGTCTTCTTGTCCCTTTAATTCAAATCCAGGTGGTTGGCAAACAAAGACTTCCTCCTCCAAAGGTCCATTGACGAATGCTGATTTTACATCAAGTTGATGTAAGGGCCAGCCTCTATGACTTGCCAATGCCACTACCAGTCTTATGGTCTCGATCCTGGCTACAGGGGCAAAGACTTCATTGAAATCCAACCCAGGCTTATGCAGGAAACCTTTAGCTACTAATCTGGCCTTATACTTGGCCACTTCTCCATTGGGTTTGACGTTGGTCTTGTAGACCCATTTCACACCTATTGCCTTCTTTTGCTTTGGAAGTTCGACTAACTTCCATGTGCCATTTTTCTCTATTGATTTCAGCTCATCAATCATAGCTTCCTTCCACTGTTTGTGATTAAGAGCTTGCTCCAGGCTCACTGGTTCTGCTTCAGCCATTAGTGCAAAGTGAGTCAGGTCTCCTTCTGCTGTAATAGCAGAATCTGGGAATGTGTCGAATCCTTCTAGCCTTACTGATCTCTGCCTTTTCCTCTATGACCTTCTGATAGGTTCGACAGTAACAGGTTCTGCAGTTTCAGTAGCTACATTCTTATCCTCTAGATCCTGAACTTCATCAAAGTCCAGTACTGTAGTTCTTTCACAGCCTTCTTCATTCTGAGTATCCTAGTTCCACTTTTTCGACTCATCTACTATGACATCTCTGCTCTTCACTATTTTCTTCTGCACAGGGTCATACAGTTTGTATGCTCCTGTCGAATGATAACCAACAAGGATCATTTGTTGTGCTCTATCATCCAGCTTCTTCCTTAGTTGCTCAGGAACATGTCTGTAACATAATGAGCCAATTATTCTGAGATGCTTGACACCTGGCTTTCTTCCTATCCAAGCTTCTTCAGGTGTCTTCCCAATCAATCTCTTTGTGGGGCACTTGTTCTGAATGTATACTGCTGTGGCTACTAGTTCTCCCCATAAGCTGTGAGGTAGCTTCTTTTCCTTCATCATACTTCTCACCATGTCGAGGATGGTTCTATTTTTCCTCTCAGCTGTTCCATTATGCTGAGGTGTGTAAGGTGAAGTGACTTCATGTACTATGCCTTCATTTTCACAGAATTTTGCAAATTCATGTGAGTTGTACTCACCACCTCCATCTGTTCTAAGAGTTTTGATTGCACACTCACTTTGCTTTTCAATCATCACCTTGAAGTTTCTGAATGCTCCAAGTACTTCACTCTTCTTATTGATCAGGTACACCCATGTCATTCTGGTGTACTCATCAATGAATGTGACAAAGTAATTGTTCTCTCCTAATGAACTAACCTCAAAGGGACCACAAACATCAGAAAATATCACCTCTAACCTTTTCTTTGCTCTGCCCGGCACCTTTGATTTGAAGGAGTTTCTTGGTTGCTTCGACTTGCAACAACTATCACATACTTCACCAGGCATCTTTACTGCTGGCAACCCATGGACCATCTTCTTCTCATGTAGTTGTCTCAAGCTCTTGAAGTTTAGGTGGCCAAATCTTCTGTGCCACTTCCAGTTCTCATCATCGATATAGTGGTTGTGAGGCATTGCTTTTCGACTACTTGCAATTCGACCTTCAATGTTCTGTTACTTTGCATTGGCACCTTCAGGATCAGCCTCTTGTTTAAATCAAACAAGCTGAGACTGTTATCATCCATTTCGACAGAGAATTTCTTCTCAATCATCTACCCAAGACTCAGCAGACTGCTCCTCATCTTTGGTACATAGAACACTTCCTGAATGTAGCACCACTTTCCATCTTTCGACAGAAACTTTATGGTACCAATTCCTTCTGCAGTGACTCTGCTGTTGTCTACAAATCTGATTCTTTTACTTATTTGCTTCAGTTCGACAAACCACTCCTTATGGCAGCACATGTGGTTTGAGCATCCCGTGTCGAGATACCATTCGACAGATTTTTCTTCGATCTCATTTGTGTCTGCCTTCAGCAACAACAATTCTGTGTCAGTAGCTGTCATGAAGGATAATCCTTCATCATTGTTGCTGGCCATGTTGGAGGCATCACCAGTGTCACCACTGCCATGCCACACATACATTGCAGAAGTATTTTGAGCATCACAAGTGTTTCCACTTTCACTAGTGTTCCCACTGTTTTGCTCACTACTTTCAGCAACTGTTACATTGAGATGAGTGTCTTCTTCAATCGCATCATCTATGACTGCCATTAGCATTAATCCTTCTGAGTAAGAATCAGAGTCTGTGCCTCCATCACTTGCAAATTTGGCTTCAGCATCTTTATTCCTAGGAACCTTCTTGTTCTTACATTTGTTCCTATAATGCCCAAATTGCTGACAGTTATAGCACTACACCTTCGACAGATCTTGCTCCTTCTTGTCGAAACTTCATTGTTCTTCTTTCTTGCTGCCAGATCCCTTTTCTTTACCCTTCCATTTTCCTTTTTCTTTCTTGTTGCCTGCCTTCCAATTTTTCTTAGAGGAGTGTGATAGTAAGGCTTGTTCAGTCTCTTTCTCTGAACTTCTCTGCCTAATTCTCAATTCATGAGCCTCTAAGGAGCCTCGAAGTTCATCTAACTTCATTTCATCTATGTTCTTGGATTCTTAAATGGCAGTTACAACATTGTCGAATTCTGGAGTTAAGGATTGTTCTGTACCGAGCAGTTTTTTGGTGGACTGTTGTTGGTAGGTCCCTTGCTGTCGTGGCAGTAGGTCAGTGAGCGCCCGGGGGGTACCTGCAAGCCACTCCGACGCTCAAGTCAGTATGAGAGTAAGACAGTGTATATGCAAAGGAAGAGTGTGTACCTCGTGAATGGCTATGCGAACCGGAATTTATAGGAAATTGCTGTTCGTTGTGGATCGTCGGATCAGTGGAGGCGATCTGGACCCTCCAAGCGTGTTGGGCTTGCATGTTATGGATATGGGCTGGATCGATTGGGCTGATCCATATCTCATCGCTAATCGCACCCCCTGGTATTGCTAATTGGTCCTCTTGGTTGACTCCAGAAAAGTTGCCCCCCAAGCCGAGATTATTCCGAAGGATGGTCTTGGCTTGAAGGATTTTCGTTGGTTTGCCGGATCTGTGAGGTTACGCGGGACACTGCCTTTGTAACAACCGTGTTTTGTCATTTTCACTCTCTAGAGTAAAAAGGAGAAATGTTTTCTAAGCGTTGCTTTGTCTGTCTTGTCGGGTCGTATGAGATCACTTTGTTGCGACCGTGACCCACACCTCCTTCGGTGTAATCCTTCACTACAACAGAATTGCAGAAAAAGGGCGCACCCTTTAGAGGCGCTTTTTAAAAAGCGCCCTTGATGCCCTCCATATTTTGAGCATCAGGGGCGCTTTTTAAAAAGCGCCCCTAAAGGTCCTGCGTGTTTTGGGCATCAGGGGCGCTTTTTAAAAAGCGCCCTGGTGCCCAAAACACGCAGGGCCTTTAGGGGCGCTTTTTAAAAAGCGCCCCTGATGCCTAAAACCGGATCCACCAACATGGGCGCTATCCACGAGCGCCCCCAATTCCCTATTTTTTTAATTTTGATTTTCGCGTTACATATCCTCCCTTGTTTCCTTTCCCTCTCACTCTCAGTATACTCTCTTTCCCCCTCGATCTCTCTCACCCAAACGGCGCACACTTCACCCTCCCAGCTCTCAGACGTGGCGGCGCACGCCTCACCAGTGGCCACCACCATCAGCGCGCAGCCCGGGCAGAACCGCACCCTTCGCAACCTCACCCCCATTTCGGAAACGGCGCACGCCTCTCTTTCCCCCTCGATATCTCTCACCCAAACGGCACACACTTCACCCTCCCAGCTCTCAGACGCAGCGACACACGCCTCACCAGTGGCCACCACCATCTGCGCGCAGCCCGGGCAGAACCACACCCTTCGCAACTATTGAAAGATATGTTGTCGGAAGACAATGTTCTCCCTTCTCGGACGTATGATGCAAAACAAATGTTAGGCACCATTGGTTTGAACTATGAGAAGATACATGCTTGTCCGAATGATTGCATTTTATTTCGGAATGAACATGCATTGTTAAAGTCGTGCCCTAAATGTAATACACCGCGGTATAAGAAGAAAGAATCTGCTCCAGAAAAGGTATTGTGGTATTTTCCCATAATTCCTCGATTTAGGCGTATGTACCATAGTTCGGAAGATGCAAAACTGTTGACTTGGCATGATGATGAAAGGATTAAAGATGGCATGCTACGACACCCGGCGGATTCTCCGCAGTGGAAAAAGATTGATATTGATTATCCTGATTTTGGGCATGACCCAAGAAACCTACGCCTTGCATTGTCTGCCGATGGATTTGACCCGCACGGTATCCAGAGTAGCTCCCACAGTACATGGCCTGTGATTTTGGCGATCTATAACTTACCTTCATGGCTTTGCATGAAACGCAAGTATATGATGTTGTCTTTATTAATTTCTGGCCCCAAACAACCAGGAAATGATATTGACGTATACTTGGCTCCTTTAACAGAAGACTTGAAGCAAATGTGGGAGATTGGGGTAGAGGTGTATGATGTGTTTAGAGAAGAAAGTTTCATTTTGAAGGCTATGATTTTTGGCACCATTAATGACTTTCCAGCATACGGCAATCTATCTGGGTACAGTAACAAAGGTCAGTGTGCATGTCCTATATATATGTGAAGATAATACAGATCGGATGTGGTTGGAACATGGTAAGAAGAATATATATCTTGGCCATCGGAGATTTTTGCCTCCAACTCATCAATATCGGGTGTGGAGAAAGGCATTCAATGGGAATTCAGAAACTCGTAAAGCTCCCTCGCCTTTGACCGGTGAACAACTATTTGAAAAGGTGAAAGATTTGAACATTAAGTTTGGGAAGCCTTTTGCAGGAGAGCTTGCCAAACGAGGGTGGAAGAAAAAGTCGATTTTCTTTGAGTTGCCTTACTGAAAGTCATTACACGTAAGACATTTCATTGATGTGATGCATGTTGAAAAAAATGTATTCGAAAGTGTCATTGGTACCTTACTCAATATGCCAGGGAAGACTAAAGATACCAACAACACAAGGTTGGATTTGGTTAGTATGGGGTTGAGACCCGAATTGGGCCCGATAAAGAAGGGTACACGTACATATCTACCTCCGGCAGCTCATACTCTATCTAGAAAGGAGAAAACCATCTTTTGTAAGTTTCTTCATGGAGTTAAAGTTCCAGAGGGGTACTCTTCAAATGTTACGAACCTTGTATCGATGAAAGACCTCAAGTTAAAGTCTCTAAAGTCTCATGATTGTCATGTTCTCATGGAGAATTTGCTACCCATTGGTATACGATCCATTATGCCCAACAAAGTGCGTCAGGCCATAACTAAACTTTGTTTCTTCTTTAAGGCGATTTGTAGTAAAGTGATTGACCCTGGAAAGTTTCCAGCTCTGCAAAGATCAATTACTGTGACTTTATGTGAGCTTGAGATGTTTTTTCCGCCTTCATTCTTTGACATAATGATTCATTTAATAGTTCATCTGGTTAGAGAGACACAATTGTGTGGCCCATGTTACATGAGATGGATGTACCCGTTTGAGCGATATATGAAGATATTAAAAGGATATGTTAAAAACCGATCACGACCCGAGGGTTGCATTGCTGAGCGCTACATAGTTGAAGAAGCTATTGAGTTCTCCACCGGCTATCTATCTAGTGTTGAATATTCTATTGGGCTGCCAAGGGTGCGTGACACAGGAAGCGTTGGTAAAGGGATGACAGGAAGGAAAATAGTGATGGTATCCAGGAAAGAACTAGAGCAAGCACACTTATATGTTCTGCACAATGATAGTCAGGTTGATTCATATGTTTCCAAACACATGGAGATTCTTAAGAGTGATCACTCAACTAAGAGTCAAGTCTAGTTAAAAAAAGAACACAATCGGAGTTTCATACAATGGCTAAAAGATCAAATTGATATTGAGTTTGTTTCAAATCCTACCTCGATTTCAGAAAGATTGAGATGGTTAGCAAAATGTCCAAATATACATGTATTCTCTTACACTAGTTATCTACAAAACGGGTACACGTTCTATACAAAATCCCATGATGATCAGAGTAAAATGCAAAATAGTGGGGTGACTCTTGTAGCTGAATCTATGCATACATCAAGTGCCAAAGACAGAAATCCCATTTATGCGAATATGTCATACTTCGGTGTCATTGAACACATATGGGAGTTGGATTACAATATGTTTTGGGAGCCTGTGTTCCAATGTAATTGGGTTGACAATAATAATGGTGTACAGATGGATGACTCGGGTTTCATGCGGGTGAATTTCAATAAGTTAGGATATAAAGATGAACCTTATATTTTAGCCTCGCAAGCCCAACAAGTGTTTTATGTCACTGATCCAGTTGATATCAATTGGTGCATTGTTTTATTGACAAACAAAAAATTATTGGTGAATGACATTGGTGATCAAGCGCACGAAGATGTTGACATTGAGGATGACCCTTTCTTTGGGACATCACAACCAATAATAGGGGAAAGTACTTCTAAAGAAGATATTTTGTATGTTAGAAAGGATCATAACGATGGAATTACGTTTCGTCCAAAACAAAGTACCAAGAAGCGAAAAGCAAAATATCATACAAATAAACAAGTAGCTAGTAACATTAGATCGAGGAAAAGGAAAAGGTAATATATCATGCGTGTTTCTTTTTTATTCATTTTTCATATTCTAAAAATTAACTTACTTTATCATGATTATCAAATAACATTTAGCCTAATAACAATGATTATATTTTGTTGCAGGTGAGATGACTTCCCACGGTGATGATAGTGCACATGACAGTGGTCATGAGAGTCATGATAGCGCACAAACAAAGTTCACTCGTCGTGGAATGACAGTTAAGAAGAATATCATCAATCGGGGGAACAAAGGGCTTCCTAAACTTACAGTAAGATACTCACTAATTAACTAACTTTGTTACATACTTTTAACTGTTTGTTATCTAATTTACACAATTAATAATGCAGGTCATATGGAATTCTAAAAACCAACCGATTGGTGACAATGGTAGAGAGTTGCAAAGCTTCCTTGGTGCTAGAGCAAGGCAGGATATCCCAATTACAATCAAAAGTTGGAATAATAAAAAAGATGCCTCTCGAGAAATCTAAAGAGGAGCTATGGCATTTGATACAAGTATGGGTCTTATTTTGACTATACAGTTATTTTATAATTAAATATGTAAGCATATTTATAATCATTTTGTTGAATGTAAGCAGAAATACTTTGATGTGGATGACTCTCAAAAAGACTATTGTCTTATGAAAGTTGGAAAGGTGAACAGAAGATTCAGATCAACTCTAACAAAGTGGGTGAAAGATAAAGAGGGGAACATCAGAAACCGTCCTCCACCACGGTATGATGGGATTATTCCATCAGAGGATTGGAGTGCATTTGTATCATCACGCGAAGATGAGGAATTCCAGGTTTGTAAAATTACTTATCATACATATACCTATATTTGACAATTATAAAGTATTAATGTAAAAAGATGTGTCTTTATAGAGATTAAGCATTGAAAATCGCGAGAGAGCGGAAAGTCCTGAATACCCGTATAGAGCCGGTGTTAAGAGTTATCACGAGATTGAAGATCAATTGGTAGGCACATTATCTTTTATTTTATCTTTCATTTACTAAATTAATCTTTTGATTTATTTACTAATAAATGGTAAATTTTAATAGCTGCGGGAGGCTGGAAAAGATCCTACTCATGAATCTATTGACCGACATGTTTTGTGGTTAGAAGCCCGACATAACAAAGATGGTGTCGTTGATGACCCAAAAACGAGAGAGGTGTTGCAAAGAATTGTAAGTATGATAAAATTATATTACTTATAATGTTTATTAATAATGTCTCCAAATGAACTTATGAACTTACTGTTTGTGGTGAATCAGGAATCCATATCACAATCAGTATCACAAGGAGAGATTACTGATTGTGATGGTCCGAATGACATCCTTGGTCGTGCATTGGCAACTGAAGAGTACTCAGGACGTCTACGGGGTTTGGGATTTGGCATTTCTCCAACCACTTTTTGGGGTTCAAAGAGGCAAAAAAAAATGAGGAAAAAGAAAGTAGAAAACGGTTGGAGGCCATGGTATTGATGCTACACAAAGAACTTAATGAATTAAAAGAAAAAGTTTGTCCAAGGACTGATGATGTACCATCTCCTAACCCAAATAGCTTCAAGGATAGTTGCAATATTGCGTCCAATGAGGTAATTATCATTTAATTTGGTTATCATTTACATTAATTTATAGGTATTAATATTTGGTTATCATTTAATTTAGGGTAACAATAACAACTGTGAATTATATACATCGTTGGTCGCAAAGGACTTTGTTTGTAACAATGAGGACTCCACCTTGCACAATCTACCCATGCCTCCAAATCACGTGAGAGTCAGAGTTGACTTTGTTGTTGTGGAGGATGCATTATTGCCAGTACCAATTGACACTGCACAGATGACTTTGTTGACTGTGATTGATGCACTTGGCACCCTTGTGGCATGGCCAGCAAATCTTATCAATGTATGGAGCAATTAATATATTTGTTAATAATTCATTGGCTTATTGTCATATATTAATAACTAATTATATTTCTAATATAGGTAAAGAAAGCAACATCTCGGATTTCTGGGCATGTTGGCACACCCCAACCCTCCCCTCTATTGGTCGCAAGAAGCATGTGTCTAGGCGAGAATCTAGCGGGAATGAGATTCAATCCCAACCCACCCCCCCTTCTATTGCTAGCAAGAAATCAGTGTCTCGATAAGTAGATAAAGGGAAACAGATTCAATCCACCCCCTTCTAAGGAATTTATCAGTTATCTAAAGATTCATGCCTCAACAATGACGGGTGCAGATTTGATAACTGCATCGCTTGATCCAGACATCTTGGGATATATCCACCAAATCTGCCTTTCAAAGGTGGAACTGCAATAGGTATATGATCACATGTGGGCATCTGGAGCTTCTCTTACAATATACATCAGGTATTACTATTATTATTATTATTATTGTTATTATTATTATTACTATTATTATTATTATTATTTGTTAATTTATTTGTATACTATTTAACTATAGGTATTTGTACTATGAGATTATGATCCCCATGAAACGAACACATAGATTTATCTTCTTTTGCCCTGAAAGAACTTTTCTACGGAACGCCCACTTCGAAAAAGGCATGTCAAAAGATATTATTAAAGACGTGAAGAAAGCGATTAAAGCAAATAATGAAGCTGTAAAAGCCTATATTGATAGACGCTTGGCACATGGAAGCAGCTGTGATAGCTTGTTTTTGGCACCTATCAACTTAGGGTAACAAATTTAATCTATACATACATATATATATATATATATATAACGTGTTTTTGAAATTAATATCTGTTATTTATTTGGTTATTCAATATTTTTGTAGGATACATTGGATATTGTTGGTAGTTGATCCTGAAAGAAATAAAATTTTCTATTTGGATTCGTGTCATGGTCATTATAGCAACCACGTCAAAATGAGAGGAGTGTTTGAAAGGTGTGTATTTAGATACATCGCATGTTTTATCATTTACATTATGTATGTATTTCGATTAATTAATATAGTTATATGTATATGTTTCAGTTGTTTGATGACTTATTGGGGATCGAATGAGGCCAGGGCTAGAGATAGGCATGTGAAAACAAAACGGATAGTTGTTAAGGTAAGTTTATAATCAACACTCTTATCCATGTAAATATTGTTGGCATTTTAATAATTAATTGTTATTTTGATTTCTAGTGTCCGAGACAACCAAACAACGATGATTGCGGGTATTACGTTATGAAGTTTATGAAGAACATAATCACTCACAGTCAAATGGAAATTCCAGAAAATGTATGTAATTTATATAGTTTGTTTTTTGACCACTTAATTCTATATCTAGCATTTAACCACTTAATTCTAAGTTTATTTTATTTTATTTTATTTTATTTTTGCAGTATTTTCCTGAACACGAGGTTGAAGCTCCATTTTCTGGTGACCAACTTGCTGAGGTCAAGGGAGAGTGGTGTCATCATGTTGCCTGTTTGATTAATGAAAATCGAAATTCATGTAATTACTTTGGTTAGTTGGTTTTTGGTTCCTCACATTGTATGTCGAACATGTCATGTTTGTTGTCTATGTTGGCATTTAGGCGCTTAATTGGTTAATGATTTATGTAATTTTTGTATGTATATTAGATGGGTATATAAGTTTGTTAGTTGGAATTTAATTTTCAATTGGTTAGTTGATTTGAAATTTGGTTGTTGAGTAGATATTGGTTGTTGTTGTTGTTGTTGTTGTTGTTGTTGTTGTTGTTGTTGTTGTTGTTGTTGTTGTTGTTGTTGTTGTTGTTGTTTCTGTTTCTGGTTTCTGGTTTATGCAGTTGATGATCTTGGTTGATGCAAAATATCGGGTATAACAGAAACAAAAAAAAATATTTAAAAAAAAACAATGAATCAGGGGCGCTTGCAGTTAAAAGCGCCCCTGTTGGTCTTAACGCACTTGACAATCAAGGGCGCTTGTAGTTAAAAGCGCCCCTGTTGGTCAAACGCGCTAAGGCCAACAGGGGGCGCTTGCAGTAAAAAGCACCCCTGTATGTCAAACGCGCTAAGGCCAACAGGGGCACTTTTTACTGCAAGCGCCCCTGATTGTCAAACGCGCTAAGGCCAACAGGGGCGCTTTTAACTGCAAGCGCCCCTGATTGTCAAACGCGCTAAGACCAACAGGGGCGCTTTTTTTGCGAGCGCCCATGTTTCCTAATAATTAGAGGCGCTTGTTAGGCGCTCCTGTAGAAGGTTTGGCAACAGGAGCGCCATATTTAGGGGCGCCCGAAAGCGCACCTAATGGATTAAAAAAAGCGCCCCTGAAGGCTTTTACTGTTGTAGTGCTTGTGCCCGGCACCAAGCTAGGGTGACGTATCCTGATGTTGGAGTCGCCTTGTGCCAAGTGCTCTGAGGTTGGCGCCCTCTTGGGCGCCTTGTGCCAGGATGGTCTAAGATTGGCGCCCTCTTGGGCGCCCTGTGCCATGCCCCCTGATGTTGGTGCCCTCTTGGGCGCCTTGGGTCAAGGTGCTAAGACATCCTGATGCTGGTGCCCTCGTGGGCGCCTTCCCGGGTGCTTGTTTGTTTTTGAGAGTTGGCGCCCTCCTGGGTGCCTTGGGTGTTGTTCCCTGCTTGCGTGTGCTGGGCGGCTAATCGTGGAGCAGATTTTGTGAGACAAGGTTCGGTGCTCTCGTGGGTGCCTTACTGCATAGTGCTGATTACCCCGTTGCGAAGGATTTGCTTTCAGACTGCCCCCTGCCAGACGCCCCTCTGCTGGGGGCTGCTTGCTCCTGCCAGGCGCCCTCATGGGCGCTGGTTGCTTCTGCCAGGCGCCCTCATGGGCGCCCTCCTGGTCCCACCAGGCGCCCTCAGGGGAGGGGGTTGTTTGCAAGTTTTCCTGTCTGTTTTGTAACCGCTTGTTCTGCCCCCTGTCCTGCAGGTTGAGAGATGGTGAGGGATACCGTGCCTTCGGAGGAAGCCGGCTTCCCTGGCTTCGTCGTTACCTCTTCTAATGATGATCTGCTTTTTGAGCATGAGGTGGTGGAGATTCTTCTATGCTGCCTACGACAAAGTGATTGGCCACGTTCGTTGTTTATATCTGGAAGCCGTTCTAGAGTCGAGCCTCCTTTGATTTGATCATGAGGTCTTTGTCAGGCTTGACTCTCTTGATTATAACAGGCACGCGCCGGATGGCCCCGGGCGCAAGTCATCGCCTTGTGCATCTGGATGAATAATCTCTTATTGCCTCATGGCACAGTTAACTCTTGGGGGCAGTTCATCAGAACTCGGTCTGACTTTTAACTCCCGTCAGAGGTTGCGACCATATTCGATGCCGCTTCGCACCTCGTGGGACTCTGGGGGAGTTTATTCAGATCTCGGTCTGAATTTTAACTTCCGTCAGAGGTTGCGACTTCGATGCCGCTTCGTACCTCGTGGGACTCCAGGGGAGTTTATTCAGATCTCGGTCTGAATTTAACTTCCGTTAGAGATTGCGACTTCGATGCTGCTTCGCACCTCGTGGGACTCTGGGGGAGTTTATTCAGATCTCGGTCTGAATTTAACTTCCGTCAGAGGTTGCGACTTCGATGCCGCTTCGCACCTCGTGGGACTTTGGGGGAGTTTATTCAGATCTCGGTCTGAATTTAACTCCCGTCAGAGGTTGCGACTTCAATGCCGCTTCGTACCTCGTGGCAGAGTTTGATGTTGACTTGCGTTGGTCGGGGGATCTCCTCGATGGTGATCCCCAGTGGTGCCTCTGGTGGATATTGACTTGGTTCCACCGTTGTCCCCCAAGTTGAGTTTATCTTGAGGGATGGTCTTGACTCGACGTCGTCGTTTAGGATGCCCTCGTAGGTGAGGTCGCCCTTTCGGCTCGTGACGTCGGGCCTGCTAATTTCGTCAGCTGATCACAACAACTTTCCCGTTTGGTTCCCTTTCCTGCTCCTTTGGTGATCTCTTCTCCTATATCAATGAAGTATGCTATCTTTATGCTAACCCCTTTGAGACGCCCTCCCGGTCACCTTAATGAGAGGGAGGTCGAGGGTAGGTGTCTCGCCCTGGCATGTATTTCGCCGTTTAGGCCTTCAAGACATCAGAATTTGGTTTTGAGCGTAACTGAAGAACTGTAGCTCTGCTTCTTGGCTTTCCAACGCATACTCGTACGCCTCCATCGGATAAACAAAGATGAGGTTATGGTCTGCAGACTTGATAACACCCTTGTAGGTGGATATCCTTGGTGTTCGTGACCTCGTGGTCTCATGCCTGCTTGATCTTTGCGTCTTTCCAAGACCTCATGGTCTCATGCTTTGCGGGTGCTTTCACAAGAGTGCCTTTATTGTAATTGGGATTTTTTCAAGATAGTTGCTAAGTTTGGCTTGCTTTAGGCAGTTGAGTTGCCGACGCCTACCGGGTCAATTTGTCCTGAAGAATACCCCCGGCACCTTTTACCAAGACTCGGCTTGGATAGAACTCATCCAAGGGATTGTGACCACCTAAGTCAGTTTGAAATACTAGGCACCCTAACTGCGGATTTGGACCCTTTTTCTTTATTGATCTTAAGGAATTTTCTTTGGGGTAAGTGTTAATGCTTAGTGAGCAAACTGTAACTGCAAAATGAACTTCGTTAATTACTCACATCGAGCTTACATTTTGCATTCGCGCCTCAACAACAAGATTCTCAACCGGGTCTAGCCCTAGGCTCAGGTCCTGATGCTCTGCTTCCTATTCAGAGTCACGGCTGGCTGCTTCTTTATTGGCGCCCTGCCAGGCGCCCCCATGGGCGCTGGCTGCTCTTCATTGGCGTCCTGCCATGCGCCCTCATGGGCGCTGGCTGCTGTTCATTGGCGCCCTGCCAGGCGCCCTCATGGGTGTTGGCTACCTCTTCATTGGCGCCCTCATGGGCGCTGGCTGCCTCTTCATTGGCGCCTACATCACCTCTGGCATCCTAGTGCGTCATTTTAACCTCCGCTTCTTCTCTGGATCCACCGCCTAAGTTTCTCACATCAGTAGTTTCTCTTTCGTCTTTAGGGCTCATATAGAAATATCTACGCGTTGCTCCCAGGTCCGCCTGAAGGGTCACAACCTTATTCTCTAAACTGTAGAATTTCATATTCAGATGAACCGTCGAGGTGACTGCCTCTAGCTTGCCCAGTGTGGGTCTCCCAATGATGCATTGATGGACCGACTTGCATGGTAGGACTAGGAAGGGTGTTTTCACAATTCTGAACAAAGGTGGTTTACTATCGGGGTCTCCATAGGTGACCATCAGCTCTAGTTGGCCCAAGGGTTTAGTCTTCGACCCGTTGAACCCGGTTAAAGCTCCCCCTCGGTAGGGATTCAGGTTGCATGCAGCAAGTCTTCAAAGATGATGTCTACCGCGCTTCCCTGGTCGACCAGGATTCTCCTTACCTCAACGTTGGCCATTATTGGCAGTGATGAGCAACGAGACGTGCTTGTTCGGTTTTCCAAACAGCAAATCATTATCGTCGAAGGATAAGGGCGGCCGGGTATGTCCCTTCCTGGGGGCTGAGGTTGATGCAACGCTCAAGATTTTTTCCACTTCCTTTTCATTAACTTGCGAGACCCCCAATCATCACGGGGGCTTCTTCCGTGAATCACAATGGCCACTGGCCTTCCTTTGGACCTTCGGGTGTCCTCTTTCTCGGTAGATGTACTGTCGTCGTTTTTGACCCTTTCGCCGTCTGGGGCCTTTCCCTTCCTCGGGGACTTGGATCTTTTTGCGGGGGATCGGGCTCTTTTGCGGGAGCTATTTGGTCCCCCCTCCCTTTTTACATACTGCGACAGTTTCTCTCTCTGAATCATTTCCTCAATATTGTCTTTCAAAGCTTAGCAGTCATTGGTGTCGTGGCCTCTGTAACACCCCTTTTCTACCCGTTCATTTAATTGGAAAAATATCAGAGTTTTCAAAAATTTGTTTCGCACGAGGAATGTTACACATACTTCAATAAAATAATGCTTCTCAATTAACAGCTCAAACATAATAATCCTGCATCACGTAGCACGTCACTAAGAGGAGACCCTCAAAAACACATGTATCATCGTAAATAAGCTTAACGTCAATAAACACCAACTACGCAGCGGAATAACAAAATAAAACAGAATCGTCAACAAAGCATAACAGCTGAAATCATTCATAAACATCAAGTTCGTCCCCCCCCTGAGTGCTACGTATCAGAGCGTGACGACTCGACTCGAATTAGTGAAGGTACCTAGTCATTCACTCGCAATCACCTGCACGTTACCGCATAGGGGTAACATTCAAATAGAAGGGTGAGTCCAATTCAATCCATATAATAAACCATATGATAAATAATAAGTCAAGTCACAGCTCTAAAATAATCACATCACAATCATCCATTACATCACTACATAAACTCATCATTATGTCATGAAGGCGTATGAAATGCAACCCACTCGCGGGCATATGCATGAGGTACCTTTTCACAAACGTCGCTTAGCCATTATGGCCTCATCGTCACTTAGCCTTTTGGGCCTCAAAACGTCACTGGGTTTATGCATATGGGAGGCATGAGACACTATGACATGCACCACGCACAAACACACAAATCACGGTCAACTATGTGACCCATCACTTACCAATTTGCCAAATAAGAGGCACAGCACCTGTCAATTCACAATTTACACACAACAACGTCACTTAGCCTTTTAGGCCTTAACATCACTTAGCCTTTTGGGCCTCAAAACGTCACTGGGTTTTCATCGTCGCTTATTCATAAACATCATCAACTCAAACAATAGCCACTGAGGGCAAAAACGTCATTTACTAGCCACCAAGGCATCATCGTCATTTACTCATCAATATCAACAACTTTGGCCACTAAGGGCAAAACGGTCATTTAACTAGCCACTAAGGGCATCATCGTCATTTACACACCAATATCAACAACATTGGCCACTAAGGGCAAAAACGTCATTTAACTAGCCACTAAGGGCATCATCGTCATTTACACACCAATATCAACAACATTGGCCACTAAGGGCAAAAACGTCATTTAACTAGCCACTAAGGGCATCATCGTCAAAATCATCACTTTTGACACTAAAACATTAAGACCACTGGTTATACACAAAAAGGATTTGTAAAGGCACCAAAACATCTTTTCAACGACACAGCAACGACCGCCGGGAAAAGCCACTTGGGGCGCCCCAGCAACCTTCAGAAATAATAAGTTTTTATTTTTAAAACTGGGACACACAGATAGACAACTGAAAAAGCTTCCCAACACTTTTTGAAACGTTTAAAACGGATGTCCGAGTCAAAAGATATAGCGAAAACAGTTTTCATAAAAATTTTGGGAACATCCTGAAAAACTGGCGCCATGGGCGCCCAGCGCCCAGGCACCTGGAGCCCAACGCCCAGCAAAAACGCAACACACCCACACACAACACACGGGCGCTCAGCGCCCAGCGCTGGCACCCAGCGCCTTAGCGCAACACGCAACACGCAACACGCAACACGCAACACACGGGCGCTCAGCGCCCAGCGCTGGCACCCAGCGCCTTAGCGCAACACGCAACACGCAACACACGGGCGCTCAGCGCCCAGCCCTGGCACCCAGCGCCTTAGCGCAACACACACACACACACGGGCGCTCAGCGCTGGCACCCAGCGCCCAGCGCCTGGCGCAACATGCGCAACACTGAACACAGCGCGCAGCACCCATGGGCGCCCAGCGCCCAGACACCTTTAGCAATACGATTTCAACACAATTTCACATACACATTTGTTTTCTTCAAATTTCCACATGACCAATCACAACCCATATTACAACCATTCATAATCACGTGTATAATCATCAAAACCATCTATCAAACATCAAAATTCAACACATCCCAAGCACAACATGGATTCACGCATATATCAACAACAAGAACACAAATTCGCAAACATCATCATGTTCATGGTTAAATCTAGGCCGTCACTACCTAGAACCTATCATAGGAATTATTATAAAAATTGATAGAACTCCCCTTACCTCGAATTTGAAGAATAGGAGCCCTAGAGACGGTCACGAACGGAACCACGGCAACAGAATTACGTTCCTATTTTCTCCTTGGAGCTTGCGACCTTCTCCCCTCTTCCTCCTTCTCTATGGCGCTCCTTCTCTTCCCTTTCTCTCTTCTCAATTTCGCAATTGCCAACACAAACCCTAACCTCAATTTGGCTTGCCCCCTTCGCATATGATCTTGGATCATGGGCTTGGGCTTTCCACTTAAGCCCAAGTCTAGCTAATTGGCGCCCTCCTCCCCTAATACCACCTACACCATTTAAATATAATTCTAATTAATTAAATTATACCCAATAAATTAAATAAATTCCTAAATACTTAATTAAATAAATTAATTAAATATTTAGGGTGTTACAACTCTCCCCCACTTAGAATATTTCGTCCTCGAAATTTACCTGATCAAACAACTCTGGGGAGGACTCCAGCATTTTGCTTTCTAATTCCTAAGTCATACTCTCACCGGCAGCTCCTAGCCAAACCACTTTCACTAATGCAATCTCTTTGCCTATGAGCACTTTCACTTCACGGTCCTCAATCCGTACGGGCATCGTCTCCACAGTGAGATTATCCCGCACCTCTACATCATCCATATGGATCACATGAGATGGATCCGAAACATACTTCCGAAGTTGCGACACATGAAACACGTCGTGCAAATTCGAAAGATTCGGCGGTAAAGCCACTCTATAAGCCACATTTCCAATTCTTTCAGAAATCTGATAAGGACCAACAAATCGAGGAGTGAGCTTCTTCGATTTCAACGCTCGACCAACACCGGTAATAGGAGAAACCCTCAAGAACACATGCTCACCCTCTTGAAACTCTAAATCTTTCCTCCGCTTGTCATGATAACTCTTCTGACGACTCTGCGAAGCCTTCATCTTTTCACGGATCATCTTGATTTTCTCTGTAGTCTCCCGGACAATCTCCGGTCCCAACACTACACTCTCTCCCGACTCATACCAACACAATGGCGTCCTACACTTTCGACCGTACAATGCTTCAAACGGTGCCATCCCGATACTGGAATGGTAACTGTTGTTATAGGTAAACTCAATCAACGCAAGGTAGGAATCCCATGAACCCCGTTGTTCCAATACACAAGCCCTCAACAAATCTTCTAACGACTGAATTGTCCTCTCTGACTGACCATCTGTCTGAGGATGATACGCCGAACTCATTTTCAGCTTTGAACCCAATTCCTTCTGCAAACTCGTCCAAAACTCAGAAGTGAACCTCGGATCCCTATCTGACACAATACTCTTCGGAACACCGTGCAACTTCACAATTTCTTTGACATAGACCTCTGCCAACCTCGACCCCGGATAAGTGATGTTAATAGGAATAAAGTGAGCAGACTTCGTTAACCTATCAGCGATCACCCAAATAGCGTCATGACCCCTAACTGTATTCGGCAATCCCGTCACAAAATCCATCGCAATGCTATCCCACTTCCACTCTGGAACTTCCAACAGTTGCATTAACCCTGCAGGCTTCTGGTGTTCAACCTTCGATTTTTGACAGGTCAAACAGGCATACACAAACTGTGCCACATCTCTCTTCATACCATACCACCAAAACATCTTTTTCAGATCTTGATACATTTTCGTCGCTCCAGGATGGATACTCAACTTGCTACAGTGACCCTCCTCTAAAATTGCCTTTCTCATCCCCGCATCATCCGGAACACAGATCCTACCCCGGAACCTCAACACACCACTGGAATCTAATTTGAAATCTTCATCTTCAGATTGGCCAACTCCATTCATTAAATCTACTAACTTGACATCTGACTTCTGAGCCTCTCTGATGCTGCCCAGGAAATCATTATCGATCTTTAACATTCCCAGCTTGACACTGCGAGGTGTCATTTTACAAACCAAACTCAAATCTCTGAATTCCTCAATCAACTCTAATTCTTTCACCATCATTGCCGACATATGCAAAGACTTTCTGCTTAAAGCATCAGCCACGACATTAGCTTTGCCGGGATGATAATTCAAACCGAAGTCATAATCCTTCAAGAGCTCCAACCACCGTCGCTGTCTCATATTCAACTCTTTCTGATCGAACAGATACTTTAGACTCTTATGATCGCTGAACACCTCAAACCTCGAACCATAAAGGTAGTGCCTCCAAATCTTAAGCACAAATACCACTGCAGCCAACTCCAAATCATGCGTAGGGTAATTTTTCTCATGAACCCGCAATTGCCTCGACGCATACGCAATGACTTTCCCATCTTGCATCAGCACACCACCAAGACCCATCTTCGAAGCGTCACAATACACAACAAACGGCTCCTCCGGATTAGGCAACGTCAAAACAGGCGACGTTGTCAATCTCTTTTTCAGTTCCATAAAACTTTCCTCACAGCGAGCATCCCAAACAAAAACTTTACCCTTACAAGTCAACTGAGTCAACGGAAGGGCCAACTTGGAAAAACCCTCGATGAACCTCCTGTAGTACCCAGCCAAACCCAAAAAGCTTCTAATCTCTGTTGCGGACTTCGGAGCCTCCCACTCCAATACTGCTTCTACTTTGGCCGGATCAACCGCAATACCATTACCAGAAATCACGTGCCCAAGGAAACTCACTTCTCTCAGCCAGAACTGATAACTTAGCATACAACTTTTTCTCTTTAAGAACTCCCAATACTGTCTTCAGGTGCTCAGCATGCTCTTCCTCCGACTTAGAATAAACTAGAATGTCATCTATGAAGATCACCACAAACCGATCTAGGTAATTATGGAAAATACGATTCATATATTCCATAAATACACCAGGCGCATTGGTCACACCGAACGGCATCACTGAATATTCATAATGCCCATACCTCGTCCTGAACGCTGTCTTCTGAACATCTTCATCCTTTACTTTAATCTGATGATATCCGGACCTCAAATCAATTTTGCTGAAAACACGGGCACCCACTAACTGATCCATCAAATCGTCGATCCTCGGAAGCGGATACTTATTCTTGATAGTTACCTTATTCAACTGACGATAGTCCACACATAACCTCATACTCCCATCCTTCTTCTTTACCAACAATAACGGAGCTCCCCACGGTGATACACTCGGTCTTACAAACTTTTTCTCAAGCAATTCTTCGAGTTGCGTCTTCAACTCAGACAATTCCGACGCCGACATTCTGTACGGTGCCATAGACACAGGCCTCGTACCAGGTACAAGATCAATCGAAAACTCAATTTCCCTTTCCGGTGGCACACCCGGAATTTCATCAGGAAAAACCTCAGGAAACTCGCGTACCACTCTCAGTTCTTCAATAACAGCCTGACTCTCAGCAGACAACGATGCCATCAACGCAAATAGCTGAACTCCTTCTTTCTTCAACTTCTTCAACTGACCAGCAGATACCAATACAGAATCTTCTTCCCCGAAACTAACCGACTTGCTACGACAGTTGATACGAACGTGGTTATTCTCTAACCAGTCCATGCCCAAGATTACATTCAGACCTCTCAACGGCAAGCAAACAAAATTCACAACAAAGTCCCTGCCGAAGATCGACACGGGACACTGAGAACACACCTGAGAAGTAATCACCGACCCCTTCGCAGGAGTATCGACAACCATATCCCCACACATAGCAGATAAAACAAGACCCAATCTTTTACAACAATCAACAGATATAAAGCAATGGGTAGCACCAGTATCAATAAGAGATTTCAGAGAAGTACCATTAATAAAACACGTACCTCTAATCAGACCATCCTTCTCATCAGGCTCCTCCCCTGCCAATGCGAACACCTTCCCAGTAGACCTTTCCTTCTTCGGCTTTGTACACTTCGTACTGATATGCCCAGACTCACCACAGTTGAAGCACACCACATCCTTGACCTTACACTCGGCTGCCATATGACCCTTTTTACCACAACGATAGCAAACTCTCTCATCAGACCTGCATGTAGTACTCTTGTGGCCAGGTTTGCCACACTTATAACAGACAATGCTAGCGGGAGCATCTCCCCCACTAGAATTCTTACCCCCAGCAGACCTCTGATAACTCTTACCCGCAGGAACCTCATACGGCTTGCTTCGACTCTGAAACTTACCCTTTTTCTCAGACGTGGCTTTGTAATGAGCAGTACTGTCCTCCTCAAAGATTCTACAACTGTCAACCAGATCAGCGAACACACGAATTTTCTGATAACCAATGGCCTTTTTGATATCAGGCCTCAAACCATTCTCGAACTTGATACATTTCGAAAACTCAGCTGTAGCCTCACTATAGTGTGGATAAAATTTTGCCAGTTCCACAAACTTCGCCGCATATGCAGTCACAGACATACCACCCTGCTTCAGTTCTAGGAACTCTATCTCCTTCTTCCCTCGGACGTCTTCAGGAAAATATTTTCTCAGAAATTCCCTGCTGAATACCTCCCAAGTAACCTCTTCCTGCACAGCCTCCAACCTCTGCCTAGTAGCCAACCACCAGTCGTCGGCCTCCTCGGCTAACATGTGGGTACCAAAACGGACCTTCTGCTCAACAGTGCAGTCCATCACCCTGAATATCCTCCCGATCTCCTTCAACCAAGCCATAGCACCATCTGGATCATATTTGCCCTTAAAGGTGGGCGGATTCTCTCTCTGGAAGGTAGTCAGACTCTGAAAACCAGCGTTCTCTCCAGTGTTATGCTGACCCTGCACAGCCTGAGACATAGCCTGCAGTGCAGCAGCAAGAGCAGCGTCGTTTCTCCCAGCCATTTCGAACTATCACTGCAGCACAAACCAAAAATTCAGAACTAATCTATTGTCATAAGACACTATGACAGGACAACATTGGCCGGACAGACCGAACTGCTCTGATTCCACTAATGTAACACCCCTTTTCTACCCGTTCATTTAATTGGAAAAATATCAGAGTTTTCAAAAATTTGTTTCGCACGAGGAATGTTACACATACTTCAATAAAATAATGCTTCTCAATTAACAGCTCAAACATAATAATCCTGCATCACGTAGCACGTCACTAAGAGGAGACCCTCAAACACACATGTATCATCGCAAATAAACTTAACGTCAATAAACACCAACTACGCAGCGGAATAACAAAATAAAACAGAATCGTCAACAAAGCATAACAGCTGAAATCATTCATAAACATCAAGTTCGTCCCCCCCTGAGTGCTACGTATCAGAGCGTGACGACTCGACTCGAATTAGTGAAGGTACCTAGTCCTTCACTCGCAATCACCTGCACGTTACCGCATAGGGGTAACATTCAAACAGAAGGGTGAGTCCAATTCAATCCATATAATAAATCATATGATAAATAATAAGTCAAGTCACAGCTCTAAAATAATCACATCACAATCATCCATTACATCACTACATAAACTCATCATTATGTCATGAAGGCGTATGAAATGCAACCCACTCGCGGGCATATGCATGAGGTACCTTTTCACAAACGTCGCTTAGCCATTATGGCCTCATCGTCACTTAGCCTTTTGGGCCTCAAAACGTCACTAGGTTTATGCATATGGGAGGCATGAGACACTATGACATGCACCACGCACAAACACACAAATCACGGTCAACTATGTGACCCATCACTTACCAATTTGCCAAATAAGAGGCACAGCACCTGTCAATTCACAATTTACACACAACAACGTCACTTAGCCTTTTAGGCCTTAACATCACTTAGCCTTTTGGGCCTCAAAACGTCACTGGGTTTTCATCGTCGCTTATTCATAAACATCATCAACTCAAACAATAGCCACTGAGGGCAAAAACGTCATTTACTAGCCACCAAGGCATCATCGTCATTTACTCATCAATATCAACAACTTTGGCCACTAAGGGCAAAACGGTCATTTAACTAGCCACTAAGGGCATCATCGTCATTTACACACCAATATCAACAACATTGGCCACTAAGGGCAAAAACGTCATTTAACTAGCCACTAAGGGCATCATCGTCATTTACACACCAATATCAACCACATTGGCCACTAAGGGCAAAAACGTCATTTAACTAGCCACTAAGGGCATCATCGTCAAAATCATCACTTTTGACACTAAAACATTAAGACCACTGGTTATACACAAAAGGGATTTGTAAAGGCACCAAAACATCTTTTCAACGACACAGCAACGACCGCTGGGAACAGCCACTTGGGGCGCCCCAGCAACCTTCAGAAATAATAAGTTTTTATTTTTAAAAATGGGACACACAGATAGACAACTGAAAAAGCTTCCCAACACTTTTTGAAACGTTTAAAACGGATGTCCGAGTCAAAAGATATAGCGAAAACAGTTTTCATAAAAATTTTGGGAACATCCTGAAAAACTGGCGCCATGGGCGCCCAGCGCCCAGGCACCTGGCGCCCAGCGCCCAGCAAAAACGCAACACACCCACACGCAACACACGGGCGCTCAGCGCCCAGCGCTGGCACCCAGCGCCCAGCGCCTGGCGCAACACACACACACACACACACACACACACACGGGCGCTCAGCGCCCAACGCTGGCACACAACGCCCAGCGCCTGGCGCAACACGCGCAACACTGAACACAGCGCGCAGCACCCATGGGCGCCCAGCGCCCAGACACCTTCAGCAATACGATTTCAACACAATTTCACATACACATTTGTTTTCTTCAAATTTCCACATGACCAATCACAACCCATTTTACAACCATTCATAATCACGTGTATAATCATCAAAACCATCTATCAAACATCAAAATTCAACACATCCCAAGCACAACATGGATTCACGCATATATCAACAACAAGAACACAAATTCGCAAACATCATCATGTTCATGGTTAAATCTAGGCCGTCACTACCTAGAACCTATCATAGGAATTATTATAAAAATTGATAGAACTCCCCTTACCTCGAATATGAAGAATAGGAGCCCTAGAGACGGTCACGAACGGAACCACGACAACAGAATTACGTTCCTCTTTTCTCCTTGGAGCTTGCGACCTTCTCCTCTCTTGCTCTTTCTCTACGGCGCTCCTTCTCTTCCTTTTCTCTCTTCTCAATTTCGCAATTGCCAACACAAACCCTAACCTCAATTTGGCTTGCCCCCTTCGCATATGATCTTGGATCATGGGCTTGGGCTTTCCACTTAAGCCCAAGTCTAGCTAATTGGCGCCCTCCTCCCCTAATACCACCTACACCATTTAAATATAATTCTAATTAATTAAATTATACCCAATAAATTAAATAAATTCCTAAATACTTAATTAAATAAATTAATTAAATATTTAGGGTGTTACAGCCTCCGCATTGATGATAGCGGCACCATCCCCTCGGGGGGTTTTGGCCATCTTTTAACACCAAAGGCGCTGGTCTATTCACGCTCTTGAACTCAGTGTTAGCGCATTCAGCTAAAATTTGCGCCCGGGATGTGACGAGGGGGGTTCGATTTATAAATTTGTGGGAGCGCCCCTCATGGCCCCTGCTTCCTGCTACCTTTCGCTGGTTGACCTCCTGGGTGTCTTCATCGTCGCCCCCTACCTTAGCTGCCTCGCAGTAAGCCAACTCGTCCTCTTCATAATTCATGTATTTCTGGGATCTTTGAAGGAACTCGCCCAAGTCCCTGGGCTTGTTGATACCTACATCAATCTGGAATAGGCTTCCCTTTCTCAACCCGTCTTTCATCCAGAACAACATTTGTTTGTCCTCCAAACCTCTAACACACGAAGCCTCCTTGTTGAAGCGCTCAATGTACTCTCTCAGCGTCTCGTGGTTATGCTGCCTGACGGCTCTCAGTACTTCTTCAGACTTGGGCTTTAGCCGGGAGGCAGTGAAACGAGCTATGAACGTTCTCGCCAGCTGCCCCCATGAGGAGATGGAGTTCGGCCTCAGCTCTTGAAACCATTCTAATGCGGAATTCTCGAGAGTGAGGGGGAAGATTTTACAGTGGACGGGTTCTTTTGCCCCCCGGTAACGCATCATGACTGAGAAGTAGGCCAGATGCCTGTCAGGGTCCCCAGTCCCGTCATACGTTTTGAGGGCCGGGAGTTTCTCTAAGGTCCTCGAAATTGAGCAGTCGTCAATCTTCCTAGTGAAGGGTCCTTCATTGGAGGTCCATCGCGAGTTGTGAGGTGACCAGTCCCCTAGATCCATGTCTCGACGGTCACGTCAGACTGAAGATCTCCTCGAGGTAGATCTATGGCGATGTGAGGTCCATCGTGAGTTGTGAGGTGACCCGTCCCCGAGATCCATGTCTCAACGGTCACGTCGGGCTGAAGATCTCCTCGAGGTAGATCTATGGCAATGTGAGGTCCATCGTGAGTTGTGAGGTTGTTGACTCTCAATTATATGATGTAAGTTAGGCATTTTTAGGACCAATTGTGCAGGGTTTTCATTGTATCACAGTCATTATCTGGGATTTAGTTCAGTTTTAGATAATTGTAGTAGGAAGTTCAGTTGTAAGTAATTCCTTCACTTTTGGAGCTAAATGGGACTTGAAGACCTCTTAATTGGTTGTGGCATCTTTCGGCGAACCAGACACTTGCCCGGAAATGCAGCGATCTGGAGGAATTTTGCGAGTCAGAACTTTCTGTTGTTTTTCGCGTCGCGACCAGGAGGGTTCGCGACGCGATCTGGAGGAATTTTGCAAGTCAGAACTTTCTGTTGTTTTTCGCGTCGCGACCAGGAGGGTTCACGACGCGACCTGAAGCAGTTTTGCGAGGCCTGAAGCTTCTGTCTTTTGTCGCGACGCGACGGACACGGGCTGCGTCGCGATGGTGCGTGAAAATTAGGGTTTTTAAAGCAGTTTCAGGAATTTTTGAAAGGACTTCGTTTTTGGATTGGGAGCCACACTTTGGAGCAGCTGGAGGGTGTGATTTTGGGGCCTTCTCACCACTTGGGAACAAGGGATTGAAGGTTCTAATGTCTTCCTTTATGTTTGTCTTCTATTTTATGTTGGTTTCTACTCTTAGGATGGATTGTAACTAAATTGCTAAGATTAGGGAGAGATGAATCTCCCAACCCTATCATGTGAACCATTGTTCTAGTCAATTCGGTTGTTATTCGATTTACCTTGTCTAATTACCTATGTTCTTAATGCTTTTCAATTACATATGATAATTGTGATGATCTAGGCTAGTGATTGCATAGGAATATGAATTAGTAGCTGGAAATTGGGTAATTAGGTTACATGCTAGTAATCATCATAGGAATATGTGGTAGCTTATGTGAATTCATTAAAATTCTCAATCTTAATGCGTTACCCTCTGGCATGACTCACCTAAGGAATTAGGGTAACTCTTAGGGTAATAGGGGTCTTGAGACAAGGAATTGCCCTTGACCTTAATTAGTGAATTGAATCTAGAGATTGAATAACCAACTTGAATTGGCTAAGGTTCATGTGATAGGCGAGGTGAGAGGATTCGATCCCTAGTCGTTTTTCTCGCATTATTAATTCACGTTTGTGTACTGTTACTATTACTCAAATTACCAAATCGCTACAATCTAAGAATTTACAATTTTGCTATTGTTGTCAACGCGCAATCCCTGTGGAATCGACCGGTTACTTACCGTTTAAATTATTACTTGCAACGAATTTGGTACACTTGCCAAAGTCCTAACAGAGGTGACCCGTCCCCGAGATCCATGTCTCGACGGTCACGCGGGCTGAAGATCTCCTCGAGGTAGATCTATGGCGATGTGAGGTCCATCGTGAGTTGTGAGGTGACCCGTCCCCGAGATCCATGTCTCGACGGTCGCGTCAGGCTGAAGATCTCCTCGAGGTAGATCTATGGCGATGTGAGGTCCATCGTGAGTTGTGAGGTGACCCGTCCCCGAGATCCATGTCTCGACGGCTGCGTCGGGCTGAAGATCTCCTCGAGGTAGATCTATGGCGATGTCTCTTATGGGACTTGGCTCGGCTCCGCAACCTCTTGCGAGAATCGGAGGCTTGGAGTGATGAGGTTGTGGAGGGAGACTCCTCAGGCCAGAATGTACTATCAGTCGAAGTTGGAGGGGTGCTTGGAGATGGACCCGATCCTTGGTACCTGCCACGTCGAAGAGGGGAGTGGCGAGCTCGCTTCCGTCTAGGTGGAGAGCGATGATTGCGATGACCCCTGGGTGGATATCTGCGGCGCCTGGAGCTCCTTTTCCTTGGGGAAGGAGTGTTCCAGTAAGGACGGGGTTGCTCAGGCATGGCTACCATTCTTGCTTCTTGCTGCAACATAGTCTGGGTGCGGTTGCACAGCAGGTCCAAGAACTGGCGGATGGTCGCCGCATCCTCAGGGTGGACGGGGATCTGAATCGAGATTGACTGGGGTGCCGGGACCTGAAAGCCTTGGTCCGACATGGAACCAGCAATGCCTTCGGGAGTGCCCTCTCATTGGGGTTGCGGAGTGACAATGCTTTGAATCCGGGGAATGCTCTGGGAGCCATGGAGTAGCAAGAGAAAAGTTTGAGTTATGATTGTGTGAAAGATAGAAATCTCCCACTGTGGTCGCCAATGTTCTGTACTGAGCAGATTTTTGGTGGACTGCTGTTGGTAGGTCCCTTGCTGTCGTGGCAGTAGGTCAGTGAGCACCGGGGGGGGGGGGGGGGGGGTACCTGCAAGCCACTCCGACGCTCAAGTCAGTATGATAGTAAGACAGTGTATATGCAAAGGAAGAGTGTGTACCTCGTGAATGGCTACGCGAGCCGGAATTTATAGGAAATTGCTGTTCGTTGTGGATCGTCGGATCAATGGAGGCGATCTGGACCCTCCAAGCGTGTTGGGCTTGCATGTTATGGATATGGGCTGGATCGATTGGGCTGATCCATATCTCATCGCTAATCGCACCCCCTGGTATTGCTAATTGGTCCTCTTGGTTGACTCCAGAACAAGGATCTAAGCACTTTTTCTACTTTACTTGTTTCATATACAAACAAGTAATGAATTCACCAATTGATTCTCCATCTTTCATCCTCAATGCCTCGTATTGCTTCCTGAGAGACTGCAGGCGTATCTTCTTCAGTCTATCCGCACCTCCATATGCATTCTTGAGGATATCCCATGCTTCTTTTGCTGAATCACAATCAATGATCAGGTTCAGAATGTTTGAATCAACACTTTGATGAATCAAGAACAGCCATTTTCCATCTTTCTTTCTCAGTGCATGGTGGTTGTTCCTCACCGCTTCAGTGGCGTTTGCTGCCAATGGTGGAACACCATCATTCACGATTTCAAGTACATCTTGAAAACGAAACAAGACTTTCATCTGCGCACACCATCGGTCATAATCTTTTCCATTAAAGACAGGGAGGTTCGTCGGAATTCCTCCGCCACTGTTGTCTCGCATCGCCATGATGAATCTTGAAGGATCTTTATAGCTCTGTTATACCAATTTGTTGGAGGAGAGTTGCGCAGGGAGAAGGAAAAGAATAGAAAACGCAGAAAAGAGAGGGAAAAACTGGGCAAGGCAATTAAAGCGTAATTCAAAACTATATCGAAAGGTTCTGTTTATTACAAGGTGTCGAAGGAGTATATATACAAAGACCTATATTTCGACTGGGCCACATATTGGCCCATTGAATGTTTTACTAGTTACACCTAACAATACTAAGAGCAATTGAATTACAAACATATTCGATAAGCTTGTGCCTGGAGAAAGATCTCCTATGCATGATCTGTTATTTATTTATCTCATGTGAAATTTTCTTCACTAATAACCACTAAATATCCATGTACTTTCCTTTGTTTGCAGCTGGTGATATTGCTTTTGATGAAGTACTTGCATATTACAGAAAGTTTGTTCCTATCTTGAAATAGCCAGGTTTGCTTTACAATATTATTTCCTTGCTAATAAGGTTCAATTTTAATACAAGTATCGGTCATAAATATGTTTGACTTTTCTTTAAAACAAAATTCAAAATATCAAATATTACACTACTTGCACTTTCAAGAATTAATATATATAGAAAGTAAAATTGGAGTTCTATACGAGATATCTCCATGATTCAAATATATGATGTTGTATTATTTGAATTGGGTTTGAACTATTTGATTCTTCGTTTATGTATATGTTTTGATTCATCTATGCTAACCATGTATGAAATTTGAAGAGGGACAAAGGGTTATCCAACACATGATAATATTTCACTGTTCGAAACTTGATATTATGGGCGCCCTTATATTCCTTTGCTCTTTGTTACTTGGCAGGGAAGCATGATGGATGATAGACTACACAATGCTAATCACTAGATCTAGGGTTGCAAGAGAAGAAATAAACATAAAACAACTTCAGATTTTTCATATCCTTCAATAGAGGCACATTACACTATATATAGCTAGGGTTGCTGCTGAGCAGATAAAATGGGCCATGGGCCACGTAAGGACAATAGAACTAAATTAAAACAAGCATAAGGTACAATACTAATTTCCCCAACAGCATTACTGGATAAAGCCCTTCAGCCATCCTGGCTTTTGGGCCATACGCGTGGGCCTGCTAGATGCCACCCCCAAATTGCTAACATTACTCCCGGATCCAATGAGAACCTTGTCCTCAAGGTTGCAGACGCCACGTGGCTGGACGGTAGTGGCTGGGGCAGGTTGCAACGCGTCACATGGAATAGGTTTCAACGTGTAACACCCCTAATTTTTAAAAACTCGTATTATGATGCCTAGGACCGATTAATTATTTGTGGGAATAATTAGTCGTGTCTCGGAGATTATTATTCGAGGAAAAGTCCAAAGAAATTCCATTCCATAATTAATTGTGGCTTAGTCATGGTTAATTAAGGTATTTAAGCTAAAGGGCAAAATTGTAATTTTGCATCCCTCAGTATAAATACCCCTTTATACCTGAACCATTCAGCCCCATTTTCCTCACTTATTCATTTTCTGAAAACTTAGAAGAAAGAAAGCTGAAACAGAATAGAGGAAAAGAGGAGGGGAGGCGAGAATGGAGGGGGATGGAAGGAGAAGGGTTCATCCCTAAATCTGCTTGCATGTAAGTATCCAGACCTCCTTGCCACTCCATTTTTGATTCTCTATCCATTGGTATAAGTTTCAGAAGCTAGTTCTCACTCCTTCCCTCACTTCCATTTTCGAGTTAGTGCTTCAATGGTGGATATGGAGGAGTTGTGAGTTGCTGTTTGCTTGCATGTTCACTATGAGCAAGTGGAGAAGTGTATCTGGACCCATTTCGTGATCTGGAAGGTATCTTGAAAGTTGTGGAACTACTGGTACAGAGAATGGAAGCTCAAGTTCGAAGTTGCAAGTGATGGAGGGTGATGATTGAAGTCTATCCAAAATTCTGGGCAAAACCCGTAGGAACCACTCTCAGTATAATCATCGTATCTCCAGGTATACTACTCCTATGGCCATGATGTTTGTTTCTCTGGAAAGTAGACAAAAAATCTTTCAAAATGGGCACAAGAACCATCGAGTTTCGTTTGGAAATCAGAGAGATATCTTGTCCACAAAATTAGTTAAAGAAACTGCCACTGTACTGAATCAGTCACATAGTTTCGGTGATATCTCTCAATCTACTGGATGCATGCGCGTGAAACTTCCTCCATGAGAAGGTAGACATAATTACCTTCACAATGGGCACAGATTTGAATAATTTTGGTTAGGTTTTGACCAAGATAATTCTGTTTCAAATTCGCACTCTGATCCTGGAAAACTACAATTCTAAATGCATCTTCAAGTCAAGAAGCTTGTTCTTCCATTTGAATTTGGAAGAGGATCTATCATTTGGGTTGCCACCTCAGATTATTCAAGCAAGTGAAGTTGCTGTTGCAGTAGTTCAGCAAGGGAGATGTTGATGTTATGGCCTCGTTGGTGTTTTCGGTGCTCGTTCGGTAGTCTCCTTGATTTCAGTCCGATCGTTCGTGCTCCGGCGTGATTTTCTCGCAAGGTCGTCAACCGGGTGAGTTCTACTCACGATTAGGGGAATAAATTGAATGTTTTGAACCTTTGGTATATTCTGAAATTTTACTGGAAACCGAGTCTTTAAGGTTTTTGAAACAAATTGAGTTTTGGAAAAATTGACATTTTACGGTTTTGAAAATCATAAGCAAATCATAATGATTTTTGACAATGATTTTGCATTTGAAATGTACACTGGAATATTGCCAATCTTCTGAGTTTCAGGTGGGACGGAAATTAGGAATCGAATCGAGAGCGAACGGAGAGCGAAAGTGAGAAAATTTCGAGTTAGACATCAGACTGGCAGTTCTGTCAACTGGCGCACAACTCGCGCACGAGTCGCGCGCCGCGCGCCACTGTGGAATCTGGTTCTGTTAGCTGGCGCACAACTCGCGCACGAGTCGCGCGCCGTGCGCCACTGTTCATTCTGATGCGTGACTCCGTTTTTCTCGTTTCAACGCTCCGTTCAATCCCGAACCTTTCCTAATCCCTTCCCCAATAATTTTAAACCGTTCAAACTATATTTTTGAAAAATAGTCTTGAAACATAATTGGTCGAGAACAAAAATCCTAGATTACGTGTGAGCACACCGAGTAATGGTTGGGCTGAACTTATATATGGATATAAGACCTGGAATTGATTATAATTCTGGAAGTTAATAGAATTCTTCATAAATGGACTATGGAATGAAATGGAATAAGTATCATAAGCTTATGTTTGATCCTTTGGTGATCGTTGATATGTATTGTCGTATATATCGTTCGTTGGGTGACGACCTGACAAGTAGTATACTAGAGAGGGTAGTCATGACCCCTTATCTAGGCCCTGTATGTGTTTTGGCGTGGTCAACTCACGGGTTTCCGGTATGAGTGGAGTTTCTCCACCGGATTATACTAAACAATTGAATAATAAGGTATTAGTGTGCCGGGATGAGCGGGGTGTCGCCGTCGGATTACACTAAACAAATTAATTATATGATTGTGTGCCGGGATGAGTGGAGTTTCGCCGTCGGTTTACACTAATCAACAAATATAATTCTCCGGTATTCGTGGTTATTCACAACCGGCTGTCCCTCATAAAACATAAAGACTTGTTTGATTGGACTCGACTTGTTGAGATTTGTGGCAAGGTTCACGATCAACAATTCGCCGTAACATGTTCGTTATCAATATGATTGTTAACGGTTTAATAATTGAACCGAGTGTCGGTGAGGGGGGCACGGTAGGACTCGCTGAGACAAGTTGTCTCACCCAATCCATATTTGTTGTTTTTACAGAGAACAGGTTATAAGGATAGCAGGTGTCACAGTTGGTCGTCGGGTTCGAGGAGAAGATCGAAGATTGATTTACTTTTAGTTGTCATTGTTCTTCTGTAGTTGTATCTGTATTCGGTCGTACGACTCGAGCTTGTATTATTTTATTTATTAGTTTCCACTGTTTCTTGTAAAGATGTGTATCTGAACAGGAATTTTTATACTCTGATTTATACCAAATTGTATATTTAGGTGTTTCTTTGTTAAAGAAATACCGGGGTGTTACATTTGGTATCAGAGCGGTTCGACCTTGTCGGACTTAGTGACTCTCGGGTCGAGAGTATAGGATCGAGTCAGCTAGGGACTTAGACAATTATATGTCAGACCTTTTTAGGATATTATGTGATGTATTGAGTCAGGATCCACTCAATGTTTCATGTAATGTACTGAAAATTATGACAGATAGTTGCCTCAGCCCCGAAAATGTTCAAAACCTTACACCATAGGATTCTCAGCCTTCTCGTCTCATCAGAGCGCACGACAGGAGCAGAGGGCTGCATACGACAATCAGAAACAGTGGTGGGCATCCGCGATGGTTCGAGGAAACTGTGGGCGGCTGTTCAGTAAACGGATCGCATGCGGCTGCGAGTCGTGGCATGAAACGTCGTAGATCTTATCGAGAAGTACAAATCAAGAGGAGCCTTTGGGCAATAGCAATGTCAGAGTACTGAAAGCTATCAGATTAGTTAACACCCAAAACCCTGACCATTGATTAGTCAGCCTATTAGTTATCGAAATATTATTTTCACCGTAGATCTTACCTTCTGGTGTCAGTCAATCCCAGTCTAGGTAGCAGTGGAGAAAGTCCCTTCGGACAGTTCCAAATGCAGATCCCGTTTATTCTTCTTCGAAGTCACCCTGTGCTAGGTGATAAAGCCAACCGAGTAAAGATAGTCCCTCATCAATATTGTCTAGCAGAATCACAAGGTACCGATCAGGTTAAGTTCCGATCAGGAATTGTGAATCAAATCCTTCAAATCAGATCAATATGTGCAATCAGTAGAAGTGACCTTATTTCAATCCGCTGCTGGAAGCGTTCCGACCACTGTCTGTGAGAAATTCTCGTTAGTCTTCCGACTCATTTTATTCGTAACTTCTGCTCTGGAACTCCGATTTTTATGTTCCAAGAGGCGTTGGAAAGCTAACGAAAATATCTACACTGATGGATGGATTGTGAACCGTACCTCCAATTATATTGTGAAACATACCTCTGTTTTAAATCCGAACCATAAACTCTAAGCATTCGTGGAATGTGAACCTCCCTGTTGTACTGGTAATTGGAAAAAGGATTCCAATCACTCGGATTAGACTTTTGAACATCAGTTCTGAATCACGTTTACTGTATGTTTTTCCAAGAAACCTACTTCCGGCAATTGTCAGTAGTACTGATGGCCATTCGACCGTTATAAATGATTCCGAGATCTTAATCTATGATACCTCAGCTAACCAGTTGGAAGATCGAGGAGCTTTAAGTCACCTGCGTGGCAAACGTAATGTTGTCGTGGAATAAAAACCGTTCTAAAGCTAGATCGATTAATGTAATGTAATAATTATGTCTGGATAGACGCGGAAGTTCGGAAAGAAGCGGGACCAGGGAAAATTCTAAGTGATAAATACTACAATTTCGACGAATCAATACGAAGACACTTATGGTGTGCTCGTTTGATTCTCAAAATAGCTTTTGTTTTCAAAATCCCCTGGTGCCACCGCAATTCCAATTTCGTAACTAATCCGAGAATAATTGCTGCGCTGAAGTTAATCGAGAAACCAAAGATTGTCTAGAATGACTCTAAATCTCATCTCCGAAAGAAAACCCTATGTCGTTCTCGTAGGATTCCTAATATCGGAATTCGCATCTCCTTTGAATCTGAGTGATCAACGATCTATGAAAGATAGATATTGAAGTTCAAGCCTGGTTGACCTAGGAGGACAGTCGAAGTTGGACAAGTCGTTGACTTAGAAAACTCCAAAAAAAAAAGGCCATGTTTGGGAAATCATCCTTCGAATGTTACAGCATTCAAGCTTCAGCTACTAAAGTGAAACTCCAATCGTTAATCTTGAATTCGTTAAGATCAATAGCAAGTTGTTGTGACTTTGATCCATCGGATGGGTCAATGCAAACTCTCCATTCTATTAACCTATGGTTGGACGTCGATAAATCAAGTATGTGCTGAATTCCGAATTGTCCGATTATTGTCCAGCACACGATGCCTTTCTAAGAATCCAATGAGTTGAGTACCTATAATGTTTTTACCTTTTCACCTTCTACACCCGTTTGATGGTAGAGTGAGTGAGGATGAACCGTATGTCGGTCGGAAACTAAATGATTGGACAGTGACTGTATGACACATGAGTCCTTGATAGTGAACTTTATAACCTTGTGTAGTCTCTTGAGACGGTCAAGTCGTATCCATTTTTCATCATGAAATACGAATCTTTGTTTTAAATCTCGAAGTTTTGTCATGGACCGATTCGAGAAAGGAATTGAAAGGAAATGAATTGAATCGAGTGGAATAGCGGCTTGATGGAGAATTTTTAAAGCAAATACCCGCTTTCCTTTCGGCTCGATGTCCTTCCCGATCCCTTCCTCGAAAGAACCCAATTGTTTTGTCTTAACGGAGCCGAACTCAAGCACGATAATAGAAGTTTGTGAGATCTTGATCGAACAAATGGCTGGTTCCAACAAAGTAACACTTCTACTCTCACTTTCAAACTCGTAACTTTTAAATACCAGAGAATGGGATTCCGCTTTGTTGGGGCGCCGTGCATTGAGTTAGGTCATCTATAAGTTGGGGTGAATTAACTTTTGGGATAGTCGTATTTTCAAACTATCGTCATTAGAAACCCCATTGAAAAGAATTTTCATTAAATGGAACTATTGTACTTTCAAGTTTTGGAACCGATTTAATGAAAGAATATTTTGCTCTTATTTTAGAGTTTTCCCTGGATTCGGTTGCAAGGAAAATCGCTCCTAGATTCCTTGGACCGAGAGTCAACCTGTTTTATAAAATAACTCTGTTTGCTTCAGTCGAGATTTTTAGTAAAATGAGTCAAGCGCTTATGTGAGCGTAACTCGGGAAGGGAAGAAAACTTTTCTTCTGGATACCGTATGGTTTGATTCCAAGGAAATTCTCTTACAGTCATTGTTTCGTTCCAATTCAAGCTGCGGCTAGGCCGAAACCTTCCGAGTTCCTGACTTCGATGGTGCAGAATGTGTGGATACCATAACTATAAGTTCGTGTCCTCAATAGATTGTAGGCATTCCATTGTCCATAACAATTAGTGTCAGCCTTCAAGAAGTCGGAATAGTTAATCTCTGAAGAAAGTCTGTATCTTCATGATGTCTTTCACGTGTCTCAGTTGAGAAAATGCATTCCCGATCCACTTCAGCCGTTGAGCGTTAAAACGATCGATCTTCGACCGGATTTATCATTCCAATCTTATTCTAGTCATATCCTAGGGCGTGGCGTGAAGACATTGAGGTCAAGGACTAATCCGATTGTCGAGGTAGTCTGGGAAGGCTTCTCAGCCGAAGAGGCTACTTGGGAATTGGAAGAGGACATGATGACCCGATATCAATATCTTTTGCTTAAGGTTCGTCTTGTCAATTTTGAGGACAAAATTTTTAAAAGTTGGGGTGATTGTAACACCCCTAATTTTTAAAAACTCGTATTATGATGCCTAGGACCGATTAATTATTTGTGGGAATAATTAGTCGTGTCTCGGAGATTATTATTCGAGGAAAAGTCCAAAGAAATTCCATTCCATAATTAATTGTAGCTTAGTCATGGTTAATTAAGGTATTTAAGCTAAAGGGCAAAATTGTAATTTTGCATCCCTCAGTATAAATACCCCTTTATACCTGAACCATTCAGCCCCATTTTCCTCACTTATTCATTTTCTGAAAACTTAGAAGAAAGAAAGCTGAAACAGAATAGAGGAAAAGAGGAGGGGAGGCGAGAATGGAGGGGGATGGAAGGAGAAGGGTTCATCCCTAAATCTGCTTGCATGTAAGTATCCAGACCTCCTTGCCACTCCATTTTTGATTCTCTATCCATTGGTATAAGTTTCAGAAGCTAGTTCTCACTCCTTCCCTCACTTCCATTTTCGAGTTAGTGCTTCAATGGTGGATATGGAGGAGTTGTGAGTTGCTGTTTGCTTGCATGTTCACTATGAGCAAGTGGAGAAGTGTATCTGGACCCATTTCGTGATCTGGAAGGTATCTTGAAAGTTGTGGAACTACTGGTACAGAGAATGGAAGCTCAAGTTCGAAGTTGCAAGTGATGGAGGGTGATGATTGAAGTCTATCCAAAATTCTGGGCAAAACCCGTAGGAACCACTCTCAGTATAATCATCGTATCTCCAGGTATACTACTCCTATGGCCATGATGTTTGTTTCTCTGGAAAGTAGACAAAAAATCCTTCAAAATGGGCACAAGAACCATCGAGTTTCGTTTGGAAATCAGAGAGATATCTTGTCCACAAAATTAGTTAAAGAAACTGCCACTGTACTGAATCAGTCACATAGTTTCGGTGATATCTCTCAATCTACTGGATGCATGCGCGTGAAACTTCCTCCATGAGAAAGTAGACATAATTACCTTCACAATGGGCACAGATTTGAAAAATTTTGGTTAGGTTTTGACCAAGATAATTCTGTTTCAAATTCGCACTCTGATCCTGGAAAACTACAATTCTAAATGCATCTTCAAGTCAAGAAGCTTGTTCTTCCATTTGAATTTGGAAGAGGATCTATCATTTGGGTTGCCACCTCAGATTATTCAAGCAAGTGAAGTTGCTGTTGCAGTAGTTCAGCAAGGGAGATGTTGATGTTATGGCCTCGGTGTTTTCGGTGCTCGTTCGGTAGTCTCCTTGATTTCAGTCCGATCGTTCGTGCTCCAGCGTGATTTTCTCGCAAGGTCGTCAACCGGGTGAGTTCTACTCACGATTAGGGGAATAAATTGAATGTTTTGAACATTTGGTATATTCTGAAATTTTACTGGAAACCGAGTCTTTAAGGTTTTTGAAACAAATTCTGAGTTTTGGAAAAATTGACATTTTACGGTTTTGAAAATCATAAGCAAATCATAATGATTTTTGACAATGATTTTGCATTTGAAATGTACACTGGAATATTGCCAATCTTCTGAGTTTCAGGTGGGACGGAAATTAGGAATCGAATCGAGAGCGAACGGAGAGCGAAAGTGAGAAAATTTCGAGTTAGACATCAGACTGGCAGTTCTGTCAACTGGCGCACAACTCGCGCACGAGTCGCGCGGCGCGCGCCACTGTGGAATCTGGTTCTGTTAACTGGCGCACAACTCGCGCACGAGTCGCGCGCCGCGCGCCACTGTTCATTCTGATGCGTGACTCCGTTTTTCTCGTTTCAACGCTCCGTTCAATCCCGAACCTTTCCTAATCCCTTCCCCAATAATTTTAAACCGTTCAAACTATATTTTTGAAAAATAGTCTTGAAACATAATTGGTCGAGAACAAAAATCCTAGATTACGTGTGAGCACACCGAGTAATGGTTGGGCTGAACTTATATATGGATATAAGACCTGGAATTGATTATAATTCTGGAAGTTAATAGAATTCTTCATAAATGGACTATGGAATGAAATGGAATAAGTATCATAAGCTTATGTTTGATCCTTTGGTGATCGTTGATATGTATTGTCGTATATATCGTTCGTTGGGTGACGACCTGACAAGTAGTATACTAGAGAGGGTAGTCATGACCCCTTATCTAGGCCCTGTATGTGTTTTGGCGTGGTCAACTCACGGGTTTCCGGTATGAGTGGAGTTTCTCCACCGGATTATACTAAACAATTGAATAATAAGGTATTAGTGTGCAGGGATGAGCGGGGTGTCGCCGTCGGATTACACTAAACAAATTAATTATATGATTGTGTGCCGGGATGAGTGGAGTTTCGCCGTCGGTTTACACTAATCAACAAATATAATTCTCCGGTATTCGTGGTTATTCACAACCGGCTGTCCCTCATAAAACATAAAGACTTGTTTGATTGGACTCGACTTGTTGAGATTTGTGGCAAGGTTCACGATCAACAATTCGCCGTAACATGTTCGTTATCAATATGATTGTTAACGGTTTAATAATTGAACCGAGTGTCGGTGAGGGGGGCACGGTAGGACTCGCTGAGACAAGTTGTCTCACCCAATCCATATTTGTTGTTTTTACAGAGAACAGGTTATAAGGATAGCAGGTGTCACAGTTGGTCGTCGGGTTCGAGGAGAAGATCGAAGATTGATTTACTTTTAGTTGTCCTTGTTCTTCTGTAGTTGTATCTGTATTCGGTCGTACGACTCGAGCTTGTATTATTTTATTTATTAGTTTCCGCTGTTTCTTGTAAAGATGTGTATCTGAACAGGAATTTTTATACTCTGATTTATACCAAATTGTATATTTAGGTGTTTCTTTGTTAAAGAAATACCGGGGTGTTACACAACGCGTCATTAGCGGACTTGGAAGAGAGAGATTTCGCTGGAATTAATTCCTCCTTGAAGTCCGAATCTTGAATGGACAGAGCAGATTTGTGGCGCAGAGGAACGTTGGAATCAAACGGCTGGGAATGATTCGCGATGTCCCAAGGAGATAAAGCTGACGCGCGTGGGTCAGCTTGGACAGGCTGCGTCAGCGCGTTGCAGGGCGCGTGAGACAGCGACGTTTCAGCTGTTGCCGTGGCTTTTGAAATCAACGGTTGTGATGGGATTGAAATAAACAGAGGAGATTTGTGGCGCAGAGGTACGTTGGAATCAAACGGCTGGGAATGATTCGCGCTGTCCCAAGGAGATAAAGCTGACGCGCGTGGGTCAGCTTGGAAAGGCTGCGTCAGCGCGTTGCAGGACGCGTGAGACAGCGACCTTTCAGCTGTTGCAGTGGCTTTTGAAATCAACGGCTAAGATGCGATAGATTTGGCTTGGGAAGTGGAGTCTTCATCCAACGGTTCAGGAGTTGTAGGAGAAAGTGAAGTGTTTATATTGTACTTAGTTACACAAGTCACTTTATTTCCTTCAGTTAAAGAACTTAGCTGTTCTTCTTTCTTCCCATTCACACCAAACTCGTTTCTCTCTCTGTCTTCTTCAGAGTTTCCTTCTTTTTCTTCCAAGTCCGTAATATCCAAACCATCTCCCTTATCTTCAAGATCCTCAAGATTATGAGCTTGAAAATCACCTCCAAAATAAGGACGCAACTGAGAAACGTGAACCACTGGGTGAATACGAGATTCAGGGGGAAATTCCAGTTCATATGCTACCTTCCTAATGCGCCGGAGAACCTTAAATGGGCCGTAGTAACGCTTAGCCAGCTTCTCTGAAGGTCTGCGTGCAACAGTTTGCTGGCGGTAAGGATGTAAACGCAGAAGAGCCAGATCTCCAATGTTGAAGGTATAGTCCCTCCTTTTCTTGTTAGCCTGGTCTACCATTCTTTGTCTGCTTCTTTTTAAGTTCTCCTTCAACGCTTTCCGTATCTTTTGTCTCTGTTGCAGAGTGGACTCCAAGTTGTCAAGATCTGTTGCACCTGTAGCATAATCTGGAATTGCTGGTGGTGGCCAGCCGTAGAGAGCCCGGAAGGGGGACATCTGAATGGCCGAATGAAAAGAGGAGTTATGCCAATACTCTGCAAGATGAAAGAACTTGAACCATTTACGAGGGTGATCACTCGTGAAGCAGTGAAGATACGTCTCTAGGGAGCGGTTGACGACCTCGGTCTGGCCATCGGTCTCAGGGTGATAAGCAGTGCTGTACTTTAGAGTTGTTCCCTGCACGCGGAAAAGTTCTTTCCAGAAGTTGCTTAAGAATAAGGGATCTCTGTCAGATATGATGGATTTAGGGATGCCATGGAGTCGGCAGATCTCTAATGAGAATCTAGTGGCCAGATCTACTGCAGAGTATCTGGTTGGTAATGCTATGAAGTAAACAAACTTTGTGAGTCTGTCGCAAATCACCCAGATGGCAGTGTGTCCAAAAGAGTTTGGAAGGTGAGTTATGAAGTCCATTGTAAGTTCTTCCCAAACCTGATTTGGTGATGGCAATGGTTAAAGTAACCCTTGTTTTTTCTGTGGTAGGTACTTGTTCTGTTGGCAAGTGGTGCAGTGCTTGATGAAGAGTTTAACATCTCTATGAATTCCTGGCCATGAAAAGGAAGCAGAGAGTCTCGCTAAAGTGGGTTTAACACCTGAATGACCGGCTACAGGGGTGCTGTGATATTCATGCAAAAGAGCCTTCCGTAGATCTGCCGAGTCAGGTATGAAAAGTTTGCCCTTGTAATAGATCAAGTCATTTGAGTAACTGTAATCGTTCTTCATGTCTATTTCTGATGTGCACTTTTGAACTAATTCCTTTCCCTTGTCATCTGTCTTGTAATACTTTTGGAGTTGAGCAATAAGCGTTGGGATTGGAGATGAGATTGCAGAGAGCAGTGTTGCATCCTCTGTATATTTGCGGCTAAGTGCGTCCGCAACCAGATTAGACTTACCAGGTTTGTAGTAAATATCAAAACTGAACCCTTGTAACTTAAATGCCCATTTCTGTTGTTCTGGTGTTTAAATCTTCTGAACAAGGAGGCTCTTAAGGCTCTTCTGATCTGTGTAAAGGTGAAAATGCCGTCCTAAGAGGTACTGATGCCACTTTTTTATTGCTTCAGTGACTGCAAACCTTTCCCGCACATACACTGAGGCTGCTTGCATCCGGGGAAACATCTTTTTGCTGAAGAAGGCTAAGGGGTGGCCGTCTTGGGAGAGAACGGCACCAATGGCAGCAGCGGAGGGGTCTGTTTCAACCACAAAGACCTTGGTAAAATCAGGGAGAGCAAGCATTGGCACTGATGTAATTTTCTGTTTTAACTCTGTAAATGCCGCTTCGGCATCTGTACTCCATGTAAACCTAGTGGAACGCAACAAATCGGTAAGAGGAGCAGCGAGAGAGGCGTAGTGACGCACAAATTGTCTATAGAATCCGGTGAGGCCTAAAAATCCCCTGAGTGCCGTGAGTGAACGTGGCTTTGGCCAGTCTAGTATAGCTTGAACTTATCAGGATCTGGGGATACACCCTTAACAGAAATAACATGGCCTAGGTAATGAACAACATCAACTGCAAAAACACACTTAGATAGCTTTGCAACAAAATGATGGGTCTGAAGTAAATCTAAAACAAGTCTTAAATGAAGTAGATGATCAGATAAACATCAGCTATAGATTAAAATATCATCAAAGAAAACCAGAACAAACCGTCGTAAGTAAGGTCTTAGTAAATCGTTCATTGCTGATTGAAATGTAGACGACGCGTTAGACAGCCCAAAAGGCATGACTAAGAACTCGTAATTTCCGTCAAAAGTGCGAAAAGTTGTTTTATGAGTATTGTCATACCCCAATTTTGTCCGGCTTAGGTCCAAACCCTAATTTTCCCCACAAAAAAAATAATAATAATAAAATGTATTGCATTTTGGGTCCTAGAAACCATTCCAAAGTTTTTGAAATCATGTTTAGGGTTAGAATGCACTTTTTGGGAAATTAGGGTTTTTAGGGTCGAAAAGGGCATTTTGGTCATTTCTCGCAAAGGGGTCTATAAAAATAATTTTTTGCATGAAAATATTTCTCAATAAGCCTCATGCATGAAAATGATTTTTTTTAGAAAGTATAAAATTGATTTTATCATGCATATAATATATTCTTGATGAATAAGGAAGGCCCATATTTTTAGGAAAAACAAATAATCGATTACCTCCTTATCTCATTCAAGCAAATAATCGATTATTTGCTCTATGAAAACAAGCAAATAATCGATTATTCTCTCCCTTTTTGAAGCACATAATCGATTATTAGGATGCCCATATTTTTAGGAAAGCAAATAATCGATTACCTCCTTATTTCATTCAAGCAAATAATCGATTATTTGCTCTATGAAATCAAGCAAATAATCGATTATTCCCTCCCCTTTTGAAGCACATAATCGATTAGCATCCTATTTTAACTAAAGCACATAATCGATTACCACCTTTTAAGGAAGGTTGATAATCGATTATGCACCTGTTTTGCCTTACAACAATAATCAATTATCATCTCACCAAAGTTTCCATCTTCATCAACATAATCGATTAGCATGTGTTTTAATTGAAAGACATAATCGATTATGTCATGCATTAATTGTTGAGTTTTTGAAACTCTATAAATAGGAAGCTACGCTTCACCATTTCTGACGGACACTTCACACAAGATCAGAGAGAAGAATTGCTACACACATTTTTCACGAGATCTGACACACATTTTTTCACGAGATCTGAGAGACATTTTCACGAGATCTGAGAGACATTTCACGAGATCTGGGAAGACAACTCTCGCAAATCTCATTTTCCAGTTCTCCGCTTCATTTTCGCTCTATCCGCGCCGTTGGTCCGTCTGAGCTGATCTCTTGCAAGGGTTAGTCGGGGTTTGCGTTCTTCAGATCTGTAATATCTGTCTTCATCAGAGGTATTTCAGTCTTTTCATTTGTTAATGTTTAGTTATTGTGATCCATGTGATTTAACTTAACTATAGCATTCATTTACTCGTTCTTGTATGTTATCGTCCATTGCTGATGACGAACCATATGATTCCCACTTATGCCTAGTGCATCATGTTCTAAGTGGTGAAGATGGTCTCGGGTGATTCAGCTTGCCCCTTTTAAACCCTTTCAAAAACATTATTAGAACTACGTCGCTTTGATTCCCGTTTGGGATACGTAGGAGCGAGCCACGTTCTCGTCAAGCGCAACAAATACAAATTCTTTTCATCCCCCTAAACCAATCATTTTCATAAAACAAACAAAAATCATTTTTCAAACCCATTGTTGCTAGTAGCTCATCAGAGCCTCTGTTCGTTTAGCTATTAGTGACAATGTCATTTTCTTCTAAAAATAATAAACGATGATCCATCATAACCTTTGTTAGTTTGATCATCGTACAAATCAATCTCTTTCGAAAATCACTTTCAAAAAAGATAATAAAAAACGAGTTGTTATCAATAGTCCATCAGAACCTTTGTTCGTTTGACTAGCGGTACAACTCTCTCTTTTTTGAGTATTTAGTAGTGATTCATCATAGCCTCTGCTAGTTTAATCATTCACTAATGCTCGTCCTATTTCAAAAACTCACTAAAAAAGGATAAAAAAAAAACAACAAAAACTTTTCAAAAAGAACCAAGAACTACGTAGCTTTGAATTCTCCATCGCACCGGGAGATACGTAGGAGCGGGCCATGTCCCGTCAAGCACTTTTTCTAAAAACCCCCTTTTTCCCCCTTTCTCACCAAAAATAAAATTTCCAGTAAGTTTTCTCATTCGTCTTCAAACAAGAAATAAATAGGCAAATCTAGGTATTTTTCAAATCAAATGTTAAAACCACACATTTAATTAGAGGTTCCCTTTCGGTAGAAAGGACGTGCGCGGTGCTAACACCTTCCTCGCGCGTAATCGACCCCCGAACCTATATCTCTAGTTTTCAAAGACCATCCGCCTTGTCCAAAAGACCTTTTTTCAATGTTTTGGTCTTAAAATTAAAATATTGGTGGCGGCTCCAAAATTTTCCACGTTGTACATTGAGAAACCCCAAAGCGGGGATTTTTCGGGGTGCAACAGCTGGCGACTCCGCTGGGGACTTTTTTAAGACGAGGGTCAAGCCTAACTAATTTAAATGTGTGGTTTAATGTATTGTTGATTTGATTAAAACCCTGTTTGCCTTTCTTTCTTATCTTTTATTCCCTTTCTTTTATCGCTTATGCCCTTGCATTTTTTCAATCCCCATGATCCCCTCTTCTTGGCTCCTTTTCCTAAGGTGAGCAATATCCTTGTCTATAGATATTCTAGGTATGGAACCCTAGGGTAGATAACTTGTTATGGCTTGCTTTTGTCTGGACTGCTCTGGTTTTCATTTCAGGTGGGGGTAGTACTAGGGAAAATGCCCTTGACACACACTACACTTATACCCTGTGACTATGTGTTTTGAGTGGGACCATAACCCAGGTCTGCAAAAACTTAGGAGAGTGGATTCGAGTAGTGAGAGCCCATCAGGACCTTTGTCCGTTTGGCTACTTGCGAAAGTTTCAACCAGAGTTGTGCTCTTTCATGATGCCTCACACCTAGCAGTTTGCTGCATTTGTGGGGAATTTTGTGAAAGGGACTGTAGCTCTGGTGGCCTTGTGAGGGAGTGAATAGAGCTACATGGAAAGATTACCCTTTAAATTGCCCTAGATCATAGGTCTCACCTCTTTTTTAGGTCACAAGGGCTTTTCCAAAATTGTGTGTTGCATTATTACATCTAGTTTAGTTCATTTCCGCCAACATTTTTTTTTGAAAAAACAACAAAATCAAAAAAAAAAAAAAAAAAAAAAGAATATGTTTTTCCTTCCTTCATGAATACCTATATGAGGTGGCATATGGGGTATATTGCCCTAAAAAACCCCCACCTGTAAATATCTGTCTTTTATAAACAAGCATCCTCATCATCCGCATTTTACACAGCATGCATTACATAAGCAAAATTCTGAAAAATTCATACAGCATTCCCCATACATCTAATTTGTTTGCCGGTAATCGTGGAGTAATTTGGAATCTTGTCATAGGCGTAAAAAAAAACAAGACGACATGGGATCAAGAAGCGAGAGTATGCTAAATTCGAGGTTTCCAGTAGTAAAGAAAGCAGATGTGACCAGTTTGACAGAGTGTGCCTCTCTAATGGGACCGGATGAGCGTAGGTTGTTTGAAAAGGCTTATGGGAATATTCTCCGGTTGCTGCAGTTAAATCTTCAAGAAAATGTTGTGAAAGCCCTCAGTCAATTCTATGATCCGGATATCCGCTGTTTCATCTTCAAGGATTTCCAACTCTCACCAGCTTTAGAAGAGTATGAACAAATTTTAGGTTTCTTTAAATCAGAGGCGACGCCTTATCAGTACCAGGGGCATCAATATTCAGATCAGAGGCTCTCTTTGCTACTACAGGTTGGAGTGGGGGAGTTAAAGCTCCGGAAAGAGAAAAAGAACCGCATAATGGGGTTTCCACTGAGTTATTTTGAAGACCTAATGAAGTTCCACGCTCAAGCCAACAAATGGGGTCCCTTTAAACAGTTGCTAGCGCTAACTATCTTTGGGATTGTCCTCTTCCCACAAGTTGAAAGGTTCATTGATGAGGTTGCCATTGGAGTGTTCTTAGCCTTCATAAGCAAAGATAATCCAGTTAACCCAGTACCAGCCATACTCGCAGACACTTACTACTCTTTTACGCATCATCGAGTACTAGGGAAAAAGAAGATTGCCTGCTCCCTTCATGTACTGTATGCTTGGCTCCTTAACCACGTCATCGCTCACAAGAATCCAGCTACAGATCTGTTGTCTTATGCCTTGAATTGTGAGGTAGAGGTCAAAAGTGCCCAGGAGTGGGTGCATACCTTAGGGAGCCTTAATGCCCTCAAGGTCCGCTGGTACACTCCTTCATGTTGGAAGAACAGGCCCTCCGTTGTGTTTCGGTGTGGAGACTTTCAGAACGTGCCCCTAATAGGTACTCAAGGCTGCATCAACTATAATCCTTCCTTGATTATCCGACAGCTTGGGTACCCTATGAGGAATATGCCTACCGAAGACATGCTGACTCCCATTTTCCTTGACAGAGAAGATCCAAAGAACAAGGGTTTACTTCAAAAAATCTCAAAAGCATGGGAAACTGTGGTCCGTAAAAATAGAGATGAGCTCATGGAAAAGGTTGGCGAGGTCACTTTTTACCAATGGTTGCATGAAAGAATCCAAAGTACTTGTTCACCTTCCCAAGAGGCACTGCCAGTCGAGAAAGAGATGCCGAAACCTCGCCTTCCTACCCCTGAGGAATTGAATGAGGTTAAATCTGCCTTAGCAAAAGCAGAGGAAGAGAAAAAGGCATTGCAAGCAAAGTTGGAGAAAATAACCCTACAAAAAGAGGAGTTAGAGGAAGAGAACAAGATCAAGGTGATAGCTGTTGAGGAGGGTGTCAAGCGATTCAAAGCAGAAAAGGAGAGTAAACTGGAAGCTCAGAAATACCTGAAGGGGGCTAGGGATGAACTCCAAAGGTACAAGCAGAAAACAAGAAAGGCCCTTGAAGAAGCCAAAGAATGGAAGATTGTGGCGACTGAGCCCAGACAAGAACCTCACTTGGTGGAGTTGAAAAGGCAGCTGAAGACTCTTGAACAAGAAAGAAATTCCATTGGGAATGTTCTCAGGGAATATCAAGAAATGCTGAGTTATGAGCAGGGGAGATCTGATGAACTGGCAAGGAATCTCCGATACCTAGGGGAGTCTTACAGGCAAATACAAGCAGAGAGCAAGTACTGGGAACAGCGCTTCCTAGCACTGATTGGCAAGATAGAAGAGCAAGAGATTGTTAAAGAGCTAAGAGATGAGATCCGACTTTGGAAGGGTAAATTCTCAAAATTGGCATGGCTAGCTAATCAAGCTGTAAAGGATGTCCCCAGAAGGCTAAGGAGGGCTGAAGCTGAGATGCTTCCCTTCAACACCCCGGTCCATGTGTATGAGTTCGTGAATTTCTGCAAGGCCCTGACTGAGGAACTCATGGAAAAGGCTGAAGGAGCTGCTACTGCAAGCAAAGAAAGAGAAAGGAACAAGAAGTTGAAGACTATATGCTACTAGATCTCAGTGCATTGTAATTTTCTTTTTTTTTAGAATGTTCTCTAGGAAGTTATAATTTTTCTTTAGAATGTTGTAATTTTCTAAGAGCATTGTATTTTTCTTTGGGAGATATTGTATTGCACTCTTGTACTCTCTTTCTTATGATTTAAAGCTCGAAGGAAATGTGCCCTATCGCTTGTTGATCCCAATGTTCGTCACGCTTTTAATGTTTCGATATTTGCTTATGACAAGAGCAAATTATCTCACGATTCCTGGCGCTAAACACAAAAATAATATAAGGCCATGCATTGCATTCATTTACGCATTCACACTTGTACTCATAAAAGAATGTTCTATCATCAGAGAGAGAGAAGCAAAAGGCAAGCTGGTTCGCCAACACCGATATTCCACCCGTCTACAGGCAAGACTAATGGCTAGCAATCAGCATCTCGAGAATGAAGGTCAAGATGAGCCGGTCGTAGAAATCCTTAACCCTGGGCAGCTGGCTCAGGAGAATCAAGTTTTGAAGACTAAAATGGGCGCTATGGAGGCCCAGATGGCTGAAGTAATGAATATGCTGCAAACTCTGAGAAGTGGGGCCGCTGCTGGGGCCACCGCAGTTGTAACTCCAGAAGGGGGCGTTACCTTTGTTTCTCCTCCTACATCAGCTGAAGCTATAACTGTTCATCCTCCTCCCATACCAGAAGTTGGTGGTTCTTCAGGGACGAGCGGTCAGAGACAACCAAATGCACAAGTGTGTCCATGGGGGATGCCCATGAATTATACACCATCCACTGCTGAAGCCATTCCTGTGGTGACAAGTCAGCCTGCTCCTGCTCCGGAGGTTCCTGTGAATCCTCCAAATGCTGCTTATCAAATGGGAAACCCCGCTCAATATGGGGGTTATTATTTCAATCCAGGGAGCTATCCTCAAGGCCAGATGGTTGAAAGTTCACAACCAAGAGACAGATATCACTTACTAGAAGAACGGTTGAGGGCAATGGAAGGGTCAGGTACAAGGGCTAAAGATGCACGGGACCTGTGTCTTGTCCCAGGTGTTGTTATACCTCCCAAATTCAAGGCGCCAGATTTTGACAAATACCGCGGCACTGGCTGTCCCTCCAGCCATCTAACGATGTATGTCAGGAAGATGGCAGCCTATGCCCACGATGATAAGGTGCTGATCCATTTCTTTCAGAACAGTCTGACCGGAGCGTCTCTAGACTGGTATATGCAACTGCAATCCTCCGACATCCATAGTTGGAAGGATCTCTCAGAGGCATTTCTTAAGCAGTATCAGTACAATATGGATCTGGCACCTGATAGATCTCAACTACAACTCATGAGCAAAGGCGACAGGGAATCATTTAAAGAATATGCCCAGAAGTGGAGAAGTGTAGCAGCTCAAGTGAAGCCACCAGTGACAGAAAAGGAAATGGTATATATGTTCATGGAAACTCTCCCAGGAATATACTATGATCGATTGGTGGGTAGTGTCTCTTCTAGCTTCTCTGATATGGTGATCATTGGGGAACGTCTGGAACATGGATTGCGTAGTGGGAGAATTGCCGGAGGTTTTGGCAATCCTGGTGGGCAGAAGAAACCTTTTTCAAATTTCCCTAAAAAGAAAGAGGGAGAGACAAATGTCATTACAGCAGGGGGAGGTCCGTCCTTCAACACCCCACAGCAGAAAGTTCCGTTCTCTGTTCCAGCCCAGCCGCCGCAGAATAATCCGGGTCACAGAGCTCAGAATCATCAAGAAAGGAAACGTACCAGTTTTGATCCAATTCCCATCACTTATACTGAGCTGTTTAATCATCTCATTGCAAAGAATCTAGTCAAGACTCGCCCTATGAGGACTGTGCAACCACCTTTCCCTAGAGGATATAATGCTGACGCCACCTGTATTTTCCATAGTGGAGGGGTCGGTCACACGGTGGAAGATTGCTATGCGTTCAAGTTTATAGTTCAAGACTTAATTGATGCCAATTGGCTATCTTTTAAACCGAACAACCCGAGCACGACAACTAACCCCTTGCCAGGTCATGGGGCACCGTCTGCCAATGCTATAGAAGATTCGGGGAGCCAGATCATGCTAAAGAACGTTGAGAGTATCAAGACTCCTTTGGAAGACATACATGCTGAGTTATGTCACTGTGGGGTAATTCAGAAGGGTTGTGTGTGTGCTGACCCTGCGTGTGTAGGTGCTTGTGAAGATTTTAAGTCTGTTTTGCAAGATTTGATGGACCGTTATGTGGTTCGGTTGGAAGTAGTAGAGAAAGCAGAAAGTGTGCTAATGCTGCAGTTCAATGATGGCAATGAGGCCAGAAGGCCAGTGGAGATACTGTATAATTCAAAACCGGTCCAAGCCAAACCACAGCCATTGGTTATTGAAATCCCAGCTCCATTTCCTTATGAGAAGGACAGCGCCGTACCGTGGAAGTACAACACCTTACCTTCAGTAGGGGTTTCTCCAAGTACCACTGTTACAAATATAACTGGGTCAAGCGGGATGACAAGGAGCGGTCGGATGTATGCTCCCGAGTTTGGTCGGGTTGAGTCCTCCAAAGAAGCCGAAGATAGAGCCCGTAAGGGTAAAGAAAAGGAGGCAGAGAATATTCAGAAAAAGAAAGGGGCAGAGCCTGAAACAGATGAGTTTCTCAAGATTGTGAGACAGAGTGATTATAAAGTGGTCGATCAGATGAACCAAACTCCGGCCAAGATTTCGATGCTGTCTTTGTTGATGAGTTCAGAAGCGCATAGAACTGCTCTCATGAAAGTGCTGAATGAAGCACATGTTGCTCAGAATATCTCTGTTGGCCAATTTGATGAAGTGGTTGGAAATATTGTAGCTGCCAACCATCTGACATTCACTGATGAAGAGCTTCCCCCAGAGGGAAAGAAACACAATCAAGCTTTGCACATCTCAGTCAAATGCGGAGATTTCGTGTTGGCGCGGGTATATATTAATTGACAACGGTTCCTCTCTGAATGTAATGCCCCAGTCAACTGTAAGAAAACTGGATGTTGATTGTTCCTTTATGAAGCCAAGCTCAACTCTGGTGAGGGCGTTCGATGGGTCAAGGAAAGAAGTGATAGGAGAGATGGAATTCCCCATTCAAATAGGGCCAGAAACTTTTTATATCAATTTTCAAGTCATGGACATATCTTCCTCATACAGTTGTTTACTTGGGAGGCCATGGATCCATATGGCAGGGGCTATTCCTTCATCTCTACACCAGAGGGTTAAGTTTGTGGTTAATGACAAAATTGTGGTGGTATATGGAGAAGAAGAGATGCTAGTTAACAAGTCTTCTCCATTCCCTTATGTGGAAGCAGCTGAAGAGTCTTTGGAGACTTCTTTCCAATCTCTTGAAATTGCCAATGCTGTGCTTGAATCGTCATCGCCCGTGATAAAGTTGTCAAAGAGTGGAGAGATGGTCGCGAGAATTATGATGGACCAAGGTTATCAGCTGGGACGCGGTCTTGGAAAGACGGGACAAGGAATTCTTGCTCCTGTACAACTGAAAGGAAACAAAGATCGTTACGGGTTGGGATATCACCCAAGCGAAGTTGAAAGGAGGAAGTTGGCCGAAGAGCGAAGAGGTGAATGGTTGGCCAAGTTGAGAGGCCAGGATCCCTGGTCAAAGAGGATCCCCATCAGTAACATCAGTCAAAGCTTCAAGAGTGCTGGGTTGCTAGATCCAGACCAGATCACTGCTATTGGTTCAGAGGATGAAGAAGGCGGTACCAGTTTAGTTCGCCGTTGCCATACTGAGGAGAGGCTCAAAAATTGGGAAGCTGTGGACTTGCCCATCGCTTTTATTTCAAAGTAATGATTGTAATGCAACCCTGAGGCTCTGCCCAAGGCCATAGGACAAGTTGCTAGGGGCAAACATGTTTTATTTTCAGAGTTATCATCATCAAATAAAAACGTTTGTTTTGAATTTTCAATCAATAAAAATCTATTTTCCTTCATTTCATGCGTCTTTTTATTGTTTCGTTATTGTTTGTTGGCTTGTTTCGATTTTCATTCTGCTTTTGCGCTTCGGCAAAATGCAGACATACAGCAATTGTCTCTAAGAACAACAGTGCTAGCAGTCCAAACTTTGACTTTGATCATCCAGTCAACCAAGCCGAGGGGGATGTTGATGAAAACTGGGAAGCTCCTCCAGAGTTGACGAGATTGATGGAACAGGAAGAGAAGGTTATTCAACCTCATGGGGAGTCGGTTGAGATCATCAACCTGGGTACAGAAGAGGATAGAAGAGAGGTCAAGGTCGGTACCGCCATGGAAAAGAGTGAGCGCAAAAGACTAATCCAACTCTTGCAGGATTACGCTGATGTCTTTGCGTGGTCGTAAAAAGATATGCCAGGGTTGGACACCCACATTGTTGAACACAGGCTGCCAGTGAAGCCGGAGTGCCCGCCAGTCAAGCAGAAATTGAGAAGAATGAAACCAGAGATGTCACTGAAGATACGGGATGAGGTAAAGAAACAGTTTGATGCCGGGTTCCTAGCGGTTGCGAAGTATCCACAGTGGGTAGCCAACATCGTCCCTGTTCCAAAAAAAGACGGCAAGGTCAGAATGTGCGTCGACTACAGAGATCTGAACAGAGCTAGTCCCAAGGATGATTTCCCTCTGCCTCATATTGACATTCTGGTAGACAGCACGGCCCAACACTCATTGTTCTCCTTCATGGACGGGTATTCAGGGTACAATCAGATAAAGATGGCTCCGGAAGATATGGAGAAAACCACCTTCATAACTCTCTGGGGCACATTCTGCTATAAAGTGATGCCTTTTGGACTCAAGAATGCCGGCGCGACTTATCAAAGGGCAATGGTGACATTATTCCATGATATGATGCACAAAGAAATTGAGGTGTATGTAGATGATATGATTGCAAAGTCCAAGACTGATGAAGGACACATTGTTAATCTGCGCAAACTCTTCGAACGTCTACGGAAGTTCAAGCTCAGGTTAAACCCAGCAAAATGCACTTTCGGTGTGAGATCTGGAAAATTACTGGGATTCATTGTCAGTAAAAAAGGGATAGAGGTTGATCCAGACAAAGTTAAAGCAATCCTCGAAATGCCAGTGCCAAAGACTGAAAAAGAGGTCCGTGGTTTCCTTGGGAGATTGAACTACATCTCAAGATTCATATCCCAATTGACCGCCACTTGCGAGCCTCTCTTCAAGCTGTTGTGCAAGAACCAGAAAGCAGAGTGGAATGATGATTGCCAAAGAGCCTTTGAAAGAATTAAGGACTATCTGCAGAATCCGCCAATTTTGATGCCGCCGGTGCCCGGAAGACCGCTCATCCTGTATCTAACTGTGTTGGACAATTCGATGGGGTGTGTGCTGGGGCAGCATGACGAATCAGGAAAGAAAGAGCATGCTATATACTACTTGAGTAAAAAGTTCACTGATTGTGAGACGAGATATTCAGTGCTAGAAAAGACTTGTTGTGCCTTAGCATGGGCTGCTCATCGTCTAAGGCAGTACCTGTTGAGTCATACAACCTGGTTGGTGTCTAAAATGGATCCAATCAAGTATATTTTTGAAAAGCCAGCACTCACGGGACGGATCGCTCGTTGGCAGATGTTATTGTCAGAGTACGATATTCTGCATGTCACACAGAAGGCGGTCAAGGGCAGTGCACTCGCCGAGTACTTAGCATGTCAGCCAATTCAAGACTACCAATCAATGCAGTATGATTTTCCCGATGAAGACATCATGGCACTGTTTGAGGAAGGAAAGTCTCAAGAAGAGGAGAGGTGGAGGATGATATTCAATGGCGCATCCAATGTATGGGGGCACGGAGCTGGGGCTGTGCTAATCTCCCCAGATAACCGTTTCGTTCCGGTCACTGCCAGATTAAGCTTTTATGTCACTAACAACATCGCAGAATATGAAGCATGCATCTTGGGGATTCAGGCAGCCCTTGAATGGAAGGTTAAAAGACTCGATGTGTACGGTGATTCGGCTTTGGTTATTCATCAGGTGAGAGGTGATTGGGAGACCAGAGATCCTAAATTGATCCCTTATTGTAATTATGTCCGGGAATTGATGAAGTCTTTCGACGAAATTACTTTCCAGCATATCCCTCGAGGTGAAAACCAGTTGGCCGATGCTTTGGCAACTCTGTCGTCAATGTTCAACATCAATTGCGACAAAAATCTAACTCATATCAGAATCCAACATCGGGGTCTCCCGGCACATCATTACTGCACTGCAATTGAGGAAGAGCCTGATAGCAAGCCATGGTATTATGATATCAAACAGTACGTCATCAATAGAGAATACCCCCCCGGGGCATCAGAGAATGACAAAAGAACGCTCAGAAGGTTGTCGAGGAGTTTCTTTTTGAACGGCGAAGTTCTCTACAAAAGAAATTATGATATGGTCCTCCTGAGGTGTGTGACAGAAGAAGAGGCAGCAAAAATTATGAAAGAAGTCCATGAAGGGTCGTTCGGGGTTCATTCCAGTGGGCACACCATGGCAAGAAAAATCTTGAGAGCCGGCTATTACTGGTTGCAGATGGAAGGTGACTGCTACAGCTTCGTCCGAAAGTGCCACAAGTGCCAAATCTACGCTGATCACATTCATGTGCCACCTGGCTCTCTAAATGTCATGACTGCATCTTGGCCGTTCTCAATGTGGGGCATGGACATCATTGGCCCTATAGAGCCTAAAGCATCAAATGGACATCGTTTCATTCTGGTTGCAATCGATTATTTCACTAAGTGGGTCGAAGCTGCTTCCTACTCCAGTGTAACCAGTTCAGTGGTCGCCAAGTTTGTAAAGAAAGACTTGATTTGCCGTTATGGTCTTCCCAACAAGATCATCACTGATAATGGCAGCAACCTAAACAGCAAAATGATGAAGGACTTGTGCGCAGAGTTCAAAATCCAGCATCATAATTCCTCACCCTATCGGCCCAAGATGAATGGGGCAGTCGAAGCGGCCAACAAAAACATCAAGAAGATAGTGCAGAAAATGGTGGTCACGTACAAAGATTGGCACGAGATGCTTCCTTTCGCTCTACACGGCTATCGTACTTCAGTGCGTACATCGACCGGGGCAACCCCTTTCTCTTTGGTATACGGGTCAGAGGCAGTCCTCCCTATCGAGGTCGAAATACCTTCCCTGCGGGTACTAATGGAGACTAAGCTGGAAGAAGCTGAGTGGGTACAAGCTCGCCTAGATCAGCTAAATCTCCTTGAGGAGAAGAGAATCACAGCCTTATGTCATGGGCAGCTATACCAGCAAAGGATGAAAACCGCTTTCGACAAGAAAGTTCGTCCCCGAGGATTCAATGAGGGGGACCTAGTACTCAAGAAGATTCTGCCTATTCAAAGTGATCCCCGTGGAAAATGGACTCCCACCTATGAGGGCCCGTACATAGTCAAGAAAGCTTTCTCCGGAGGAGCGCTGATACTCACGAACATGGACGGGGAAGATCTAAGGAACCCTGTCAATTCCGATCAAGTGAAGAAGTATTATGCCTGAAAGAAATAGACGAAAAAAGAGAAAGACAAGCCAAGTAAGAATTAGCTCGCTAGGTTGAAAACCCGCAAAGGGCGGCCTAGGCAAAATCAGAGCGACCCGGTGGATTGAAAACCCGCAAAGGGCGATCCAGGCAAAAATTAGGGTCAGAAAGCTTGGGCATGAAAATAAACAAAGGCATACAGCACTCCTGAAGGTTTGGGATGAAGGGGTGGTCAAGGTCAAGGACATAAATGCTTAGCACCGTTCCACAGAGACGGACAGTCAGAAATCAGCTTCTCTCTTTTTCGTGTCTTTTTGTAGTTTAAACTATCAAATGTATTGGACAGTCGGCGTAACTTCTTGTGCGACCGATTTCTACATCAATAAAGCTCAATCTTTCTCACGTCTGTTTGTTTTTCTATTTTCCTGCTTTTTCTGCTCAAATAAACGTTTTATGATGATGATAACACTGACCTGTAAAACATGTGCATAAATCATAGAGCATCACAATCATTGCGAAATTTTTAAAAGTTATGGGAAGGAAGCAACTTCTCAGGGAAAATTAAGCTTACAAGGAAATAATTGCACTCATAAGCCATTTCAGATGGCAAATTACAAGACAATCGGCACTGGGCTTATGCGCCACTACAATTCCAATCGGTCCCTCAGTCTTGTCGCGGGTTGGTCGAACCAGCAAAAAGAATGAGCCAAAAGAGCAAAAGAGCAAAAGAAAAAACAAACGACCAGAAAAAAAGAAAGTTGGTCAAAGAAAAACCAAGAAAAACAAGCAGTCAGAAAAAAGAAAGCTGACCAAAGAAAAATCAAAGAGATGAAGAATCAGGAATAGCATTTCACCACATTCATCATTACACCAAAATCATAGCATAACATGCACTCATAACATGCACCCATACTCCATGCACCATTCCTTGCATCAACTAACGTATGCAGGTACCTCAATCCAACACAGCAGCATCGGTCATTTCAAATCAATCAATCAACAGAATTTGCGAGCCCTCTGTGCCCCTCTTGAGCCCTCTGCGCTCATCCTGAGCCCTCTGCGCTCCCCCCTGAGCCCTCTGTGCTCATCCTGAGCCCTCTGTGCTCATCCTGAGCCCTCTGTGCTCCTCCTGAGCCCTCTGTGCTCCTCCTGAGCCCTCTGTGCTCCTCCTGATCCCTCTGTGCTCATCCGGAGCCCTCTGTGCTCCTCCTGAGCCCTCTGTGCTCCTCCTGAGCCCTCTGTGCTCATCCTGAGCCCTCTGCGCTCCCCCCTGAGCCCTCTGTGCTCATCCTGAGCCCTCTGTGCTCATCCTGAGCCCTCTGCGCTCCCCCCTGAGCCCTCTGTGCTCCTCCTGAGCCCTCTGTGCTCATCCTGAGCCCTCTGTGCTCATCCGGAGCCCTCTGTGCTCCCCCTGAGCCCTCTGTGCTCATCCTGAGCCCTCTGCTCATCCTGAGCCCTCTGCGCTCCCCCCTGAGCCCTCTGTGCTCCTCCTGAGCCCTCTGTGCTCATCCTGAGCCCTCTGTGCTCATCCGGAGCCCTCTGTGCTCCTCCTGAGCCCTCTGTGCTCCTCCTGAGCCCTCTGTGCTCATCCTGAGCCCTCTGCGCTCCCCCCTGAGCCCTCTGTGCTCATCCTGAGCCCTCTGTGCTCATCCTGAGCCCTCTGCGCTCCCCCCTGAGCCCTCTGTGCTCCTCCTGAGCCCTCTGTGCTCATCCTGAGCCCTCTGTGCTCCTCCTGAGCCCTCTGTGCTCATCCTGAGCCCTCTGTGCTCCTCCTGAGCCCTCTGAGCTCATCCTGAGCCCTCTGCGCTCATCCTGAACCCTCCGCGCTCATCCAGAGCCTTAGTGCTCCTTCAGATCCCGAGTGGTCCGTCATCTTCTCTCTCGGTTAATGCGCCAGGTGTTAACCGTTCCCCGTTTGTTCTCAAGCCTATCTTTTCAAAAATATAGAAAAAGAAAAGAGGAAAATTCGGGTTTCCCCAAGTGGACAAAATCGGTATAATTTCTGAATTCTTTATCTTTATTTTGCCTTGGAATATGTTTCGGCCAATTCATATTCCTCGTTAAAATTCAGATAAAGAGGGGCAGCTGTCATACCCCAATTTTGTCCGGCTTAGGTCCAAACCCTAATTTTCCCCACAAAAAAAATAATAATAATAATATGTATATCATTTTGGGTCCTAGAAACCATTCCAAAGTTTTTGAAATCATGTTTAGGGTTAGAATGCACTTTTTTGGGAAATTAGGGTTTTTAGGGTCGAAAAGGGCATTTTGGTCATTTCTCGCAAAGGGGTCTATAAAAATAATTTTTTGCATGAAAATATTTCTCAATAAGCCTCATGCATGAAAATGATTTTTTTTAGAAAGTATAAAATTGATTTTATCATGCATATAATATATTCTTGATGAATAAGGAAGGCCCATATTTTTAGGAAAAACAAATAATCGATTACCTCCTTATCTCATTCAAGCAAATAATCGATTATTTGCTCTATGAAAACAAGCAAATAATCGATTATTCCCTCCCTTTTTGAAGCACATAATCGATTATTAGGATGCCCATATTTTTAGGAAAGCAAATAATCGATTACCTCCTTATTTCATTCAAGCAAATAATCGATTATTTGCTCTATGAAATCAAGCAAATAATCGATTATTCCCTCCCCTTTTGAAGCACATAATCGATTAGCATCCTATTTTAACTAAAGCACATAATCGATTACCACCTTTTAAGGAAGGTTGATAATCGATTATGCACCTGTTTTGCCTTACAACAATAATCGATTATCATCTCACCAAAGTTTCCATCTTCATCAACATAATCGATTAGCATGTGTTTTAATTGAAAGACATAATCGATTATGTCATGCATTAATTGTTGAGTTTTTGAAACTCTATAAATAGGAAGCTACGCTTCACCATTTCTGACGGACACTTCACACAAGATCAGAGAGAAGAATTGCTACACACATTTTTCACGAGATCTGACACACATTTTTTCACGAGATCTGAGAGACATTTTCACGAGATCTGAGAGACATTTCACGAGATCTGGGAAGACAACTCTCGCAAATCTCATTTTCCAGTTCTCCGCTTCATTTTCGCTCTATCCGCGCCGTTGGTCCGTCTGAGCTGATCTCTTGCAAGGGTTAGTCGGGGTTTGCGTTCTTCAGATCTGTAATATCTGTCTTCATCAGAGGTATTTCAGTCTTTTCATTTGTTAATGTTTAGTTATTGTGATCCATGTGATTTAACTTAACTATAGCATTCATTTACTCGTTCTTGTATGTTATCGTCCATTGCTGATGACGAACCATATGATTCCCACTTATGCCTAGTGCATCATGTTCTAAGTGGTGAAGATGGTCTCGGGTGATTCAGCTTGCCCCTTTTAAACCCTTTCAAAAACATTATTAGAACTACGTCGCTTTGATTCCCGTTTGGGATACGTAGGAGCGAGCCACGTTCTCGTCAAGCGCAACAAATAAAAATTCTTTTCATCCCACTAAACCAATCATTTTCATAAAACAAACAAAAATCATTTTTCAAACCCATTGTTGCTAGTAGCTCATCAGAGCCTCTGTTCGTTTAGCTATTAGTGACAATGTCCTTTTCTTCTAAAAATAATAAACGATGATCCATCATAACCTTTGTTAGTTTGATCATCGTACAAATCAATCTCTTTCGAAAATCACTTTCAAAAAAGATAATAAAAAACGAGTTGTTATCAATAGTCCATCAGAACCTTTGTTCGTTTGACTAGCGGTACAACTCTCTCTTTTTTGAGTATTTAGTAGTGATTCATCATAGCCTCTGCTAGTTTAATCATTCACTAATGCTCGTCCTATTTCAAAAACTCACTAAAAAAGGATAAAAAAAAAAAACAACAAAAACTTTTCAAAAAGAACCAAGAACTACGTAGCTTTGAATTCTCCATCGCACCGGGAGATACGTAGGAGCGGGCCATGTCCCGTCAAGCACTTTTTCTAAAAACCCCCTTTTTCCCCCTTTCTCACCAAAAATAAAATTTCCAGTAAGTTTTCTCATTCGTCTTCAAACAAGAAATAAATAGGCAAATCTAGGTATTTTTCAAATCAAATGTTAAAACCACACATTTAATTAGAGGTTCCCTTTCGGTAGAAAGGACGTGCGCGGTGCTAACACCTTCCTCGCGCGTAATCGACCCCCGAACCTATATCTCTAGTTTTCAAAGACCATCCGCCTTGTCCAAAAGACCTTTTTTCAATGTTTTGGTCTTAAAATTAAAATATTGGTGGCGGCTCCAAAATTTTCCACGTTGTACATTGAGAAACCCCAAAGCGGGGATTTTTCGGGGTGCAACAAGTATCTTCCGGTGCAACCCGAATCTGGTGATAACCTGAGCATAGATCTATCTTGGTGAATATTTTAGCTGAGCCAAGTTCATCAAGAAGCTCATCGATAGTGGGGATTGGGAATCTGTCCTTAACAGTGACTGCATTTAGTGCTCAGTAGTCAACACAAAACCTCCAAGTTCCATCTTTCTTCTTAACCAACAAAACTGGGAAGGAGTAAGGGCTATTGCTAGGGACAATAGTGCATTCTTGTAACATGTCTGGGGGGTGTTTGGCATTTATGGGGGTAACGATAGGGTTTGACATTGATGGGGGGTGTTTGGGAGTAGTAGAATGTGGTGGTCATGAGGTCTGGGGGGTGGTAGGCCATGTGGTTCTTGAAAAACAGTTGGGTAGTTTTGGAGTATAGAGTTAATCTCAGGTGATAAGGTATGGGTTATTGAGTCAATTATGTTGTTGGTGGTTTTGTGGGGGTTCAAGGCTCTGTCATTGGGCTCAAAGCTTAGGAGGTGAAGTGATGCAATTGAGTCTGTATGTAATAGGTGGCAAAGTTGGTGATAGGTAGTTTGGGCTGTGCTGGATTTAGGTTCTCCCTTTAGTGTGATGGGCTCATTATTGTGTTGGAAAGTGATTGATGGTATAGAGAAATCTGCCTGAATTGGGCCCAAGGTTCTAAGCCACTCCATCCCAAGGACTACATCAGCACCTTCAATTGGGAGTAAGTAAAATGGTAAGCAAAATGATTGGTTCTGTAGGTTAATAGGGACGTCATTACAAATCCCTTAACATTGTAAATGGGAACCATTTCCAACCATGACAGAAAATGCTGGGATTTTTGAAGTGGGTAGTTTCAAAGGCTCAGCAATTCTTGGTTGAAGTATGTTATGTGTGCTCCCAGTGTCAACTAGAACCATAACTATAAGTCCACCAATTAGGCCGTAAAACCTGAGTATTTGAGGGGCAAATTGACCTGTTAGAGCTTGAGGTGATAGTTGAAAGTAAGTTTCTTCTGGTCCAATTACAATTTCTTCATTTTGAGTTTCAGTGGTGTCTAGTTCTTCACCTTCCTCAAGCATGAGTAAGAGATATCGACCACTAGCACATTTATGCCCCAGAACAAACTTCTCATCACAATTGTAACATAGACCTTGAGCACGGCGCTCTTCTCGTTGGGCTGGGCTGATGTGCCTTATAGAGTATTTTGGTTGGTTTGGTGTTGGTGTGTTTGGGGTGTTTTGGGTGGTAGGTGTAGTGGTTGGGTGTTGGGTTGACTTGTGTGAAGGTGGGTTTGTGTTTGAGGTTGGGCCATGGGTTTGGGGGAAGGGTCTTGAGAACTTGGGTTTGACGGCTTTAATCTTATCCTCAATGAGTTTGGCTAGACCAATAGCTTGAGAAATTGAATAGGGTCGTTGTATGACTAGTTCATTTCTGATTTCTGGGTTTAAGCCCGAGATAAAACAGTTTAAAATCGCATCAGCTGAGAGCCCTAAGACTCTATTTCCCAATTTCTCAAAGTTAGCTTGGTATTCAGCAACAGACCCAGTTTGTCTAAGCTTAAAAAGTTGGGCTTGGTGATTTTCATAGGTAGAGGGACCAAACCTTAACTCTAGTGCTCTAGCAAAGGTTGTCCAATCAGCAAGTTGGCTGTTTTGATGCATCTATTTAAACCAACTAAGTGCTTCCCCTTTCATATAAAATGAAACCATAGACAAACGATTTACCAATGGAATGTTGTAAAAGGAAAAAAACTGTTCAGCTTGAAACAACCATTCCAAGGGATTTGTCCCATCAAAAATTTCCATTTCTATTTTTGGTTGTCTATAAGGGGTTTGAGGGGTAGTGTGGGAAAACTGTGGGGAGTACATCTGCTGCATAAAATTGGGGAACATATTTTGGTATGGTGAGGTGTTGTGTTGGGGAAATTGGGGAAATGCAGGGTAGGGTGTTGTGCCATGTATGTTAGGGGGTGGTGGAGGTGGTGGTTCAACCCAAGCAAGGGAAATAGTGGGTTGACTCAAGGTGGGTCGAGTCAAAACTGTGGGAATTGGAGTAGGGACAGTATGGGGAACAACATGTTCATAACCAGGAGGTATTATAGGGGAAGAAGGGGTACCTGGTGAAGGAGGGTGCTGTTGTGCAGCAAACCTTTCATTAATCAGTTTTGTGAGTGTCTCAAATCGTGAATCCATGAGCTGTTGTTGATTATCCAGCCTTGTATTCACAGTACCCAGCTGTTCTCCTAGTTGTTGCTCAAGCTGCTGGTTGTTTTCATGGAGGACAGCATCCATATGTTGGTAGGAAGCTTGAATGACATCTTCAAGATCCTTAGATGTTGGGTTGGTAGGTTTTGGAGGCATTGAGAAACAGAATGAAAGCACCAATTGATAGGCTACACTAGGCTAATCACTAGATCTAGGGTTGCAAGAGAAGAAATAAACATAAAACAACTTCAGATTTTTCATATCCTTCAATAGAGGCACATTGCAATATATATAGCTAGGGTTGCTGCTGAGCAGATAAAATGGGCCATGGGCCACTTAAGGACAATAGAAGTAAATTAAAACAAGCATAAGGTCCAATACTAATTTCACCAACAACATTACTGGATAAAGCCCTCCAGCCATCCTGGCTTTTGGGCCATACGCGTGAGCCTGCTAGATGCCACCCCCAAATTGCTAACAATGGAGAGGAGATATTTTTCGAAATGGAAGTGAGTTTCTGTGTTAGCAATGAGGGGAAGATTAATTGATGACCTTTTGACATTCTTCATTCAAATTAAGCTCTATGAAGCAAGTTGTTCTGTTATGCTTACCATTATTATGGGAGTAGAGTTTGATTAGGACGATATGCTATTATGGACATACAACTACCATCTATTTCAACAAAGGATGTAATAAGTTTTCCAGATTCTTGGCCATTGCGTGCGCTGAAGAGTAAGTGTGTGTTGAAGAGCTAGCACGCCATGGCGTAAATTGGCACACAAATGCGTGCGCTGGGGGAGTGGTAAGGTTCACGGGTATTGTTGTAATCTGAACCGAGTTAATATAAATACTTTTTGTAACACTGAAACCCAAAGTTTGTAATCCTAATTCATTCAAGCAATAAGACGGAACTACAACTGCTCTATAGTCGCAGACGTATGCAAAGATTGGCCGAACTGCGTGACCAATATCGTGTCTCCTATTTTCATTCTTCGTTTCTATCATTATTTCTTCGTATTCAAGTGTGAGTGGTTAGTCCCACATCGGTTAGGAATGAGCTAGTTTGCTCAACATTTAGAGCATTTTTTAAATGAATTTGTAGCTCATTTGAATTGGAACTAGAACTTGATTTCTCCTTTCAGGACCACGAAGAAGACAAAGGGTATCATGTAGCTGAAAACCACAAACATCAGCATTCCTGCATCCAAAGGGTTATTTAAATGAATTCAACTAATTGATATAACTGAGTTTTAAGAAAAGGATTTCAACCCCTGAAAAGCTTACCATATTTTACTAAATTTGAAATATTCCTTTCCATCTTATTCTCTGGATGATTTTGAACATTTGATGCTTCCATCTGCAAGATTGTGGATATGACAACTAATATACTTCCTATTTTCTCCCTAACAACTCTCTCACTTAGATCGAGTGACCAAAACCCTGCTATTCCATAAACAAAATCTTCAAGCACAACTTTGATATACAATAATATTCCAACCCATAGAACCATTGTGGCAATTGGCTTGTTCAGTTTAGTTGATATGATGCATCTTGTGAGATTAATGAGACAGGCACATGAATACAGTGGAAACCAAACATACCAATCTATATATGCCAGTTCAGTAATAATAGAAAAAGAAAGAAAAGAAACAGAGACATTAGAAAGTTAGAAAATTAGATCTCAGATGACAATATACATAAATTGCAAAGTCTATAAGAAGGAGAAAAAAGATAGTGACAAACTGTACCAGGATCATTTAACTGAACAGAGGCTGAGTATGCAAAAAGAGTAGCCATTAGAAGAGAACACAAATTGAATAACCTTCGCGATTTTTCCATTCTCTTCTCCTTTGCAACCGAAGCTCAAAGTTCATAATAAGGATCTAGCCATCTAGGTGTGCAATTAGCTTTCGAAATGGTAGATTAGAAATCGTATAAGACAAGAGTATTTAGTCAACGCCAACTAGAATTACATAATATATATATATATATATATATATATATATATATATATATATATATATATATATATATATATATATATATATATATATGTCCATTCCATTCCATATGAAAAAAATTAAAAAACATTACGATTAAATACCAAGTAAACGAATCCTTTTATCCGAGAAGACAATTCTATCGTAAAATTTGGAGATTAAGAATCCCCTAATGCATCTGTTAAAACAGCAACAACAAACGAAGAAATAATAATAGAATCGAAAAACTGAAGAGGAGACACGATATTAGTCACGTAGATCCTACATCTGCAACTACAGAGCTCTCCACATGGCGTGCTAGTGCATATGAGTCATACCCAACAATCTCCACCTTAGCGAATATCAAACCCCTATGATGATTCACCACATGGCGTTCACAACCTTGGTACTGGGGGGATCTCCTGCTTAACACTGAGTAACATATAACAAGTCCAAGCAATGCCTGAACTTGTCACTGGTGACCGGCTTGGTCAACATATCAGCTGCATTCTATGAAGTATGAACCTTTTCAAGTAATATTTGACCATATGCAAGTAGCTTTGTCCTGGCGTGATACACCTGATTCTCTACCAAGTAAATGGCACTCTGACTATTACAATGCAACTGAACTCCACCTTGCTCAACACCCAATTCCTTCACTAATCCAGTAAGCCATAAGACCTCTTTGGCACCTTCAGCTACTGCCATGTACTCTGCTTCAGTTGTTGATATATATTGCCACTATAGATTGAACTGATGATTTCCAGCAGATAGGTCCACCTGCAAAAGTAAAGACATATCCTGTTGTAGACCTGCTATCATGTCCATATCACCGGCATTGTCTGAATCAACTTATCCGACAACTGAAGGATCACCTCTTTCACCGCTAAACACAACACCATGATCTATTGTACTTTTTAAGTACCTGGAAATCCACTTAACTGTTTCCTAATGATGCTTTCCTGGTTTGGACATAAACTTGCACACTTGACTTACAGCTTGTGCCAAATCTAGTGCAGACCATAGCATATATTAAACAACCAACAACACAAGCATAAGGAACCTTTCACATATACTCAGCTTCTGCATCTGTCTTTGGACACTAATCTAATGAGAGCTTAAAGTGATTTGCCAATGGACTACTCACAACCTTCGAATAGCTCGTCTAACACCTTTTCAACATAACTTTTCTGAGAGAGCCATAATTTTTTAGCACTCCTATCCATGTGAATTTCTATCCCAAGAATCTTCTTAGCAGCACCTAAGTCTTTGATATCAAATTCCTTCACCAACATGATTTTCAGTTCGTTTACGTCATGTAAATGATTAGCAGCAATCAACATATCATCCACATACAGTAACAGGAAAATAAAAAAACCATCATCAAGACTCCTAACATAAACACAACAATCATAGTCAACACATTTTCTAGCCAATCTGAAGCATGTATGAATCAAAGGGCTTGTACCATTGTCTAGGAGACTGCTTTAGACCATACGGAGACCTCTTTAATTTACAAACTAGTCTGCCCCGTCCAGTATCACTGAAACCCTTTGGTTGCTCCATGTAAATGTGCTCATCTAGATTACCATGGAAGAAAGCTGTCTTCACATCCATCTGCTCTAATTCCATGTCTCGGGTGGCTACCAAGGTTAACACTGCCCCTGATAGAGGTATGTCTGACGACTGGAAAGATATGGATGGGTGCTATGGTGGAGGAGATAGAGTCCTTGAAGAAAAATGAGACATAGGATCTTGTTCAGTTTTCTAAGGGAAACAGGGCTATCAGTTGCAAGTGGGTGTATAAGAGGAAACCGACAGTAACAGAAAAAGAAGGGGAAAAGTTCAAGACTCGTGTTGTAGCAAAGGGATACTCACAGGAGAAGGGGATTGACAATGATGAGATTTTCTCTCCGGTCGTCAGACATACCTCTATCAGGGTAGTGTTAGCCTTGGTAGCTAGCTGAGACATGCATTTAGAGCAGATGGATGTGAAGACAACTTTTCTGTGATAATCTAGATGAGAAAATTTACGTGGAGCAGCCATAGGGTTTCAGTGATATTGGATGGGGCAGACTTGTTTGTAAATTGAAGAAGTCTTTGTATGGTTTAAAGCAGTCTCCAAGACAGTGGTATCAGAGCCCAGGTTGGCTACAAAAGGTGTCTCCTATTTCTGTTTTATTGCTTGAGTGAAATAAGGATTACAAGCGTAGGATTTCAGTATTACAATATGTATTTATACTAACTCGATTCAGATTACAACAATACCCCTAAACCTTTCCACGGGGGCTAATGCCCCCCTCACCCCCCACTGATCGTCATATATATATATATATATATATATATATATATATATATATATATATATATATATATATATATATATATATACGTTATGGTAATAAGTCTTACTGATATTTGCACCCCCCCCCCATTTTGGGCCCATTAACGATTTGACCCATTAACAGCCCAACCAAATCAACGGCTCAGATGCCTCCTCAAGATCGGTTGGCTCAGAATCATCAACACAAATACATTCAAACTCTATAAATACCCCACTCAATGCTCATTAATAATAAGTAATTTCTCCAATCACCACATATTTTCTCAAACACTGACTTGGGCTTCGGAGTGTTATTGCAGGTACAACACCGCTGCGTCAAGATCGAATAAGACCACCATCTCAAGATCGAGCAAGGCCGTCACTTGAAGATCGAATATTATCTAGGATAAAATTTCTACTAACTACTTCGACCTTATCATAAAGCTCGTAAGTACAGTACAGAACAATCAGAACATTGACGACTTCACTAGGGACTCCAAAAACACTAGTTCCTCTCTCATTTCCTTGATACTCAAATGACACCTAAACTCCGTTCAAGACCGGCCAGTTTTGTTGTCGGGCCCATTTTAGAACCAATCATGCCCGACCTTCAGCCTCAACAAACCCCTGAAGGCCATGTTCAAAGCTCGACCAATTCCACCCAAGCACGTCTTCAATGCCCCAATCCAAACCTTGCCCAAATACAAGTAAGCCCAGGCGGGACCAACTTACCACCTCCCCCTCCATTACTCCCGGCCCTGACCGATGCTGTCCAACAGCTCATCCAGGAAAGAATCAGCCGCTTCACTGGCCTCGAGGCCGAGGTAGCGAGGCTCCAAGCACGAGGTATTCCGGACCAGGAATCACCAGAGCCGAACCCCCTTTTAAGGAGAAATCCAGCTCTAAAGAGACACCGATCTCCACCAAGGAGAAGACTCTATCATCGATCTCCCCCTCGCCGTCATCGAGGGAATGGTTCCCGTTCTCCTCCGGCTCGACAATTTGACGATCTCGAAGATCCACATGATTATCCTCGCCATCATCGAGGGAATGGTTCCCGATCTCCTCCGGCTCGACAGTATAACGATCTGGAAGATCCAGCAAATTACCATCGCCCTCGTTCATTTCTAGCTTCTACATCACCACATCGACGGTCAATAAGCCGGGAAAACGAGCATCCCGATCATTATCACCTGAATCAGGCCCAACCACGGCCATTGCTAACCAAGCGCAAAGGCCCGTTCACAACGAGCATCGATAACTACAGAGTTCCCAGGTATCTTGAAAAACCTCCCGGAGGTCTAAAAATATATGATGGAACCGGCGACCCTGATAGGCACCTCGACCAGTTCGACACAAGCATGCAATACAGAAATGTACCAATGGAGATGAAGTGTCAAATTTTTCCATTAACGCTCGACAAAGTGGCATCAGAATGGTTCAGGGCTTTAAGATCAAACAATATCTCCTCTTGGGACCAATTAGTAAAGCTCTTTTTAGTACACTTTTCCCACTCCAAAAGCAAACCCAAGAACAAAAACGTATTAATGTCTGTAGTACAGAAGGAGAACGAGCCCCTTAGAGAATATGTAGAAAGATTCAACTTCGAAGCTCTCCAAGTTCGAGAACTGGACGACACCTTCCGAATTTTCTTCATGGCGCAGGGCCTACTTCCTGGAAGCCCTTTGAAGAAACATATCAACACTTGGGAACCAAGCACCCTGCAGGAGTTCCTCCAGCTATCCCAGTGTTTCATCAACGAAGAAGAGAACTCCAAGATCGGGAAAATGTCGTCACAACCTGAACCATCAAGACCTCGCCAGGAAAGAGACAACAGAGGGAACGATAACCAAGGAAACAGGGATCCCCGACCTCCTCGGAATCGTCACCAGGTCTACACAGAACTCAACGTCTCCAATGCCCAATTGTTGGGGGAATGTTGAAACGTCGAGTTCAGAGACTTCAGAACTCCCAGACCTCTGCCTCACCGACCTGGGCAAAAGACTAACAAGTACTGCAGATACCACAGAAGCAATGGTCATGACACAAACCACTGCAATGCTTTAAAGGACGACATTGAAGACTTGATCAAACGAGGAAAATTGTCTGGTTATGTCAAAAAGCCCGGAGCACCCACCGGCGAGGTTAAAGAAGAGCGAGAAGATGAGGTGCAAAGAAAAAGGGGTAAGCAAAAATCCAAATCCGATGATGAGGAGCAAGATTTTAGAAGGTCGAAAGCTCACTCAATCATAATGATGATCGCATGAGGATTTGAGCATGAAGGATCCGGGAAATCAATGAAACGAAAGTGGAAAGACTTATTGAACGTAGCTTCAGCATCAGCATCAGCACCCCCATCCACTTTGAATCGACCTCCGTTATCTTTCGGTGACGAAGATTTTATGGACGGGAAACCCAACAAACACGTCCCCCTCATAGTCTCGGCGATCATAGCCAACAAAGAAGTAAGGAGAATCGTGGTAGACCAAGGGACTTCGTCTGACATCCTTTTTGTCGATCTTATAAACAAAATGGGGATCGACAGGGAGGATCTCACTCCATACAGAGGAACGGCCCTATCCGAATTCAACGGATCCCGGACCAAACCACTCGCCCATTTGGAACTCATGGTCTCCTATGGAACCGAGCCAATGGTAAGAACTATCAAGACAAAATTCCTGGTCCTACCTTGCGAGTCCATCTACAATGGTATCATTGGAAGACCGACCTTGGGTAGGCTCGGAGCAGTGACGTCTACCACGCACTTAACACTGAAATTTCACTCTCTGCAATAAGGTGATCACATTAAACTCTGACTTGGAATCATCTTCCAGATGCTTCTTCTTATGGTCCAAAACAGAGCGAAAAGCGGTAGAACAAGAAGGGGTCCCCCCTCCAGAAAAGGCTACTCCCAGGCAAGTTAAGATTCGATCTATCGAAGTTAACGCAACAGACTTGGATTACGGTACGATCCAGAAAGCACTGAGGATGAAGACGACAATGGGCTTATAAAAGAGCTCAAACAAAAAATGATAAGACCTCAACCTGATGGGGAATTCATTGAAATACAACTCAGCGAAGACCCTCGCAGAACAATTAAAATCGGGGTAAATCTACCAGAAGAGGTTAAGATCGACTTAATCCAATGTCTTAAAGACTATGCGGACATCTTCACCTGGTCGGCAGAGGACATGCCCGAGATTCCACTGGAGGTCGCCTGTCACCAGCTCTCAATCAACCCAGGAACCAAGTGGGTCACCCAAAGGAAGCGAACTCAAAGCAGTGAGAAAGCTATCGCTGCTTCAAAAACGGTTGACGATCTCATCAAAGCGAACTTCATTTCTGAAGTCAAATATACGACTTGGCTATCGAATCCGGTACTGGTAAAGAAAAGCAGCGGAAAATGGCGCATGTACGTAGACTACACCGATCTCAATAAAGCTTGCCCAAAAGATGCTTTTTCCTGTCCCCAGTATTGATCGACTCGTCGACAACGCTTCAGGTTTTCGTTTATTATCTTTTATGGACGCATATTCCGGCTATAATCAAATCGCCATGTTCCCCCTGATCAAGAGAAAACTACTTTCATGACCGATCAAGGTAACTTCGCTTACCGAGTCATGCCTTTTGGTTTAAAGAACGCCGGAGCCACCTACCAGAGGATGATGAACAAAGTGTTTCAAAAACAAATCGGTGAGAGTGTCGAGGTATATCTCGACGACATGATCGTCAAGAGTAAGGACGACAACAAACATGTCAGCGACCTTAAAGAAATATTCTCCGAAGTCCGTAAGAATTCTATGAGGTTAAACCCAGAAAAGTGCACATTCGGAGTTCGAGTTGGAAAATTCTTGGGTTTTTACCTAACAGAAAAGGGCATCGAAGCTAATCCTTATAAATGTCGATCCATAACCGAAATGCGAACTCCAACGTCGAAGAAAGAGGTCCAAAAACTTAACGGCATGATCGCCGCCTTATCTCGGTTTATATCAAATACAACATTCAAATCTCTCCCCCTGTTCAAACTACTTAAGAAAGAAGAGAAAGACTTCGAATGGACCTTCGAACAAGATGAGGCCTTAAACCAGCTCAAAAAGGCCATTTCCAAACCTCCGATCTTGACCCGACCAAGCGAAGGTGAAACCCTCTTTCTATATCTCGCAATCTCGGAAGAAGCCATAGGAGCCGTTCTTGTGCGTGAGTTAAAAACCGGACAGAGCCCAGTCTACTTCGCGAGTAAAGCCCTCCACAGATCGGAAAGTCGCTATCAGAAGATCAAGAAGATTGCTCTGGCTCTCATCATCGCAGCTCGATGCTTCCGACCTTACTTCGTTGCTCACCAAATAGTCGTTCGGACTAATTACCCCATCAGGCAAATTCTCCATAGACCCGACCTTGCAGGGAGAATGATCAAGTGGGCAGTAGAACTGTCAGAATTCAGAATAAAATACGAAGCTCGAACAGCTCTGAAAGCACATGTCCTAGCAGAAATGACACCAGCAAACGTTGAAACGGATACTTGGATCCTACGCGTCGACGGATCTTCCAACCCAAAGGGAAGTGGCGCTAGTATTATTTTAGAAAGCCCGAGTGACATCATCAATGAGGTTTCTCTGACTTTCAGTTTCCCAACCTCGAACAACCAGGCAGAATACGAGGCTTGCATCGCTGGCCTACGCTTAGCAATTGAAATCTGAGTCCCTCGGATAACACTGCACACCGACTCTCTATTGGTAGTTTCCCAAATCAGCAAACAGTACGAGACCAAAGAGCCGATCTTGCAAAAATACCTATTCCGGGTACGGGCTTTGTTAGCTCAGTTTGAAGCAAATGAGGTAAAACACGTGCCAAGAGCGAAAAACCAACGAGCTGACATCCTCGCCACACTCGCAAGCACTAAGGCTCCTGGGAATCAGAGAACGATCATCCAAGAAATGCTCCATAAACCCAGTGTGTCCCTCGACCCCCTTAACTCGACCATCTACGTCATAGAAGAAACTCACAATTGGATCACTCCGATCTTAGAGTACATCGTTGCAAGAGCAGAGCCCCCAGACACGAGCGACGCTAAAATCATCCGAAGAAGAGCCTCTGCCTTTTCGGTCATTGATGGAACGCTATACAAAAGAAGTCTCTCCTCCCCATTGTTAAAATGCATCGAAGGGGAGGAAGCGACCTATGTCTTAACAGAAATTCATGAGGGAATATGCGGTCAGCACATGGGAGCTCGTTCTTTGGCTCGGAAGGCTCTCCGCGCCGGATATTACTGGCCGACCATGGCAGGCGATGCTAGTACCCACGTCAAGAGATGCAAAAAATGTCAAATTCACGCCAACGTCCACATAGCTCCTCCGACCGATCTAACAAGTTTGACCTCCACATGGCCCTTCGCATGGTGGGGGATAGACCTTCTGGGACCATTCTCAAAAGCTCCAGGTCAAATCAAGTTTTTGATCGTCGCCATCGACTACTTCAGCAAATGGATAGAAGCAGAACCTCTGGCTACCATCACTGCAAGGAACTGCACAAAATTCTTTAGAAAAAACATCATGAGCAGGTTCGGGATCCCCGAAGTAGTGGTAACAGATAATGGAACTCAATTCACTGACACAGGTTTCAGGAAGCTGATGTCCGACCTAAAAATCAAACACCGTTTCACTTCGGTAGAACACCGTCAAACCAACGGACAAGTAGAGACGGTGAACAAAGTAATATTAAACGGGCTAAGACGACGTCTTGGTGATGCTAAAGGAAACTGGGTGGAAGAATTACCTTATGTCCTCTGGGGATATAGGACTACCCCTCAAAGCTCCACAGGAGAGAAGCCTTTTAGGCTCTCTTACGGCAGCGAGACGGTCATTCCCGTCGAGATTGGCGAATGCAGTTGGAGAACGACAAACCCCAAAACTCAAAACGAAATTAGCCAAGCCTTAAGAGAAGAACTCAATCTCATCGATGAAGTCCGGGGTCGAGCCTCACTTCGAGAAGCAATCATCAAGCAAGGTGTAGCAACCAGGTACAATTCTAAAGTCATTCATCAGGACTTCTGTTGCGTTAAAAACACACTTAGAGCAAGTGTACTCTCTCGCAGAAGTAGTATAAAAGATTATCGTGTCCACAGAGATTAATTAACAAGTACCAAACTAATCAAGATTTATTATTATTTAGACGAACGAATATTTGAATTGTGATGGAACAAATAAAAAAGAAATAAATAACAATAATTAAAATACTAGATTTACTAAATGGAGAGAGGTCTAGGGTCACGGTTTCACTTGCAAGCTTCGATTCCCCCTATGTCTAATCCTACCTGAATTCCCTTATTTTACTTAATTACCAATCCCTTTACTAAAACTATTAATCCTTTTGGTCATTCGCGATTAACATTCTTTTTCCTAAATTAACCCTCGTTTGGTCATGCAAGAATTTAAATTCAGGAAAAGCATAAAGAGCAAAAAGGTTGAATGATTGGAAGACTAAATTATGGTTTGGTCATGCCCTAATTATAGCCCCAATTATCCTATAGGTCCACCAACTAATTGCAGTACGGTCGCTGATCAACTAATTGATTATAAACATGCAAAGGGTAGCTAATCCTAATCATGTGATAAAAACAATAGGACAATATTAATTAAAATAAAAACAGGAATTCAAACCGGAAATTAGAACATAAAAAGGTCTCTAATCATGCAAGATCCACCTAAGACCCTAGAAGAGGATCTAGCTATCCATAGTGTTCGAGAACAATAAAATAAAATTAGGAGTCATAAATTACAGAGATAAAAATAACCCGGAATAGAGAAATTTTTGATCCTGAAATTTTAGTCTCCTTTTTCTGCTCCAGAGCTCTCTCACGGTGTCAAGAACGGGTACCAAATCTTCCTCTTCCACTTTGCCGGCTCTACCGTTGTTGTGCGTGGTTTCTTTCAATTCTTCCGCGGCTACCTCTGTTATTTACGTGTATGTACGGCCTAGGTTATTATTCTCTTAATTCAATTGTGAAGCTCTTTTTTATATCCATCCAACTTGGCTTAGGATTTGGGTTTCCTTCACATGACATGTGCTGACATTTTGATAATGGGCTCCTCAATTGCAAGTTGGGCTTCATCCTGTGTTTGTATCATGGGCTTGTCCTTCAATCCATTTGTTTTCATTTTCTTTTCATATATATATATATATATACATATAGTTCACATAATGGAATTTCATTCTTCTTTATCTTTTCTGCAAAAATAGAGTAAATTAAGTCAATGACTTATATAACTAGCAATATTTACTCTAAAAAGTAATCCAAAAGTATCTCTAAAAAATGCATTAAATTGGAGTTTATCAACTCCCCCACACTTAACCTTTCCTTGTCCTCAAGCAAATTTCCTGGCTCAATAAAATTTTCAAACAAGTAATAGAGACAGCCACATAAGGAATCCAAAATTAAAAGTACAATGACAGACAATAGACAGTATAGCACAAATGAGTTGTCAAAAGGTTGCCCAATTAGAGGCTCATGTCCCTGAAGAATACATTTTTGTGAACAAAGGCACTCGCTCACAATCTCTCTAAGTGTTTAGGGACTAGGGAAATATACACTCAAGTTTCCACAAAATGCACATTACCATAAGCTTGTAATTTGACCAAATCTCCACTAAATAGTTCACATGCATGCGAAAGATTGGGTTTCATGGGTTGTAATGGGGCCAGGGTGAATTCATGCAAGGTAGGAAATAAGAAGAAAGGGATAATCAAAGGGCTAAAAAAAAAAACAAGAAATGAATAGTAACCTTTGAAACAAAATATGGAGCTCCTATCTATTTTACAATTTTTGCCCAAACTCCAAATTAGTTTCACTTCTTCACTCTTTTTCTATTGAGTCAGCTCTTTTTGATTTGCTTTTTGCTCTTGAGAAGACTTTTTTTTTTTTTTGGATTTGCCCTTTGGCTCTTTCATTCTTTTGATGTGCCTTTTCCTCCTTCTTGCTTTCCTTTGTTCTCTTTTTTTTTTCTTTCCAACTTTTCATTTTTTCTAGAGGAAAAGGTACTTGTAACCACATTAGTCACTCTTATTTTGTTTTTATGTCCCGATGAGATAGACACTTGAAATACAGGACAAAATTGTAACTTTCAATAGTTGCTCCAAATTTAATTTCAAATGGTTACCAAAAAAAAAAAAAAAATTATATCTAGGTACCAAAGAAAAAATATAACAAATAGGCTCAAATGGGGCAACTAATGGATAAATTCAACAAACAATTCTGAGGCCAGAAAAATACCTAAATTCCCCAAATCTTTTTACATGATGCAAATCAATTTTCGCCTTGAAATGGTCAAAAGACAAATTCCAGAATGTAACAAATTGGGAAACACACTCATAGAAAGAAAAGGGGTAAAATTTTTTGATTTAGTATCAATCCCCTTATGAAGGCTCAGATCTCACATTTAGAAGCTAGTTCACAAAAAGTACTCAACAGGCACAAATGCTAATTACCAGCTTCCTAAGGACATCCTCACAGTTACAATTAAGCACAAGTCTGTCAAGTAAATTAATTATGGGATCCCCTAAAGGCAAAATCTCTATTTTTTTTTTCAGTTTCTATATCCAAAACTAGCCAGAAAAAATGCTATCAACATATGTAGTGGGTATATGCATTAATAGAGATGAATTGACAAAGTTAAACTATCCTCCCCCACACTAGCATAAAACATGGCCCTCAATACAAAATATCAAATTGGCACAAAAATAAATAAATGAGAGAGTAAGAGTGACTTCCCTGAGAGAGCTTGTAGTTTGAGCTTATTCCTAAAAAAAATGAAACAAATTAAAAGTAAAAATAACTGAAAATAAAACACAGGTTGCCTCCTGCGAAGCGCTTGTTTAACGTCGTGAGCCTGACTATAGTTGGTGCTTAATCAGGGGGTTCTCCAAGAGCAAATTTTACATCTAATGCAGTACACCTTCTTAACTTTCTAACCATGTGGTTCACATTGTTCTTTCTTTTTCCACGTGGTGGATGAACTTCAAAGGATGGTGAAATTTTTATTTTATCTCCATCCACCACTATGCTAGGATCCTGCAAAATAAGATTTTTTTCCAAAAGGTCCTGCATCTTTAATTCACAAAAAATGTTAGTTTCGACCACATCATCAAAATAAGGAGAAGTTAAAGAAGAGAAAATTTAATTGGAACTTAAAGCTTTACTAACATCATCTTCTTTACCACTCCTTAAAGTTACCTTTCCCCGGTGAACCTCAATCACAGCATCACCAATGGTTAAAACAATTTGCCCAAAAATGGGCGCTTTCTCCTCTTTCTCCAAATCCAAAACCAATGGATCTTTCTCATTCTCCTCACAACCGCTCTCATTAATAGGATCTTTTGTTTCAATATGACTCCCTTCAGTAGGAGCTACTATTTTGATTTAACTCCCTTCAGTAGGAGTCTCCTCATCTTTCTTGAGAGCTTCTTCATCCAAATTATATTCCATGGAGACAACTTCATCTCTCGTAGGAATACTTTTTTTGTATTGCTCAGCTTCTTTATTTTGGGTCGACTTAGTTTGTGAAGGAGTTTCTTGGGCCTCTTGAGATAACAAAGCAATGAGACTTGAGATTTTACCATTCAGGCTTTCAAAATTTTCAAGTGTCTGCTGCATAAATTTGGCCAAGACCTCATTGACATCCGACTTTTCCTCCTCTTGCCCTTGCACTTGTAGTGACTCATAATTATCCAAGTGGGAGGAATAAGGAGGTGGCTCATAGTCATCCCAATAGTCTGAATAAGGTTCATAAGGAGGGGGAGAAATTTGAATCTGGCATTGAGACATATACCAATATGACTTCTCTAAATTTCTTTGTGCCTCTGCCTCTCTAATGTAGTCTCCAATTGTCTTAACCATGATTTAAACTTTTATCTGCAAAAAAGGTGAACTGCAGCGGTCTCTTGGGAAAGTATTAGCAGCCTTTTTTTTGTATTTTTTTTTTTCAATAAGATAAAAAAAATAAAATAAAACTAGTGCATAAAAAATGTCTAAAGCAATAAAAATCTTTTTCGTTTAATATTGCTAAATTAATCCCCGGCAACGGCGCCAAAAACTTGTTGCGTTAAAAACACACTTAGAGCAAGTGTACTCTCTCGCAGAAGTAGTATAAAAGATTATCGTGTCCACAGGGATTAATTAACAAGTACCAAACTAATCAAGATTTATTATTATTTAGACGAACGAATATTTGAATTGTGATGGAACAAATAAAAAAGAAATAAATAACAATAATTAAAATACTAGATTTACTAAATGGAGAGGGGTCTAGGGTCACGGTTTCACTTGCAAGCTTCGATTCCCCCTATGTCTAATCCTACCTGAATTCCCTTATTTTACTTAATTACCAATCCCTTTACTAAAACTATTAATCCGTTTGGTCATTCGCGATTAACATTCTTTTTCCTAAATTAACCCTCGTTTGGTCATGCAAGAATTTAAATTCAGGAAAAGCATAAAGAGCAAAAAGGTTGAATGATTGGAAGACTAAATTATGGTTTGGTCATGCCCTAGTTATAGCCCCAATTATCCTATAGGTCCACCAACTAATTGCAGTACGGTCGCTGATCAACTAATTGATTATAAACATGCAAAGGGTAGCTAATCCTAATCATGTGATAAAAACAATAGGACAATATTAATTAAAATAAAAACAGGAATTCAAACCAGAAATTAGAACATAAAAAGGTCTCTAATCATGCAAGATCCACCTAAGACCCTAGAAGAGGATCTAGCTATCCATAGTGTTCGAGAACAATAAAATAAAATTAGGAGTCATAAATTACAGAGATAAAAATAACCCGGAATAGAGAAATTTTTGATCCTGAAATTTTAGTCTCCTTTTTCTGCTCCAGAGCTCACTCACGATGTCAAGAACGGGTACCAAATCTTCCTCTTCCAGTTTGCCGGCTCTACCGTTGTTGTGCGTGGTTTCTTTCAATTCTTCCGCGGCTACCTCTGTTATTTACGTGTATGTACGGCCCAGGTTATTATTCTCTTAATTCAATTGTGAAGCTCTTTTTTATATCCATCCAACTTGGCTTAGGATTTGGGTTTCCTTCACATGACATGTGCTGACATTTTGATAATGGGCTCCTCAATTGCAAGTTGGGCTTCATCCTGTGTTTGTATCATGGGCTTGTCCTTCAATCCATTTGTTTTCATTTTATTTTCATATATATATATATATAGTTCACATAATGGAATTTCATTCTTTTTTATCTTTTCTGCAAAAATAGAGTAAATTAAGTCAATGACTTATATAACTAGCAATATTTACTCTAAAAAGTAATCCAAAAGTATCTCTAAAAAATGCATTAAATTGGAGTTTATCAACTTCGATCTTGGCGATCTGGTACTCCGAAGAGCTGATATTGGACAAAAAAACGCTTCCCAGGGAAAACTCACACGAATTTGGGAAGGACCTTACCGCGTTACGTTTAAAACCGGTAAGGGGGCTTTTAAATTGGAGACCCACCAAGGAAAAAAGATCGATAGAACTTGGAACGCAACAAAGCTAAAAAGTTATTACCTTTAGAGGCAGAAATTGGGCAAATCTCTCACAAAGGGCAAATCTCTCACATTGACCCCCTATTTATAGTGGGCCAAAGATCATGGGTTGGGCCCAGGAAGTCGAATCAACATGTCCAATCAAAATCCAGCAAAACGCACGCCCAAAAAAGCGAAACGTCACAATCAATAGCCACCATCGTGACACGCGCCGTGTCAGAAACATTTAATGCCCGGCACAGAGTACAAAGCATTGCATCATTCACTAACTCGGCACGTTCCATGATCGAACATTACTAGTCAAGGTCGAAATCCCTGGAAACTCCCACATGAAATATCTACCGGCAATAACAAGATCGCTTCACGCAAGATCGCTTCAGCTTATCAAGCCAAGATCGCCCCTCAGGCGACCAGACTTGGGGGGCCACTGTTATGGTAATAAGTCTTACTGATATTTGCACCCCCCATTTAGGGTCCATTAACGATTTGACCCATTAACAGCCCAACCAAATCAACGGCTCAGATGCCTCCTCAAGATCGGTTGGCTCAGAATCATCAACACAAACACATTCAAACTCTATAAATACCCCACTCAATGCTCATTAATAGTAAGTAATTTCTCCAACCACCACATATTTACTCAAACACTGACTTGGGCTTCAGAGTGTTATTGCAGGTACAACACCGCCGCGTCAAGATCGCAGATGTGTGTTTTATTCATTTTATTTGAATTGTAATTGTGTTTGTTTGTGATTTAAAGCATGTGAAAATAAAATGTTTTGAGTTCAGATGAGTCAATGAAAGCTGGGAAAAGACAGTGATCAATTCTGTCCTTATTTAGTTGAGCCACACCTGTACCGGCTAAGCTAAATTATGCAGAAACATTTTTAAAAAAATTTTGCTGTCAAATTGGGCTGAGCCAAACCTGTACCGGCTAAGCTAAATTATGCAGAAACATTTTTAAAAATTTTGCTGTCAAATTGGGCTGAGCCAAACTTGATATGGCTTAGCTAAAGATTGGACTTGTTTCTGTTTGATTTCAACTAAGCCCAACCCATTTTGGTTGAGCCATACTTTAACGTTAAAAAAAGATGAGTCCAAACACTGCACAAACAGATCCCACGCTTCTAGTCCTCTATGCGACTCTCTTTCTCTCACTTTCAGTCTTTTACGTTTCTTCTCCTCTCAATGTAGCAACATCTAATTTCTTCATTCAAGTCACAAATCAAGTAAGTAATTTTCATTCTAATCCTCTATTTCATCTTGATTTTTTTTAGTTGTTATTGAATTGGGGATAGATTATATAACAAGTGTGTTCAAAAATTGAAATCCCCAAATTCCAAAACCCTAATTTCGAAATCCATGGAGAAGATGCAAATTGCCATGAATGAAAGATTTACATGCTCTTGGTTGTTGTTCATAACTTTTGAAATCCCTAGAAATCAATTGATAATGAATGACTTCCATGTAAAAAGGGTGATTTAAAGATTCCATCTTGAGATTCCATGTTAATTTTTATACCCTATATGATTGTTGATTTCCATATTCAAAGTTTTTGGTTGTGGTTCATGAAGTGTTACAATGTGATGAATATGTTGAATGCCACAAAGGGTTTTCTAGACCTAGACAATCCCATTTGTAATTTTAACATGGTATAGCTATTTAGTGATGATTGTTCTACTTTAGTCATGGATAAAATTGAGTCTTCAAATGTTTCACCAAAAGAGTTTGCAAAAGAACAAACAAATGGAAAAATCAAGGATGAGGAATAAGTGATTTCGAATTGTGATTTTGATTGAAGAGTCATTCTTTTGAAGGAGGTTTTGCAACTTGTGATTCCGATTCTGATTTGATATCAACTTATGGTTGTAACCATAACCAATCATGGTTTCATGGATTGCAATTATACTGTATGTGCAACATTGTGCAACATTGATTTGATATCATATTTTTTTGAAGTTAAAATGTTGCAAGTTCATGAAATATGAAATTGAACAAAGTATTGCAGTAGATACTAACTTGTGCTGTGAGGTTCGTAAAGTAATTTGCAGATGCCACCAAAGAGAAGCACGATTTCAGCACCAAAGAAAAGTACTCGTGCCAACCCTGCTCCAAGAAAAAGAAAGGAAAGGGCTTCCTCTTCACACCGTAATCAGATTGATGATGACATTGAAGATGGATTTAGGGGAGACAAGTTCCGAACAACAAAAGAATTTGATAGGTTCTTGGTAATTGAGACTAGTAAGTTACTGCTCAAAAGGAAAGTGGATCTAAAGCCAGGAGGTGGAGATGGAGATGCCTTCATGGCTGAATTGGAAAGGAGGAAATGGATAAAACTAGCTAATCCACCAGAGAAAATCAGTGCTCAAATTGTCAGAGAGTTTTATGCTAATGCCTCTTCTGGAGACAGTTCCCAAGGTGAAAGGGAAACTTGGGTTAGAGGAAAGATGATCTTGTTTGACAGAGACACCATCAATATGTACCTTGGTGAACCCCTACCTCCTTACAGTGAAAATCAGCTAGATGGGTACACTCGGTACTTAAAAGAGAATCGGTTTGATAAAGATGAGGTGGCAAGGGATCTATGCATTGCAGGTCACACTTACCAAGATGAACCAGGAAAACCAAAGACATTCTTAAGGCCCTCACTGAAAACACTTGCACAAATATGGTTCATATTTTTCTGCTCCAATGTTTACCCAACGATACATACGTTAGATCTTAAATTGAAGAAATCTTACTTGGTTTGGAGCATTATGGTTAAGCATCTTGAGGTTGACATAGCACAGATCATTTCAGATAAAATATTGAGTGTTGTCCAATCCGACAATCCAAGAGTTTTACCATATCCAGCACTCATTACAGGGTTGTGTGAGTTTCAGAGAGCTTAGATACCGGCCCACCCCATCTCAGTTCTCAATCCTCCAATCAATGCACGTCACATCAAGCAATATTGTGTGAACCCTTTGGAGAACATGCAGGGGCCAGTCAACAGGCCAGGACCACCACCACCAGAACCTAACCCACAAGAACAACAATACCAGATGTTGATGAACTTGCTGAATGAACAAAGACAAATGATGATAGCCAACCAAGCCACACAACAAAGACTTGATCAAAAGTTGGACGCCACTTACAGAGCTCTTTCATCTTTAAATGATTCTTTTTACAGGTTCTCTCTTCACCATGGTGGGGAAAATTCATTTGGATGGCCTACACCAGTTCAGTTTGCTGCACAAGTAGCATGGCCCGAGGACGGTCCTATGTCCCAGGAGGGGGAGGAAGTAGCACATGATGGAGTTGATACTCAAAATCAAGGTGATACTGGAGATGCAAGAGGAGCAGAAGCTGAGGATGATTTCATGGAATAGTCTGAAGACTTGGATCAGCCACCTTACTGAGTTCATTTTACATGCTTTAAATATTTTAGCTGTTTAATTCCAGTACTTTATTTACTTTGTTTCAGCACTTAATTATTTATGTTGTTTTGAAGCATGTTTTGAGACTTGTTTTGGTTGAATTTTTGTTTGGAACTTGGAATTGTTTGGTGTTGTGTAAAATGAACCTTTGTGTTATTTGGAAAACACATTTTGGGTCCACGTTCAAAGATTGATTTCCAGGTTTCAAAAGGATATGTGTAAAGGAATTTCTGACATGTGGTGGTTTTTGAAAAATCAAGCTTACATTTTGAGATACTAACAAGAAAAAGTTTTTTTTGAAGACCTTTAATTCATAGTAAGGTCATGTGATTGCACTCATTGTCAGTAAAATCTGATACATTGTACAATCAAAAGTGGATTTTAACTTGGAATAACATGAAGTTGTTTGAAATCAAGACATACACATTTTGTGTGAATGAGTGAAACACATACACTGATTATAAATCTTCATTGTTTCATGGAAATTGATTTTGTTTGAGTCTCATGTTATTGCACAAGTCAAGGATTCATGGAAAGGATCAGGGCAGTTCATTTCTATAAACCCACTAAGCCAAAAAGCCAACCAAATGGTATTAATATCCTTTGCTTACCCAACTTTGAGCCTTAAAAGAAAATTTTATTTCTTAAAACAGAACCCTCAAGCCTATGAAAGAAAAAAAAATCTCCTTACCCTATGTTTTAGGATAAGAGAGCAACCTTTTAGGTGATGGTTTATGCTAAGTTGGGGAGAAAAGTTTAGTGTGACATAAAAGGGTTTAGGGCATTATTTGTATGTATAAGAAAACAATTTTCTTGATCAAAATAAGATTGATCTTTTATGTTTCTAGTGATAAAAAAAAAGAGAAAAAAAAAGAAAAATACAAAAAAGAGTTATTTGTTATTATTAGTACATTTGTATGATATTCGAGTGAGTACAATTAGTATGTAAATAGTAAATAGTGATTAGAACTCTTGGTTGCTCTTTTAATCCTAAAGCAAATTTTGTTATCCAGAAAAACCAAGTCTGTTTGTAGCCCAGCCTAGTTACAACCCTGAAAAGACCCTAGTGATCCATGATTGAATTGACTGGTGTAGTGATTTGGAGACAGGTAACAAAGTTGATTGAAATGATTCAGTGAATGATATGAGAGAAATACTCTTCCTACCTGGTTAGTTGAGAGAACCATACACTTTCTGGTGAGAAATGTGTTGTTCCTGATTGAAAGACAATGAATTGTGTAACAGGTTAACTTACATGATGATACAACAATTGTGTTTTGATTGATACTGTCAGTAGTGGGCATCATAAATCTTTGTTGAATTGATTTTTTTCACTTGACCTTGATAATTGATGAAGTTGTAAGATGAGAACAAGCTTGATTTATGAAAAACCATGATCATGTTTGAGATATCCTTGTTGTACATATCCAAGGTGTTGAAATTGCTTTTTGGATTAGGACTTTTGTTTGAGGACAAACAAAGTTCTAAGTTGGGGAGAATTTGATAAGTGCCAAATATACTTGAATTTGGTTTGAAATCAATGGCACTTATTGAATTTATTGAAATGAATTTGGTATTATTTAACCCCCAAAAGTGTTAGTTTGATTTAGTTTTTATTTAATTAGGTAATATATGTGATTGTGAGTTTTGTACATTTTAATCCCTTTTTGTAGCTTGAAACAAGTGAAAGAATGAAAGAGTAAGATTTGGTAAAGAGTTCAAGCAAAAAGATTGAAGAAGGAAGAGAAAGAAGAATTTCTGGGTATTCTGGCTAAGCCAAATGTACTACGGCTAAGCCACATTGATGCATAGAGAAAGAAGTAAATACTGGGAAATCTGGATAAGCCAAATGTGTTCTGGCCGAGCTAAATAGAAACAGAATGTTGCTACGAATTGGGCTAGGCCTTTCAGGATTTGGCTAAGCCAGAATAGCTTTCTTTCAGACAGGGTAATCTCCAAATACATAGTCTGGCTTAGCCAGAAGCTGTGTGGCTGAGCCAAAGTTAGCCGACTTGCTTTTTCCTGCACAACTATAAAAGGTTTCTCTTCAGTTTTTTTTAAGAAATTCTGATATCTTAGAGAGAGGAGAACACAAGGATATAACCCAAAGCTTAAAAGAAGTGAAGATTAGCTCTAGGGAAGCTTGGAAAAGTGGTAACTAGATCATTTTCTTCAACTCTTTCATGAATCTTTGTAAAGCTTCAATGGAAATGGATAGCTAAACCTCTTTTATTGGGATTAGATGTAGTCAATCTCTCATCTATATATGTAAACTGATCTTGAGTTATTCTATATGGAATCTATGTATTGATTTAGTGATTTCTTCTCATGCTTAATGCTTTTGATAGCTTGATCACCTATTGAATGACTTTATGATATGATTCAAAGTTGGGAAACTATGTATTGTGTTTGATCTAGTTGAAATCACCTATATAATTCAATATCTAGGAATAGAATTGATGCTATAGTCTTGTTACCTAAGCTTAAAGCTATTGTTTATTCAAGTGAGTGAGGGATCATCATTTGTTTAATCCAATAGAACTTTTCTACGTTGATTAAGGAATTAATATTGTAGGATGAAATGGTAAGATAAATCAATACTAGGATTTGAATTGGATTAATGAAGGATCATATACATACCTCTAGATAGAGTTGATGAAATCTAGTCCCAATGCTTTTAAGTATTTGAATCACAACCCTTTTACTTTCCTAATTTATGTTTTTATGCAAACAACAATCAATCTATCATTTCACTTCACTTTAGCATAAGAGTAGTTGAATCGCTTATTAATATTACCAAATCCCTGTGGATACGACTCTAATACGATACACTGTATTAGGACGACTATAAGACGAATTCACGAAAAAGTCTTATCAAAATTTTGGCGCATTACACAGTTTCTGGCTAAGCCAGACTGTGTATTTGGAGATTACCCTCTCTGAAAGAAAGCTATTCTGGCTTAGCCAAATCCTGAAAGGCTTAGCCCATTTCGTAGCAACATTCTGTTTCTATTTAGCTCGGCCAGAACACATTTGGCTTAGCCAGATTTCCCAGTATTTACTTCTTTCTCTATGCATCAATGTGGCTTAGCTGTAGTACATTTGGCTTAGCCAGAATACCCAGAAATTCTTCTTTCTCTTCCTTCTTCAATCTTTTTGCTTGAACTCTTTATCAAATCTTACTCTTTCATTCTTTCACTTGTTTCAAGCTACAAAAAGGGATTAAAATGTACAAAACTCACAATCACATATATTACCTAATTAAATAAAAACTAAATCAAACTAACACTTTTGGGGGTTAAATAATACCAAATTCATTTCAATAAATTCAATAAGTGCCATTGATTTCAAACCAAATTCAAGTATATTTGGCACTTATCAGACCACCATCTCAAGATCGAACAAGGCTGTCACTTGAAGATCGAATATTATCTAGGATAAAATTTCTACTAACTACTTCGACCTTATCATAAAGCTCGTAAGTACAGTACAGAACATTAAGAACAATATATATATATATATATATATATATATATATATATATATATATATTAAATCCAACCATTGATAAAAAATTTAAAACAACCAACTTTATATATATATATATATATATATATATATATATATATATATATATATTAAATCCAACCATTGATAAAAAATTTAAAACAACCAACTTTATTACAGGTTAGGTGGCAGAGACCAATTTGCAAGTGGATGTGATTTATGCTTCATGAAGAATTTCTATCTTCTGTATAGTCTCTTTGCTTAAAAATTAGATAGAATAGAATCAATGCACAGCTTTATGATTGCATTAAAGTCACTCTCCACAAGTTGTTGAAGAAAATCAAAGAAAACGCACAAGTCAAAAGTTAAATTAACTTCATCAATATCTTTTTTATGGTATGCCCAGGCATCTTCTTCTTTTTTACTACAACATTTTAACCCAAATGCAATGCTTGAAAACCATTGCGTAAAGTCAAAAAACCGTTCCCTTTAATTTTAGCTACGGTTTTGAAACCGTTGTTTCTGCGGGCGTTACCTAAACTATAGACAACAGTTTTTTGTGACCAAAAGCAACGCAAACCTAAAACCATTGTCATTGATAACTTAAAGACAACGGTTTTGATTTTCACGCAATGACAACAGGCTAAAACCGTTGCTATTTATGGCTACATTTAAAAACCGTTGCCGGATATGGCAACATTGAAAAATTGTTGCCTTAGTTATGACTGTTGTTTATAATCCGCACACACCACGGTTCAAAACCATTGCCATAGATAATAATAAAAAAATAATAACAGTTACATGCACTTTATATACAGACCTACATACATTAAATTTCTCATTTACTTTTTGTGATAACACCCAAAATTACAATTCATAATAAATTGATAATAAGTTTCCAACAAATTCCAAGAAAGCCCTCCTAGTTAGTGTATACAATCAACTTCAAAAAGAGGCTAAGTAAAGCCTAAAGCTCACAACACTCGTCACTATTAAAAGTCAATAAATTAAGAAAACTAGTAATCCTCTCTATTTAAATTGTTGCTTGTCCTCCATTGAGTCCACTTGAACAACCATTGTGCTTGTAGAGTTACCAAGTGCATCTAATATGAAATTATTATGCTTATTCATTTCATTCGTTTTGATCTTTCTGCGAAAAAACAAATAAGAATACTAAGGAAGTATGCTCCAAGTACATCTATAAACAGACCAAAATATAAATTAACGGTAATGATATATATACCAAAGGAATCAACAATATTTGAAAATTATTTCAGAGAGTTTCTAAATTCTATCATTCAACACTTATATTTTTATCACTTAATGTATAAAAGGCTTCTAAATGGTATATTAGCATATAATCTTCACATTAGGAACAAACAAACTAGCTAAAATGTTTCTCATATAATCTTCACATAACATTAGCATTTTCCAGCTAATAGCAATAACTAAGACTTAATAAGACTCCAAGTAGAACAACAAGCTATCGGTTTTTCTATGGAATCATCACAAATTCGTTTGCCATTCTACAATACTCCTGAGCACGTTCAAAGTTCATTAAAATATTCTTCAGGTTTTCCCTTCATCAAAAGAACCAATGCTATAATTCCATTGGGGGAAATTGAAGGTGGTAAGCCTTATATATGTCAAGTAAAAACCTATATATGTCAAGTCAGAACCTAGCATGCAAACAGATAATAAACAGATGGTTGGTGTTGAAATGGAATGTGATTCTCACATATAGCAATGGTTCATAAGCTATACGCACCCAAAACAATCAAGCACATCAGCTCCCAACTGCAATAGCTCTTAAACAAATGAGAAAAAAATTGGATGATACCCTAGGAGAGGAGAGTGCCTATGAACTTTAATATGCAGGGGACATGTAAAGGCCTATAGATATGCCCCTACATCAGATGTCTACCACTTCATCAATTCACTCCTCTTCATAGGGTTTTGGGTAAACCCGGGTATCCACCGCACGGACAACAGTGACTAATCCCTCGCTCATTGTAGGTGCTCGAGGGGCAGGACAGCTGGCCCAGAGTTTTAACGCTGCTCCGTACCCAAGGCGAGGATCGAACCCCCGACCCTTGATTAAGAGAGGATCAACCCCAATCGTTGAACCCCAGGCTCTGGTTTCCTCTTCATAGGGTAAACTAAAAAAGCACCACTCATTGAAATTGAAGCTCCTCGTTAACTAATTGGTAGCTACACTAATAATAAATTAATAAATAGAAGCTGGAACATCACAACATTAATGTCTTGTAAGAAAGGGTAACAGTACGAGCAATAATGGTGATACTGACCTCCTGCCCCGGGCATCGATGTGATAAATGCAGAAGTTATGAATTAGCAAAGAAGCTGCATCTGGGAAAAAAAATATACCCTGGATGAATGATATAAAGAAACAAACCCTTTCAGGAAACTCTATAAAAGCTTGATTGGATGAATTAGTTCGAAATTCTAGGAGATTATACGGCTTCAACTGAATTCCCCACATTATTTAAAAGTTTTGACTAATTTCTCCGTTCTTAAATTTCGTTGTTTGGATAGATAATTAAATTTCTTCATTCTTAAAAACATATATTTGGCCTAAAGGGTTTGAAAACTTAGGGGAAGGTGAGCATAATGACTGACCAGTGATAACTCTATTTTATATAGAGTTATTTATGCATCTAAACATAGCAAATTGCTTGAAATCAAGTGTAATAAGTGTTAAATATAGTAGTATGAATAAAATAACAACATTTATGGTTTCATGATGTATGCCATTCATAACTTAGCACTTTGTATATATATATATATATATATATATATATATATATATATATATATATATATATATATATATATATATATATATATATTGGTATGTTTGATGTGTTTGTTCAGTGCACCTGCAGTTGATGCACCTGCACCAGGAAAACAACAGAGCATCTGCACTGAAAGTATTAGAAATAGTGCATCTGCACTAAATATATTTACAACAGGGCAGCTGCACTAAGGTGCATCTGCACCATCCTGCACTAAAGACAGATTACCCAACATTGGAAGCACCTCAAACCATACCAATGCATAAACACCTCAATGGCATCACGTATAGTCACAAGTCACATGGAGGCACATGCCAATCACTAATGGAAAAAAGACATTTAGCGTCGGTTAAATTGGACATTTAGCGTCGGTTACCGCCCGACGCTAAATCGACCGACGCTAAATGTTAGACATTTAGCGTCGCTTATTTAACCGACGCTAAATGTCACTCAATGTCAACAGAAATGACATTTAGCGTCGGTTGTTTTAAATAACCGACGCTAAATGTCTCCAAAACGTCATTTAAAAATGACATTTAGCGTCGGTTATTTGAAACAACCGACGCTAAATGTATCAAAGGGGACATTTAGCGTCGGTTTTTTCAAACAACCGACGCTAAATGTCTCTAAACGTCATTTAAAAATGACATTTAGCGTCGGTTATTTGAAACAACCGACGCTAAATGTCTCTTAAAAATGACATTTAGCGTCGGTTTTTTGAAACAACCGACGCTAAATGTATCAAAGGGGACATTTAGCGTCGGTTGGTTTAAACAACCGACGCTAAATGTCTCTAAACGTCATTTAAAAATGACATTTAGCGTCGGTTATTTGAAACAACCGACGCTAAATGTCTCTCAACGTCAACAGAAATGACATTTAGCGTCGGTTTTTTGAAACAACCGATGCTAAATGTCATTTTACACATTTTAGTTTCATTCATTTTTTTATCCTTACGAAACCTGTTGTATCCCAGAAATGACAAATTCCCAGAAACAACCATTTCCAAAACAGTCCAATTCACAGACCAATTCCAAAACAGACAAATTCATTCTAAAACCATTCCATTCTATAGTTGTACAAATTACACAGACAGCAATTCCAAAACAGACCAATTCACAGACAGCAATTCCAAACAGAAACCATAACAGAAACGACCATAACAGACAGCAATTCCAAACTATAGTTGTACAAATTACCAGATTGGACTTAGTTGTACAAATTACCAGATTGCATCACAGATAGCAATTCCAAACTATAGTTGTACAATTCACAGACCAATTCACAGACAGCAATTCCAAACTATAGTTGTACAAATTACCAGATTGCATCACAGACAGCAACCATAACAGAAACGACCAATTCTATTAAAAGTATGCATCACAGACAGTATACAAATTAACAGAATCAAAGAATTTTAAACAATGTATCTTTTTGCTCCGTGCGAATCTTCATAAAAAATTCTGACCAAAGCAGACGAACCTCAAAAATCTCCTCTTCGGTGTATGCCTTTGAGTCATCAAATACCTACAAGTTTAAAAATTACTGAAACAAATTATATTCAATCATTCTAATTCCAAATAAATGTGTAAAGTATAATTTTAACCAAAAATTTATACCTGCTCCCAATTATCAACAATACCAGCATTCACAATGGTCAGCATAAACTTCATCACATAATAGCCACAATGATAACCATTCCGTTGTATTGGCATCTACACAAATGAATTCACTCCAAATTAAATCAACTCAATAACATAAACAGAATATATATATATATATATATATATATATATATATATATATATATATATATCCAATTTCAAATTAAATCAACTCAATATTTTAAATTACTTACTGTAGGGTACAACCACGTGGGGGCAGATGTAGAATAACCTTTGACAGCTCTAATAACAATATAAAAGTACTTATAAGTCCTCAACCCAACTTAATTCAAATACTACAATCTAAACCATGATAAAAAATAAAAACTTACTTGCTAAGCATGCCTTTGATTTCTTTGTTTGGTTTGCGGCCTAAAGAACACATCCAGACCACAGTATTTTGATTTGGGATTAAGATAATTAGTTGCCAATGTCCACTGCAACATTGATAAACTTAAAATTAACCAACACACAAAGAAAAATGAATCACCAATTAGTTGAAATATTTTGCTGTTACGTACCTATGGCAAAATGGAGTAATATATACTCTCGTAGTGGTGGTCATCAATTTCTCTTGAATGTTTTGAAGGACAACATTTATGGAGTAATGCTTCAAGTTAAGCTTGTATGGACACACAAATCCATATAAGTCCCCAATACCTCTTTCAAGACATTGACGGTGCAAATATCTAGTGGCAAGTAAGAAAAACTATCAAATCGATTAATATATGTAAAAATGTGAGAAATTTATATAATGAAATAGAATTTACTACTTACGTGGACCATAAGGCCAAATGGCTCATCTCAAGCCACTCTTCACCGGAAACCATGTCCAGGATCTCTTTGAAGGAGACAAAGCATTCATGAGCTTCGTGCTCCAACATTATCTTGGCATGTCTCTTATCGGCATACCCCACCACAAGCATCTCTTTCATCCAATCACTATTTACCTCCTCCTCCGCATGAGGTGGTGAGTGGCTTGTCTTAGATCCAACCGTTGTATTGGGAGAGGGAACCTGAACACCAGCATGTTGAAGACCTCCACATGAGATGGTGTGCTGAAAAATTAAAACATAAATATAAATTAAGCTATTATTTATGAATTGATTCAAATAATAAAACAAATCTAGTAATATATAAACATATACCTCTGCCAACGCTTTGCGAACTCGGTCTTGCACCATCACTTCCACGTCCTCCATAATTTCTTTCATCAACTCCGCTTTGTCAACTTGTGAGCTACCCGGGCCAGTACGTGTCACACCTCCAAAGTATCTCTTTATCCCAACACCTTTTCCAACTCCCCGAACACGACCAGGATGCTCAGGTGTTCCAATGGCAACCGTCAAAATATCATTCTTTCCTTGAGGAACGAAAGATCCTTGGCTACTCAAAACCGCAAGTTCATCCTGCAACAAAAGCATGTTCACATGTTACAATTTAACAATCTTAGATTCACACACAATGTCTTAGAAACACCACACAATATTATACTTACAATCTTAGATCCAACAGATGCTGACGACTCGCATGCATAAGATCCAGACTTGCTTTGGCGGCCAGCCTTCCACAGCTCATGACGCTCTGGAGATGTAGGCTCCACCTCCAAATCAGGATCACCAGACTCCTCCTTGATTTTTTTGATTTGTTCTTCTTTCAAATTCTTCTTCAACTTTTTATAACCACCTAGCCCCATTGCGTGGTTGTATTTATTATTTTTTCGAATATTCTTGGCAGCTTCTCTCTTAGCCTGTTACAAAGAACAAAAACACCACCATATTTACAACATATCATTAATGTTTAAGAAACTAAAATAGTTATAGTTAAAACAATACCACAAACTCCTCAGTAATGCGACTGTTAGCAAATGCAGCCCATGTCTCGAGAGATATGTTGCTGTACTTGTGACATGGATTTTTTTGACCATCATTATCCCCACTACCAAAGACGTATGTTCTGGTGAGAGTTGTCTTGAACTGTCTCCAACAAAGAGAGATATGAGACATCCAAGCTTTCTTGAATTCATTACTCTCGGGACATCAAATATTAGCTTTACATCATCCCAAGCAATCGTTTTTGTCTCCTCGTCAACATCACTCCACTTCATTGGCAATATGCTTATCTTTGTTCGTGCAACCACCCCTAAATAGGTCTTGAATTTGTTAGCATAAGGACCAATAAGACCGCATTTACTATCAATTTCCACTCTGTATTTTTGACCATCTGGGCACCTAGAAGTGAACTTTTTTAATGAAGTTGGACGTCTGGTATTCTTTTTTGAAGACATGATAGCTGAACTTAAACAAAGGAAACAATCAAGAAAAGAAATAAGATGTTATAAATAAGAAAAGAAATAAGATGTTATAATTGGTGGTACATGTCCATACAATGTCATTAATAAGGAACCATCTCTTAAGTTGAGCAAATCATCAATAGCATATAAACTGGTTAGAAAACTGAAAAATAGGTCAATCGGTTCCATTATACAACATAGGTGCAAAATATATATATATATATATATATATATATATATATATATATATAGAACAAAGCTCACCAACAAAAAGAAGATAGATATAGAACAAGCTCACCAACAAAAAGAAGATAGATATAGAACAAGTTCCATTATACAACATCGGTTCAAAATTACATACCATCATTGTCACTAAGTTCAAAATTACAATTTCATAGGTTCAAAAAAACAAATCTAAACTCCTTCGTATAAAATTCCTTCATTATGATCATTGCGAGTGGCATGTTCATCGTCAACTTCATTGTCATCAACTGAAGTAGGCACTTGTGTTAACAAACAAGGTGTTTCGGAAATTGCAAGACTTGAATCTTCATTTTCATCACTGCCTATTTTTCCTTGCATGACAACTGACCACTTTTTGTTAGAAGGATCTTTGACATAGAAAACTTGTTTTGCTTGGTCAGCCATGATGAAGGGTTCATCATTATAACTTACCTTGTCAAGGTCCACTAGTGTAAATCCCATTTCGTCAGTACGTACACCACTATTGTTGTTAACCCACTTACATTTAAAAAGAGGCACTTTAAATTTACAGTAATCAAGCACCCAAATCTCTTCAATGACACCAAAGTAAGCAATAGATGCGAGTACAGGATTTCTATCATTTGAACTAGAGAAGTGCATCGCGGAAGCCATGACCATAACTCCACTGTTTTGCATGGTGCTTTTGTCATCTTTCGACTTTGTGTAAAAGGAAAACCTATTTATGTCGTACCCGCTCCAACATACGACATTAAAGTGAGGGTCATGTGCTAACCATCTCAAAGTCTCAGAGGCACTCACATCTTTCTTAATCTCTGATTTAAACCAATCTATGAATGTGTTGTTATGCTCGTTCAATAACAATATTTCTTTCATTCGAGGGTTTTTGGCTTTTACTATCTCTTTATGGAGAGACAAGTAAGGTAATACCTCATCTGTATTATTCAAAACATACAAATGTGCTTGAAGCACTTCAGCTCGACCCATGCATTTAATGGTTATACCATGTGTACCTTTACCTTGACCTCTCCCTGCATAACGAGACTTTGGTAGTCCCACAGATTTTGCTTCTGACAAGTAGTCAGAACAAAACTCAATCGCTTCTTCTGTGACGTACCTTTCAACAATGGATGCTTCAGGACGATATTGGTTCTTCACATACCCTTTCAAGATCTTCATGTATCGCTCGATTGGGTACATCCACCTTAAATAAACAGGGCCGCATAATCTAATCTCCCTAACCAGATGAACAATTAAATGAACCATGATATCAAAGAATGAGGGAGGAAAAAACATCTCCAATTGGCACAAGATAATAGCAGCTTCATTTTCCAACTCGTCCAATTTTTGAGGGTCGATGACTTTAGCACATATACTATTGAAGAATAAGCACAACCTAGTTATGGTATATCGGACATCTTTCGGTAAGATGCCACGAATTGCCACAGGTAGTAGTTGTTGCATCAAGACATGGCAGTCGTGAGACTTCAAGCCAACTAATTTGAGATCTTTCATTGAAACCAGTCGCTTTATATTTGACGAGTAACCATGTGGGACTTTGATTCCCCGTAGACACTCGCAAAAGCTCATTTTCTCTTTTCTTGATAAGGTATAACATGCTGGAGGTAAATATGTGCCTTTACCTCGTTCCACTGGATGTAATTGTTCTCTTATGCCCATCTCACGCAAATCTAGTCGAGATTTTATACCATCCTTTGTCCCTTGAACGTTGAGAAGGGTCCCGATGACACTATCACAAACATTTTTCTCGACGTGCATAACATCAAGACAATGCCTTACATCAAGATTGGACCAATACGGAAGATCAAAGAACACCGACCTCTTTTTCCACTTGCTTTTTTCCTTAGGCTGCTTCTGCTTTTTGCCGAATACAACTTTGATGTCCTTAACCACTTGATAGACTTCTTCTCCGGTCAAGGCATTCGGAGCAATGTCATTTTCCGAGCACCCATTAAAAGCTTTTTTAAGCTTACGATATCTGTGATTAGGTTTGAGAAATTTCCGATGCCCAAGGTAGACAGTCTTCCTTCCATGTTTGAGTTGATGGTGACACGTGTCTTCTGCACAAATAGGACAACCTTTATGACCTTTGACACTATACCCACACAAGTTTCCGTATGCAGGAAAGTCATTGATCGTGCAAAATAACATGGCTCGCAGCTTGAAAGTTTCATTAGAATACCCGTCAAACACATCCACACCTTCATCCCACATTTTTCTCAAGTCTTCAATCAATGGACTAAGGTAAACATCTATGTCATTACCAGGTTGTCTCGGGCCAGAAATCATCATGGATAGCATCACATATTTGCGCTTCATGCACAACCATGGAGATAGATTGTAAATTAAAAGGAGAACAGGCCATGAGCTATGATTCGTACTTAAGTTACCATATGGATTCATCCCATCTGAAGCAAGTGCGAGCCTAAGATTTCTTGACTCAGTGCCAAAATCCGAATACAAATTATCAATTTTCTTCCATTGCAAAGAATCAGCCGGATGGCGAAGCTGCCCGTCACATTTCCTCTCATCTGCATGCCATCTAATGCTCTTCGCGTCATTTGCATTAGCAAACAAGCGTTTGAACCTAGGTATTATTGGAAGATACCATAAAACCTTCGCAGGGGAACCCTTTGTGTTGTTGTCGTCATAATTAGATTCACCCGACTTCACTTTGTAGCGCGAACAACCACACGTAGGACAGTTATGCAACTTCTCAAAGTCTTTCCGATACAATATGCAGTCTTTGGGACATGCATGTATTTTCTGATACTCCACACCCATTGGACACAATATCTTCTTTGCATCATACGTTCGTTTTGGCAATGTGTTACCAATGGGAAGCATGTCTTCCAACAGCTCAAGCAATTCGGTGAATCCCTTATCAGTCCACCCATTTATCGCCTTCAGATTGATCAATTTTAACGACGCAGACAACCGGGTGTATTTTGTGCAACCCAAATACAAAGGTTGATCTGTGTCTTTGCACAAATTATCATATTCATGCGCCCGTTTAAAAGATTCAGGACCAATGTCACGTATCATGTCCTCCATTCGATCATCCATATCTTCATCGACTTTCTCACTTTTGGACACACTTGGGTTGCCGCTTGATTCACCATGCCATATCCATGTGGTATAACTGGGTAAGATCCCATGAACAAAGAGATGATCCCGTATTACACTTGGTGGTTGTGGGGTTCGATTCACACAATTACAACAAGGACATGAATAAGTTACAGCAATTTCGGGAACATTAGTTTTGGGAGCATCAGTTTTGCGAAGATTTGCTTGAGCAAAGTTTATAAACTCTTCGACTCCTTTCGCATACTCATCACTCAGACGATTACAATGTATCCATCTACGATCCATCGCTACGCTCCAAAGATAGTAAAAATAAATTCATAAATCAAAATCAAACTATCACATCAAACCAAGATAGTAAAAATAAATTCATAAATCAAAACAAGTAAAAATATAAATGTATAACATCAAATGTTTAATCAGCCCACAATATTTATAGCATGATTCTTGTATACTCACTGTGTGGGTGTGGATGTTTAACAAAAACAAATATTTTAATCTAAAGGAAAATTTTGCAAAGAGACTCTAGGAATTATTTAGCAGACGTATTAGAATGAGAAGGGATATAATAATTTTATATTGGAAACATTTCAAAAAGTGTAATTCTCTGGAATATGATCATTTTTTTCCTAGCTTGTGTAATTCTCTGGAAGAAGTTAGCAGGGCTTACATGTGCTTGTGCCAACTACGTTTCTGCACTCTTATTATTTTTTACTAGAGTTAAATTACAGTTAGAGAAGTTGCTAGATAATTAGTTGTAAGGTTGTTAGAATCTGTTAGGACAGTTAAATTTGGTTAACACAGTTGGCCTTCAACTAGCTTGTAAATTTTAACCACATGGCTAAATGAGTTCATAATGTGATTGTAATTTCTGTACTGTACTTTTTTTTTTGACAGATTCTGATTTCAGAAATGAAACTCATTTGTTATGATGAAATAAAATCTTCAAATATTTTATTTATAGTATCAATTATTAGACTCCAACAGACCTAAACTAGTCTCACCTAATTATTATTATTATTTTGTTTGGTTATATTATCTGTAATTCATATCATATGAACTAATGCAACAGAAGTTGATCCTGTGGCTGCCTGTATATCCATTATACTAAGCCATTCCAAACAATCCAAATTTTCCAAATTAATTTACTGGTTACCAGAGATATCTAAATACTATTTCAAAAGTTCAAATTTACTGATTTGGTTTTGTTGTAGTCTATCTAGTATCCAATATGTAACTTGGTTAAAATACATTTATAAAAGAGAGTTTACTTCAAATTGCTTTATCCAGTTCATCAAAGTTTACTGTTTTTAATTTTTTATCTTGATGTAATTAGGCCACAATTAATGCAGTCATGTTCTTACTGCCAAATTGTACAAATGTTCCTTTCACCAAAACAATAATGGAAGTGTAATAGCTCTAGTAAGGACAAATTTTCTCCTATTGCAACTTCAGCAACAAAGACTTTTAGATTCTTCAAGCCTTCCTTACTATCTTGTTAAACCAAGATAGTAAGAATATTTATAGCATGATTCTTCACAGAAACATGAACAACAACTCCAACAACTCCACATACTAATATGCTCTAGTGCAACAATAAAATCAGCCCACAAAACACAACGGACAAGTGTTTAATCATGTTACTATTGTTACTAGTATTTAATAATATTAACATAATTTTGATCAGGGAATGAACTCAAATGATTAATCTAGACAAGAAATTGAATAAGTAATATACCGAGAAGCAGATGCAAGAGTGAGAAGCGGGTTTGACAGTGAACTTCCCGGGTTGACCCGTCCGAGCAACGGCGATTTCCGGTTCGCGCTATTCGTATACCACTGTACTCAGCTTTCCACTTCTAGAATTCCAATTTGATCTAAAAAATCACTTGGAATATCAGTTGCAACTTACCTGCATGAAAATTATGAATATTGGATAAATTAATAGTACTACAAAATGATATTATGAAATGATTAAGGACTTTAACACCTTCAAAGAATACTACAAATTATGCAGTTAACAAATTCAAAGCTCCCTTAAGGAATCACAATCCAAAACAAGAATTAAAGTTCCCTTAAGGAATCACAATCCAAAACTAGTTTAATTACAATGAAATCAGTCAAGAACCCCCAAATGTCATCTTCACAATCCAAAACTAGTTTAATTACAATCCAAAACTAGTTCAATCACAATAAACAAACAGATTTGTATAGTTGCTAATTGTCAAAATCATGTCTTCAAAATCAGCAAAGAAACTATATAACAAAAGAAGGAAGCACTACTATGGTCTAAGATTAAGATCAACTCGAGAACACTAAAAAGTAAACACAAGGCTAGCAATAACTCAAAACCAAAGACTATACCCTAGCCCTTAAGCAACCACCACAACTTCAAACCAGCAGACCCCACAAACTTTTTTCTACGTGGACAGATTATCATTTCTGTTACATATTTTCTGTTATTTGAGATAACAATAAATTAAAGTATTAGTGAAATAAAATTAAATGGCAAACAATTTGAAACAAGTAAAATTTGAAACAAGTAAAAACATGATAGATAGAATAAGAGGAAAGTGATAATGGCTATGTAACAGGAAGATGCAGGATGTGACTTACTAGGATCCACTGAAATAGCTTCCGTACCACCAGCTTCTCTTTCAATATCAAAGTCTTTGAGTACCAATTTCCCCTTAATTTTAGTACATAACAATATATTCCATCTAGCTTTTCAGTACCACCAGCTTCTGCAACAAAGAGTGATATTTAAGGTTAAATACTAAAGCTAATACCAAAGACCTTATTTTACAGAACATTCCTCAGAAAGCAAAATCTGGAAAGATAGACACTATGTTTCAAGAACAACATCTTATTGTTTAACCACAGATGAAGAGTAGCTCTCGACAAGGTTTCTGGAAAATTAACAAAAAATTGTTATAGTGATAAGTGATAACTGATAACTAACACTCATTCAGCAAAACTAGAACTCAAAGCTAGTTGATAACTGATAACTAACACCCAAATCAGAAGCAACAATCAGAAAATAAACAATTAAACAATCAAATTAAACACCCAAATCAGAAGCAACAATCAGGGATTCCAAATTTAAAAAATCAGAAATTAGGGTTTTCAATTCACACAGAAATTGAACAATTTTCCCCAAATCAAACAATCATCAAAGAAGAGGAGAAGAAATCTAACCTGATAAGAAGAAGAACTGAAGAAGAAAGCTCGCGATTCACTAAGAAATTGGGGACTGATACATTGTTTTCGCGACTGAGAGAGGGAAGCGAGAGAGGGAAGATGAAAACCCTAAACAGTCACAGAGGGTGGAGTGGTGGCGACGAGTTCGCGAACGGAGTGCACGGCGAGGCGGGGCGGAGAACGGAGTTCGCGAATGGAGCGCCGCTTGTGTGAGGAAGAGAAGGGTTTCTGTGAGGAAGCGAGAGAGGGAAGATGAAAACCCTAAACCGTCACAGAGGGTGGAGTGGTGGCGACGAGTTCGCGAACGGAGTGCACCGCGAGGCGGGGAGGAGAACGGAGTTCGCGACTGGAGCGCCTCTTGTGTGAGGAAGAGAAGGGTTTCTGTGAGGAAGAGAGAAGAGCGTACGTGTTTCTGTGAGAGGATGAGAAGAGCGTGTTTTGTGCGAAAAATTAAAACTGGGACATTTAGTGACGGGTGTTTAAACAACCGACACTAAATGTACTTGCTTTGGACATTTAGTGACGGGTGTTTAAACAACTGACACTAAATGTACTTGCTTTGGACATTTAGTGACGGGTGTCTAAACAACCGACACTAAATGTCCCAAGCAGATACTTTTAGCGTCGGTTGTTTAAACACCCGTCACTAAAGGTAGGCGCGAAAAATGGAATCTTCAATTTAATTGCAAAAATGCCACCGGTCACACATTTAGTGTCGGGTTTTCAAACACCCGACACTAAATGATGCTTAATAATGTCATTTTTCCACTTCTCAAAAGGGACACATGGCTTTCCACGATTGGACATCTCTTTGAGGTAGAGTGTTGGACTAAATCCCCTTCATCAAAGATCTAAAAAGTAACCATGGTGAAGCCTCCTTAGGTTAACTTGATCTCCAAGCAAAACCTCACTTGAAGGAATCCTCTAAGGCTATATAAAGGCTTCCACTTCTCATTTGAAAAAATACCATTACATACACATTCCATTATAGTCTATAATCATTTCCTTTCTTGTATTTTATTTCTTTTCGTAGTTTTAAGTAAGTAGTTAGTTTGCAAGAAGGTAAGGAAGGAATTGACGACTTCTCCCTTAGTACTTCTTCATCTTAGTTAGGTGCAGGAAATCAGTGCATCTGCACTGCTGGGCAAACTTATGCAAGAGTACTTCAATCAGTGTAATCTCTACCCTATTGATATCTCTTGTACTTTCCATTATATCAACATGTTTTATTCCATTTATCTTTGCCTTGCAATGCATATTATGAGCTAAACCTCTTTGGTTGAGATGTTCTAACTTTATAATGAGCTTTTGAGTAAGTTATTGTGCTTTTAAGTGTTGTATGCATTTTGGTTCTTGTGTTATACTACATCCATCTTATTTTAAGGTTGATCGCTTAGAATAAGTAGAGTTATATTCACAGACATGGTTTATAACTAGAAATCAATACTAATAAGGGTGAGAGTTTTAATGAAGGCTTTGTTAACTTGCGTAATAAAGAAAACTATGTTAAAACCATGTTAAGTCCTAGACATAGGATAACATAGTCCTTAGGGTTATACAGTGGGTATTTCAAAGGCAGGAGTGAACTTATTTAGCAAGCCTAGACATAGGAAGCTTGTAACGAAACTCGGAAGAAAGTAGCTGAAAGGCACATACTGATGCAACTGCACTCAATGCATCTGCACCACATAAACACACAAACTCTCAAAAGTGAATTTTTTAGTGAAGACATCTCAACTATCATTCTCAACTGATTTCCTTCATATTTTATTGCATTTTTCTGTTTACTTATCACAGTCATCTCAATGTATACATGAGTGGTATAGTTCGCATTAATTTATATATTTTTAAACATACAAGAGTTAATCCAATCCCTGTGGGTTCGATCTTTTATACTACTTGTTTGTGACTGTGCATATTTGCACATCTTTTTGACACACCAAGTTTTTGGCGCCGTTGCCGGGGATTGCCATTAATTTTTGTTGTTTAGATTTATAAGTTAGTGTTTTATTACTCTCGTATTTTGTTTTCTGTGCAGAAGTATTAGGTGCAGATGCACTAGCATATGCGCAGGGCCAGAACCCCAGAATTTGAATTAGATCCTGAGATAGAGAGAATGTTTAGAAAGTTTCTGAGACTTCAGAAGCAAAGATTACAAAGCTGCAGAATCAAAATGTCTCAACAAAGTGAAGAAGAGAGATCTAGACCAAGTTCTAGTGGAGGACCAGTTAGAGGTGGTCGAGGCTCACATCATGAACCTGAGGATGATCACAGAAATCAATTCATCAACATGGGACCAATAGGTATGATTAATGATAGAAATATACCCATGAGGGATTATGCTATTTTTATCATCAGAATATGCAAACAAGTATAGCAAGACCTCATATTGATGCTGTGCATTTTGAATTTAAACCCATGATGTTCCAAATGATGTAAACAACTGGTCAATTTGGTGGATCCCTCCATGAGGATCCCCATGAGCATTTAAAACAGTTTTTAGAAGTATGTAGTAACTTTATCCTTCCTGGTGTTAGTGAAGATGCATTTAGACTTAAGCTATTTCCATATTCTTTGAAAGATAAGGCTAAATCTTGGTTGAATTCATTAGAGCCTAATTCTATTCATTCATGGAATGAAATGACTGAAAAGTTTTTAGCAAAATATTTTCCACCCATCAAAAATGCCAGAATGAGAAATGATATTACATCCTTTAGACAAAAAGAATTTGAATCATTGTTTGAAGGATGGGAAAGATGGAAAGAGCTTTTAAGAAAATGTCCACATCATGGTCTGCCTGTCATTATTCAAATGGAAACTTTTTATAATGGTTTAGAACCCCAAACCAGAATAATGCTTGATGCATCATCTGAAGGTGTGTTATTAAACTTGTCTTATAATGAAGCATGTGAATTGATTGATAGAATTGCAACAAATAGTACTAGTTGGCCTACTGAGAGGGTGAGTGCCCAAAAGAGACCATCAGGGATACATGAAATTAGTGATGTGTCAGCCCTATCTGCTCAGTTAGCATCACTGACAAACATGTTTAAAAACTTCACTTCAACCAGTGCACCTGCACCAACAAAAAACACTGCAGCAACCATAGAACAAGCCCCCCAGGTGATACATCTTGTGTGTATTGTGGAGGAGGTCATTTGTATGAGGAATGTCCTAGCAACCCTGTCTCTGTCAATTATGTAGGATACACTAGGAATACAACCCTTACTCTAACACCTATAACCCTGGTTGGAAGAACCACCCAAATTTTAGATGGAATAATACTAGTGCTCCTGCACCTAATGCATCTGCACCAGTCACACCACCAGGATTTCAATCTCAGAACTACCAAAGACAACAACCACCTGCCAATGATAACTCCTTAGAAGCCTTGCTCAAATCCTTCATTAGTGAAACTAGAACAGCTAGGCAAACACAAGATGCATCTATAAAGAATTTGGAGAATCAAGTGGGACAATTAGCAACAGCTCTGTATCAAAGACCAACAGGTACACTACCATCAAACACAGAAGCTACCACATCCCACAGGCCAAGTAAGGAACAGGTGAAAGCCATTTCTCTTAGAAATGGAAATGATCTTGCAGAACCTATTGAGATTGAAGGGGAAGGTAAGAGTGAAAATGAAAAGAATAAAAACAGAAGAGAAAAAAGTTTGCAAGATGCAGAAGTACCCCACGCACCTGCATCTCCAGAAGTTCAAATAACAAGGTTAGTTCCTGAATACCCTCCTCCTCCTTATCCTCAAAGACTAAAAAGGGCACATGAGGAGAAGCAATTCAGTAAGTTTCTTGAAATTTTAAAACAATTACACATCAATGTTCTCTTAGTTGAAGCACTTCAACAAATGCCTAATTATGCTAAATTCTTGAAAGATGTGCTTTCAAAAAGAAAAAGATTAGGGGATTTTGAAATAGTTGTTATGTCTGAAGAATGTAGTTTAATTTTGCAAAATAAAATTCCAAGGAAATTAAAGGATCCTGGCAGTTTTACAATTCCATTCTCAATTGGAAAATTTTATACAAGTCGTGCATTGTGTGATTTAGGTGTAAGTATTAATTTGATGCCTAAATCCATATTTACACAACTTGGAATTGGAAATGCTAGGCCTATTACATTGACACTTCAACTTGCTGATAGATCAAAAGGCTACCCAGAGAGAATTATTGAAGATATTTTGGTTAAGGTTGACAAATTTGTGTTTCCTGCAGATTTTGTTATTCTTGATTTTGATGCAGATAAAGAAGTACCAGTCATTCTTGGGAGACCATTCTTGACCACTGGAAAAGCACTGATTGATGTATAGAAGGGAGAACTAACCATGAGAGTGAATAATCAAGAGGTGAAATTCAATGTGATGAATGCTCTGAAGTATCCTGCAGAGGAGAGTGAAGAATGTTCAGCAATCATTTCTCTTGACCATTTAGTGCAGAAGCAATTCCATAAATAGTATGATCATCTCACTAGTGCACTTGCATCGAATGCAGCTGCACTACCTGATGAAGAAATCTTGGAAAAAGACATTCTGCCAAAAGAAGACCATGATCTCATTTTGAATCTCTTAATTTAGAAGACCATAACTTTAAACAGAATTTACCCTCAATTGAACAACCTCAAAAATTAGAATTGAAAGAACTGCCCAAACATTTGAAATATGCTTTCTTAGGGGAAGGTGAAACACTTCCAGTGATCATTGCATCATACCTATCAATAGAAAACGAACATGATCTTATTTATACCTTAAGAAAGTATAAAAAAGCAATAGGCTGGAAAATGGCAGACATAAAAGGAATTAGCCCTTCAATATGCACGCATAGGATAAATTCAGAAGACAATTCTAAAAATTACATAGAAGGGTAAAGAAGGCTAAATCCTATAATGAAAGAGGTTGTAAAGAAAGAAATCATTAAATGGCTAGATGCTGGAATCATATACCCCATATCAGATAGTGCATGGGTAAGCCCTGTACAGTGTGTTCCCAAGAAGGAGGGTGTGACAGTTATAGCCAATGAAAAAAATGAGTTAATACCAACAAGAACTGTTACAAGTTGGTGGATATGTATGGACTATAGGAAACTCAATAAAGCCACAAAGAAGGACCACTTTCCTTTACCCTTCATTGACCAAATGTTAGATAGGTTAGAAGGTAAGGAGTTTTATTGTTTCTTAGATGGTTATTCATGATACAATCAAATTGCAATAGAACCCGAGGACCAACAAAAGACTACCTTTACATGTCCCTATGGAACCTTTGCATTCAGAAGGAAGCCTTTTGGACTTTGTAATGCACTTGCAACATTCCAAAGGTGCATGATGTCCATTTTCTCTGATTTCATTGAGCAAACAATGGAAGTATTCATGGATGATTTCTTAGTTTTTGGAGAGACATTTCGGTTATGCATGTTAAATTTAGAAAAGATTCTCCAAAGATGTGAAGAAGCAAATTTAGTGCTCAATTGGGAGAAGTGTCATTTCATGGTACAAGAAGGCATTTTGTTGGGTCATAAAGTGTCAAAAAAAGGTCTTGAAGTGGATAAGGCCAAGATTGAGGTCATTGAAAAACTACCACCTCCAACAACTGTCAAAGGAATTAGAAGCTTTTTAGGTCATGCAGGCTTCTACAGAAGATTTATCAAGGATTTTTCAAAAATATCCAAGCCATTGTGTACTCTTTTGCAACAAGACACACAATTAAACTTTGATGAATCATGTATGGAAGCATTCCAAAAGCTCAAAAAGGCACTGGTGACTGCACCAGTAATTGTAACACCAGATTATTGCAGGCCTTTTGAATTGATGTGTGATGCTAGTGACTTTACTGTGGGAGCTGTCCTAGGGAAAAGGTATGACAAAATCTTTTATTCTATTTATTATGCTAGCAAGACATTAATTGAAGCTCAAATGAATTATATTGTAACAGAAAAAGAATTATTAGCAGTGGTTTTTGCATTTGACAAATTTAGATCTTACTTGGTTGGCACCAAAGTTATTGTTTACACTGATCATTCTTACATCAAGTATTTAATTTCCAAAAAAGATGCAAAACCAAGGTTAATAAGATGGGTTTTCCTCCTTCAAGAATTTGATCTTGAAATCAGGGACAAAAAGGGGGTGGAGAACCAAGTTGCTGACCATTTATCTAGATTTGAAGGTGAATGAACAGGTACAAAGGAAGGAGAAATCAAGGAGAGTTTCCCTGATGAAAAACTGTTGGCAATTACTTTAACAGCACCCAGTGCTTCTACACCTAGTGCACCCGCATCTAATGCAGCTGCACCATGGTTTGCTGACTTAGTCAACTTCCTTGTGAGCAAGGTGGTACCAGTGGATATGACTTACCAACAAAGAAGGAGATTTTTCCACATAGTCAAACAATACTATTGGGATGATCCATTTCTCTGTAAGATGTGTCCAGATCAGTTAATAAGGAAATGCATCCCTGAAGGAGAACAGCAAGCAGTGCCTCGGCACTGTCATGCTGCACCATATGGAGGTCACTTTGGAAGCAACAGAACAACAGCTAAGGTATTGCAGTCTGGTTATTATTGGCCTACTTTGTTTAAAGATGCATATTTAATGGCCAAAACTTGTGACAAATGTCAAAGAGAAGGTAATATTTCTGAAAGACATGAAATGCCTAGAACCAATATTTTAGAAATTGAACTTTTTGATGTATGGGGCATGGATTTCATGGGTCCTTTTCCACCCTCTTTTGGCAATCAATATATCTTGGTAGCTGTTGATTATGTGTCCAAATGGGTAGAGGCAGAAGCATTACCTAATAATGATGCCAAATTAGTTAGTAAATTCCTTCTGAGAAACATTTTTACAAGATTTGGCACCCCAAGAGCAATCATCAATGATGAAGGCTCACATTTTTGCAATAAACTCATTGAAAATCTTCTTGCAAAATATGGGATTAAACATAAAATTGCTACAGCCTACCACCCACAAACAAGTGGACAAGCTGAATTATCAAATAGGGAAATTAAAAGAATGCTTGAAAAAATGGTTGGACCAGCAAGAAAAGATTGGTCTTTACACTTAGATGAAGCATTATGGGCATACAGAACAAGATTTAAAACTCTATTAGGTATGTCCCCATATAGGATAGTTTATGGCAAAGCATGCCATCAACCTGTTGAGTTAGAAAACAAGTCATATTGGGCTATCAAAAATTTAAATTTTGATCTCAACAAAGCAGGTGCACAAAGGTTTTTGGAATTAAATGAATTAGAAAAATGTGGGCAATTCTCTTATGAGAATGCAGAAATTTACAAAGCAAAAACCAAAGCATGGCATGACAAGAAAATCCAAAGGAGAGAACTTAGAGAAGGAGGAATGGTCTTGTTATATAACTCTAGGTTGAAATTGTTCCCTGGAAAACTTAAATCAAGATGGTCAGGACCATTTAAGTTAGTCAAAATTTTCCCCCATGGTGCAGTTGATTTATATGATGCAGCCACAGATACCACTTTCAAGGTAAAAGACCAAAGAGTAAAAATGTACTATGGTGAGCATGTGGTGAGGGATAAATTCACCACACATTTTTAAAATCTCTAAATTGAGGAGATAGTCAGGCTGAAAGACTCTTAAAACAAACGCTTATGGGAGACAACCCATGTTATTAAAATATTAATTTTGCTATTTTTTGTTCAGTTTTCAAGTGTTTTGTAGGAACACGTGTTTCACTGCATCTGCACCTCTCATTCCTCAGTGCTCTTGCACCAATAATTCAAAAATCTCACTTGTGTGAAAAACTTTCAAAAATGCCAGCACAACAAAAGTGTAATGTAACACCCCGGTATTTTTATCGAGTAAAAATACCCAAGTGTACCAAACCTAAATCATCAGAGATATATTTCCTGTTTAAATACTGAACACCACTATAAAATTTTCACTGAATATCAACAGGACAGTCTTAAACATAAATAAGACCACAAACCATCAGTGAAATACAGTGTTCAATATCGTACAAGAAAGCGGAAATAAATACATAACGCTAAAGACAAAATGTCTTGATATACAGATAACAAGGAAAGATATAAACTTAAGCTTATAAGCTAAGTCTTCAGCAGCCATCCGAGTACCACCTACTCGTGCCTCTTGGATCTCCACTTTCCCTGTGTATCTGTAAAACCACAACATATAAACAGTGAGATACAATCTCAGTGAGTTCTACCGAGACCCCTATCTACACTCTCGGTTCAATTATGAATCCTATTTAACTTAACACGACACCGACTGCAATCCAGTGCTAAATCCCGGTGAACCGTATTATAGGACTTTATTTCATTCGTGGTTTAATTTATAACCACGTACATTTTAATTCAACACGACACCGACTGCAATCCAGTGCTAAATCCCGGTGAACGTGTTATGACTCAGTACGGCACCGACTGCAATCCTGTGCTAAATCCCGGTGAACCGTATTATAGGACTTTATTTCATTCGTGGTTTAATTTATAACCACGTACATTTTAATTCAACACGACACCGACTGCAATCCAGTGCTAAATCCCGGTGAACGTGTTATGACTCAGTACGGCACCGACTGCAATCCTGTGCTAAATCCCGGTGAACCGTACAGTACGACACCGACTGCAATCCAGTGCTAAATCCCGGTGTATCGAACAACAAAACTTTCAACATAACACCGACTGCAATCCAGTGCTAAATCCCGGTGAACCCCAATACCAATAGTGTTTCCTAATGGCACGGAGCCTAGGGTAAGGGATCATGACTTCCCCGCCTAGTATGTTAACATGGGTCGTCACCCAAACTCGATATAATATATATATATCTACCATCATATATAACCACCCACATTGGGCCGACTCCTTTAATCGATATAATATATATATCGTGAATTATTCACCGGTTTAGACGAATGAATAATAATCATTCCGCGTCAGTTATACCATACCACGTAGGACTCATAATCCGCTTTATTATTAATAAAACATATTCGCACACATGTACTATTATTCGGTCTTTCGAAACAATTTGAACTTCAAAAACAGTTCTTTTTACCTTTTTAAATTGTATATTTTGTTAGGCCTCGGAATAAGCTTTCAAATGCACCTGAGAACACCTCAATCGGGTTCCCGGATCAAAAGTTATCGCGAAAACAAAATCAGTGAAAAACTGTTGAAAATCTGCAAAGCGTCGCGACGCGAACTGCTTCCGTCGCGACGCGAAAAGTGACAGAAACTTTTTGCGTGACAAAACTGGGCCAGGTCGCGACGCGAAGGGGACGGGTCGCGACGCGACCATCTGCAGAAAAGTGCAGGTTTTCCGTTTTCTTGCGAAATTCGCTATTCTGTTCAATTCCGATTCTTGTTCCGATTGAAAACAGTTTTGACAACCATAAAAACAGTCTCAATCAAAGTCACACAATCAATCAAATCAATCAAAAACTCATTTTAGACGAATTGTATCAAAACGCGACATATTTTCAAATAACGGTTTTTAACTCAAAATCTTTCGAAATCAAATCACCAAAAATTCCATTTCGACACGACACAACTCGAGACTCGCTCCGATCGATTCCTAACCCGAAACAGACAATATCAAGTAATATTCCAGACCAGCGAAAGCGATAAAACGATCAATCAATTAATTCGAAAAACAAAAATCCTAAACGTGAGTAGAACTCACCCTTGAAGCGTGAACCACGATCGAGCCGAAATCACCGAGTAGCCACAGGAACGCTCCCCGCTTAAACTCTCCGTTCCGACGACGCCAATTCCGCTTTCAAAGCTTTCCACTCGATCGCGAAACCTCTTTTTGACCGAAATGCCGAATTCCCCGAAATTCTCCACGGATACTATTCATCATCTTCCTCCTCTAACCTCCATGACACTATTCACACATAACCCCAATAATTTTGATTTTTCAACCTAACTCACCCAACTAGCTCCCAATCACCCAATCGAACATTAATACTCGAGCAATCCACCTTGGGTTCGTTCCTAATCGAACTTAAACCTTCCAAACCAACCCAAAATCGGATCTCCCACAAAACCTCCAAAACACAAAAATGGCCAAGTGAGAGAGAGTGAGTTGATCGTCATGAAATTGGTACCAAAACGAAGAGGAAGGAACGCCGAACATTTTTCGTGTTGGAAGGAAGTCGTTTCGGTGAAGTCTTCTCTCTCCCTCTTCTCTTCTCCCTCACGCCATTCTCTTCTTTTTCTCTTCTTTCTCTTCACTGTTTCTCGCTTTCTTCTTTCTTCTTTCTTTCAATTCTTTTCTTTTCTTTTTCTTTTACACACACACGGTTACATATATATATATATATATATATATATATATATATATATATATATATATATATATATATATATTTAGTATATAGTTGGTAACGTGGTCCAATTACCATATAGATCTAAATCTCCTATTTCGATTCCGAAACTTCCTTGATCCGTATTATCCGGTTAATGATCCAATGACCACCAATAAATAATTTTTGCACTCGGTAAATTTACCAGTCAAGTACTAAATTAATTCAATTGGGTTAACATCCAAATAATTCGGTTAATTATTTTGCGGATGTTACATGTAATCATGATTAGTGGCTGAGATGTTGAGTTGTCCCACCTAGACTCCCACGTGTCTTAGTGCATGCAATCCCACATACCTCTAACGACTACTCCACCCATCAAATCAACCAACCACTAACTCATTCACCTCTTTAAACCGTCCCAATTTCCCAAGGCTACCGTTTTCTCACCCACAATCACCCTCTCTCTCACAAAACCGTAAACCTCACCAATCAACTTCTCTCTCAAAATTTCCCAAATTTCTGTAACACCCATCTTCAACCTCTCGCAAGTTTTTTCCAAATATTTCCCACAAATTTCTCTGCAACCTCGTTCAAATGGGTCGCAAACAAAGCACAATCAAGGCTTCAGGAAAAACCCCAACGGGTACAGATCCATCATCAAGGCAGATTTCAAAGAAGCAACCCAGTGCATCTGCACCTGCTTCAACCACTGTGAACCCTGATTTTGCTCATTTCTGGGAAATGAAGTTCCTACCTGAACGAGGGTACAATCTGATGAAGGCTCATCCCAATTTCATGTTGTAGCGATCGACAAATCCGAAGGGAGGGATTCTTCGTCATTTCGAAAATGAAGCCGCCATCAATATTTATTAAAAAGGAAAAACATTGAAAAAACCTTTATTTTTGGGTTCGGGGGTCGATTATGTGTGAGGAAGGTATTAGCACCCCCGCAACATCTTTTTAAAAGAAAGGTTACATTTAATTTAATGTGTAGAAAAAAGTTAATTAAAAGAAAACACTCTAATTTACCCTCTTTATTATTTGCAAGTTTGAAAAGGAAGACTTAATAAAAATTTTAGGTTTTTGCGCTTGACAGGAGTGGGCCCCTGCTCCTACGTATCTCCAGGTGTGATGGAGAAATCAAAGCTACGTAGTTCTTGGGTCGAAAATGTTTGTGTGTTTGGTGTTTTTTATGTATTTTTAAATTGAGATAGGTATTCGTAGTGACCAAATAAGTAAAACTCAGAGTGGTCGTTACTCATGGCCTATTTGAAAAATATAGTTGTTATTGACGATCAAACAAGTTAAACTCAGAGTGACCATTAATAACAACCTACTTTTATGTTTGGGAAAACGTTTATTTGTTATTTCGAAAAAAATAGGTTTGTGAAAGAAAATGTTTATTTGTAGAAAAGAAATTTAAAAAAAAAAGGAAGGAAAATGGGGTGCATATTTAAAAAGAAGTGTGAAAAGGAACCGGGGGTTGTATTTTAAAAATGGGGGGGGGGGGGAGGGGCAGATAGCAAGCCCACTTCGTTTTAGTGGTGAGCAGGCTTGCGAAACCGTGGGCTTTTATGGGGGCGTGATGATTAAAATGAGGGGTGTGAGTATCAAACAGGGGTTATATCATTAAAAAGGGGGTGTGTTCAGAAACAGGGGTTGTATATAAAAAATGGGGTGCAACAAAAAAGGAGCCCAGTTCGCTTTGGGCTGACCTGCGTTTCTTTTAACAAGGATTTTCAGGGGGGTTGTATGAATAAAAAGGGGGGGTGCTGCTATTAATCTGAATTAAAATTAAAATCAAAATAAAAACAAAAAAAGAGAACAGACTATATAAACAACTAAAAAACGACAACCCTTCACTCTCAAACTCTCTCAGCGCCGCACCACTGCCATCTCTCAACCCCACCTCTTCGTTTTTCGCTCTCTCACACTGGTCAATGTCTCTTCTCTTTCTAACCTAATTTTCGTTTCTCTCCCTTTCCTCAGCGGCGTTCCCCTCACCCCTCCCTCCTGATCTCACTTTCTTCTTTTTCTCAGCGACCCCAATCTCACTTTCTCTTCTCTCCACCAACCTTAATCTTCTATTTGAGAACATCGTCGCAACTAGGTACGAAAAAAGGGGGAGAGGGCGTCGAATAGAGGGAAGAAGGAAACAGGTGTCTTTCGTGGTGGTGGGCAATGGTCTGTTGGTGGGGGTGTGAGACGGCGTTTGGTGGTGTGGCTACAGTGGCGATAGAGGGAGGTACGGTGACAGAGATGACCCCCGTACGGTGGTCACTTGTTTCTGGTTCGGTTTTGAAGGGAGGAAGGTTCGACGGAGAGAGAAAGAGAGGGACGATGGTGATGATTGCGAAGGGGAGGTGTTCGGTGGTTCAGTGTTGTTGATGGTGGAGTGTGACAATTTGCAGTGGTGTGGAGGGTTCAGTGGTAGGGGGTGGCTTATGGTGAGGGTTTGGTGTGAGGAGAAGACGGTGGTGAGGCGTGGAGGTGCGACAGTGGTGGTGGTACATAGCGGTTCACGGCGGCGTTGGAGGGAGATGTGAACTCCGGTGGTGGCGGTTCACGGCCAACAGTTATGGATGGATGCAGACAGGGGGGCTGATAACGACACAGAAGAGTAAAACAACAGCCGTGGGTTGTTCACGGCTAACGGCCACCGTCTACGGTGGCCGGAGTTTATGAGGTGAGTTCTAATCTCTTTTTTTTGTTTTTACGATTCTGCTAGTTCTTATTCCCTTATTTTCAAACACATTCTTTTCACACATTTACATTCGGTTTCTGACCTCCCCTTTAAGGAACCCCCTTTTCCTCTTCTCTTTTTTTTTGAGATTTTGTATTTTTAATTTTTGTATTATGATTTTTTGTACTATTTTTGCTGTTTGCTTTTTTGGTTCATATGTGTAAAAAAACAATATTATATAACAAAAAAGCCTTTGACTATTCAACCTCTTCATTTATTATTTTTTGCACCAATAACAATAGACTAATAATAACGAAATAAAATAAAACGAGCATCAAACAATCGTTGTACGAGAGTGCCAAAGACACCCGCGTTTAAAATGATATGTGACGCAATGAGAATAAGAACTTTTTTGGATTTTAATTGATCGGACAAAATTAGGGTATGACACATGTCAACCATAACCAATCAGCATTCGGACTTGTTCGTACAACACAGGGCATTTTATTTGGAGCAGATTGTGAGGAAATTCTACTCAGGAATTCAAGATAATAAGGGAGGTAAAATTCTGAACAACTCTTTAGTTAGACGCAGAAGGGTTTACTTTGATGCAAAAAGAATTAATGATCATTATAATCTGTTTTATAATGGTACTGATTTTGAAGAAAAAGTGGAAAAATATTGAAAGAAAGACATGGAAAGAGTAAATGCTAGAATAGCAGTAGAGAATTCCAAATGGGATAAAATCACCCACACAGAGTTCAAGCTTAAGAATAGATACATTGTCCCTGAACTAGGCAACTGGTATCTCTTTGTTGATTGCTCTATTCTTCCTACATCACACACATACACACTTTCTAAGGATAGATTGATCCTTTTGGATACAATCTTAACTGATGACAATGTGGATATAGGGAGAATAATTAATAGGCAAATTTTGGATTGTTCAACAAAGAAAGAAGGATTTCTTTTCTTTCCATGTTTAATTACTGAGCTTTGCATGAAGCAAGGGGTTGAAACTAGTACAAGTGAACAGCAACAGAGGAAGTATCCATCTGGCCCATTATCTGCTGAAATGAAGGAAAGAACTAAAATTATGAAGGAACCAACTAACCTAGTGCAAGAGCACTTGGTGCAGAAGCACCGGGAAATTTGGAAATTCCAACAAGAACAGCATGATTGGCTTCAACTTAGGCTGATGGAAATTTCTCAGGTACCAACACAACTAGAAACCCCAGTATTCCCAACTTGGGTATTTCAGAGTGGAGAAGATGAGGAAAAAGAGGAAGAAGAAATTATGGAAGAAGAAGAAGTTGACAAAGAAAATAAGAAGGAAAAGAATTTGAAAAGGAAGAGGGTAACAAAGAAACAGCAAAAAGGAAAGAAGAAAATAATTGAGGAAAAACCAGAACTGATGAGTGAAGAAATGGAGGACAGTGAAGAAGATCCTGTAGCCAAAAAGGTAGTACAGGCCATTGAAAAGGAAGTTGAAGAGGATGAGTCTGAAAGCATGGAGGAGGAAGAGGTGAACATGAAGGTTGTGTCTAGAAGGAAGTATGCCACAAAAACAACAGAAACTCAACCACAAACCGATCCCCAACCACAACTAGAAACCACTCCACCATCACCACCAAAATCACCTGTTGGTGCAGCTGCACCAGATGCACCTGCACAGGAAAGTCCAGAACACAGCCCACTCAAAACACCAACTCCACCCCACAATCCCCCATCACCACAGAGGAAATCACCAACACCCACCCAACCACCATCACCAATACCCACCCAGAAAGAACAACCAAAAAAACAAAACACACCAGAAAAATTACCATCACCCATCCCTACTCAAAAGCAAGATCCAACACCCCATACTGAACCAATCCGTGTTCCTTCAAACATTGTTTTTGAGAAATTGCAGGTTATTAAGGAAACCACCCTTGAAGAGGAGACAAAAACAAATTCTGAGGACGAGCAGGAAGGAGATCCTGAACAGATGACAACTAGTACAGCTGCACCTAGTGCATCTGCACCTAGTGCAGATGCACCCCAGCACATTCCTGCAGTGACAGTCATTCCAAAGAACAAGGAAGATACTGTGAAGCTGGTCTTGGAAGAACTTGCTGCTAAAAGGAGAGAAGAGCTGGGAAATACCCAGAATTTTTTTAAGCAAGGTGCTAAGGTTGTGCAAGCTATGCAACAGGACCCAGGTCTAGGAGGTGTTGAAAAGAAGCAAGAAAAAGACCAACCTGCTGAGAAGGAGATAACCAAAGAAACCACTGGTGCTGACACAATGGAAGAAGAGGCAACTATGAAAGACCAACCCACTGAGAAAGAACAAGTAAAGGAGGCTGAGGTTGCAGTTGGAGAGAAACCTGTAGAAAAGGCAAAGGAACCGGTGCAGTTCAGTGCAGTTGCATTTGATGCACCTGCACTGCCAAAAGATGACCAAGCTGACAAACCACCAGCAACAGTGCAGTCTGATGCACCTGCATCAGAAGCAGTTGCACCTCAAGTTCTAGCAAGACCAAAGGCCACCGCTGTACCAGCATCAAAGGCAGCAACACTGAAACCCAAAGACACAAAGGCCAAGAAGAAGAAGGAGACTCATTCTCCCACAAGGGCAAGCAACAGGCTCAGAAGTGGAGTCAAAAATGAGTAAACTTTAATGTTGTTTAATTAATTTGCTTAAATTACTTTGTTTAATATGTTTGGTTTGTCCCACATGTACTAACCCCTCTCCCCATTTTTGGACAAAATGCCTTTTTTTAACTCAACTTAGAGCAGTGAGGACATGTCATACCCTAATTTTGTCCGACTAATTTAAAGTTTACTAGAAAAAAAATCTAAAATATTGTGTTTGTCGTTTATGTGTGCCGTTCCCAGTCGTGTATGTAACACCCTAAATATTTAATTAATTCATTTAATTGAGTATTTAGGTATTTCTTTTATTTTAATTGAGTTTTAATTATTTGTTAGAAATGTTTTAATTAATTTTGGTGGTATTAGGAGGGAGTGGAGGCGCCACTTGCATGACTTGGGCTTAAGTGAAAAGCCCAAGCCCATGATCCACAATGTATGCGAAGTGGTTAGGTTGTTGGGGGCTAGGGTTTTGGTGGTCAATTGCGAAATCGAAAGAGAGAGCAAGAGAGAAAGAGAGGAGCGTGAGAAAGAGAGAGCAAGAGGCGGCCAAGAGGAGAAGGAGAAGAGGGATTTCGAAGATCAAGGAGAGGGAAGATCACCGTTGTTGCTGTGGCTCTGTAGGTGACTGCATCCTAGGCATCGAATTCTTCTTCTTGAAAAGGTTAGGGGAGCTCTATCATTCTATCTAATAGATCACATGATGGGTCCTAGATCTAGGGTTAGACTAGATTTCTTGATGTTTTCTTGATAGGTTATTGATGTTGATTTCATGATATGCGAATTGTTGGAATATGTATATATATATATATGTTGATTTCTTGATGTGTTCTTGATTTGCGAATTTTGGTATGTGGGAGTGTTGGAGTTTTCGTAAATTTGGTGAGTGTGTGCATAGGCTCCTAGGGCGCCAAGGTGATGTGATGATAGTGCTCAAAAGAATTTTGTTAATTGATTAAACTAGGTGTTATTTTGAGTGTTGAAAAATATAAGATTTTGATGAGTTAAATTGCTAAAAATCAGTTTTAGGTGTTTTGGAAAGTTGCTGGAAAATTCTGGATTTTGGTTGTTGCTGTAAGGGCGCCAGGCGCCTGGGTGTTGCAAATTTCCTGTGTGGCTGGGCGCTGGGTGCCAGCGCTGGGCGCTGAGCGCCCATGCGCGTGTGTGTGTGTTGCGCCAAGGCGCTGGGCGCCTGTGGCGTGTCGAATTGTGTGCGTGTGTGCGCGCCTGGGCGCTGGGCGCCTGTGGCGTGTCGAATTGTGTGCGTGTGTGCGCGCCTGGGCGCTGGGCGCCTGTGGCGTGTCGAATTGTGTGCGTGTGTGCGCGCCTGGGCGCTGGGCGCCTGTGGCGTGTCGAATGGTGTGCGTATGTGCGCGCCTGGGCGCTGGGCGCCAGTGCGCGTGTTGCCTGGTTGCCTGGGCGCCTAAGGCGCCTATTTTCAGAATGTTGCTTGATTTTTCCCAAACTTATTTTCAACATAACTTTTGACTCAGACGTCCGTTTTGAACGATTCGAAAAGTGTCGTGAAGCTTTTTACGTTGTCTATCTATGGGTTCAATTTTTAAATTGAAAAATTGTTATCTTCTGATTGTTTGTGGGCGCCCAAGTGGCCGTCCCCAGTGATCGTCCCAGTGACATTGAAAAATAATATGGAGCTCTTTAAAAATCCCCTTTGGTGTATAAACAACAGTTTTAACGTGGTAGTGTCAAAAATGATGATTTTGACGAGGATGCCCTTGGTGGCTAGTCAAATGACTGTTTTGCCCCTAGTGGCCAAAGTTGATGATAATGATGTGTAAATGACGAGGATGCCCTTGGTGGCTAGTCAAATGACGTTTTTGCCCTCAGTGGCTATTATTTGAGTTGATTGATATTTATGTGTAAGTGACGATGAAAACCCACTGACGTTTGAGGCCCGAAGGGCTAAGTGATGTTAAGGTATAAATGGCCAAGTGACGTTGTGTGCTGATTGTAAATTTGACAGGTGTTGTGCTCTTTGCGAGCCAAACCGGTAAGTGACGGGTCACATAGTTGACTATGATTTGAATAATTGTGTGTTTGTGTATTGTGAGTGGTGCATGTCATAGTGTCTCATGCCCATATGCATAAACCCAGCGACGTTTTTGAGGCCTGAGTGGCTAAGTGATGATGAGGCCTTAAGGGCTAAGTGACGTGTTATGAAAAGGTACCTCATGCATATGCCCGCGAGTGGGTTGCATTTCATAAGCCTACATGACATGAGATGGGTTATTGTAAGTGATGTGAATGATGACTGTGATGTGGATATTTAGTGTTTTGGATGCTGATTGTTCTAGTGCGTAGCCTATGATTAGTACTTATCATATTTTCTATTATATGGATTGAAATGATGCTCACCCTTTCCTGTTTGAATGTTACCCCCGTGTTGGTAACGTGCAGGTGATTCCCAGTGAATGCCTTAGCTTCACTTCTTGAGTCGAGTCGTCATGCTCTGATACGTAGCACTCAGGGGGGGGGGGGAACGAACTCGACATTTTATTAATGATTTTTCTGGTTGTTATGTCCATGTGGACTCTTCTGTTATGTTTTATTATTTTCCGCTGCGTAGTTGGTTTTGTTATGTTGAGTTTTATAAGCGACGTTAAATTGAGGCTTGAGATTCTTTATTGGTGACGTGCTACGTGAACGCATGACTACTGAGTTGAACTGTTTTTAAAATTGATAAGCGACGTTTTATTGAAGTATGTGTAACATTCCCTATGAACGAAATTTTTAAACTCTGATTTTTATAAACAAAGTGACGGGTAGAAAGGGGTGTTACATTAGTGGTATCAGAGCAGTTTGGTCTGTCCGGCCAATGTTGTCCTGTCATAGTGTCTTATGACAATAGATTAGTTCTGAATCTTTGGTTTGTGCTGCAGTGATAGTTCATAATGGCTGGGAGGAACGACGCTGCTCTTGCTGCTGCATTGCAAGCTATGGCTCAGGCTGTGCAGGGTCAGCAGAATGCTGGAGATAATGCTGGTTTTCGGAGTCTGACAACCTTCCAGAGAGAGAATCCGCCCACCTTTAAGGGCAAATATGATCCAGATGGTGCTATGGCTTGGTTGAAGGAGATCGAGAGGATTTTTAGGGTGATGGACTGTACTGTTGAGCAGAAGGTCCGTTTTGGTACCCACATGTTAGCCGAGGAGGCCGACGATTGGTGGTTGGCTACTAGGCAGAGGTTAGAGGCTGTGCAGGAAGAGATTACTTGGGAGGTATTCAGCAGGGAATTTCTGAGAAAATATTTTCCTGAAGACGTCCGAGGGAAGAAAGAGATAGAGTTTTTAGAGCTGAAGCAGGGTGGTATGTCTGTGACCGCCTATGCGGCAAAATTTGTGGAGCTAGCAAAATTTTATCCACACTACAGTGAGGCTACAGCTGAATTTTCAAAATGCATCAAATTTGAGAATGGGTTAAGGCCTGATATTAAAAAGGCCATTGGTTATCAGAAGATTCGTGTGTTCGCAGATCTGGTTGACAGTTGCAGAATCTTCGAGGAGGACAGTACTGCTCATTACAAAGCTACTTCTGAGAAAAAGGGTAAGTTTCAGGGTCGAAGCAAGCCGTACGAGGTTCCGGCGGGTAAGAGTTATCAGAAGGCTGCTGGAGGTAAGGGTTCTAGTGGGGGAGATGCCCCTGCTAGCATTGTCTGTTATAAGTGTGGCAAGCCTGGCCACAAGAGTACTACATGCAGGTCTGATGAAAGGAATTGCTACCGTTGTGGTAAAAAGGGTCATATGGCAGCCGAGTGTAAGGTCAAGGATGTGGTGTGTTTCAACTGTGGTGAGTCTGGGCATATCAGTACAAAGTGTACAAAGCCGAAAAAGGAAAGGTCTACTGGGAAGGTATTTGCATTGGCAGGAGAGGAGCCTGATGATGATGATGGTCTGATTAGAGGTACGTGTTTTATTAATGGTACTTCTCTGAAATCTCTTATTGATACTGGTGCTACCCATTGTTTTATATCTGTTGATTGCTGTAAAAGATTGGGTCTTGTTTTATCTGCTATGTGTGGGGATATGGTTGTCGATACTCCTGCGAAGGGGTCGGTGATTACGTCCCAGGTGTGTTCTCAGTGTCCCGTGTCGATCTTCGGCAGGGACTTTATTGTGAATTTTGTCTGTTTGCCGTTGAGAGGTCTGGATGTAATCTTAGGCATGGACTGGTTAGAGAATAATCACGTTCATATCAACTGTCGTAGCAAGTCGGTTAGTTTCGGTGAAGAAAGTTCTGTTTTGGTATCTGCTGGTCAGTTGAAGAAGTTGAAGAAAGAAGGAGTCCAGTTGTTTGCGTTGATGGCTTCGTTGTCTGCTGAGAGTCAGGCTGTTATTGAAGAACTGGAAGTGGTACGTGAGTTTCCTGAAGTTTTTCCTGAGGAAATTCCGGGTGTGCCACCGGAAAGAGAAGTTGAGTTTTCGATTGATCTTGTACCTGGTACGAGGCCTGTGTCTATGGCACCGTACAGAATGTCGGCGTCGGAATTGTCTGAGTTAAAGACGCAACTTGAAGAATTGCTTGAGAAAAAGTTTGTGAGACCGAGTGTGTCACCGTGGGGAGCTCCGGTATTGTTAGTGAAAAAGAAAGATGGGAGCATGAGGTTATGTGTGGACTATCGTCAGTTGAATAAGGTAACTATCAAGAATAAGTATCCGCTTCCGAGGATCGACGATCTGATGGATCAGTTAGTGGGTGCCCGTGTTTTCAGCAAAATTGATTTGAGGTCCGGATATCATCAGATTAAAGTAAAGGATGAAGATGTTCAGAAGACAGCGTTCAGGACGAGGTATGGGCATTATGAGTATTCAGTAATGCCGTTCGGTGTGAGGAAAGTTTTATGGAACTGAAAAAGAGATTGACGACGTCGCCTGTTTTGACGTTGCCTAATCCAGAGGAATCGTTCGTTGTATATTGTGACGCTTCGAAGATGGGTCTCGGAGGTGTGTTGATGCAAGATGGGAAAGTCGTTGCGTATGCGTCGAGGCAGTTGCGGGTTCATGAGAAAAATTACCCTACGCATGATTTGGAATTGGCTGCTGTGGTATTTGTGCTTAAGATTTGGAGGCACTACCTTTATGGTTCGAGGTTCGAAGTGTTCAGTGATCATAAGAGTCTAAAGTATCTGTTCGACCAGAAAGAGTTGAATATGAGACAGCGTCGGTGGTTGGAGCTCTTGAAGGATTATGACTTTGGTTTGAATTATCATCCCGGCAAAGCTAATGTCGTGGCTGATGCTTTAAGCAGAAAGTCTTTGCATATGTCGGCAATGATTGTGAAAGAATTAGAGTTAATTGAGGAATTCCGAGATTTGAGTTTGGTTTGTAAAATGACACCTCGCAGTGTCAAGCTGGGAATGTTAAAGATCGATAATGATTTCCTGAGCAGCATCAGGGAGGCTCAGAAGTCAGATGTCAAGTTAGTGGATTTAATTAATGGGGTTGGTCAATCTGAGGAGGAAGATTTCAAATTAGATTCCAGTGGTGTGTTGAGGTTCCGGGGTAGGATCTGTGTTCCGGACGATGAAGAGATGAGAAAGGCAATTTTAGAGGAGGGTCACCGTAGCAAGTTGAGTATCCATCCTGGAGCGACGAAGATGTATCAAGATCTGAAAAAGATGTTTTGGTGGTATGGTATGAAGAGAGATGTGGCACAGTTTGTGTATGCCTGTTTGACCTGTCAGAAATCTAAGGTTGAGCATCAGAAGCCTGCAGGGCTAATGCAACCGTTGGAAGTTCCAGAGTGGAAATGGGATAGCATAGCGATGGATTTTGTGACGGGATTACCGAATACAGTTAAGGGTCATGACGCTATTTGGGTGATCATTGATAGGTTAACGAAGTCTGCTCATTTTATTCCTATTAATATCACTTATCCGGTGTCGAGGTTGGCAGAGGTCTATGTCAAAGAAATTGTGAGGCTGCACGGTGTTCCGAAGAGTATTGTGTCAGATAGGGATCCGAGGTTCACTTCTGAGTTTTGGAAGAGTTTGCAAAAGGAATTGGGTTCGAAGTTGAAAATGAGTTCAGTGTATCATCCTCAAACGGATGGTCAGTCGGAAAGAACAATTCAGTCGTTAGAGGATTTGTTGAGGGCTTGTGTATTGGAACAGCGGGGTTCATGGGATTCCTACCTTGCGTTGATTGAGTTTACCTATAACAACAGTCACCATTCCAGTATCGGGATGGCACCGTTTGAAGCATTATATGGTCGAAGGTGTAGAACGCCATTGTGTTGGTATGAGTCGGGAGAGAGTGTAGTGTTGGGACCGGAGATTGTCCGGGAGACTACAGAGAAGATCAAGACGATACGTGAAAAGATGAAGGCTTCGCAGAGTCGTCAGAAGAGTTATCATGACAAGCGGAGGAAGGATTTAGAATTTCAGGAGGGTGAGCATGTGTTCTTGAGAGTTTCTCCTATTATCGGTGTTGGTCGAGCGTTGAAATCGAAGAAGCTCACTCCTCGATTTGTTGGTCCTTATCAGATTTCTGAAAGAATCGGAAATGTGGCTTATAGAGTGGCTTTACCGCCAAATCTTTCGAACTTGCACGACGTGTTTCACGTGTCGCAACTTCGGAAGTATGTTTCAGATCCATCTCATGTGATCCATATGGATGATGTAGAGGTGCGGGACAATCTCACTGTGGAGACGATGCCCGTACGGATTGAGGATCGTGAAGTGAAAGCGCTTAGAGGCAAAGAGATTGCATTAGTGAAAGTGGTCTGGCTAGGAGCGGCCGGCGAGAGTATGACTTGGGAGCTAGAGAGCAAGATGCGAGAATCCTACCCAGAGTTGTTTGATCAGGTAAATTTCGAGGACGAAATATTCTAAGTGGGGGAGAGTTGTAACACCCTAAATATTTAATTAATTCATTTAATTGAGTATTTAGGTATTTCTTTTATTTTAATTGAGTTTTAATTATTTGTTAGAAATGTTTTAATTAATTTTGGTGGTATTAGGAGGGAGTGGAGGCGCCACTTGCATGACTTGGGCTTAAGTGAAAAGCCCAAGCCCATGATCCACAATGTATGCGAAGTGGTTAGGTTGTTGGGGGCTAGGGTTTTGGTGGTCAATTGCGAAATCGAAAGAGAGAGCAAGAGAGAAAGAGAGGAGCGTGAGAAAGAGAGAGCAAGAGGCGGCCAAGAGGAGAAGGAGAAGAGGGATTTCGAAGATCAAGGAGAGGGAAGATCACCGTTGTTGCTGTGGCTCTGTAGGTGACTGCATCCTAGATCACCGTTGTTCTCGATTTGCGAATTTTGGTATGTGGGAGTGTTGGAGTTTTCGTAAATTTGGTGAGTGTGTGCATAGGCGCCTAGGGCGCCAAGGTGATGTGATGATAGTGCTCAAAAGAATTTTGTTAATTGATTAAACTAGGTGTTATTTTGAGTGTTGAAAAATATAAGATTTTGATGAGTTAAATTGCTAAAAATCAGTTTTAGGTGTTTTGGAAAGTTGCTGGAAAATTCTGGATTTTGGTTGTTGCTGTAAGGGCGCCAGGCGCCTGGGTGTTTCAAATTTCCTGTGTGGCTGGGCGCTGGGCGCTGGGTGCCAGCGCTGGGCGCTGAGCGCCCATGCGCGTGTGTGTGTGTTGCGCCAAGGCGCTGGGCGCCTGTGGCGTGTCGAATTGTGTGCGTGTGTGCGCGCCTGGGCGCTGGGCGCCTGTGGCGTGTCGAATTGTGTGCGTGTGTGCGCGCCTGGGCGCTGGGCGCCTGTGGCGTGTCGAATTGTGTGCGTGTGTGCGCGCCTGGGCGCTGGGCGCCTGTGGCGTGTCGAATTGTGTGCGTGTGTGCGCGCCTGGGCGCTGGGCGCCTGTGGCGTGTCGAATGGTGTGCGTGTGTGCGCGCCTGGGCGCTGGGCGCCAGTGCGCGTGTTGCCTGGTTGCCTGGGCGCCTAAGGCGCCTATTTTCAGAATGTTGCTTGATTTTTCCCAAACTTATTTTCAACATAACTTTTGACTCAGACGTCCGTTTTGAACGATTCGAAAAGTGTCGTGAAGCTTTTTACGTTGTCTATCTATGGGTCCAATTTTTAAATTGAAAAATTGTTATCTTCTAATTGTTTGTGGGCGCCCAAGTGGCCGTCCCCGGTGATCGTCCCAGTGACATTGAAAAATAATATGGAGCTCTTTAAAAATCCCCTTTGGTGTATAAACAACAGTTTTAACGTGGTAGTGTCAAAAATGATGATTTTGACGAGGATGCCCTTGGTGGCTAGTCAAATGACTGTTTTGCCCCTAGTGGCCAAAGTTGATGATAATGATGTGTAAATGACGAGGATGCCCTTGGTGGCTAGTCAAATGACGTTTTCGCCCTCAGTGGCTATTATTTGAGTTGATTGATATTTATGTGTAAGTGACGATGAAAACCCAGTGACGTTTGAGGCCCGAAGGGCTAAGTGATGTTAAGGTCTAAATGGCCAAGTGACGTTGTGTGCTGATTGTAAATTTGACAGGTGCTGTGCTCTTTGCGAGCCAAACCGGTAAGTGACGGGTCAGATAGTTGACTATGATTTGAATAATTGTGTGTTTGTGTATTGTGAGTGGTGCATGTCATAGTGTCTCATGCCCATATGCATAAACCCAGCGACGTTTTTGAGGCCTGAGTGGCTAAGTGATGATGAGGCCTTAAGGGCTAAGTGACGTGTTATGAAAAGGTACCTCATGCATATGCCCGCGAGTGGGTTGCATTTCATAAGCCTACATGACATGAGATGGGTTATTGTAAGTGATGTGAATGATGACTGTGATGTGGATATTTAGTGTTTTGGATGCTAATTGTTCTAGTGCGTAGCCTATGATTAGTACTTATCATATTTTCTATTATATGGATTGAAATGATGCTCACCCTTTCCTGTTTGAATGTTACCCCCGTGTTGGTAACGTGCAGGTGATTCCCAGTGAATGCCTTAGCTTCACTTCTTGAGTCGAGTCGTCATGCTCTGATACGTAGCACTCAGGGGGGGGAACGAACTCGACATTTTATTAATGATTTTTCTGGTTGTTATGTCCATGTGGACTCTTCTGTTATGTTTTATTATTTTCCGCTGCGTAGTTGGTTTTGTTATGTTGAGTTTTATAAGCGACGTTAAATTGAGGCTTGAGATTCTTTATTGGTGACGTGCTACGTGAACGCATGACTACTGAGTTGAACTGTTTTTAAAATTGATAAGCGACGTTTTATTGAAGTATGTGTAACATTCCCTATGAACGAAATTTTTAAACTCTGATTTTTATAAACAAAGTGACGGGTAGAAAGGGGTGTTACATTAGTGGTATCAGAGCAGTTCGGTCTGTCCGGCCAATGTTGTCCTGTCATAGTGTCTTATGACAATAGATTAGTTCTGAATCTTTGGTTTGTAAGATATGGGCAAATTTATGCAAGAGTACTTCAATCAGTGTAATCTCTACCCTATTGATATCTCTTGTACTTTCCATTATATCAACATGTTTTATTCCATTTATCTTTGCCTTGCAATGCATATTATGAGCTAAACCTCTTTGGTTGAGATGTTCTAACTTTATAATGAGCTTTTGAGTAAGTTATTGTGCTTTTAAGTGTTGTATGCATTTTGGTTCTTGTGTTATACTACATCCATCTTATTTTAAGGTTGATCGCTTAGAATAAGTAGAGTTATATTCACAGACATGGTTTATAACTAGAAATCAAGACTAATAAGGGTGAGTGTTTTAATGAAGGCTTTGTTAACTTGCGTAATAAAGAAAACTTTGTTAAAACCATGTTAAGTCCTAGACATAGGATAACATAGTACTTAGGGTGATACAGTGGGTACTTCAAAGGCAGGAGTGAACTTATTTAGCAAGCCTAGACATAGGAAGCTTGTAACGAAACTCTGAAGAAAGTAGCTGAAAGACACATATTGATGCAGCTGCACTCAAAGCATCTGCACCACATAAACACACAAACTCTCAAAAGTGAATTATTTAGTGAAGACATCTCAACTATCATTCTCAACTGATTTCCTTCATATTTTATTGCATATTTTCTTTTTACTTATCACAATCATCTCAATTTATATATGAGTAGTATAGTTCGCACTAATTTATATATTTTTAAACATACAAGAGTTAATCCAATCCCTGTGGGTTCGATCTTTTATACTACTTGTTTGTGATTGTGTATACTTGCACATCTTTTTCACACACCAACCAGCCCAACAACTGTCAGACCCTACGACCCGATGACTTGTGGGCCTGGATATGTTTTTTTTAACGGTAAACATCTTCATTCATTAGATGAAACTAAACAATTACAACTGAAATAATCAGCGGCTAGGGCATTCCCTATCCACACCTTAGAGGTGATCCTAGTGGCCTGAGCATCCAAATTAATGGAATCATTACATAGAAGTTTAGGCCAAAGAAAAATTACATCAAGTCAAACATCTAATCCTATCAACAAAGCTAGCTTCTTCCACACATGGTTAGATGCCAAATGAGGTGAAGAGATCACAGGCTTTGAATCTATCCAGTTACGGATCATTTTTTGGACTAATGCAAGCACGAATAGACTATTACAGGTCTCAAATTGGTCCACTATAAGCAAAAGCATGGTAGTCGCTTTCACGTCAAAGAAGAAGGGGAGGTTGATGAGAATCCTAGCTCTGGCCCTGCGCTTCATAACCGTTAACGGCTCCTGCTAGAAAAACCGACACCAGAACCCTAACATCCAAACTAGTTTCATCCACACACGAACAATGGCAAGAGGACCTTCAGTCTTTAATCCCATCCAATTACGGATCATTTCTTTGACTTCTGCAAGCACATTTCGACGATAACTGGCCTCTATGTTAGCCAAACTCATCACATGTGTAGAATTCATTAGAGAATTTGAAGAGAAACTGAAATTGGTGGTTATCCCAATAGTATTTGGATGTAGCAACCCAGTCCCAAAAATCCACAGATGAAGAGGCCTTTCAGCAAACACTTTTAACGCAACCTTAAAACAAGCTACTGACGAGCACAAAAACACAGAGCATAACACTACCAGTGCAAACCACACAAAACCTAACAGAGCACAAGGTAAAGATGGATCTTCAACAAACATAAAGACATAAACCTTAAAGCCTAACAATGTCGCTAGCAGAAGCAAACGGCAGGACAGCCATGGAGGTTTCAGAGCTGGACGATCCCGAGCCACTTCTGCACTTGGAAGTGCTTCAGTGAAGATGGAGAGCGGAGGCTGAGGCAACGACGAAGGTTCTGGCGGTGGTCGCGGATCTGGAGAAGGCGTCGTCGTGAAAAACGAAGTCTCAACGGTCACTGTACGACAGGAGCAGAGATGAAGGAGCAGGTTACGCGAAATCTGTCGCCAATCTGGGTTATAGTGGTGGTGAAACGATGAAGGGGTTTTGGTGGTTAAGCAAGGGTGAGGTACGGTGTGGTTGAGGGAACGACGATGATGGAAGCAGAGGAGGGAAACAGAACCTCCATGGGGGAGGAGAGGACCTCCATGTCGAAGGAGTGGTGAGCCTCCATGGTGGAGGAGAAAAGAGCTGCCACTAACCCTAGGGTTGGGCGGAGAGATGAAGTTTCTAGAGAGAAGGCAGAGCCTCTCTCTCTCTTAATGACACAATCTGGTCATTGGGCTTGGATATGTTGGTTAGGCAACATTAACCTATTATAGGGTAAATAAGCAATTTCAAAGTCTTCGTTTTGACGTAGATTTTCAATTTCCTAAATTTTGTATTAAAAAATTCAGTGTTGTTAAACTCGGACCGACCCGGCCGGTTGGACCGTGAAACGGTACTTTGACCGGTTCGAGTCACTAATCGGATCGTGCATGTTCCAGACCCGGTTTGACCCGGTGCAATCTGTGCAGTTTAGGCGTTGACCCGGTGACCCGGTCTGATTACGTGACCTGGTTGACCCAATCGACCCGTGAAGTTTTTTTGTACATAAAAAACAATGTAAAACGACACCGTTTTGTGCGTTTTCATTTTTTCCTTCTGAAATTGGTGGTTATCCCAATACTCTTCCTCGAACTCGCCATGCTCTCACTAGACACGTCGACTCGATACCATCACCACTGCTCCAACTACGACGCATCCACACTCCACCGCCACCGCCCCTCCTTCACTGTTGGTAAGTTTAATTTCTTCTCCCTTTGGCAACAATTTATGAGGAATTTTCACCAGTTGAGAAAATATAACTGAGGAGTTGTTATTTGATTTGGTTTGTCTCCAGGAACATGAGTTCCGGTTGGTAACATTATATATGGCATCAAACCCTGTAATCCAAGAAGAGAAATTTGGCAATGGGAATTTTAGTCCTTTTACCATGGCATCCTCTTCGCCATCAATGGCAGCATCTTTGATATAGCCTAATCCATTTTTGACGAACAAAAATAGAATATATATATATATATATATAGAGAGAGAGAGAGAGAGAGAGAGAGAGAGAGAGAGAGCCCAATTCAATACCTAAAAGCAGAGAAATGAAGGTTTTCGCTAATCAACAGAGGAGGAGTTTTTACTTTTTCACTTCTTCGGATTTGGAAATATAAGTGATATGATCTGTGTTATTGTTGTTGTTGTTGTTGTCCGTCACTCATAACCTACCTGTGTAATGTAATTTGGAAGAAATTGAGAATAAATGTGTGGAATTTGTACATTATTATTACCTATTTTTGTGGGTGCCATGTTCGAAGGTGTGGTCTATTTGATAATCTCAAGGACAAGTTGTGTATAAGATGAACTCCACGAGTCAAAAAAACTCAGGAAGTTTGATTATTTAATTACTAGATTTGAAATTTATCTATGAAGTGTTGTAAACATAACAGTAATATGAAAATTTGAACTATTGAGATGAAAATATGAACTATTGTAATTAGCATCAGATTTTTTGTGCTTAAGAGATGATAAAAATACATAAAGTAAAAGTGAAAATGGGCATCCTCTCATGATCAAATAAAAATTGGTAGCCAAGTTGGCAAGTCAAATAAAAAGGTTATTTAAATGTCTAATAATATTATCCCATCACTTGGTTTGTTTCACATAGTTACTACTAACACCATAAAAAAAAGTAAAAAGTAAAATAAATGAAAAGTAGTGGATTAAAATGTGTCAAATTTTAAAAGTAAAATAAATAAAAATAAAAAGTAAAGGGGTAAATATATAACATTGTAAATTTCATATTGTGTGAGCCCTTTTTTGCAAATAAGTGAAAAATACATTAACAAGTACTCCTGATAAGTGTGAATAAAAAAAAAGTAACCGATTAAGTGAAACAAGTTGCCTAAATTTCATCTCAACCATTGATTATAATAATCGTTATATCTATGGTTAGGAAGTTTTTCTCCTTTTCTATAATAAATGAAACCTCTAAGACAATAATAGGTTGTAACCTTCCGTGGAATGGGATTATCTTGAGCCTGGGGTCACATATGGTATCAATATAACTATTCTCTCCTTTAAAAAAAGAGAAATTGCAAGAAAGCAACAACAGCTAGAAGCAGCATAGGGAATTTTGGAATAAGATATATATATATATATATATATATATATATATATATATATATATATATATATATATATATATATATATATCTTATATTATAAGCGAGCCCCGCACTTCAGGGGCACTCGCGGGAAAACTTCCCCCTCCCCTTTTTTTTGTCATTTTTTCTTTTATATTTTAGGTATTTTTAAGTTTAGAAAAAATTGTTACGTGCGCGAAGTCTGTTTCTTAATAACCAGTTTGATCGGGTAAAAAATGAATTTGGTGACAAAATGAGTAAAGTGCGACATTAAGCAGTGTGTTTTGAGATGCTTTAGAGCCCATAAAATTAAAAATTTAGATGTTCAAATTCGGTAAGTTTGTTACTCAGTAACCGGTTTGGCGAAAAAATAATAATTTTCTAATAAAGTATGTAAAGTCTGGCACTAAGAAGTGTGTTTTGGGGTACTTTAAAGTCTAGAAAAAATTTAGAGGTTCAATACGCTAAGTTCGTTCTTCAATAACCGATTTGTGAAAAAAAATAATTCTGTGACAAAATACGCGAAGTTTGTTCCTCAATAACTGATTTGTAATAGTGTGTTTTGGGATACTTTAGAGTCCAGAAAGAATTTTAGATATTCAAATACGCAAAGTTTGTTCATCAATAACTGATTGTAACAAACAAAAAAAATTCATTTTTGTGACAAAATAAAATGCGATGCTAAACAATGTATTTTGGGATACTTTAGCTTTCAAAAAATTATTAACCGTTAACATACCCGAAGTTCCTTCCTCAATAACCGGTTTGGTGAAGAAAAACTAATTTCGTGTCAAAATTCATAAAATACAACTCACCGCGTTTAAAAATCAATTTATCTTTATACTTCTTTTCTTTATATTTGTATTTTTTTTTCATATGTTTGTTTTTTGTGAGCACTCTCGCTCTCTCTTTACAACCACAATAAGCCATTAACAATTTCCAATTCTCTCTTTCTCTCTAAACCCCATCGTGCCGATACTCACCACCATCGCACACGAGTTCTTCATGTCGATACTAGCCCACCCCGTGCCACCCCGTGCATTGCACGGGTAATGAGGCTAGTATATATATATATATATATATAAGTCCTTTCTTGACATCTTACATCAAAGGGTCCACAATAAAAGTCACCCTCCTCGGATTTGAGATATTATTGTGCATATAAATCATTGCTAATTAAGTAGAAAGGGTCATAAATAAACTGTAAAAAAGAAAAACATGGAAAATTAATGTTTGCATTTTATCAAATTGCTTTTAGTAAATGAGAAATTGCAAATACTATATTTGTAACAGAACATCTACACAGAAAATCCATGTCAGCAGGGCATGTGTGTCTATGAACATGTATTCACATATATAGAAGGCAAAGGTGTCAATTGATTTTTTCATGGTACAAATATATGCTATTGCTGATATATAATTTATTATATGCTAAACATTCTCTTTCATCATAATTCATCCTATAAAGTCACTTAATTCAAATCCGTTTATCAAGGACATCTAATCTTCTCAGGACCTTGGAGCCCATAGGAGGAGTAGTGATTGGAAGGAGGGACCATGGCCAACAATTACAGGTCAGGTGGCAGAGACCACTTTGCATGTGGATGTGATTTGTGCTTCATGAAGAATTTCTATCTATCTTCTGTATATATAGTCTCTTTAATCCCTGCTTAAAAATTAGATAGAATAGAATGATTGCAAGTCTCTATGATTGCACTAAAGTCACTCTCCACAAGTTGTTGAAGAAAATCAAAGAAAACATACAAGTCAAAGTTAAATTAACTTCATCAATATCTTGTCTATGGTGTGCCCATGGCATTCTTTTTCTTCTTTAGTTGCAAAAACTATATATATGCGACAGAAGTTCTACACCGAAAATCCATGTCAGCTAACTAACACAGTAATATCAATGAATTGTTTATTTTATTTTTATTCTAGCCCATTAACTAATCCATCATCTATTTGATATTTGTCTCGTTAATTTTAGCTTTTTATTTTTCTTTCAAAACATTGAGTACGTATTTTAGAAATTCAAGATGTAATTAAGAATAAAACATATCTAAGTGTATTCTGACCCTTATTAATTTTCTTGTTTTTATCTTCAACACGTACCATATGCTTCCTTGTTAGGAAAAAACAACATAGTGAAACAAATTTCATCCCAACCAATAACATGTATATTTACATAGAAGGCAAAGATGACAAATGATTTTTTTCATGCCACAACAAGTATGCTATTGCTGATATGTCTAAGACAATAGCTAGGTTGTAACCTTGCATGGACATCTTACTTCAAAAGAGCCACAACAAAAGTCACTCTCCTTGGATTTGAGATGGATATTATTGTACATGTAAATCATTAGCAATTTGCATCAATGCTTACATATGATGCAAATTGCTTTTATTCTTGCCTTTAACTTTTTGATAAATCCAACGCTAGCATTTCTCAAATTTATAAACTGAAGCGAATTTGTTTTATACACTGCTAGCTACTAAGTAAAGAATTCAACAGAAATATCAATGACTTGTCTATTTTACTTTTATTTTATAGCTAGTCTATTAACTAGTAACTATATCCGTTTTTTTTATATATATATACATATATATATATATATATATATATATATATTTAATTAAATAATTTGTTTATAGGCCCTTCAAAATCGAAAGTTGACAATACTGAATTTAATAAAGTAGTGGAAGATGTTTTTTTGTTACATAGTAGAAGATGTTGATGTTGTAAGTGACTTTTTTGGTTACATGTACACTTTTTTTGGTTACATGTAAGTAATATTCTACAATTTGATTTCAAAGCTCATAATTATCATTTGGTTGTTTGGATTTTAATTTTGATTCACTTATTTTTTCTAGGAACCAGGTGGACCAAGTGTTCAAAGTGGCGCTACTTCACTTTTTTTTGACAATGGAGCTACTTCACTTATAGTTGATAGATATTCAATTGTTGTTTCTTGCTTTTTTATTTGTCATCTTTCGTTGTTGTTTAAGTAGATAATTAATGGATATTCAGTTGTAATATTCCATAACTTTATACATGTGGTTGTACGTACCTTTTATCTTAGTCTCTTTGATAATATATATACCCTAGTTCTATTTATAAGAAAAATATGTTATGTTCATTGAATAACTAATGTATCTAGCAGATGCATCAGTTAGTCAATAAATCTAAAACTGCATTTTTTCTATCATAAATAGAACCAGAGGTAGTAAGCTAACAAATACATGATAAGAAAAATGCATACCGAAATATCTAGTTTTCTTATATGAATGGAAAAAAAATCTGTGTTTAAAAGATTAATTTTATGTGGAATTTAATTTTTATTTTATAAAAGGTATTTCTATTAATTTAACAAATATCCATGGCTACTCGTGAGGAGACAATATCAGTGAAAAATTCGTCGTGTGGGTAACCACGTGGGTACGAGACAGACAGGGACGTATCTGCCTTATTATAATTGGGGGCATTTACCCCACTGGAAAAATTATTTTGCTTACAAATATATATTTTCCCCATAAAAAAAAATAAGGGTTGCCCCCATAAGATAATTTTTTATATTAAATATAGAAATTCACAAGAAATAAATATAAAAGAGAATAAGTTAGTACTAATTTTACATTTTTAGCTATGTAATTTATAAAAATATAGGTATTTTAGGATTTTTCTATAATGAGATCATGTTTTTTGTAAAAATTTATAATATTTTTTTGAGAAAATATTATAAGCTATTTGTTGCCCCCACTAATAAAAAATTTCTGGATCTATCACTTGAGACGGATACGAGTAGCATTTCTATCCAACGGGACGAGCTAGTATTGGGGGACTACTACCCATACCCACATTGCCCCGTTGACATCCCTATTCAGACCTACAATGGAGCTCATCTTCGACCGTAACTTGAACCATACACGTTCCTTTAGGGTATGTTTGGGAGGGAGTTTTGAAAGGGGAGAGGAGGAGAGGGCTATGGAAAGATTAATTGATATTTTAATATATATTTAAGATTTTAAAAAAATTAAAAGAATACAACAATATATAACAATATAACATTTTTCAATTTTGAATTGAAAAATATGTACTCCCCTCCCCGCGCGTCTCAAAAGTCACTCCCAAACACACCCTTAATTAGTATTGGGGATTTGATATTTGGACCTTTCTCCTGAAATTGTGCTTAGCTTACTTACAAGCTCAACTATATATCCACAATTGGGGTGGTAAATTTCAGTTTAAATTACACTGATGACGTAAAAAAAAACCACATTTCTACTTAGTAATTGAACTTTGAACCTGATGAACTCATGGAATTTAAAAGTTAGGCAACCGAACATAAGAATATCAACAAACAAAAGAACAAGCACAACTAACACTGCCATCCATCATTTTCATGGTCCCCCCTTACACCCTCCCCTTATCGTTATCTGCCACTTTCAAGATTTAAATAAAAACCAAAACATCAGATTAATTAAATTTAGGGAAACAGCTAAATTCAATACTTTGATCTGTTTCTGACATATTTCTATTATCAACATTAATATTCAAAATGGGTGTCTTATGGCTGCTGACTGTCACATAAATTCTTTTGGTGTGTAGAGAAAGGAGCCATTTTTTATTTATGTATGTGCAGTTGACCTTCAAAATGCTTTATTTACTTCTCCCTCTCTTTATTTGAAGGAAAATTTAAGATGGGTTGCATCTATTTCTACATATCTTTCTGCTATTTTGTTTGAGATTTAATTCCTTTTTACTCTTTTGAGAAAATAAGATAAAATATTAAATTAATATTTTTTTATGTGTCATGCAATTTGTATGGTACTATAGTGATTCTATTTTGGGGAAAAAAAAGCGGATCAACTTCAAAGACCGAAGATGTTTTTTTGTGTGGTTATGAGGGAAGAAGACTTTATTCAAGGGAAGAATTGAACTTCCAAAAAGAGTGGAACAAAAGTTGCCAAGATATTCTCTTACCCTTTTGACTTGACTTATTAGTTCAATCAATTTTTGTTGTTGTTGTTTGTTACTTAGGAACCGGGGCTTATTTAATTCTTTCTGGTTTATCGAAGAAGTGCACCAAATGAGTGCAAGAAGGAGGTCCCGAGTTCAACTCCCAGAAACTAACATTCCCCCACCCCACTAACATTGCTTATAAAAAAAAAAATTTCTTTCTGGTTTAAGTGATGCTAACAAAAATCTTGTTTCATAGTAATAGCTTTGTGTGTTTGTGAATAATTTTCACTTGTTAAAACATGGCTGAAATAAGGCTTACCAGGATGGATAAATTGGGCAAAACAAGATTAGAAATGTTCTAATAGTTGTTACCCCATAAGGATTTCTGTCTTGTCCTTCTTTTGTCGTGTTTTAGAAAAGTCTCAAGGCTCAAAATCCGCTTAATAAGTTCAAACCTTCCTCACCATCACCACCATCACAAACATCTCTTACAGGTCTGACTCCTCCCGGTGGATTAACATTCAATTGAAATGACATTGTTGTGATTATGGAAGAAACGACACTTCAACTGCCTCTTTTATCATCCTACAATGACATTTTAGTTGATTGTTAATCCACCTGGAGAAGTTAGGTCCATAATATATGGAGAAGATGAGATATATGCTCAGTTTTGGGTAATGTAACTTGTCAACTATGTCTCGGTGAGGCAGTAATATTAGCCATTGAGTATTCAGACACTTATTTTCATTTTTTTATAAGCAAAAAATATATTAATAAAAATGGAGTACTAGTGGTACCCCCAACTCATACAAATACAAAGGGCCTTATTTTCTTGATTTTATCTACAACACTATATGCTTCCTTTTTAGGACAAACAACATAGTCATGAATACCTGCACCAATAACATGTATTCACATAAAAGGCAGGATGTCCATTGAATTTTTTCATGCCACAAGTTTGCTATTGCTGATATCTAAGTTATTATGGCTTGTGTCTAAGACAATAGGTTATAACCTTTGGTGGCCCTGGGCTTATCTTGAGCCTTGGTCATATATGGTATCAATACAATTATTTTTTGTCTTTTAAAAAAGAGAAATTGCAAGAAAGCAAACAGCAGCTTCCGAATGAAATGTTTCACAGAAAAGCAGCATGGGAAAATTTGGAATAAGATATATAAGCCCTTTTTTGAACATCTTACATCAAAGGGGCCACAATAAAAATCACCCTCCTCGGATTTTAAATGGATATTATTGTGCATATAAATCATTGCTAAGGAGAAGGGGTCACAAGTTGTAAATAAGAGTATCTTGGCATATCAATGTTTGCATTTGACGTAAATTGCTTTTATTCTTGCTTTGCCTTTTTGATAAACCCAGGGTTAGCATTTCTCAAATTAAACTAAAGCGAATTTATTTTATATGCCGCCAACTATTTTTGAAGATAGCTAGATTATTAAATTTAACTACTCCATCCGTTTAATATCTATGCTTTGTTTTAGCTTTTTTTTTGTTTCAAAACATCCGAGTATTTTAAAAATTTAAGATGTGATTAAGGCTAAAACATATCTAAGCCTAATGCTAATACTCATACTCACTTGAGCATTAAAGGGTTTTAGAAGATATCCACTCCACACAGCCGGTCAAGTCATTATTTCCCTCAACGAGGTCTTGCACGGTCGTGAGGGGTAATCAAGGGCGGATCGTTATATGGTGCACTACTGTGCTCGTCTGTCACTATGAATTCAGATTTCCACTCAACTCAATGTTGGAGACAACGACTATTATGAGATCCTGCCACTCTCATATAACAAACTCCTTTCTCGACATCGTCTTCTCATATCATAGCTGTAGGTTTCTTTCATTTTGACGAATTTCTAAAGGTATGTTTCTGCATTTTTGCGTTTTTGCGTCTCTGTTCATGTGGGTTTCTCTCATATAACAAACTCCTTTCTTGGGGCAAGGCGAGCTTAATGCCAGACAAGCCGATCAACTACCAAACTCTTCAACCCATTGACATGTGGGCTTGATGATGTTGGTTCGGCTAGAATAACATACTATCGGGTGCAATTTCAAATTCTAATTTTGACATAGTTTTTCAAACTTCAATTATTATTACTAAACCACCTTGACATTGTGGCAATTATTATTATTTTACATATTGTTCTTCTTTAAACTTCAATTTCAATTTATATGTTAGGTCCTTTATGTGATTGCTCCTCATTCTGCAAAAGATCTTGTCAATGTTTTAGTTGGATGTTTGAAGGATATGATTTTAGATAGAAAGTTGTCCACGTTGACTTTTGTGATAAGTTGGAAGTATTTTATAATACCACACAACTGTTTTCCATTACTTTGTATCCAATTGCCAAGGTTTATTTTCCAAAAGTCTTTGAAATGAAATTGGCTTTGATTGACTGGCTTGAATCTTCAAATTTTGTTATTCAAACAATGGTTGCAACCATGATTGAGAAATTTGACAAGTATTGGGGGCAAGATCAAATGAAGCATTTGACAATATGTTGGTGGAAAGCTAATAGGTTACATATCCAATTTTGCAAACGATTGTAAGAGATTTTTTAGCAATTATAATCTCAACTGTTGCTTCTGAGTATTTATTTAACATTAGTTGTCCAGTTCTTACTCCTCATCGCAATACACTTCGTCCAGATACTTTAAAGGCATTAATGTGACTCCAAGATCGGCTATGAATTGACTTGAAAGGTAAAACATTAATTTTTATTAATAATTAATAATAGATCGATTTTTAATTGCAAGATTTTAATTAAAATATTTGTTTGTATGCTCTTCAAAATCTAAAGTTGACAAAATTGAATTTTGGTCTGCTTTTTTTAGGAACCAATGGAAGATATTTTTTTGTTACAATAGTGGAAGATGTTTTTTTTGAAGGTAGAACAGTTTCATTCAATTGAAAACAAAAGCAACATTACAGACAGAGTGAAAGCATATGTGTTGGGACATTTCCCATCCACACCCTAAGATCATCATCTCTAAGAGATCCACATAAACATTATAGACACTACTCATAGATTTTTTAGAGACCATAGAAACATAGACAAATCAATCACACCAATCTAGCAGCCAAACTATCAGTAGCTTCCTCTTCCAGTCATTGGCAATCACGAAAAGAGAATCTGCAGTCTTTTTCCCCAATCTAGTTACAGATGATTTTTGACTTCTGAAAGGCACATTTCGACTATTTTTGTTCTCAAGATTCACCAAATTTCCCTTGTATTTGATAGGTGAAAGATACTTGGAGAGACCGAAGCAATAGGTGCTAGTCACATAAGCCTCTTCAATCACTATAAGGTGCCAAAATGCACACAGCAAAATGCAAAATACACCAGAATCTCTGTGAGATCTTTTAACAAACAGTATGAGTGCAACTCTAGGCCTAGCATGATTAGTGATCAAAAGAGTAGGCAGAAAAACCATTGAAGCACCATACACAAAGCTTGACCTTAGCAAAACAATAAAACTGTGGAAAGGCCATGGTGGCTTTGGAGATGGCCGGATGAACATCAGACCAACAGAAGGAGGAAGTGGTGAAACAAACCTGAGATGCAACAGCTTTCTGAAAGTACCTGGACCATCCAACACAATGTCATTTTCTGATGGGGGAGGTTCAGGTGGAGGCTGTGGCGGCGCGGTCAAGGGGACAGTGGCAGAACGAGGCGGCAAGAGCAGATTTCCGGAGAGAGAGCTAGAGCCCCCACAGGAACCAGATGAGCGCTCTGTGAAGGAGAGACGCCGAAAACGATGAGGGAGGTATAAGGGAAGGAGATCGAAGGGGGTTTTATTGCTGGCGTGGGAGGGTTGCGGTGAGGGTGAACAAGAGGTGGATGAGGAGGGGTTTTTGGTTCTGGCGGTGGGGGGTTACGGTGGAGAGGGAAAGGCGGTGGAGGGGATCCTGGGTGTTGGCAGCAAACCCCAACTGGTGGGGAGGAAAAGGGCCTCTATGGTGGAGGGGAGAACCTCCACTAACCTTGGGATTGGGAGGAGAAAATATGGTTCTAGAGAGAAGTTGGAGCTTCTCTCTTATCCCCATCGTTGAGAAGTTGGAGCTTATTACAATAGTGGAAAATTTTGATGTTGAGGTTGTAAGTAATATTTCTACAATTTCATTTCAAAGCTCATAAATATCTTGGTTGTTTGGATTTTAATTTTAGTCCACTTTTTTTAGGAACCGAGTGGTCAACGTGGCGCTACTTCAGTGAATAATTGATAAATATTCAGTTGTTGTTTCTAGCTTTTTTATTTATCATCTTTTATTGTTGTTTACGTGAATATTATTCTATAACTTTTTATTTCTTTCTTTTTACAAAGCTCCGAAGACGGTGTTGAATACTATGGTGAAGATCTAAAGGGATTTCCTTTGGGGTATAAATGAGGGAGATAGAGGTATGTATTCGATTGCTTGGTCCAAGATTTGTCGTCCGAAGAAGGAGGGAGGGCTTAGTATTAAAAATCTAGTACTTTTCAATACGGCTCTTTTGTCTAAATGGAAGTGGAGGATATTAGTGGATGATGATTCTAGTTGGAGGGGTTTGTTATTGTTCAAATATGGAGATTTCTCTTCAGCTTTCCTTCACGGTTCTGTGGAGGCTATTAATAGGGGATCAATTGGTTCTATTTGGTGGCGTGATTTGCTTTAGTTGGATCGTGGTCTTACTCTTCCCGGCTGGTTCGGTTCTTGTGTGAGAAGAAGGATGGGAAATGGTAGCGCTACAAGCTTTTGGAAGGATCATTGGATTGGAGATTCTCCTCTTTGTTCGGTTTTTGCTAACCTTTGTGCAGGTTGCTCTCACAAAACAGTCACGGTCTCAGACATTGGAGCGTGGATTGGCGATCGTTGGCATTGGACGGAGCCGTGGATGCACTTACAAAACACGGTTTGCGCTGAGGAAGCTGCTATGTTGCACTCTATTCTGCAGGACGTGAAGCCATCTAGGGAGGGGAGTGATCAGTGGGTGTGGATGTTGGATGCAGCGAATGTGTTCTCAGTCAGCTCGTATTATAACTTGCTCTCCGGTTTTGACGGTATTGATAGCGATGTAAATGTTATCTTAAAGAAGCTGTGGAAAACAATTACTCCGTCCAAAGTTACTATCTTCGGTTGACGTTTGCTTCGTGACTCTTTGCCAACTAATGACCTTCTTTTTCGTCGCATGGTCATTCATTCCGAGACAGCAGCTTGCCCGTTTTGTTTGCAACATCGCGAAGATATTCAACACTTGTTTTTGGAGTGTAGGTTTGCACACGATATTTGGTCTCACGTCAGCGAATGGATGGGGGTTCAACAATTAGAAGGCTTGAATTTACTTGACCATTTGAGAGGATATGGCAAGCTTTGCAAAGGAAGGAAGGCTAAGAAATTTAAATTCTTGATTTGGCTCACAACTTGTTGGTGTATTTAGTTGTCTCGTAATGGCCTTGTTTTTAGGGATGAGGAAACTAGTATTGACTCAGTTTTCACTTGCATTAAGAGTCTATCTTGGAGCTGGTTTGCTTATAGAGGGAGTAGTAGCTCTAGTTTATCTATATCCACGTGGTGGAACAATCCTCTTATTTGCCTAAACAATATGTAATTCTTCTTGTTGTTTGGGTTCAAGCACCCTTAGTGCTCCCTTAATGAAATTTTGCTTATCTAAAAAGAAAACTTGTGGTTGTATATTTTATCTTAGTTTCTTGGATAATTTTTAGTAAGTTGTTATTTGGAAGGTTTCCTTTTATAGTCAATTTTGGTGTTTTTTTATCTCTTTTCATTAACTACTACTATTATCTATGGTCTTATTTATAAAAGAATTAGTTTTTCAATGAACCTAAAACTACAATTTTCTCTTATAAATAGAACCAGAGGCAGTATAAGCTAACAAATACATGATAAGATAAATGAGTAGCGAAATATCTAATTTTCTTATATGAATGAACAAAAACTGGTGTTCAAAAGATTAATTTTGTGTGAAATTTTATTTTTATTTTATAAAAAATATTTCTATTAATTTAACAAATATCCGTGGGTATGTGTGAGGATATGAGTCACATACGAGTAGCATTTCTATCCGACGGAATGGGTAGTGGGGGACTACTACTACCCATATTCCCCCACTCTGCCCCTGTTGACATCCCTATTCGAATGGATTATGGAAGTTATCTTTGATCTGCAACTTAAACCATCTGCAACTTAAACCATACACGTTCCTTTAATATTCAAGATTTGATATTTCGACCTTCTCTTGAAATTGTGCTTAGCTTACAAGCTCAACTATCCACAATTGGGGTGGTAAATTTCGGTTTAAATTACACTGGTGAAGTAAGAAAAAACTACATTCTACTTAGCAATAGAATAGGTTCACAAATTTAGTTGCAAGTTTGAAGTTTGAACCTGATGGAATTTAAAAGTTAGGCAACCTAACATAAGAGGATCATCAACAAAAGAACAAGCACGGCACTGCGATCCAATTCTCTTAGGTTCAACCAAGTACCTAACACATTATGCTTTTGGTTTAGACATTGAACCATCCATCATTTTCCCTATCCGCCACTTAAATTTAGAAAAACAACTTAATTAATACTTTGATCTGTTTCTGACATATTTCTATTATCAACATCAATATATTCAAAATTGTACCTCAAAACTAAACCTTCTTCACTACACTAGAGGGTGTAGTGGTCATTCCATCATGTAACAATAACATACTTCAATCTCACTCTAGATATTACATGATTGTATGGTATCTCCCAGCCTAGAAAATCCAACTACGGTGCCTTAAAGCAACTTGAGACACAAAGAATCTCACAAATATATATATATATATATATATATATAAAATAATGAATGGAATAAAAGGGTAGGCATGCTTACTGTCACTAATGAGTGCTGAGTTGTATGTATATAGACTATAGAGAAATAGAACAACTACATACAAGGGGAAAAACCAGAGAATAAAATAAATAAATAAAAAATATCAATTGCTTTTTCTTGTTTGTTCCCAAACCAAAACAAGAACCTTTATCTGTGAGTGTAAAGAAATAGAAGACAAATGGTGTAATTGGAGACCCACAATACAGAGAGAGCAATCATCAAAAGCATGGAACTGAAAAAGCGGAAACGTAGTCCATGATGTATCATCATCCTTTCTCTTTTTCCTTTTTTGGGTCTCGTGGTCTTTCTTTTCTCCACTTTACAAATTCAACAATAGAAGAAGAGGAGATTATTACCACACTACACTAATTGTTCCCTTTTGATGATTTAATTTCCACTCCAGCTTCTGTTCAATCATTTTCATAACCCTTGTGGGTTCATTGCTATTAGATAATAAGACTTCAACTTTCAGAGCTTTTCCATACGACACCGTTTCATTTCCTGGTAAGTTTCATTCTTTTGGTGTTTAGAGAAAACCCATTTTTCTATGTGAAGTTGATCTGTAGTTTAACTAGAGGGTACCTTCAAAATGCTTTATTTACTTCTTTCTTTCTCTCTATCTGAAGGAAAATTTATGAGGGGTTGTGTATATTTTGCATATCTGTCTGCTATTCTGTTTGAGATTTAATTCCTTTTTACCCATTTGAGAAAATAAAATAAAATATTAAATTAATGTTGTTTTATGTGTCCTGCAATTTGTATGAAACTGCAGTGATTCTATTTTGGGGGAAAAATAAGCGGATCAAGTTCAAAGACTGAATATGTTTATTTTGTTTTTTGTGTAGTTATGAGGGAAGAAGACCGTATTCAAGGGAAGAATTGAACTTCCTAAAAGAGTGGAACAAAAATTGCCAAGATATTCTCTTACCCTTTTGACTTGACTTATTAGTTCAATCAATTTTTGTAATTGTTTGTTACAAGGAACTTGGGGGCTTATTTAATTCTTTCCACTCTCAGTGATGCCAACACATCTTGTTTCGTATTAGCTTTGTTGTGTCTGTGAATAATTTTCACTCATTAAACATGGCTGAAATTAGGCTTACTAAAGGGCAAAACAAGATTAGAAATGTTCCAATAGCTGTTACACCAGAAGGGTTTTGGTGTTGTCCTTCACCTGTTGTGTTTCAGAAAAGTGTCAAGGCTCAAAATCCGCTTAATAAATCCAAACCTTCCTCACCACCACCACCACCACCGCCGAAAACTAGTGTCCAGAAAAAAGCAGTGCCTGTGAGTGAGAGGAGAACTGCTGTACCTGATGTATCAAAATTGGTGCTTTCTGATGATCAACAATGTACTACTGGTACAGAAAGGCCTTCGGTTGGCACGTCGGTGGGTGCTGAGAGAGGTCCGAGACCGAAAATTGAAGCTATGCCGAGAAAGGTGGCTATTGAGTTTGGTGAACCTGGAACTTGTGATATGAAGGTGGTTTTGTTAGGAAAGCAGGGATTTTCTGTGAAGTTAAGTGTGCACAGGGATGTTCTTATAGAGAAGAGTAGTTTCTTTTCTGAAAAACTTTCTGAACAATCGGATTTGTCGTGTCTCCAAATTGGTGATTGTGAGGATGTTGAAATATATGTTGAAGCTGTTGGTTTGATGTACTGCAAGGAAATGAAGCAGCGGCTCATGAAACAAAATGTTTCTCGCATTCTTCGAATTCTCAAGGTAGTTCTCTATCTATGCCATGCTTTGCTACTGTTTTGTTTTTGGTTTTTATCTATCTTGAAGGTATTGTAATTTTGACAGTGTCTTTGTAGTGTCTGAGTGTCTGCTTAGTTGTTATTCTGAAAGACAATATGTTTGCTTGGAAAACTTAATATTCATATCTCCTCTGTGATAAATCTTTTCAGTTTGGTTTCCTGAATATATTGTTTGATGCATGTTATTCAGTTTTTAAGTAGCTATCATTTACCGCATCTAATGAATGATTATGGAGTGAAATGGATCTGGTATAGTTGTTTCAAGAATAATTACTTATAAGGCCATTTTGATGTTTTTTTTTTGGCCTTGGTTGTTTTTGTTGCATGATCTATTTTTCTTAGTTCTGGTCTTTAAGGAGAAATAGGTTTCATTACAAAAGGAATCTCATAAATTGTGCATCAGAAAACTTGTACTGTGAATGTCGATTATTGTGATGATGATAAAATAAACCATTTATCGGATACTCACATGGAATTCATTTATAGTAAATGAGTAAAATACTTACGTACTCTTCAAAAGTATATACATAAATACGCTGTATGAATATACTGTTGACACAGAAAGCTAGTTTTTGAAGACACGCAACCATTAAGTTCATAATAATTGAAGAAATCATCTATGTTAAGGTAATCCCGTTGAATGTGTGAGAAACTTTTTCCAATTTCTTGCATATTATTTTTATGGAATTATGTTTAATTGGCCACTACATAATAGAGTATGTGATTCTACGACTAGATGAATTCATAGCGTTATAAATTCATAGTTGGTGTAACTGTAAGGGGGTACTGTTCAAGTTAATAAAATTCCTAGTCTAGACCTTCCAAGTTTTGCAATTTGATTTTGTTTGAATTTCCATGAAATGGCAAACAATAGCATGTACATTTTGCTTTGCTGTAGGACACCTTGATCAATGTGTACACCGTGTGTATAGCATATGATATCCATCTTTACACAAGGATTTGCGAAAGAATTTGATGTTATCTTAGGGGACTTTTCCCATAGCATTTTTTTGTGTTTATTAGAATTACTTGGTTATTATAGCTATTATTTACTGCATCTAATGAATGAGTTTCCATTGCATTTTTATATACCAAATGGCTCTAGCAACTGCATATTCCTTTATTATGGAATAGATATAAAAGTATAAACTGTTTTGGAAGCTTATGTAGTGACATGGAAACTGGTATTGTTGTTTCAAGAACAATTACTAGATGTTTTTATGGGTGGCTTGGTTGTTTAAGTTACATGATCTCTTTTTTTCTTTTTTCTGGTCTTAAAAAGAGAAAGTGCTTTCATTATAAAAGGAATTTCATAAGAAAACCTTTGCTATAAATGTCAATTATAGTGATGACGATAAAATAAACCTTTTGTTGGATACTCGTGTAATTCTTTTGTAGTTAATGAGTAAAATACTTATGTACACTTCGAAAGTATATACATAACTAGCTTGTAATACATACTTGTATGAATATACTGTTGACACAGAGAGATCGACACTTGCATTGAAGAGTGGAGTGTCCCTTGAAATGAAAATGTAATGATTATCATGATATAATCATAGATTTTATGTTTCCAAAAACAACTAGCAAATCACCGAGGTATTCTTATTCCCACTAGATGATAGTATTTTTGTTTCTCAAATTATTCGGAACCTGTCTCTACAAAGTATAATTATAAATGGTGATGCCTAAAACCAGACATAACTTTTTTTGCCTCATACATAATACCTTCATTTCAAAGCTGTCTCCTATTTGTTTGACCATTTTATTGTCTGATAGAACCCGTAAATTTAGAAAGAAGAAAGACTGTATTGTCTAACTGTAAAGATGAGCTCAAAGGCTCTACAATGATGAAAAACAAGAAAAGGACCCAGAGTCAAAGACTCCTAACCAGAGCACTAGCTCCCAACTCAGAGAAAGTATTCTCCTAACAATTACCAAACAATTAACGGAATGGATACTCTATTTTATTGAAGCCCCTTATATACAAGTGGAGGTTTTATCATCTAACTAGTGATTATTTAGCACCTCCATTGGGCTAAGGCCCACATCTAGGGTATTGGGCTAAGGCCCAATTCTAGTTTTGACCATTTCGGACACCTTGTTCAATGTGTACACTTATGGCATATTGCATATGATATCCATCTTTATACAAAGATCTGTGAAAGAATTTGAAATTATTTCAGGCGACTTTTTATCATAGCATTTTTTGTGTTTATTAAAATTACATGGTTTTTGATATTCCCTCAGGTTGCAGAATCGCTTGGCTTCAGTTCATGTATCCAATCATGCCTTGAGTACCTGGAGGCTGTACCTTGGGTTGGAGATGAAGAAGAAGAAAAGGTGGTCTCAACTGTACTCCAACTCCAAGGAGAAGGAATTGGGGTCAACCCTGTGCTGAAACGAGTTTCTTCCGATGTTTCCAATGTCCCAAAAGACACACTTTCCCAAATCATTGAACTTGTTCTCAAAAGCAATGAGGAAAAAGGTCGCCGAGAGATGAAATCCATAGTTCTAAAGCTTCTTAAAGAGAATAACAGTCTTCCAAGCTACGCACGTTCACATGACACATGTAACGACATGATTTATCAATCTTGCAGAAGCTGCTTGGCTTCTTTACTGTCTCTATTCAAACAGGCTGCAGAACCAACCTTTGCAGACAAACCGAGCAGTGAAAGAGATTCCGTAACAAAGCATATAGCTCTTGAAGCTGATAACCTTTCATGGTTACTTGAGATTTTAGTTGACAAACAAGCAGCTGATGAGTATGCACTGATGTGGGCAAACCAACAAGAATTAGCTGTCCTACACGCAAAGCTGCCTATCGTATCTCGTTATCACGTTAGCTGCATTTCTGGAAGACTGTATGTCGGTATTGGGAGAGGGGAGTTGTTGCCGTCAAAAGACACTCGCCAATTATTGTTACAGACATGGCTACAGCCTTTAATGAATGATTACAATTGGCTACAACATGGATGCAGGTCATTTGATAGGAAACTTGTGGAAGAAGGAATTGGGAGAACAATTCTTACTTTGCCTTTGGAGGATCAACAAAGTATTTTGCTTTCATGGGTTGGAAGTTTCTTGAAAACAGGTGATAGTTGTCCTAATCTTCAGAGAGCTTTTGAAGTGTGGTGGCGGAGAACTTTCATTAGACCATATGTGGAAAGTCAAGGTAATGTGGCGTCGGATAGTTCAATGGTGTCAAAGCAACATGAATAATGAAGTATTATATGAGATGATGAGCATAGTTCAATTCAATGGTTTTATTGTAGTGGAATTGCATTTTATATTAGAGTTTAAGGAATTGTAGTGTAGAGATACTGAAATGTTGTGTGTTAACCTCTAGCTGACAAATTTTAGTACTGAAACGTGTTATATGTCGTTGCGTGAGTTGACTAGAGATTCTTTGAGAAGACCTCTGTTATTGGTTTTTTGTATAATCTCTTCAATGGAATGGAATTCTTAGTTTTCAACTGATCTCAATGTATAGATATAGCATATCTATGGAAAATATTAAAACCCCGTATAAAGAAATTCCCTTCTAAACAAATCTCAATGGGTGTTTGTTTGGTGTTGAGAACTTAGATGAAACATGTGGTTAGTGATTTGAGTGAAAAGAACAAAGGTAATGTTATGGTTCAGGTGCTCCCACCTCCAGTAACATGGGAATTGATGTCAGCCATAAATACTTGTAAGTTTTATAGGTTCCCCCCTCAAATTAACTTCTATTTACACCAAAAATTGTTTAACTGCTAGTCGAATATGGCAAGTAATCTGAGTTGCTGCCCTATGAACTGAATTATTATTATTAGTTGAATCTTGGTTGGTTGAAAGTGTATCTAGTGAGTCGAAGTGAAATAGGACCAACCCGATCCACAAAAGTAAAAAGATTGAGCTTATCTGAAAAATTCAAATGAAATGATGATTCCGGTTGAATTAAAAATGCTTCTAATTTTAATTAATTGGGGGTAATGCGTATTGTTTTTAGGAATACACTTTGAAGGGGATAATGCACCTCAAGAGAAATTTTCGCAGTGAAACGAGGAGATTATAAACATGAAACATGTGGTTACGTTTAATTCGCCACGGTTACTCACACAATCGTAGATAATATGCACAATGGGGATTACACATACACAGCACCTGTCTATATATAGAAATATGTCACTGGGCTATGATTCACCAACCCATGTTGGCTTAAAGCCTTTTTATTTCCGAACGTAACTCCAGACACTGGGCCTTGAATTTTTGGGCTATGTTATTTCGGTCTCCCAGTTTTATTTTTTCACCTCCTAATTTAATGTAAAATGACTTAAATACTCTTATCTCTAAAACACCCAAACCATCCCTTTCCCTTTCCCTTCCCCATCATTCCCCACCTCACCGCCCTCAACCTTCTTCTCACCATGTTTCCTACCCATGTTTCCTTCGTTCGCAAACATCAAAATTTTTGGAAACTTGTTTTCAAAATAAAGTTCTCTCGTAATTCATGGGGTGTGGCAATTTATATTCTTGGGTCAGGCCAGACCTAAGATTTCTAGAATAAGACCACGTGTTTAGGTAAGGCTCTCACTTTTCCCACACCCCTCCCTACTCACCTCACACCCCCAAACCCCCTAAATTCCCAAAATACCCTTAAATCAAAAACACCCTTTCTCTCTCCCTAAACCCTCACACCCCCTCTCACACTCACACAAACACACCCAACCGAACCCTAAACCTCTCCCTCACCCTCTTCGAATATCCCTCTCCTAAACCCACTCAATCTTCGATTTCAACCTCCAATTTCGTATTCCACACATAAGGTACACGATTCCTAACCCTCTTCTACTTCTAAACGGAAGGAGGACGCTCGTGCTGCTGTTGCTGCTGGGCCTAGCAGAGCTAGGGGTAGGGATCGACGTGCTGAGCAGCCCCCAGTTGTGCCCCCAGTTTTGCAGGAGGCAAAAATAGGTGATGACATTGAGAGAGATGCTTACTATCCGGCAGCTAACTTGGCTGGTCCTGCTGATGCTGACCTGGTTGGTCCTCCTCTGGCTGATGCTGCTCCTTCTAATTCTGCTGATGCTGCTGCTGCTCTCCGTGCCACATTTCCTTTTCCTGGTGGCCTGGAGGATGGATCCGTGTTACCCAGTTACGGGTCTCACATTGCTAGATCCATATGGGAGGGCAATGTAAGTAACTTACTTTTTCTCTAGTTAATTTAATCGTTAGTTTGTTGGAATAATTTGGTTGACTATTGCATTCCATAATGCAGGATCGTGGCCCGTTGAAGCTTGTTTCACACGAAGTTCCACAGATAGAGGCTCCTCATGGGGACATTCTTGATTTTCTGGAGCGTTCTAAACTGCTACCGCTGAGGGACATTGGATTCCCAACCATTATTGGTGGGCTCCTCAATGCATTCCTAGAGCGTTGGCATTCAGACACATCATCATTTCACCTCCCTATAGGTGAGATGACCATCACTCTTGATGATGGCTCTGCATTGCTCCACCTCCCCGTTATGGGGAATTTTTATGATTTTCCAGACTACACCAAAGATCAGGGTGAGGCTTTGTTGGTTCACTTGTTGGGTGCAGACCCTCATGAGGCACATGAGCAGGCTCACGCCCCAGGGTTATCTGTGTCCCTCAAGTGGCTGAGGCAGACGGTGTACCGTAGGGCTATAGAGGAGGAGAGATGGGAGGATGCTGTTCGGGCATATCTGCTCTACTTGTGGGGTTGGGGCCTGTTCTCCGACAAGTCTGGAAACAAGGTCAAGTTGGGCTATCTGGGAGCTCTAGTTGACTTTGACATTGCTGGAGGATACTCATGGGGAGGGATGGCACTGGCCCATCTATACGAGCAGCTCGGGAACGCAAACAAGCCCAAAAATAAGCAGATGGATGGCTACATGGCTCTACTTCAGATATCTATGTTATTTAATTTGTTAAGTTTATTTTGATGTCTTCGTGCCGTTACTAAATGCATTGATGTATTCGTTATAGGCATGGATTTTCGAGCACTTTCATGGATCCCCCTTTGGCTTAAAGAGGGTGGACCCAGCTTATGTTGAGATCCAGCCACGTGCAAAGAGGTGGGTTGCTGATACCACACTGACGCTGGCCAGACATACTGTTCGAGTATCCCTGGATAGGCTGCACCCTGATGAGGTCACCTGGCAAGCCTACACTGCCCATACAGCTAGCAAACCCTTTGAGCTCATCAGTCTATTTAGAGGGCACTTACGGAATGCTGGCTGCATGGTGCCCTACATGCCAGATCGTGTCTTGAGACAGTTTGGGCATGCCCAGGGGATACCAGAGGACCCTAAACCCACCACTAGAGCTGTCGTTACACGAGATATGGCTGACGAGAGGTGGTCCCATTTTGACCAGCATTTGGTAGATAGGGGGCCCTCAATTATCCTGGGTCCGCCAGACACCATGCCAGGGTACGTTGCTTGGTTTGGGAAGGTCTCACACCCATTCCTTATGCCGTCTAATTATGTGGTGCTGGAGGATGAGCCTAATACTAGACAGGTACGTGTCTTTTACATATTTTTCTATTAACTTTATTAGTTTTAAAATATGTACTTAATTAAATTTGTTTATCTAACAGGCCATGCCAGATGTGGTTCGGATGGTGCATAACATGGAGCGTGCGTTGGATGGTACCGTTCCACGAGACACCCAGCCATGGCGAGTACTCGAGGGTTTGAAGGCCCTCGTGAGGCCATTCCGTAGGCTAATTAGGAAGTATGGTTGTGTGTATAGTAGGAGGAGCCGGAACACACAGTAGGACATTTTTTTGTATGGATATTATGGTTGTGTATATAGTAATTTATATTTCGGTTTACAGTTTAAATATAAAATTTATAAGTACCGTTTAAATTAAACACGAAAACAACAATTTTATTATTAAAAACCGTCATCGTACATAAAACTCGAAATACACGAAAACGATAAAATGACAGAAACTACTTAGCTGGTGGAGTTAAACGGCTAAGGATCTCAGCAACGGTCCGTGTGGTTTCCACGTACAAATGTAAATAACCCTTCCATTTAAACAGGACATAAATGGACATCATTGCTTGGACGTCATCGTCGTTCTTGACATCCATTGTAGACCAGTGCACACGTCCATCAAACCAATCCAGTTTCCGATAAACTATACGAGTTATCTCTCGCTCGTCGCCTTCCACGAGCACCTTACGCAGTAGTTTATCTTTTAGGGCAGCGAATGTTATGTTGTGTTTAAGCCTACACTGCATTGTGTCTCGCCCCTCGAAACAGACACCATAAACTTTGTTGGTGATGATGCCCTGATGATGAATGATAGTGAGGGAAGAATCCTCTGAGTATTGTGTTAGGGGCATTTTTTGTGTGGAGAAGAAGAAGCAGAGAAGGGGTTAAGGTTTTTGTGAAGTAGAAGGGAAAGCTGAAGCCCAATTTATAATAGACGTGGGGAAACATGAGCCGTTGATCAAAATTTTAGATCACAAATCTGAGCCGTTTATTTTCTATCTGCTGGGTAACAATTTCCAAAGGTAATGCCATCCACTTCTTTTCCTGACACGTTTGACTGGTTGTGAGTCGTTGGTTAAAAGTGTCGGTGGAATCCGAGCCGTTCAATTTTTTTAAAAAAACCCGTATTCGGCTGCCCTGGTCCGAATTTATTCGGTTGGGATCAGCCGAATCCTCTAAAACAGGAAAAAGGGGTGTGTGCCAAAAAAATACACCTTCGGTTGCCCATAACCGAATTATTTCGGTTGTCCGTAACCGAATCGGCGAAAAATACGCGTTTCATTAATGACCTTTTGGTCATTTCGCAGGGCTAGGGGGTGTGGGGTGAGTAGGGAGGGGTGTGGGAAAAATGATAGCCTTAAGTAATGCGTTTTTAAGCCCAACCCACCAATTTGATCAGAAAAAAAAAAGCCCAACCCACCTTCACCCTATTCAGTCTAATGAATGTGAGTACAGGCTAGGGAAGTTGGTATACATAGTGAAACTTGTGAACTTTGGGCAAAAATAACACATACCATGAACCCAAAGCCAAAACTCTAGTCGTAGAGAAAAGACCAACAATTTAAGAATTAAAAAATAGCCAACTTACCACTCGAGAAGAAAATAGCTCATGCAATCAGGGTCGACCCAACACATATGGATGCCTAAAGCGAATTCTGAGGAGAGACCTATATGATAATAAAATAATGTAAACTCTTAATGTCCAGTTCAATATCATTTTAAGTCTATTTTATTGGATACTAACGGAAAAAAAATTAATAGACAATGTAAAAGCAAAATTATAATATGGACGAAAAATTCAAACTCCATTAAAAATAATGTTCAAATAGATTAAATGAATAAATTAAGCAAGGTAAAAATTAATTGATAATTTAAGTTGAATAAAAATAAATGAATAAATTATGACTGAAAACAATTTTGAGATAATATGCACAATAAATTAAGCTAGATTAAATGAGATTTACATAAACTGCACTTGATTATGCAAGATGCAGTTTCTTTTGTCCTTGTGTTTGGATATCAAGACGTGAGAGAGAGAGAGAGAGAGAGAGAGAGAGAGAGAGAGAGAGAGAGAGAGAGAGAGAGAGAGAGAGAGAGAGAGAGAGAGAGAGAGAGAGAGAGAGAGAGAGAGAGAGAGAGAGAGAGAGAGAGAGAGAGAGAGAGAGAGAGAGAGAGAGAGAGAGAGAGAGAGAGAGAGAGAGGAGAGACATGGAGAGGGAGAGATAACAACTACAAAAAACTGAAGAGTTTTACATTGGAGAGGATATCTTTCCTTTTCAATGGAATCCAGGTAAAGGAAGGGAGAATGAGTGCTTAAATGAGCACTCATCCTAAATAAGTACTCAAAAATTTCACTCCATAATCGGGTGCTTATTTAGCATGGCACTAAATAAGGATAGCACCCACAAAGCACTCACCATATGCTCTTACTGTGTCCTCTAGGTTCTTGTCCAAGTGATACTAACCGTACGATATGATATTTTTAAGCTAACAATACGGTTAAAATATGAGAATATCTGGAAAAGATGCTACTAGCTCTCCTTGAAGTAGAGATATACCTCATCTTTCGCTAGGTTGGCATCTCAACCTCATGTCCTATATGTAACCCTGATTGTATTTGACATGGTTACACCTTAGATGTAGTCCTTCACAACACTCCCGTGTTTCCCAAGCCCCGAAATGAACAAACAAACAGAATCACACACCTCACAGTCACTTACTATTTCTCAAACCAAGATTACAGGTAAAGCACACCCAAGAACCAGAAAAATCCTCCCATGTAAAGCATTCTCTCTTTTTTTTTTTCTTTCACTCATATTGTGTATTGTAATTCAAATAGCTAGGACACAAATAGAAATGCAATGTAATAAAGGTGCAAAAGTGTAAATAGATGGTTTTGCATATACATCCCTATGATGAATATACATGTATACGGGTGTATAGCAATAACATTGATATATAGTGTAAAGTGAAAACAGTGATATACACACTTTACCATTTTTCCTCTCTTTCAGTTTGTTTTACTCTCTTCTGTTATCCCATCAAGAAGTACACGATTCTTGATCTTTCTCCAACAATTGGCCTCAGAGCAACGATCCACGGGCACGCACGGCGGCGATTATGGCGGCAACGCAGCAGAACTCTTCCAATGGCCAGTTTCCGGCGAAGTTACCTGTGTTTGATGGAACGAATTACGAGCGGTGGACGGCGCAGATGAAGGGTGGTCTTCCGGTATCAAGGTGTTCTTGAAGTAATTCGCAATGGAGTCACGCCTCTTGGAGCAAACCCGACGGAAGCAACTCGAGCAACGCATCGCGATCAGTTGAAGAAGGATGATAAGGCAATTTTCCTTATTCATCAATGTGTGGACGCGAACGTTCTTGAGAAGATTATAGAGTATGAGACGGCCAAAGAAGCGTGGGACGTGCTTGCAACCACCTACTCCGGCGACAGACAAGCCAAGAAGATGAAGCTAATGTCACTACGATGTCAATTTGGGTTATTGAAGATGGAGGCAAGTGAAACCGTGGCACAATTCGTAAACAGGTTAGTTACTCTATCTAACCAAATGCGTAGTTGTGGTGAGGTTGTAAGTGATGCCATGAAAGTAGAAAAGATCCTCACCGGTGTAACTCCTAGCTTTGACAACGTAGTGGCTGCTATAGAACAATCTAAGGACTTAGATACATTGAAGTTAGAGCAATTACTAGGTTCCTTAGAGGCACATGAGATAAAACTGAAAAACAGAGAAATTGCCAAGAAAGAAGAGAAAGAGGGAGAAAAGGCTCTGTTTACACAGACACAGAAGAAAGGAGGTGGTTGGAATGATTCTTGGAAAAACAAGAAGGGTAAAGGAAAGTGGAAAGAGAACAAGAATGAAAATAGCAACACTAAGTCTGATCATCACAAGAAAGATAGTGAAAGCAGTAACAAGAACAAGAAGAAATCAAAGGAACATATTCAATGTTATAATTGCCAAAAATGGGGTCACTTTGCTGATGAGTGTGTGAACCCCAAAGTGCCTAGAAAGAAGGATGAAGAGGCACAATTTGCGCATGACTCTGATGAAGAAGTTGTGGCCTTAATGACCATAACAGAAACTGACAATGGCATACTGATAGAATGGTGGTATTTGGACACAGGGTGTTCAAATCATATGACAGGGCATCTTGAATGGTTTTCTGAGATTGATAGAAGTATAAGAAGAAGGGTCAGATTTGGTGATGGGAGATCTGTGATGGCAGAAGGGATTGGTAAAGTAACCATCAGGAAAGAGGATGGTAAGAAAGTTGTTGTAAGTTATGTGCTCTATGTTCCACAAATGAAGAGCAATTTGTTAAGTCTAGGACAATTGCTAGAGAAGGGTTATTCAATGAGTATGAAGGATAGTTACATGGAGGTGTTTGACAGTGAAAAGAAGATTGTGCTGAAAGTGATGATGACAGGTAACAGAATATTCAAGGTAGGAGTAAATGGCCTTGAGCAGAAATGCCTTTCTGCACAATGTGAAGCTGATATGTGGAAATGGCACAAAAGACTAGGTCATGTAAACTTTGGTAGCCTAGAACTACTCCACAGGAAGAGTATGGTTACAGGGTTGCCCTTGATAAAGGAACCAATTGAGATTTGTGGCAAGTGTTGTGAAGGCAAGCAGCCTAGGAAATCCTACAAATCTACCATTCCCACAAGAGCTGTTGAGAAACTTGGTGTGATACACTCTGATGTATGTGGGCCATTTGAAGTTAAGTCACATGGTGGTAATTTGTATTTTGTGTCATTCATTGATGATTGCACTAAGAGGATGTGGACTTATCTGTTAAAGAGAAAGAGTGAGGTGTTCACTGTGTTCAAAGAGTTCAAGCTGTTGGTTGAAAAACAAAGTGGTTGCTCAATCAAGAAACTGGTAACAGATGGTGGTGGTGAATTCACATCACTTGAGCTTGGAAATTTCTGCAAGGAAGAAGGCATAGAGCATGTTGTGATAGCTCCATACACAACCCAACACAACGGCACTGCAGAAAGAAGAAACATGACAATATTGAACATGGTTAGATGTTTGATAAAAGAGAAGAACTTGCCACGAGAATTCTGGGGTGAAGCAGTATCTACTGCCACCAATATTCTGAACAGGTGCCCAACCAAGAGAGTTGAAGGTATGACACCTGAGGAAGCATGGACTAGATGCAAACCAAGTGTAAAACACTTGAGAGTGTTCGGTTCTCTGTGCTACAGACATGTTCCTGAGCAACAGAGAAGAAAACTAGATGTAAGGGCTAAAGCAATGATTCTGGTTGGCTATCATAGTACTGGAGCCTACAAGGTATTTGATCCAGAACAGAAGAAGGTCTATATCAGTAATGATGTAGTGATTGATGAGACAAAAGAGTGGAATTGGGATGATAACAGTGAAAGAGTGACTGAAGAGACTGTTGAAGTGCCACTGGATTCTGAATCACAACCTGTGGCTGGACACTTTGATGAAGGGGAACCTGTTGATGATGAAGAAGGACCTGGTGATGATCTTAATGAAGTAAATGACCCTCCACTCAGAAGATCACAAAGAGAAAGGGTGGCACCTGCAAGACTGTTGGACTATGAAGTATTTGCAGCAACAACCAGTGAAGATGATGCTGCTATGATGCAGTATGTTCTGATAGCAGAATCAGAACCTGTTTCCTTGGAGCAAGCTCTATCTAGTCCACATTGGAGAGAGGCAATGGAGGATGAATTGAACTCAATTAAGAAGAATGATACGTGGGAAATGATGAAGCTGCCAAGTGACAAGAAAGCTATAGATGTGAAGTGGGTTTTCAAAACCAAGATGAAACCAAATGGTGAGGTGGCCAAATACAAGGCAAGGTTGGTTGCAAAGGGCTTCTTGCAACAACCAGGTCTTGATTTCAAGGAAATTTATGCACCTGTTGCTAGGATAGAAACTGTGAGACTCATAGTTGCTCTAGCTAGCAGAAGACAATGGACATTGAGTCAGCTTGATGTTAAGTCAGCTTTTCTCAATGGACCACTTGATGAATTAGTTTTTGTTAAACAGCCACCTGGCTTTGAAAAGAAGGGCCTGGAGGATAGAGTGTTGAGATTGAAGAAGGCACTCTATGGCCTTAAACAAGCCCCAAGGGCTTGGAATAAGAGGATAGATGAATTTCTATTGAAATTGAACTTCAGAAAGTGCTCTACAGAACATGGGGTGTATGTGAAGCAAAGTGAAGCACCTGGTTTGACTATCATTTGCTTGTATGTAGATGATTTGCTTGTCACTGGTGATAGTGAACAAGAAATCAGTGAATTTAAAAGAAAGATGATGTGTGAATTTGATATGACAAATCTGGGCAAGCTATCATACTTCCTTGGAATGGAGTTTGTGACATTTAATAGAGGTGTATTTCTGCACCAGAAGAGGTTTGACATGTTGGAGAGCAATCCAACATCTACACCAGCTGAAGCAACTGATAAACTGGTACAAAACTGTGATGAACCACTGATTGATCCAACACTGTACAGACAATTGATTGGATCACTGCGATATGTGTGTAATTCTAGACCTGATATTACATTTGGTGTTGGGTTAGTAAGCAGATATATGGAAGAACCCAGAAAATCTCACTTGACAGCAGCTAAGAGGGTGTTGAGATACTTAAAGGGAACACTTGATCATGGAATTTTGTTCTCTGCAGCTAGTAAGAATGAAGAGGTAACAGTGACAGGTTACACTGATGCAGACTGGAGTGGAGATTCAACTGACAGGAAATCAACTTCTGGATATATCTTCATGTTAGGAGATTCACCAGTAAGCTGGTGTTCCAAGAAACAGAGTGTAGTAGCTCTCTCTAGCTGTGAAGCTGAGTATATCTCAGCTGCCTATGGTGCCAGTCAAGCAATGTCGATGCAGATGCTGCTGAATGAACTCAATATGAAACAATCTGGTGCAATGAGACTGAGAATAGATAATAAATTAGCTATTAATTTAGCAAAACACCCCATAGCACATGGAAGGAGTAAGCACATCGAGGTGAAATATCACTTCTTACGTGATCAAGTTAGTAAGGGAAAACTTGAAATAGAACACTGCAGTACAGAAATTCAACTTGCAGATATCCTAACAAAAGCATTGAAGCCCAAGAAATTTGAAGACATGACACTACAAAAAAACAGCGTATTAGCGACGGATTTTTCCGTCGCTAATACCACTTTTTCCCTCGCTAACTACCTTTTGCGACGGAATTAGCGACGGATTTTATCCGTCGCTACGAAGCTCGTCGCTAATTATTAGCGACGGATTTGGTTCCGTCGCTATTTAGCGACGGACTAATCCGTCGCTAATTCCGTCGTTAATTACTGCCACGTGTTAGCCTACGAATGAGCAATATTAGCGACGGATTTCCGTCACTAATTCCGTCGCTAAATATTGCCACGTGTTACCCTACGAATGAGCCCATTAGCGACGGATTTCCGTCTCTAATACCGTCGCTAATTAATGCCACGTGGGTGTGTCTGGTTAGCAATATTAGCGACGGAATTCCGCCACTAATTCCGTCGCTAATGACCCCTGAATTTTTTTAAAATTTTTTTGGAAAACCTGGCTTTTAATATTTGGAAAACCTGCTTTTTAAAATCGAAATGCGAACAACCTGTCTATTGCGCAAAACCCTGTCTATTATAAACACTATAATTAAGATAAATGCGAAAATCTGAATTAACAATAAAGTCGAAATCAAACAATACAATCCCAAATAAAAACAAAATCCGAATCAAAATAAACAAGTTCAAACAAATCCGAATCAAAATAAACAAAGTCTCGCATCTCTCCCAAATAACAAAGTCCTAATAGGGATTATTATCAGACCCCTCAGACTCAGACCCATTTGGATGTTTGCGGTTATAATACTTCAATATCTTCGCCTGCGCACGGGTAAAATTCAAGAAGTCTTTCTGCAAGGTTGTCTGCACCTGTTCATGAGTCTGCAGCCGCTGCTCCTGATCCTGAATGACCTGTGCCTGAGCCTGCACCTGCTGCCTAAGTTGCGCGGTCTCGTCAGCTGTAGCAGGAGGAGGAGGAGGAGGTCCACTGCCAGAAGGCCCACTAGTGTCGAAGTGATCAACCCCAGAGTCCAATAACGGCGCCAAGGGCCCCGAACCATACAGACGACCCTTATTCGGCCCGCCTACCGCCATCTTCCAATTGCGGTTCGCCAGAGCTATGATCTCAGGGGGAAGTGGACCAAGTGAGCCAGGGTTCCAGGTCCCCTGAGTCGGCTCAACCATCGTCTCACTAACATCCTCCTGTTTTCCATAACCAGATAACATAGCATAATTAGCGTTCCATTTTAAGAAAACAAAATTATTTAATACAAAACAAGTTGTATATACCTGAGTTTTCCTAGAGCGCTCATCAACATACTCCGTAGTACCCTTCCTCAAATGTGTTGCCCTGTGAAGCTCAGGAATAGTGATATCGCGTCCAGCCTTCTTACTCTGTAATAATGAAACACATTTTTAATTATTACTAATCACCCTAAATAAACTAAAATAACACATACTTAAAATAATTTACCAATCTGACAGCATGCTGAGCCTGGTTGACGGAGCCGCAACAGTGAAGCGAGCCACCCTTTTCAGAATTTCTATTCTGCTTGGCCTTTTCAGCTTTTTCTTTGTAGCTCTCAGTAGCCCAAAGTTCCTTGTAGGCATTCCAAACACGGTCAGGGATGTATTTTGGCTGCTTATCTTTACAACGCAGTTTGTAAAGCAAATCCGACAATTGCTTGCCCATTCTTTTGAAAAAAAGCTTCTGCACAGCTACATCATGTTCCGGCAGCCACGTCAACTTAGACTGTATTAAGCAAAACAAAAATATGTATTATTATATATAACATAAAAAAATTAAAATTAACAATATATGTAATGACATAATTAACTAACAATTACCTTAAACAACATAAAGTGAGTGCGTGTCTTTCTTCTTCAACCTCCATTTCGTTTCTATTATTTCTTGACAACATAAAGTTGTTGAAATAATGAGAACAAAAATAAATTGTTTCACGGTGTAAGTATGCTGCGCAGATCGATCCTTCAACTCTAGCTTTATTCTTCACAGATCGTTTATAATCACCCATTAATCTATATATGAAAGAAGAATGCTTGATTAAACAAATAGTCATACTAAAGGCCACTGTAATTAAAATGCGAAAATAGACAATTACCTCTCAAATGGATACATCCACCTATAGTGAACTGGCCCACCAAGTCTTGCTTCATATGGAAGGTGAACCGGGAGATGCTCCATGGAATCAAAGAAACCAGGAGGAAGTATTCTCTCCAACTTACAGATAATGAAAGGAATATTCTGCTCCATCTTAATAAGATCATCCTTACTCATTGTTGAAGAGCACATATTCTTAAAAAATTGACTCACTTCAGTAAGTGGTTCCAAAACACTCTTTGGTAATGAACCAAAAGCAATGGGAAGCAAACACTCCATGAATACATGGCAATCATGACTTTTCATCCCATACATCTTCCCAGTGTTCACATCCGCACATCTTGCAAGGTTAGAAGAATAACCATCTGGCATCCTCAATCCCTTCAACCATCGACAAACATCAATTGCTTCTTCGGGTGTTAGACAATAATTAGCTTTAGGTTTTAACATCTTGTCATTAGTCATTTGCACCAAATTCAAATTGGATCGATGTTTGCTACAGTAAAGAGCAGAATCCATTCTAGCTTTATTATTGTCTTTGGTTCTATCTTTCACATTCATCACAGTGTAAAATATGTTGTCAAAGAAATTCTTCTCGATGTGCATAACATCCAGATTGTGTCTCAATTGATTATCTTTCCAATATGGGAGATTCCAAAATATGCTTCTTTTTGTCCAGTTATGCAGTCGTCCATAACCGTTCAATCGGGAGAGCTCACCTACCTCTGTGGCTTGTGGCAAATCGATAACTCTCATCCAGATTTCACCTGATGTCAACAAAGGCGGTGGTCTATCTCTTTCGACTACCCCATCCTTGAAGGCCTTCTTGTTCTTTCTAAATTCATGACCCGACGGTAAGAATCTACGATGCGAATCAAACCAAGAACTTTTCCCCCCGTATTTCAACGTAAACGCTTTTGTGTGTTCCATGCAGTGGGGACATGCCAATCTACCGTGAGTCCCCCAACCAGACAACATACCATAAGCAGGGAAGTCATTTATTGTCCACATCAATGACGCTCTCATCATAAAATTATTTTTTTGTGCTGCATCATATGTCAAAACACCACCCCACAATCTCTTGAGATCATCAATTAGGGGTTCCAAAAAGATATCAATGTTAGCTTTTGGATTGGTTGGACCAGGTATCATACAAGTCAAAAACATATAAGGTTTAGTCATGCACATCTCAGGAGGAAGATTGTAAGGGGTAACAATGACTGGCCAACAGGAATAGGGCGACGCTGATGCTTGGATATATGGAGTAAATCCATCAGAGCACAAGCCAAGTCGAACATTTCGTGGGTCTGAGGCAAAATCTGAATGCACTTGATCAAAGTGTTTCCACGCTTCACCGTCAGATGGGTGGCGTAAAATGTCTGAGGTACGCCTATTCTCATAATGCCACGTCATTTTCTTCGCAATTTCAGCCGATGCAAACATTCTTTGCAACCTTGGAATTATAGACAAATAGAACATCGACTTTACAGGGATGGGTTTATAATTACGTTTTCCTCCTTTACGAACGTGATACCTCGGCTTTCCACAGAACTTGCATTCCAGTAGTGCACCATCGTTTTTACCAAATTCGTTATTGTAAAACAACATGTGCCCATCCACACAACAATCAATCTTCTTACATTCCAATCCCAATTTCGAAACTAACATCTTTGCTTCATAATAATTTTTTGGCAAATTATCCTTATTAGGTGTCGCATCGATCATCATTTTAGTCACATAATCTAAACCCAACTCAGAAATATTACTCATGGACTTGAGAGCTAAAAGCTTCACAGAAATAGATAATTTTGACTCTGGCGAGCCTTCAAACAACGGTTTGTTTGACTCCCTTAACAAATTATAGAATCTCTGTGCTTCTTCATTTGGAAGTTCATCATGATCGTCATACTGAGGTTCATCAAATGGCACATTCACCCTGAGACCATCACAAATCATGTTTTCCATCGACTCAAATTGTTCATTAGATGGAACAACACCACCAGAATTGCTTGAAGCCCCTACGTGAAAATTCGGAAGTACTTCTCCATGATCCACCCAAATCCAATAATTAGGCATAAACCCAAGACGATACAAGTGCTCCCTGACTTCATCATCAGTACTAATAGGTACACCCTTGCATTTAAGGCATGGACATCTAATCCCCCCTTCCTCTTTAGTTAAATCATGTTGCCATGCTACCCTAATAAATTCTTCAACCCCATTTACAAAAGTTTCCTTTAAAAACGCTCTTCCCGGATATAACCGATCATACACCCAACCACGATTCAATTGACTCCAATTCATCTACACGCATTTAAAAAAATGTTTTACATTCTCATAACATTCCCAATATAAAACCAATAAAACCTCACCATTTTCCATCAACAACACACAATAACAACATCAAATAGTCATCTAACCTAGGGTTCGTTCATCAAACATCAAAACAACAATTTAACATCTCAAACGACATACACATTACCATTACACATTTTTCAATTAACAACATACACATTTGAAAATTAACATACACTATCTCCAACAACATACACATTTCATACACTTACAATTACACTATCTTAAACACATACACTATTCAATTACATTTTTCAATTTCAATTCAATTCCAATTACTTCATTCAATTACAACTTTCTAATTAACAACAACAACAATTTTATTCTACAATACTAATCTTAATATTTCTAACAATAAAATTTTATCCTATAACAACGGAACAAAAAATCAATTCGAAAATAAAAAATAAAAAAAACTAACCGTGACCGTGACTGTGACCGTGGTGGCTGTCCGGTGCGGTGGTTGTCCGGTGAGGTGGTTGTCCGGTGACTTGCGAAATAGAGAGGCAGAAACAAAATTAGTGAAAAATAGGGAGAAAATTCGTGGAGACAGAAAAGAAACAAACCTTGGAAACGTGGATGGTGGTGGTGCGGTGGCGTGAACGGTGGTGGTGCGGTGGCGGCGGCGTGGACGGTGGACGGTTCGGAGAGGGTGAGTCTGAGAGAAAGAATGGAGAAGAGGAAAGAATGGAGAGAAAAGGGAGCGGTGCGGCGTGGACGGTGGTGGTGGCGTGGCCGGTGGACGGAGAGGAAGAGGGAGACGATTCGGTGGCGGAGAGGAAGAGGGAGACAGAAACAGTGGAGAAGAGGAAAGAAAGGGAGAAAAGGGGGAGGGATCCGGCTTTAAAAATTTTTTAACACTTAGCGACGGAATTAGCGACGGATTTCCGTCGCTAACTTTGGCCCACGTGTCAAATTAATCTGTAACGGACAGTGGCACAATTTTCAGAGATTAGCGACGGAATTAGCGACGGATTTCCGTCGCTAAGCTTTGAAAATTGTGCCACGCGTCAATTAAAACTGAAACGGTCAGTTGCGCAATTTACTATGATTAGCGACGGATTATTAGCGATGGAAATCCGTCGCTAATAAATTTCAAATTTTTCGTTTCTTCGCGCCTTGTCCAATCCGTCGCTAAATAAGCAGAATTCCGTCGCTAACTTTATATTACCCGGTCCGTCGCTAATGTTGTAAAATTCCGTCGCTAATGATTTTGTTTGCGACGGAATGTAGATCCGTCGCTAAATTCCGTCGCTAATCACTAGTTTTTTTGTAGTGTGAGGATGAGGATTGGAATGCATAGTCTAGCTAGCTTGAATTAGGAGGGTGTATTGTGTATTGTAATTCAAATAGCTAGGACACAAATAGAAATGCAATGTAATAAAGGTGCAAAAGTGTAAATAGATGGTTTTGCATATACATCCCTATGATGAATATACATGTATACGGGTGTATAGCAATAACATTGATATATAGTGTAAAGTGAAAACAGTGATATACACACTTTACCATTTTTCCTCTCTTTCAGTTTGTTTTACTCTCTTCTGTTATCCCATCAAGAAGTACACGATTCTTGATCTTTCTCCAACAACTCACACTCACTGATTTTTCACTTTGATTTTATGATTTGCAGGTTATGAAGATGGAGATTAAAGCATGAAGAAGATTGAAACACAAGTTTGTAAACCCCTTCACCTTCGTTCTCTTTTAATCTCTCTTTTCTCAGAAACGTAATCGTACTTTTTCTCTCTTATGCGAGGGAATGAAAAATTTGAAGAATACAGAGGAAAAACTAAAGCGAGCACACACACAAAGAAATGCGAAGGTCTAAGAGTATTTTTGTAAACTATGTAAATTTCATTTAGTTGATGTAGATTTATATACAAGTGTAAAACCATAGCTGAGTTTGTTAGGGTTGTTAATCGATCAACTGTAATATAAGAACCTCTAGGCAACGACTCTTTTAATTTTTCTAGACGTTTACAAATTTCTAGCTGTTAGGCATTCTAGGGTTTTGAATTAAATCCAATAGAGCCTAGGGCTTATAGTTTCTTGTTAGAGTGGAATTGAAACCTCATCATGTTTAGTTTAACTTTTAGGAAAATGCTCCCTTTGCACTACATACATGTAGTACATAAAGGTATAAAATAGTAAAATACTCTAAGGCCGAAAAATAAATACAATATTTTTCCTAGTCCCTTTCTCAATACTTGGGTACACCTAAGGATAAAATAGTAAAATAACCTAGAGCTAAATAGTAAAAGACAATATCTCCCTTCACCAGGGGGCGGACCTAGCTATTGTTCAGGGTGGTTAGCTGTAATGCGCACCCTGAAAAATATTTTTTACACCCAAACTCATTGTTTTGCACCACTCTAATACACCACACTCACACAATCACTCACACTAAATTTTAGTAAATATTACAATTATGAGTTGTGTAATTTAATTATATATGTAAATATATTAGAGCTTTATTTTTATTATAGTTTTAGCGATGTGTGTGTTTAAATAATTTTGCACCTCCTTGCCTAGGGTTCTAGATCCGCCACTGCCCGTCACACCCTCTCTCAACCCCATCTGAGCTCATCCCTACCCATACCCCGCCATCTGTCGTTTTCGACCCTCTATTCCCACTTTTAGCTGCACCCACTATGCACCCCTCTCCCCTTTTGCCTCTAATTTTCTTAGTATCACCTCACCTCGTACGCCAACAACGGTGTGAGCCACAAATCATTACCTCAAACTGTTGAAAATCAGTACGAATTATAACTGTTTTGATTTTCAAAACCCGTCAACGGGTTGGACCTTGAGTCATATGAAAATTTGGGTCTAATTGTACCAAACTCAACCCATAAGTATTTGAACGCATCAAAACCCACCAAACTTTCGCCCACCCCTAGCTACTTATGAGTGCTTAAATGTGCTTCGTGTATACACATCATTCTTTCCAACATTTTTTAATAATAGTGTACTTAATAAGAACCCAATTTCTCTAACCCAACACCTCTAAATTTTATTACTTGGGTCCAAAATAACTACTCAAAAGTTAATTTCACTCCGCAATGGAGGTGCTTATTTAGCATAGTGAGAAATTAGAAAAACAACCACAAAGCAGCCACCATGTGAATACTCTTATTCAGTAGCGGATCCAGGAACCCGGGGTCGGGGGTGTCAATTTTTTTAAATACACAATTTGCTAAAAATATAATTAAAAACAACTATAATATATTTAAATAAATAAATTATACATTTCATAATTGTCCTCTACGTGGTTTCATATTCTGAAATCGTTGAATAATAAGCTTAGAGTCAATTTTATTGAATACATCACTCTCAATGTATGTCACTAGACAGTCGTTCATCCATGTATCCCTCATCTGGTTACGCAACCTATTCTTCACAATATTCATAGCAGAGAAAGCTCTTTCTACAGTTGCTGTTGCAACAGCAAAACTAGTGCCAGCTTCAAAAGAAGATATAAACCTCTGGATACACATTATGTCTTCCATTTTCAACCAACGTCTCTGAAAGTTTTTGGAGTCCTTTCAAAGAAGAAAATTGAACATTCCTACGCATATCGACGATGTAACAGTCTAGCTGATCATTAAGCACCACTAACTTAAATGGAGAGAACTCATCTGAATAAAAACTTGCAAATTCTAACAACTTTGCCTTATCAAAAGCAAAGAACAATTTAGATGGATCCAAAGAAGCCAAACAAAGGAGCAATTGAGTATTAATCTCACCAAAACGGTCATTTATTAGTTCCTGAAGCTGCATGTCTATCACAGTATAAAATAACTCAACACGATAATGATGCTCTGCTGTAATGCCTCTTGGATACGTCACGAGTTTCATCAACAAGAATAGCAAAGAATTCATCTCCAATATCAACAATAATAGCATGAGTAGTTTCTAATGCAGCAGCATGAGCAATATCTTTTTGGATTTTTGGAGCAGTTAATTGATGTTTTTCAGGAGCACTATCCAAAACAACGCTCTTTATCAAATCATTGTGCATGGAAAGAAGTTTAAGAAGCTCAAGGAAGTTACCTTGATTGGTAGAAGTCGTTGACTCATCATGACCACGAAAAGCTAATCCTTGCTTTAAGAGCCAACAAACACAATCAATTGTTGCCTTCAAACGTGTTCGGTATATTTCACGAACTTTGTCAGAATGCCTAGACATCGCGGTGTCAATATGTTGATTTCGGTTCATCAAGTTTTGACATTTCCTGAAAGCAGTGTTATGAGCACTATTGGGAGGTCCAACATGAGACGCGATCTTATCTTTCTTGTTCCAACTGTTGAATCCCTCGGTGACAAATGTATCACCACGTCCTTGCTTTCCATAATCGGGCCGAGGGATTCAACCTTGTTCAAACACTATTAATACTAATTAGAATTAAGCTAATACTAATTGGGGACTAATATTAATTACCAAAACAATATACCAAAACAATGGGGGTTCCAAATTTCCCCAAATCATAAATTAAACAATTAGGGTTACCAAAGTTCCCCAAATCAGAAATTAAACAATTAGGGTTTTCAATCAAAGTATCAAACAATCACCTCACTAGTTCACTTCAGTTCAAAGAAGAGAAGAAGAAATCTAACCTGTTTTCGCGAGTTCACTAGAAGAGAGAAGAAGAAGAAGAAGAACTGAAGAAGAAAGCTTCTCACGTCACTTGTGGAAAAAAGGCATTTCATATCCGTTAAAATTGACATTTCATATCGGTTCCTGAACCGATGCAGAAAAAGGAAATATAAAAAATAGGGACTTTTAACATCGACCGCAGAATCGATGCGAAAAAATTGGTTTCATATCGGTTACCCGTAGACCCGTTATAAAAAGTACTTTTGGCATCGGTTATCCAGAGGAACCGATATTAAATATTGATTTTTAACATCAGGTGATTTTAGAACCGATGTTAAAACTAGATTTTTTTTTAAAAAAAAATCGTTTTTGATCAGCATAATGGGATAGGTATATACTGTATAATCTCAAATATTATAATAATTAAAAGATGAAATATCACAATCTCAAATACATATTATCAAATCTAATCAGCACAACTTGATCAATTGTTTTCCATAACTATCCAAAATCCTCAGCACAAACTCAAATACATATTATCAAATCTAATCAGCACAATCTGACGTACATAGTCATAACATATTATAAATACGTGCTTCTGTCCATGAACACGCTAAGCATTACGAGCTAATTGAACCATGACTTGAGGTCTCGCTGGCTCAATCTCCGGTCCAGTTTTAAATAGCACCAAATACCTGCAAAGCAAGTGCTGAAGAAGCATATTTCTCATTTTCATTTGCTTCATTTTCTGGAATTGCATCCAACACCCCCTTTCTTGTATGTCTTTTTTGTTTATACAAAATAATAAATTGGGTTTCTTTTTTGGAAGGAATGTTACTTTCTCTTCTGAACCATAGCTTTGTCTGATTGTAAAGATTTTTCTCATTCATCCAATTGTTCTCTCAGAACAAAAACAAAGATATGCATTATTTTAATTACTACTATCTAATACACTTATGTGGCCTTACTCTTTTAATAACAAAGTTTAATATAAGCATAATGTAGAGACAAGCCTATGATTTACCCACACATAGTATGAGGGAGCATGTTAGAAATATAATAGAGCTTTCGGGACATGCCTAATTTAGGAATCTAAAAATAAAAAAATAAAAATTGAGAAAGATATACATTATTTTAATACACTTATGTGGCCTCACTCTTTTAATAACAAAGTTTAATGTAAGCATAATGTAGACAAGCCTATGATTTACCCACACATAGTATGAGAGAGCATGTTAGAAATATAATGGAGCTTTTGGGACATGCCTAATGTAGCACCCGAAAAATCCGGAGAATCTCTCGTGTTCAATGAAGTCGCCATCAATGTTTAATTATAAGAGAAAATATTGAAAAATCCATTTTAAAAAGAAGATGGCCTTGAAAACCAGATTTTAGGTTCAGGAGTCGATTATGCATGGGGAATGTATTAGCACCCCATAGCATCCTTTCGAAAAAGGTTACCTTTGATTAGTTGTGCAAACTATACTAACTTTGAAAATATTTACTTCCCTTTTATAATGAAAAGAATTTAAAAAGACTAAATCAAACTTATTTATTTTTTGTGTTTATATTGAGAACTAACAAAGAAACATTTTAGAAAAGACTAAAAAAGATTTTTTTTATTATTGCACTTGACAGATATGGGCCCCCATCTGCTCCTACGCCGGGTAGAGAATCAAAGGCTACGTAGTTCTTGGGTAGAAAATATTTGTGTGTTGGTGTGTTTTATTGTAAAGTATTTTTGAAATTTGGATAGACATTCGCGGTGACCAAACAGATAAATCTAGAGTGGTCACCACTAATGGCCTATTTGAAAAGGAAGGCATTCACAATGTCCAAACAAGTTAAATCCAGAGTGACCATTGCAAATAACCAATTTGTGATTGAGTGTTTGATTATGTTTGCTTGGAAACATGATTTTTAAAAAATGAGTTAAAATTGTGTGAAAATGAGTTGGAACCACTGATTAATAAAAGAAAAAGGTCACATTGCAAAATAAATAATAAATAATAAGTATGAGAAAGCGAATGCATGAAATACAGCAAATAGAATGAAGGTGTTAATAGTTCCAACTAAAATAAATCAAGGAGCTGCAAGTTATAAAAAAATGGGGTAATAGTGATTAGCCTTTATGAATATTCTAAAAGAAAAATTGATTAAAAAAATGTTGAAACATAAAACAAAAATAAAATAAAAGAGAGGGAGTGGGCGAAATGCCATGTGCAATGTGTAGTAATGATAAAATTTAGAAAAAAATAGTGTGTAAGGAAACGTGGGTTGGTGGTTGTTGTGAGTAATAATAACAAAAACAACCATAACAAATAGTAAAGTAAAGCACATAAAACCTAATCCCTAAATCAGCCATTTGAGAAACAGTGAGAGACAAAGGAAGAGCGAGAAACGGGTTTAGGTGAGAAAGGGGGAAATAGAGGGTGCGATGGTGAAAGAAAGATTGAAATGGTGGTTGTTTGGTGGTCGTTGTGGTGCGAAAGTGGGCTTTTGACGGTGGTGGCCGTTTATGGTGGCGGTGGTTCGCGAGGAGAGAGAGTGTGGTGGTTGTTTGGTGGTGGATGACCGTGAGGGAGGAGTGATGGCGGTGGAGGGTGGAGTTGCGAAGAGGGGAGGTCGCGGTTGGGTTGTGAATAGTGGTGAGATTGTGGTGGAGAGGGAGAAACAACGATGGTGATGGAGAGGTTGTGGTGGTGCTGGCCGGAGGTTGCCGGAACGGGTGGTGGCTCGCGGTGGTGCGACGGCGGAGGTGCGATTATGGAGGGTTTCTATAGTTGTTGTAGTGGTGTTTTGTTGTTGGGGTGTTTGGTGGTTGTTGTGGTTAGTGGTTGTTGTGGTTATGAAGAAATCAGTGGCTATGGAGGTTGGAAGTTATGGTGGGTTTTCATGTGTTTCTTTTCTTTTGATTTCGATTTCTCTCTACTCTCTTCTTCCTCTTTTCCTCCCTCCTTTTATTCTGTGTTGTAGTCTTATTTATAGAGTGATATTGAAATGTTGTATAAGTTGTGTTTGTTTTTAGGTTAGTGCTAGATGCCAAATTGTACCATTGTTGTGAGCAGAATTATTGGGACGCTGTTGTGGTTGCAAAGAGGCGTGGGAGTGGAGCAGAGGTTGGAAACTTGGTGTAGTCACAAACCATGCGCCCAACATCCTATGTCTTCTTAGTTTTATTGCATTATTATTCTTTTGTATTCATTTTTAAACTTTGATTTTGTAGCTTTTGTACATGCTTGCTTGTATTTTTATTTAGTGATTTGAAGCAAAAATGATACTTAAAGTTAAATGCTAATAACATATTTTTTTAATTATTTTCTTGTAATAAAAAGTAAATAAATTCTACTAATAATAATAATAATAATAATAATAATAATAATAATAATAATAATAATAATAATAATAATAATAATAATAATAGAAATGACACAAAACCATTAACAAGCACCAAATGACACGTGTCAACGGTTAAAATCTCAAAATGCACAATAAGTAATATTTTTGATTTTTCTAAGAGAATTTGAATTAGTCGGACAAAATTAGGGTACAACACCTAATTTAAGAATCTAAGACTAACACAGAGTGTGGGGTTCAGCGGTTGGGACTGATCCTCCCTTAACCAAGGGTCGGGGGTTCGATCCCCGGCCCACATTGGGTACGGAGCAGCGTTAAAACTTTGGGCCAGCTGTCCTGCCCCTCGAGGCACCTACAATTCAGCGAGGTGATTAGTCACTGCGGTCGGCGGTGGATACCCTGGATAAAACCAAAAAAAATCTAAAACTAAAAATGAATGATATAGTCGGAAAAGAAAATTTGAGATTGTTTCAACTTCTAATATGGTGGTGGGGATAAAAAAACAAACTAAAATTGCTTCAAACAGGCTATGTGCTTCTTATTGACAAGACTAACTAAAAGGGTGATGAGGGATCATGTGTGAGTGAATATACTAGAAATTATGATATGTGCAAAATTTCTAGGACCGATAGAATAAACATGCAACCATAGGGAGGATCAGCAAAACAGAATAAGATCACCTAAATGAAAAGTGATAGGGAAATGGATTTGGATATTATGAGATGCCTAAGCTTCACATTTGGTAATATGGAATCCTACTATTTAAGTGGGTTGATTCTTCCTTGTTAAGATAATTGATATGTAGTTGTGAATGTAAACCTCAATTGTTGGGAAAGTAAAATCCGGCAACAGCAAGTGCTTCTCCTTAAAGAAGCTTGTTCCAGGAACTATATTTGACTCACAGTTCATGCTCCAACTTTGTCCATTACCATTATAACTTGATTCCCTAACAAAACCATTGCTATTACATAACTCTAAAACACCAGAAAGAAGCCGGTTCTCTTTATCAAACACCTCAAATTTCACAATAATGAATACTAAAACTAAAGAGAAACGTGAAAATAACTAATAAATGATTATGAAATACCTCCCATCTTCAAGAGTAAGACATCTATTTGTCAACTTAGATACTGCATGTTCAGCTGCATCTTTTGTTCTGAAAATAACCAATGTGTTACCTGTCAGTAGATGAGAAAACAAAATCAACTGCTGATTTAAAAATATAAATAAAAATTATTATATTATATGTGCGAGCTACGAAGCACCAACATAGACACACAGACCAAACACGTAAACACCGATAATAATTAGAGAAAATAGAAAAAATAGAAGTGTCGATGCTATTAATAGTGTGCGAGTGATTTTTTTTATGTTTCACATCATACCATGAAAGACCAACAAAAGAATGAAACGTGGGACTGTTTGCAGGTTAGAAAGATAAATCTGTAAATACCATAGTGCGTATTAGAAGTCGGACTCCATTCTATCATCCTTGCCTCAACCTTCTCTTTCAAAGCATGCCAAACAAGATCCTGTACAAGAAGTGAAGAGAAAGATATTAAGAAACAATGCCCCTCCCTAGACACAAAGACCAGATTAAATTAAAATCCGAATACAAAGCATAATAATCATAAACACTATTTACATATTATTTTAGGTACAAGTACCTGCTCCTTTTTTCTGTTATCCAAATAAGAAAAAAATGTTTGTTTACTTATAAACCCAAACTATTGATCAAAACTTGAACTAAGAGGCCACAGTAATAATATAATGAAATGAAAACTCACCATATTTTTGAACCACTTTCTTTTGTCCTGCAACAATGAAAATGTGGTTGGAAAGGATTAGAACTGTGATTGGAGTCATCACTAGTGCAAAAACAAGAAAAGAATTGGTGATTTTAAGTCGGACTCCCAAATATCCGACTTAAATGGTGGACGCGGTGGCAATTTTGTAATAAACACGCGAAATAAATTCTGGCGTTCACCCTTTTAAGTCGGGCAACTCTTAGGTCCGACTTTAAATATGTAATCTATTTTTTGCAAGCAGCACATCTCGCGCTGCAAGTTTTTTTTATTACTTGCGTTTAGTATTTTTTTATCTTGCGTTTATTATTTTTTTTTTACCAAAAATCAAAAGGTTAAAACAACCCACCCTTCCATTCCATCACTCTCGATCGATCTCCACCAGTTTCGACCCTCGCAACCCTAAACGCAACCGTGAACCCATCAGTTTCCCTCTCCACCAAAACAACCGTTCCATTCCATAGCTCTACCCATCACTCTCTCTGCCGAAGCTCCCTCTCTCTGCCAACTCGCCGTCACGCAACAGTGAACCCTAAACGCAACACGCAACACGCAACATTGAACCCTAAACGCAACAGTTCCACGCTCTTCCCAACACTCTCTCTGCCGAAGATCCCTCCCTCTGCCAACTCGCCGTCTTCCTCCATCGCTCTCTCCTCTCTGCCGTGGTCTCCATCCAGCTCGTCGTCCACGCCTCTCTTCCTCTCACCGTCAACGTCTCTCTTCCTCTCACCGTCAACTTCATTGGTTGGCTTTCTTCTGATTTTTCTGAAAGGTAAACAGCAACTCTTTTCTGATTCATTTCATGAGTTGAGAATCTTCATTAAGATGAGAGCTATTTCTATGTTTGATTGAATTAAAGGAATTCATATCTCTCGTTACATTCTTAGGGTTTTGTTATATGCCTTATTATTTTGTGAAATTTGTTAGGGTTTAATGTTTTTGACTGAGTTTTAAGAATTGATAGTTTTACCTTTCTAATTTTGCAAGAATCAGGTTCAGGAGTAAGCACCTTGCAATCTTTCTTATTTAATTGATTTGACACCATTCATAGTAAATGTTGAGGCACCACAAAAAAGCCTGCACTTGTCTCATATACTTGAAATTGATATACTAAATACAGTTTTTCGTATTTCAATTTTAATGTAAAATAAAATGGAACAATTGGTAAAACATTTAGCAGTAATTGTAGATCTCTAATACTCTTATCATCACATTGATTGGTTTTATTCTTCTTGTAATGCATGTATATATGTGTCTGTGCTAATGAAATGTGGTTGGTCTTTGGTTGAGTTAGTCTATTTTAAATGGAAACTTAACGTGCTGTGGTTATTCTTTGCAGTGATTATCTGTTCAAGCTCCTTCTTATTGGAGACTCTGGTGTTGGTAAATCATGCCTTCTTCTAAGATTTGCTGTAAGCTGTCTACCTTCGTTTTCATTTTCTCTCGAAACCCTAAGTTTTCATGATTCGTTTTCGTAAGCTTTTCGATTTTGTGAGAAGTACAAATGTTGTTGTTGCACCTCCCTTTGTGTACATCGACCACCTTTTCGTTTTCTCTTGATGTCTTTTTTATTTTTACCAGTTTATATTGTTATTTTCTGGTAAGATATTAACTGAAGGTTGTCGTCAACTCCAGTTTTTAGGAAAGAAAGTTGCCCATGCTTTGAGCCAGGGTGTTGGAGTGATTGCATGCATTGGGGAATTGTTAGAAGAAAGAGAAGCTGGGCAAACTTTTGATGTCTGTTTCCAGCAATTGAAGGCTTAGAAAGGTGAAAGCTATGTTTCTTTATTATCAATTTTCTTTGGATTGGTTTTGCTGATTGTTTACATAACATTCATTATGTACAGATGCAGTGCCTAGTTGGGATATATTGTTATTGCATATGAACCTGTATGGGCCATTGAAACTGCCAAAGTGGCCATTGGAACCGTTATCATTGATCTTCTAATTGTTTCTTATCTCTTTTCCTTTTTGTTGTAGGTTTGATTCAATAATACATTTTACTGAACTGAAAGCAGTTGGTGAAAGTGTGCAGAAACCATTGCTCTACTACAACAACAACTTGGCTGGGACAATCACTCTATTACAAGTCAACAACTTCAAAAGAAAAGACAAATAAATGATGCACTAATTCTCATTTTCATCAATATAATAAAATACTAAGGTAGGAAGCATCACTAGCTTTTAAGCATGGTCTTCATGTTTCATTTCAATCTCTACTTATCTTTTCTCTCTTGCATTCTTGGCTCTTGATATATTTTGTAGGTACTGTAATCAGAGAAGATATGGGTTTCACCTTAGAAAAGGTTAACACAGATATGTTGGGCTCTGCTACCAAGGTTGTCATAACAAATAATTCTACCTTAATAGTCACTGATGGAAGTACTCAAGCAGTTGTTGAACAAAGAGTTCAGCAACTCAAGAGGCTTGTTGAGGTGCAGAAAGAACTTAACCATTTAAAAATTATCACATTTCACACTTCATCAGTGTCTAGTAAATTAGAAGTAACATTACACATGATGTTACATATTTTGCAGAATACTGAAGAAAATTTCCAAAAGAGTATAATGAATGAAAGGATAGCAAGAGTATCAGGGGGATTGCCATTCTTCAGGTAATATCAATTTGAATGAAAGGATAGAGGATGCCTTAAATGCTACCAAGGTAATTCTTTTGCTTTGCTTTAAATTTTAATAATGTTATTTATTATCATTTAAGCTTCGAATTTCTATTTGAGAAACTGTTTTCTGTAAGAGATTGAGGCTTGTTATGTAATGCAGGTTTTATCAGATGATAACATAAATTTTGGTTACAATGCTGCTACAAACTGTTATGAGGATCTCATGAAAGCTAGGATCATGGATCCAACAAAGGTATACATAACCATTTGAATGTCTTTCACTGAATAGAATAGTGGATAGATATCTAAAGTTGGCCTGAATCTCATCTTTTGTTTGTAGATTTTGTACATATACTGGAGCCATTCTTGAAAATCATCACGTAAGGATTCTAAACCTTTCTTTTCACTTCTTCAATTCAGTCTTTGATGTGTCTTTTCATCCCATCATTTTGAAGTTGATGAATAATTTAAGAATTCCTTATCCTCTATATTCCTTGTAATTCTCTTCTGTTTGTTTTAATGAATTTCTCTTTTTATTAGAAGATAATTCAATGGCTTCTCATGATAAAGAAAATGAGATTCAACTCACTGAGAATGATGATAAGGAAAATGCTTTAGCCACTAATAGTGAGAACATGTAAGGAATTTAATTTTTCTCAAAACTTGTATTATTTTGGCTTTGTTTTGCGTTTGATGAGATCAATGAATTGTTGGTGGTAGTCAGACTCCGAGAAAGTTGAGCCTAGTTTATTTCTGATGTGAAAACATAGACTAGCATTTGGATGTTCATTGAATGAAGGTGAGATTCTGTTGTGGTGATGTTGATTTCTTGTGACTGAACTCTGCCCTAAAGCAGATTTTTAGGTACCTGATCTGATTTCCAAGACCTAGAGAACCAAGAAGGCCAGTATTTTGGGAAATATGGTATGTGGTGTTACTGATTCTGAATATTCTTGTTTTTTATTTTTGTATATTTCTTATTTTTGTTAATTTTGTAGATACATCTTGTTTCTTGATATTCTGACTTGGCATATCTGTTCTTGATATTATTATTTGATATTATAGTTTGAGTATAACAATAATATTCTGACTAGAAAACGTCTCAAATGCATAGATACCTAACAGAACAATTGAGCTTAGAGATATGAAATAGAATGTCTACACCTTCAGCAACAATTGATGTGAAAACATAGAGCTCTAAATTGTAGAGAGATCAATTATGTTGCTACAATTTGATGAATTCAAGAAAGGTTTAATGAAAAGTAAAAAGTCAATTTGAATTAGTTGTTCTTTAATAGAGAAAATAAAATCCGGCAAATTTTTTAAAACTTGACAAAATAACTGGACTATGAACTCTTTTGTTGGTGGCTACAAGCGAGTAGAAGGTGCTGCTGTGAGCTCTTTTTGCCACGAGATGGGATTTAAATATGCAATATCCTTTTTGGTGGTGAAATCGTAACTACAGCAATGGAAATTTGCTTTTGCTTTGCTTTGCTTAATCTTAGTCTCAGCCATGAAGTGTTTATGGATAGAAAAGGTAGTAGCTAGGAGCTTGTTGTGGGATTGAAGAGAAGTTCATAGAAGATCCTAGTATGCATCTCTGGTTCCTGCCATCAATAAGGAGTTATGACAATTGTAACTTAAATGTTTAAAGTTCATTTCATCAAGGAGATGGAAGGGAGGGAGTATTCTGGCTTGTACAAGAATTCAAGTGAGGATCTTTTCCTATTGATTCAGTAAGTAATGCCATTTCTTTCACTATTATTAGAGATACAAATTAGCTGCATTAGTTAAAAGGTTAGTTAGTTAGTTAGTTAATTAGTCCCTGCTCTCATTGCTATGGTAAACCATGTTTATGATTCTATATTGATTATCTTGTTTGCTTCATTTCTAATTAAACTTCAACTCAGTTGACACATTTTGGTTTGGTTTCCTAAAATTAGGGTTACAATTCATCAAGCAAAGGGCTTTATAGTCGACTATCACATAGGTGAGTATAGATGTTAGTAAAATATATGTTTTCTGAAGATGTGTGCTAAAAGTAATCTGAATATTTCAATTATCAGTGTTAATCAAGATATTCAGTTGCAAATTAATGCGGCTTACTACTAACTGTTATTTACCATTTTGATTCTGTTGTAACTGCAGAACATTCAGTGTTAATCTTACTTTGCCATTTTAATTCTGTTGTAACTGCAGGATGTCCACTGAACTATCTAATTTGTCCAATGAGCAAAATGCATGTGGAGTTTCTGAAGGAAGAAATATGCAAGATGATCCTACGACTAACAATTTTTCGGCTGATTTCGATCAATTTTCTATAGGGTAATTGTATTAGCCTTCCAGTAAAGGGTTCACAGAACCTGCTATATCTTTGTTGTGATAAAACTTGTAACTAATACAGTTATGCAATTATTTGATTAAGAAAATAGTTCATAATTTGGTTTTCTTTCAACTTTTGCCAGAGAACCGGTTGATAAAGAAATGCAATCTAGTAATATTTGATTAAAAATTGGTTTTCTTTCAACTTTTAAAGTCGGACCTTTCTGTCATCCGACTTTAAAATAACACTTTTAAAGTCGGAGTTCAGAAAAACCCGACGTTAAAGGTTTTCCACAGAGGTCAGCTAATCAGAAAACACGCCATAATTAAAGTCGGACGCACTAATAGTCCGACTTTAAAACGTACTTTTTAAGTCGGACCTTAACCCGACTTTAAAAAAATATACTTTCTAAGTCGCTTTGATAGAAGTCGGGTGAATGTCCGACTTTAAATGTCTGAAATATCCGACTTTGAATCTCATTTTTCCACTAGTGCATATATGAAACCACATCTACAAGCTATAAATGTTTGTTTTTGTTACCACCAACATCTCAATCTTTTTTATCTTGCTTCAGAAGTCAGGTTCTCAAGTTAAATCATTTATATCCAATTATGAAAAGAAATTCTACATTAAAGAGTGGTAGATGAACCACTGCTATTATTTTATTCTGATGAAAGAGTAGGGTAAAACAACTCAATATCATGAATATATAATGATAATTAAACTTTCAAATTCTTTGAGAAAGCAGCAATTGATTTTAGAGACTTACAGCACTTGGCCTTTCCGACACCTCAATAACCACAAAAATCCCAATCTTGTAACCCTAAAATCCACGAATCCAGTAAAAACAAAGAACTTTCATCATTGGTGAATCTGGTTAATGAGATTGACTCTATATTTAGTTCAATAGGATTCCAGATAAGAAGTATGCGAAAATGGATAACCCTAAAATCAGAGAAAGGAACATGGTTACCAGCAACATTCCAGCAGTAGAGGATTCGAAAGAAGGACACGGCGTGGTGCTCCCAGCGACGACGTGGAGCTCCCAGCGGCGGAGTAGTGGATGCAGCATGGTGGTCGCGGTGTGAGTTTTTTGTGAGCATCGTTCTTCGTGAGAGAGGGTTTGTGCGTTTCGGGAGCGTTCTTCGTGGGAGAGAGGGTTTGCGCGGTCGCTCCCAGCGACGACGTGGAGGTTGCTGGTGGTGGTGGTCTGGGTTTCTTGTCAGAAGCGTTCTTCGTAAGAGAGAGGTGTGCGTTAGCGTTCTTCGTGAGAGAGATGACTTGTGCGTGATAAGATTTTTCGTTTTTAGAGAGAGCGCCTAATTAAAAAGCATTTTCAATAACGGATGAAGTGGGAGCCGATATTAAATATGCAGTGAAAAGTATTTTCAATATTGGGTAAAAAAGGGACTGATGCTGAAGATGCAAATTAGTGGTTTCTATATCGGTTAGGATCACAACCGATGTCAATAATGTGATCATAATTTGAAAATTGCCACCGCCCCATTTTTAACATCGGCTGGTTTGTAACCGTCATGGATTGCTGTTATAAAATGTGTTTTTCCCACTAGTGGGTTCACCGTTTTCGCGAGTTCACTTCAGAGAAGAGAAGAGAGAAGTCCGACGAGAGAGAGAGAGAGCGCCAGAGAGAGAGAAGCCAGAGTGAGAGAGCACCGAAGTGAGAGAAGCTTGCGACTGAGAAGAGAGTGTGAGAGAGCTGCTGGCTGCTGCGTGAAACCGTGAGAGAGAGACTGTTGCGTGATTGCGTGGAACCGTGAGAGAGAGAGTCTGAAAGCTGAAAGTGTGTTGTGTTTGGGTATGTGAAATTTGGGTCTTTGGTACAAATAAATGTAAAATTTGGACTATTGGTGCAATTTAAAATATTCATTAGTATGTGGGTCCGCTGGTGCTCCCTTTAGGTTCATGCATAAATGATACTAACGGTATGGTAACTTTAAGCTAATAGTACGGTTAAAATAGCTGGCAAAGATGCTACTAGCTTCTTGAAGTTGAGATATATCTCATCATCTTTTACTAGGTAGGGATCTGAACCTCAGGCACAACATTAGCACTGTCCTATGTCCCCTGGTGTAAGTCTTGCTGTAATTTCATTTTATTATGCATGTAACCATTCACGTAACATATATTTTAAAATATTATTATTATGAGAAATGGTATTCAGCCAAAATTTTTGAGACAAAAATAGACAAAAACCATCTTACAACATCAATTAACCAAGTTTTTTAAGCCACTAGCCAACCTACTTTTTCACAGTTTGAAAAAGTAGGTTGGTTAGTTGCTTAAAAAACTTGGTTAATTAATGTTGTAATGTGACTTTTATCTATTTTTGTCTAAAAATATTTGGCTGAATAGCATTGCTCTATTATTATTATTATTATTATTATTATTATTATTATTAGTGAAACATATGATTTCATTTCATGTGTCCTACTAAGAAGTAAGAACCACACGTCTGTAACCCCACAAAAGTAAAAACAAAAAAGCAAGGGACATTCCTTCAGTCTCTTTCATTGACTTCAAGTCCACATCACACATGCAGCTAGCAGAAATCAAAACTGCTTTATTACTTTCTCTGTGAAATAAAATGACTATCTCGATCGTGGGAATTCCAAGAGATACTTCCCCCCATCATCAAAAGCTCTTAGCTTGACATTTCATTAATTTGGGATAGGAACAAAATTGTTATGTTTGGGGAATCTATTCGAGGGTTTTTCACGCATGCAGAAATTTAAACTGTCGGGGTCCTCTCTTGGCTAAATGCAGTCTTTTTCTTACACTATTTTGATTTTAGCGAATGTGAAAGTTGAATTCGCTGCTTTCTAGTTTTACCCTACTACTAGTAGTACAAAAGCGCGCAACAGTTTCGAAAGGAATCTGCAATGAGAATTTGAAAAATAAAAATAAATTCATGAATTCGATGCCAAGAAATATTGATGTCGACACACGTTCACAATTGAAATTGCACTGAAAAGGGGATACACAATCAGCAAATTCAAAGCTTGCATGCAACACTTTTTCTCTCTTAGTGTTGCATAGAGCTACAAGAGAAGAAAGAGAAATTTGTTGACAGGCTATAGGCTTCGTTTGGTAAAAAAATAGCGGACATCAGATAAATTAGTTGACAGTGGAAGCAACCTTATGGTAGATGCGTTGATAACGGATAGTTGATAGCAGATAAGCTAATAATATTAAATTTAAAGTGTTTATTAGCAATTAAACTAACTTATAAATATAAAATGACCTTAATTGACAAAATATAACGGATATCAAATAAGTTCGTTGATAGTGGAAACTACCTTATAACAGATAGAGCTGGCAAAATGGGCCAGGCCCGCCGGGCCGGGCCGGGTTAGCCCGAAAAATGGGAGGGCTTGGGCCGAAGAAATTGAGCCCATTTTTACATCCGGGCTTTTTAGCCCGATCTGCAAAAGCCTGAGCCCGCGTCGGGCTAGCCCGACCGGGCCATGGGTAGCCCGCAAGCCCGTGAATAATGCACAACTACCATGTTGAGTCTTTCATTTTAAACTGAGTTAAAATTACTAGATCAATTTAAATATATCTCACTTACTAGATTAATTACTCTATGTCACTTACTATATTGATTCTGGTGCAAAGCAAGTTGATTTTACTCCAGTGCATTCTTTTTTACCTTTAATCAAATGATGCTGCTTTTATACATTCAGTATAAACTCAATTATTTTTACACAAATACTTCCAACACAACATAATAAGGGTGCTGCTTTTACACAATCAGCAAGTACTAAATTACAATTTCTTTTCAGTTTAATGGCAAATCAAAAAGTTCCTCTATAGCACTGCTGCAGCAAATGAATTACATTTTCCATTCCTCTTTTCAAACCAATATCTCACTTACTATATTTATTCAATTAATCTATCTCACTTACTAGATCAATTTAATAATTTGACACCTTATGGTAACTATTTCCAGTTATCAGAGCAGCATTGATCAATTTGTAGTGCACAATTTCAGCATCACCTTCAGTTTATACCCAAAACAACATAATGTCAAAGTGAAATTAAATTGTGCATCATTTTGTCCAGTTACATGATAGTGTCGCTAAAAAATCGCGCATAATGCGGGCTAGCCCGAAAAGCCCGCAGCCCGCATAGGGCCGGGCTTGGGCCATAAAGCGTGAGCCCGAATTTCAACCTAGGTTTTTTAGCCCGACCCTTAAAGGCCCGAGCCCATAGCGGGCCGGCCCGATATGGGCCGGGTAGCCCGTTTTGCCAGCTCTAATAACAAATGAGTTGATAGCGGATAGTTTATAATAGCACATAAGCTACCAAAATTAAATTTAGATTGTTTACTAGCAGTTAAACTAACTTATATAAATATAAAATAATATAAATGGACATTTTTAATTAATACATAAAAATGAAAGTGAATATTCATTTAATAGAGAATAAAATGAGAAATTTTATTTTATTTTAAAGGCAAAGGTAATTTCTTATATATTACCAATAGGTAACTGAGTTGATAATAACCGAAGGTTTATTATATGAAAACCATCGTACAAAAATTCATTGAAAAACCAAAATAAACTCTGAGGGGTAGTAGAGCCACCCATATTTCCTAGAGATGCACTCCAAGGGGTTCACACGTCTTTTAATAAAAAACAAAAGTAATGACGTGATTTAGTCTTAGCCATGAGTAAATTTAATCAATAATAAGGTATTGAGAAGATCCAAGAGCACTTGGATGACATGATTTCAGTCTCTTCTAACTTAATAAAAGTCCTCGGTACAAATCCAGATTTGGGAGTGCAACAGCATTAAAACTCGTATGAGGGATCTTTACCGCCCATTATAGCCATAATCGGCTCGAGGGGATTAATCTTTATAGTTGCGCGTAGAGGATATTCAATTTACACCAAAATAAGTGTCTTGCCCATAAGAGAAACTTATTCAAGTGAAGAATTTTAATAATAAGGATATAAAATGAGAGAAAAATAAAATAAAATGTTGTAATCTTAATCGCTGTTATTTAAAATAGTGACAGAAAAATACTAGAAGCTAGTAAACTAATATTAAAATGTAGTTGTTAGTTACCAAACACATGATATGAGTTCATTTGTTATAAGCTAGTGATTTGACTTTTTTAAAGAGAGTAAAAAATAAAAGTCAAGATCCTCTCCATTACTTCTCTCTATTTATTCACTTCATTACCATAGTTTTAGGGTGTTTAGGTGTATAAAAAATATTTAAAACTTGATAAATGGAGAGGATCTTTACTCATTTAATATTTGGACCCCACTTAATATTATATTATCACAATTCTAAATTAAAACAGTCAACTCTTGAAGTGAACTGTGAAGGGGTAAGTAGGAAATTGATTTAATCTAATCTAATGCTTAGTTTTTTTTAGAAATACTAAAGATTACGAAACGAAAGGAAAGAAAACTGTGGCAATAATGTTTAAACTATTTGCATTCACCTGACCATCTTGTATTACCATCAAAGTCGGTGTTAACTTGTTTTAAGAAACTAACAGCTCGTAGCTTTCGTATAGATTCGTCAGAAAATGCCTCGTACTAAATATTATTGCTCTTGTTTTTTTGACAAACAAGAAAGCGTAGTTTAAGTCTTGCTTTTGCTAGAAGTAAAGATCTTCATTTATCAAGGTCTAAATATTTTTTATAAACCTAAAACTCCCTAAAACTATGGTAATGGATTGAACAAATTGAAGAAGTAATGGAGAGGATCATAACTCTAAAAATACTGGTACATGAGATTGACTAAAGGTGTGTCTGAATAAGCAAAATTTATTAATTACTTATTCAATTAATTTAGTTCAACAAATTAAAATAAGAAATTATTTCAATAATTGATTCTAAAAGCTAAGCTTATTGAAATAAGTTGAAATGTAACCAATATATATATATGACATGTCATATATTATTTTTTTTAAATAATTAATATATAAACACTAATACAAGTACTTTGAAACACTATACATTTTGTCTCTAATTCAAACTCGTTGCTATTTTTTGAAATTTTTATAATTCATATAACAAAATATCTAATTAAGACTCATATAATGTGCTCTTAGTAGTGTACCTTATTGAACCCTAATTTTGGATGTTTTTCCATCCGAGTAATGGGTTGTAATGTTTAAAAACCGAATTACTCTAAAGCTGGCAGTAACGGCTATTTCTCTAAAATAGTCGTTGGAATCAATATGTATAAATTGGTTCAAATAGTTTGTTATAAGCATAACAAACTTAATAGTCCAGAATTGGTTCAAAGAGTTTGTTATAAATATAACAAACTTAACAGCCCTGAATTGGTTTTTTACAACTGTTAGATAACTAACTAACAGTATAGTTGTTAGAAAACTACCTAAATCCAGTATATATACATACTGGTGCCTGTACAGTTTACATATAGAATCAGTTTTCAGAAAGTGAAAAAAATTTCCTTTACATTTTCATTACTCTAGTTGTGTTTCTTTTTCTTGAGCATTATTTCTCCTTCTTCTTCTATGTGACTGAGTGTGCATCCCTCTCCAACAGGTGGTTGTGAGAACTTACAAAAGAGAGAACAAAGAAAGAATTAGAGAATAATTCCAGTGACTGAAATTAAAGAAAGGAGAGAAACAGAGAGAGTAGTAACAAATTACCTCTTGTAAACTTGAGAGAAGCTTTACAAGATATTTGGTGTTGTGTATTCATCAAGAACACAACCAGTGGCATACAAATAAAAAATACACAAGTCAGAAATGTATAATCGCAAAGAATAAGTAAAACACAATAGATATTGTCGTTTTACCTTTAGTTTTGCTTTCTTCATCTCGTTGTTCACTGTGTACCTGAAACAAAACGAAACTAGTTAGGTTTGATTCTGTGATTTGAAGAATCTAACATCAAAAGAAATTGTTGAATGAAATTACCTTTGTTTGTGTTCGTAACCTCGTATGATCATCAGTGTGGTGATTTTCGTACATACAACAAAGAACAAACATTGAATCAGTGTTTTGGGTGAAGAAGAGAAGATCAAACAGAAAGAAATTGAAAGCATAAATAAAGGGCTTTTGTACCTTACGAATTTCTGAAGTGAGAAGCAGCAAGATTGAAGAAGATTGGAACCTTCAATTGCTTGAAATCAGTGCGATTTCAGCAAACCCTAGCATACGATTGAAGAAGAAACAGAGAATACGAACGGCGCAGCAAAGAAAGAGTGAGAGAAATCTTGATTTTCTGATTTGTCAAACTAGGGTTCGGCTTTTATATTACGGGTAGAATAAGATCCGCACGCATATCCGTGTTATTCGGGTTCAAATCCCGCCTAACCCGTTTCAGTGTTTTTTTGTTTAAATCAAGTGAAGTGTGTAACTTGGGCTGGACTAGTAGCTGGGTATTCTGATATTTGCACCCCAGAAGTTTGATCTTGGCAACCTGCAGTGAAACAAACAACATATGGTTAACAAACTAATATGGTATCATCGAGCTGGTAACAATCTAGGGACAATTCTAACTCTAAACTCTAGTTCTTTATCTTTCTTTCACTATTCTTTAAAGTTTCTTTACATATTCTATTAACACACAGCAAGTAGGCTGTGTGAGTTTTTTAACAGTTCTAGTGTTTTTGGAACAGGTGTTAGAAGGTTCTAATCAATGTTTCAAAACAGTATGTCAAATGCAAGTTTATCCACCTAGATTCCCAAACTAAATGGGAAAAACTGAGCCAGGTGGAGTTTGCAAATGGAAGCCATTTTTAGCTTCCATGATGTCTTAGAAATTGTTCAAGAAGGGGTTCTAGCACTAGCTGAGGACCCAACCCCTAAAGAAAGGGCTGGACATAAGGAAAACACCAAGAAGCATTGGAAAACCATTTATCTCATACACCAAGGGTGTGATGAGAGTAACTTCGACAGAATTAGAGGCATCAAACTCTCTAAAACTGCCCGGGACTTCCTTGACAAATATTATAATGGTGCTGCACCAGTCAAAGAGGAGAAGCTGCAATCATTGACAAAGCAGGATGAAAATTTGAATATGCAGGAGGGTGAAAGCATTGCTGACTTCTTTGGGAAACTAAAGAAGATCGCCAATGCAATGAGTCTCAATGGAGAGACTTTACCAGAACAAACTGTTTGTAAGAAAATTCTTAGGTCTTTAACAAGAAAATTTGCCTTTATTGTAAACAGCATTGAAGACACCATCAAGCCAGAAGATCTTAAAGTTGAAGACCTTCAAAGTAGGCTTGAAGCCAAAGAGATTAGGTTGAATCTCTTGAATGGTGAAGGTGAAGAAGATCAAGCTCTGTTTGCTGTCAAACCAAAGGGAAAGAAATGGACTAAGGGCAGCAACAATAATAACAACCAGTCAGGTAAAGGTAATTGGTCTAAGGGTAAGTCAGGTAAGTCTAGTGGAAAGGGTGACTCCACTAATAATAATTCTGAAACTACAACTAAGAATGATAAATCAATCATACAGTGCTACAGGTGTGATAAATTTGGGCATTATGCCTCTGAGTGATGGTCCAACAAGGACAAAAAGGAGATAGAGTCTGAGGAAGAGGCCCATATGGCCAAGGAAGACTCAGACTCAGAATATACTCATGTAGTTTTCAGTATGTTTACTGATGAACCAGAGGAGACGGAAATTAAGAAAGTTTCTGTGATTACTGATGAATTAGAAGAAACAGAAACTAAGGAAGTTTCTGTGGTTACAGTTGAACCAAAAACAGAAACTAAGGAAGTTTCTTTGAGTTCTAAAACTGAACCAGAAACATAAACTAGGAAAGTTTCTGTGAGTTCTAAAGCTGAAACAGAAACTAAGGAAGTTTCTGTGAGCTCAGAAACTGTGAGTTCTGTGACTCAACCAAAAACAGAAACTAAGGAAATTTCTGTGACTACTAAAATTGAATCTCGGATAGATAAAAATTATGAATATGCTGTCTGTGTTATTACAACTAATAATGGCAGGTTTATTGAAGAAGTGTGGTACTTGGACTCTGGTTGTTCAAACCACATGACTGGCTGTAACATCCCCTAACTAGCTAATTTAATTTATTTAAATTAGCTGAAAGGTTAAGGTAAACATCGGCTAAGTCGAGTATCTAGCGCAAAAGGTTAATCATGAATTAAGTTAATTGCATAGGCCATGTAATTATATGAAGTTGAAATAAATAATTGTAGTCATGCATAATCAAAATAAGGTATAACGATAGTGATTAATGGGAGGTTAATAGGATGCTTAAGGCTGATGGGAGTCGTAGGGGATAAAAAGGTTAAGTGAGGGGCAAACCTGTCTTTTAACCATACCATATATATATATATATATTTGCTTCAGCTGAAACCCCAAGCAAACACACTCCACTTCATTTGAACCAAGTTTCAGAAATCAGAAACAAGAAGAGAGAAAGGAAGGGTAGGCGTGGAGGAGAGGAGAGGAAGAGAGGAAGAGAAATGCCACCAAACTGAATGCATGTATCATCCGATTGCACCATTGAAATCAGTTTTTCACCCTCTATCTATTGATACACACATCATCTCCAACACACTTCTCCATCTCATCTCACCATTTTAGACCCTCAAGCTCAAAATGGACCAAAAATGGAGTCTAGGGGCCGAATGTGACATGCATGTTGGATTGGTAGCTAGTGTGAAGTAGTTCAGAGCCAATATTGTGTTTGTCAAGCATTAGGAAGAAGGTTTGGCAGCTGGTATAGCTTTGGGTTCGATTTCGGAAGTGTTTAGACGAGTACGGAGTCGGTTCGTGTAATTTCGATTCTCATTGAAGTCAAGTTGTTGCCGTGATTGTTTGTGATTTTCATCACTTCGGGTGAGTTCTATAACTCGCTTAGGGAATGTGTTTGTGTCTGGTATATACTTTTCGAAAACTCTTGTCACGCATTTCCGGTAACGAAAGGAAACTATTCGAAAACCGTTTTCTTAAAAGGATTGTAACTTAAATCATATATTGTTTGACTGATTGTTTGGGAATGCTATGATATATATTATTTCAATGTGTGTTTGAGTTTGGGTATCGATCGGAAGGGATTTTGGAATCGGAACGGAATGGAAAAACTTATGAAAAGCCTGTTTTCTGGAAAACTGATAGAGACGCACGGATCGTGTGCCTATGAGCACGGGTCGTGCGCCTCCATCTGATACGACAAGAACTGGATTTTTAAAACACGCACGGATCGTGCGCCTAGTCGCACGGGTCGTGCGTATGTCTCTGGAACTTTCTACACTTTTAGTGGATAACGCACGGATCGTGCGCTTGGTCGCACGGGTCGTGCGTATCCTTCTGGAAATTTTCTACAAACGGTTCAACCACGCACGGGTCGTACGCCTACACGCACGGGTCGTGTGAGACTTTCTGACCTTCAATTTCAAAGTACCTTTTTATCCATTCCAAATAATTCCAATCCTCTTCTAATCCATTCCCCAAGGTTCCACAACAATGTAAAGGTAACAAAGGTATGAGATTGAACATGTTCGATAGAAAGTTTGTGTGTTGTGAATAAAATGGAAAACCGCACTTAGAGAACGCGAGAGTGCATATGTCAAGAATGATAATAATACACTGTAATTGACTGATATGGTACATGGTACTTGACTGAAATGACTAACAGCCCATTGCGGGTACACAGACTGTTAATGTATAATAAATACAAGAGGAAAAAGGGTGACGACCCTAAAAGGTTAGCATACTAGGGGAGGGGAAGTCATGAGCCCCAAAACCTAGACTCAAGAATGTTTCCCCCACTAGAAATAGCGGGATGGGTTCACCAAAGTCAAGAGATGCCTATAAAATAGGTAGACTGAGGTGTTATGCTAAAAACATGAAACAAAGATTGCATGCTTCATGTGTCGCTTAGGAGGGCCATGAGCATGAAGGTTACAGGAACTAAATGTATTTCCACGTGGTCTTTTTTTTAGGACCACGAGTTCAAAACAAAGCATAATGAACCGCTAGAGTAGTAAGGGGTCTCGATAGGACTCACTGAGATAATGTTTATCTCACCCTTCATAATTGTGGTTTTTACAGAGAAACAGGGGAAAGCGAAGGCGATAAAGCACGGCTAGCTGGTGTGACTCTTGGAGTCATTGAAGACATAGTTTCATGTTTTAGACCTTTGTCCCATTTATTGTTTCTATGTTCCGATTGTATAACTTTGGATGTTAAGTTGTAAAATCGTTTCCGCTACTTTATGTTTTGAGTATTGAACACCAGGATTATGTACAAGTCTTAAGTTTTGGAACTTAAGCATTTTCAGAAAGTTTATGCGGTTCAGAGAACCATTTGTTATGTATTAAAGAAAGTTTTAGTTGTGTTCAATATTTCAATAACAGGAAGTTACTCTGATGTATGCCATCTAGTGCATTTCGGTGATTCTATATGTTAGAATTTATCGGGGTGTTACATTATGGTATCAGAGCCGTTCGACCTAGTCGGGCTTAGACAGTTAGGATGGTTTTGTCCCTCGAGTAATTCTGCTTTCTTGCTTCTTGTGATACTAAGAGACATTGAGACTGATCAACTTAATACTTGGTGTATCATTTGCAGAATTATGGCGGGAGGATCGAGGAATAACCCACCAATTGATCCGCATTCTGCATGGATGCAGAACGCGATCGAGAGACAACAGAAGATGATGGAAGATATGTTGCAGATGCAAGAGAATGCTCAAGCTCAGCCCCAGCAAGTCCCTGAGCCTCAAGTTGACCCAAGGAGGGTTTTCTCTGAATTCCTGAAAATGAAGCCGTCTGAGTTCAGAGGAGGACCGGATGTCATGGAAGCCCAGCATTGGCTAGATGATATAGTGAAGATTTTCGTAGCTATGCAAGTCACTGATGATGACAAGCTGAGATTGGCAACTCATATGCTGAAAGTTGAAGCTAACAACTGGTGGACTAATGCCAAAGCCATGATGGTAACTATGGATACTCCCCAGACTTGGGAACATTTCAAGCAGGTATTTTTGGAGCAGTTCTTTCCGACAGCCATGAGGTTCGACAAGGAGAACGAATTTCTGACTCTCACTCAAGGAAGTTCAACTGTGGGTCAGTACGCGGCTAAGTTTGAAGAGTTATATCCATTCTTCGGTTTGGCCGGGTATGCTCCCAATGACAAGTGGAAAACCGAAAGGTTCAAGTATGGGCTAAGGGAAGACATTGCTCAGAGTTTGAGTTCTTTTGCTTATACTAACTATGCTGCCATGGTTCAACAAGCACACATAGCTGAGAGTGACTTGAAGAGGTTATATGCAAGCAGGAAAGTATTCCATCAAAATAAGAAGAATGTCGGATCATCTAACCATCAGACGGGTCCCAAGCACAACTCCAACAAAGGGAAACAGGTTCAGTCATCGAACTCCTCAAGGTTCAGTACATGTTCCAACTGTGGAAAGTACCATCAGGGTAAATGCCAGATGGGATCCAACCAGTGTTATTTCTGCAAGAAAGACGGTCATTTTGCACGGGACTGCCCAGAGAAGGAGAAGAATCAAGGAAGTAACCCTGCTGCTACTACAACCCATGGAAGAGTTTACACCTTGGACGCCCAGAAGGTCACACCGTCAGATAATCTACTAAGGGGTATGAGATCTCTTTTTAATAACTCCGTTAGTATTTTATATGATTCGGGTGCGACCCATTGTTTTATATCTCAAGTTTGTGTCGATCGGTTGGGATTGGCTTTAACTCCTTTGCCTCAACCAATCTCCATTAAGACTGCTGCTGAAGGTAGTGTTCAGACCCAAGCGATATGTGAAAATTGTCTTCTATCCATTGGAGACAGGAATTTTGTAGTAGACTTCATTTGTTTATCAATGAAGGGCATGGACGTTGTCCTAGGCATGAGTTGGATGACGGCCAACCATGTAACTATAGATTGCTTCCATCGAACTATCGGTTTCGCCTCCGAGTCAGTAGAGCTACAACCGCCCAATTCTGAAGCTGTTATTTCTTTCACTTCGGCCAGTAATTATCTGTTCCAAGGCGCGGAAGCTTACGTCATGATGCTGTCTGCATCCACTGAGACAGGTCAGGATTTATCTTCTGTGCAAGTTGTTAATGAATTTCTTGATGTGTTTCCCGATGAAGTTCCTTCGTTTCCTCCGGATCGTGAGGTGGAGTTCTCTATAGAGTTGGTTCCGGGCACTGGACCTATTTCTATAGCCCCGTATAGAATGTCGCCATTAGAGTTGAGGGAATTGAAAGTTCAACTAGAAGAGCTAATTTCCAAACGGTTTATCCAGCCGAGTGCCTCACCATGGGGTGCTCCAGTGTTGCTCGTCAAGAAGAAGGACGGAAGTATGAGATTGTGTATCGATTATCGTCAGTTGAATAAGGTGACTATCAAGAACAAGTACCCTCTACCGAGAATTGATGATTTGCTAGATCAGTTGAGGGGAGCTTCTGTATTTTCAAAGATTGATTTGAGGTCTGGCTATCACCAAATCAGAGTTCGAGCTTTGGACGTCCCGAAGACCGCTTTCCGTACGAGGTATGGACACTATGAATTCGTAGTGATTCCCTTCGGTTTGACCAATGCTCCAGCTGTATTCATGGATTATATGAATCGGATTTTTAATCCCTATCAGGATCAGTTTGTGGTAGTGTTCATTGATGATATCTTGGTGTTCTCTAAGACGATTGAGGAGCATGTGCAACATCTCCGAATTGTTCTGAACGTACTCCGAGAGAAGAAGTTGTATGCTAAGCCATCCAAATGTGATTTTTGGATGCCCGAAGTTAAGTTTCTGGGTCATGTGATATCTCAGGAAGGTGTTGCAGTGGACCCCAGTAAGATTGAAGCTGTGGTAGACTGCGGTTACTGAGGTAAGAAGTTTCTTGGGATTGGCTGGGTATTATCGAAGGTTCATTCAAGGATTTTCCCAGCTGGTTCTTCCACTCACTCGGTTAACTCGCAAGTGTCAGCCGTTTGTTTGGGACTCAGACTGTAGTAATTGTTTTGCGGAATTGAAGGATCGTTTGACTTCTGCACCTATCCTGATTCTTCCAGATCCGTCCGTAGGATTCCAAATCTATTGCGACGCCTCTGGTAATGGTTTGGGATGCGTCCTAATGCAGAATCAACAAGTAGTTGCTTATGCCTCCAGACAGTTGAAGCCGCATGAAGAAAATTACCCAACTCATGATTTAGAGTTGGCGGCAATTGTGTTTGCCCTAAAGATTTGGAGACATTACCTGTATGGGTCTCGTTTCGAAGTCTTTAGTGACCACAAAAGTCTGAAGTATTTGTTTGACCAAAAGGAGCTGAACAACAGACAAAGGAGATGGGTAGAATTCCTGAAGGATTATGATTTTGAATTGAAATACCATCCTGGTAAGGCTAATGTTGTTGCCGATGCTTTAAGCAGAAAGTCTATCCATACTGCAGAGCTGATGATGCACGAGATGTCCTTGTTGGAATCGTTCAGAGACCTCAATTTGAGAGTGAAGTCAAGAAGGAACAGATTGGTGTTGAGTCACATTCGGATTTCAAGTCCCTTGAGAGATCTAATTCGCTCAGCCCAAGAAGGTGATGTAGAACTACAAGCGCAGAAGAGATTGCCGAACTACACCGAAGACGGTGATGGTGTAATTTGTTTTGATGGCAGAATCTGTGTGCCGAATGATGAGGATGTGAAGAGGCAAGTCTTAGAGGAGGCTCATAAGAGTCAATTCTCAATACATCCTGGGTCTACCAAGATGTATCAAGATTTAAAGCAATTGTACTGGTGGCCGGGTATGAAAGTGGATATTGCAGAATTCGTGTCTCGATGCTTGACTTGTCAAAAGGTTAAGATAGAGCACCAGAAGCCAGGTGGCCAGTTACAACCGTTGAATGTACCTGAATGGAAATGGGAAAGCATATCTATGGATTTTGTCATGGGATTACCACGGTCCCAAACCGGAAATGATTCTATTTGGGTAGTGGTGGATCGCCTGACCAAGTCCGCTCATTTTATTCCAGTGCGTTCGACTCACAAGGTTGCTAGGTTAGCAGATGAATATCTCAAGAATATTGTGAAGTTGCATGGAATCCCTACAAGTATCATCTGTGATCGAGATCCCAAGTTTACATCTCGATTTTGGAGAGCATTGAATATGGCGTTGGGAACAAAGGTGTGTGTTAGCACCGCTTACCATCCTCAGACAGACGGGCAGACTGAGAGGACAATCCAGACATTGGAGGATATGTTGAGAGCTTGTGTACTTGATAGTGGAGGCAGATGGGAGGATCATCTTCCATTGGTGGAATTCTCATACAACAACAGCTATCATTCTAGCATCGGAATGGCTCCATATGAAGCATTGTATGGAAGGAAATGTAGAACACCAGTGTGTTGGTGGGATGTAGGTGAGCAGAGGATGTTAGGACCGGATTTAGTCCGTGAGACTACGGAGAAGGTCCGTCAGATAAGAGAAAGGATGAAAGCCGCGCAGAGTCGACAAAAGAGTTACGCGGATAAAAGAAGAAGGCCGTTGGAATTCAAAGAAGGAGACCATGTCTTTTTGAAACTTTCTCCAACCATCGGAACCGGTATTGCTTTACGAGCGAAGAAGCTCAGTCCTCGATATCTCGGACCTTTCCAGATTGTCGAGCGAGTTGGGCCGGTAGCGTATCGCATTGCATTACCTCCAGAATTGTCCAGATTACACGATGTGTTTCATGTATCGCAGTTAAGGAAGTATATTCATGATCCGAATCAACCCTTAAGTTATGAAGCGATTGACATCAGACCGGATTTATCTTATCAGCCTACTCCAATCAGGATCATCGAACGTGGCGAGAGAACGCTCCGAACGAAATCAATTCCTATGGTCAAAGTGCTTTGGGACGGTGCGTCACCTGACGAAGCAACCTGGGAAGTAGAGGAGAACATGCGGGTGAAATATCCCTATCTGTTCGATTGAGGTACGTTTTGTCAATTTTGAGGACAAAATTTTAAAAGTTGGGGTGATTGTAACATCCCCTAACTAGCTAATTTAATTTATATAAATTAGCTGAAAGGTTAAGGTAATCATCGGCTAAGTCGAGTATCTAGCGCAAAAGGTTAATCATGAATTAAGTTAATTGCATAGGCCATGTAATTATATGAAGCTGAAATAAATAATTGTAGTCATGCATAATCAAAATAAGGTATAACGATAGTGATTAATGGGAGGTTAATAGGATGCTTAAGGCTGATGGGAGTCGTAGGGGATAAAAAGGTTAAGTGAGGGGCAAACCTGTCTTTTAACCATACCATATATATATATATATATATATATATATTTGCTTCAGCTGAAACCCCAAGCAAACACACTCCACTTCATTTGAACCAAGTTTCAGAAATCAAAAACAAGAAGAGAGAAAGGAAGGGTAGGCGTGGAGGAGAGGAGAGGAAGAGAGGAAGAGAAATGCCACCAAACTGAATGCATGTATCATCCGATTGCACCATTGAAATCAGTTTTTCACCCTCTATCTATTGGTACAAACATCATCTCCAACACACTTCTCCATCTCATCTCACCATTTTAGACCCTCAAGCTCAAAATGGACCAAAAATGGAGTCTAGGGGCCGAATGTGACATGCATGTTGGATTGGTAGCTAGTGTGAAGTAGTTCAGAGCCAATATTGTGTTTGTCAAGCATTAGGAAGAAGGTTCGGTAGCTGGTATAGCTTTGGGTTCGATTTCGGAAGTGGTTAGACGAGTACGGAGTCGGTTCGTGTAATTTCGATTCTCTTTGAAGTCAAGTTGTTGCCGTGATTGTTTGTGATTTTCATCACTTCGGGTGAGTTCTATAACTCGCTTAGGGAATGTGTTTGTGTCTGGTATATACTTTTCGAAAACTCTTGTCACGCATTTCCGGTAACGAAAGGAAACTATTCGAAAACCGTTTTCTTAAAAGGATTGTAACTTAAATCATATATTGTTTGACTGATTTTTTGGGAATGCTATGATATATATTATTTCAATGTGTGTTTGAGTTTGGGTATCGATCGGAAGGGATTTTGGAATCGGAACGGAATGGAAAAACTTATGAAAAGTCTGTTTTCTGGAAAACTGATAGAGACGCACGGATCGTGTGCCTATGAGCACGGGTCGTGCGCCTCCATCTGATACGACAAGAACTGGATTTTTAAAACACGCACGGATCGTGCGCCTAGTCGCACGGGTCGTGCGTATGTCTCTGGAACTTTCTACACTTTTAGTGGATAACGCACGGATCGTGCGCTTGGTCGCACGGGTCGTGCGTATCCTTCTGGAAATTTTCTACAAACGGTTCAACCACGCACGGGTCGTGCGCCTACACGCACGGGTCGTGTGAGACTTTCTGACCTTCAATTTCAAAGTACCTTTTTATCCATTCCAAATAATTCCAATCCTCTTCTAATCCATTCCCCAAGGTTCCACAACAATGTAAAGGTAACAAAGGTATGAGATTGAACATGTTCGATAGAAAGTTTGTGTGTTGTGAATAAAATGGAAAACCGCACTTAGAGAACGCGAGAGTGCATATGTCAAGAATGATAATAATACACTGTAATTGACTGATATGGTACATGGTACTTGACTGAAATGACTAACAGCCCATTGCGGGTACACAGACTGTTAATGTATAATAAATACAAGAGGAAAAAGGGTGACGACCCTAAGAGGTTAGCATACTAGGGGAGGGGAAGTCATGAGCCCCAAAACCTAGACTCAAGAATGTTTCCCCCACTAGAAATAGCGGGATGGGTTCACCAAAGTCAAGAGATGCCTATAAAATAGGTAGACTGAGGTGTTATGCTAAAAACATGAAACAAAGATTGCATGCTTCATGTGTCGCTTAGGAGGGCCATGAGCATGAAGGTTACAGGAACTAAATGTATTTCCACGTGGTTTTTTTTTTACGACCACGAGTTCAAAACAAAGCATAATGAACCGCTAGAGTAGTAAGGGGTCTCGATAGGACTCACTGAGATAATGTTTATCTCACCCTTCATAATTGTGGTTTTTACAGAGAAACAGGGGAAAGCGAAGGCGATAAAGCACGGCTAGCTGGTGTGACTCTTGGAGTCATTGAAGACATAGTTTCATGTTTTAGACCTTTGTCCCATTTATTGTTTCTATGTTCCGATTGTATAACTTTGGATGTTAAGTTGTAAAATCGTTTCCGCTACTTTATGTTTTGAGTATTGAACACCAGGATTATGTACAAGTCTTAAGTTTTGGAACTTAAGCATTTTCAGAAAGTTTATGCGGTTCAGAGAACCATTTGTTATGTATTAAAGAAAGTTTTAGTTGTGTTCAATATTTCAATAACAGGAAGTTACTCTGATGTATGCCATCTAGTGCATTTCGGTGATTCTATATGTTAGAATTTATCGGGGTGTTACACTGGCGATAAGAAATGGTTGGTTGATTTTGATCCTAGAAGGAAAACTAGCATCAAATGTGCTAGCAACAAACTTATTACAGCTGAAGGTATGGGGAACATATGTTCAAAAAGGAAGATGGACAGGTAATATCTATACAAAATGTATTCTATGTTCCAGGTATAAGCTGTAATTTGATTAGCTTAGGGCAACTAGTAGAAGAAGGCTTTTCTATTATATTGAAGGATCTAATGCTAAAATTGTTTGATAATGAGGATAGGTTGATTTTAAGTACACCTCTTGCTAAGAATAGAACTTTCAGAATCAGCAGTTGCACTTCAAAGGCAGAATGCCTAAGTGAAAAAGCTGATTCTGAAAGTACACTTCAGCATAGTAGGATAGGGCATTTAAACCTTAAAGGTTTAACTAACCAAAGCACTAAGGAAGTGGTAAAGGGTCTACCTAAAAGACCTATTGAAACTAGTACTACATGTTTACTAGGAAAACAACCTAGAAAAAGGCTGAAATCTGAAATTAATGACTTAATGCAGATTGTATATTTATATATTTGTTGGCCATTTAATGGGTTTTCATTGGGCAGTGACAAATATTTTCTAACCTTTGTAGATGAATATTCAAAAGGGTTTTGGATCTATCTAATCAAAACCAAAGGAGGGGCTTTGGTGTGTTTCAAACTATTTCAGGAAAGGGCTAAAAGACAAGGTGGGCAACAGCTAAAAATCCTAGAAGGTGAACAATGGAAGTGGGACAGATCTGAGCATATTAACTCAGAAGGGTCGAAAACTCTAGGAGAGTCTACTACAGCTACACTAGAAGTGCCTTACACTAGAAGTGCCTCATCAAGTAGATGAAGACACCTCAGACAGTGTTGAGGAGCCTGCACAGCAGCAAGCAGAAGAAGTTCTTCATTATAAAGAATCTGCCTCACCAAATTCAGAACCTACTGGTCAAGTTTTGAATAGGGGACAGAGGCTGAAACAACCTCTAAGGAGGCTGGCAGGTTGTGAACTTGTCACAGATGGTGAAGTGAATGAAGGAGACCTCATACACTATGCCAAAATGGCAGAATCAGAATCACTAGACTACTATGAAGCTCTTAAGATGAAAGAGTTGAAAAAGGTTATATTTGAGGAGTTAAACTTCATTGAAGAAGACTTGGGGACTCTATCCTATGTCCTAGGGCTAGAGTTCTTAAGGACACCAGAAGTTACTACTCTACAACAGCTCAAAAATGCTAAGGAGGTCCTAGCAAGGCTTGACATGACAGATTGCAGTTCTGCCAACAGCACACCAGAAGGCTGTAATGTTGCTACTCAAGCATAATTGCGGGAAAAACAGTTAAGGGAACTAATAGAAGAGCTAAGGATTGACCAATCTAAGGTTCCTAAACTCTATATGGATTACTGCTCAACCATGAAGCAGGTGGCTGACATTTTCACTAAAGCTTTAAAGAGTGAAATGTTTACTAAGCTAAGAAGACAGTTAGGTGTTACTGCTTTCAACCCCTAATGAAAGCAGTAATGGTTTCAGCTATTTTCTGGGGTCTTGTCCCAGAACATTTATGGTTTTACAGCTTACAGGGGCTTGTCCTGGTTTTAGACACTGTCTAACTTAGCTTAAGATTTTTACATTAGCGAGGACTATTGGGTTGTAATGTTTAAAAACCTAATTATTCTAAAGCTGGCAGTAACGGCTATTTCTCTAAAATAGCCGTTGGAATCAATATGTATACATTGGTTCAAATAGTTTGTTATAAGCATAACAAACTTAACAGTCCAGAATTGGTTCAAAGAGTTTGTTATAAATATAACAAACTTAACAGCCCTGAATTGGTTTTTTACAACTGTTAGATAACTAACTAACAATATAGTTGTTAGAAAACTACCTAAATCCAGTATATATACATACTGGTACCTGTACAGTTTACATATAGAATCAGTTTACAGAAAGTGAAAAAAAAATTCCTTTACATTTTCATTACTCTAGTTGTGTTCCTTTTTCTTGAGCATTATTTCTCCTTCTTCTTCTATGTGACTCTGAGTGTGCATCCCTCTCCAACAGGTGGTTGCGAGAACTTGCAAAAGAGAGAACAAAGAAAGAATTAGAGAATAATTTCAGTGACTGAAATTAAAGAAAGGAGAGAAACAGAGAGAGTAGTAAGAAATTACCTCTTGTAAACTTGAGAGAAGCTTTACAAGATATTTGGTGTTGTGTGTTCCTCATGAACACAACCAGTGGCATACAAATAAAAAATACACAAGTCAGAAGTGTATAATCACAAAGAAGAAGTAAAACACAATAGAGATTGTCGTTTTACCTTTTGTTTTGGTTTCTTCGTCTCGTTGTTCACTGCGTACCTGAAACAGAACGAAACCAGTTAGGTTTGCTTCTGTGATTTGAAGAATCTAACATCAAAACAAAGTGTTGAATGAAATTACCTTTGTTTGTGTTCGTAACCTCGTATGATCATCAACGTGGTGATTTTCGTACATACAACAAAGAACAAACAATGAATCAATGGGTGAAGAAGAGAAGATCAAACAGAAAGAAATTGAAAGCGAAAATAAAGGGCTTTTGTACCTTACGAATTTCTGAAGTGAGAAGCAGCAAGATTGAAGAAGATTGGAACCTTCAATTGCTTGAAATCAGTGTGATTTCAGCAAATCCTTGCATACCATTGAAGAAGAAACAAAGAATACGAACGGCGCAGCAAAGAAAGAGTGAGAGAAATCTTGATTTTCTGATTAGTCAAACTAGGGTTTGGCTTTTGTATTACGGGTAGAATAAGATCCGCGCGCATACCCGTGTTATTCTGGTTCAAGTCCCGCATAACCCGTATTAGTGTTTTTTTGTTTAAATCAAGTGAAGTGTGTAACCTGAGGTGAACCAGTAGCTGGGTATTCTGATATTTGCACCCCAGAAGTTTGTTCTTGGCAACCTGCAGTGAAACAAACAACATATGGTTAACAAACTAACACCGAGGACTTGAATAAATGTATAGTGGTCCTCCTTGCCTCCCTTTAGATGAATGTGCTCTTTGTAGGCCCTTTTAACTCTATCCTTATCCCGCCTTCTTTTTCAAAAATTGAATCGTGCCTCACTGTAGGCCCTTTTATACTCATGTAGTCCCTTTTAATAACATAGACTCTTTTAACTTAAGGTTATTCGAGGCCGCGATAGTTTATTATATCTAAGTGACCTTGTGTCGGGAGCAATTCAAGAGTGTTTGCATTTCTGTATCTTAGAGTTTGCAGTAGTTCTATACAGTAGTACCTTTTTTATGTATTAAAAGTATATGGTACCTCAATAGTAGATTGACAAAAAAAATTGAATCGTGCCTCACTGACTACTTGCTATTTTTTCCTGAAACTTTACTCTTTAACAAAAACAGTTTTAAATTTATAAAAAAAACAGTTTTAAATTTGTGAGAAGCTTTGAAGTTTGTAGCGAGTGAGTTCAAGCTAGCGTTTAAATTAAATCTTTTCTTTTGTAATTTCCTGGTTAAAATATATTTTTGATTTTATTTTAAAAGTTAACATTTGTTCTTTAAATTAAAAAAACCATAGTCTACTACCACATTATAGTACCTACTAAGTGATAGTTCATCAATAAAATTCTTTTGATTATAAAAAATAAAAATAATAACAATTTATTAACTCTGTCAAATGATACCAAGGGTTCGTTCAAGCGGCAACTGATAGTGCGTATCAATAATTTCAAATTGGTGAGGTTTAGGTTGCCTTTAGAAAAGTATTTACCCACTTTCACCTGTATTTCTTAAAATTTGACACATATATCCCACTAAATTAATATCACTATGATCTAAACATACAAATATACAACTCAATCATGTGGCTAAGTGGAATTTACATTTTTGGTGAATCCTAGATTACTTTTGAAAAAGTGTGTGCATTCACTCAAAATTTGATACAAGTATACATATAATGTAATATGAACGTGGTGTAAAAGTACAAATATATTTTTATTGACAGAAGATAGCGGACTCTACCAAAAAAAAGAAAAACAGATTGATTTTGGGTCTGTTTGTTACTAATTAAAGAATAAGTGATTTTGATGTTAAATAATTTACAAATTTGTTTTTAAAGATTTTTAAGAAAAGCCAAATTTGTTTTGTTTTTTGTAACACAATGAAAATCACTTTTTTAAAAATCATCATTCTATTAAAAATTATTTTTATGAGAAACAAGTCAAAACAACTTCTCACTTTAGTCATTTTTTAAATTATTTTTAGATTCTCATTTTTTAAGAGCCGTAACAAACAGATAGAAAAATTCTAAAATAAATTATTTTTAGAAAGAAAAAAAAACTTATTATTTTTCAAAATAAACATTAACAAACGGGCTCTTTATTAATTTTACATCATATAAGATAAAGGTTTAAATAGTTATTACCCCCCTACAAATATACCCATTATCCAGTTACCCCCCTACAAAAAAAAACATTTAAAACAAACCTTGCAAAATGTAAAGTTATCCAGTTACCCCCCTGCCGTTAATTTTTCTGTTAAAAAATGTAAAATGTCACATATCCAGTTACCCCCTGCCACGTGTCACCTTATTACACCACAAGAAAAGTTGGACTTTGCGGCGGGCAAAATCCGCCGCAAAAGCCAAATTTGCGGCGGATATTTGGAATTTGCGGCGGAATTTTGCCGCCGGTAGCCAGCTCGAAGCAAACGCGTTGCGGCGGATTATCAGCCGCAAGTTTGCGGCGGATTTAGTGGGAAAAGCCAGCTCCAATAACTAATGAATTTTTAATTTAAAAAAATAAAAATTGGGAAAAGCAGTAAAATATTACCACCAAAAAAATATCCATACAATTAATAAAATATCCATACAAAAAAATAAAATAATCTAAAGCTACTGGGGGTTGCATCCAACATCATTTTGGTCATATATTCCATGCACAACTCAGCAACATTAAATTGAGACTTAAGACCCAACAACCGAACACACATTGATAATTTTGCGTCTGTAGATCCTTCAAATATGGGTTTATTTGTCTCACTCAAATACATGTAAAACCTTTGAGCTTCCTCATTTGGAACTTTGTCAGCATCTCGTTCTTCAAAATCCAAATTTACTCCAACAGCGTCAGATATCATTCCCTGATAAACATCTAAAGGTTGTATTCCCCATCCTTCAGATGTCGTAGTCGCTGGATAACTACTTGATGTGTGATCTACTACTTCAACCGGAACATTAACCGCAGGAACTGCAGCTACCCCTGGCGCTCCTTCCCCGTGACGACTCCATGTCCAATAATTTGGCCTAAACCCATTATTGTACAAATGAAGTCTAACTTCATGTTCATTTTTTATAGCTCGAAATGAACATTTCAAGCACGGACATCTAATACCGCCTTGTCGCCCAAATTCTTCATGATCAATGTACTTAGCACAAAAAATAAACTCTTCTACTCCTTCTACAAAACGTCGTTTTACACCAGTTCTTCCAAGATACAATCGATCATACATCGAACTACGATCCATTTTCAAGAACTACGTATATTACACTACAATATAAATAAAATAAACTATCAATTACTTCATATTTTGATATATATATTTATATATTACTCCTTATATTTTGATATTTCAATAAACTACCAATTAATTACAAGCAACAGAATTAATTTTTTAATAATGTTATATACTAATAATTTAAACATTATAAATAATAATTCCAAATTTAATTTTAAATATCAATTTTTATAAGACAATATATGTTAATAAAATTTATAAGTGAACTTAATAAATAAGTTTTTTCAATATAAATTAATTTGTATTATTATTGCAAACAAAATTTGTAACAAAATTTTACTAAAAATAGTGAAGTAAGTAATATTTTATTAATTACTTTAACAAGTAACCGTAGTGAAGAGAAGGCTCTGGCTTGAAGCTTATCCTGAACTCAAGCAGAGAGGAAAAATGAGGAACCCAAACAATACCTAAACAAAAAACAACACAATTAGTAACAAACTCATATTATTATAAAATAATTTAAAAACGAATATTAAAAAAAAAACTAAAAACTAAAACTATTAACTCATATCAAAAACATACCTTGAAGAAATTTCCCAATAAGAGCAGAAGACAATTCGTAGGGAGGAAGCGCTACACTTCAAAAAGAGACTTAGTAGAGAAGGAGAGAATTTGGAGAGAGTAAAAGAGAAATTTTAAGAAGAGAATGGGAGGATTGTTAGAAGTGTGAAGAATGAGAAGTGGGGAATGGATATATATAGGAAAACGCAGCCAACAGTCAAAAGGTAATATCTGCCGCAATAGGAGATTTGCGGCGGATCCTGGGTCTTTGCGGCGGATTTTGAAATTTAATATCTGCGGGTTTTTTTAATCGGAGCTTTGCGGCGGATTCAGGGGCTTTGCGGCGGATTCTGAAATTTAATATCCGCGGGTTTTGTTTTAACGGAGCTTTGCGGCGGATTCTGGGTCTTTGCGGCGGATAGTTCAAATTCAAATACCACGCCTTTTTTTTAAAAACACCAAAAAATCCGCCGCAAAAGCCACAATCCGCCGCAAATACTCAATATCCGCTGCAAACGACACAAATCCGCCGCAAAGTACCATTTTTTAAAAAAAAATTATTATTATTTTTAAAAAATAAATTTTAATTTTTAAAAAAAATCTTTTTAATTAAAAATATATATTATTTTATTAATTTTTTTAATTATTGATAAAAAAAAATCCAATAACTAATTAATTTTTAATTTAAAAAAATAAAAATTGGGAAAAGCAGTAAAATATTATCACCAAAAAAATATCCATACAATTAATAAAATATCCATACAAAAAAATAAAATAATCTAAAGCAGTAAAAATTGGGAAAAGTAGTAAAATATATATTTAATGTCTGCTACCCCTAAACAGAGACCTACGCCATTATCTTGATATGACACTCTCTTGAGCATTGTCGCAGCAGCTCCATTAGAGTGGCGTATGTCTCCATTTCTTTGTAAAGAAATTTCCACATTGTCGTGAACACCCCTTCATCTTTTTCGTTAAAAGTAACCCATTTATCAGCAAAAAGCTCCTCCTCATTATTTCCACCACAAGAGACATATACGTTCATCAAACGCTCGGTATCATCCTTCAACTTAACAGCCAGTCCTTCCAGTTCCTCAAACTTTCTATTTAGAGATTCAACCATACCGGCGGAATTTCAAAATTGGCAAATATCCGCCGGAAATAACCTTACCGGCGGATTGTTAAAATCTCGTAAAAAAAATAAATTTTTGTAATCCCAAATCCGCCGCAAAAACCGATAAATCCGCCGCAAAAGCCAAGTCGAAAATTAATCCGCCGCAAACGTCAATTATTTCGCCGGTAACTTTGCGGCGGATAAAATCCGCCGGAAATGCCTAGAATCCGCCGGAATATTTGCGGCGGATCTATATCCGCCGGAAACTCCTGGCCGGAAAAATCAATTATTCTTGTAGTGTTATTGGGCCTCTGTGACACATGACACTGACATGCCACGTCAGCTCCTATGTCACCACTGCCACATGTCACTGACATGTGCCACGTCAACAGCCAATGGATGGCTGCCACGTGGCACTAGTTATTACACTCAAAATTAAATATTTTTGTGTCCACCAAGGGTGTTGAACTCGCGACCTCTTACTCACACACACACCTCCTAATCACTGAACCACATTAGTATTTGTGATAATTATCTCACCTACAAATATTTATTACATCATTTGTTACTTAATTTTAAAAAAAAAACTCTGTTAACAATCCCAACCCAGAAACGCAGAAACCCAAAAACTCTGTTAACAAAGAGATCGATGAATTTGAACTGGCAGAGGAGGAGGTTGAATCTATTTATGAGCTCGAATAGAGTTCGTTTTGTTTTGGTTGGTTTCGTTGTTCGTTGTGATGATGTGATATCATATTGAAAAGAATCATGTAATTAGGCTAATACTTAAATGTAAGAAAGGGAAGTTGTTGATAATCTCCCCAATTCCCAATTTTCTAATCTGTAGAAATCAAGGGAAAAGTTGTTTAACAGTTAACAGTGGCAATTACAATTGCTCTTAACTGATACTTGAAAGTCTATCTTGTTAATTTCCTTGTGGTAAATTTCTAGTTGGAAACTTTTTTAGTATTATTAATATTCATATTCATATTCATTTCCAACAGTAGAGACTTGGCAAAAGGAGATTAGGAGGCTCTGGAAAACAGACGAGAGAGAGAGAAGACGGACTGAGGGGAGATGGATCTGGGTTTCGAGAGAGAGAACACGAGATGCTTCTGTTTTCGTTGGATCTAGAAAACACGAGAGAGAGAGAGAGAGAGAGAGAGAGAGAGAGAGAGAGAGAGAGAGAGAGAGAGAGAGAGAGAGAGAACACGAGATGGATCTGGGTTTCGATTTGAAGATTTGAAGATATGGGTTTCTGCGTTTCAGGGAGGGATTGGCGATGGTGAAGAACCAGATTCTTTTTTTAAATTAAGTAACAAATGATGTAATAAATATTTGTAGGTGAGATAATATATATCACAAATACTAATGTGGTTCAATGGTTAGGAGGTGTGCGTGAGTAAGAGGTCGCGAGTTCAACACCCCTGGTGGACACAAAAATATTTAATTTTGAGTGTAATAACTAGTGCCACGTGGCAGCCATCCAATGGCTGCTGGATTGGCACATGTCAGTGACACGTGGCAGTGGTGACATAGGAGCTGACGTTGCATGTCAGTGCCATGTGTCACAGAGGCCCAATAATAAGGTGACACGTGGCAGGGGTAACTGGATATGTGACATTTTACATTTTTTAACAGAAAAATTAACGGCAGGGGGGTAACTGGATAACTTTACATTTTGCAAAGTTTGTTTTAAATATTTTTTGTGTAGGGGGTAACTGAATAATGAGTATATTTGTATGGGGTAATAGCTATTTAAACCTAACATAAATTACCCATTCTTTCAAAGATTACCGATAACTTTACTTGCAGATTTGTAGTTACCCGTACTCATCCCTTTTAAAAGTGAATTGGTACCTTTGGTAAACAAAAAGTGAATTGGTACCACCATCACACCATGTGAGCTATCCATAGACCATAGCTGACGTGTCCAACCAATGTTCCAATTTATTCCTCTACCTAAAATTTCAGCCGGCGATAGATTAGAGATACCCTGCAAAAATGCATGTTATCAATGATTGGGGTAGGAATAGGTTGTGCTGAGCGGACTTTGAAAGGGTTGGGTTTGGCCTACACTAAAAATGTTAGGCCTATGGCCTGTCGTAGGCCCATTTTTTAGTGCTGGTCTGACAAGAACCGAAAGAATGTTTAAAAGTCTGTTTTACTATTTTTTTAATAAAAATCTACAATCTTAATGACTTAAACTTTTGAAAATAGACTAACAAGTTAATAGGCCAGTGAAATTAAGTTCTAATTTGTTTTGATGAATAATTAAGTTTTAATTTGAGATCTAACCAAACCTTTTAGCGAAATATCTTTATTTGACATCCTTTGAAATTCTATTCGATAATAATAAATTTAAGTATATCAAAAATGGATATAGATTAATCCGTTTAAATTAACAGAAAATGTTAGCAAATTAATGATTTAAGACAAAGTAGAAAATTTGATAAAATAATAATAGTAATTAAAATATTATTTATATTTTTTAAATAGATCGCCTAATAGACTTAAAAGGCTTATTCGATGGTCTGTGACCTGATCTTTTTAGGAAAAGAGGCTTTTGGAAAAGCCTAAGCGTAAGCCCCTGTCGATCGGTCTGGCCTATTCCCACCCTATCAATGATCAATAATAATCATTGATCGATAATAATGACAAAACCGCGATTAGTTTTTTAATCATTGCTAGCTATCTACAGAGTGTCCCAACACTTTTAACGAAGAATTAATCTCAATTATTACTTATGAGAAAATTTCGCACTGGCCGAGTTTATCAACTGAGTTTGTCCACCGCGGAAAATCGAACCCAAAAACATTGGATCGATCTCCGGGTCCTAAGATAGCTTATACCACTGGGCCAATGGTGTTGATTACCGCTATCGATATTTGGTGAGTTTGAAATCCTCTATATTTCTAAAAAAAAATGAAAACTTCCTTAATACAATTTTAAGTGCATAAATAAAATCTATAGTGCCAAATTTGTATATCCTTTGCGTTATGTTCATAAGCAGATCTACGTATATTTTTGGGGTCACTTGCACCTTTTGAAAAATAAATAAATGCACTCATTATATAAAAAAAGGGTTAAATATGTTTTTAGTCCCTACAAAATCGGCTCCTTCTAAGTTTAGTCCTTACATTAACGAAATAGGCGTTTTGGTCCTCATCTTATTTTGCCGTTTTCAATTTTAGTCCCTCGTGAGTTTTAATAGCGCTTCAACACTTTTAATAGCGCTTTTTTGACCTTTTATAAGCGCTATTAAAAGTTGTGAAGCGCTATTAAAAGTCATGAGGGACTAAAATTGAAAACGGAAAAATAAGATGAGGACCAAAACGCCTATTTCGTTAATGTAGGGACTAAACTTAAAAGGAGCCGATTTTGTAGGGACTAAAAACATATTTTACCCTAAAAAAAATTATCCCATCAATTTAAAGGTTTGCACCTAGATCTCTAAATTTATTTTATTGCGATATTGTTGGACTATATCACTTAATTTATATGGATGAACGATTGTTTAGTGAGTTATACGGAATGAGATGTAATCCCCTTGATCACTATCATAATAAAAAAAACTCAATTCATTTCTCAAAAAAAGTTTCAACTCTAAGTCGCTATTATAAGCAAAAATTAACTACTTTTGTCACATTTAATGTTATTATTCTTAATAAACCATAATATTTTTCAATTAAATATTAATAAGGTCAATTTTGGAAATGTGATTTGACTTTTAAATGAATTCTAAATATTTAATTGCACTTAACTGAATTTCTTGATCACCGTTAAATTTAAAGCTGTTGTTTTAGCTTATAATGGAGACTAGAATGAGTATTCAATAGCATCGGTTAACTCATTATTCAATGATTTATCAACATGAAATCAAGTAGATTTTTTTTTGACAATAGAAATCAAGTAGATAATAATTACCAGGTGTGTAATCTATCTAATTTAATATATTAAGAGTGTGTTTGGACGAGGCATTTGAAAATTTTAAGGAATTTCAATTTCTAGGCAATTTAAATGCATCAATTGAAATAATTTCATTTTCAAAATTATTTGTTTGGATGAGATAATTAAAATTCTTCATTTTCAAAAATTCCTTGTTTGGATAGAGTAATTAAAATTATTTATTTATTTTTATATATTTTTTAAAATTCTTCACTTTACTCAAGGGTCGAATGACATGCGGGTTCAACGACCGACGATATCGACCCACCGGATGTCGGGCCCGAACCATTGGGAGTGGAGCAGTCCCGGCCTACCGAGTTAGAAGTGGCAAGCAGACTACCCGGCCCGTGTTGGGCTCGGGTAATGGTGGCATGCCTGAAAGGTAGTATGGTCATGGTGTACGGAATGAAGTATACTACAAAAAATTGCTCATTAGCGACGGACATTAACGAGGGAATGATGGTCCCTCGCAAAAAATGGAATTAGCGACGGACTTTGTGAGGGAATAAGGGCCCTCGTCTATGTTGAGAATTAGCGACGGATTTTTGAGCAATAGCGACGAAATTTTCGTCGCTAAAACCTGAGCGCCAATTTGAAATTGCGCAGCACGAAAACCAAGAAAAGTTAGTGACGGATTCAGTGGTCTCTTCGCAAACTTCTGACCGTTGCAGGTACTTGGCATGGAAGCGTGAAGGATTAGCGATGGACGCATCCCTCGCTATGTCCGTCGCTAAATCTCAATTAATTCTTTTAATTACTGACTCTTCTTTCACTCTTCTCTCATTCTTTCACTCTCACCTCCCACCACACCACCCACGAACCCTAACCCCTTTTCACTCATTTCCACCACCACCACCACACAACCACCACCACCCACGAAATCGTCTCCTCTTCCTCTCTCTCTCTCTCTCTCTCTCTCTCTCTCTCTCTCTCTTACGAAATCGTCTCCTCTCCTCTTCTCTCACCTACAAATTTCTTTCCTCTTTTTCTCTTTTTCTCTCCACCTTCCACCACCACCACCACCACCACCACGAACTCCTATCCTCCATCTATCTCTCTCCCCTACGAAGTGAATCACAACCACCACCACCACCACTACCACCACGAACCCCTATCCTCCATCTCCTCTCTCTCTCTCTCTCTCCGACGAACGAAACCACAACCACCACCACCACATAGCTCCTACCACCACCACAACCACCACAAACTCCTCTCCTCTATCTCCGACGAAGTGAACCACAATCACCACCACATAGCTCCTCCCCACCACCACATTAATATATCAAAATAAATATATAAAAATCTGGTTTAAAAAAAATTAAAACAATTGGTCAAAAAAAAATTTAAACAAGCCATTCAAATTGGGACACATGGCAGTCAAAATTGAGACGCGTGACATTCAAAATTAGCGAGGGAATTAGTGAGAGAACCGTCCCTCGCTAATTAGCGAGGGATTCAAATTCCCTCACTAATTTCATTAGCGAGGGAATCCACTGCAAGAAAAGAAGCCATTAGCGACGGAAATTAGCGAGGGACTAATGGTCCCTCGCAAAAATTGGGATTAGCGACAGAATTAGCGAGGGAATAGGGGCTGTCGTATTTTTGAGAATTAGCGACGGAATTTTAGACATTAGCGAGGGAATTTCCGTCGCTAATGGCAAAAGTAAAAATATTTGCGAGGGAATGTCAGTTCCGTCGCTATTTTTTTACTTTTCAGATGATGGGACTCAGTTGCAGGGGTTGGTAAGTGCACAGGAATTAGCGAGGGACAGTTCCCTCGCTAATTCCCTCGCTAAATTTAACTTTTCAGATGATGGGACAGTTCCTTCGCTAATTCCCTCGCAATTTTTTTTCTTTTTTTCCTTAAATCCGTTTATACTCTTCTTTCTCACTCACTCTTCACCCTTCCTCTTCCCTTCCTCTTCACCCTTCCTCTTCCCTTCCTCTTCCTCTACTCTCCACCACCACACAACCACCACCACCATCATCACCACCTCCTCTCACACTCTCCTCTCTCTTCACTCTTCCAACACCACCACCACCACATACCTCCTACCACTCTCACTCACTCTCTCTTACTCTTCACCACCACCACCCCACCACCACCACTCTCACTCCTCTCTCTCTCTCTCTCTCTCCCTCTCTCTCTCTCTCTCCCTTACTCTTCTTCTCTCTCTACTCTAAACCACCCATCACCACCACCACCACGCCACCACCACCACCACACCACCACCACGCCACCACCACCACCACCACCACCACCACACATCACCAAAAAATTAATAATATAATATAATATTCATTAATTAATAATAAATAGTCATTCAGCACTGGACACGTGTCATTTTTTTTTGAAAAACTGCAGTCATTAGCGAGGGAAATAGCAAGGGAAAATTCCCTCGCTAATTAGCGAGGGATTCAAATTCCCTCGCTAATCCCATTAGCGAGGAGGGGTTTAGCGACAGAACTGGTCCCTCGCTAATTCCCTCGCAAATGACCATTAGCGACGGATTTTGGTCATTTTGCGAGGGAAATGTCCGTCGCTAATGACCAGTTTTTTTGTAGTGATCAGTCCCTCGCTAATTCCCTCGCAAATGGTCTTGAGTGGCAGTCTGCATAAATATAAATTAAAACCCTTTAATTTCAAAAATATAAATTAAGAATAATAACCCTCTGGCTCCGTTCCTTTTCCTCTTGGTGACTGAGGGGTTGAGTGGCCTAAAGAGGCAGGCGACAGAGTTGGGCTTGTTTAGGGGGTTCGTGGTTAAGGACTCTGCTTTGGTGGTGTCACACATGCAGTATGCCGACGATACCCTGCTTATTGGGGAGACGACGGTGCAGAATCTGTGGACGATGAAAGCCATTTTGAGATGTTTTGAGCTAGTTTTGGGATTGAAGGTCAACTTTTTCAAGAGTAGTATTCTGGGTGTGAATGCGAGTCCTCTATTCCTCTCTTTATCTGAATTAATTGTTCCATCAGTGCAAGATTGGTGGGGTGCCATTCAAGTATTTAGGCCTCCTAGTCGGGGCAAATCCTCGTAGGCTGGCTACTTGGGAACCACTGGTACGTGGGTGTTTTGCGGAGTAGGATTCGTTCTTGGAAGAGTAGTAGGTTCATTACTTTTGGGGGTCGGATTGTCCGTCTAAACTCGGTCCTTAATAGTATCCCCATCTTCTTCCTATCCTACTTGAAGATGCCTATGGGAGTCTGGAAGAAATTGGTTTGGCTACAGAGAGATTTTTTGTGGAGGTGGATGTTCCGAGAGGAGGAAGATTCCATGGATGCGCTGGTCCAAAGTATGTAAGGGGTGGTCTTGGGGTCAAGGATTTTAGGGTATTTAACCTGAGTTTGTTGGGTAAGTGACACCAGAGGCTCCTGACTGGGGGTCCATCTTTGTGGCGTGATATTCTGGTAGTGAAGTATGGGGAGGTGGTGACTAAGATACCGCGAATGTCCTCCTGGATATGTGTCTACTTGGTGGAAGGATATTTGTCTTCTTGGCTCGTCTCTAAAAGTGGAGGGTGAATGGTTTGGGGATAGAGTCGTTAGGAGATTGGGGAGTGGGGCCTCCACTCTATTTTGGCATGACGCTTGGGTGGGGCTACAACCCCTATCTAGGGTGTTCTCGAGGCTATTTGTCTCAAATCTGCTGAATGGTCATGTGGCAGATTTTGGCTACTGGGTGGATGGGGTTTGGTCTTGGCGTCTGGCTTGGAGGCGGAGGCTGTTTGTTTGGGAGGAGGACCTGGTATGGGACCTTTTGCTACTTCTGCAGCCTTTGGTCCCTAACTCGGATGCGGATGGTTGGAATTGGGTAGGAGATGCTTCTGGGATTTACTCGGTTAGATCAGCGTATGCTTGTCTCATGGAGGAGTCATCCATTGCTCCAGGCCTTTCAAATGAGCATGTGGCGATTTTGGGTAGACTCCGGCGGAGTCTGGCTCACCCGAAGGTAATCTCGTTCTCTTGGCAGCTTCTTCTAGATAGGCTTCCCACTCGGGTGAACTTGGTCTGTCGTAGAGTGATTCTTGATGGTGCCCTGGCTTCGTGCGCACTTTGTGGAGGTCATGAGGAATCATCTCTTCATTTGTTTATGCGATGCCCCTTCACCCAGACTGTTTGGTATGACGTCTTCTGTTGGTTGGGGTGGCAGCTACCTATGCCACCAGACCTATTCTCTCTTTTTGATGTTTTTGGTGCCTCAGGCCGAGGTGTTGATGCCAAGCATGGATTGAGTCTCATTTGGCACTCAGTACTATGGCTTATATGGGATATGCGTAATGGGTGTATTTTTTCTGCAAAAATACCAGATACTGAGTCTGTGATGTGCAGAGTGAAATCCCTCTCCTGGAGTTGGTTTCTTGCCAGGTCAAAGGGTCCTCGGTGTTCGTACTATGAATGGCATGTTGCCCCGGTCGCCTGTATTAGTCGCAAATAGGCCTTATGGTCATTAGCATCTTGTATCGGGTTTAGGACACCCCTAGTGTCCTAGTTTTGATATATATATATATATATATATATATATATATATATATATATATATATATATATATATATATGATCTTTTGCCTTTAAAAAAATAGAATCGCCATGGTAAATTCTAGGGATGATCATCATCAGCGAGCCCACCCAAATTAAACCCGCCCGAGCTGCTCCTCCATTTTTTTCCACGGTCGGGTTCGCTCGGGTGACGGTTCCACGGAGAGGCGCGCGCGGGTGTGCGCGCGCGGTTTGGCTCGATCGGTTGCGGTTCTTTAAGGAACCCGACCTTTGGTAACCAAACCCACTCGATTACCCTATTATAACCCTAGATATAAATACTAATGTTAGGAGAGAGAGAGAGAGAGAGAGAGAGAGAGAGAGAGAGAGAGTTTAGATCAGATTTCTCCATAAAAAAAACTAGCAGCTGCTGCTGCGTACTCTTTCTGCCTAACGCTCTCTTCTCCCCTCAAGTCAGCCTCTTCTTTCAACCACCATACCACCTCCACTCTTCTTAGTTCTTCCTTCTCCTCTCTTTCCACCACCGCGCCTTCTCCTCTCTCAATAAAACCACCCACGAATCCACGATAGCTCCGTTCACCACCACCACGTGTTCTCCTTCCTCTCTCTAAACAACAAAAGGTATTTTTCCTTATTTAGATTGTTACTCGTTTTTTTCCTCTTCTATCTCAAACACATTGTTATTTGGTACTGACCTAAAGATTGCCTAATTTCAAGGAGGCTATGTAACAATTAACAAGGGGTTGAAGTCAAGCAACCGGATTTTGGAATCACTGAAACCATAAACAAAGGCTTTTTAAATTTAGGGATTGTTTTTTCAGTTTAATAAATTTCAGTTTGCCTAATTTATGTTGTGTACAATTGAATTTTTGTTATGTGTGAAGCTTACATATTTCAGACCACCTAACCCAAGGGACCTTATTCCCCAATGTTGGTTCCTCTCCATAATAAATTTCTCTGAATCCGCGTGACCTTCTTACCTTGACCAACATCTTAATGAATGACACGAAGAATATCCAGATCAAGGTTTCAAATTGCGGACCGCATCACGTGATGCGGCCGCAATATTGCCGTTGCGGCAGCGTCCGCAACCGCATCAGTCCGCAATTGCGTTGTGATCTCAAATCACAGAAAAATCCGCATCGCAACGCCGCATCGGCCGCAACGCAGTGGTGCAACGGCCGCATCAGGCCGCATCAGACCGTAATTGACTTTAAATTGGTCGCACAAATTTTTTTCCTATCTTCCTGTGTCTTTATATTATACATTTAGAGGGTATTTTAAAGGATTAAAGATACTATAAAGTGATGAAGAGTAGATAATGAAATATATATGAAATTTTAGAGAGGAGATAGAAGACATGTGAACTATAAGATAACTAATAAATTATAATATTTAATGTTAACAAAAAATTATTTCACACCGCATCGACCGCAATACGCATCGCAGCGACCGCAAATGGCCGCAACCGCAACTACCGCAACCGCAACCGCAACGCGACCGCAACCGCAATTTGAAACCCTGATCCAGATGCTATTGAAAACGAAACTTATGAGAACTATATGCCCCCTAAAACTAAAATACCTATTCGCCCAGCCAGTAAGGTGTCATTGGTGTCATTGCAGTATATAATTATCATCCATTGTCAAGTTATCCCAAGAACGTAGCTCAGTTGGTGAGCTAAGGATGTGTACCAAATAAGTGCAAGAAGGAGGTCTCGGGTTCAAAACCAGGAAACTAACATTTTCCCCACCCCCACTAACATTGCTTATCAAAAAAATCGATTGTCAAGTTTCAAGACTCCTCGAGTTGGCACCTATTAGTAAGCCAAGGTACTTAAAAGGCAGAACGCCTATTCTATAGTGAAGAAGGGATGTTGCCATAAAGGTAAAGGATTCCTAGACATTTACGTGCTGAAGTTAACTTGAGAACCCAAAAACCAGCTCGAAGGTTCGCAAGGCATAGATTGGCCACAATCGGCTCTCCAATAAAAAAGTTTTCATCAACATATTGTAGATGTAGACCTCGTAGGGTTGCCCATTTTAAGCACCGTGAACAGTTTATATTCCATCGCATATCAAATGATCCGACTAAGTCCCCATAGCCACTAGAAAGAAGGGTAAAGGGGCAAGTGAATAACCTAGCTTTAGTCCTCTGAAAATTAATTTCCTCCAAAGGGGAGCAATTAACTAAGAATGAGAGGTTTCTAACAAACACAAATGATCGGCGATTTCCATTTATCACCAAAATCGAATCTCCATAACATATAGTCAAGAAACCACCGGCTAATTGATCATAAGCTTTTCATAGTCCTTAAAATTCATCATTCTGCGCTTTTCTCTTTGCATGGTCCACAACTTCGTTCACAACTCCATCAGTCGATGCTTACCTTGAATGAAAGACAACTGATTTTGGCGACAATCCCATCCATTATAGCTCCAACGGAGCATTCGGGACTACTACCAAAAAAAAGTGAAATTATAGAGGGTAGGTTAATGACAGAAAATGTGAAATCTGCATATCTCTAGCTTCCTCACTAAATTTTGTGACGTCTAAATTAGCAATGAATTCCAATTTTTCCATCACTAGTTTTGATCACTAAACTACTTTTTCTAGTAGTTAGTCACCAACTTATAGAAGCGGTCTGGTAGGGAGATATGGGTTTGAAGTCCCCAAGAGACACTAGGCATTCAACAAAAAAAGTCTCAACTTCCCCTTTCACAAGAACCAGAATATCATCATGAAAGAAAAGTTGCATAGTTTGATATGTTTACTGCTGTCATAACAGTATGCTTAAACTGTTTATAATTTTGCGCTTAAAGGGGGATCATTACAAATCAAGATAGCATCTGCTGTGCTCTTTGTTTTCGGTATGCAGAAGACATTGAACATTTTGTTTTTCAAATGTTTTGTTTCAGACCAGCTGTGGAGGAAGGTGTGCACATGGCTTGGCGGTTCAAGAATCAGAAGCATCAACGCGTGGGAGCACTTGAAAAATAATAAGCTGACAATTGGAGGAAAGAACAAGAAGAAAGTAAGATATATGATATGGGTTGCAGTGGTTTGGGTCATTTGGTTAAACCGGAATAGGATTATCTTTAGAGGTGGAGTCCCAAATATATCACAAATGTTAGAAAATGTAAAAGGGATTACGTGGGGTTGGATAGCTCATAGATTGGGTAGTCAAATGTCAATGGAATTCGAGGAATGGAATTCGAGACCGATAGATTGTATCAACCGATTGCAATAGTTGTAATTAGGTTATGGCACCCCTAGTGCCCTTGCAATAATATTCTTTGACTTATCAAAAAAAAAAAGTGGCTTCTCTTAGCCTATTCATCACTCGGGGTATCAATAAAATCAGTTTTTTGGTTAGAAGTGCGTGCATAAGACTGTCAATCTGGCTCAATATATATACGATAAATACAAGTAGTGGCTGTTATTCTATTCATTAGATGAAGTGCTATCAAATAAATAAAGGTACAAAACCTTCTTTAAGTACAAATATGAGGCAAAAAAGAAACATAAAAAAACAACCTTCTATACAGTTATACAAATCACCACAGAGCTACCTATAGCTAGCTGATCACGATGCGTACACATAATAAGGCTACGGTTTCTCATACCGTATTCCCTCCTTAATTCCTTTCCTTCCATAAATAAAATCCATATTAAAGAGGGAGGAATATCAGATCAAAATAACAAGGAGAAAAATGTTTTCTTTTGATATACCATAATCATAATAATGATATTATAATAAGCAACCTTGAACCTCCTATATATATGTAATAATAGTATTATTATGATATGACTATTATGTTTAAATTAAATGCCACCAAAATCTCTAAGAGAGAAAGGTGTTTTTTCAGGCATGTTACCGGCGTGACGTAGCCCTAAAGTAAGTGAAACATCACCGGAAGTGGTCCCAAATCTGATAAGAGTAGAACCAATGTCAGAAGCAGCAGAAGTGGTCCCATATTCCGCTGTAACAAAGCTGCCATGACGACACGTGTCATCGGTAACCATTGATCTATTGTTGTGTGGTGGGGGCAAATCTAAATCGGAGACTGGTGGCACCACTTCAGAGGCGGTGGTGGCCAAAATGGTTGTTGTTGTTGTGGTGGTGGTAGAATAATGTTGTTGTTGCTGCTGGTTTACTTGGTTTTCCGAGAAGGTTTGTGTATTTATTATTGGTGTAAGTGATGGGTCGTTATCAATGGCATTATAATCGGATCTTTTACCTGTTGGTGTCGTCGGTGTTGTTGTTGATGTTGGTGGTGGTGTTGTTGTTGTGTTTGATGCTGTGGTTGAAGGTGTTGGAGTTTGTGCAGATGCTAGTTGGCCACTGTTATTGCTACTGCTTTGATTCTTTTCTCTATTATCTTCTTCTCCTGATCCTTCTCCTTCTTTAAGTTCTTGTTGGTACATATCTTCTACCATGGGCTTCCACAAACGAACCCGAGCATTTATGAACCAATTTGATACCTGAAACATAATGTAGATGCCATTTGTAATTTGTAGTAATAATTTACATGCTAGGCATTTCAATTACTGTGCTGCTACATAGTTTTAAATGTGACTGAAAGAAACAATTCATATCCAAATATTGTATATGTATTTAACACACATGGTTGAGCCATTTTAATACTCATGAGTAAAAAGGGAATCATCATTTTTATACTGACTGGCAAACTATTATTGATTGACAAGGTATACAAATTATTATAAAGTCTGACAAATTGATAATAGATTATTAATTTGTAATTTAGTTTATATATTTTATCAATTAATAATTAAATATTGGTAATTGGTATAAAATTAAATGTTAAAATTTCAAAGTGCAAATAAGAAAATATACAGTTAAAATGAGAAAACAAGTTTCAAAACAAATACCCTTTTTTTTTTGGCAAAGGCAAAAGGCAATTTTATTGATAATGATAGGTCAAGGCTCAAGATAAGCCTAGAACAAGAACAATTACAAAATCTTGTAAAAAATAAAGAACAATTATGCAATTAAAGTAGAAATTGTCAAAAAGAAAAACTTAAAAGTAGAAATTAAAGTATGCATCTGCTTGGCACACATGGAATTTATTGATTAAAATAATGGCACAAGATTAACATGCAAAACTCGAGCTATGCAATTGATATGGACGTTCGATTTTAAATTTCAGCAAAGGTTGAAAGTACATACTCATAATATCTACTTATAAAAAAAAACATGCACAAAATATGTCCATTAAAATAATTCAATAATATTTTCAGACTGAATTCTATTTGTCCCTCTATCATATTTAAGGTAGTATCATTTACAGGAAAAAATTGATACCTTTACTTGGTTGTATTGTGAATTTGTGATTACAGTCAGAAAGATCTTATGTGTGGTGGTGTGCCACTGTGCCATACAAGACAAGGATATGACAGATATGAATGATAATGCAATTATATATCAGCAGTGTTCTTTCATGTAAGCTATAGGGACAATGTTTTCAATGACCTAATATATATGCCTATAGATTCTAGACTGTGTATAGTCCTTCCCTAAAATCTCTGACTATTATATATAGGTGTAGGCATATACCTAAGGGGTAGGAAGTAAACAGGTGATTTTTATTCCTTTTAATCCCTTGTGTTCAAATGTAGTAGAAGATTTCGGATTTTGATCTTTCAGGAAAATACAAGGATGCAGAAGTTGCAGATAAAATAAAAGAGGAAATCACTATTTAATGAAAATAGCCGTAGCATATTTTCATTTTACAAAATAAAATCATTTTGGTGTGTTGCATGAAACATGAAAGGAATTTGCCACAATGTGATAAATATATAAGATCATTTATTTTGCTTATTTATGGTCCCTATTGTGTAGTTGGCAGAAGCGAAGCCAATTGATATAAGAGATAAAGTGAGTTATGAAAGAAATTCAAAAACAGCTAACTTTTCATATTTTCAATTTTTTCTGAAATACTACTACTACTTCAATTTGACGTCTCATTAATTATTTCTGTACTTAATCCTCACTTCAATTTCAGAATGTATGTCATGAAGAATCCCAAGGAATTATTCATTCAATTTCAAAACAAGAGTAGAAGAAAAAAACAAAGAAAAAAAGATTGATGGAAATAAAAGAAAGAAACAATAATATGTTTGTCTTCATGTGAAGGGAAAGAGAAAGACAGGAAAAACCATAGAAACAAAACCCAAAACAATGTAAGTTGTATCTGAACTTACTGCTGGTCCCTTCTCTTCCATTCCATCCAAGGATATATTACTTTATCTTTCTTTCTTTCATTCATTCATTTTCTTATGTGGTCCGTGCATGTAATTAATAAAATTATAGAAGGTAGACAAAGAAAACCAAATAAAAATTGTCTCATTCACTCACTCAAATTCAAAATAATAATAATGTGGAAAGCTAAGAGGAGGGGACGAACCTGATTTCTGGATAGACCAGTCTGTCGTGCTAAGAGATGCTTATCTGCATCACTTGGGTACCTGAGAAGGAGACCAGAAAATGACATCAGACTCCTTCCTTAACCGTATAAAGATAGATTCAGCTTTCTGTACTACCCTTAATTACCTCACCAAACCTTTCTTTCTGTCCCTTCATGGGCGTAAGAATCTATGAAAAACAATGAAAGATCCCTTCACTGCTTTCACACTGACCACTATACTTTATCCCATTTAATTATCAGTTCGTACTAAATTACCTTCATCTATCTTTTAACCGGAGAGTTAACATCTCAGGGAGAGAATCTGCTGTATTATTATTATTATTATTATTATTATTATTATTATTATTATTTTTTGACAAGTCTGCAATATTATTATTAATGACTTTTTGATTCTCTCCTTTGGGTATTTCTTTCCCTCTGTGACTACTTTTTCCTTTTTTGTTTATTAACGGAAACCGTGCTGCTTTTCCTTTCCTACTTCTTCATCACGGTATCTATCGCATCGATCGATACTACTGTCTTCTCCTTTGCTTTTCTATCATTATGTCGAGGTATCTTTCCCTCTCAATATCTTTCAATCATTAACTACCTTTTCTCTTCAATCAAGTCTAATGTGAACGATATATCTTACCCACACGTACATGTTATCTTTACCTAATTTAATATTAAGTTTAAAGTATCATGATTCATGAAACCACAGTGGATCTCAACTAATATAAGTCCAATTAGGTGAAGCATAAAAGACAAACTCATGCTTCATCTTATCAAGATTGGATTTTCTGCATGACTTATAGAGTCTTTACATTAGAATTCAAACCTTAAATCGAATGTGGCCATGTGACCAATACTAAAAAAGTTAAGTTTTTTAATCACTAAAATTATTGATGAAAAGTTGGAATTCATTGCAAATTCTTACCTCACAAGATCTAATTATAATAAAATTAGAGATAGCTTTCACAATTTAGGCTTATAATTGTCCTACTCTAATTTTACATTTTTTAGTACTCAACTTTGTGCCACTGTATAAGTCTTGGATCCATCTTTTTTATATACAAGTACAAGAATTGAGTGGAAAACTTACTCAAGAGAAATCAAAATAAGTATTTAAAAATTACATACTTACTCACATGGGAAATATTAAGTTATACTCCAAAAAAAATTCACATCAAATATTCCTCCTTCAGAACTTACTTGAGGTAGGGATATAATACAAACAAAGACAATAAAAGTTATGTAAAGATATATCATTTTCCATGTATGTATGACTTGTTTTGTATGCAATGTAACAAACAATAATGAAAGTGAGAGGGAGAGGAAGAACGTACGGGTGAAGAAAATGCTCGAAAAGCCAAGCTCTTAAAGTATTGACAGATCGTTCAGGCAATCCACGCTGAGGTCTCCAAGCTTCTTGTTCCATCATCCCCATCTGATGAAACGCCCTTTGCTGTCTTAAGCTTTGTTCAAGAAGCTTAAGTCTTGGGGTCTCTCCTTTAGTCAAACCTGATGTTCCCACACCTTCTTTCTCTCCCAGTAACTCACAACTATGTTTCAACTGCGCTGTTATTGCATCCTTTAAACACCTGAAATGGCGAGACATTGCTTTTTGTGCTAATGCTGTGTATGGAACTGCAGCTCCAAAACCCATCACTAAGTCAAAGGAATTCACCACCATTTGCATTTGCTCGCAGTAGTGACTGTATCTCCTGTCCACCTGTAAAACATTTCATCACTAGAACCTTTATTCATTAACTATATTTAAAAGTATATATGACAATCACGAATCGTAATATGGTTTATGTGTATTAATTATTAAGATGCAATGTTGAATGAGCCGCTAGAAATTGGTTGTGCATGCACGTTCTCATTTACTCATTAGTTGGATGAACCAACCAACTCAATTAATTCAGGAAAATTCATCCATGCAAATAGTGAAACAAAATCCTTCGTGTGTGAATATATATATTATAAAAATGTTGTTAACTTCCCATCATTTGAGTATTTGAATTTGTCACTCAATTTTCATTAGAAATATTTTAAACAAAAAACACATAGGCTAAATTGTAAATATGTGCAAGAAACTACTTATTAGTCTCACACGAAGGTTTCTATACTCCCTTAATTGTATGTCCTTTTCACTTAATTACATGAGGAATTTTCTTTGTAAGGTTAATTGATTTTACAATATGGTAAGAAAAATGAAGTAAAGGCTTGGGAATAAAATTTTACTTTATGCAATGTGAACGTGAATGCGAATGAAGAATGTGCTTGTGTTTATTTCCATGTTAGAAAATGTAATAGAAAATTAAATTGAAAAAAAAGAATTAAACGATGATAAGACCGTTCTCCAGATGGGTACGAGTGGAAGATTATTAGATTACTATGGATCTGAGAGGACAGTGCAGTTCTAACAACTTGCTACGTAATACATATGATTGGAGAGTGGTTTCCTTTCTGTTTGGTCAGTCTTAATAATCAGAAGAAACGTCGCTACTTGATTGACGTATTCTCTTATACGGGTATAGTGTCTCCTTTTAAAACTTTCACCAAACTTTTTAAAACAAAATAAAAAAACAAACACTACTGTATAAAATAAGATGTTGTCACCAATCAAATGGGAGGATTAAAAAAATATGTTTTGATTAAAATAAGGATATCAAATCCTTAAATCCTTACCAACTGATCCCAAGGAGTGGAACCCTACTATAGCAGCCGGCTTTTTGCCTTTCTGAAATTTAAGATACTCTCACTATAGAAGACTATTGTTTAATTAATAGATTAATATAATTTAACAAATAAAAAAAATAGATGACCTTGACTCTTGATGAATGAGAGAGGGTAAGAAAAGTTAAGAGAGAGAAAGATTACATGCCTCATCAAGCATGGTTAGAAGTTTGACCTTCCTTCTCTGATGCTCAATCCTATCAGCAGGTGACAAAGGAGGAACATCTTTTGATGAAGATGAAGAAGCAGCTGTAGTACCTCCAAGATTTGAATTAGGGTTTGAAAGCTGTCTACTGAACTTGTTCTTTTTAAACTGACCCCTCCCAACACTACAAAACTCTTCAAGCAATTCTTGTGCAGCTTTCACATACTTTGAATTCCTAAGCACATTCACAACTCCTAAGGAAGATGATGCGGATGATGTCCCAAATCCAACCTGAACCTGGTGATGATTGTGTCCTAATCCAGATCCTTGTAAATGATGATGATGTTGATGATGATGAGTATTATGAGGCATTAGATTCTTGTAAGGATAGTGAGCTGCTGAAGAGGAAGCTCCTCCAGCAGGACCACCACCTTGATTGTTGTTGTAATATAGAAAACCATCATCAGAGTGATGTTGTAAGGAAGTGGACAAAGACAACGAAAGACCTTGTCCTTCAACAACACCTGCAATCTCAGTTGGATTGTTGTTGATAGTTGTTCCTTCTTGAGCACCCCATGTAAATTGACCAAAAGGCCCTCCTCCTACTCCACCAGAAGTACTAAACCCTTGTAAGGGAGTAGTAGAAGGATTAGGAAGCAACATATGAAGAGTACTTGAAGAATTATTATTAGTAGAAGGAGGAGAAGGAAGAGGATGAGGAGGAGGAGGAGGTGGTGAAGGGGATCTGGTGGTTTGCGGGTTCATGAGAAAAAGCTGCATGGCAGCAGCTGAATCAGCATTAATATTTGACATCTGATGATGATGATGATGAAATATGCTGGTGCTGTTGCTACTGTCACGGCTATTATTATTATTTACAGTACTGCTCTGATGATTCTTTGAATCTAACATCCCTTGTCTGTTTCCGTACCATTCATTTGAACTTCCTGCTGGCACTCTCGTCGAGGATCGAAACGTCGTCGTTGTCGCCATTTGTTGATTTTGATGTTCCAATAATTCATTTCCACCATCTCCTCGTTGAGGAAAATTGAACATCTCTGATAACATACCTGTTGTTTCATACACAGGAATTCCACCTGGTTCCTCTTCTATTCCTATTAGTTGTGGTTGTTGCTCGAAGCCTTTCTCCCTCCTAAAAATCTGTGACAAGTTTTGTTGCTGCTGAGGGTGTTGATGTTGGTGTTCTACTGTGTTGGAATTGGATCTCTCGAAACCATTCGAGAAGGTGAAGATTCCTTGGTGCTGGTGCTGGTAATCTTGTGACATAGAATTTTGATGAGACTTTTCTAAGATTGAATGTGTGTTTGAATGTGAGAGAGTGGAAGGAAATGATGGTGTTGCTATTCCCATATTAACATCTTTAACATTATCATCATCTTATCACAACCGCTTATAAATAATTGAATTGATGAGTAATAAGATCAGGAGCAGCAGAATAAGGGAATCTGACAAACACCTGAAGTAAATTATAAATAGTCATAAAACTATGGAAAGAGAGTTAAAACGGATTTATATAGATAATATGAGAAGTAATTTTCACAAACATATACACAACATAATACACACATGTAATTATATACCTGTTAGAGGTGAAGAGTATGAAAGGATGTAAATCGTACTCTCAAACATCCTTTTCCTTTCTGCTATAATATTGAAAGCCTTCTTCAATTCCTTTCTCTCTCTTTCTTTCTCTCTCAGGCACACTCACATATGCAACACTCTCTCTCGTCTCTTTCGTTACTTTTCTTTCTCTGTTGTTTCTCTTTGCAGTAAGTGTCTTTGCAATCACCTTGTAGACAAAGAAAGATGGAAAGAATTTGCAAACATACAATATATAAAAATTAAAAATGGTGGAGGCTTTGGCTTTGGGGGGGACTCATATATCTCTCTCAAATAAACGCAGTGAGAGAGAAAGAGAAAGAGAAGCGGTCGCTGTTCTTTCCTCTTCTTCGATCTTCACCACCCCTCCTTTTGTGTATTTTTTTCTCCTCACCAATAATGTCTTTTTATATTTTTCATTTCTTTCGATTCTTCTGTATCACACACTATATTAACGTATGTGGTGATAGATTAACAGCAAACCAATAACCAAAAATATTCATCCTGTGAAATTACGAGAATGACCTTTGAAAAATTGAAAAAATACAAACAAAAGGAATCTAAACGAGGATGTGTGGAAGATGAATAAACATGTAGTTTTAATTTGTTTTTTTATTCTTTTAATTTAATAATACTATTTCATTGCATGCTTGACAACCGAGAGTATATAATATCAATGGGATATTGGAATTCATCTTAAATGAAAAAAAAATTCTGATGATTTAATTAGGGTTTGATTTGGTGTTTGGTGACGTAAAATATCCCATAATACATTGGAAGTATTGGATTTTATTGTCATTTGAATATGTCCTTTCGAAACCAACGCGAAATTATACAGAATAAAATAAAGATAAGGTGAGTACAAAGTCATCTCAATGATCCAAACTACTACCCCTATCTTTTTTATTAGTTGGAGTGACAATATTGCCCTGGATAATTATTGTGGATGCGGCGCACGAATCCCTTAACGGTTAAGGACAATGGGGTCATTCCATTATTAATTATTAATTAAATAGCTAAAGTGAGATAGGAGAAGGGAAGTAGGGAAGGGGTTGAGTTGAGAGAGATATTCATATTCATATTCATAATAAATAAATCGGGAAGGGTAAAGGAAGTGGATGGATGGCACGTGCCGTTGGATGGGCAAAATAGACAAGTTAGGTTTAATTGTGTGGGAGACATAGTTTCTGAAAAGCACACATAACCGCTTTAAGGTTTGGCGTTGTCACTCATGGCCATGTTCATTTTCCCTTTTGATGAACCCTTTAATTTTTACAGGTGTTTTTTATGTTTCGCCTTCTTTAACTTGCATTTAATTATCACCTTGGAATGGTGTTAAGTTGTTAATTTTAACTTCTCATTTATCACTATGAATAATGAATGATATATGCTACTTACCTGTATTGAATTGAGGAAGGCACACACATTTATTAATGTTACTTGAATTGAACTATATTTATCAGATAGCCTATAGTGTATCAGTTTTTTTTAGCATTTATACCCTTATTATTTTTCTTAAATTACTTCTCTTTCTTCATTAAATATTTTTTTTTTGGTTCGGACCATTGCTGACTACCCACGGAGTGTCCGGTGTCCCAATGCTTTCAACGAAAGACTAATCTCCGCTCGTGTTTAGGATCAAATTTCGCACTAGCCAACACCGAGTTTGTCTACTGCGGGAATCGAACCCAGGAGCACCGTGTCATTAAACATTTTGTTATCACTAAATAATTGACTGATTAAATAAATAATATTTTAAGTCATTTTACATTTATTAGTTATTTAATCGCTAGTTTTACCAAATCCATAATTCGGTATCCGCTAGGTTATCCGCTATCTGCTAGCTTATCTGCTATCCGCTAGCTCATTCGTTATCCGCTAGCTTATCTGTTGTCCGCTATTTTTTACCAAACAGATCCTTAATGAGTTAATTTTGCACAAATTAAGAAATGTACTTGCATAGAAAAGAGAAATTGTGAGTTACTACTTTACCAAATTATTCTTCATATTAATAAATAATATGAGAAAAAAAAATTAATTAAATTGGAAGAAGATAGACTATTAAATATTAAAGAGTATGATAGAAAAAGAAAAAGTAATGCTTCATTGTATTGCAAAACGTAAAGTAAAATGAGACAATTTTTTTGTTAAAATGTTATATAATACGGAGGGAGTAACATGTAATTGCATTTAGAGTAGGGTGTTCACGGGTATAGGTCAACCAACCCGAACCAACTCGTTCAATTCCAAAGGTGTTTGGTTCGGTTACCGAATTTAATATTTTGAACCCATGAACCAACTCATTGATGCGACATATATATATATATTATTTATTTTTTAGAAATAACACACATAAATTTAATTTCTTATTACAATTAAAGTTTTTATTATTGTAAAAACCGAAACTAAACCTAATTTGAGAGACCTTCTTCATTCATATTGAGACCTCCTAACCTTCCACTTTTCTTTTAGTTAATATATGTATTTGATGATAGACTAGATTCAAATTGTGGATGAATTTTTAATAATGATGTGTTTTGGATATTTTTTTGAATGCTCAATTACCACAAATGTATTGATTTAATTACTTTTTTATTAGAATTTAAAAGTTATTTTTTTACGTGACCTGCGAACCCAACCCATTGTTGATCAGGTCAATTTTGTTCGGTTTTAGTGTTAAAAATACGGGTTAGGCACTTAACCCAAACCAAAGACAAATAATCGGTTCATGTATCGGATTTGGTCAAATTCAACCCAACACGTGAACACCCCTAATTTAGGATAGGTAACAATTAACCAAACTAATTCAAACATAGTTCAAAACTTGACTATATAGCTCGTTAAACTTAATTTAGGAACCAAATGAATTGAACTTAGTTAAAAATTGAGCTCGTTAAATAAAGGAGCTAAATTTGAGCTAGGTATAGATTGAATTGTTTAGCAATATAACTAAAATTATATATTTTCATTTTTAATTTAATCTCTATAATGCATGTTGTGTTTTTAGATAAAAATTCCTTATTTATTGGTTGGAGCAATTTGTTTAGCACTAGTTATATCATTATACAATTCTCAAATCATTTTAATATGTTTGTCTTTACATTTTTTATTAAACTCGCATATAGGTAAACAAGAAAAATTATAACTATATATTTATTTTATTAGCTAATTAATTTATCCAACAACTACTAATTAATACATTGCTAATTTAAAATGTCAAAATTCTAGAAATTCTTTTCGAAATTTTAAAAAAAACAATTTTTTTACGTTTTATTCATACGAGCCGAGCTAACAAGTTGAACCGGGCTGCTTGCGTGCAGTACAGTTTGAGCTGGAAAAAAGGTTCGTGTCAAACTCGAGTCCAGCTACGAGCTGCGTCGAGTCTAATCGAGTCGCGTCGAGCAGCACTAAGTTCGACTCATTTCTTGCCCTAATTGCATGTCTTCAATAACTAGTTGGATAATTTTGCTTATAGTATCTACTAACCGGGTCTTTCATGAAGGAATTTTGGCACCTAATAAAGGGTGACGTGAGCATTCTTTTCAGCCAATTCTACCAAAATGCTACGATCCCTAAAGGTTTCACCTCCTTCCTCCTTACTTTGATCCCCGTGTTGGATTGTCCTCTTTACCTTGGGGATTTCTGACCAATATCTCTGCCTGACTGCCTCTCTCTCTCTCTCTCTCTCTCTCTCTCTCTCTCTCTCTCTCTCTCTCTATATATATATATATATATATATATATATATATAACCTTATTGTGAAGCTGTTGGCTGCTAGATTTGGGATAGGCATTGATGCTACTGTTGCCAAAAACCAATCATCCTTTATTTGAGGGAGGCATTTGGCAGATCAGGTAGTAGTGCTCAATGAGGTGGTGGACTAATCAAGGAAATCGGGGAAACATTGTGTGATTTTTAAGGGTTGTTTTGAGATAGCTTACGACTCGGTTGATCAAGGATTCCTAGATTGCATGCTACGAAGCTTTGGTTTCAGTGACATGTGGGGAGAATGGATCCAAGCATGTGCGTTCTTTGAGAGCCTTTTTGTCCATGTCAATGGGTCTCCGATGGGGGAGGTCAATATTAAGATAGGCCATAAGTAAGGGAACCCCCTTGCTCATTTTCTTTTAACGTTGGTCACTACTTAAAAAGTGAAATAGGAGGAAACTTTGAATATCTCATATATATATATATATATATATATATATATATATATATATATATATATATATATATATATATATATATATATATATATATGAGTCAGAATCTATTGACCTCAGGTGTCAAACTTTAGTATATTATCACCTTCAATAACTTTTTGTATAAAACAAATAAAATCAATCGAGTCGTTAGATTATCTAATTTTATCATGATGATCATGTATGCTTGGTTTCAGACAACTTAGACATTTGTTGGTGTACTTTTAATAGTCGATATTTACATATATTTTAAATAGAGTATTATATGATGCATTATCAAATGGCTTTAGAATTTCATGAAATTTTACAGACTTGATCGACTAATTAGTAACAACGTCGATTTTGTCAGTTATGTTAGGCCTTATAAATAATCAATGATCGAATAAATTTAACTATATATGATTCTACAAATAGTAATTGAATGTGTGGGTATTAAGTTGTACTCGTGGTATCAAGACAGGAATTGGGCTTTCCTATTTCAAGAAACCAATCCCAAAACGTAATTTGGATCATCTCAAAGAGCTCCTCCCTAATTAGTAGCTTATATGGAAAGAAACCGAGTAGTTGCATATTTATTTAATTTGATGATTATATTAACATCTCAGCGACATATGTGGTGATTCAATTACAAACTCATAAATTGTACCTATCAATGAATAAAGGCCAACCAATGTTGCACCGTAGTTGTATTACATTCATAGGCATATATATGCCTGAATTGACTTTGCTATTTTCCAATTTTTCACAATTAGCTACCTAGCACTATCTGTATCTCTCTTTTTATCTCTCTTTTTGATATATATGCTAAGCGTGCATTAGATTATCTAAAATTAGTTAAAAGTTTGACTTTCGTTAACATATCATACAAAATGGATGAAATTTTAAACTCATTTGAGCTCGGGTAACTACGAAATATATCCAATCTGTTTTTTTGTTGTCAAATGTGCAATATTTCATTGAAACTAGGCAAAGGCCACCAACATTATACATAGTGTAAGGTCACAGCTTACAACAAAGCACAATGGACGCTCGAGGAAGCACATATAGTACTGAAGGGGGAAATCCATACCGCCTGTGCCGCCGTATGAACAATGCACAGACCAGGACGCATCAGACTAGAAGACAAGCAAGGAGGACGTGACAAGCTACCTTTGGCTCATACCGAGGTGGTATCCATCCAACCACTTCAGTGGCAGGCGACATTGGCTATCTCCTTAAGGAAAGTACCACCCCCATTTTTTTTACGAGAACATTGGCGTCGAACATGGGGTCGCCGGTTAAAACTCCTTTCCCGACGGCTTCACAAGCAAAAGAGCTAAGTGCTTCCACCCGAGCCATAGTGGGAGTGCGACGTTCGAACTTGTCCAATAACAATGACATTGAAGAACCAGGCGAGGAAATACGCTGGATGCAAGATTCCATCTACACGCGGGAGCAGCAGAATAGCAACGTAGGAACTTGGAACAGCTCCTCCGGACGTAGGCCATGGAAGCAATGAGCGAGAGCTCCAAGAGCAAATAAGGGCTTTTCTCAGGACTTTTCTACCATTCTTGGAGGAAATTTAGGCTGTAGTGGTCCCCCACGACCATTCGATATAACAGCCTACGATGGTTTCGGCGACCCTCACGATCATTCGCTGCTTTCCAAACTCAGATGTTCATTAGTGACGTTGATGACGCCATCAACTGTAAGATGTTCGCCAACGCGCTAAAAGATGTGGCACTCCATTGGTTCATTAGATTTCCCCCGACATCCATCACCCACTACAAGAATTTCAGGGATTTCCGAGGGAAATATCCGTCACAAAAGAAGAAAATCCGTCGCTAATACGCATTTTTGACGGACAAAATTCTGTCGCATAAACGCTCCTCGCAAACGATTTCCGACGGAACTTTCCCTCGCAAATGCTTCCGTCGCAAATCCCTCGCAAACTCCGTCGCAAATATCCGTCGCAAATCCATCTCAAATTTCGTCGAAAATCCCTCGCAAATTCCTTCGAAAATCCCTCGCAAACATCTGTCGCAAATCCCTTGCAAGTTCGTTAGAGACCCAAGGAAATTCCGTGGCAAATTTCGTCGGTATGCATTGATAAATAATTTTGGAAAATCATTCGGTTACATACATACCCATTCTATTTGCAATACGACTTCCCTGCCAATTTAATTCAGACTCAACCTGCCAATTCAAAAGAAATTCAATCCCAACCAAATAATTTCAACTAGCCTATAATTCCAAACCAATATAACTAAAAATCACATATACTAACTTATATTTCCAAACCAATGTAACTAAAAATCACATAAACTATAAATCATTCGGTTACATACATATAGCTAAAATAAGTGTCAAAACATAACTAAAAGTGTCAAACTTCCATAAACTACACTAATGTTCAAGTGCTAAAAAGTTATACCTAACATATAGCTAAAAGTTTCAAACATCCATAGACTACACACTAATGTTCCCTAAACACAAAAATCCCAAGGGCAATATTCCCCACTGGTGCAAAAATCCCTCCCCAGTGGTGACTTCTAAGAACAACAGAAGAAGCACAACAATCATAGCTGCTATTCCATTCCAAGTTTCAGCACTTTTTGTCCATCCCCATTCCCACACCAGTACCGGTGGTGGCAACTGTTGGGGATAAACACGTGAAAGGGAGAAGAAAAGGAAGTGGCGGCGCAAGGTGTCAGAGAATGATTAGGGGCATATCAATGGAATAGTAAAAGCTGCACTGATTTTCATAAAAGTAGGGTACAAGTTACATACTACTAGCGACTGTATATATATACAATGAAACAGGCCCAGGCCCATAATTTCGACCAGCCCATTTCGACTAGGTTACTAACTACACCTATGTTTATTACAAGCAATAGAATTACAAGCAGGCCCATAAGGGTTTTGATTGCACGTTCACTCTACTTCTCAATCATTACCTTAAACCTTTTGAATATTACAAGTACTTCACTCTTCCTTTTGATCAAATACACCCAGGTCATTCTAGTGTATTCATCAATGAAGGTGACAAAGTACTTGTTCCCTCCTAATGAACTGTCTTCGAAAGGGCCACAAACATCAGAAAATATCACCTCCAACTTCTTCCCTGCTCTGCTAGGTACTTATGATTTAAATGAGTTTCTTGGTTGCTTCGACTTGCAGCAACTCTCACATACTTCGACAGGTACCTTTACTGCAGGCAACCCATGAACCATATTCTTTTCATGTAGTTGACTCAAGCTCTTGAAGTTTAGGTGGCCAAATCTTCTGTGCCACTTCCAGTGCTCCTCTTCGACAGTGGTCTTTAGGCATTTCTCTTCGACTACTTGCAACTTGATCTTGAAGGTTCTGTTATTCTGCATCAACACCTTTAAGATCATCTTCTTGTTTGAGTCGAATAAGCTGGGCCTTTATCACCCATTTCGACAGTGAATTTCTTCTCAATCATCTGCCCAATACTCAGCAGATTGCTCCTCATATTTGGTACATAGAATACCTCTTGAATGTAGCACCATTTTCCATCTTTCGACAGGAACTTTATGATACCAATTCCTTCTGTAGTGACTCTGCTATTATCAGCAAACCTTGTTCTTTTGCTAATTTTCTTCAATTCGACAAACCACTCCTTGTGACAGCACATGTGGTTTGAGCATCCTGTGTCGAGATACCATTCGACAGACTTCTCTTCAGTCGAATTTGTATCTGCCTTCAGCAACAGTAATTCTGGGTCAATAGCTGTCATGAATGATAATTCTTCGTCATCGTTGCTGGCAATGTTTGAGGCATCACCAGTGTTACCACTGCCCTGCCACACACACATTGCACAAGTATTTTGAGCATCACAAGTGTATCCACTTATACAAGTGTTCCCACTGTTTTGCTCGCTACTTTCAGCAATTTCTTCATAGAGATGAATCTCATCTTCGACTGCCATTAGCATTAACCCACTTCTGAGTCAGAATCTGTGTCACTATCATCTGCAAATTTGGCTTCAGCATCTTTGTTTCTGGGAACTTTCTTGTTTTTACACTTGTTCTTATAATGCCCAAATTGCTGACAGTTATAACACTGCACTTTCGACAGGTCTCCCTTCTTCTTGTCGAAAGATCCTTGCTCTTTCTGCTTACTGCTTGATCCTTTTTCTTTACCCTTCTCATTTTTGTTGTTTGCCTTCCAATTTTTCTTAGAGGAGTATGATAGTAAGGCTTGTTCAGTTTCTTTCTCTGAACTTCTCTGCCTTATTCTCAATTCATGAGCCTCTAAGGAACCCTGAAGTTCATCTAACTTCAATGTATCTAGGTCCTTTGATTCTTCGATAGCAGTGGCAACATAGTCGAATTCCTGGGTTAAGGATCTGAGCACCTTTTCGACTTTATTTGATTCAGTCACAGTTTCACCATTTCCTTTCATTTGGTTAGTTAGAGCTACTAACCTCGTAATGAATTCTCCAATTGATTCTCCATCTGTCATCTTCATGGCCTCGTACTGTTTCCTGAGCGACTAAAGGCGTATCTTCTTTAGTCTATCTGCTCCTCCATACGAGTTCTTGAGGATGTCCCATGTTGCCTTTGCTGACTCACTGTCGATGATTAGGTTCAAGACATTGGAATCAACACATTGGTGAATCAAAAACAGCCCTTTTCCATCTTTCTTCCTCAGCGAATGGTGGTTGTTCCTTACCGCTTCAGTGGCGTTTGCTGCCAGGGGTGGAACATCATCATTCACGACATCAAGTACATCTTGATATCGAAACAACACCTTCATCTGCGCACACCATCGTTCATAGTCCTTTCCGTCAAAGATAGGGAGGTTCCCCGGAATACCTCCACCAGAGTTGTCTCGCGCTTCCATGAATCTTGATAGATTTTTGTAAGGATCTAACAAGCTCTGATACCAGTTTGTTGGGGGTAAACACGTGAAAGGGAGAAGAAAAGGAAGTGGCGGCGCAAGGTGTCAGAGAATGATTAGGGCAATATCAATGGAATGGTAAAAGCTGCACTGATTTTCATAAAAGTAGGGTACAAGTTACATACTACTAGCGAATGTATATATATACAATGAAACAGGCCCAGACCCATAATTTCGTCCAGCCCATTTCGACTAGGTTACTAACTACACCTATGTTTATTACAAGCAATAGAATTACAAGGTATATCTCAATAGCAACTCCCTACGTTGCGAATCATAAGTGATATGCGGCCAATAACTCTTCTACCCTTCCCAGTGGAACCAAAGACTGTCAAAGAGCCAATTATTTCTTTTAGATCTCACACAAACGAATGCATGCAATTGCGAAATATAGTGCCACATAAATTTATGACTCAATTTAGATCAATAGTTTGCTGAAATGGAAAATGTCTAGATTGTGTATTTATTTACAACTCAACAGAGAGCATTGACCTCAAAAATATCAATATAGAGTTGATAAGAGTACCTGTCTTGCTTCAAGGTTTGAAAGTGCCATTGCACCAACATATGGGAGACTCTCAATTACAGCATCTGCCAAATCAGAAATGAAGGTGGGTTCACATCCCAGGGCAGGAACACGGCCCCATTTTTCGATACCAGATTCAATCAATTTCTTCTAGAGTTTCAATATGTTCGCTGACAAAGCTGTGAATAGAGTTGAACAAAATACTAGTATCAATTACTCTGTGCATCAGAGGGAGAGAGAGTGTGTGCAACTATACAGATAGTACTAAAATAATTTATCAAAAACAAAGAACTCTAACATCACCTAATATGCAGACTTTTTATTCCTTTTTTCCCAAGTTCAACTATAGGGTTTTAGATCATGCTCGTTTCACTACAATTAATGATCTAATGCCTTAAAAATGAATGAATGTTTACAAAACAACAATAAATAAAAGACAAATAAAGAATTACAATAGTTATAGTCTTTTTTTTACTTTTGGTGCGGGTTTGAAAGTAATTCACGCCCGCATCAACCGCAATACGCATCGCAGCGATCGCAATAGCCGCAATCGCAACAGCCGCAACCGCATCGCAGCCGTAACCGCAATTTGAAACCCTACTCATCAGTATAGGGTTTTAACCACTCCACCGGTCCAACTCTATTCTGTAACAAGAATTATAGTAAATTGTTAGAAATTTAAAAAAGGATGTTTCTAAAATTGCAGTAGCCAGGTTTGGCCGCAGGAAGAGATTGGTACAGATTTATTGTGTAGAGTTAAGTCGTTTGCATTCGGCACCATCTATGGACTTGATGACTAAGTTTAGTCCTCAGTAGGAATGGTGTTGACTGTCGAGTAATCTTCACAGGGTTCCTCAAGATCTATATATCAAAGAGGAATGTTTTTTGCAAAGAGCTTTCTTTATGTAATCACACAAACGTTTCAGAATATTATTGCCTATTTGATAGAGAAACTCCAATTGTGACCATGGTGAGGACTTTACTGGCATATTTTTTCTTTCTATATAAGCCGAAAAGAAATCTCACTCTAAACATCTGACTTCCTTCTGCTGGAAAATTCCCATCCTTTTGGAGGCAGTGAAAGATGATAGAGTTCCCCTCTAGGTAAACATTATTGGTTTGTAATCAGAAACCAAAACCTTACCCTTATTACAAAAATAACAGCAAAGTTTAGTTAAAACTAAACTAGCCATTGGGAAGGCAGTATCTGTTTAAAGTCCTTATTAAAACAGCTAAGTGAACATGCTATTTCAGTTATAGTTTGTTAGGATCAACAAACTTGCCTAACAAACTGTAACTACCATGACAGCTTACACTAGCCGTTGTAGGTTATGTATATATATACATCACAAGCTATGTAAAAAAAAAACAACGGTTATTACAGCAATAAAATTACATTTCTTTTACCCTAAGTGTACTAGTCTCTCCTTCTCTGTGCTGTTCAGCATTCTTTTTCTTTCAAGAGTCTTGTGAGCAAAATATTCAACAGGTGGTTGAAATAAACCTCGCATCAAAAGGAAAAACAAAGTATTAGCATTTCTGTGACTGAAATACAAAAGAGGAAAAGAGAAATACTAAGAAAGGTAAGAGAAGAGTTTACCTGTGATCTCAGAGAGAGGAGTTCCACAAGTGAACGTAGCTGTTGATGTTCTTCAAGGAGTGAAGAACCATAAACAGTACACAACAAAACCAGTTAGGGTTTTGAGAAGCAGATCAACAATAAAAACAGCAAACAGAAAACTAGTAACGTAGTTACCTTCGTGGTGGTGTCCGATTCAAAACCCTGGTGTTGAAGAACCTGAAACACAGAAATAGTGTAGTTAGGGTTTTGATGATTTGTGAAGAATCAACAACAAAGAGAAGGGGTTTTTGAGTGATTCAGTCACCTACGTTCATATACTTGATGATTCAAGCAGTTTGAAGCTTAAATCATCAAGATTTGGTATGATATGAAGAAGACCTAGCAGAGGTTCAGAAAGGAGAAGAGGAGAACCAGAGCGAAGAGAAGAAGAAGAGAAGAGAGAGAAAGAAATAAAGAAATGGGACGAACCGGTTCAGTGAGGTTTTTATAGTGCTTCAAATTGGATCAACCCGTATCTAAATCTCCAACCCGCGTGTTGCTACAGTAATACCCACTGGGTTCCGCACGGGTATTATTGAACCCATCAGAGTGAAGTGGCATTTTTGTTGGGTCTATCATAGTTGGATCCTCTTCTTGCACCCCTTGTATTGTTGGTTACAGCCTGCAGTAGAAGAAATTCAATATTAGTATCAAAATACAATAAATATTATACCATAGGCTTGGATAAGCCCCAGTACTTGCACACTTGTTTTATATGAATCAACATCATGTACTAATACTTTGAAAGCATCCAGAAACGGAGGGTAACAAGTAAGAAAAAGAAGTACCTGATAAGAAAGTGTGTATACATTGGTTATCTTTCTTTTCTCAAGTTCTTCCATGATCAAATCCACACATTCCTCCATCTCTTCCTTGTATGGATCACCAGCTTCTTCCACATAAGCAAGTGGCACCCCATGTGCACTAAAGAATACCATCAAGTATTGTTGGTTACAGCCTGCAGTAGAAGCAATTCAATATTAGTATCAAAATACAATTTGGTATCTCAAAGCTAAAGAAACTGGGACAATTCTATCTTACTCCTACTATTTCTACTGATTCTTTAATTTCTTTCTGGTTCCTTTTTTACCTTTACAGTGACTGTATAGGTATCTTTAATCTTCTTTCCATTTGAAAACATACAGCAAGAAGGCTGTGTGTGTGTGTGTGTGTGTTCTAATAAGTTTTTTCTCTGTGTTCTTAGAAGAAAGGTACTAGCTAAGGAAAATTCCAACATGTCAAATGCTGGCTTGTCTACTCTGGTCCCTAAATTGAATGGCAAAAACTGAGACAGATGGAGTCTGCAAATGGAAGCCATTTTTGGCTTCCATGATGTCCTAGAAATTGTTCAGGATGGTGTTCCAGAATTAGCTGAGGAACCAACCCCTGAACAAAGGGCTGAACACAAAGAAAATACCAAGAAGGACTGGAAAGCCATCTATATCATACACCAGGGGTGTGATGAGAGCAACTTTGACAGAATTAGAGGCATCAAAACCTCTAAAACTGCCTGGGACCTCATTGACAAATACTATAATGGGGCTGCCCCGGTCAAGGAGGAAAAACTGCAATCATTAAGAAAGCAGTATGAGAACTTAAACATGCAGGAAAATGAAAGCATCACTGATTTCTTTGGAAAACTAAAGAAAATCACAAATGCAATGAGTCTCAATGGAGAGACTCTATCTGAACTAACTGTCTGTAAAAAGGTTCTTAGATCCCCGACAAGGAAATTTGGCTTTATTGTAAACAGTATTGAAGACACCATCAAGCCTGCAGATCTTAAGATTGAAGACCTCCAATGCATGCTTGAGGCCAAAGAGATTAGGTTGAATCTCTTGAATGGTGAATGTGAAGAAGGGCAAGCTCTGTTTGCTGCAAAATCCAAGGGGAAATGGAAAAAGGGCAGCAACAACAACCATTCAGGCCAAAACAACTGGGCCAAAGGTAAGGGAGGAAAACCTAAAGGTAAGGGTGATTCCTCCAAGAAAAGCCCTGGTTCTAATAAGAAAAAAGACAAATCTAAAGTCCAATGTTATAGATGTGATAACTATGGGCACTATGCCACTGAATGCCCTACTAAGAAAGATACTAAACCTAAAGAGTCTGAAGAAGAGGAAAATGTGGCCACAGAAGACTCTGACACAGAATATACACCTGTTATGTTTAGTATGATCTCTGACCTAATGATGAAACTGAACCTAAGGTAGAAACTACTGTTACTGATGTTAAAGTAGTAGAAAATTCAGAATATATTGCTCTACTTGTCACCAACAATAATGGTGAAACCATTACAGAAATTTGGTACTTGGATTTTGCGTGTTCTAACCATCTTACAGGGAATAAAGAATGGTTAATTGACTTCAACCCAAATAAGAAGACAACTATTAAGTGTGCTAGTGATAGAGCAATTGAGGCTGCAGGTATGGGAAACATCATGTTTACTAAAGAAGATGGGTAGGTAGTATTAATTCATGATGTGTATTATGTACCTGGTATTAGATGTAACCTAATTAGCCTGGGACAATTGATAGAAAAAGGTTTCTCTGTCACAATGAAGGACTTAAAACTAAAGGTTTTTGATAAACAAGATAGGCTGATCCTAACATCACCCTTGGCTAAGAACAGGACTTTCAAAACAAGTATTGGCACCACACAAGCAGAATGCTTGAGTGCCACCACTGATTTTGAAAGTGTTCTATGGCATAGGAGGATGGGACACCTAAAATATAGGAGTCTAGTCAATCTTAGTACTAAGAACCTAGTAAGTGGTTTACCTAAGATTGAGGCACCTAATAATGCTTGTACCACATGCCTGCTTGGCAAACAACCAAGGAAGATGTTTAAAGCAGATTTAGAAAACAGGTCTAAACATCTTCTTCATGTTGTTTACACAGACATTTGTGGTCCCTTTGATGTGATTTCTAAAGGTGGTAACAAGTATTTTCTGTCTTTTGTAGATGAATTCTCAAGGAAGATGTGGATCTACCTAATTAAGACTAAGGATGAAGCCTTGTCAAAATTCAAAGAATTCAAAACAATGGCAGAAAAGCAGAGTGGACAGAACCTAAAGATACTGAGATCTGATGGAGGAGGTGAATATACCTCAAAAGAATTTGAGGCATATTGCACAACTCAAGGTATTGTTCATGAGGTAACCTCTCCTTATACCGCACAACACAATGGGGTAGCAGAAAGGAGAAACAGAACTGTTTTAGACATGGCCAGGAGTATGGTAAAACTAAAATAGCTTCCTAAACATCTATGGGGTGAGGCAGTCACTACTGCTGTATATATACTTAATAGATGCCCTACTAAAAGGCTAGAGGACAAAGTACCTGAGGAGGTGTGGACTGGGGAGAAGCCTAGTGTGAGTCACCTAAGGGTCTTTGGGTCTCTATGCTATGCACATGTGCCTGATGTTAAAAGGAAGAAACTGAAAGATAAAAGTAGGCCTTTGGTGAGGCTGTCACCCTACTGGTGCCTATAGGCTGTTTGATCCTACAAATGGTAAGTTAGAAATATCTAGGGATGTTACTATACTTGAAGATAGCAAGTGGGATTGGGATAAGAATGAGCCAACTAGCTCAGATTGTCCTAACATCTTAGAAGAGGGTACAACAGATGTACCAGAAGGTTTTCACCATGAGAGTGATGGTGAAAATGACTTAGGAGACCCTGAGTTGCCTGAGGCAGAACCTGTACAGCCTGAAAGTGAACCAGATTCACCAGAATCAGTTCACAATCAACCTGTACAGAATGCCCTGCCTAGACAGGCAAGACTAAGACAACCTCCTAGGAGATTGACAGACTATGACTTAGTAGATGATAATGAAATAAATGATGAAGGTGACATCATTCACTTTGCAATGATGGCTGACTCAAAACCTCTCACTACAAGAATTTAAGGTATTTTCGGGGGGAGATTTCCGGCGGAATAAATCCGCCGGTAAATTACCTGCGGTTTTTGGCGCGTTACCGGCGGCCTGTGTTCCCCGGTAAAATACCGGCGATTTTTATATTGCTTACCGGCGGACTTTAAAATTTGAAAAATTACCGGCAGATTTGATGTGCTTACCGGCGGATTCTATTTGCTTACCGACGGACCATTTTAACGAAAAAAATTTGAAAAAAATCCACCGGTAACAGTCGAAGAAAAATCCGCCGGTAAGCTAAATTTCCGGCGGATAAATTTTAAATTTTGAAATTTAAAAATCCGCCGATATTTTACTCGAATCCGCCGGTAAGCACGAAAATCCGTCGGTAAACACGAAAATCCGCCGGTATTTCGCTCGAATCCGCCAGTATGCATCTAGTCGTTGCGATGTTGACTGAATTTCGCCGGTAGTCAACGGAATCCGCCGGTACTGGCCATTACCGGTAGATTTGTGCGAGATAGCCGTTGGCATGTTGCCTTTATATTCGAACCGCTTCCCTCACTCTTCACTCTCTTCTCCAAAATCTCTCACTCTTTTCCTCTCAAATCTCTCACTCTTTTCCCCTCAAATCTCTCAATCCACTCCTTTCGAAGGCTTTTAAGTTCTTTTTGTGAGATTGCTCTTAAGTTTTGTTTAAGGTATATTTTTTAATTGAGTTTTGATTGTTTTAGTTAATCTTTAGTTTTTAATTATGTGTTATTTAATATTTTTTTTGTTATTATTTTTTTTGCAATTGGTTGGAGTTGCTAGTTTGGAGTTTTGTTTACAAGAGTCCACGGAAAGCATCAAGTCAGACACTTCTCTTCACTACCGGTTAGTTAACAAATTTATTTGTAATAAAATAAATAAATTTCAATATTATTTGATGTTATTAGCTGAAATTTTTCATGAAAATAAAATAAATTTCATTTATTGTGTAATAGTTTATTTTTTTGTAAAAATTATTGATGTTATAGAAATTATTCGAAAAGAATTATTGTGAAATAGTTTATAAATTTAATTTAATTTAATTTTTATGAATTAAATAACAGATATTTTAATTAATGAATAATAATAATAATAATAATAATAATAATAATAATAATAATATTTTTTTAAATAAAAGAATTAAAAACTTTTTTTATGAATTAAAAAAAATATATTTTAATTAACAAATAATAATAATATATTTTTTTTAAATAAACGAATTAAAAACTCTTTTTTTTTTAAAATAAAATTAAATGGTTACCGGCGGAATATCCGCCGGTAACCGTTAAAATCCGCCAGAAAACACCGGCAGAAAATCTGCCGGTAACCGTTACCTACCGGCGAATTACCGGCGGCTTTCCGGCGGAACAAATCCCTTGGTAATGTCCAACTACCGGCGGATTTTGGTCATTACCGGCGGATTTTGGCCGCCGGAAATCCTCGAAATTCTTGTTGTGTCTAGACTACCTAGAGGCTCTAAACAACAAAGAATGGAAGCAAGCTATGTTAGAAGAGCTGCATTCCATTGAGAAAAATAAGTTTTGACCTTAACTACTTTACCTAAAGGCAAGAAGGCCATTAATGTAAAGTGGGTGTTAAAGGTAAAACTGGATCCTAATGGCAAGGTTAAGTATAAAGCCAGACTTGTAGCAGGAGGATTTCAACAAAAAGAGGGAATTGATTACACTGAAGTGTTTTCCCCTGTGGCTAGGCATGAGACTATAAGGTTAGTTACTACCCTGGCTTGCAACCGGAATTGGGAACTGTTTCACATGGATGTGAAGTCAGCTTTCCTAAATTGACCCTTAGAGGAAACTGTGTACATAGCACAGCCTCCTGGGTTCATTGAAAAAGGTAAGGAGACCTATGTGTTTCATCTACATAAAGCTCTCTATGGGCTGAAACAGGCACTCAGGCCTGGAATAAAAGGATAGACTCATTTTTTATTGAAATTGGGTTTACTAGATGCACTATTGAGTATGGTGTGTATATCAAAGGTGATATACAAACCTATCTTCTAATTGTGTGTCTCTATGTGGATGATTTGCTATTAACTGGCAGTTGTGCAAAACAGATTGAGAATTTCAAACTAAGTATGAAAACTGAGTTTGAAATGACAGATTTGGGAAGGCTAACCTATTTCTTAGGGTTGGAATTCCTAAGAGTTCAAGAAGGAATCATACTTCATCAATTGAAGTATGCTAAAGAGATTCTGACCAGGTTTGACTTACTAAACTGTAACTCAGCAGCTAATCCTGCCGAGGGAAATTTGAGTAAGAAAGAAGACAATATGAAGGGGTTGATGTTAACCCTACTCACTACAGGCAAATAATTGGTTCTTTAAGATACCTATGTCACAGCAGACCTGACATACTGTTTGCTACAGGGATGGAAAGCAGATTCATGAACTCTCCTAAGCAGATTCACTTGAATGCTACTAAAAGGATACTTAGGTATATTAAAGGAACTTTAAATTTTGGTGTGTTTTTTCCTAACAACTTCTGTGCAGGTAAAAATATCCTACAAGGATACTGTGATTCAGACTGGTGTGGGGACAAAGTTGATAGGAGGAGCACTTCTGGCTACATTTTTCTATTTCAGGGAGCATCTATATCCTGGAGCTCCAAGAAACAGGCCATAGGGGCCTTATCATCATGTGAGGCAGAATATGTTTCTGCCTATAATGCTGCAACACATGCAGCATGGCTTGAGACACTAATGAAAGAGCTAAGGATAGACTTTACTGAGGTTCCTAAACTCTATATGGACAACAAGTCAGCTATCAATCTAGCTAAAAATCCTATATCTCATGGGAGGACAAAACACATTGAAACTAGATTTCACTACCTAAGAGACCAGGTGTCTAAGGGAAATCTAGTGGTGGACTACTGCTCTACAAAGGACCATGTGGCAGACATCTTCACTAAAGCCTTGAGGGGGGATGTCTTTACTAACCTACAAAGGCAATTAGGTGTTACTGCTTTCTAAACCTAGAAGCAGTAACTTAACAGCTATTGTCTGAGGGCTTGTCTCAGACCATTTTATGTGTTGTGACCAGAACAGGGGTTTGTCCGGTTATTTAGGAGTTGCCTAGCTAGGTTTGGGTTTGTGATTAAGGGAGGATATTGGTTTATAATCAGAAACCAAAACCTTACCCTTATTACAAAAATAACAGCAAAGTTTAGTTAAAACTAAAATAGCCATTGGGAAGGCAGTATCTGTTTAAAGTCCTTCTTAAAACAGCTAAGTGAACCTGTTATTTCAGTTATAGTTTGTTAGGATCAACAAACTTCCCTAACAAACCGTAACTACCATAACAGCTTACACTAGTCGTTGTAGGTTATGTAAATATATACATCACAAGCTATATGTAAAAAAAAAAACAACAGTTATTACAGCAATAAAATTACATTTCTTTTACCCTAAGTGTACTAGTCTCTTCTTCTCTGTGCTGTTCAACATTCTTTGTCTTTCAAGAGTCTTGTGAGCAAGATATTCAATAGGTGGTTGAAATAAACCTCGCACCAAAAGGAAAAACAAAGTATTAGCATTTCTGTGACTGAAATACAAAAGAGGAAAAGAGAAATACTAAGAAAGGTAAGAGAAGAGTTTACCTGTGATCTCAGAGAGAGGAGTTCCACAAGTGAACGTAGCTGTTGATGTTCTTCAAGGAGTGAAGAACCGGAAACATAACACAACAAAACCAGTTAGGGTTTTGAGAAGCAGATCAACAATAAAAACAACAAACAGAAAACTAGTAACGTAGTTACCTTCGTGGTGGTGTCCGATTCAAAACTCTGGTTTTGAAGAACCTGAAACACAGAAACAGTGTAGTTAGGGTTTGCTGATTTGTGAAGAATCAATAACAAAGAGAAGGGGTTTTTGAGTGATTCAGTCACCTACGTTCGTAGACTTGATGATTCAAGCAGTTTGAAGCTTAAATCATCAAGATTTGGTATGATCTGAAGAAGACCTAGCATAGGTTCAGAAAGGAGAAGAGGAGAACCAGAGCGAAGAGAAGAAGAAGAGAAGAGAGAGAAAGAAAAGAAGAAATGGGACGAACCGGTTCAGTGAGGTTTTTATAGTGCTTCAAATTGGATCAACCCGTATCTAAATCTCCAACCCGCGTGTTACTACAGTAATACCCACTGGGTTCCGCACGTGTATTATTGAACCCATCAGAGTGAAGTGGCATTTTTGTTGGGCCTATCATAGTTGGATCCTCTTCTTGCACCCCCTGTATTGTTGGTTACAGCCTGCAGTAAAAGAAATTCAATATTAGTATCAAAATACAATAAATATTATACCATAGGCTTGGATAAGCCCCAGTACTTGCACACTTGTTTTATATGAATCAACATCATGTACTATTACTTTGAAAGCAGCCAGAAACGGAGGGTAACAAGTAAGAAAAAGAAGTACCTGATAAGAAAGTGTGTATATGTTAAAATTTCAGCAAGTGTACTGAAACGTTGCAAGTAATAGAGAAAACGGTAAGTACCGGTCGTATCCACAGGGATTGCGCGTTGTTAACAAATGAAAATTTATAAATTTTTAGATGGGAGAATTGGAATAATTTTGGAATTTAGTAATGCGAAATAAAACGGTCGTATCCCCTCACCTATCATATGAACCTTCAGTTAATTTCAAGTTATTTATCCAAGATATCAGATTCAATTCACTAAAGTAGGTTAAGGACAATCCCTTGCCTCAAAACTCCTTTTACCTAATTGAGATACCCTAATTCCTTAGGTGATTCATGCCAATAGGTAAAGCCTTAAACCCTAGAACTAGAGAATTCACAAACTTAATTTCATATTCCTATGCTCCTCAAGTAAGTGATCTAGAACCCCATATCAAGTATGCAAACCCATATCTCTATGGTGATCACAAACCCTAAATCATTAAAACTATCATATGTAGTAATAAAGCATTAAACATAGAGGTCTAGACATATGATAAATCAAACAAATAACTGAATTAACCATAGCAAAGTGTTCAATAGATAGGTTTGGGGAGAATCATCTCTCCCTAATCAAAGAAGTTTAGTTACACATGATAAGAGAAGTGCTAACTAGAGTAAAAGAGAAGATACAAGTGAAGGAAGCCATGGAAACCTTCAAACCCTTGTTCCCAAGTGCTTGGATGCCTCCAAATTCGCCTCTCCCAGGTGCTCCAAACCCTAACCACGCTCCAATCATCAAGTTCCCTCTAAAAACGCAAAACTGGGCATAAAAACCCTAACTTCGGTAAACCATCGCGTCGCGACACGAGCCCGTCGCGACGCGAAAAGAGTCAGAATGCTCTCCTGTGAAAAGGCTTCGCTGCGTCGCGACGCAACGCCTCTTGGTCGCGACGCGAAAAGTGTCAGAATGTCTCCTTCAGCTTCCTATTGCACCACTAGGCAAATGTCTGGTTCGCTAGTTGATGCTATGACAACTTGAAGGTCTTCCATTGCAATTGGCACCAGGAGTGAGAGAATTAGCTTACAAAATGAATCCTAATACATTGATCTAAACTAAGCTAATTCCCCGGCAATCAACAGAATTACAATCAAATCTCTGCAGTTTTGGTTCTAAAAATGCACAACTTATTACATATGACAGAGAGTCAACAGTATACATTGGTTATCTTTCTTTTCTCAAGTTCTTCCATGATCAAATCCACACATTCCTCCATCTCTTCCTTGTATGGATCACCAGCTTCTTCCACATGAGCAAGTGGCACCCCATGTGCACTAAAGAATACCATGACCTGCAATAAGCATTAGTCATTAGGGCTCAAGTTCAAGAAAAAATTTACCATCAATGACAAAATAAGATAAAAAAAAAAGAAGTCTTAACTGCATTTTTGAATCCTCTACTACAGCTAATACGCAACTTTGGTCCCCTAATACCTGTTTACTACTTTAATGAGAAGAAACACACCAAATTAAATTGGCTGAGTCTTAACTCATACTTTTGTAAATTACTACTTTTTTCTGGAGTATTTGGTTGGCCCAAATACCTGTTGGAAGGCTAGGAAAGTTGCTAGAGATCTCTGAAAAAAGAGAAGAAACAGATTTACTTGTGCATGTTTCAGCCAATTTGGTCAAGGCACACAAGACTAACAATATCATCTCTAACAAACACAAGAATATGATTAGAATCGCCAAAATCGGAAATTGGTTTATTTATAAACGAAGTCTCATTCAGAGAGTTACAAATCAGACATCTATGAGATTTTGAAATCATTTACAAAACAAGTAAAATCAACTTTTTCTATAGAGTTTCAATGCCAAATATACTAATTGATTCACTGATAAACCATTTCATTTTTTAATCATTCCAAACATACTTTTAATGAATCCATTATCAAAATGCAAGTAAACTAGCAATCGAAGAATATCATAACTTATGACAAATTTCTCAATCTAAAATATCAGTTAGCAGCAACTATAATGATTTTACTAGTTTGTGAAACAAATAGAAACCCATTATCCAAAGATTCCAAACCCTCCTCTGGAATTAAAATAAACAAAAACTATGACAAACAAAAACGTATGAGTTGTTTGACAATAAACTGAATAAAGATGATCTTTCTATATGGTAAAGTTAAGTTTCCATCCTTTATGTGTTACATATAGGAAGGGTTACAAAATAAACAAGAAAAGTTTCCAAATGTGTTGATACCATTATTCTTTGTAATGGTGAAGGGTTAACAAAAAACCAAACAAACAAGAAAGTACAAAAAACATGAGAAAGGGAGGGTTACGAAATCTGAGACCTCGAGAATAGGAGGTGAGAGTCGCTGATGGAGCAAGAAGGAGAACTGTCAGATTCTGTTCAACACAAAAGACATTAGAGACTAGAAAAATTAGAGAAATTTAGGGCTTTAGGGTTTTCAAAGACAATAAAAATCTGACCTTGAGAATAGAATAGAAGTAGATTAGAAGAACAATAGTTACCATAGATGAAGAAGAAGTAGTGAATGCTTGGGGTCTGAGTTGGGTCACACGATGGGTTGTGGGTTCTGGATCAGATCGCGCGAAGGGAGTGGAAGTGATGAGAAGAAGGAACGGTGGTGGCCGGCAATGTGAAGGTGAGAGTGGTGATCGCCAGCGACGTGAAGGTGAGAGTGGTGGCTGAGAGTGGAGAGGGTTTAGGGTTAGAGTGAGAAGCACTACGCCAGAAGTTAAGAAAAAGGGCACCCCATTTGGCAGCGCTCTTTAAGGAAGCGATGCTTTTGGTTAAAACGCGTTGGCGCAATGGGCAGCGCCTTTTAGGAAGCACTGCCTAAAAAGCGCTGCCTATGGTGAATGTGCTGGGGGCGATGGGCAGCGCTTTTTAAAAAACGCTACTTATGCCCAAAACACGGAAATGAATGGGTAGCGCTTTTTAAAAAGCGCTGCCCATCGCTTTAGTCAATAAAATTCCTCTCACTCACTCTCAAAATGAAGAGTTGCGAACCAGAAACCCTTTACTTCTTCTTTTCTTCACTTCACTTCATCTTCTTCTTTTCTTGCGTTTTTTCTTTCACTGCTTCTGCTAGGGTTTTTTTATTTATTGATAAATCATACAGATTCAAGGTATACGAAGCCTCCAATGGTGATTAGAAGCACAGATACAAAGGTAATTACTTTGTGATTTTGCATCTGTTTTACAATTCCTCTTTGTAAAAACTCTAATTTCTCTCTGGGTTTGTTTCACATGTGGCTGTTGCGTATGAATGAGATGGTGAATGATTTCAAGATACTGAGACAACACTCTCACAAGTTGTATTCATCCTTTTCTTTCTATTAGATCAGTTTTTCTTCTCTTTCTCTCTAATGAACAAACCCTAACTTGTTTGTTTTTCTTTTGCAAGGTAACCACACTCAGAAAACTAGAAGAAGGAAATTGTTATCTGAAAAGTGTAAAAAAAATTAGGTGAACAATAAATAATAAAGAAAAACAGAAAAAACTTGAAAGAGGAACAATAAACAAAAACAGAAAAAAGAAAAAAAAATATACAATGGGCAGCGCTTTTGGCCGTAAGCGCTGCCTATAGGTGAACGCGCTGGGGCGATGGGCAGCGCTTTTTAGGAAGCGCTGCCTATAGGAGAACGCGTAGAGCGATGGGCAGTGCTTTTTAGGAAGCGCTGCCTATAGGAGAACGCGTGGGACGATGGGCAGCGCTTTTTAGAAAGCGCTGCCCATCCCCAAATCTGTTGTAGTGAAGTGAGAGTGAAAGTGATGGAGTGAAAATGAGGGTCGATGAATCTATTCTTTTAGTTTTAAGTGAGAAACGGTTCCAACGGATATTTATGCGTTTCCGACGGAAATGTCCCTCGGAAAGTAGCGAGGGATTTCAAATCCGTCGGAAAGTTAAGCGGGAAACGCCTTAAACACGTAGCGATGGAATTATCCGTCGAAAACGAACGTATTAGTGACCGAAAAAAATCCCTCAGAAATATCTGGTAGGTAAATCAGGATATTCTTGTAGTGACCAACTTTGAAGACTTGGACGACACTAGGTTCACTGCCTAATTCTCGGCCAACCGAGGAAAGCAATTTGTCCTATCCGATCAGCTCGACCTTCACTAGGGTCAAAGCAAGCCACTTAAGAGTTTTCTATCTCGCTTCAACAAGATGATTGTGCATGTTGACGAGCCAGACGTGAAGTTCTTCGTCGTTTCCTTCCTCAAAAGATTATGCACGGGAACATTCAGCGAGGCCTTTTCATCCAGAAACCGGTCACAATGGACAAAATCCACACGCGCACTAAAAAACACATTGATGCAGAAGAGGCAAAAGTCTTAGAGAAGGCAAGGATAATAGGGATGATCTCGAGCGCGGACCAAGGGGAGGACGAAATGATCAAAGGCCGGGAAAGCCATTCGTAGGACGAGGTTCCCTAGGATGATATTCAACACAATTGGCTCAAAGCTTCACCCTGTGGAACGCCCACCCATCGCAAATCTGTAACGACGTAAAAGGACTCTATACAAATGGGTCGACATACTGCGAGTCCCACAAAATCACACAATACGGACGACTGCTACAACTTGAAACAAAGATCGAGGACCTCATCCAAAAAGGAGAACTCAAAAAGTATGTCCAACAAGAAAGAGGGAATGCCAAAGCAACAAACGTGGAGAAAAAGTCACGAAGCCGATCTCCAGCCAGGTGCGATACCACCAGGGACGCTGCATGGGGAAAAAGCGATAGTGCCCAACACGAAAAGCCTACCAAGGAAGCCTGAACACCATAGTTGGAGGCTTCGTTTGAGGAGGAGCAACAAATTCAGCTTGGAAGCAATACGTTAGGATGATCTTTTCTTTGGAAATGATGGAAACAAGAGAGAAACCAGCGCGCATGCCAACAATCACGTTCACAAACATGGATTCTGAAGGGATCATCCCCCGTCATAACGACCCTGTCGTTATCTCATTAACTACGGCAAGGTATCAGGTTGGCCGAATCCTGCACCTAGATGGGTCGACCGCCTACATGAATGAACTGGAAGAACAATGACGAAAGATCCTGCTGCATAACGAAATCGTAGTCTAGCCAACTAGCGATAGCATACCAAATCACAGATGAACCTACAAGAGATGGAGGGGGGACTCCTGAAAATCCCAGCACAAGAGAGAACTGAAGTTCACCTTGTTGCAGGAGACCAACTCCTTCAACTAACACAATACCCATTAGTTCAATCATTTTTTTTTTCTTAGCTCAAATCAATATTTATAAACTATAAGGAATAAGATTATTGTATGACTTGAATATTCATTGACGTATACAAAAAAACCTTAAATATAAGTGTAGACTTCCACAGAAATATGTAAGGAGTTCGTTCACCTTTTTTTTTTGGTGACCAAAAGGGCCCTCAGGCCCAAACAAAACTACAAACCAGAGGGACTAGGAATCCCAATACAGTCCAGCATGATCAAATTGACCAAAAAATCCGGTGGAACTTCAAAAATTACAAACTTGTCCTCTATGTGTTGACTATTCTTAGCCAATAGATCAGCAGCAGCATTGAATTTCCTATTAACTTTCAACCACTCAACTTCCAAGCTATCATTTCCTATCTCAATTATGCTCTTCACGAGAGTTTGAAGCATCTCGTTATCTCCACCTTTCTTCTTCAACATCTCTATAGCTTCCATGGAATCTGATTCAACCAAAATTTTGTCAAACCCCTTTCCATAAGCAATACTCACCCCATGATAGATGCTCCACATTTCAGCTTCAATTGCGTTGCAAGTCTCCAGCTTGTGAGAAAAAGCAAATATCAATCTTCCGGAGCAGTCTCTAAGCACTCCACCACACCCTGCATTTCGACCAGCATCACGAACTGCCGCATCACAATTAAGTTTGACGAAACCACGCCGAGGAGGTTGCCAACCGGATTCTTCAATTTCAACCTTATTCTTCAGATTTGGTTGAAGGTTAGGATTTTTCTTCATCGTATTCAATATCCAACTCACATGACATCTGATAGTGATAATTGATCCTTGAATGTTTCTCTGATTTTGGTTGAAGATTAAATCGTTACGATTGCGCCACAACACATCAAGAGTAACCCCAAAAAGGATACTCCAGTAAGGTAATAGCTTATTACTACCTTCACTTTTCAAATTCATTTCCATCCACTTGATCCAATTCTGATTATTGAAAAAATTTGCATGATTTTCCACACCGAGACTAAACCACACACTGCGAGCTTTGGGGCAGTCTCTGAAACAATGAAAAAGGGTTTCCTCTCCCAGTTGACAAATTTGGCAGGTGCTATCATTAGTCATCGTTCTTCTCTTTCTCTCAGAATTCGTCAACATGACACCATGACCAAGCTTCCAAAGCAAGGTACGAATTCTCTCCGCTTCTCTCCATTTCCAAATGATTTGAAAAATAGGAGCATTGTAAGTAGCTGTGTTGCCTTTAGGAATCACATAGGCAGATTTTGTAGTGAAAGTCCCATCAGGATTACCTCCCCAAGTGAATTTGTCATTCATGCTAGCATAGGGAGGAATAGAGTTAGCTATCAGCCTTGTAATGGTCTCTGGTAACCAACTATCAAATGTAGAAACATTCCATCCTCCAGCATAAGTAGTGAATTTGCTAATTGGATGCTGAATTGTGCTCTCATTAGGGATTGTAGTACAATAGGAAATGAGTTTATCACATCCCTCAAACCAATTGTCACTCCAAAATCTAATTGCTTCACCATTCCCCATTTCCCAACAAAGATTGTTTCTGAATTGATTCCAGAGCTGGGTCAATCCCTTCCAAAAGTTGGAACCTTTCTTATTGAGATTGATAACAGGAAAATCATTTCTTCCACATTTATATTTATGTCTAATCACAGCACTCCACATGTCCTTTGGGTTAGAACACAAATTCCAGATAGCCTTGAGCATTAGAGCAGAATTAGCTTCTCTAGATGACCTCAGACCAAGTCCTCCTTCTTTTTTAGGCTTACAAAGCTTATCCCAGCTAAGAAGATGAATTCTTCTGTGATTCACTTCATCTCCCCAAATAAAACCTCTACACAACTTGTCTATCTCATCACAAGTAGTTCTAGGAAGTATACTAGATTGCATAACATAAGTTGGCATGGATTGAATGACAGATTTAGCTAGAGTTACTCTGCCTGCAAAGGAGAGGGTTCTAGCTTTCCAGTTGCTGAGTCTTTGCTTCACTTTGTCCACCACAAAGTTGAAAGTACTAATTCCAACTCTCTTATGAAAAATTGGAACCCCCAGATATTTACCAGGATCAGAAGTAGAGCTATATCCCAAAACAGTACTGATATCACTCCTTAACTCCCAAGGAACATTTTTGGAATAGAAATTTCTGGTTTTCTCCTTACTAACCTTTTGGCCCGAGCTCATGCAAAAGTTTAGGAGGGTTTGGGCAATAAGATCAGCTTGCTCAGTAGAAGCCTCAGCAAATAGAAGCAAGTCATCTGCAAAGGCTAAGTGTGATATCTTCGGGCCACCTCTGCTCAGTTGGAAAGGAATCCAGCTTTTAAACTCCACTTCTTGCTCTATCACTTCAAATAATCTTTCAATACAAAGAACAAAAAGGTAAGGTGAAATGGGATCACCTTGTCTTATACCTTTGGAAGGAAGAAACTCCTCCAAAGTTTCTCCATTCCACAGAACCTTCATGGATGGAGAAGAAATACAATTCCAAATGATTTGTATAAGGTGATTAGGAATACCAATGTCCTCAAGAGTATCCTTAACAAATTCCCACCTTAACTTATCATAGGCTTTTTCTAAATCAATTTTGATAGCCATCCATCCCTTTTTTCCTCCTTTGCTACGCATAGAATGAAAAATCTCTTGAGCCACAATAATATTGTCATGTATTTGTCTCTTTGGGATAAATGAAGCCTGAGCAGGCCCAAGTAATTTCTGCAGAGCTTCTCTAAGCCTACTAGCTACCAATTTGGCTATAGTTTTATAGACAACATTGCATAGACCAATAGGTCTAAATTGCTTCATAGATATAACATGATCCACCTTGGGAATTAGGGCTAAGTGTGTAGCATTAATATCCTTGATCTTCTTAGGATTCTTCCAATAATCCATAATTAAATTGCTATAGGAATCTCCCACCACAGACCATTGGTTTTGAAAGAAAATGGCTTGATACCCATCAGGCCCAGGTGCTCTGTAAGCACCAATGTTACCAACCATTCTATGAATTTCTTCCTTGGTCACCTCTTTGTTCATCTCCATCATAGTAAGCTCATCTATTTTTGGAAAACAATCTTCAAGAACATAAGGAGTAAGAGGTTCATTAGCAGTAAACAGTTGTTTAAAATACTGAGTAGCCACTTTCTCCAACTCAACAGGATCCTCAATCCAAGTCCCTTGCTCATTCTGAAGTAAGGAAATATGATTCCTCCTCCTTCTAATAGCTGTAACACCATGGAAGAATCTAGTATTCCTGTCACCAAACTCAATCCATTTAGCACGGGATTTTTGATACCAGAAAATTTCCTCCTTAACAAGAACATCCTCATATTCTTTCCAAGCAGCTTGTTGAGTAGCCAGTAACTGGGGATTCCAATTCAACTGTAATTTCTTGTCAATTCTCTTAAGATTAATGAGTAGACTTCTTTTTTGAACAAAAATGTCTCCAAAGACCTTCTGATTCCAATCTTTAAGCACACTTTGGAACTCCATCAATTGTAAAGGGAAATTAGATAAATTAGGTCTCCAATTATCCTTGACAAGCTGATTAAAGGATTGATGAGTTAGCCAAATTGCCTCAAACCTAAAAGGTCTCCTCCTTCTATTAGGAGGTCTAGCATTATCAAACTTCAACAAAAGAGGAGAGTGATCTGATTTAAGCTTAGGAAGATGATGAATACTTGCCTCAGGGAATCTCAATCTCCAATCAAGGTTACACACAGCCCTGTCTAACCTTTTTCTAGTATTGCCTCTAGACCACGTAAAAGGGTCACCATTAAAGCCAATATCAACAAGATTACATATATCCATGATGTTCTGAAAACCAGCCTCAATCAATCTATTTTGACTAATATGAGGACCAATTCTCTCACAATCCTTTAGGATAGCATTGAAGTCCCCCATAATTGACCAAGCTCCATAAACTTCAGTATACAAATCATGCAATTCATCCCATAACACCTGCCTTTGAGTGAAATGAGGATTCCCATAAACAATGGTAAGGAACCAAGAAGTATTGTTATTAGATTTGATCTCCACATGAACAAGTTGATCAGAATCTCTTAACACATATAGGTTCCATTTATTAGAATCCCAAATAAGCCAAATTCCACCAGGTTGACCCCTAGCTTCCCTAATAAAATGTTTATCCAAACCAATTCTTTTAATAATTCTTGTGGCATGAGAACCACTAGTGTGAGTTTCAAGTAAAGCAATCATTGATACACCTTGATCTCTCACCATATCCTTAATGAGCCCCGCAAAACCCTTAGAAGCTGTACCTCGACAGTTCCAACAAATAACACTCATTGAGAAGATTGGTTTTGTTGAGGAACTACTTCCTCTGAGACTTCCATATGGCTAACACCATAATTTCCATGCTGACTATCAGCTTTGAGATTTGTAACAGATTCTGGTTGCACCAGTATTACATTACTCATAGATTTGTTTTCATCTAACAAATTCATTTTTCTCAATTCATCAGCTCTCAGCCTATCATTTTCATCAATTTGTCCAAGAGTAGTTCTTAAGGACTCTTTGCTTCTAAAATTATTTAGAAGAGACTGGCCTTTAGTCATGTAGACACTTCTCATGTAAGCCAAAACCGCATCTTCCTCGAATTTTTTGCTTTCATCCAAAGTGATCGATATGCTACTAGAAGGATCTTTCTCTTTGTTGGAGAGAATAGGGCTGTTAGCAACAATACCTGCTTGAGTTCCTCCTTTAGATATCCCTTTATCTTTACGAGCCAGAACCTTGGCAGGTTTAGATAATTTTTTTTCCTTAACAGAGAGTTGAGGATTCTTACCACTAGAGGGATTTTTTACTTTCTTCTTAATGGTATTCTTAACTAGATGAGTTTGACTTACATGATGATGTTCTTCTGGTGCAAGAATTCTGGCCATTTCAGGCTTGTCTATATTATTGTTAGGGACAATCAACACCGGCTCCTCATGCGCCTTACCTCTATTTTTGATAACTTGGTTGCTCGGTTTGGCAATTTCTACTGTTTTCTTCTTGTCTTGGTTCTGCTTCTTCTTACGAGCAACATACTTTGGTATATTCCAAGGGCCCAACTCTAAGTCAGAATTTTCTATCTTCACCACTTTGGTTTCATTCAGCTCTTGAGCAATTTCTCCCACGACAGCATTACCAACAGCAGGTATATTAATTGTCTCCATAGTAATATTCTCCACATTGGACTTCTGTTGGACAATAGCAATATTACTAGTATCTTTCTTGTTATCATTCATATCATTATTCATTTGCGCTCCATCAGCAGTAGACACTTGGATTCTAGTCTCAACCTCCACCATTTCTCTACATGTGTCTTTTTTGTGGCCATATTTTCCACAACTAAAGCATATTGAGTGTAAACCTTCATACTCTAGATACAATTTCTGTCCTCTAACTATAATATAAGAGTCTAGAGGTTGTTCTAAGTCAAGTTCAACACAAAATCTAGCAAATTTCCCCCTAGATTGCATAGATGTGAGTCTGTCAACCTTAAGCATAGTCCCTAAGGTAGCACTAGCCTTATTCAAGAAGTTCTCATTGCATAACTCCACTGGTATTTTAGGGATTCTGATCCAAACTGCAACTTTTTGAGATATAAAAGCATTTTGAGAGAAAAAAGGTCTCCACCTTTGCACTATAAGATAGTGGTCAGCAACTTTCCAAGGACCTTCAAATAAAGCATGTCTATAGTCCTCCATAGAGGATAGTTGCACTAAATAGAAGTCATCAGCCAAATCAATCATTTTAAAATTACCTTCCTTAACCCAAGACCTTCGTAATTTATTTTCCAGCAACCTAAAATTAACTTTCTTGCCCAACACCTTGACCACAAGGGCATTCTTCCATGGTTTGGACCATGCGTTGAACTCTTCATCTGAAACAGGAACAAGGGGGTTCTTTTTTCTTGGTTTCTGACCTAACTTTGCTTCATTTGTAGGATCTTTATACCATTTATCTTCAGGAAGAACAGGGTCCAACAGGTCACCCCAACATTCATCTGCAAATACTTCATCAGTTACTGTTTCAAGTAGTGCTGCTTTGAAGGAGCGTGGGACAAACTCTATTTCTTTCATTTTAGTATCAACGCTAGCTTTCAGATTCACTTCAGCAGAAAGATTGCTCTTCTTACTAATACCTTGGTTATCAGTAGAAGAGCCTTCATGATTTAGGTCAGGCGGAGCTGACGGAGGAGGAGGGATGGTAGCCGTTACAGGTTGACTGGGCTTATGCCATAGATAATATAAATATATAAGAATCTTTTATTTCTCTACCCTTTGGGGTTAACTATCTATGGTTAGCTTAATCAATCTTTGTTTTATATTTAGAAAAAGATTTCATTGGTAGAAGGGTTCATTGGAAGGTTGAAATTAAAATAAAAAATTAATATCTATTAATAAATGCATTTGTTTATTGTTCCTTGTATTGCAAGTAGGAATATTGAATACGGAAACAGAGGAAAGTAGGAATTGTCTTCTTTCAAATGCAAGTAGCAGCTGTACATACTACTATACCTAGCTATGTAACCTCAAACTCCAATTTACTACTCATTACTCAAACACTCAATTGAGAGAGGGAAACCAAAACACTTTGCTTTGCTTTTCTTTTCCAACTGCAAAATTGACAGCCCACCCTTCTTCTCCCCATCCTCCCTCTTCTGCTGCTTGCCTGCTTCTCTCCTAACTAACTGTCTTCTTTCTTGGTGATGTCACGCGAATCCCACCCTCTCCTCTCACACGTGCGTATGGGTCCCATTTCATCATTGCTTAAACCTAATTATCCTTCACTCAGGTGCCAAAGTCGGCTCCGCACGTGTCTATAGTTTAAACAGGCTGATATCACTTGAGCATTTATTTTGTTTTTTCCGCCCTTTTTAATTTATTATATTTTTTAAGTGCCCCGTAGAATTTGGATTGGGTACGGTTGGAATTGCGCGCAGTCATGTAGACCGTATATATGGAGTCATTTGGAATCGGTAGTCCAAATTTTAAAAATAATTCAAATTATTAATTAAATTAAAATCTCGAATTTGAAAATTGGAACAGTCTAATCAAGATTGGACAACCCCGAGCTTATTGATTGCGTGACTACATGCTGTTTCAAATGCACTCAAACTATATCCCCCAATGTGCTCCTTTTAAAATGAGGTTGGAAGGTGGACCAAAGATTTTGATCTGCCATATTAAAGGGGTTGTATTATAAGCAAATTTTAGTGGTTAACGGTTAACAAATGGAGAAATGTTAAGTTCAGGGATTCAACTCTAGATTTATTTTATATTTTTTGATGTCTTTTAACTCGTCAATTGAAGCACTCCCTTCGATCCTTATTATAAGAAAAATTTGTTACATCTGTTATTCAATAAACCTAAAATTATAATTTTTTTCTTATAATAAGGACCATAGTAGTACATATATATATATATATATATATATATATATATATATTTGAGACTTATTTATTATGTTATTTTATTAGTTAGATTTCTCTAATAAGTAAGGATTATATTTAAAGTTCACGTTCTAGTTGGGAGTGCCGCACTGGTTTGGGAAAGTTAGAAGGAACAAGAGCCACCCCTTTGTTTTGGGTGGTTAAACTTTTTAAAGTCTAAAAGGCCACATTGCATTGGTTGTACCTTTTGCCTTTTTGGAAGCACTACGTGATTTTGTTTCAAGCAAAAAGTGAAACTCACCATCTCTGTACTTTTTATGTGTGCAAATATCGCACACACGCACACCTCTTTAAAGTATAATTGAAGCATTGTAACCAAAAAAAAAGTATAATTGAAGCATAACATCAAACACCTAAGTTGCTTTGTTCTATTTTTAATTAATTGTTTTAAGATAAGCATAACTATCATGGAATGTGTGATGCGCTGGTACCATTACCCTTTTTTTCTTAGTTAAACTATTTATCAACTAAGATTTGGGACCAAAAGCTGGTGTTTGCTCAAATTCATGCATATTCTGATGGTGCTATCTTTCAATTTCACAACCCAGTTTGATGGCTTTGTTTATGTGTGGGTGAACCTCCAACTCCAATATTTTAATTGATGAAATATTGAATGTTGTGGATAGTGAGATGATGGGGTTATTGTGAATGACATATTAATATTAATGAAAGTTGTGTGTGGTACATCGATATACATGGATTAAAATAATAAATTAAGTATATGCATTAAAAAATAAAGTGTAATAATAATAATGTTAATAAAAATGATAACATATGCTACCAACATTATAAAAATGGTTGTAAAAAAAACATAATAAAAGTGGTAACATAAATATGCGTGGTAGATTCTTCGACACCCTTTAAATTAGTTGAGTAAACGGTTACGTGTAGGAATAGGTCAATTCTGTTGAATTTTTGACCTTTTTTGCTTGTTTTTGCTCTGCAGGGGTGTATGGAGAACAAACTGGGGTGCAAGTATTGAAATATCCAATTCTGGCCAGCCCAATTGTTTACTGGTCTGACTTACAAACAAAAACTGCGGAAGTGGGTTTTACGCGCCCGAACCCGTTTTTTGATGGATCAACACGCGGATCCTGTGCTGACCCGTAGTATAAAACGGTAAAACCCTAAATTTCTCTCAGAAATTCAAGACTCTCCTCTCTCTCTTCTTGGATCCTCTGAACTGTTCCTCTGGTTCTTCTTCGTCTTCTCTTCCACTGCTTTCACTGATTAAATGGACGAAGAAGAACCAGAGGAACAGTTCAGTGATAATGTAGTGAAAGAGTCCATTTAACCGTTACCAGCACAGTAATCGTTATCATCATCATCACGCATCATCACAGGTGAGAGAGTGAAGAGTTTCATCACTTCAATCACTGGAAATCAGTGAAAGCAGTGAAATCCTAGCTGAGGAAAGCAGTGGAATAAGAAGATCAATGGAAAAGTTTTAAGGTTGAAGATGACTCAAGGACGAATTTGTCCCATTTTTAAATTGTCAGGGACTGATTTGTCCCTTTTTCAAATTTGTAATTTCAGGGACGAATTTGGCCCAAAATAAACGCATCTGTGGCATTTAACATGACACGTGGCACTTAACATGCCACGTAGGAGACGTTTACTGCGCTGGTAACGATTAAATGGATGGAGGGACTAACGTGTCTCGTTTTGGAATTGTCAGGGACCAATGTGTCTTGAAAATATTGTCAGGGACGAATTTGTCCGACGAGAAAATTGTCAAAGACGAAATTGGGCCTTTACTCTCTTTCTTTTGTTTGCAAGGTGATCACACTTTGAACACACTCAAGAATTCACGTTCAGAACTTGAGAAAGAAAAATACACAGAAGAGAGAAACAGAGAGGAAAACTTGTAAACTAGTAATGTAAAATTTTATTATTTCTCTATGTAATTCAGTGTATGTACATATGTATTTATAGCTTTCTCTGGGAAACTTTAGCTGTTAGTTTAGAGTTTGTTGTAGCTAACAAACTCAGTTTGTTATAAGAGATAACAAACTAATTAGTTAGAAACTAACTTTGTTACAGCTGTAAAGAAACAAACTCTAAACAAGGACCTTATTAGCATAATATCCAACGGCTATTTCAATTTGAAAAATAGCTGTTAGAGTTTTAGAGTTTTTGCTTAAAAAACCAATAAATTCGACCAACATGAGCCTATATAGCCCAGTTGTTATACCCTAATTTTGCCCGGTCTTTTATCATAATCGCTTTAACCTCGTGTCACAAGCCTATGGCACTTCGAGCGCTGTTTTGTTTTTGATTTGGACCGATTTGTCCAATTGGGCCTATGTCCAACCTTTTGGGCCTGATTTCATTAGCTTGCTATTTGAGCTTACGCTTAGTGTTTTGAACCAGTTTTTAATAATTAAGCTTATGTCTAATGTTTGCTTAAATGGACCTATGGGGCTAGATTGGACCTGATCTTAAATTTGTTCTAATTGGGCTTCGTTTCAGCCATTTTTCTAAGTTGGGCCTATGTTTAGTTTTGATTGGGCTTGGCCCAATTTAATCATTCTCATCCACTTCAACCAAAAACAAAAATCTGTCCATAGCAAATATAATCAAAAGTCAATAAAAATAATTTACAAATGTTTACAATAATCCAAAAATTCAAAAATTAAATTAAAAAATAATACAAAACCGAAAATAACCAAAAATACAAAAAAATCAAAAACGAAAATAAATAAAAATAAAAGTAGCAACAGCAGTCCTTGGGCCCGTTCTTGCTGAGCAAGTTTTCTCAACAAGTCCAAATACCTGAAAAAGGAAAGAAATGGAGAAGGATCAGCAAAAACCCTAATTTCTTTACCTATATAAACAAGCTGAATCCAGAGAGAAATACATAAAATCAGACACGAAAGTTGAGAAAAATTCAGAGCAAAATTAGGGTTTCACGCTGAAACCCTAATAACAAAGCATCAAAATCCAGAAACAACAGTAATCAACAGTAGTGCAGCAGCAAGCAAATAAAAAGAGTGGTTCAAAGGCTGGAGAAAGAGGTAGGTGTCCATTTTCTTTCGTTTTTTTTGTTATTTAGGTTCTAGTCATGTCTTAGTTCATAATAGATGATAGTTGCGATTTGAAACTAAACCTAATAATAAGAAGATCAAAGTGGTATGAACCGATAATCACATATATTTCAGCCTATGTTCGTTCTATAGAAATGTAGAATCTGCTGAAAACTATACTGTAAATAGGCTAGGGTTTAAATAAAAAATCTCTAGGTTTGTAAATAGATTAGAATTTTCAAATTAGGAACAAACTATTCTGCTTGTGTTAAAAAACGAACATAGGAACTAGGAAGTAATATCAGAAATTAGTCGTAGGCAAATTAGTTGTATTCAAATCCGGTTTTTCGAAATCAAATTTTTTAAAAAAAAACAGAAATGGTTTTAGGAAAAATTAGATAGATCAAAATCAGAATTAGGAGTAAAGAAAAATTTCACGAAGAAACTGATTGTTGAAATTAACTTAGGATTTAGAGTTTGTTTGAAAAAACTAGGAACAGATTAAGTAAAAACTAATGGAGGACAGAAATGAATCAATCAAAAAAGGCAAAAAGAGAGAGAAGAACCGAACAGAACCTACCTGCTACCTCCGGCCACCGTACACGGTGTCGCCGCCGCCACAATCATCTCCCACACGCCGTCGCGAACCTTCGCAGTCGCCACCAAGTGACGCCGCCGAACCCTCCAGTTGCGTCCTCGTCCTTCGGATTAAGCGTTGTCACCCCATTCGCCGCGAGAGCCACCGTCAGCCCCTCCATCGTCACCGTCACAACCACCGCACCCTCTATCCCTCTCAGTCGCATCATCCCGCTCCTCCTCCACGCGCGAAATCCAAACCAAACGCTTGGCCGTCCTCCTCCCATCACCGTCGCACCACCTCTTCGTTCGTGCCGGTCAACCACCACCATCACACCGTTTCCAGCGTCGTCGTTTCCTCCTCCAGTGCGGCCATGCTTGGCCACGAAGCCCTCTTCCCTCTCTCTCTCTCCACAAATCTCTCTCTCTCACCAGAAATTTCGCATGCCCTCTCTCTCTCCTAGGGATGAAACGGCGCAGCTGAGAAGATGAGAAAAGAAAAATTAGGTTTAGCTTATGTTTGTTGCCTTATATAGTCTAGGTCATTTCACTCTATTTTAACTTTTAATTTTTAGTTCAGATTACTGAATGCACCATACCAATTCCATTATGCACCTCCCTACACAAGCCCATAACTTCGCAGGCCAGCCTACCAACTGGGCTGCTGCTTTTCACACCCAAGTTTAATGATACAGCCATCTGCTCTAATTGCACCCCTGTTTTATTAATGCAGCCCCTTTTTGTTTTCTTATTTATTTCTTTTCAAAACAATTTCTTTTACAAAAAATATATAAAAAATAAATAGATGAATATTTCAGTTTCAAAAAATATAAATAGGGGACTAAGTCGACTGTACAGTCGGGTTAGTCTGCTTTTTAGGTCACTAATGAACCGTTACGGATCATGGCCTGAAATCCCTATTTAAAACAAACAAATTTCTAAGTTAAGATAACACAAACACGTTTCTTCCCACAAATCAAAATTTCAAAATAGGGGACTAAGCCGACTGTACAGACGGGTTAGTCAGCGTTCTAGGATAAATGAGCCGTACGGCTCAGGAACCCTAAAACCCCTATTCCAATAAAATCAAACAAACACACTTCAAACCGTTTTTCAAACTCCAAAAACTCTATTTTCACAAAATAGGGGACTAAGCCGACTGTACAGTCAGGTTAGTCATCGTTTTAGGACAAATGAACTGATCACTCAGGTGTCCTAAGATCCCTATATTAAAAAATACCAACCAACAAACATTTTTCTACCAAGAACTACGTGTGATTTGATTCTCTACCAAGAGATACGTAGGAGCAGAGGGCGGCCGACCTCTGTCAATTGCACTAATAAAAAACCTTTTTTTAGTCTTTTCCCAAATAATCACTTTCTTAAATTCAAATAAAATATCAATTTTCCTATTTCTTTTTAATTCACAATAAAAGGGTAAAAATAAATATTTTCAAAATTAACTTTCGCTTCTACAACTAATTAGCAGGTAACCTTCCTTAGGAAGGATGTCGTGGGGTGCTAATACCTTCCCCACGCATAACCGACTCCCGAACCCTTATCTGGTTTCAAGGACCCTTATCCAAACTCAAAGGGATTTTCCAATGTTTGCCCTTAAACTAAACTTTGGTGGCGGCTTCATTTTTGAACCTTCGAGGAATCCTCACCCGGATTTTTCGGTCGCTACAGCTGGTGACTTCACTGGGGATCTTAGAGAGTCAAACCTAATCTAATTAGTTGTAGGATTAGTTGTTAATTAAATGTTCTATTTTACCCTTCCCTTTCATCTTTTATTCTTGTTGCATGTTATGTATTTATGTGATATGTAAACCTTAGGATAGAAGACCACTTTTTTGTATATGTATTTGTTTGTTTTGCAGCTTGGGGGGCATTCTTGATATTTCGCTCCTTCACACACTGCACTACTACACTTTTGCACACACGTGAGAATAGTCCTATACCTGGACTGGAGAATAACCTAAGTTAGAACGAGACTGCGTAGTGATGGCCTACTGGATGTGCGTCCTGTTGGGTGGTCACGAAAGTCTCACCTAGAGTTTGGTCCCTCTTGAGAATGCTGGCACTCCTAATAGCTTGCCTATTGTTGTTGATCAGTGTTCTTAATTGGGGTCGTTGGCTCTAGGAACCTTATGTAGGACTCTTTAGAGCTACCCTTTGAAAGGTTCACTTAATAGACAAGCCCTAGACCTATTGTAACACCCCCTTCTAACTTAACTATTATTCAGTATATAAAATCAGAGTTTTAAAAGAATATAAACCATTGAAGGAAGTGTCACATTTCAACGCTTATAAAAATCAACTAGTTTATAATTAAGTGACATGAAGTCATCAGTCAATAGCACGATATATAGCACGATAGTTAGGGATGGGCCCACAACACCTGTTTTAGTTTACAGCACATAAATAAAATATTTCATCAACACAGCGGATGACCTCAAATCTAGAGTTATACTCGGTACATCACCATAACAATCTAACACATCAAAAATAACATTAACTAGTATTTCTACGCCCTCCCCCTGGTGCTACATATCAGAGCTGACACGACTACTAGTAGAAGGCACAAGACTGCCCTCACTCGCGATTACCTGCAAGTTGCCGACATAAGAAGCAACAAAAGGCAGTAGGGTGAGTCTCTTTATACAAATAATAATAATTAAGAGAAGCGTTATATTAAGGAAAGGCGGCAAGCAACACTAATTCATAACAACTCACCACATTATCAACAACAATCATCATATTCATAATTCATCCATAAACTCATCAAATGCTTGACTAATGCATGTAATACGACATGCATGTGGATCCATCATCACCGCCATTAGCCTGGAGGGCACTCACCGCTTTGGCCGAAGCCACCACACCGCTTTGGCCGAAGCGTACACACCGCTTATGCAACATGAGTCATGTGACACTATGACTATGCACCACAACACCACACATAAACCATGATAATTATTAAACTCACCGCTTTATATTTCTTAACTCAACATCATCAACATAACAGCTTTAGGGCATCACACCGCTTTGGACCGAAGTCCCAAACATCATCAACATGTAAGCCTTAAGGATATCACACCGCTTTGGACCGAAGTCCCACACCGCACTATTTAATTAAAAACAGCAATACTTACAAAACGCAACAGCAAGAGCATTTTATAAAAATCTCAACCTTAGCTTCATAAAAACTGCAACGTTATCCCTTAAAACGAGCAACACACATTTATTTAAATACAACAGTAGCTTTGGTTTCTTTGAAAACAACAACACCAATTATCAACACCACGAACCATTATCAATTCGATTCAATTCAATTCAATTTACACATCACATTATGTTTTAGAAAACACCCTCTTTTCGTTTAGAAAATACCACATTTTACTTGAGGGAACATCACAATTTAAGCTTAGGAGACAAAATAATTTAATTTAAGAAAACATCACATTTTAATAGTGGAAATATCACATTATGTTTAGAAAACATCCCATTTAAAGCTGAGGAAAAACAGTGTGAAAACAACCACAAAACAGTGAGAAAACAGCACTAAACAGTGGGAAACAGCAACTCGCGCTGGGAGGCGCGAGTGAGGCGCGACTCCAGCGCGATTAGGCAGCAACTTTATATTTGGCAGCGCAGCGCTCGCGCTTGGAGCGCGACTGCAGCGCATACGAAGCGCGAAATGGTAGGAGCGCGACTGCAGCGCATACTCAGTATTTTACTCAACACGATCTCATCATCAATCCTTCCCACCCATTATCAAAACACAATTTCTACACATAACCATATTCCTTTCATTGACGTAGTTAATCAAACAATTTATGTGCACATTTCCTATCATGCTCATATTCACATCACTCCACATGCTTCACCAAAATAATTCAACACAACAACAAGGCACTAAACACATCATCCAACAATTCAATCCATCTCACTACAACAACAAAACAGTAACAATTATCCACAATTCAACTAACTCATTTCATCAACAAAATATTAGCATAACATTCAACAATCCAAACTCCTACAACCTAACCTACATAAATCGCATATCTTAAGCACTATTATAGGTATAAAGAAGAGCCCCCTAACCTTGATGATTGAAGAATTCAGCCACGCATAAGCCACCAAGAAAAACGCAGCAGCCCCCCTCCTCCTCTCTTTCGCAAACCGTGGGGCTAAAGCCAAGATGAAGCAACTTCTCTCCTTCTCTTCTCTAGCGGTTGCCGTCGCATCCCTCTCTTCCCTCTCCTCTTGCTTCGGTTTCTCTCTCCTCTCTCTCACCTCCTCCTACTGCCGCTCTCTCTCTCCCTCTCTCCTTCTTTCCTTTCTTTTCTCTTTTTCTTCTCCTTTCTTCTTTCTGTTTCCTCTCTTACCCAGCGCCCCTTTCTCTTGTTCTAATCCCTTTCTTTGATTCAATTTAACCCTAGGCCCAATAATGCTTGGGCCCTATTTGCACCTCCCATTTCAATTAATTCCACCACTCCCTAATTTCTTAAACACCTCTTAAATAACATAAACCCCAAATTAATTAATTCACTTAAATAATTATTGTAAGCCCTAAATAGCTTAAATAAATAATTAAATTATTTTGGGGCGTTACACCTATTCTCTAAGGAACCCTCGTAGGACACAAAGGAGCCTCATACCCCTGCATTCAAACAAACACCGATACGTTTTTCCGGTCTTCTTAGAAGAAAAAAAAATTCAAAAATCATGTGTTATTTTGGCAAATTGTTTTTAGCATACCTCATGCATTTTTACCTGTCCCTTTTGCATGGCATAAAAAAATTAATTGCACATTAACATTTCATTCTTCATGCATTTCTATGACCGCTAGGGAATTGTAAGAGTTTCCTTCTGACGAGATTGGTCAAACATTTTGCATTAATAAAATAAGCTTCTTTCAGTTCTGCGTCAAACAGAAACTTGCAATTTCCCCGGCGCGACACGAAAGCATACATCTGCATTGCATGCACATTCATCAGTTCATTCATGTACTTACGAAAAAAGAAAATTGAAAAAATAAACAGAGAGGAAAAGGGCAAGCTGGTTCATCAACATTGCTACCGAACTAGTTCTCAAACAAGAAAAATGGCCGAAGAGGATAATCAGGCTCTGAGAGAAGACATTGCAAAACTGAAGGATCAAATGAGCGAGATGATGGTATTGAAAGATCAGATGACCGAGATGATGGCGCTGAAAGATCAAATGTATGAATTCGTGAAACTCCTCGAGAGAAAAAGTGTAGATGAAGGTGTTTCGGCAGGGAATACTGAGAACAATGCTACAAGTCTCCCTCCTCCTCCCAGCTCCGAGACTCCATACACCGCTGGAGTGAACGGACGGAGCTACCAATGGCTCCCTTACGGTCTCCCAGCTGGTTACGCTCCTCCTACCATAGAAGCCAATCCAGAGGAAGGACCTTCAGGAGTCGCTGGACCTTCAGCTCAAAATACAAATGCAAAAATACCGCGGGTTCACCTCTCAAGTCCTGCGACTGCACCACAGGTCATTCCACAGGGTTATACTCCGTCACCAGTAGTAATTCATCATGCTCCTACACCGAACTCCGCCGCAATGCCAATGGTTCCTCCCCACTACAACATGAGAGGACCCTCTCATAACTACTCAATGATGGACTCTCAGCCCGAGGACAAATATCAGATACTAGAAGAGCGCCTGAGAGCAATTGACGGATCCAATGTCGGCACAAGGGATGCATATGATCTGTGTCTCATCCCTAATGTGATTATCCCACCCAAGTTCAAAGTGCCCGACTTTAATAAATACAGAGGGGTAACTTGTCCCGCTAGCCATCTGACTATGTATTGTAGAAGAATGGCCGCATTTGCACACGACGACAAGCTGCTTGTCCATTACTTTCAGGACAGCTTGACTGGGGCAGCCTCAAGCTGGTACATGCAGTTGGAACGCACCCACATTCGATGTTGGAAAGATCTGGCTGATGCTTTCTTAAAGCAGTACAAATACAACATCGATATGGCTCCCGATAGAGCACAATTGCAGAATATGGTGAAAAGAAACAAAGAATCATTCAAGGAGTATGCCCAGCGTTGGAGAGGATCGGCAGCGCAGGTAGTTCCGCCTCTACTAGAGAAAGAAATGGTATCCATGTTCATAGATACGTTGCAATCACCCTTCTATGACAGATTAATTGGGAGCGTGTCCTCTAACTTCTCAGACATGATCACCATAGGAGAAAGGTTGGAGAAGGGAATGAGAAACGGGAAAATCTCTCACGGTTCAGCCGAAACCAATAACCCAAAGAAGCCCTTCGCAGGATTTGTTAGAGGGGAAACCAATTCCATAACAGGATCAGTGAAAGCCTCTTACACTTCCAAAAACCATCCTCAAGCCCTGCACTTCTCTACCCAAACCACTAAAAGCCATAAACCACCAAATTACCCAGAAAGGAGACATGTACAGTTTGATCCAATTCCCGCTTCCTACTCAGATCTGTTCGACCACCTCACTAGTCACAACCTAATCTCCCCCCGCCCGATGAGGCCCATTGAACCTCCTTTCCCGAGAGGCTATGACCCGAACGCCACTTGCGAATTTCATGCAGGCGCAATTGGGCATTCAGTAGAAAACTGCAAGGCACTGAAACATGTGATTCAGGATCTGATCGAATCCAAATGGTTGAGCTTCAATGAGGATGCTCCGAACGGAGGCGCTAACTCTTTGCCAGGGGCATGAGAAGTCATCCGTCAATGCTCTTGAAAGCGATCAAAGGGCTAAAAAACAATATCATCAACCTTGTGCGCCTTTGTCCTGCAACTGAAGCACTCATGAATTGGGAGATTGTTGATTTTCTTGTGATTTTCGGTTCAAAGTAATGTTACGTAATGCAAATCCTATGGCTCTGCCCAAAGCCTTAGGACATTTCAATAAGGGCATGCATGTTTCTTTTCGGTATCAATATTAATAAAATAGCATTTTGAATTCTCCGATAAATTCCTTTTTACTTATTTGCTCGCTTTACGTTTTCTTTTATCCTTCTTCAATTTCTACTAATGCAGACTTAAATAACTTGTCCTTGAAAATAACAACGTCGGTAATTCATGTCATAACTTTGATCACCCTATTAATCAAACCAAGGAATATGTTGAAGATAACTGGGAACCTCTTCCAGAGGTAATGATAATAACGGAACAAAGGGATAAAGTAACCCATCCTCGCGTGGAATCAAACGAAATGATCAACTTGGGCACAGAAGAAGATAAAAAGGTGTTAAAATTAACATCACACCCAAAGGATAGCAAATCAAGAAAGTTCACTTACATCACCTTGTCTGACATAAGACGTCCACTGGTATAACAAATCCGTGATTGTCGAGAAATTTGGTCTGCCGTTACGGCTTTCCTAAAAAGATCGTCACGGACAGTGGTGAAAGGACTACGCAAGGACTCTAAGTCGAGCATCATGATCCCTCCCCATACCGCCCAAAAAAAAAGGGGCAGTTGCAGCAACAGATGAAGAATATCAGGGATGATAGTGACATTTCACCTTACATGGAGATCAGACCTTGTTCATACTTCAACAGGGGCAACCCCGTTCGATGGGAGTAGTACTTCCGTTAAACCTCACCAAATACAAGAACGGTGGTCTTATGTCATATCAGAAAAAAGGAAATTTAACAAGAAAAGAATAAAGAAAACTTAACAGAAGAAAGTCTTTCCTCAACAATTTTAAGGAGACTTGGTGCCCAAGAAAGTCATACCCAAAAGGATTCCCGCAGGAGATGGACTTCGAACTATAAAGGACCTTACATGGTAAAGAAATCATTCTCTGGAAGAGCCTTAATTCTCACAAAAATGGACGGGGAAGACCTCCCACTCCCGGTGAACTATGCCTAAAAAAAAGAGTATAGAAAAATGAGAAAGATGAGCCAAGCAAAAATAAGCTCGCTAGGTTGAAAACCCGGAAAGGCGGCCTAGGCAAAAGTTAGAGCGACCCGGTGGATTGAAAATCCAAAAGGGACAATCCAGGCAAAAATTAGGGTCAAGAAGTTGGACTAAACAAACATTGGGGCAATCAACACTTCCAAAGGTCAGATGATGAGTGATCAAGGTCCTGAACATGGGTGGCCGGCACCGTTACTTCAAGGGCACTAATTACCGAGAAGTCTGCTTAGTATTTCAGCTTTCTTATTCTTTCAATGAAATTCCTGACGTAATCTTAAGTCAGTGTGCCTTCTGCACATTTGGCCTCCATGCCAATATCAAACACTTTCCCTTCTTTTCACTTCCATCTATTTTTGAAATGATGTTTTGTGATAATTGATACTGGATCGAGAACCATGTGGCATAATCAAAAGCATTACAACCATTACGAAATTTCCGAGAATCACAGAAGAGATATAGTCTTTCAATAAAACACTTATAAAGAAGAAAGGAACTGCGGGAATAGAACAATAAATGCGTGATCATCTCAAATGATAAGTCCCAGTAATGTGCAATTGACTTAGGAGTACGCATACACTTGCTAGCCTCGTAACCCCATGCCGGGAGTCCTGCGAGTTGAAGGACCAGCAAAAAGAGAAGCCCAAAAAGAAAAGCAAAAAAAGAGACCAAAAAAGGCAACAACAAAAAAAAAGCCAAAAGAAAAATCATCCACATTCCATCATGCATTCACATATGTTTCATTCATCCCATCGGACACCTACCATTTCACACACCTATATTGCACGCATGCATCATTCATCGCATTTTTAGACATGCCAAGTATAGATAGCTTTTCCCTTGTCAGGTAAATGCATTCATTAGGTATGTGTTAGAGAAGTACGCCATGTGTCAAACCCAGTAGTTTGTTTCCTCAAAGTCAGTGCTCCAAGCACCGGTCTCGTATCACAATTCAGACCCTCGGACCCCAGCAGTCCCTCGCAGCCCCAGAGCTGTCTTAATTTAGACCTCCAATGGTCATTCATTCTAGATCGCACGTCGCGTTATCGAGCAACCGACGGATCATCCGACCCCAGGTCCATCAGTTCAGTTCGACCCGGTATGTCAAAGCAACGACTTCGAACTCTACCCTCAAGATCATTATGTCGCCACTGAGCGCGACGGATCATCCGACCCCAGGTCCTTCAGACTAGCTGTGTCAGCCTAAGACATGGTGGACGTCCTTGGAGGTGAGCAAATTAGGTCAACGACCTGATCTTGCCCCTCCGGCCGCTCGAAAAAGGCCACCCCCGAGCATACCATTTTACTAGTACCATTGCTAGTTTGTGCTCTTTTGGACTCCCAGTGGTCCTTCAAAGCCCCAGTGCACCTTCGAACCCCAATTGGTCCTTTAGGGTTTAGGCAACCCCTTGGAGCCCCAGTGCTCCCTTAGAGCCCAAATGCTCTTCTAGAGCCCCAAGGCTCCTCCAGATCCCCAGCGATCATTTCTTTATTGTTCTCGGTTAACACGCCAAGTGTTAATCGTCCCTCGTTTCCCTAACTCATCTTCCCCCTAAGCGGACAAAATTAGCGTCTAATCTATCTTTATTTGTATTTCTACTACGAAAATCTGAAAACCGTTCACCTTTTCTAGTAAAATATAAATAAAGAGGGGCAGCTGTTATACCCTAATTTTGCTCGGTCTTTTATCATAATCGCTTTAACCCCGTGTCACAAGCCTATGGCACTTCGAGCGCTGTTTTGTTTTTGATTTGGACCGATTTGTCCAATTGGGCCTATGTCCAACCTTTTGGGCCTGATTTCATTAGCTTGCTATTTGAGCTTACGCTTAGTGTTTTGAACCAGTTTTTAATAATTGGGCTTATGTCTAATGTTTGCTTAAATGGACCTATGGGGCTAGATTGGACCTGATCTTAAATTTGTTCTAATTGGGCTTCGTTTCAGCCATTTTTCTAAGTTGGGCCTATGTTTAGTTTTGATTGGGCTTGGCCCAATTTAATCATTCTCATCCACTTCAACCAAAAACAAAAATCTGTCCATAGCAAATATAATCAAAAGTCAATAAAAATAATTTACAAATGTTTACAATAATCCAAAAAATCAAAAATTAAAGAAAGGGAAAAAAGACAGCGTTGGGAAAAAGAAAACAGCGCCGCCGCTGGGTGTGTGGTGGGAGGGGGGGGGGGGCTCCTCCCCGGTTTCTTCCCCTCTCCTCTCAGTGCTCCTTCTCCTCTGATCTGCGCATCTTTTGGATCTGTTGAATATGTTGTTAAGCGATTTGGATCTCTTCGCGATCTGGATCTGGAGAAGTTCTTGTGCCGTCGCCGTTTCGTGTTCGACTTCGGTTGTTCCGGTGGCTGTAAATTAATAAAAATGGGTTGGGCGCTGCTTGGGTTGGAACCGCCGTTGGGGGCTCCCTTTCATCGGATTTGATCTCCTCTGTGACGTCCACGGCCTCTCCCCCGAGGCGTTGCTGGTCGGATCTCCCTGTTGGTGGATCTGCGCGCTTTTGGAGGTACTATGGAGTGCTTCTGTTCGCGGTGGTTTGTGGCTCTGTTTGCGCAGGGGTTGTTTCGGATGCGGTGTTTTTTGCTGTGTTTCGCGGTGGTTCACGGTGGTTTTTCTGATGTTCGCAATGGTGGCTGTCGTTTCGGACTTTGGACCGCAGTCACGCCTCCTCTCCGTTTGTCGTGGGCACTTCTCCCTGTCGCTCGCGGTTTTGCTTGATTGTGCCACGGTGTTGGCCGGGGGCGCAAGGCCGCGGTGGTGGTTGGTGGCTCGGCTACCTCGATCAAGCTAGGTGTTGTCGCGGTGTTGGCCGGTAGCACGACTTCGCGATGGTGGTTGGAGTCACGACGCCGGATGTCTGGGGGTGTGCTGTCGGTGGGTGCTGATTCGATAGTTTGTACCTTGTCGGACGCCAGATTGCAGTTTGCAGATCGCCGGGCTCCTCCCCCTTTGCCTTCTGCTTCTTTGCCCCCTCCCAATCGTCTCCGGGCCTCCACCTCTAACCTCGATACTTTGTGATGTGCTTAATGTGAAGATAGCGAGGTGATGCAGGCTGTTGTGGTTTGGAGTGTGAGTTCAGGAGGTGGTGGGTGGAGGTTGTGTGGGGACTCTCAGGTGTTGCCCTGCCTCCTTTCTGGTTTTCTGTTCGCCTTAGAATTTCTTCCATTAGAGTTCTATGGTTGTTTATTTTAGAGGCCTTGTTGGGCATTCTATTATTGTCCTTATTACCAAGGGTTTTGGTCTAGTCCCCCCTTGTGCTTTTTATATCTCTCTTTATTTTATTAATAAATTCGGGCTGACTGCCTGTTTGATTAAAAAAAAAAAATTAAAAAAAAATACAAAACCGAAAATAACCAAAAATACAAAAAAATCAAAAACGAAAATAAATAAAAATAAAAGCAGCAACAGCAGTCCTTGGGCCCGTTCTTGCTGAGCAAGTTTTCTCAACAAGTCCAAATACCTGAAAAAGGAAAGAAATGGAGAAGGATCAGCAAAAACCCTAATTTCTTTACCTATATAAACAAGCTGAATCCAGAGAGAAATACACAAAATCAGACACGAAAGTTGAGAAAAATTCAGAGCAAAATTAGGGTTTCACGCTGAAACCCTAATAACAAAGCATCAAAATCCAGAAACAACAGTAATCAACAGTAGTGCAGCAGCAAGCAAACAAAAAGAGTGGTTCAAATGCTGGAGAAAGAGGTAGGTGTCCATTTTCTTTCGTTTTTTTTTGTTATTTAGGTTCTAATCATGTCTTAGTTCATAATAGATGATAGTTGCGATTTGAAACTAAACCTAATAATAAGAAGATCAAAGTGGTATGAACCGATAATCACATATATTTCAGCCTATGTTCGTTCTATAGAAATGTAGAATCTGCTGAAAACTATACTGTAAATAGGCTAGGGTTTAAATAAAAAATCTCTAGGTTTGTAAATAGATTAGAATTTTCAAATTAGGAACAAACTATTCTGCTTGTGTTAAAAAACGAACATAGGAACTAGGAAGTAATATCAGAAATTAGTCGTAGGCAAATTAGTTGTATTCAAATCCGGTTTTTCGAAATCAAATTTTAAAAAAAAAACAGAAATGGTTTTAGGAAAAATTAGATAGATCAAAATCAGAATTAGGAGTAAAGAAAAATTTCACGAAGAAACTGATTGTTGAAATTAACTTAGGATTTAGAGTTTGTTTGAAAAAACTAGGAATAGATTAAGTAAAAACTAATGGAGGACAGAAATGAATCAATCAAAAAAGGCAAAAAGAGGGAGAAGAACCGAACAGAACCTACCTGCTACCTCCGGCCACCGTACACGGTGTCGCCGCCGCCACAATCATCTCCCACACGCCGTCGCGAACCTTCGCAGTCGCCACCAAGTGACGCCGCCGAACCCTCCAGTCGCGTCCTCGTCCTTCGGATTAAGCGTTGTCACCCCATTCGCCGCGAGAGCCACCGTCAGCCCCTCCATCGTCACCGTCACAACCACCGCGCGAAATCCAAACCAAACGCTTGGCCGTCCTCCTCCTATCACCGTCGCACCACCTCTTCGTTCGTGCCGGTCAACCACCACCATCACACCGTTTCCAGCGTCGTCGTTTCGTCCTCCGGTGCGGCCATGCTTGGCCACGAAGCCCTCTTCCCTCTCTCTCTCTCTCTCTCCGCAAATCTCTCTCTCTCACCACAAATTTCGCATGCCCTCTCTCTCTCTCCTAGGGATGAAACGGCGCAGCTGAGAAGATGAGAAAAGAAAAATTAGGTTTAGCTTATGTTTGTTGCCTTATATAGTCTAGGTCATTTCACTCTATTTTAACTTTTAATTTTTAGTTCAGATTACTGAATGCACCATACCAATTCCATTATGCACCTCCCTACACAAGCCCATAACTTCGCAGGCCAGCCTACCAACTGGGCTGCTGCTTTTCACACCCAAGTTTAATGATACAGCCATCTGCTCTAATTGCACCCCTGTTTTATTAATGCAGCCCCTTTTCGTTTTCTTATTTATTTCTTTTCAAAACAATTTCTTTTACAAAAAATATATAAAAAATAAATAGATGAATATTTCAGTTTCAAAAAATATAAATAGGGGACTAAGTCGACTGTACAGTCGGGTTAGTCTGCTTTTTAGGTCACTAATGAACCGTTACAGATCATGGCATGAAATCCCTATTTAAAACAAACAAATTTCTAAGTTAAGATAACACAAACACGTTTCTTCCCACAAATCAAAATTTCAAAATAGGGGACTAAGCCGACTGTACAGACGGGTTAGTCAGCGTTCTAGGATAAATGAGCCGTACGGCTCAGGAACCCTAAAACCCCTATTCCAATAAAATCAAACAAACACACTTCAAACCGTTTTTCAAACTCCAAAAACTCTATTTTCACAAAATAGGGGACTAAGCCGACTGTACAGTCAGGTTAGTCATCGTTTTAGGACAAATGAACTGATCACTCAGGAGTTCTAAGATCCCTATATTAAAAAATACCAACCAACAAACATTTTTCTACCAAAAACTACGTGTGATTTGATTCTCTACCAAGAGATACGTAGGAGCAGAGGGCGGCCGACCTCTGTCAATTGCACTAATAAAAAACCTTTTTTTAGTCTTTTCCCAAATAATCACTTTCTTAAATTCAAATAAAATATCAATTTTCCTATTTCTTTTTAATTCACAATAAAAGGGTAAAAATAAATGTTTTCAAAATTAACTTTCGCTTCTACAACTAATTAGCAGGTAACCTTCCTTAGGAAGGATGTCGTGGGGTGCTAATACCTTCCCCACGCATAACCGACTCCCGAACCCTTATCTGGTTTCAAGGACCCTTATCCAAACTCAAAGGGATTTTCCAATGTTTGCCTTTAAACTAAACTTTGGTGACGGCTTTATTTTTGAACCTTCGAGGAATCCTCACCCGGATTTTTCGGTCGCTACACCGGTCTACGCCAAACTCATCAAATATTCTCACCACTCCATCATATAGAGAACTCCCCACAAGAGAGTAGCTAGCTATCGTGTATATATGATGCTTTTATCACCGTATCTATACCTATAAGGTCGAGGCAACATTCGTCGTCAGTCACACACTTCATTCATCCCTCTCAAGTAAACAACAACAATGCATAAACAATTAAACCTCCAACAACCACATACTATATATATTGATAAACACATTGCTTTGTATTGGTCGATCTTTGAGTTCTCCATATACAATGCAAATTCTAGCGTTTTGGCCAACCTACTGCTTGATCAAATCTCAGTGTCCCAAGTCGTTGTCGAGTCAGAAATCGCTCTGAAAGGAACAATACTTGTTAGGAATCCGTATTTGAAGGATCTAGGAAGACTCGACTGAAGATGGAGAGTTGTGGTGTTGATAACTCTTTTGGCGCCCGTTGCATTCTTTCATTTCTCTCTTGGTTGTGTATAGCGTGTGTTTAATAGGATGGAAAAGCAAGGGAATGGAAAATAAAGGACTGAGAAACACATTTTACAAAAACTTCCATCAATGCAAGGTTAATGGATTAGGGTTAGTGAAAGTTGTGTCCAATTCATTCCCCCCAGATTTGGAAGAAAGCAATGAACAAAGTTATAGAAAAATCAAAATTCGTTAATGGTCTCAATAGTATCTGCGTTCAATTCTATTGTTTTTTGCTACTCAGTAAAGAATATGTATTTGTTCATTTTAGACATATTTTAAATAATACTGCGATCTCTTATCATATCAGTTCTTCTTTGTGGGGTCATTTGCGTGATCATCTTTCCACCATCCAAGAAAACTGCATTTGGCAAATTGGTAAAGGTGATTGTATCAACTTTTGGCTTGATCCTTGGATGTCGGCCCCTCTTGTAAATCTTCTTAATGTCCCTGAACATCGCCAGCTCTATCTCAAGGCCCGTGTTTGTGACTTCATTCAGAATGGTCACTGGTGTATCCCTGCTTCTCTTTCCAATATCTTTCCTCAGCTGGCTTCACTACTTCATGAAAAAGATCTGCCTTCATTTGACTCTCATGATCAGCTGATTTGGAAAAACTCTACCGATGGTATGCTTAATTTTAAAACTGCTTATCTTTATTTCAGGCCTGTTGGGCAACCTAGTAGGTGGTTCAAGAATATTTGGCGAAGTGTTATTCCTACATCCAAGCTCTTCTTATGTGGCGCATCCTCCATCACCGTATGCCAACGGATGAGCAGCTCAGAAGCCGTGGTTGTGGTACTGTTTCCATGTGTAGTCTCTGTGAAGCGGACTATGAGTCCTCCCTGCACCTTTTCTGTGAGTGTTCTTTCGCTAAACAACTTTGGGATTGGCTTAATGGCAAGCTCTCTCTTAATATTGATGTTTCCTCCCCGGAGACGATTTTTGAAGTCTGTCTGCGCCCTTGGTCGGCCCAAGTGCAGGATGTTGTTTCCGCTGCGGTTATTAACGTTTTTTGGGCTATTTGGTTCTCTCGGAATCAGATTCGTTTTGACAACAAGAAGATCTTGCCCACTTACCTAAAAAATTTGATCATGGCAAATGTGAACATTTCTGGCAATCTCAGCAATGGCTCCACGTCTAACTCCATGCAGGAATTTATGATTCTTAAGGGTTTTTCGGTTGAGTGCAAGCCTCGTAAGGCTCCTACAAATATAGAGGTTATCTGGCAGTCTCCTCCTTCCTTTTGGGTTAAGTGTAATACTGATGGCGCTGCGAGGGGGTCTCCTGGTTTAGCTGCCTGTGGGGGTATCTTTCGAGACAGTAATGCTGAGTCTCTTGGCTGTTTTATGCTTCCTCTAGGTACAAATTACGCGCTTCATGCTGAGCTTGTCGGGGTCATGGTCGCGCTTTCCGAAAAGGTTGGCATCAGTTATGGATTGAGAGTGACTCTCAGCTTGCTGTTATGGCTTTCTCGTCTCACTCAATTGTGCCTTGGAATCTCCGCAATCACTGGCTTAATTGCATGGGTCTGCTCAAATCAATGACTGTCACTTGCACTCATATTTTTCGGGAAGGGAATCACTGCGCTGATAAGCTTGCGTCTCATGGGATCAACCTGTCTGGTTTCCAATGGTGGAATTCTGTTCCCTATTTTATTAAGGATGATTTTATCCGTAATAGGATTGGCTTTCCTTATTTTCGTTTCAGGCAATAATGTTTTATTTTTATTTTTGTTTGCATGGGTTTTGGTATATGTCCCCCCATGCTTCTTGTATTTTTGTTTTTTGTTTATTAATGAAATAGGGGGGAGTACTCTTTCCTTCTAGATGTTTTTATCCCTAAGGAGGGTTTTGCATCAGAAGGTTTTAACGAGGCTCCTTTCCTTTTTGTTTAAAAAAAAAATATATATTAATATTTTGAATTTATCTTAATTTGTTTTTTTAGAAAATATTTATTTTTTATAAGTATTTTAACTAATGGGTAGTTATGTCATTTTATAAGTATGTTTCTTTCCTTTCTCCCATATTTCCTTTCAATTCACTCATACCAAACCAATCAATAATCTTTTCATTTGTATCCCTTTTATCTTCTTATTCTCTATTTTCTTTTACCTTCTCTTCACTTACCTTAATAAACCAAACTAAGTGATTGTACCAAAAAAAATACCAAACTAAGTGTTAGGGTTTTCTCTTGATTGAGTTTCGGGTAATGGCGTATCTAGGACTCTAGTCCAAGGTGGTCAGACTATTTAACTAAATAAAATTTTATATTATAATAAATAAAAATAAAGACATAATTGTTCAAATCATAAAGCTAGTCCAAAAATCACATACATATTTATAATTGTCCCCTACGCGACTTCATGTTTTGAAATCGTTGAACGATCAACTCAATGTCAATATTCATGAACACTTCTTTCTCAATATAAGTAACTAGACAATCATTCATCCATTCATCACCCATTTGATTACGCATCCTTACGCAACCTATCGTTGGGAACTTGATTCACCCAATTGTTGATTGGGTGGTGGTAATCTCTTCCTCAAATATTTATCCATTATCTCTTAAAATCTACAGAAAATCAATAATATTATCAACTTAAATAATTAACAATAACACAATAAAGTTAGGAACTTGAAAGCTGGAAAGGGAACAGGAAAGTTGTGCCAAAAAAAAGAAAGGGAATGGAAAGGAAGGAAACGCAAAAAGAAGGGGGAAAGGGAACAGTTTCTAGGGAATCGAAACTGGAAAGGAAGGAAACATCAAACAAATCATAACAATCAAGATTAAAAGGGGAAATTAGGGCACCAATCATAGATTCACAATCACACATTCACACTCATTCACTCAATCAAAAATGCTTACTGTCATCGTTGCGAGAAGAAGAACAGAGACGGCGTCGAAAAACAGAACAACACCATCACAATAGCGCACTACAACAGATTTGGGGATGTGCAGCACTTTTTTTAGCCATAGGTAGCACTTTTGAGCGCTGCTAAACTTGGCGCTACTGATTCCACTCCCACAATGGGCAGCGTTTAAAAAGCGCTGCTCATTGATAGCCATGGGTGTCATACCCCAATTTTGTCCGGCTTAGGTCAAAACCCTAATTTTCCCCACAAAAAAATAATAATAATGAAATGTATTGCATTTTGGGTCCTAGAAACCATTCCAAAGTTTTTGAAATCATTTTTAGGGTTAGAATGCACTTTTTGGGAAATTAGGGTTTTTGGGGTCAAAAAGGGCATTTTGGTCATTTCTCACAAAAGGGCCTATAAAAAATTATTTTTGCATGAAAATATTTTTCAATAAGCCTCATGCATGAAAATAATTTTTTAGAAAGTATAAAATTGATTTTATCATGCATATAATGTATTCTTGATGAATAAGGAAATAATCGATTACGTCATATCCTTCCTTCAAGCAAATAATCGATTATCTACTCTGAAAATCAAGCAAATAATCGATTATCTACTTGAAAATCAAGGGGATAATCGATTATCCACTCTGAAAAGCAAAGGGGATAATCGATTATCTACTCTGAAATAATTCAGGAGCATAATCGATTATCCCATGTTCTCACTAAGGACCATAATCGATTATCACCTATTTTGGAAAGTTTCTATGATTTTGGAAAGTGCCTAATCGATTACATACTTCTCTTCTTCAAGCCTATAATCGATTATCTTCCTGAAAAGTGTTCAGGAGCATAATCGATTATCCTCCTTTATAACTAACCATCATAATCGATTATCAACACTTTTGGAAAGTACCTAATCGATTAATTCAAGCACCTAATCGATTATCAGTCTAAAAACAATTGAACACATAATCGATTATGCATACCAAGTGTGTTTTAAAATAATCGATTAGCCTATTTCCTAAAATAGATTAAATCTGATTTCCTATAAATAGGCACCTCGTTTTTCATTTCAGAACACACGCATTTTCACGAGATCAGAGAAAAAACTCATTTTTTCGAAATCTCTCACATTTTAGAAAAACTCTTCTACGCTTTATTTTTTCGCTCTATTCGTTCCGTTGGTCCGTCTGAGCTGATCTTCTGCAAGAGTTAGTTGGAATTGCGTTCTTCAAGTCGTAGTATCTGCCTTCATCAGAGGTATTTCTGTTTTTATATTTGTTAACATTTAATCATTGTGATTCATGCCAAAATTGCCCTATGTGATTTAATTTAGCTATAGTGTCATTGTTGATGATGAACCACATGATTCCCACTTATGCCTAGTGCATCATTTTCTAAGTGGTGAAGATGGTCTCAGATGATTCAACTTGTCCCTTTCAAACCCTTTTAAAAACATTTTTCATTAGAACTACGTCGCTTTGATTCCCGTTTGGGATACGTAGGAGCGAGCCACGTTCTCGTCAAGCGCAACAAATAAAAATTCTTTTCATCCCCCTAAACCAATCATTTTCATAAAACAAACAAAATCATTTTCAAACCCATTGTTGCTAGTAGCTCATCAGAGCCTCTGTTCGTTTAGCTATTAGTAACAATGTCCTTTTCTCCTAAAAATAATAAACGATGCTCCATCATAACCTTTGTTAGTTTGATCATCGTACAAATCAATCTCTTTCGAAAATCACTTTCCAAAAGGATAATAAAAAAACGAGTTGTTATCAATAGTCCATCAGAACCTTTGTTCGTTTGACTAACGGTGCAACTCTCTTTTTGAGTATTTAGTAGTGATTCATCATAGCCTCTGCTAGTTCAATCATTTGCTAATGCTCGTCCTATTTCAAAAAACTCACTAAAAAAGATAAAAAAACAAAAACTTTTCAAAAAGAACCAAGAACTACGTAGCTTTGAATTCTCCATCGCACCGGGAGATACGTAGGAGCGGGCCATGTCCCGTCAAGCACTTTTCCTAAAAAACCTTTTTTTTCCCCCCTTCCTCGCCAAAAATAAAATTTTCATTAAGCTTTCAAACAAGAAATAAATAGGCAAATCTAGGTATTTTTCAAATCAAATGTTAAAACCACACATTTAATTAGAGGTTCCCTTTCGGTAGAAAGGACGTGCGCGGTGCTAACACCTTCCTCGCACGTAATCGGCCCCCGAACCTATATCTCTAGTTTTCAAAGACCATCCGCCTTGTCCAAAAGACCTTTTTTCAATGTTTTGGTCTTAAAATTAAAATATTGGTGGCGGCTCCAAAATTTTTCCACGTTGTACATTGAGAAATCCAAAGGGGGATTTTTCGGGGTGCAACAGCTGGCGACTCCACTGGGGACACTTTTTTTTAAAAAGACGAGGGTCAAGCCTAACTAATTTAAATGTGTGGTTTAATGTATTGTTGATTTGATTAAAACCCTGTTTGCCTTTCTTTCTTATCTTTTATTCCCTTTCTTTTATCGCTTATGCCCATGCATTTTTTTCAATCCCCATGATCCCCTCTTCTTGGCTCCTTTTCCTAAGGTGAGCAATATCCTTGTTTATAGATATTCTAGGTATGGAACCCTAGGGTAGATAACTTGTTATTGCTTGCTTTTGTCTGGACTGCTTTGGTTTTCATTTCAGGTGGGGGTAGTATTAGGGAAAATGCCCTTAACACACACTACACTTATACCCTGTGACTATGTGTTTTGAGTGGGACCATAACCCAGGTCTGCAAAAACTTAGGAGAGTGGATTCGAGTAGTGAGAGCCCATCAGGACCTTTGTCCGTTTGGCTACTTGCGAAAGTTTCAACCAGAGTTGTGCTCTTTCATGATGCCTCACACCTAGCAGTTTGCTGCATTTGTGGGGAATTTTGTGAAAGGGACTGTAGCTCTGGTGGCCTTGTGAGGGAGTGAATAGAGCTACATGGAAGGATTACCCTTTTAATTGCCCTAGATCATAGGTCTTACCTCTTTTTAGGTCACAAGGGCTTTTCCAAAATTGTGTGTGCATTATTGCATCTAGTTTAGTTCATTTCCGCCAACGTTTTTTTGAAATAAAAAAAATAGGTTTTTCCTTCTCTTTCATAAATACCTATATGGGTGGCATATAGGGTATACCGCCCTAATTTTTCAAAACCCCACCTGTAAATATCTGTCTTTATAACAAGCATCCTCATCATCCGCATTTTACATCATAACAGCATGCATTACATAAGCAAAATTCTGAAAAAAATTCATACAGCATTCCTCATGCATCTAAATACAAAAATAACATAAAGCCATATGCATTGCATTCATTTACGCATTCATACTTGTACTTATAAAATGTTCTACCAACAGAAACGAAAGGCAAGCTGGTTCGCCAACACCGATACTCCACTCGTCTACAAGCAAGATTAATGGCTAGCAATCAACATCTCGAGAATGAGGACCCCCTGGGTCAAGATGAGTCGGTTGTGGAGATTCTTAATCCTGAGCAGCTGGCTCAAGAAAATCAAGCTTTGAAGACCAAAGTGGAGGCTATGGAAGCACAGATGGTCGAAGTAATGAGTATGCTACAGAATCTGAGGGGTGGGGCCGCCGCTGGGGCCGCCGCTGTTGTAAATTCCGAAGGGGTTGTTACTTTCGTTTCTCCTCCGGTGTCCGCTGAAGTTACAACTACTCACACCTCTTATGGACAGGGGGTCAGTCACTTTGCCCATCCTCCAGGAGCGAGTGGACAGAGTCATCTGAATGCACCGATATATCCTTGGGGGATGCCAATGGGTTATATGCCGCCTGCTGCTGAAGCTATTCCTGTGGGGTCGAGTCAACCTGTTACGACTATGCCTGGTGGAGCTGCTATGGGACCACAAATTCATACTCCTAGTCCTGATACTGTGCTGCCAAGAGGTTCACCTAGTCCTACTCTGGGAGTTACTGTGAACCCTCAGAACGCTGTCCATCATATGGGAAACCATGCTCAGCATGGGGGTTATTATCACGGTCCGGGGAACTATCCAAAAGGTCATTTGTTTGGGAACACTCAGCATGGGGATCGGTATCACTCGCTTGAAGAGCGCTTAAGAGCTGTGGAAGGATCAGGAACTAGAGCCAGGGATGCCCGAGATTTGTGCCTTGTCCCAGATGTTGTTATACCCCCTAAATTCAAAACACCTGACTTTGATAAATATCGCGGCACCGGGTGTCCATCTAGCCATTTGACGATGTATGTTAGAAAAATGGCCGCTTATGCTCATGATGACAAGGTGCTCATTCATTATTTCCAGGACAGTCTGACTGGGGCATCACTAGATTGGTACATGCAGCTGCAATCCTCCGAAGTTCACAGTTGGAAGGATCTCTCTGAAGCCTTTCTAAAACAATACCAGTATAACATGGACCTTGCTCCAGACCGGTCTCAATTGCAGCACATGAGCAAAGGAGATAGAGAATCATTCAAAGAATATGCTCAAAAATGGAGGAGCATAGCTGCTCAGGTGAAGCCGCCATTAACTGAAAAGGAGATGGTGTACATGTTTATGGAGACCCTTCCAGGGCTGTATTATGATAGGTTGGTGGGGAGCGTTTCGTCCAATTTCTCAGATATGGTTGTTATTGGGGAACGATTAGAGCACAGACTGCATAGCGGAAAGATTGCTGGAGGTTTTGGCAATTCTAGTGGACAAAAGAAACCCTTCTCCAATTTCCCCAAGAAGAAAGAAGGGGAAACCAATGTTATTTCCGCAGGGGGAGGCCCATCTTTCAGCTCTCCACAGCAGGCGGTGCCATTATCTTTCAACTCTCCGCAGCAAACTAATTCAGGCTACAGAGCCCAGAACTATCAAGAGAAGAGGCGTGCTAATTTTGATCCGATCCCGATGACCTATACTGAATTGTTCGATCATCTTGTCTCAAAGAATTTGGTCAATACTCGCCCCATGAAGCCTATACAACCTCCCTTTCCTAGGGGGTACAATGCTGATGCTACTTGTAGCTTTCATAGTGGAGGAGTCGGCCACACGGTGGAGGACTGCAAGGCTTTCAAATATGTAGTCCAGGATTTGATTGACGCCAACTGGATCTCTTTCAAGCCGAACAGTCCCAGTACAACTACAAACCCCCTACCGGGACATGGGACACCATCCGCTAATGCAGTAGAGGATTCTGTGGGGCAGACAATGATAAAAGATGTTAAGTGTATCCAGACTCCTCTGGAAAATATACATGCTGAGTTGTGTCGTCGTGGTGTTATCAAGAAGGGCTGTGTATGCGCCGATCCTTTATGTGTGGGTGCCTGTGAAGTTTTCAAGTCAGTCCTGCAAGACCTGATAGATCGGTGCGTGGTTCAGATAGGGACCCATGATATTGAAGATGAAAAAGAAATCAATGAGGAAGTAATAGCGGTGCCTATGAAAGAGAGATGTTGGGATACCCTAGGGGAGTCCAGTGGAAAGTTTGACTACTTGGTCAGATATGACGCTCCCGAGAGTGCTCAAATCCGAATGGAAGACATCCAGCCCACAGGATGGGATGAGGAAGAGGAACAACACGATCAAATTGCTCTCATCAATGATGGTACTAAGTCAGAAGAGGGTGGTGCAAACCTGGTTTGTCGCTGCAGTGCTGGTGAAAGAATTAAAGAATTGAAAGACTGTTGATCCTCCTGGGACCTTTGATTTAAAGTAGTCATTTGTAATGCAACCCTGTGGCTCTGCCCAAGGCCACAGAACCAGTTGTTAGGGGCGCACATGTTTTTATTTTCTAAATCATCATCATCAATAAAAACGTTGTTTTTGAATTCCAATCAATAAAAATCAATTCCTTTTCATTTCATGTGTCTCTTCTTTTCTTTATTATTTTTGCTTGCTTGTCTCACCTTCCATTCTGCTTTTTCGCCTCGGCAAAAAGCGAATCCACAGCAATTGTCTCTCAAAATAACAGTGCCAACGGTCCATATTTTGACTTTGATCACCTTATCAATCAAGCAGAGTGGGACGTTGAGAAAGACCGGGAAAATCCTCCAGAAGGTTAATGAAGCAAGAAAAAAGGGTTATTCAGCGTCACGGGGAATCCACTGAAGTGATCAACTTGGGGACCGCTGAGAACAAGAAAGAGGTCAAGATGGGTACTTCAATAAAAGAAAATTAGAGCTCAAAAGGGAAATAAAGAAGAAGGGCAAGTGCATAAGTGAATTATTGTCCCAGAGTTAATTTTTGAGGAAATAAGCAATCATGATTTGAAATGAAGTCGGATTACCATTCCATATCCAAAAACAAAATCCTCTCCTAAAGCCAATCCCAAAGAGAAAAACAAAATCCCTCCTACCCACCGTAAGCCAAGAACATCCCAAAGAGAAAAACATAATCCTTTCCGACCCATCTTAAGCCAAGAAAAAGCCAAAAATCCAAAAGTCACCTTAGACAAGGACCACCTCAGAAAAAACAGTGCATCGTTCTTTATCAGCTCACCCAAGCTCAAGAAAAAGAAGAAGTCAAAGAAGGAAAAATCATTCAAAAAGGAAAATCCCAAAACCAAAAGAAAAATACAAAAGAGATGTAAATAGTGAGTTGATACATGTTACCACAAAATCCAAGAGGTCCTTGTCTCAATAAACCTTCAAACACTCTCTCATTTCCATGCACCCCTCCTCTCATAAACCGCAAATACTCTCCTTTGACCTCAACAGCTCACCCTCCACAGACCCTTAGCCAGGAATAAAACCTCCTAATACCTCATCAAGCCAGTTAACCATCATAAATCATCGATCAACAGCCAACACTGAATAAAAACCATCCTGCCATTAGCCCCAAATACTTCATTAAGCTTACTCATCTCTCCTCCACAAAACACCACAATCCCGAAAGGTCCATCCCGATCAATGATTGATTGCTGTTGTTTTCTCAAAGTTTTAGCTCAAGGACAAGTAAATTCATTTGTTTACAATATGCCAAGTGGGGCAATCCTGTCGCTCTTCACCCCTCCTACAACTGGGGAAATTGACCCTACACCTATCTCATCCCTTGTCGCACTCACATTCATTGAAATCATACAGGGGCAACCCCCTTTCTTCTCTAGTGTATGGGTCAGAAGCAGTTTCTTCTCATCAATGTTGAAATACCCTCTCTACGAGTAGTCATGGAGGCCAGGTTAGAAGAAGCAAAATGGATCCAAGCTCGTCTAGATCAATTGAATCTCATTAAAGGGAAAAGAATTGCTGCCCTGCGCCATGGCCAGTTGTACCAACAAAAGATGAAGGCAGCTTTCGGCAGGAAAGTCCGCCTTCGAGAATTCGGCGAAGGGGACCTTGTACTCAAAAAGATCCTACCTATCCAGACTGACTCCGTGGGAAGTTGATACCCACTTATGACGGTCCATATGAAGTCAAGAAAGCTTTTTCCAGAGGAGGGCCGATACTCATAGACGGCGAAGATCTCGGGAATCCAGTCAATTCAGATTAAGTGAAGAAGTATTATGCCTGAAAGAAATATAAAAAAAAGAGAAAGACAAGCCAAGTAAGAATTAGCTCGCTAGGTTGAAAACCCACAAAGGGCGGCCTAGGCAAAATCAGAGCGACCCAGTGGATTGAAAACCCGCAAAGGGCGATCCAGGCAAAAATTAGGGTCTAAAAACTTAGGCATGAAAAGTAAAGAAAGACATACAACTCTCCTACAAGCTTGGATGAGGGAGCGGTCAAGGTCAAGGACATAGATGTTTGGCATTGTTCCACAGAGACGGACAGTCAGAATTTAGTTTCTCCCTTTTTTTCGTGTCTTTTTATAGTTTAAACTCTCAAATGCAATAAACAATCGGCGTAACTTCTTGTGCGACCGGTTTCCGCATTAATAAAGTTCAAATTTCTCGTATCCGTTCACTCTTTTATTTTCTGCTTTTTCTGCTCAAAATAAACGTTTTATGATGATGATGGTCCTGAACTGTAAAACATGTGCATATATCATAGAGCATTGCAAATCATTACGAGATTCTTAAGAGTCCTGAGAGAAAGCACATCCTCAAAATCAGTCAATCATGCAAGAGAGCAACTACATCCACGATTGCTTCAAACCAGCAAAGTCAAGACCAACATGCACCCGGCCCATGAGCCCCGCAAGTCCAACAGGTTCCTCAGTCTCGTGTCATGAGTGTCGCGGGTTGGCTGAACCAGCAAAAATAAAAAAAATAAGCAAAAAAAAAAAGAAAAAAAGAGGGCAATAAACAAACACAGTCATGCATCACATTCATCATGCATAAAATCATGCATTTATCAGGCAGGAAAATAATGATAATAAAGTAAAGAAAAGGAGAAATTCAGGCATTTGCATTCATCATAAGAGAAAAGAAAATAGCAGTCATGGCATTTGCATCATGCATCTCATAGAAAAAACAAAACGAAGCCTTCCATTGCATACACTGGCATTCCATGGTCAAACCAGACCTTTGTGTCAAACCAGACCTTTGTGTCCTTAAACCAGATCATTGTGCTCCATAAACCAGGCTTGTCGGCCCATAAACCAGACTCGTTGTGGTCCTTAAATCAGACTAATGTCAAGTCCATAATTTAGCATTCCATCAAATAAACCAAGGCATTTCTCAAGCATTGCATTTGCATACCCGCACTTCATAAATAAAAAAAGCAACCATCAAGGAAAGCCAAAAGAGAATATCAAAAGCGTCCAGCATTGCATGCATCAGCGTCACATGCATCCACGTAACATACATCTGCATTACAAGTGCATAACCGCATCTTGTGCATTCATCACATGACGAAAACCAAAGGAAAAGAATCAGGAATAGCATCTCATTGCATTGCATGCACATGCATAACATGCCCTTGCATAACATGCACTCACACTCCATGCACTATTCCTTGCATCAACTGACGTTTGCAGGTACATCAATTCAGTGCGGCAGCATCGGTCATTCAAAATCAACCAATCAGCAGAATTTGTGAGCCCCCTGCGCTCCTCCTGAGCCCTCTGCGCTGTCCATCCTGAGCCCTCTGCGCTCCTCCTGAGCCCTTTGTGCTCTTCCTGAGCCCCCTGCGCTCCTCCTGAGCCCCCTGCGCTCCTCCTGAGCCCTCTGCGCTCTCCATCCTGAGCCCTCTGCGCTCCTCCTGAGCCCTCTGTGCTCATCCTGAGCCCCCTGCGCTCCTCCTGAGCCCTCTGCGCTCTCCATCCTGAGCCCTCTGCGCTCCTCCTGAGCCCTCTGTGCTCATCCTGAGCCCTCTGTGCTCCTCCTGAGCCCTCTGTGCTCCCTCTGAGCCCTCTGCGCTCATCCTGAGCCCTCTGCGCTCATCCTGAGTCCTCGACGCTCCCCCTGAGACCTCCGCGCTCATCCTGAGCCCTCTGTGCTCCTCCTGAGCCCTCTGTGCTCCTCCTGAGCCCTCTGTGCTCCTCCTGAGCCCTCTGTGCTCATCCCGAGCCCTCCGCGCTCATCCTGAGCCCTCTGTGCTCCTCCGGAGCCCTCTGTGCTCCTCCTGAGCCCTCTGTGCTCCTCCTGAGCCCTCTGTGCTCCTCCTGAGCCCTCTGTGCTCATCCCAAGCCCTCCGCGCTCATCCTGAGCCCTCTGTGCTCCTTCCTTACTGCTTTCTTTACCGCGTTCTTTGCCGCTTTATTTCCTGCTTCTGCACGCCAAGTGCCCAGTTTACTTTTCTGTCTGCACGCCAAGTGCCCATTTTACCTTTCTGTTTGCACGCCAAGTGCCCATTTACTTTTCTGTTTGCACGCCAAGTGCCCATCTTACTTTTCTGTCTGCTTTAGTTGAACATTTCAATCAATCAGTCAATAGGATTCGTGAATCCCTTCAGGACCCAAGTGTCCCTTCAAAAGCAGACTTCACCTCGCATTCGAGCTGCGGGTAAGTCCTTCAGACCCCGAGTGGTCCTTCAGACTAGTTGTGTCAGCCTAAGACACAGTGGACGTCCTTCATGGTCAACATATCAGTTCCGGATCTGATCTTGACCCATCCTGGCCGCTCGGAAAAGGCTACCCCCCCAAGCAGACCGTTTTACTAGTACCGTTGCTAGTTTGCGCTCCATCAGACTCATTGGTCCATCAGGCTTAGGCATGCCCTTCAGACCTCGCCGGTCCTTCAGTTTAACTCTAGTCAATGTGCCAAGCGGCGACTGCGAATTAGACCTTCAGAGCCTTAGTGCTCCTTCAAACCTTGAGCGGTCCTTCAGAGCCTTAGTGCTCCTTCAGACCCTGAGTGGTCCTTCAGAGCCTTAGTGCTCCTTCAGATCCCGAGTGATCCGTCATTTTCCCTCTCGGTTAATACGCCAGGTGTTAACCGTTCCCCGTTTGTTCTCAAGCCCATCTATTCAAAAAAAAAAAAGCATAGAAAAAAGAAAAGAGGAAAATTCGGGTTTCCCCAAATGGACAAAATCGGTATAATTTCTGAATTCTTTATCTTCATTTTGCCTTGGAATATGTTTCGGCCAATTCATATTCCTCGTTAAAATTCAGATAAAGAGGGGCAGCTGTCATACCCCAATTTTGTCCGGCTTAGGTCAAAACCCTAATTTTCCCCACAAAAAAATAATAATAATGAAATGTATTGCATTTTGGGTCCTAGAAACCATTCCAAAGTTTTTGAAATCATTTTTAGGGTTAGAATGCACTTTTTGGGAAATTAGGGTTTTTGTGGTCAAAAAGGGCATTTTGGTCATTTCTCACAAAAGGGTCTATAAAAAATTATTTTTGCATGAAAATATTTTTCAATAAGCCTCATGCATGAAAATAATTTTTTAGAAAGTATAAAATTGATTTTATCATGCATATAATGTATTCTTGATGAATAAGGAAATAATCGATTACGTCATATCCTTCCTTCAAGCAAATAATCGATTATCTACTCTGAAAATCAAGCAAATAATCGATTATCTACTTGAAAATCAAGGGGATAATCGATTATCCACTCTGAAAAGCAAAGGGGATAATCGATTATCTACTCTGAAATAATTCAGGAGCATAATCGATTATCCCATGTTCTCACTAAGGACCATAATCGATTATCACCTATTTTGGAAAGTTTCTATGATTTTGGAAAGTGCCTAATCGATTACATACTTCTCTTCTTCAAGCCTATAATCGATTATCCTCCTGAAAAGTGTTCAGGAGCATAATCGATTATCCTCCTTTATAACTAACCATCATAATCGATTATCAACATTTTTGGAAAGTACCTAATCGATTAATTCAAGCACCTAATCGATTATCAGTCTAAAAACAATTGAACACATAATCGATTATGCATACCAAGTGTGTTTTAAAATAATCGATTAGCCTATTTCCGAAAATAGATTAAATCTGATTTCCTATAAATAGGCACCTCGTTTTTCATTTCAGAACACACGCATTTTCACGAGATCAGAAAAAAAAACTCATTTTTTCGAAATCTCTCACATTTTAGAAAAACTCTTCTACGCTTTATTTTTTCGCTCTATTCGTTCCGTTGGTCCGTCTGAGCTGATCTTCTGCAAGAGTTAGTTGGAATTGCGTTCTTTAAGTCGTAGTATCTGCCTTCATCAGAGGTATTTCTGTTTTTATATTTGTTAACATTTAATCATTGTGATTCATGCCAAAATTGCCCTATGTGATTTAATTTAGCTATAGTGTCATTGTTGATGATGAACCACATGATTCCCACTTATGCCTAGTGCATCATTTTCTAAGTGGTGAAGATGGTCTCAGATGATTCAACTTGTCCCTTTCAAACCCTTTTAAAAACATTTTTCATTAGAACTATGTCGCTTTGATTCCCGTTTGGGATACGTAGGAGCGAGCCACGTTCTCGTCAAGCGCAACAAATAAAAATTCTTTTCATCCCCCTAAACCAATCATTTTCATAAAACAAACAAAATCATTTTCAAACCCATTGTTGCTAGTAGCTCATCAGAGCCTCTGTTCGTTTAGCTATTAGTAACAATGTCCTTTTCTCCTAAAAATAATAAACGATGCTCCATCATAACCTTTGTTAGTTTGATCATCGTACAAATCAATCTCTTTCGAAAATCACTTTCCAAAAGGATAATAAAAAAACGAGTTGTTATCAATAGTCCATCAGAACCTTTGTTCGTTTGACTAACGGTGCAACTCTCTTTTTGAGTATTTAGTAGTGATTCATCATAGCCTCTGCTAGTTCAATCATTTGCTAATGCTCGTCCTATTTCAAAAAACTCACTAAAAAAGATAAAAAAACAAAAACTTTTCAAAAAGAACCAAGAACTACGTAGCTTTGAATTCTCCATCGCACCGGGAGATACGTAGGAGCGGGCCATGTCCCGTCAAGCACTTTTCCTAAAAAACCTTTTTTTTTCCCCCTTCCTCGCCAAAAATAAAATTTTCATTAAGCTTTCAAACAAGAAATAAATAGGCAAATCTAGGTATTTTTCAAATCAAATGTTAAAACCACACATTTAATTAGAGGTTCCCTTTCGGTAGAAAGGACGTGCGCGGTGCTAACACCTTCCTCGCACGTAATCGGCCCCCGAACCTATATCTCTAGTTTTCAAAGACCATTCGCCTTGTCCAAAAGACCTTTTTTCAATGTTTTGGTCTTAAAATTAAAATATTGGTGGCGGCTCCAAAATTTTTCCACGTTGTACATTGAGAAATCCAAAGGGGGATTTTTCGGGGTGCAACAATGGGTAGCGCTCTTGGGAAAAGCGCTGCTCATCATGTTAGCGCATTATGGGAATGGGTGGCGCTTTTTAGCGCAAGCGCTGCTCATTCCCAAAAGGCGCTAACACAATGGGTAGCGCTTACAGTCAAAAGCGCTACTCATTCCCTTAGCGCTTTTTAGGAATAGGTAGCGCTTCCGCATAAAAGCGCTGCCCATTCCTGAAAGCGCTAAGGGAATGAGTAGCGCTTTGTCCTAAAAGCGCTGCCCATTGTGTAAATTTTTTTTTATTTTTTTTTTCTGTTTTTGTTTATTTTCCTTTTTACATTTGCAATTTTCCTGGTCATATACAGCCAATACAATCCAATCCATTCCAATCCATTATGTATACTTAACAACACACACATATATATATATATATATATATATATATATATATATATATATATATATATAAACTAGCTAACAACAAATTATAACTATCCAAATGCACCAATATGTCAACATATATATAAACCCAACAAGATGGAACCAAAACAAACTAGCTAACAAGTTACATTATCCAATTCATATGTATCCAAAACTAACTAGCAACTTACAATATGAACCAAAACTAGCTAGCAGCAACTTTAAATATGAACCAAAACTAGCTAGCTAACAACTTATACGTATCCAAATAAAACTCTAACAACTTACAATATTACATTATAACCAAAATAAAAAAAACGGGAGACATAACAGCACCACTCTCCCCTAAGCTCGGTAAGCTGCTCATCAGAGTATGTCTTCAATAGACAATCGGGAAAATACTGAAATTATAAAAATAAATAAAATTAGAATTGAAATGGTTAAATGGAATTAACTATTATTATATCAAAATCAAAAAGAATTCTAAGTAGATACCTGTTTGGGAATAGTCGTTTGGCTGTGGGTAATAATTTCCTTCATAAATTTCATTACGTAATACCCACAATAATTAGTATTGGGTTGTTTTGGACACTACAAAATGAAAAATTAGTTAATTGTTAAATTTAATTTAATACATTTTTCTGACAAAAATAATGTAATTAAATATATAAGAACCTTGATTACAAACTTACAACTATTGGTATCCATTTGGTCCTTGATTGTTCCAATCCCCAATATTCCATCAAACAACTGAGCACAATGCCATATTCGAAATACATACGTATATAAGTAAAACAAAGAAATATGCAGATGGATCGAAATACACACACCTATTAAATATCTCGATAAACTCAGGGTAGTTGTTGAAATGACCATGCAATGAATCAATGTAGTACACCGTATCTTCCACATATAGGGCATGCACACTGACCTTTGTTACTGTACCCAGATAGATTGTCGTATGCTGGAAAGTCATTAATTGTGCCAAAAATCATAGCCCTCGGGGTGAAACTTTCTTCTCTGAACCCCTCATACACCTCTACTTCAGTCTCCCACATTAGCTTCAAGTCTTCAATTAAAGGAGCCAAGTATACATCAATATCATTTCCTGGTTGCTTCGGCCCAGAAACTAACAAAGACAACATCATATATTTGCGTTTCATGCAAAGCCATGGAGCTAAGTTATGGATCGCCAAAATCACGGAACATGTACTGTGGGAGCTACTCTGAATACCGTGCGGGTTAAATCCATCAGCAGAAAATGCAAGTCGTAGGTTTCTTGGATCCAACCCGAAATCAGGATAATCAATATCAATTTTTTTCCATTCCGGAGAATCCGCCGGGTGTCGTAGCATGCCATCTTTAATCCTTTCATCCTCATGCCATGTCTAGTGTTTTGCTTCTTCTGAACTACGGTACATGCGCCTAAATCGAGGAATTATGGGAAAATACCTGTAGGCTTGCATTTTCGACAGGCTCAATTAAATGCAGTCAACGATGTTGATTTGTCATTTTAAAGAAGAAATGTTGATATTTGACATTGAGAAGGCATTTTGAAGAATATTTTCGACTATGCCCAAGACTTAATGAAACTGAGAGTTTAAAGGCAAAGTTTCGACGAGAAAGAAGTTAAGAAGATTGGTCGCAGGTTAAAGCCAAGGAGTTTGGTCGAAGACCAGAGCAATGATGCTGTCGAAGGCGTAGGCAGTTACATGGTCAAATTGTATATAACAGTTATAGTTTTTGAATTTCTTAGCAGTTTTTGGCAGTTTATGTTTTCCTCTTTTTATATATAGTAGTTTTCCATAAGGAAAACGGGATACAAACTCATTACACAAATTCTCACGCTCTACTTCCAAGTTAAAGCGAAAAACGAGCCCAGAGAAGCAATGTATGATTGTGTACCACTTTTCTCTTTTTAATGCAATTTTACTTTGTTTATTTCCAATTCCTGCACTTTTTGCCTTCTTTGTTTTACACAATTCTCTTCTTTTCTGGAATAATTCATTAGTTTCGCAAGAAACATTGAATTTCTTTCTTTTCTTTAACTTAACCCGTAAGAAACCCGTGTTTTCTAAAAACTTTTATCCAAACTGTCTTGGGATTTACTAGTTGATCCCGCAAGTAAACCGAACTGGAAACTAGCGGTGTTTACCAAAATCCACGGTAAACAAATTGGCACGCCCAGTGGGACAGTTTGTGCTAATTTTAAAAGTTGTTTTACAACATTTCTGGGTTTGTTGTTCTTGAATTTAAAAGCATAAAGTGATTTGTGCATGCGTTTAAGGAGTGGTAGAAATCTCTCAGAGATGGCTCGCTCTAATAACAATGCTTCTTCATCTAATGGACAAAATTCACCAAGGAATGCGTCAGTTAGTGATGGAAATGCTGCAACCGCTATAGGAGTAACTGCTCCTTTGTCTCCTTCGACAACAATGGGTGTAGCTGCAGTAACTGCTCTGTTGTCTTCTTCGACAGCCATGGGCATAACGGCTGTAACTGCTCCTGTAATTACTCCTGTATCTATGATGACCACAGCAGCAGTAACACAACCCAATGCAATGGCTTATGTGCCGCCAGAATTAGGACCATCAAGTCCTTTCATGGCTAATCCCGTGAGTGGAAATATGCCATTTAATCCTATAAATGGTAGGAGTTACCCACATACGTCCCATTATAAACCCTATTATAAAGCAAGACCCCCCTTACCTTAGTTTTTTCGAAGATGATGAGACCTCTACGAAAGCACTGAAGTAACCACAGCAACAGCTCCTTGCTCCTCTTCTCTCTTGGCCGATCGCACCTCTCCTTCTCCTCTTCTCCCTTGTGCGCCGTACACCCTTCTTTTCCTTCTCCTCTCTTCGCAAACTTTCTTTCTTTCTCTCTTTCTCACCAAAATGAGACGCCTAACTCAAGACCCTAGCGCCTAGGAACCTAAGTCTTGGGCTTGGGCTCTTGGGCCATTCCTACTACGCCGTAATTACTGGAAGCTACTCCCTTCATTTAAATAAAAACACTTTATTAATAATTTTATATAATAATAATAATGCAATACTTAAATAATTTAATTAAATAATTAATTAAATTATTTTGGGTGTTACAACTCTCCCCCACTTAGAAAATTTCGTCCTCGAAATTCTTACCTGATTCGAACAGCTCTGGATAAGACTCCCTCATCTTACTCTCCAACTCCCAAGTCATGCTCTCTAGCTCCTAACCAAACCACTTTCACCAAGGCAATCTCCTTTCCCCTCAGAACCTTCACTTCCTGATCTTCAATGCGCACAGGCATAGTCTCCACAGTGAGATTATCCCGTACCTCCACATCATCCATGTGAATCACATGAGACGGGTCTAGAACATACTTTCGAAGTTGCGACACGTGAAACACGTCATGCAAGTTCGAAAGATTAGGCGGAAAAGCCACCCTATAGGCAACATTTCCAACCCTCTCAGTAATCTGATACGGACCAATAAAACGAGGAGTGAGCTTCTTCGACTTCAAGGCACGCCCAACACCAGTCACCGGAGTGACTCTCAGAAATACATGTTCACCTGCTTGGAATTCTAAATCTTTCCTCCGGTTATCATGGTAGCTCTTTTGTCGACTCTGCGACGCTTTCATCTTCTCACGGATCAACTTAACCTTCTCAGTTGTCTCGCGAACAATTTCTGGTCCAAGCACCACGCTCTCACCAGACTCATACCAACATAGTGGGGTTCTACACTTCCGACCATACAACGCCTCAAAAGGTGTCATCCCAATACTAGAATGGTAGCTGTTGTTGTATGTGAATTCTATCAATGGAAGGTAGGAATCCCATGAACCCCCTGCTCCAAGACACAGGCTCTCAACAAATCTTCCAGTGACTGAATTGTCCTCTCTGACTGACCATCTGTCTGAGGATGATAGGCTGAACTCAACCTCAACTTTGATCCCAACTTCTCATGCAAACTTCTCCAGAACTCGGAAGTAAACCTCGGGTCTCTGTCTGAAACAATACTCATAGGAACTCCGTGAAGCTTCACAACTTCCCGGATATAGATCTCTGCCAACCTAGGTACTGGATACGTGATATTAATAGGAACAAAATGGGACGACTTCGTTAACCTATCAACAATCACCCAAATGGCATCATACCCTTTCGCAGTATGAGGCAAACCCGTCACAAAATCCATAGCAATGCTGTCCCACTTCCACTCTGGGATATCCAATGGTTGCATCAACCCCGCAGGCTTCTGGTGCTCAACCTTTGACTTCTGACAAGTCAAACATGCATACACAAACTGTGCCACATCCCGCTTCATCCCCGGCCACCAAAACAGTTTCTTCAAATCTTGGTACATCTTTGTAGCCCCCGGATGAATACTCAACTTGCTTTTGCGACTCTCCTCAAGAATCACTCTCTTCATCTCAGCATCATCAGGAATACAGATTCTATCCCTGAATCTCAACACACCTTGGGAATCTAACTTGAAATCCCCATTCTCAGCTTGATCATTCACAACTATCAAGTCCACTAGTTTCACATCTGACTTCTGGGCTTCCCGGATACTAGTCAAAAAGTCATTGCCAATCTTCAACATTCCCAATCTAACACTCTGCGGTGTTACTTCGCAAACTAAGCTTCTATCTCGGAATTGCTCAATCAACTCCAACTCTTTAACCATCATTGCTGACATAGTTCAAGCCGAAATCATAGTCCTTCAACAATTCTAACCAACGTCTCTGTCTCATATTCAGCTCCTTCTGATCAAACAAGTACTTCAAGCTCTTATGGTCACTAAACACCTCAAATCTAGTACCATAAAGATAGTGCCTCCAAATCTTCAGCACAAACACAATCGCAGCTAGCTCCAAATCATGCGTAGGGTAGTTCTTCTCATGGGTCCTCGGGAGCGGATACTTGTTTTTAATTGTCACCTTGTTCAACTGCCTATAATCAACACAAAGCCTCATACTTCCATCCTTCTTCTTCACCAACAACACAGGAGCTCCCCACGGTGACACAGTTGGCCTTACAAATTTCTTCTCAAGTAGATCTTCTAGTTGCTTCTTCAATTCTGACAATTCTGATGCTGACATCCTGTACGATGCCATAGACACAGGCCTAGTACCAGGTAAAGATCAATAGCAAATTCAACTTCCCTCTCTGGCGGGACACTTGGAATCTCATCAGGGAACACTTCGGGAAACTTACACACCACCTGCAACCCTTCAATGATACCCTGATTCTCAGCAGACAACGACGCCATCAGAACAAACAGACTAACTCCCTCCTTCATTACTTTATGCAACTGACCAGCAGGCAACAAAACAAATTCTTCCTCTTCGGGAGAATGGAAACTCACAGACTTACTAAAGCAATTAATATGGACATGGTTATCCACTAACCAGTCCATAACAAGAATAACATCCAACCCACCCAACGGCAAACAAATCAAATCAACAATGAAATCTCTGCCGAAGACCGACAGAGGGCACTTAGCACACACAAGAGAGGTAGTTACCGAACCCTTAGCTGGAGTATCAATAACCATCTCCCTCATCAAAGAAGACAAGGCTAGACCCAATTTCTTAACACATATAGCAGCAATGAATGAATGCGTGGCACCGGTATCAACAATAGCAATCAAAGGGATACCATTAATAAAACATGAACCTCTTATCTCATTAGCCTCCTCTGATCCCGCGAGAGCAAACACCCTCCCACTACTCTTCTCTTTCTTCGGCTTAGAACACTTGGTGCTAATATGACCCACCTCACCACAGTTGAAACAAACCACGTCCTTGCGTTCACAGTCAGACGCCAAATGACCCTCTTTGCCACAACGGAAACACACTCTCACTCCCGACTTGCATTCGTAGCTTTTATGACCAGACTTACCACACTTAAAACACACAAGGTTAGCGGGAGCATCTCCCCCACTAGACTTCTTACCCTCAGCAGACTTCTTACCATCAGCATATCTCTGTTTACCCCTACCAGCAGGAACCTCATATGGCTTACTACGGTTCTGAAATTTACCCCTCTGATCCCTCATAACCTTAGAGTGAGCACTACTGTCTTCTTCAAAAATCCTACAACTGTCAATCAAATCAGCGAATACCCGAATCTTCTGGTACCCAATAGCTTTCTTAATGTCAGCCCTCAACCCATTCTCAAATTTGATACATTTAGAGAACTCAGAGTTAGCATCAGTGTAGTGAGGATAGAATTTGGCCAATTCAGTGAACTTGGCAGCATATTCTGTTACAGACATGTTTCCTTGCTTCAGCTCAAGGAACTCAATCTCCTTCTTGCCCCTGACATCTTCTGGAAAGTATTTTCTCAAAAATTCCCTACGGAATACAGCCCAAGTACTCTCTTCATTAGCAGTCTCTAACCTTTGCCTAACCTCCAACCACCAATCATCAGCTTCTTCTGCCAGTACATGAGTACCATATCTGACCTTTTGAGCTTCATTACAATCCATGACACGGAAAATTCTTTCCACTTCCTACAGCCACGCTAGAGCACCATCAGGGTTATACTTTCCCTTAAAAGTAGGCGGCTTCTCCCTCTGAAAAGTGGCCAGACTGCGAGTTCCAGCATTTTCACCGTCATTCTGCTGGTTCCCAACAGCCTGCGCCATAGCTTGCAGAGCAGCAGCAAGAGCATCATCGTTTCTCCCAGCCATTTTCAACTTAGCACTGCAGCACGAACAATAATTTAGAACTAATCTAACAACACTTAATTGTCATAAGACACTATGACTGGACAACTTGGCCGGACAGACCGAACTGCTATGATACCACTAATGTAACACCCCATTTCTACCCGGCAATTTAAAACTAAAAATATCAGAGTTTAAAAATTATTTTTCAATTCATCCAAACGGGTTGCTACATTTACTTCAATTCCCGCATACACAATTGATGATAAAATTCATCATTTCAAAGAAAAACATAATACGTAGCTCCTCAATAAATTGGGCGAACCCTCCAGTACTCAAAAGTCTACAACAAATAGTTCATCAACACGCAGCGGGTTAAAAGAAATAGTTTCCAAACATAGTTGTAATAACATCAATACAAATCCATCAGTGTCACATAAAATAAAACCAAAAATAACATTTATTCGGCCCCCAGGTGCTACGTATCAGAGCATGACCGACTCGAGGGATGAAGGGTTAAAAGCCTTCACTCACGGTTACCTGTAGTAATAATCAACATAAGGGGTGAGTCTAACCGTATAATAAAGCTTATAATAAGCAGTATGCCAGAGTACAGAACTATACCAATCACAGCAATACATATATATACATTTATATATATATATATATATAACAATTTTTTTACGATTTATATATATATATATATATGTAACAACTATAGTAATACATTTATAAGCAGCAGTCACCCCAATATATATATATATAACAACTTTTTAATATATTTATAACAACTATAATAACATATATACATATATATATATATATATATATATACATATCTGTATATATATACAGCTCTCACTACACAACCACGTCAACATTTATATATGCCACACAAATATATTGCACACCGACCAAAATAATAATTGTCAATGATGAGAATGAATGTATGAAGTGCAAGTATGCATGTGGAACCATTATCGTCACTAATTTTGCCAATTGGGCACGTCGTCACTTTTTGAGCCTTATTCATCGTCACTAGCTCGAGACCGCAGCCTTACATCGTCAATATATGCACATGTATGCATGTGACTTCATGAACAACAACAAAACATAATCATCACAACAACAACGTCATCCATATCATTATCGTCATTTTGGTCATTAGACCCATCGTCAATAACCACATCATTATCATTTGGTCATTAGACCCATCGTCATTAACATCAACATGGCAACACAAGATTGGCGTCCAGAAACTATCAGAAAAATAATCATTTTTCACCTTAAAGTAGAACATACATATAGAGGACTGAATAAGCTTCGCAACGCACTTTGGAGCACTTAAAACGGACACCCGAATGAAAAGATATGCCAAAAACAAAGTGGGAACAAAACTGAGACACAATGCTGAAAATGGCGCCCAGGCACTGGGCGCCTAGCAGGGAACAGCAGCACAGAAAACTAGCACTGGGCAGCAACACTGGCGCCCAGGCGCATCAAAACTGGCGCAGGCAGGGATCCTGGCGCCCAGACACAAAACTGGCATAGGAGGGATCCTGGCGCCCAGATCCTGGCGCCCAGACACAGAAAACTGGCGCAGGAGGGATCCTGGCGCCCTTGGCGCCCAGGCACAGGGAACCTGGCGCCCAGCACAGACACAAACAGCAACACAGCAGGCAACATGCGCCCTTGGCGCCTAGGGAAGGGGATCCTAGTGACATTTCAGAATACGCAACCTAACAACCAAAATTCAGCACCAATGACATCCAAACAACATAACTACTTGGAAACACAACTTAGGAACGCAACACGGGCAGCCAAATTTAGGCGACCTTGGCGCCCAGGCACAGGGAACCTGCGCCCAAGGCGCCCCTGCGCCAAGGCAGCAACACTGAAAAGCGACAAGACAGGCAACAGGCGCCCATGGCGCCCAGACAGCAACAACAATGCGTGGCAATGGCAACAACAATGGCGCCTAAGGCGCCTAGGGCTTGAACATCAACATCACTAAATTTCCCAATACCCCATACGCATCCATGACAACATCAAATCACCAATTTCTTTTATAATCATCATCCAAACACCCAATTTCAACACGCCACTATCAATCAAAATCTTCAATCAACATGGTTATATTTCAACTATCACTAATCAAACATTAAACAACAATCCTAAGGCGACATAGATCCTAACCCCACATACGTCCCATTATAAACCCTATTATAAAGCAAGACCCCCCTTACCTTAGTTTTTTCGAAGATGATGAGACCTCTACGAAAGCACCAAAGTAACCACAGCAACAGCTCCTTGCTCCTCTTCTCTCTTGGCCGATCGCACCTCTCTTTCTCCTCTTCTCCCTTGCACGCCGTACACCCTTCTTTTCCTTCTCCTCTCTTCGTAAACTTTCTTTCTTTCTCTCTTTCTCACCAAAATGAGACGCCTAACTCAAGACCCTAGCGCCTAGGAACCTAAGTCTTGGGCTTGGGCTCTTGGGCTATTCCTACTACGCCGTAATTACTGGATGCTACTCCCTTCATTTAAATAAAAACACTTTATTAATAATTTTATATAATAATAATAATGCAACACTTAAATAATTTAATTAAATAATTAATTAAATTATTTTGGGTGTTACAAAAAGAGCCACTGTAAGCTCCACGGTTGACGTCGAAATGGTCACTGAAGACCAGTATGATGACAAAATGAAGGTGGTTTACCCTAAGGCTGAAGAGGAATTGATCGATTTCCTCAATCGTTGCAAGATCAGCAACTCTGAGGTGATGCTATGTCCACGATGCAGTGCTGTTTTCGATAAGGAAACTGCAAAGGATCTGGGAAGTTTCAAACTTCAACCCAAATGCAAGGGGAAATGGGTCGACAAGAGACCCAAGTTCAGTTTCAATGACAGAGGGATACCTTACAAGGTTTCTTCGATTAAGAACCCCCACAAAGAAAAGGTTAGAACTTATGTTCCACCTTCTCAATCTCTTGTCGAGAAATGGGTTCATTCTGGCGGGAGAAGTGCTGGGTATTATCCCATGTATTATGCTGGAAAGAACGCTGGCAACCAACAGAAGCCAACAAAGATGGTTAAGGGTGATACTAGTGCTAGTACAATTACCACAAATAAGGCATTAGAAGCATATAAATATGTCTACCGTAATAATTACAAGGGTAAAAACCCTATGACAAGAACACAATGGCGAAGATATCAACGCCAGAAGAAAGTTACTGCTGCTACAGGGGCAACATTAAGTGCTGACAAAGGAAAATGTAAAGAGTTACCTACAGAATCTCTTGAAATGGCTAGAAAGCCAGCAACTGAAAGAATTTTTCATCCACTTTCTGCACTCAAAGAAGGCCTAAACTTTGACGAAGACATGGATTCAGATTTCGATGATTCTGAGCCAGATTTCGACGTCTTATGTAATGTGGTATCTATCCTGCTTGTAGAGTATGATGAGGTTTCTGAGGTCAATGACGTCGAAGAAGACTTCGATGAAGAAACTACATACAAGCCAATTTGCTACTATGTGCTCAAAAATGGCTGCGTCGAAGAACAACATGCAGTGTTTGAAAGACCAAACTGTGGGATGATGAATCATCTCAAACCTTTATTCATTCAAGCCAAAGTGAATAACATAGGCGTGAATAATATTTTGGTCAATGGAGGTGCTGCTATGAGCTTAATGCCTCAACATTTGCTAAGGAAAATTGGCAAATGTGATACTGATTTGAGGCCACACAACGTGGTTTTGACAAATTATGAAGGCAAAACTGGCCATTCACTTGGGGCCATTGAGGTCGAGCTTGCTGTGGGAAGCATCAAGAGATTAACCCTGTTCTTAGTGGTTCCATCGAAAGCAAATTATAATTTGCTACTAGGAAGGGAGTGGATCCATGGTGTGGGGGGCAATTCCATCAACTGTCCATCAAAGATTGATCATATGGAGAGAGGATGGATTGGTCGAAAACATTGAAGGTGACCAGAGTTACTTCAAAACAGAAGTTAACACTATAACCAGAAAGACCTTCGACAAATAATTGGTGAATATTGCGCCATGTTATTCTTCTGACCTTGGTTATATAAACCAAGATAATGTTTTCTCTTCTGTCACACTCCATCCAAATTACGGTTTTGTTTGGGAGAGGGAGATTATAGATGAAGATAGCCACCCAAGAGGCTTTGTCAAGCCTACTGGTTGGGATGGACCTTAAATGGTTTGATGATTAAGCCCAGTACGTGGGATAGAATTACGGCTTAAGTGGCCGAAAACAAAGAAAAAGCGGCTTTGGAAGCTGAATTAAATCAACAAATGGTTGCAGAAACCAGTGTAATCAGTGAAAAAGATTTGGTCGAAGACCAAAGGCTTGATTGTGTATATGATGATGAGCCTTTAGGTTTTGAAAAGGACCCAGTGGGTTCGACCAAAAGAATACAGGCACAAGATCCCTTGGAAGAAATTGACTTGGGAGATGGCTCTGTGAAGAGACCAACATATATCAGTGCGAAGATTGACAAGGAATTCAGAGTGCAAATTGTCGAACTGTTGAAAGAATTCAGAGATCGCTTTGCTTGGGACTATAATGAAACGCCAGGGTTGAGTCGAGAAGTAGTAGAATTGAAGCTACCTATTCGACCAGAAAAGAAGCCAGTGAAGCAGACACCAAGAAGATTTGCGCCAGAGATCTTGTCGAAGATTAAAACAGAAATTGAAAGGCTACTAAAGAGCAAGTTCATCAGAACTGCCAGGTATGTTGATTGGTTAGCTAATATAGTCCCTGTTAGGCTGTTATTAAGAAAAATGGCACTCTTAGAGTTTGCATAGATTTTAGGGATTTAAATAATGCTACACCAAAAGAACAATACTCTATGCATGTGGCATAAATGCTAGTCGATTCAGCAGCAGGCTACGAATATTTAAGTATGCTTGATGGTTATTCTGGTTATAACCAAATTTTTATTGCTGAAGAAGACGTATCAAAAACAGTGTGTCGTTCCCCAGGGGCATTAGGTGTTTATGAATGGGTAGTTATGCCCTTTGGTCTTAAAAATGCTGGTGCGACATACCAAAGAGCCATGAATTCTATGTTTCATGAATTTATAGAAAACTTTATGTAAGTGTACATATATGACATTGTTGTTAAGTCTTCATCAGAAAATGGTCATTTAGATCATCTTCGACAATCATTCGAAAGAATGAGAAAATATGGATTGAAAATGAATCCAATCAAATGTGCCTTTTGTGTTCGTGCAGGTGATTTTTTAGGCTTTGTTGTGCATAAAAAAGGCATTGAAATCCATCAAAATAAGACGAAATCTATTTTGGAAACAAAAGCTCCTTCGACAAAGAAAGAATTACAGTCATTGCTAGGAAAGATTAATTTCCTTAGAAGGTTTATTTCAAATCTAAGTGGCAAGACTCAAATTTTCTCGTCATTGCTTCGACTGAAGAAGGAAGATGTTTTCAGATGGGAACCAGAACATCAAAAAGCTTTCGACGAGATCAAGACATATTTGATGAAGCCTCCTATTTTGTTACCTCCTTTTAGAAATAAGGCAATGAAATTGTATGTAGCAGCATCAAATATGTCAATAGGTAGTATGTTAGCACAAGAGGATGAAAATGGTGTCGAAAGAGCCATCTATTACCTTAGTAGAGTTTTAAATGATGCTGAAACTAGGTATCATCCAATAGAAAAATTGTGCTTATGTTTGTATTTTTCTTGTACAAAGTTAAAGCAATATATAATGTCTATTGATATGTATATTTACTCGCAGTACGATATCATTAAACATATGCTGGCGAAACCAATACTACATAGTCGAATTGGTAAATGGGCTTTGGCTTTATCAGAATATTCATTAACTTATCAGCCTTTAAAGGCCATTAAAGGACAAATTGTTGCTGATTTTATTGTCGATCACTCATTAGTCGAAGCAACATTAAACTTAGTGGATATTCGTCCTTGGAAGTTATATTTCGACGGTTCTAGTCATAAAAATGGTTTTGGAATTGGAATTCTAATTGTTTCCCCAATGAAAATACCAACGAAATATAAGTTTAAAATTAAAGAACTTTGCTCCAATAATGAGGCTGAGTATGAGGCCTTAATAACAGGACTTGAGATCTTGTTAGACTTGGGGGCAAAGAATGTCGAAATCGAAGGCGATTCTGAACTAGTTGTGAAGCAATTAATAAAAGAATATAAATGTATTAAAGAAAATTTAATTACATATTTTGTTGCTGCCAATGCTATGTTAAAACACTTCGACTGTGTGAATATAAACCAAGTGCCTCGAATTGATAATCAAGAGGCAAATGAGTTGGCACAAATTGCTTCAGGTTATAATGTATCGAAAGAGAAACTCGAAGAGTTAATAAAAATTAAAGAGAAATTGATTTCGACAGACTCTAGAGAAATTGTCAACACAAAAACTTGGGGGGGGGGGGGGGGGCAGAAGAGGCATTATTACCTCCAGTTACTAAAAATAGTGATAGTGAAAATTTTAGTGAAAATTTTGAAGTTTTTGCTATTGACAATATGTTGAACGATGACTGGCGAAAGCAGATTGTCGAATACTTGGAAAATCCACCAGGAATAACTAATAGGAAAACCAAGTATAGAGCCTTAAGCTATATGATTATTGGAAATGAGTTGTTCAAAAAGACTCCCGAAGGAGTTTTACTCAAATGCCTTAGTGAAAGTGAGGCATACTTGGCAATATCTGATACTCATAGTGGAACTTGTGGGTCCCATCAAGCAGGTCACAAGATGAAATGGCTCTTATTTCGACAGGGTGTGTATTGGCCGACTATGCTGAAAGATTGCATAGAATTCGCCAAAGGTTGTCAAGAATGTCAAAAACATGCAAGAGTGCAACATGTATCTGCGAGTGAGTTACACTCAATAATAAAACCATGGTCATTTAGAGGATGGGCCTTAGACATAATTGGTGAGATTAAACCAACGTCATCGAAAGGCCATCGTTTTATATTAGTTGGGATAGATTATTTTACCAAGTGTTATGCATCACCTGTTGCCATGGGAGATGTGACTCGAACATGTTGGATATCCAAATGAAGATGACCCTCGAATGTGTGTAAGTTATACTTAGTCGGAACTACTTTTTTGGTCATTTTTTTGAGTTGAAAGAAAATCATTTAACGCCATAGTCGAACCACACAAAAACCATTGAGGAATTGGCGGTCGAAAAGTCAAAGCTAGTTTACTAGTTGGCAAAGGCGAAAAATTGATTCTATTCTTGAAAGCAAAAGTATATCTATCAGACACATAAGGTGAAATCACCAGTGTTGTAAGTTTTTCGACAATCTTTTGCTTTAAAGTTTTAGAGGCCTCAAAAACAGTTCGATCAAGATTATTGGGGTCATATATAGTTTCGAAGTAATTTTGGAAAGCTCGAATTTCCTGAATGTGCGTACCTTGGGATTTCTCCTTTTTGTTCTGCGTAGAAGGAAAAGCAGATATTAGTTACTGAAGCAAAGTGGATTCTTCCAGAACAGCAGATTTAGACTGGTAGTATTGTCTCCACCATTTAGAAAATTCCTTTGTGCAAGCAAAGCATGGTTCGAACACTATGGGAACGAAGGTAGGGGCTTGTTTAACAACGTTGTCGAGACTTTGCCAAAAACCCTTTTCGTTCTCAGGGTGTTTTACGTCTTTTTTCACCTATACAAAGGACTAGGTCGAGGCTGACATAGCCCAAATTGTCTTGCAACTAAATTTGGTTGATACCCCTCTGTTACAAAGAAAGTTTTGGATCTACTGGTAGAGATTCTCGTCGACAGGAAAGTGGGAGTTAGGAATGCTTGCCACGTCTGATTAGTTTTCTCTTCATCCACAAGAGAAATAGCGGGAAACTCTTTTGTGAACCATTCTGGCCCATAAATTGTGATAGCAAAAGGTGCCATCGAAGGAACAAATTCAATACAATTCAAAAACATGTTGAAGGCTTCTGAAAATAGTTGCTCTATGGGTTGCCCAATTTCCCTAGGTCTTAGGAGTGCAAGTCTTATTCCTTCGACCCTTCTATGGTCAACCGTTTCGACATAGTCTTCATGAATATAATACTTAAGTTTCGACTCAAATGTGGAAATAAGCCACAATTAGAAAAGCCAGATGGGTCCTGAAACTAAAAATTTGGTTTTGGGTTCAAGTCCTTTTAAACTAAAAGAGCCTTGTCCTAAAGCTTCATAGAGGGTCCCTAAAATCAATTTGCTAAGGCAAATGTCTCGACCTTCATGAATTTGAATGGCTCAATTGATAAAAATTTTAGCCACCTGAAGTGATGAAGAGCAAAAGACATGGAAAGAAAGCCACAAAGTGAGGAAAGCAATGTGCTCTGTATCAGAAACTTCTACACTATCAGTGATGTGATGGTCCTCAATATACCCATTGTAGGTGGCGTGCTTGAAGTCGAACTGGTATTTAGTGCCAGTGGTGTTGGGGTTGAAGGTTTCACCCGTGGGCTTAAGATCAGTGATGGCAGCTACATCCAAAAGAGTAGGAGTGAGAATGCCACACTTAAGGTGAAGGCTATTGGTGGTTAACTCCCAAAAAATGGAGCGCAGCAATGAGCATTGGGCTTTGATACTTTGTCCCATATTTAGACAATTGAATTAGGTCGAAGATGCCTAATTCTTTCCAAGTTTCAGCCTTCTTCAACTCAATCTTATCAAGCCAATTGATATAGGGCTCACTCTCGACAGGTGGGGAGGATCTAAAGACTCTGTTAGGGCTATTCATAAAATCCATAACATATGGCCCTTTGGTGAAAATCCTAGGTTCATACTTATGATAACTAGGGAAGATTTCTTGGAGCTTTGGAGAATAAACTTGTGTTTCTGGAAGTGGGCCAAGAAATGCATACTTATTAGGTGGAGGAGAAGGAATGAGTACCTGAGATTTCCATATTTGAGCTCTCTCGACAGCAAAATCAGGCTCAGCCACGTGTTTTGGAGCAGAAGGGTTTCCAGGAGTTTGCACGTTGGAAGTGCTGGATTGTGAAGCCATTGAAGAAGAATATAGCAATTTGTGTGTTGAATCGCAAGGAAAAAGGGGTTTTAGAGGTTTTTCTGGTGCGTCAACGGAGTTTCTGCAGAGAGAATGGTTTTTCACAAGAAGGAAGAAGAAGAATAGCAAGAGTTTCAGAAAGGGGAAAGCGAAGAGAGAGGCTTGCTTTTATACTAAAAAAAGGGGGGAAGCCTTTGCGTATCCCACTATATTGACAGTTGTGTAATGATGTAGTGGGGAGTTTCAATGAAAACATGGCCTACTAAATCTGAGATAATGGCGCCATAAAGTGCCTTTTTTGCTGAAACTGTATTTCAATTCTGAAATGTGATGCTGATGACGTTAAGTGATTTGACACAACTGTTTGGGAATGTTCTCAAAAAAACATCATTTTCTATCTTCGTTTATACCTCAGTCGAAAACGACATTTTTGGGGGGCAATTTGTTGGCTTGCCTTTTCGACAGGCTCAATTAAATGCAGTCAACGATGTTGATTTGTCATTTTAAAGAAGAAATGTTGATATTTGACATTGAGAAGGCGTTTTGAAGAATATTTTTGACTATACCCAAGACTTAATGAAACTGAGAGTTTAAAGGCAAAGTTTCGACGAGAAAGAAGTTAAGAAGATTGGTCGCAGGTTAAAGCCAAGGAGTTTGGTCGAAGACCAAAGCAATGATGCTGTCGAAGGCGTAGGCAGTTACATGGTCGAATTGTATATAGCAGTTATCGTTTTTGAATTTCTTAGCAGTTTTAGGCAGTTTATGTTTTCCTCCTTGTATATATAGTAGTTTTCCATAAGGAAAACAGGACACAAACTCATTACACAAATTCGCATGCTCTACTTCCAAGTTAAAGCGAAAAACGAGCCCAAAGAAGCAATGTATAATTGTGTGCCACTTTTCTCTTTTTAATGCAATTTTACTTTGTTTATTTCCAATTCCTGCACTTTTTGCCTTCTTTGTTTTACGCAATTTTCTTCTTTTCTGGAATAATTCATTAGTTCCGCAAGAAATATTGAATTTCTTTCTTTTCTTTAAGTTAACCCGTAAGAAACCTGTGTTTTCTAAACAACTTATATCCAAACTGTCTTGGGATTTACTAGTTGATCCCGCAAGTAAACCAAACTGGAAACTAGTGGTGTTTACCAAAATCCACGGTAAACAATACCACAACACCTTTTCTGGAGCATATTCTTTCTTTTTATACCGCGATGCATTACATTTTGGACACGACTTTAACAATGCATGTTCATTCCGAAATAAAATGCAATCATTGGGACAAGCGTGTATCTTCTCATAATTCAAGCCAATGGACCCAAACATTTGTTTTGCATCATACGTCTGAGAAGGCAGCACATTATCCTTCGGCAACATTTCTTTCAATAGTGCGAGTAATTTCGTAAAGCTCTTATCCGTCCATCCGTGGCACGTGTTCAAGTTATACAACTTTATCACAGCCAATAATTTTGTATGAATTAAGTACAACCCGATTACAACGGTGTCTCCGCATCCGTTATCAACTTCTCAAACATTTGAGGACAGTCATTAAGATCGTTTTCAACAGCCTTTGCCATCTCTTCAAATTAAATTTGTCCCCATCAAATGTAGGTCTTTCGGTGTCAACCGATGCACATCTCTCAGTACTATTACCCATATTTGAAGATTCACCTCTTTCCTCACCATGCGTTGTTCAACAAGTGTAACTTTGATCAATTCCGTAACCCTTTAAATGTCCTGCCAACTCCTCTGCAATAACTGATTTTACATAACAACAACTTAAACAATGACATTTGATATTACTAGAAGTCCCTAAACGTTCAACAGCACAGTTCACAAAATAATCCACTCCAGCGACATATTCCTTGGAGAGACGATCGGCAGACATCCACTTTCTATCCATAATTTCCCAATATTTATAATAAAATCCTGATAAGAGAACTTAAACCTATTATAGGTGAAAAACACACAACGTACAATTTTTTGAAGCTAAGACATTCAACTATTTTCAACTAAATAAATCAAAGACTTTGATGTCTTCCATATTGCCATTCTTCATATAATAAATACAAGAAAACAACAGTACCTGAACAAGTGGAAGCAACAATGAACTCGAACGAACGAGAACCACGAACTAGAACGAACTCCCCAACCAGGATGAACTCGAACAACAAAGGCGAAGCTCCAGAAAAACAAACTCGCAAAACCTAACAAACAATTCGCATATTCAACAAAGTCATGTATAGAATTACTAGTTTCATGGAGTAAAATAAACAACAAATCAGCCCCAAATTCAACATCAATCCTCAATTTCTGAAGTTTAGAAATACAACACAAGATCCCTTAACCTAGAACAACATTCAAATAACAAGCATTTCATTTGGTAATTTCAACAAACACTTCACCTACATTTCACCTCAAGTTTAGAAACACTTCACCCTTTCAAACAACCAATCATCAAGCATCAACTTCACATAGAATCATCTAACCTAAGGTTCCAATGCCATTAAAATAACTAGAACAACATGCAATGACTTGAGAAAACGAGCGTGGAGGGATAATAACCTCTGTACGCAGTGAGGAAACGATGACGAGCTCACGACGTCAAGTGTTCGCGTTGGTAACGCGAAACCAACACGAAAATGAGGAGCTCACGGCGAGACTGAACGATGGTTTTCAGGAAACGAAAGAGTGAACGAAGCAAGGGAGAGAGTGTGAGGTTGTTGGGTTGTTCTTCGCGATGGAGCAAGTGTGAGGTTGCTGGGTTTGTTCTTCGCGAGGGAGAGAGTCGGAAGCAAACTATGAGAGAGAGACATTGAAGAAGCTGAACGAGAGGGAATGTCAAATAAAATATAAGTAATGGGCAGCGTTTTCCTTTAAAGCGTTGCCCATTGCCAACAACGCGTTCACCCATACGCAGCGCTTCCAAAAAAGCGCTGCCCATCGCCAACAGCGCGTTCACCCATACGCAGCGCTTCCTAAAAAGCGCTGCCCCTTGCCCCAGCGCCTTTTAACCAAAAGCAGCGTTTTCAGCAGGAGCGCTGCCCATTCCCTGCGCGTTTGAAGCAAATGCAGTGCTTACATCGAGAGTGCTACCCAACATCTGGCGTAGGAAGATCAGCGGCAGCGGCGCGGCGAAGTCGAGCTGAGAGAGAAGATGATTCCAGATTCTTGCTTCTTGTTTGTTGTTGATACATAGAGAAAATTGAGAGTAAAGTCCCAGATGAGAGATGAGAGAGAGATGCGTAGGTGAGATTGAGAGTGAAACTAGGGTTGCCGATAGTAGATTCGCAGAGAGCAGAGAGTAGAGTCGCAGAGCTGGAACAATAGATGTGGGAAGGGAGTGCAAAGTATTACAACTAGTGGGGTCAAAATGTAATTTTTTTAGGGGTACCAGTGTAAATTTCAAAGCTTGAGGGTCTGCACCTGCACCCTCTCATCATTACCTATATCCGCCCCTGGTTTCGGGGTTTTGTGTAAGTGGTAATTTAAAATTTATAAATTTTACCAATATAGGTAATTGCCTAAAAACATATTTCATGGAGGTGTTATTTAGATATATGAATGACATTCATTACATATTAAGTAGGATCATTGGCGTATCTAAGACCCTGGTCCATGGTGGTCAAACGATTTAATTTAACAATTAATATATATTGTCGTGTAGAAATTTTTTTACGTCAGTCAATCACGAAACAACACATCATAAAAAATGTTTGACTTTATCTCATCTACCTTAAAAAGTTTTTACAACGATAGTGTATACAAATTAAACATATTTTGCTCTTCTAATTTGGTAATTTTGGACATTGTGATTTTTTTATTGCACTTTTGGTTGTTAAAAATCATGGATTGTGCAATGTTATTCCCATATTTTCCAAAATTTAAGATTTTTGAGGACCAAAAGTGTAAATAATATATGATTTTGAAGGAAAAAAATGCAAAATTAAGAAAAATGGGGACCAAAATTGTCAAAGTAAAACAAAAATACTAAAATCAACAAGTTAATAAAAATCACCATATTCGTTTGTGATAATAATAGACTTTTTTTTATCAAACGAGACTAATTATCCATATTTTTTTGATCCAATGAGACTAATTTAAAATATACCTAATTATCCAAATAGATATATTATTTTTGGATAGCCAAAACTACCTCATAGTCACACTACCAATCGCTCCTGGAGCTGCAATAGGAAATAGTAACTAAGAATGGAAAGAGAAAAATAGTAGCAGGATGTGCAAAAAATTAAACTAGGAGTGTCAAAATATATTTTTCATGATAGTATTGGTGCAAATTTTAAATTTAACTGCACACCCTGACCTATACGTAGGTCCGCCAGTGAGTAGGATTCACACGAGTATTTTTTATCAATTCGCTTGGGTATCAATATCCAACTAATTCATAGGTCGCTGGAGTCCTCACTATTTTAAATATATATGTTACTCACGAAGTGTGCAATTATGTGATCCGTATTGTGTCCGATTATGGAGGCTACGACAGCGAAAGCTGTCGGAAAAGGAGTCTACGAGGTCGGCCTCAAGATGGGGCACTCGACCGTGGTGTTAGTGGAGGTGTTGGTCGACTAGAGCAAATTTCAAAAATAGAGGAAGAGGATTTCGATTAAAGGGGAGATGTGCCAGTGGTGTAACTCTCTTTCATTTAATACGATCTAGCACACGATTGGGTGTCCACTCAAACCCTTTATAGAAGGTGGGGAGTGTGTGCCAATAATGAGGTGAATTACTCCGTCGTAACAATACCAATCCGATTATTTGTGTATTGCATAACAGAAAATTGGCGGTGCATTTTAACTGCACCCTTTAAACATCACTTGAAAATACCCAAGAATCATAATGATGTTTGGTACATAACTCACTTTCACAAATCTTCTACTTTCAATCTAATAAAAACATATGCTATCACATTTACATTTTTAGCCATCACCAAATTTTGATTTTGTCACAATTTAGGGGCAATATAGTTTTTTTAATTTATTTTTTAAAAACTGATTTTTTAAAAAAAATTGATTTCTAAAAAAACTGATTTTTTTTTTAAAAATTAATTTTTTTTAAATTTTTTTTTAATCATTTTTTAATTTTTTTTTAAAAAATCGTTTGTCAATATTTTTTTAAAAACAATTAGTCACTATAAATCAATTATTCACTATATTTATAATCTACTCAACTACTAAAATTAATAAAACAATTAGTCACTATAAATCAATTAGCCACTATCCATTGTCAAAAAAAAAATTGTAAAAAACTTTAACCCGTACCAAAAATTACAAAATAACTACTAAAACTAATCAATTTAACTACTTTTGTTAAAATCGATCAATTTAACCACTACCAAAAATTACCAAATAACTATTTTATAATTACTAAAAATGAGTAAAATGCCAAGGGGAGTGGCAACGAGAGCGCCAATGGGAGTGGTAACGAAAGCGCCAACGGGAGAGGCAACAGACGCAGCAAAATGACAAAAAACAGCAGAATTTTAAAAACAACTTTTTCTTCTGTTTTTCTTTCCATAAAATAATCACTTTTTTGTCAATTTTTTTTACTAAAAACATAATGTTTTTTAACTATTTCTATAATTTACTCAAACTACTAAAATTAATCAATTTAACTACTACCAATTGTAAAAAAAAACCATACCTCTAACAATAGTTTCAAAATTATTTATTGCAAAAAATAAATTATTAAATTAATATTACACTCAATAATTAAATAATTTAAAATTTACTATTTATTATAATCTCTATTAAAAGTACTAAAATCAATCAAATTTTTCATTAATAAATAAAATCAATTAATTAACCACTAACAATTGTAATATTAAATCATATAGAAAAAAAAGGAGAAACATGTGGCAACAGGAGCGGTAACGAGAGACTGACAACGAGATCGGCAACAGGAGTGCCAACGGGAGTGCCAACAAGAGAGCGAACGAGAGCGCCAACGAGAGTGGCAACAAGAGAGGGAACGAGAGCAACACAACTATTTTAGTAAATTCACCGTTAAAAGACAAAATTTGCAACACAACGAGAGCAGCAATGCGAGGCTGGCAATGGAATCGACAACGAGAGTGACAACGGAAACAGGAGTGGGAACGAGAGAGACAAGGAGAGCGCCAACGTGGGTGCATATTTTAAAAATTCTTATTTTTTTTTTCTTCATTTTTACTCCATCTAAAAATTATTATTTACTATAATCTCTCTATTAAAACTATTCAAATCAATAAATTTAACCACTAAGAATTATTATATAAATACAACTTTAGCCACTACCAAACTTTACAAAATAATTACTTATAATTAAACGAATATGATTTAATTAATATTAAATTATATAGAAAAATATGAGTTAACATTTGGCAACAGGAGCGACAACAAGAGACTGGCAATGGTAGTTGCAACGGGAGTGGCAATGGTAGTTGCAACGGGAGTGACAAAGAGGTAAAGAGAACGTCAACAGGAGTGCCAACGGGAGGGCCAACGAGGATGCAAATGGGAGTGTCAACGGGGATGCATATTTTACTTCTAATGTCTAAATACATTATTATGGATGAGTGTAATTCTGATTGTCAATCTCCTTTAATTTATTCGACTCACTATAATTTTCATTTGTATATGACATAATACCTATCTCTTTCCCTTTGAATTTCAAATCATACATTTTGGACATTGTTCACAACTTATGATTCTCTTCCAAATTACTATTATGACTTTATGGTAATACACCGACCATACAGTATCACCCGTGCGTATGCATGGGGTAAAATACTATATAAACTTACTTTCACCTGCGATTTTGGTACAATCTCTCGTATATGTCGTTTATCCTGTTATTGATGGGTCACTTTAAACTTCATAACTTTTGATTAAACATATTTCATACTCAATAGTACTCCATCTCCCTTATGTCAAATAACCAGTAAGGTACATCTTTCGAGGCCCGCGTTTTTAAGTCTTTGATGTGATCAACTCAATTTGTTCATCATTAACTCAATTTGTTGAGAAATTTGCTGATTATTGTTGATACACGTAGTACCAAGTTTTGCCGCAAAAATTTGCAATACTTATTCACTTTCTTATATATATATATATATATATATATAAATAAATGGTATCAGAGCCATTCCCAGGGTGAATTAGTTATTCGTATGAAACAATTATGCTACAAATATCATATTTGTGTATTTTTTGGTGTTTCACTCAGTTGAAACATTGATACACAAAATGTTTTTAGTGTGTGTTCTTAACATCATCGTTTTTGCCCAGAAGAGGCGTTTGAACAAGATGATTTCCCGAAGAACGTTTTTTGCTAAAAACCTCTGTGGCATCTTTGATTTAGGAGAAATCCTTATTTCCCTTCGGGTTGAAATTTAAACAGAAATGTTTGCAAAGATGACAAATAAGATATTTAGAGTATAGTATTTCCATAAGTTCAATTATTTTACCCAGAAAGGGTCTGGTCCTGTATCTCGTTTATCCACAACAATTCTATCTTATCATGGATATTAATGACAATGATCATCCCGTGTCTAGGGAAGAAGTTAGGAATCGAATGCTTAACAAAGAAATATTTAAAATTGAATTGCGTCTCTCTAAGTACGCAGCTAAGCGAGACAATTGGCCTCGTGATTCTGAACGATATGATTACTATAACGATGTTTATAATGACTTGGCAAAATATTCTGCTATGATAGGAACTAGAATTTGTTCCCAACCTATTGATCCAGCCATTAGAAATGAGTTAAATGAGCTTCGTAATAATAACGAAACTCGTTTGTTTTTATCAGAAAACCATACTAATAATGAGTTTTATATAGCTCCTAGTAATTCGAATAGGGCCTCTACATCTCAACAAATTGATGAGGCAGAGACCATAGAATATATCACCACTAGTGAAAAAATGAAATTTATCAGAAGAAGAGAGATTAAAGTAGGGAATCACCTACATAACCAGAATTGAGTTTCCTTATAGGATGAACTCTAAAATAGATTTCTCCCCAGGGAGTAAGATGAGAGAGCTCATCAGTGGAGAATTTCAATTAGAAAAGTATGCCGAATTTAGGCAATGGTATTTTCAGAAATTTTCATCTTACGAACTAAATAAGTTCAAAGATGATTATTATGAAGAGTTGACCATAACTCAGGATTATGCTCCTTTTGTTAAATGGTTAGCAAATTATTTTGTTAATAAAGTCAAAAATGAAGTTTTAATCCTTCAACCAGATAGTGGGGAAACTACCTTAGAACAAAAGGATATAAAAGCCAAATCTCTTATTTTTCTCAAAGGGATAGAAAGTAAACATGTTACTATTAAGGAATTAAGTTCTTTAATAAAAACCCAGAATTACACCAAGGTGTTTTTGGATAATTTAGAAGAGCAAATAATTTCTCTTAAAAAAGATTTATTATCTTTAAAAGAAATGTTTGAAAAACAAATTTTTCAACAGAAATTAATTCTGGATAATATGGACAAGTCTAAGGCACCAATGGTTGCGGAGATTCAACCTTCCTTACCTGTAAAGAATTTTAAGTCAAAGGAGGATACAAATAGTTATTATAATCAATTTGTTTTTAATACAAATAGTTATTATAATCAATTTGTTTTTAATATGGATGGGCCACCTGGCTTAAAAAATAAAAAGCAAAAAAGCTTTAATAATAGAACTTATAAAAAGTTTAATAGAAACAAGGATATTTATAAATCTCCTAATAAGAAAAAATTCAAAACAAATTTTTATAAAAATAAGCCCAAGCAAGACACTTTCCAAAATAAAGGAAAGAGGAGAGCCCATAAGTTGGACATTACTTGCCACAATTATGACAAGACAAAACATTATGACAACCAATACTGGACTAAGAAAGCCCTGAACGCCTTGGAGGATGGACAATCAAGGACTCAATTAAAAAAGGTTCTATCATTCGATTTTGAATCAGAACAGGACTCTTCAAAGGACATAGAATGTATCAATGGTGATACTTCTCCAGATTCTGATATTGACAACAATAGCTGTCAATACAATAATTTGAATTATGGGAAATCCATTGTTGAAATAAATGGATTAAATGTTCTTAATGAAGAACATGAAGAAGCTCAAAAAAATTTTGAGTCTATTACAGACAATAGTCTGAGAAAAAAGATGATGGAATTCCTAATCAAGAAAGATTCCAAAAAAGAGACACCTCTAATCATAGATGCACCCTACCAGGTAAGTGAGGTTTTGTCTAGACAATCAAATATTAGAGAAACTCCTGTTTCTATTAATGATTTGAAAAGAGAAATAAATCTCTTAAAATCTGAAATGGTTCAGATCAAGAAAGATAATATCGGCATATCTTCCTTAGAGATTCCTGGTAATTTGGAAAAAACCCCTTTTATTTCAACTATTCCTTCTAGCAGTAATATTGCTTGTGAAAAATATTTATTACACAGGGTAACTTCACAAAAATGGTTTGTGAAAGTAACTTTGGTAATTAATAAGAATTTTATTTTAAAAAATGAAGCAGCACTTGTAGATAGTGGTGCTGATCTCAATTGCATTCAGGAAGGCATTATTCCTACAAAATATTTTGAGAAAACCAATCAAGTTATTACGCAAGCTGGTGGAAGTCGTTTGGAAGTCAATTATAAACTTTCTAATACCTATGTTTGTATTCAAAATATTTGTTTACCAACTCAGTTTATATTAGTTAAAAATTTAACTAGTAGAATTATTTTAGGTACTCCTTTCTTGCATAATATTATGCCTATTAAAAATATTGACCAAGATGGTATCACTACCGTTATTGACAATAAAGAAATTATTTTTAATTTTATTACTGATCCTTATACTAAGGTTCTTAATGAGATTAAAGATATTCTTTCTATTAAAGAAAGACAGATATATTTTCTTAAAGAAGAAATAAATATTTTCAATATTAAGGATCATCTTAAATAAGATGAAGCTAAGAAACAAATTAAGTTGATTGAACAACAATTTGTTTCTGAGGTTTGCAATGATTTACCAAATGCTTTTTGGAGTAGGAAACAACATATTGTTTCTCTACCCTATATTGATGATTTTAACGAAAATCAAATTCCTACAAAGGCTAGACCAGCCCAAATGAATCAAGAATACCTTGATCTTTGTAAAAAAGAAATTAATTCTCTTTTGGAAAAAAGGTTAATTAGAAAATCCAAGTCTTCTTGGAGTTGCACAGCTTTCTATGTAAATAAAAATGCTGAAAGGGAAAGAGGTGTTCCAAGACTAGTTATTAATTATAAACCTCTCAATAAGGTTTTGAAATGGATTAGATATCCAATTCCCAATAAAAAAGATTTATTGGATAGGCTTAATGATGCCTTGATTTTTTCAAAATTTGATATGAAATCAGGCTATTGGCAAATTCAGATTAATGAATCTGATAAATATAAAACAGCTTTTACTGTCCCGTTTGGACATTATGAATGGAATGTTCTTCCCTTTGGTTTGAAGAATGCCCCATCAGAATTTCAAAATATTATGAATGATATTTTTAATCCTTATTCGGATTTTATGATTGTTTATATTGATGATGTTTTAGTATTCTCTAAAACTTTTGATCAACATATCAAACATTTGAAAACGTTTAAAAATTTAGTTAAACATAATGGTTTAGTTATTTCAGCTCCAAAAATGAAACTTTTTCAAACAAAAGTTAGATTTTTAAGACATGAAATTGACCAGGGGACAATTATCCCTATCAGCAGAGGTATTGAATTTGCTTCAAAGTTTCCTGATATCATTTCAGAGAAAAAACAATTACAAAGGTTTCTAGGAAGTTTGAATTATATTTCAAACTATTATGAGAATTTAGCTCAGGATACATCTATTTTATATAATAGATTAAGGAAAAACCCAGGTCCTTGGACTGAGAAACATTCTCAGGCTGTTCAAAGGATTAAGAGCAAAGTAAAATATCTACCTTGCTTATCTTTAGCCAATCCTAAATATTTTAAGATAGTAGAAACAGATGCTTCTAATTTAGGATACGGAGGTATCCTAAAGCAGGTTATACCAGATACAAATAAAGAAGTTTTAGTCAGATTCACTTCTGGAAAATGGAATCCAACTCAGTCCAATTACTCGACTGTTAAGAAAGAAATGCTTTCTATTATTAAATGTATTTCAAAATTTCAAGATGCTCTATTAAACCAAAAATTTTTGCTAAGAATTGATTGCAGCTCTGCTAAGTCAATCATTGAAAAAGATGTCAAAAACCTTGTTGCAAAACAAATCTTTGCTAATTGGCAAGCTCAGTTATCAGTTTTTGAATTTGATATCCAATATATTAAAGGAGAAAATAATTCTCTTGCTGATTATTTAACCCGTGAATTTTTGCAGGGAAATGACATCCCCCAATAGGGGTAGAGGCCGTGGCCGTGGTGGCCGTGGTGGTGGAAGAAATAGGAGCAACAATATGCTGCCCTATCAAGAATCAAACATTCCTCTAATAGGGGATTGTTCTACTGTTCATAGAAACAGAAACCTGTTACAATTAACAGGGTCACAAAAGAGAGAAGATATACCTTCTTCAAGTAAGACAAATTCTTACAAAGATACAGTGATTAATGATAATCCTGTTAATGAAGTCACAGAATATTGTGAAAATCCATTCACTGAGGACATAATGTATGTCGAAGAAGATGATATGGAATTGACTCCTAATGATGGATGGTCAATTAAAACAAGATACCTCGAATCTAGAGGATATCCTGGACTTAATGGTAAGTCTAGACCTCATTTAGAAGTTTTACTTCGAGTTACTGAATCAGTAACTATAACTCATTATTATCAGAATAATAATCCTGATAATTTCATTAATTACAGTAAATGTCATATCAATAAGATATTGACACCCAGAGAATGGGGTTTAAATCCAAATGGAGATAAGGCAATAAAAATTGCTGAAGGGAAAAATGTTCACTTCAATTATTGGGATTACATCCAAGCTTTTACTTTGGCATTTTATTATCAAAATCCGAAGAATAAGCACTCATGGTTTTTCAGTGCTAACCCAGAAATTCTGGCCAAACCAATACCACAATGGTTTTTTAATTGGTGGAGGAAAATTGGTCCTTCAATAGAAGTTTTACCAGAAAATTTACTGGATTAATATAATTCATGGTGTGATCATAATCCTTTATTTTTGAAAAATGCTTCAAAAATGATCATAGGACAAGGTCCTTGTTTTTTCTTTATTAAATTCCAAATTCCTTGGATTTGGAGATGGGCAATTACCATCACAAGAAACAATTACAATGATCCAATCCTTAGAAGACATTTCTTCTCAAAATGGTGGAATAATATTGACAACGAAGACCTCCATAAAATGGAAGTAAAAATTAAAGAAGCTATTGGTGAAGACCAGAAGATTCCAAAAGAAAAATTTGGTCAAGGTCTTGATATGGCCCATTTAAAGAATTATTACCAAAAGATTCATCCCAATGAATCTGAGGAAAAAATTATGACCAAAACTCTAGACCATATAAAAAATCAATTCTTCAAAACTTTTGAAGTTAATGAAGAAATTGCTTCCATGAAGACAAGTTCATCACATGGATCCATGGATTCAAATATTTTTGAATGTTTAGCTGGAGAAACTCAGCCAGAGCCTTCCCCAGAAGATTATTGGGACTCTCTGATTGAAGTCATGATTCAACAGAAGAATAAAGGAAAAGACAAAAATTAATTAATTAATTAATTAATTAATGTCGGCAAGTCTTCTATTCCACAATTGGAAAAGGTGGAGAGAAATCCTTCCACGTGGAAAAAGTGGAGAGAAATTCTTCCACTAAGTAATAATGCTTCTACTATTATTGTTTTGTTTTTAGCTTTGCTGTCATTTTTAGTGCGTCGATGGGGCCCCAAGTGTACCCGGCATTAATTATGATGTTTTGTATTTTTCTACTTTTACTGTTTTCTTTTTCTTTTATAGGTTACCGGTTGTAATATTTAGCTTTTACTGGCTTAAATAGTAAGCCTTAAGTTTTCTATATAAGGCAATTGAGCCTCAGATGTAATCATCACTCATCTATCACTTGTGAAATAAAATAAGTTCTCCTTTCATTTTGTGTTTCTCTCTCTCTTCCACGCCCTTCACTTCCTCTTCTATTCTCTTCAATATTTTCTAATTAATTTCTGAAGAAGTCTTCCGTGCATCAAACTCTGAAGTTTTCTAAGGTACTGTTCTTTTATTAATTAATTTTGTTGCTACTCAAATGAGTAGCTAGATTATTGTTGTGGTAAACGGGGTAAATGGTATCAGAGCCATTCCCAGGGTGAAGTAATTATTCATATGAAACAATTATGCTAGAAATATATTATTTGTGTATTTTTTGGTGTTTCACTCAGTTGAAACATTGATACACAAAATGTTTTTAGTGTGTGTTCTTAACATCATCGTTTTTGCCCAGAAGAGGCGTTTGAACAAAGATGATTTCCCGAAGAACACTTTTTGCTAAAAACCTCTGTGGCATCTTTGATTTAGGAGAAATCCTTATTTCCCTTCGGGTTGAAATTTAAACAGAAATGTTTGCAGAAATGACAAATAAGATATTTAGAGTATAGTATTTCCATAAGTTCAATTATTTTACCCAGAAAGGGTCTGGTCCTATATCTCGTTTATCCACAACAATTTTATCATTATGGAAATCGATGATTATGATCATCAAGATAGCTCTATCAAAAATGAAGAGCTAATGGAATATCCAAAAAATTTGGACCAATTGAACAAGTGGACTATTCCTTCAGTCCCTTGCAAAAAAAATATATAAAATGGGTATGTTTGATCTTTTATCTCGCTATGCGATTAAGACCATAGAACAAACCATACAAATTTCTGATAATACCCAGACTATTAGATTATTGAGTAAAAAAGATTTACTCCCTTTTAAAGATTACAAGTTTGTCCATATTGGACTTATACAAATTGCTTTCAAACCTTTAACCTTATCAGGGTTAAATGCTAGTATAATGGCATATGTTAGAGATGGAAGAAGTAGAGACTTTAAATCCTCTCTAGCTGCTTTAATAGAAACCAGCCTATGCCATGGTCCTGTCTATTTTGATGTAGCACCAAATTTATGCTTATCTTTATCTGATAAAAATATTTTAGATGCTTTGCAGCTTACTATACATACCAGTGGTTATAATTTTAACCCAGGTAGTGAACTTATAGCAATATGTTATAGAGTTTATTTTAAAGTTTTGAGTACACTTAACCCAAAAGTTAAGCAAGCCTCCTTTCCAGGAACTACTACTCTGGTCCAAACAAATTTGTTGACCTCTAATATAGTTACTAATAAACTGATTAGATGGGAAGAAATAAATTTCCCAGAAACATGGTCTTTACCCCAAGCCATAGAACCTAGACCTATCATGAATAGGAATATAGATCAAATCATTGAAACCAATGAAGGGGACATAGAAATAAAATTTAATCCCCAAAGAACTATTAAAATACCTAGAAGTATTTCAGCAAGACATTCTGCCAGTGAGTTTTATACAACTCCTAGTGAAATACCTAGAACCTCTGTATCTCAACAAATAGACGAGATAGAAACTGTAGAAAATATTAGAATTAGTGAGAATAGAATTCCCCATGGAATTTATCAGAAGAATAATCCTCAAAGTAGGGAATCACCTACACAGTCAGAAATGAGTTTTAATTTACCATGAACTCTAAAATAGATTTCTCCCCAGGGAGTAAGATGAGAGAGCTCATCAGTGGAGAATTTCAATTAGAAAAGTATGCCGAATTTAGGCAATGGTATTTTAAGAAATTTTCATCTTATGAACTAAATAAGTTTAAAGATGATTATTATGAAGAAATGACCGTTATCCAGGATTATGTTCCTTTTGTCAAATGGTTTACAAATTATTTTGTTAAGAAGGTTCAGAAAGAAGTTTTGATCCTCAAACCACATGATTGGGAAACAATAAAAGGAGAAAAAATGAGTTCTTTTTTCCCTCCAACAAATAGAGACCTAAATATAGGTAAAACCTTAGAAGGAAAAGATATAGAAGCAAGATCTTTTACTTTTCTCAAAGGTATAGAAGGTAACCATGTTACTATCAACGAATTAAGTTCTTTAGTTAGAACCCAGAATTATACCAATGTTTTCCTGAATTGTTTAGGAGAACAAATTGTTTCTCTTGAGAAAGATTTATTATCCTTAAAAGAGATGTTTGAAAATCAAATTTCTCAACAGAAATTAATTCTAGAAAAAATGAACAAAGGTAAGGCATCAGTAGTTGCAGAGGTTCCTTTGGTTCAACCTCCTTTACCTATATCAGGTTTTAAAATGGAGGATAATACAAATGAATTTGTTCATATTCTTGAACAAAAGCTTAAGAATCTTAACTTAAGTGTTTTATCTGAAAAAGATATTTTCGGTACTCCTGGAAATACTTCAGATGATGAAGATATTAATGATTTAACAAAAATGTTTGCTAATCGAGATATCAATAAAGAGAATAGTATAAATCCTATTTATACTACTAGGGCTGTAGAAAAATATTACTATAAAAGGCCTTCTCCTCAAGATCTTCTTTTTGAAGAAAATGATAATTATCAGAATTCTTATTCTGGTAAATCCATCTATGAATGAAATATTGATGGTTTAAATGATAAACAAATCATAGATATGATACATAGAATGATTATGTATTCTACTGTTTGTAAACAGCATGGTAATAGCGATAATTCTATTGCTCAATTTATAGCCACAGGATTTGTCGGCCAATTAAGGGGTTGGTGGGATAATTATGTCACCATATCTCAAAAACAAGAGATTCTAAGTCACAAAAAGGTAGTTGTGAAAACAGAATCAAGTAGTGGTAATACTGTTACTACTAATGAAGAAGATGCAGTTTATACACTGTGTTTATCTATCTTACAAAATTTTGTAGGAGCAACTGTTCCCATAGCGGAAAAACTACAAACTCTTTTACAAAATTTAAGGTGTCCTTCTTTGACCCATTTTAGATGGTATAAGGATACTTTCTTGTCCAGAGTTTTTCAATTATCCAATCCTGACTCTATTCATTGGAAGTCTAAATTTGTAGACGGTTTACCCCATCTTTTTGCTGAGAAGGTAAGACAATCTTTAAGGGTTAATGGTGATGGCATAAATATTGACTATGCTAATTTAACCTATGGTCAAATCATTAGCACATGTGTTAATGAAGGATTATCCTTATGTAATGACATAAAATTAAAGAATCAATTAAAGAAACAAAAACTTTCTGAAAAACATCAATTAGGTGAATTTTGTGAACAATTTGCTTTTGACATAGATAAACCACCTAGTTTAAATAAACAGAAAAAAAGTTTTAATAATAAAACTTATAAAAAGGATATATATAATTCTTTTAATAAGAAATAACCCAAAAATCCTCATAAAAACAGGCCCAAGCAGGATGAACCTTTCCAAAATAAAGGAAAGAGGAAAGCCCAGAAAATGAATATTACTTGTCACAAATGTGGCAAGGCTGGACATTATGCCAACCAATGCTGGACTAAAAAAGCCTTGAACGCCTTGGAGGATGAACAATTAAGGACTCAATTAGAAAAAGTTCTATTAATCGGTTCTGAATCAGAACATGACTCTCCTAGTGATGACATAGAATGTATCAATGATGATACTTCTTCAGATTCTGATATTGACAACAATAGCTGTCAATGCAATAATTTGAATTATTGGAAATCCATTGTTGAAATGAATGGATTAAATGTTCTTAATGAAGAACAAGAAGAAACTCTAAAAATTTTGGAGTCTATTACAGACAATAGTCTGAGAAAAAAGATGATGGAATTCCTAATCAAGGAATATTCCAAAAAAGAAACGCCTCTAATCATAGATGCACCTTACCAAATAAGTGAGGTTTTGTCTAGATTTAGACAATCAAACATTAAAGAAACTCCTGTTTCTACTAATGATTTGAAAAGAGAAATAGATCTCTTAAAATCTGAAATTACTCAGATTAAAAAAGATAATGCCAATTTATCTCTTAGAATTTCTTCTTTAGAAATTCCTGAAAAAATGAAGGAAATTCCTTCTAATATTTCTTCCGTAATTCCTACTAGCATCAATGATACTGGTGAAAGTTATTTATCTATATTAGACAGAGTAACTTCACAAAAATGGTTTGTGAAAATAACATTGGTTATTAATAAAAATTTTATTTTAGAAAATGAGATAGCCCTAGTTGATAGTGGTGCTGATCTTAATTGTATCCAGGAAAATATTATTCCTGCAAAATATTTTGAAAAAACCACTCAAGCTCTCACTCAAGCTGGTGGAAGTAGATTGAAAGTTAATTATAAACTTTCTAATGCTTATATTTGCAATCAAAATATTTGTTTACCAACTCAATTTATTCTAGTTAAAAATTTAACTCACAGAATTATTTTAGGTACTCCTTTTTTGCAAAGGTTGATGCCTATTAATATTAATCAAAATGGTATCACTACTATTATTAAAAACGAAGCAATAACTTTTAATTTTGTTACTGATCCTCATACTAGGATTCTTAATGAAATGAAAAGTATTCTTTCTAAAAAAGAAAAACAAATATGTTTTAAAGAAAATAATTCTTTTACTAAATTTTTGCAGGGAAATGACATCCCCCAATAGGGGTAGAGGCCGTGGCCGTGGTGGCCGTAATGGTGGAAGAAATAGGAGCAACAATATGCTGCCCTATCAAGAATCAAACATTCCTCTAATAGGGGATTGGACTACTGTTCATAGAAACAGAAACCTGTTACAATTAACAGGGCCTCAAAAGAAAGAAGATATACCTTCTTCAAGTAAGACAAATTTTTACAAAGATACAGTAAGAATTCTTTAGGATGAATCTTTTGGTAATAATTCTTTAAATCAATTTCCTCAGATTCATTAGGATGAATGGGCCTCAAAAAATCAATTTCCTCAGATTCATTAGGATGAATCTTTTGGTAATAATTCTTTAAATGGGTCATATCAAGACCTTGACCAAACTTTTCTTTTGGAATTTTCTGGTCTTCATCAATGGCTTCTTTGATTTTTACTTCCATTTTATGGAGGTCTTCGTCGTCAATATTGTTCCACCATTTTGAGAAGAAATGTCTTCTAAGGATTGGATCATTGTAATTGTTCCTTGTGATGGTAATTGCCCATCTCCAAATCCAAGGAATTTGAAATTTAATAAAGAAGAAACAAGGACCTTGTCCTGTGATCATTTTTGAAGCATTTTTCAAAAATAAAGGATTATGATCACACCATGAATTATATAAATCCAGTAAATTTTCTGGTAAAACTTCTATTGAAGGACCAATTTTCCTCCACCAATTAAAAAACCACTATGGTATTGGTTTGGCCAGAATTTCTGGGTTAGCACTGAAAAACCATGAGTGCTTATTCTTCGGTTTTTGATAATAAAATACCAAAGTAAATGCTTGGATGTAATCCCAATAATTGAAGTAAACATTTTTTCCTTCAACAATTTTAATTGCCTTGTCTCCATTTGGATTTAAACCCCATTCTCTGGGTGTCAATATCTTATTGATATGACATTTGCTGTAATTAATAAAATTATCAGGATTATTATTCTGATAATAATGAGTTAGTGTTACTGATTCAGTAACTCGAAGTAAAACTTCTAAATGAGGTCTAGACTTACCATTAAGTCCAGGATATCCTCTAGATTCGAGGTATCTTGTTTTAATTGACCATCCATCATTAGGAGTCAATTCCATATCATCTTCTTCGACATACATTATGTCCTCAGTGATTGGATTTTCACAATATTCTGTGATTTCCTTAACAGGATTATCATTAATCACTGTATCTTTGTAAGAATTTGTCTTACTTGAGGAAGGTATATCTTCTCTCTTTTGTGACCCTGTTAATTGTAACAGGTTTCTGTTTCTATGAACAGTAGTCCAATCCCCTATTAGAGGAATGTTTGATTCTTGATAGGGCAGCATATTGTTGCTCCTATTTCTTCCACCACCACGGCCACCACGGCCACGGCCTCTACCCCTATTGGGGGATGTCATTTCCCTGCAAAAATTCACGGGTTAAATAGTCAGCAAGGGAATTATTTTCTCCTTTAATATATTGGATATCAAATTCAAAAACTGATAACTGAGCCTGCCAATTAGCAAAGATTTGTTTTGCAACAAGATTTTTGACATCTTTTTCAATGATTGATTTAGCAGAGCTACAATCAATTCTTAACAAAAATTTTTGATTTAATAAATCATCTTGGAATTTTGAGATACATTTAATAATAGAAAGCATTTCTTTCTTAACAGTCGAGTAATTAGACTGAGTTGGATTCCACTTTCCAGAAGTGAATCTGACTAATACTTCTTTATTTGTATCTGGTATAACCTGTTTTAGGATACCTCTGTATCCTAAATTAGAAGCATCTGTTTCTACCATCTTAAAATATTTAGGATTGGCTAAAGATAAGCAAGGTAAACATTTCACCTTGCTCTTAATTCTTTGAACAGCCTGAGAATGTTTCTCAGTCCAAGGACCTGGGTTTTTCCTTAATCTATTATATAAAATAGATGTGTCATGAGCTAAATTCTCATAATAGTCTGAAATATAATTCAAACTTCCTAAAAACCTTTGTAATTGTTTTTTCTCTGAGATGATATCAGGAAATTTTGAAGCAAATTCAATACTTCGGCTGATAGGGATAATTGTCCCCTGGTCAATTTCATGTCCTAAAAATCTAACTTTTGTTTGAAAAAGTTTCATTTTTGGAGCTGAAATAACTAAACCATTATGTCTAACTAAGTTTTTAAACGTTTTCAAATGTTTGATATGTTGATCAAAAGTTTTAGAAAATACTAAAACATCATCAATATAAACAATCATAAAATCCGAATAAGGATTAAAGATATCATTCATAATATTTTGAAATTCTGATGGAGCATTCTTCAAACCAAAGGGAAGAACATTCCATTCATAATGTCCAAACGGGACAGTAAAAGCTGTTTTATATTTATCAGATTCATTAATCTGAATTTGCCAATAGCCTGATTTCATATCAAATTTTGAAAAAATCAGGGCATCATTAAGCCTATCCAATAAATCTTTTTTTATTGGGAATTGGATATCTAATCCATTTCAAAACCTTATCGAGAGGTTTATAATTAATCACCAATCTTGGAACACCTCGTGCCCTCTCAGCATTTTTATTTACATAAAATGTCGTGCAACTCCAAGAAGACTTGGATTTTCTAATTAACCTTTTTTCCAAAAGAGAATTAATTTCTTTTTTACAAAGATCAAGATATTCTTGATTCATTTGGGCTGGTGTAGCCTTTGTGGGAATTTGATTTTCATTAAAATCATCAATATAGGGTAGAGAAACAATATGTTGTTTCCTACTCCAAAAAGCATTCGGTAAATCATTGCATACCTCAGAAACAAATTGTTGTTCAATCAACTTAATTTGTTTCTTAGCTTCATCTTTTTTAAGATGATCCTTAGTGTTGAAAATATTTATTTCTTCTTTAAGAAAACATATCTGTTTTTCTTTAATAGAAAGAATATTTTTAATCTCATTAAGAACCTTAGTATAAGGATCAGTAATAAAATTAAAAATAATTTCTTTATTGTCAATAACGGTAGTGATACCATGTTGATCAATATTTCTAATAGGCATAATATTATGTAAGAAAGGAGTACCTAAAATAATTCTACTAGTTAAATTTTTAACTAATATAAAATGAGTTGGCAAACAAATATTTTGATTACAAATGTAAGTGTTAGAAAGTTTATAATTGACTTTCAAACGATTTCCACCAGCTTGCGTAAGAGCTTGAGTGGTTTTCTCAAAATATTTTGTAGGAATAATACCTTCCTGAATGCAATTGAGATCAGCACCACTATCTACAAGTGCTGCTTCATTTTTTAAAATAAAATTCTTATTAATTACCAAAGTTACTTTCACAAACCATTTTTGTGAGGTTACTTTGTGTAATAAATATTCTTTACTACCAATATTATTGCTAGAAGGAATAGTAGAAATAAAAGGGGTTTTTTCCAAATTATCAGGAATCTCTAAGGAAGATATGCTGATATTATCTTTCTTGATCTGAACCATTTCAGATTTTAAAAGATTTATTTCTCTTTTCAAATCATTAATAGAAACAGGAGTTTCTTTAATATTTGATTGTCTAGACAGAACCTCACTTACCTGGTAGGGTGCATCTATGATTAGAGGCGTCTCTTTTTTGGAATTTTTCTTGATTAGGAATTCCATCATCTTTTTTCTCAGACTATTGTCTGTAATAGACTCCAAAATTTTTAGAGCTTCTTCATGTTCTTCATTAAGAACGTTTAATCCATTTATTTCAACAATGGATTTCCAATAATTCAAATTATTGTATTGACAGCTATTGTTGTCAATATCAGAACCTGGAGAAGTATCACCATTGATACATTCTATGTCCTTTGAAGAGTCCTGTTCTGATTCAGAATCGATTGATAGAATCTTTTTTAATTGAGTCCTTGATTGTTCATCCTCCAAGGCGTTCAGGGCTTTTTTAGTCCAGCATTGGTTGTCATAATGTTCTGTCTTGTCATAATTGCGGCAAGTAATGTCCAGCTTATGGGCTCTCCTCTTTCCTTTATTTTGGAAAGTGTCTTGCTTGGGCTTATTTTTATAAAAATTTGTTTTGAATTTTTTCTTATTAGGAGATTTATAAATATCCTTATTTCTATTAAACTTTTTATAAGTTCTATTATTAAAGCTTTTTGGCTTTTTATTTTTTAAGCCAGGTGGTCTATCCATATTAAAAACAAATTGGTTATAAAAATCATTTGTATCCTCCCTTAGCTTAAAACCCCTTATAGGTAAGGAAGGTTGGACCCCAGCAACCATTGGTGCCTTGGGCTTGTTCATATTATCCAGAATTAAATTCTGTTGGAAAATTTGTTTTTCAAACATTTCTTTTAAAGATAATAAATCTTTTTTAAGAGAAACTATTTGCTCTTCTAAATTATCCAAAAACACCTTGGTGTAATTCTGGGTTCTGATTAAAGAACTTAATTCATTAATAGTAACATGTTTACTTTTTATCCCTTTGAGAAAAATAAAAGATCTGGCTTCTATATTCTCTTGTTCTAGGGTAGTTTCCCAGCTATCTGGTTGAAGGATTAAAACTTCATTTTTGATTTTATTAACAAAATAATTTGCAAACCATTTAACAAAAGGAACATAATCCTGAGTTATGGTCAACTCTTCATAATAATCCTCTCTGCCTCATCAATTTGTTGAGATGTAGAGGCCCTATTCGAATTACTAGGAGCTATATAAAACTCATTATTAGTATGGTTTTCTGATGAAAACAAGCGAGTTTCGTTATTTTTACGAAGCTCATCTAATTCATTTCTAATAGCTGAATCCATAGGTTGGGAACAAATTCTAGTTCCTATCATAGCAGAATATTTTGCCAAGTCATTATAAACATCGTTATAGTAATCGTATCGTTCAGAATCACGAGGCCAATTGTCTCGTTTAGTTGCGTACTTAGAGAGACGCAATTCAATTTTAAAAATTTCTTTGTTAAGGATTCGATGCCTAACTTCTTCCCTAGACACGGGATGATCATTATCATTAATATCCATGATAAGATAAAATTGTTGTGGATAAACGAGATATAGGACCAGACCCTTTCTGGGTAAAATAATTGAACTTATGGAAATACTATACTCTAAATACCTTATTTGTCATCTTTGCAAACATTTCTGTTTAAATTTCAACCCGAAGGGAAATAAGGATTTCTCCTAAATCAAAGATGCCACAGAGGTTTTTAGCAAAAAACGTTCTTCGGGAAATCATCTTGTTCAAACGCCTCTTCTGGGCAAAAACGATGATGTTAAGAACACACACTAAAAACATTTTGTGTATCAATGTTTCAACTGAGTGAAACACCAAAAAATACACAAATAAGATATTTCTAGCATAATTGTTTCATATGAATAATTACTTCACCCTGGGAATGGCTCTGATACCATTCACCTCGTTTACCACAACAATTTTATCTTATCATGGATATTAATGATAATGATCATCCCGTGTCTAGGGAAGAAGTTAGGCATATATATATATTCTTTATCTTGCGGTCGTCCGAGCGGTTCCAAGACTGCAGTTGGTAGGTCTCCTGCTGTCTAAGTTGGGTTTCAGAGTGATTTCAGGTGGGGTGCCTGCGATGCCAGTCCGATGCTCAACACTACAAAAAAACATGATTAGCGTGGGAATCAAGATCCGTCGCTACCACGGTAATTAGCGACGGAAGTTAATGCAATTAGCAACGGATATTGTAAAGGACGTACACATGACAATTGGCGACGAATTTATGGGAATTAGCGACGTAATAGTCTGTCACTAATTGTGAGCAGGACGTGTTAAAAATTGGACGCAAGCCTAGGTTATTAGCGACGGATTTGAAAGAGATTAGCGACGGATATATTATCCCTCGCAAAGAATGCTCTGACCGTTGAAGTCCCTTGGTAACAGTGCAGGAATTAGCGAGGGAAATCCCTCACTAAATCTATCGCTAATGTCAAGTAATTTCGTTTTTCCCGAAACTCCTTCCTTTTCCCTATCATTTCCTCTTTTCTTCTCTAACTCTCTCTCCTCTCCACCAACAAACACTCTCTCATATCTCCACTTTTACCACCACCATCATCTTCTCCCTTTTCAACCCCATCATTCTCATTTCCATTTCACTTCATTTTTCTCCCCAACTCTTCTCTCTCTATCCGAACTTCTTCAACACCACACCACCACCACCACCTAGCTCCTCTTATCCTCACTCTTCTCTCTTTCTCTCAAACCGTCCCTCGTGAGGCTTTGGGTTGCTGTCAAGAAAATGAGAAACTCCAAGAGGTGAAATTTGTGTTCTTTGTTTTTTCTATGCATTCTCTATTTGTTCTTTGCTTTTACTATGATGTTTCCATTTATGTAGATTAAAAAGAGGGTGTGTTGCTGCCTTGTAGCATTGAGATGTGGACGTTGTAGTGGTGTAGAGGTATGGATCTACAAAAGAAAGGGGCTATGGGTGTGGTACAGTTCTGGTGAACAGGGAGAGGTGTTGAGGAGGCACTGATTGTGGGCAGGATGGTGATATGGGAAGCATTTTTTTAAAAAAATGCTAACCATTAGCGTCAAGATTTTTAGCGACGAACCAGTCTGTCGCTAATTGCTGTTAGTGAGGGAAAAGCAGCAGTTAGCGAGGGAAAAATCTGTTGCTAATACCCTCCTTTTTTTGTAGTGCAAGTCTGTATTGAGAACTGTAGAGTGTAGTAGGAAATGAGAGTGTACCTTTACTAGCCGAGTGGGTCAGCATTTATAGGGATCTGTGCCAGCCCTGATCCGTCGGATCGATCGGATGAATCTGAGCCGCTGAGATATGATAGTAATAAGTGGGCTGATTTATTGTGGATATGGACCCTAGCTATTGGGCTGATCCAGGTCCAATTGCTGGAGTGGGCCTAATGGCCCTGTCCAGAACAATATAAAACTTATTTACTAAAAAAAAATTATGTTTTTATAGAAATTCTAGGCATAATTCAGCAAATTATAAATGGATTACTATTCTTGTGTATATAAAACCGAGTAGTCTTGGAGTAGGTTGAAGATTGTAGCTCCGCTGATCTCAGATGTGGTGGTGCTGCCAGTGGGGCGTACCTACAAGGCCATTCTGATGCCAAAGTAAGGTCACCATAGTAGTAGGGATGTTCGGTGGTTCGGTCAAGTCCAAACCAACCCACATTTCAATCCAAATTGATATATTTGGTTTCAATATTTTTCGTGATTTATATTTATTTATTAAGGATTTTGAAATTCAATTTATATTCATTTATTCTTTAAATTGAACTAACACTAAAGCCAATTCTTCATTTCTTATTTATATTATCAACCAATTATCTTCAGCTGTTCCGGACCTGTTTAATTTATTTCTTTTTAGTAATGGGCCAGAATTCTGTAGTAATGAAATTTTGTTAATAATACGATCCTATGTGTGAGTCAAAAAAATACATTCCTCTGTACGAATTTCCTAGTTCCTGAACCTTTGCATAAGTTTTCTTAGATAAACAATTTTATTAAAGGGGTACAAGGGATGCACCAACCCTTACAAACGAAAATGAGGCCTCGTTGTATCGTCGTCGTAAGTTAGAAATAGAATAATCATGTCACCAATTTACTAGGAACTAGGTGGCGAGGATATTCTAGCTACAACTTAACTTAATGGATGTAGCTTTAAAATCTTTTCTTAAATATAACCACAGAGTAGATGAGGTGTCTCTCTTATATCGCGGTCTACAACTAATGCTACGTACTTTTCCCTAAACCCTGTTCAATTAATTTACGGTAATAAGTTTTCCTTGTGCATTGTTCATTGTGAAAATCAATACCATCAATGATTTCCCACCACGTGAAAATAGCAATGGAGAAGTTGGGTTTGTGGTTAGTTTTAAGTATCAATTTTGAGATCTAGGGAAGCATACAAATTGCGAGTGTGCATGCATTTCATAACACGGACAGTGACTTGGTTAAGACGTAAGAGCTTGCTAGTGTGGTGTTACTTGGTTAAGACGTGAGAGGCTACGGCTTGTGATACTAAGTCATTTACTTAGTAACTTATACTAAATTAATACTAGCCATTGGATTCACAAAATTTCAATGAAATTCAATCTAATGGCTAGTATTGAATAAGGGTATTTGTGTCACATCCTCTTTTTTGTTTTAATTACATTAAATAATTTAATAAATGTGCCATTTTTTTAGGGATTACGAAAACAAATCAGTTTTTTGCTCCTTGATTTTCTCTTCCACTATCTTCTCTCTCACAATTCCACTACCTTCTCTCTCACAATTTTCTCTTACGCCCATCTTCTCTTCTTCTTCTTCTTCTTCTTCTTCTTCTTCTTCTTCTTCTTCTTCTTCTTCCTCCATACCTCTTTCTTTATTTTTCACGCAAAAGAAGTCTAAAAAATGCACTCACACAAAGAAATAAGACGCCCACAGTTGTTGAAAAAACGGACCCTGTTGATCCACACCATTGAAGCACGCTCTTCCTTTACGCCATTGATGTCTCATTATTGTACTAACCAAACTATTGGAAGGTTTGGTTAGTGGAATAATAACCATAGAAATAGTTTAGAGTGGTTATTATTGTACTAACCAAACTATTGAAATGTTTGGTTAGTGGAATAATAACCAGGAAAACACTGTACTTTAGTTAGGTGTCGCGGTGACGGTGGTTGCGTATCTGTGTGATGGTGTAGTCGACGGAGATGAAAACGTTTTAATTTTGTTTAAATGAAATGAGAAAGAGAGATGAAACTATGGTGAAGAGAGACGTTATAATATGTATGTACTCTTAATCACGCCACTATTCTAAGTAAATTTGTGTTTAACGATACACAATAATAAGAGATGCTTCTTCCTCTAACCAAACTATTGAAAAGTTTGGTTCGTACAATACTAACCATAGGAATACTTTACTTCGGTTATTATTTCACTAACCAAACTAATGAAATTTTTTGTTAGTGAATTAATAACCATCGTTGTTCACTTATGTGGTTAATAACCTATATAACGATTGATTGCCTAGTATTTATGAATCACCATATATAGTTTGCTGATTAGGTGGTTAGAGCTCTATAACCGAAGTTATGCTTTTCTGTGGCTACCACTCGACTAACCGAAGTTACCTTATTCACTGGTTAGTCAATATTAACCAATGTTACCAATGAAAGTGGTTAGTCAATGAAAGTGGTTAGTCAATATTACCAATGAAAGTGGTTAGTCAATATTAACCAATGTTACCAATGAAAATAACCAAAATCCCATGATTAATGGGTTTCTAAAACTGTTCCTTTAGTTGTTCCACTAAACTTGCTATACGGTTACTCAAAATTTAATGCGATTTTTTTAAGCATTTTTTAATTATTATAGTAATATACCTCTATAACCCTTTAGTAACTATTACTAAACAAACACATTAGTACCATAAGTCATACTCTTAAGCGTTTGCGGTTAAGCCCCTCGGTCAATTTTCCATAAAAAAAAGGGGCTTAAATATATGTTAAGCCCCTACAAATATGGCCAAAATCCACTTAAGCCCCTGCAATTTTTTTTTAAAATGACCCTTGCAAATTTTAAGCGATTGCGGTTAAACCCATAATTATGGCTAAGAGTGATGACATCAGCATGACATCATTAATGACGTCAATGCCACGTGTCATCATCTCATTGGACCATTGTGCCACGGCATCACCCCAAAAAATGAAGATTTTGTTTTCCAAGAGAATCAAACCTGCAACCTCCTTTTGGTGCCCACCAACAATTACCACTAGGCGACAACCTTACTTGAATAAATTAAGCAAACTACAGATATATAATACATCATTCCAATTAATTAAATAAATAAAAATGGGTTATTAATCTTCATCTTCTTTCAAAAATCAAACCCAAGAGAAAAACACAAATGGATGAACGAAATCGCAAAGGGATGAACGAAATCACAAACGGTTATTGATAATCTAGTTTCTGGGTTATTGATGATGATTAAAACGAAATGAATCATTAATTTCACTTTCCTTTGTTGTTATTGTTGATGTTTTTGAAGATTTTGATGAACGAAATTGTTTCTGGGTGAACGCAAATCTGGAATCGCAAATCTGGAAACGCAAATGGGGTTTTTTTTTGTGGAAATGGAAAACTAACACTACTAGAAAAACAGCTTTTAGCGTCGGCCAAAAGCCCACGCTAACAAGCCAAAAGCGACGCTAACAAAGAATTGGCGTCGGAGTAGCGTCGGCCACGTGTCGAGGCTAAAATGTTCGAAGGTAATGGTAGCGTCCCGTAAATTTAGCCGACGCTAACTGTAGCGTGAGCCTGGCCGACGCTAAAACCGACGCTACTTGCATGGCCGACGCTACTTATTTATTTTAAAAAAGTCAACAAATTAAGGTAGCATCGGTCTGGCCGACGCTAAAGTCAACAACAGAATAGTCAACTTAAAGGGTAGCGTCGGCCTGGCCGACGCTAAAGTCAACATCAGAATAGTCAACTTAATGTGTAGCGTCGGCTAGGCCCACGCTAATGTAATTTTTTTTTTAAAAAAATAATTGAGTAATCAGGGTTGCATTGCAAGTTACAACTCCAATTCTAGTTGTCCATGCCACATGATTGTGGCATATCCAGTAGGGTAGCAGCAGGTAGCATTTATGTTTCAATTCAAAAATGATTCTATCGTCATAATCCAATTCTTCAACATTGGTTCAAATACAAGCAAATGTAACAGCTTGCATTAATAGAAGTCCTTCATTGAATTCCACCAACCTACCGATAGGAACTTGGGTGCTACACACTAGCTGCTACACTTTAAATTAAAAAATCCTTGGAATGTTTTGTTTTTGCATCCCGTCTGTTGCCTATGCAATGCCAATATTAAAATACTAATTAGAACATGAAATTGCCGAAAACCTCTATGATGTCACTTACATGCACATAGTATAGCCCTATTCCTATTATCAGGACGTGCTATAAACACATAGAGTATGAGATGCTTATTATCATTGATCACAGTTCCCAACTTGACATCTTACTTTATACCATCAAAGTTTTCTGCACAGAAGTCATTGCTAGGCAATAGTAAGAGTCAATCTCCAATCATCCTACATTTCACCTTTTCTTTTGAAGCAAGATCCACACCATTTGCAAAAATCAATTTAGCATTGTTGAATTACGCACAAATAGTCCACTGTCCACCTAAGGCTAACAAGGGTAGATGATAAGGATAACTCGGTCTACATTAGCAAAAAGCTCACCAGCTAAATGTTGATTTCATTTAAAATTAACAATTTTCAGCAACTTATATCAATTGCCGTCTTTAAATAAATCTCAAGCTCTCAAGCTACAGCATTAATACCAACAGAAAAGACTGAAAATGAATGAAGAGGAACCACCATTCTGGTTTATAAGAGAATGACAATGCTTACTTTGATATGTCTGTCAACTGGGCTTATATCCCAACATGAAACTTGAGCTTCAGCACTGTTCTCCCTCAAATCTTCTCTGTGCATCGAGTCTTTTTTGCTGCATGCCTTAATCAATTTACTAAAAACCAAATCAACAAATTAACAAATAATAACTAATGAAACCTAAATCAAATAATCAATCACCTAATGATGAAAGAGGAGAAAGTCTTGGATGCCATGTAGTTGAGGTGAAAGCTATTTTTTAGTTGATGATCACCAAATAAGAAACTAAATTAATGGATTTATATATCAAGAAATCTGAATAAAGAGTAAGGTAAACTAACATCTATTTAGGTTTCTAAGCTCACACAATGTAAATTTGACGAATGTATATGAACATATAGTTGTAAATAGTTAGCATAGCAAATTAGCAATCTAAGTTACGAAATTGCTATGTCTAAATTTATAATGCCAAACACAAATCAGCATTTCACCAAATCCAAAGAAAAGAAAGTAAACAAAAGTCAAGAAGCTCACCGCTTTGTAATTTGAAAGATATACCAACAATGAGCCAAAGAGAGACTTTCATCGATAACAAATTAGATTCAAGGTCTGGAAATTGGCCATTGATAAGAATGTCCTGCAAGTGCAAATATAATGTCCTGCAAGTGTAAAATATAGTTCAATCATTGAGCATGTATGTTGTACTAACAAAACAATAATAAGTACCAAAACCAAATAGCTGCCTAATTGGCAAACAGAACAGAAAAAGAAAAACTAATTAGTATCAAAACCAAATGGAAGGAGGGTATGCAATAAAGACCCACATCGGTATAAGGATTAGTTACATGAGAAAATTTATTATCTCAAATAGATTTTATAAACATTTATAAGAACAAAAAAACTGGCAATATAAAGTAGTAGGGAAAGGTTCTAATTCCAATATTCTTTCTGGTTTTTAGTTTTACTTTTTGGCTTAAGTGTGCTTGATTTTGGCACCTAGAAGTGAAATATAAGTTATACTACTTGGATTGATTTAGAGTTAACACTTAAAATTTTTTAGAAATGATCAAATCAGTGAAGCAACTATTTGATATTGAGAATGAAAAATTTGCTCTTAATGAAAATTTAATTACCATAGACACTAACAATTTCCCTATGTAGAAAAATTTCTTGGGAGACATAGCAATAACAGCCACAAAACTGCAAAACCAAATAAAAATGCAAAATAAGAACACCCCCAAATTTAAGCAGCCAATCAAACATTGTCTCATTGCAAGGCCAAAAAAATAGTAGAATCAAATTTTGGATTGCAAAACTAATATTGCAATAGTAACCATTATTTCACTTTGCATCTGTAAAGATAAATATGTCTAGAGCTAAACTGACTTATCACATTCTCCTCAATCCAACCAAACCCGAGGCTACAGCAGAAAAACCAATAACTGAAGTCAGTAGAGCGTATCTGAAATTTCAACCAGATATGTTTAAGCTGTTGCTATAATAAGGGATTCATTCTTTTCACTGCATGTTCTCAAGATCAATGATTCTCCTCTCCAACTGCACATATAAGAGTTACAGAGGAAAAAAGATTAAGAACGTATGAATATTTGAATTTCTTATGACCATCCTGATTTACAATGAGTTAAAGGTAAAACTTCATAACCATATGCTAATATAGTAATATCAAGATTGCTCCCTTAGTGCACATATATTAAATAATCCTCAGATAGACAACATTAGATTAAGTAGAACATGCGTCCTAATTAATTTGCATTCACTGTGACAGGGAAAACGCAAGAAGTGTGCCATATCAAGCTAAAAAACCATTAGATCTGAATTGAAAACGCAAGTAGAACATGCGTCCTAATCATTGATTATTACTAATCAATAAACTTTTCACAACAAAAGAAACACAAGATGAAAATAGTTTTTGAACCCTAAATTGAAAATTCCCAAAACCCCCAATCTTTTACTAATAAGAAGACACTAACCTCAAATTAGCCACAATGGAACGTGATGGAACAGATTATGAGTAGTGAGAAGCAATCGATCGAATGGTTTACGAGCGTGGTTGGTTTCTGAGCGGCGAGTGGTTTCTGAGTGGCGAGCGGCGAGTGGTTTCTGAACGGTACAACAAGTGCTTGTGACTAGTGAGAAGCAATGAATCGAACGTGAGAGAAGAGGACTACTGGAAATCGAAGATGAGAACAGAGAGGAAGAGGATTAGTGTTACCCTAATAGTGTTTGAGTGAGTGGTTTTGAGATTCGCGGTGAACGAAAAGAGAATGGCAGAACGGAGGGATTGAGGGAGGAATCGAGCACAATGATGGGGAGTGTGGGTGGAGGTGGGGTGATGGTGATTGAGAGTGAGGGAGGCAGAACGGAGGATGAGGACAGTGAGAGCGAGAGTGTGACAGTGAGAATAGTGAAAGTGAGGATAGGGTGAGGAGAGTGAGAGTCAGTGAGAGTGTGAGAGTGAGAATGAGAATAGTAAAATAAACAGAGAGGTAGCTTCGGCGAGAGCGGACACTAACAATAGTAATATTTAAAAATTAAGCATTTAGCGTCCGCTAGAGCCGACGCTAATTTTTTTTTCAACAGAAAATAAATTTGTGGGTTGCGTGGGTCAAGCCGACTCTAGGCCGACGCTATTAGCGTGGGCATCGTGGACGACGCTAAAATATGGACGCTAAAAACCCATTTTCTAGTAGTGTAAGCAACCAAAATCGTAATGAGTTTGTGTTTGCAGATTCGATTTTCCCAGATTTGTTAGTGTTTGTGTTTGTGTTCAAGATTTGCTGGTGTTTGTGGAAGATGTTGTTCCCAGATTTGCTGGTTATAGATGTGGAAAGATGAAGATCTTGTTTTTTTATTTTGTTAATCGAATTATTTATGTATTATATACTAGTAGTTGACTTAACTTACCAAAAAAATCAAGTGGCTTAGTGGTATATGTGAGTCTCAACCACTTTAGGGTCATGGGTTCAACATCCATGTTCCTCCAAAATGTTAAATTTTTTTGGTAACAAAGGTGCCCCACATTATTGCCATCCAAGCGCCATGTGGCAGCCATCCATTGGCTGCTGATGTGGCACATGTCAGTGCCATGTGGCAGTGGTGACATGGGGTGATGACGTGGCATTCAGTGACACGTGGCATAATGGTCTTATGAGTTGGTGACACGTGGCATTGATTATCATTTTAATGTTTTTTATGAAAAATTGACCGAGGGGCTTAACCGCAAACGTTTAATATTTGCAAGGGTCATTTTAAAAAAAAAAATTGCAGGGGCTTAAATGGATTTTAGCCATATTTGCAGGGGCTTAACATATATTTAAGCCATAAATAAATTAGGCAGTGACTTTTTCTCAACAGCAACATAGGTGTTGGGAAAAATTTGGATGTGTCAACAATATTTACAACAAGTAAAATTTCATATGACAAATCATTTGGCCATTTTGAACGGAAACCGCTTGATGTAGATTTGAAATCGAAGCTTATAAATCAAATTCTAATTGAAAGGTCAGGTTATGCTTTTTTTGTGGACATTGAGTATGAAAATGTCTTCTTTTGTACGAATTGCATGACTCTTGGTCATACCACTAGCAATTGTAATAAAAGGATGCACTCTAGTGTGGGAAATAATAAGGATGAAAAGATCTCAGAATATGTTGCGCAGCCAAAACAAGATTCTAAATATGTTCCTAAGTTAAAGGTTACTAATAATGTGAATACAAGCAGAAAGCTCGGGTTATGAGTGTTCAAAGCTACGTGATTAAGGAAGCTCCCAAAGGCCAACAATGTTTCTCAACATGGTTTGGTTCCTAATCCTTTATTTGGGTTTTCCGAATCGTCTAATGGTTTGACTAGGCAGGAAGGGTAATCTTCATCCAATGGGATCAAAGAAGTGGCCATGTGTTGCACCCGAAAAGGTCCCTGAAGGGATTTTTCTTCGTTTACAACTTTTTAAAACAATGAAGTCGCCACCAATATTTTTTATAAGGAAAATATTGAAGAAAAACCTTTTTGGAAAGCGGATGCCTTTTGGAAAACCGGAGGATTTGGGTTCGGGGGTCGGTTAGGCATGGGGAAGGTATTAGCACCCCACACCTCCTTTCTACCGAAAGGGAACCTTTAATTAAACGTGTGGTTTTAAGTGTTGATTTGGAAGATACCTAAATTTGCCTCAAAGGGAATGAGAAGACTTAATGAAAATTTTTATTTTTGGCGCTTGACGAGAGTTAGCCGCTCTCTCCTACGTATCTCCCGGTGCGATAGAGAATTCAAAGATACGTAGTTCTTGTTTGTCCTGAAAAAAGGTTTTTGTCTTTTATCTTGTTTAGGTGAGTTTTCGCAATAGGAATGAGGATTCGCGATGACCAAGCAACAACGGTTTAGAGTGGTCACACTACTAACTCTTTTGAAAATGAAATCATCATTAACAACCAAACGGCAACGGCGCGAGTGATCATTAATGATAATCGCTTTTGCTTTTGATTCGAGTGTTCGCGATGACCAAACAACAACGGCTTAGAGTGGTCACACTACTAACTCTTTTGAAAATGAAATCATCATTAACAACCAAACGGCAACGGCGCGAGTGATCATTAATGATAATCGGTTTTGCTTTTGATTCGAGTGTTCGCGATGACCAAACAACAACGGTTTAGAGTGGCCACACTACTAACTATTTTGAAAATGAAATCATCATTAACAACCAAACGGCAACGGCGCGAGTGATCATTAATGATAATCGGTTCTTACTTTAGGTAATCAAAAGGGTTTTCGCAATCGAATTGATTTTTGGTTTGTGAGATGGCTTTTTGATGTTTGAAAGTGTTCTTGGTTATGAAAAAGGTTTGAAATTGTAAATGTTACTAACGAGTAACAAATTGTAGTATAATTTGAATGCGACATGGTTTTGAGGTGTTACTAACGAGTAACAAAGGTTTTGAACTTTGAAGTCGGATTACAAAGTCAATGCGATCATCAAAACAAGCAAGCAAATCGTGAACACCAATTCAATACTTAATCACATAACAAGCACAAATACAAGTATAAATGAATAAGAACACATGTGCATCAAGACTAGGGGGCTAGCCTATCCTTTGCAATTACTTACATTAACAAGTGAGAATGCATCAAGACTAGAGTTAGTCCATCCCTTGCCAAAACCTACACAAACTCCAAAAACCAACACCACAATTGCAAGTGAGGATGCATCAAGATTAGGACAACCTATCCTTTACAAAACCTACACGAACCCTAAATTACATTTACACAAACCTTTCAAGGTGAATGCCATCATAGGCCAAATTGGCCTTCAAGAATTCACGCATTATTTAACTATCATAAAAGGAAACCTAAATTTGCATCTTCCTACTCATTAAGAATTATAAAGGAGAGATTGAATCATTTCTAGGTAATCCTCCTCACTTAGATCGAGGTGCACTAGGCGCAAGTGAGAGTCACTTTACCAATCATCAACCTAAGACAAATTATAAAGTAATTAATAAGAATAAGCAATCTCATACACTAAAAGGAGGGTTGAATCACCTAGAGAAATCTTCATCACTTAGAACAAGGTGCACTAGGCACAAGTGAGAATCTCTTTGCCTATCATCGGTTTAAACAACACCTAAACTAAAAGGGTTGAATCATATAGAACAATCCTCATCACTTTAAGCAAGGTGCACTAGGCACAAGTGAGAGTCATATTGCCTATCATCAACTTAAAATGATAAGCAAACATATAAAAACCCTATTTATTCACAATATGCGACCCAAATACATAACCAAGAACCCATTTATTTTTGAAAGCAAGTGAGATAATATGAGAAAACAAGCTAGATTACAATTTTTGGTAAAGGTTCATGTGATTAGGCAAAGAAATGCACAAAACTAACATAAACCCTATTTTTCTACAAGTATGCGAAACATAATATGCCATAAAACAACATTTTATTTCATGAAATGCAAGGGTCAAGATCCAAATCAACACAAATCATCAATCATTCAAGGGTGAGAAGCACCATAAGCACCCAAGCCTCCCTAAGTGCTTGTCAAAGTGCTTATGACACTTCTCACCAACAACAATCAACAATATGAGGATATGAAGATGAGAGGATGAATGATTTCACATTTTTGAGGCAAGAACTCAAATATGATGCAAGGTTTTGAGGATTTTACCTTAACTCCAAGTTAGAAAGTGAGATGAGAAGATGAAGCTAGACACAAATCAACAAAACTCCAAGGTTCTTCAAAGAAATACCCACACAAATATGATGATCAAACCCACTTGGTGATGATGCTTGAACTTTGAATGAGAAATGGAGGGAGTATGTGAAAAAGGGATGCAAAATGAGGTGGGGTGGTGGTGTTTGGGTGGAAGGAAATGAAAAAGATGGATGGAGGAGAGGGAGAGGAGGCTACGGCCTTGAGAGGAAAGAGGGAGAGATTTTTGTGTGCTAGGGTTTTTGTGTAGGAAAAATAAGAAGCAAAAGATTCTCATGTGTGGAAATGAGAAAGTATTTATAGAGTTGTTTTAGGTCTAGGGGTAATTAGGTCATTGTTCTTTACTAGGTGCTCTAGGATTGGGTTTTAAATTTGAATGAAGGACTAGGATTAGAGATCACTTGGATTGTGGGTAGTGAGAAAACACAAAAAAATGAGAGTGAGGGAGTAATGGGGGTGTGGATTCGCATATGAGAGGAGGAAAATGAACTTGTGTGAAAAAAACTTGTCCTATTTCGGGAATGGAAGCTCATATGTGATGTGAGGTAAAAATAGGGTTAAGGGTATAATTGAGATGGAATGTTACCAAAGAAGTAATTTTGTATTTTCTTGTGAAGAGGTGAGTGTAAATGGGTGGGGTAATTTACAAAAGAGGGCATAAATCTATGTGGGAGTGAGTGATGGTCACCAAAAAGGGAAAAGTTAAGGATAGTACAAAGCATTTCTTAAGGAATAAGGAATAGAAGAGTGTGGAAGAAATTTTGAGAAGGGAGAGAGAGAATTCGAAATTGTGGAGAGAGAGAGAGGGAATTCGAAATTGTGGAGAGAGAGAGAGGGAAAAAAACTTGTTTTTGGTCTTTTGTCTTATTGAGGACACTTCCTTCTTTTTGAGTTTTGAATTTTGGGCATGGAAGTGAAGGTGCACCTATTAAAAAATGTCATATATATTTGAGCACCATAAAATATTCCCTCTAATTATTCTAGGCAATAAAAATTGTCAATTAGTAATTGGGGAATATTTAATGGTCTTTTTTGCGTTTTTTATGCACTAAAAATGGGGAAAATGCATTTTTAATTATTTTGGACTACGACTTTCTTTCCAAAAATTATACAAAAATTACCCTTGGTAGAGTAACATGTATGCCACGTCCTTGACCTGGTCTTGGTCCAAAAATAATTAATTCGCTTTTATTTAAATGCCCAAAAATGCAAAAATATGCACTATTTTATTTCCTAAAATTCCTAAAAATTAAGAAAAATGTTTTTGGGTGCCAAAAATTAATAATGATCAATAAATGGCCTTTTTTGATGAAAATACAGACACATGCCAAATGACGGGGGCACAGGGCAGCTCACGCAGTTACTATTGGCGCGCGCGTAATTCAAATAAAAATGCGAAATAGGGGACGAACACACATAAATGCACCAATCCACTGTTTTCCACACATTATGAATTACCTTATTGCTTCCATTTTTCTGAAAAATATTTTTTTGACTTGGGCGGACAAAATTGGGGTATTACAGCTGCCCCTCTTTATTTCACATTGCGCCAAGAAGTATGAATTGGCCTTTTCATATTTGTTGGTGAAATGGAAATAAAGATTTAGAAATAATACTAATTTTGTCCGCTTCAGAAAAGTTCAAATTTTCTTTTTGTTATTTTCCTTTTGAGAAAGGGGGTTAACACTTGTCGCATTAACGGGAAAGCAGTAAATTGGGAAAAGCGGTAAATTGGAAAAAGCGGTAAATTGGGAATTCCGAGGTTGCCTAAAACCTTCTAACGGACTCTTGTCGAGTCCGAGCTCTGGGGGTGGCCTTTTCGAGCGGCCGATCAACATCAGGTCCGGAACTGATTCGATCAATGGATTTACGCTATGCCTTAGGCTGACCCAACTAATCCGAAGGACTTAACGAAGTCGGATGGATCCATCGCGTGCTCGTACACGATGTTGTGATCTATGGAAGGAGTTCACTAACTCGGTGGGAGTTCACTAACTCTGTGCTGATGGAGTTTACTAACTCGGGGTTGATGGAGTTTACTAACTCAGTGTCATGGTGATTTTCTAAAAATGAGATTTTTGGGACTCTCTTGTCCAAAGTAACTTTTCTCTTGGATGGTGCATGAAATGTATGCACTTGGGTATTTGGGTGCACATGAATGCAATGATTGATTTTGGTGGGATGTTTTTTCTGTTTGATTCTTCATTCTCTTCTTTTTCTTTTGTTATTCTTTCGCTCTTCTGAGATGCGAATTTGAAAGTGTAATGCACTACTGTTTGATGCCATGGAGTGACGAATGGCATGGATGATATGAGAATTATGAATGATATGAAGATGTTGTGCTTTTATGTTCCGTCTTTTGTGATTTTCTTCTCTTTTGTTTTTGTTTATTCTGTTTGTTTTCTCTAAGCAGCTTTCTTTTTTCTGCTTTTTTTTCTTCGGCACTCTTTTTTGCTGGTTAAATCGATCTGCCGGACGGGGGCTGTTCCAGGACGATGATCACGCGAGGATTGCGCACTGGTTCGTGACGACTGTTTTTTTTTTTCGCAATTTTATTCAGTTGGGAAATCATTTCTTTCTGTATTTTTCAAAGATTTCGCAATGATCCTGTAATGCTCTGAATGTGCACATTTTGCAATTCAATTTCATCAACCATAAAAGTTATTATTTTGAAAGAAACTGAATAGACGAAAGCAGAGACACGAAAAGCACACATATGAAAGAAAAGTTGGACTTTATTGATATAGAAATTGGACGTGCAGAAAGTCACGCCAATTGAAAGTGCATTGCAATCTTTCTTTTAAACTAAGAAATACAAGAAAAAGGAACAGATCTCGTGATTTCATCTCTGAAGTAACGGTGCCCACCGTCCATACTCATAACCCTGATCACCCCCTTATCCGAACCTTTGGGAGTGCTGATTGCCTTTTCTTTTCTCAAGTCCAAGTTTTCTGACCCTAATTTTTGCCTGGATCGCCCTTTGCGGGTTTTCAATCCACCGGGTCGCTCTGATTTTGCCTAGGCCGCCCTTTGCGGGTTTTCAACTTAGCGAGCTGATTTTTCCTTGGCTTATCTTTCTCTTTTTTTGTCTATTTTTCTAGGCATAATACTTCTTGACCACATCTGAGTTCACTGGATTTGGAATCTCACCCCCGTCCATGTTCGCCAGAATTAAAGCTCCTCCTGAGAACGCCTTCCTCACCACATAAGGTCCTTCATATTTGGGAGCCCATTTGCCCCTGGGGTCCGTCTGGATCGGCAAGATCTGCTTGAGCACAAGATCTCCCTCTTGGAATTCACGAGGACGGACTCTCTTGTCAAAAGCCCTTATCATCCTCTGTTGGTACAACTGTCCATGACACATTGCGGCTACCCGTTTTTCGTCAACGGGGTTCAACTGGTCAAGACGCGACCGAACCCATTCTGCTTCATCAAGTTTTGTCTCCATTAACACCCACAGGGATGGTATTTCAACTTCAATGGGGAGGACTGCCTCTGACCCATAAACCAGTGAGTAGGGGGTTGCCCCTGTTGAGGTGCGCACTGAGGTTCTGTAACCATGCAGGGAAAATGGGAGCATCTCATGCCAGTCATTATAGGTCACGACCATCTTTTGTATTATCCGCTTGACATTCTTGTTAGCTGCCTCAACTGCCTCATTCATCTTTGGGCGGTAGGGAGAAGAGTTGTGATGATGTATCTTGAAGTCTTTACACAAGTCCTTCATCATTCTGCTGTTCAAATTACTGCCGTTGTCTGTGATAATCTTGTTTGGAAGGCCGTAGCGGCAAACCAAATCTTTCTTGATGAACTTAGCAATCACTGAGCTCGTTACATTGGGATAAGAAGCAGCCTCCACCCACTTAGTGAAGTAGTCAATAGCAACCAGAATGAAACGGTGGCCATTTGAAGCTTTGGGTTCAATGGGACCAATGATGTCCATGCCCCACATTGAGAATGGCCATGGTGCACTCAAGACATTCAGAGAAGTTGGAGGTACATGAGTGTGATCTGCATAGATTTGACATTTATGGCATCTTCTCACAAAATTGTAACAGTCTGATTCCATCTGCAACCAATAGTAACCAGCTCTCAGGATTTTTCTAGCCATTGCGTGCCCGCTGGAATGAACCCCAAATGAGCCCTCATGAACATCTCGCATAATCTTTACTGATTCTTCTCTCGTTACACACCTGAGGAGTACCAAGTCATGGTTTCTCTTGTAAAGGACGTCTCCACTCAAGAAGAAACCTGCTGATAGCCTCTTGAGTGTTCTCTTGTCATTCTCTGTAGCTCCGGGAGGATACTCTCTGTTTGTGATGTACTGCTTGATGTCATGGTACCAAAGCTTACTATCTGATTCCTCTTCGACTGCCATGCAGTAGTGATAAGCAGGTTGACCTCTGTGCTGGATTCTGACAGTCGTCAAACTTTTGTCACAGTTGACATTGAACATAGAAGTACCAACCTTGACCTCTTTTGTCACAGCAAGACTTGGGATGTACCCAATACCGAACCTTTCAATGTTTCCTCTCAACTGGACAGGTGTTACAATTCCTTGAGCAGCTTTTCCTAGGCCCTTATCGACTTGATACCCATGTCCTAGCATCACCTTTGCAATCATCATGTCAGCCTTGGACCACTTAGGCTTCCACAGAGGCTCACTTTCAACGAAGACAGCGTTTGAGATCTCCAATCCTTGGAAGGCAGTCTCAAAGGACTCTTCTGCTGCTTCCACATAATATTCAGGTGGTGATCGGTTTATCAATGTTTCTTCCTCTCCGTAGATCACTATCAGCTTTCCCTCAGCCACAAACTTGAGTTTCTGATGAAGCGAGGATGGCACTGCCCCAGCAGCATGTATCCAAGGACGTCCTAGCAGGCAGTTGTAGGAGGAACTGATGTCCATCACTTGGAAGATGACATAAAACACTTCGGGGCCTACCTGCAGCGGCACTTCTACTTCTCCAAAAACATCCTTCACTGACCCATCAAATTCTCTGACCAAGGTAGAGCTCGGCTTCAGATATGAGCAGTCTACATTCAGCTTATTCATTGTAGACTTAGGAAGCACATTCAAGGATGAGCCATTATCAATGAGCACCCTGGCAAGTATATAGTCCCCACACTTGACTGAGATGTGAAGAGCTTGATTATGATCTTTTCCCGCCGGAGGAAGCTCAGTGTCTGAGAAAGTCAAGTAATTGGATGCTACAATGTTACCAACAAGACCATCAAGCTGGTTTACTGTAATGTCATTGGAGACGTGGGCTTCATTCAGGATCTTCAACAGAGCAGCACGATGTGCCTCTGAACTAAGCAACAAAGAGAGCATTGAGATCTTGGATGGAGTTTGACTCAGCTGATCTACCACCCGATATTCACTCTGTTTCATTACTTTCAGGAATTCTTGAGCTTCTTTGTCTGATACCCTTCTGACTTCTACAGTTTCATTGTCTAGTAGAGGGGGTTTTACTTGAGCAGCGAGGTTCCTCCACCTCTGAGCGTACTCCTTGAACGACTCATTATCCTTCTTAGACATGCGTTGTAGCTGAATCCTATCCGGAGCCAAATCATTGTTGTACTGGTATTGACGAATAAAAGCATCTGCCATGTCTTTCCAGCAGCGAATATTGGTTGGCTCCAACTGCATGTACCAGTCAAGGGGAGCTCCAGCTAAACTTTCCTGAAAGCAATGCATCATCAGGTTATCATCACGGGCATGGGCAGACATTTTCCGGCAGTACATTGTCACATGACTGATTGGGCAAGTCGTCCCTCTGTATTTGTCAAAAGTTGGTGCTTTGAACTTGGGGGGCAGGACTAGATTAGGGACCAAGCACAGCTCATGGGCATTTCTGGCCCGGGAACCTGCTCCTTCAACAGCTCTTAATCTCTCTTCTAGCATCTGATACTGACTTCTAGCTGCAGCAGGATAATTCTGTGGGAAACCACAGGCACCATAGTGAGGGTTATTCATTGATACCACGGCCGAAGTCATGTGTGGGTGAGCAACATTCTAAGGAATTGGGCCCCGTACTTGTGGATGAACCGTTATTGGCGAATTGAAACCCGCTAGAGTTCCTGGAGCAGTAACAGGGATTGGGATCTGAATCTGGGCTTGAGGCGTCCCCGTTCCAACTTCATTCACAACTATGTCAGGCTGAGCTTGCCCCGCGGTTCCTGAAGGATCTCCTCCAGGGTTTGCATCAGCAGCAGGAGGCGTATAGCCTAGTGGGAGACCATAGGGAGGCCATTGCACAGCTTAAAGGGCTTGAGAGATCCCAGACCCAGGAGGGGGAGGAGGATTGTTTACCCCAGCAGCAGTAGCTTCAGCCGTGCCATCATCTCTTAAGGCACCCAACACTCTTATGACCTCCGCCATTTGAGCCTTTATGACTTCCATCTCAGCTTGAATGACTTGATTCCCTTGATTCTGACCATGGTGACGCTGATTAGGATTCGGACCTCCTGGAATTCTGTCATTCTGATGTGGCTGTGGATTGCCCTGATCAGCGTCGCCTTGATTGTTTTCCATGTTTCTTGCTTGCAGACGCGTCCAATAGTGATGACTAACCAGCTTGCCTGACTTTCTGTTGACGGAACACGCTTATGAACACAAGAATGAATAAATGAATGCAATGCGAATGAATGCATGTTTGATTTGTTTTGGGCCGAGAATCGCAGTGTATTATGTCTTGTCATAGATACGCAGATAGATCTTTGATTATTTTTATCATTATATTACTTTTTTGGATCATAATGAAATTGGAATCTGGAAGCAAAACAGGTGTATTCCATGCATTTGTAAAAATGCTTCAAATTCTGAATCCAAAAGTACCATATTCTGATACAACGATTGAACAAGGAAAAGTACAATAAAAACAAGAATGGAAAATTACAATAAGGAAGCTCAAATACAAAGAGCTTTGAAATTTCCACTCCTTTTCCTTTTGTTGTTGGTAGAGGTTCCTCTGGTTTTCTCTTTGGCTTCCTCAACTAGGGCTCTGCAGTACTCCACAAATTTGTACACCTCAAGCGGGGTGTTGAGGGGATGCATCTCAATTTCTGCTTTTCTTAATTTCTTGGGCACATCCGCAAGAGCCTGGTTGGCCAACTCTGATAGCTTGGAGAACCTATCCTTCCAGTGTTGAACTTCATCCCTCAGCTCAATGATGACTGCCTGCTCTTCAATCCTACCGAGCAGCTCAACATAGCGATGTTCCCAATACTGAATTTCATCCCTCACTTGCCGGTATGCATCGCTGATGTAACGAAGATTCCTCTTCAACTCATCAGAATCCTCTTGTTCTGCTCTCAGGGCCCGCCGACACTCTCTGAGGATTTTCTCAAATGAGTCTCTGTCTTGCACAACACTGTCTAACTTACTCTCCCATTCAGCTTGTAGCATGCGGGATTCTCTTTTTGACTTGGCAACCAAGGTTTTCGCAGTTCTCCCTTCCATTTTTGCCTCATCGCATAATTCTTTCCACTGATTGGCTTCTTCAATGGCCTTCTTCTCTTTCAAGCTTCGCCTCTTAATTTCCTCCTTGGCTCCTTGCAGATACCTTTGAACTTCTAAGTTACTCTTCTCTTCCCCTTTTAGTTTCTGACTGAACTCCTCAATAGCAGCAGACTTGAGAGCACTCTCTTCTTCCAATCTTTTGTTCTTCAGAGCCATCTTCTCTATCTCCGCTTGCAAAGATCTCTTCTCTTCCTCTGCCTTCATCAGAGCCAACTTGACCTCGCCTAACTCTTCGACAACAGGAACACTAGCGTCTTCCCTTTCAACTTGCAATGCTTTTTGGTAAGGCAATTGAACACTCTGGATCCTTTTTCCAAGCCACTGAGTGAAGGTAATACCACTAGTCCTCTGAGCAAGCTCTACTTTTCCCCTACGAATCACCGTACCCCATGCTTTCAAGACCTTTCTAAGCAAACTGTCATCTTTTGGACCTCCTTCAAAGATGTAAAACGGGAATAACATCTCTTCAGTAGGCGAATTCCTCATCGGATATCCCAATTGCCTCAGAGTCAGAGACGGTTTGTAGTTGATGCATCCTTTAGTGCCCATCAGTGGAACATTCTGAAAACCACCGCAACGGAAGACTACCTCAGGTCTATCCCCCCAGCATGATGGAAGATACCAACGGACTGAGTGCTCATCTAGGCTCCCTAAAATTTGGATCCACTCTTGAATACTCATAGCTTTCACCTCACAAGTTATAGCATAGTCAATCAACTTTTCCACTCGTATTGGATTGGTGAAAGCATGAATAAGAAGCCAAGCATACAACAGGTGAGAAGAGCAAGAGATTTTCTTCCTTCTCAAGTCACAATGATGAGTAAGAGCAGAATAGGTGTCAGCAAGGATTGCAGGAATTGGATTGATAGGGCTCTTCTCATTTTGAAAAGCTAAGAAGATGCCAATGACAGTCACATCCACATGTTTCTCGATCTGCGGGAAGAGAACAACCCCGAAGATTGTTAAGGCTAGGACTTGCTTGAAGACAACCCAATTTTTACTTCTGGCATAGGCTTCCATTAAACCCTCAAGGTAGCTCTGCGGGAAACCTATCACATTGTTTCTCTTTTACTTTTGGAGTTTCAGATCCTTTACGCTCACTTGTAACAATGCACCAAACCTCTCATCTGTGTAGTACTGTTCTTGATACCGGTAAGGGACAGCTTCTGTCTGAGTAAACCCCAAAATCTGCTGATATTCTTCCAATGTGGGAGCCATTTGAAAATTTTTGAAAAGAAAGCACCTGATTTTAGAGTCATAGAATCTACTCAGAGCCACAATAGCCTCAGTCTGCAGCTCTAGCAACAACAACTTCCGGAGATTCCCAAAGGCACTATCAAAAGATCCCCGCTCAATCGGTCCCATCAATGCAACACACTTCTTCAGACTAGTCACATCTACCTTGCTTACAGCTGGGTACCTTGGAGTATACACCGTTTCTCTTCTGGATTCCATGTCGTATCTATGACAAGATTTCTTATTACTTATGATCCTCAGCAAGCAAACCATGATGAAATGCAAAGATGCATGCGAAAATTGTCGAAAATGTATGTTTTATGCAAAGGATGTCTGCAAATGATGATGATGTTTTATGCCTATGCAACTTAGAGAAAAGTCCTTATTGGCAGTGATTCAAAATTTTTTTGGAAAATGCGGGCCGTACGTTATTTCATATGGACCGGTAAGAGAAAGGCTACAGTGGTAACTCTTTCTCCCTTTTTGAAAATAAAGTGGGCCATATATCACTTCGTACGAACCGGCAGAAGAGAGGCTACAACGACAACTCTTTCTTCTTTTTCTCTTTTTGAAAATCTTCTTCTTTTTTCTTTTAGGAAAGACATGCCTAAACTACAATGCAACATACAATTTGTATGCCCTTGTGTCCTACAAAAGGTGGGGGAACCTAGGCTCTTAGGCAACTCAAAAGGGATCCTCCCATGTAGTTCTAAACACTTCCTCACAATGGCTACCAGAGCTAAATCTCTCTCATGATAACACCCACAACGATGGAATGCCATCTGGTGTGAGGTACCATAAGAGAGCATACTCTGGCTGAAACTTTCGTGAGAGTCAGAAGGACAATGGTCCAATTGCCAGTCATTACTCATTTCCACTCTCCTAAGTTTTGTCAGACCTTGGGTTTTAGGCCCCTCTCAAAGCACATAATCGTAAGGGTATGAGTGTGTGTGGCAAGGACATTCCACTTAAAACTACCCAACACATATCACCCCACCTGCAAATGAAAATCCAGAACAGTCCAGACAAAAGCAAGCAATAACATGTTGTCTACCCTAGTGGTTTAATATCAAATAAGCTAGCCTAGGGTTTCAACAACAATCAAGTGCATTGCTTACCTCAAGAAAGGGAGCCAAGAAGAGGGGATCATGATAGAATTGGGGAGAAATGCATGAGCTTACCTTGAAGAAAGGGGCAAAGAAGAAGGGAACATGATTGGGATTAGGGAAATGCATGAGGGTACTAAGCACATAAGCAAGGAGGAGGAAGGAAAAACAAACATGGAAGAAAAGAAAACAAATGCACATGCATACAACATGATAAGAAAGAAAAGGAAACTGAAAGGGATAAAAGCAAACAAGGAATCCAAATCAAATCAATAACACAAACCACACATTTAATTAATTAGGCTTGACCCACTTAAAAAGGAAACGTCCCCAGTGAAGTCGTCAGCTGTTGCACCAGAAAAGGTCCCTGAGGGGATTTTTCTTCGTTTACAACTTTTTAAAACAATGAAGTCGCCACCAATATTTTTTATAAGGAAAATATTGAAGAAAAACCTTTTTGGAAAGCGGATGGCCTTTTGGAAAACCGAAGGATTTGGGTTCGGGGGTCGGTTAGGCATGGGGAAGGTATTAGCACCCCACACCTCCTTTCTACCGAAAGGGAACCTTTAATTAAACGTGTGGTTTTAAGTGTTGAATTGGAAGATACCTAAATTTGCCTCAAAGGGAATGAGAAGACTTAATGAAAACTTTTATTTTTGGCGCTTGACGAGAGTTAGCCGCTCGCTCCTACGTATCTCCCGGTGCGATGGAGAATTCAAAGCTACGTAGTTCTTGTTTGTCCTGAAAAAAGGGTTTTGTCTTTTATCTTGTTTAGGTGAGTTTTCGCAATAGGAATGAGGATTCGCGATGACCAAGCAACAACGGTTTAGAGTGGTCACACTACTAACTCTTTTGAAAATGAAATCATCATTAACAACCAAACGGCAACGGCGCGAGTGATCATTAATGATAATCGCTTTTGCTTTTGATTCGAGTGTTCGCGATGACCAAACAACAACGGTTTAGAGTGGTCACACTACTAACTCTTTTGAAAATGAAATCATCATTAACAACCAAACGGCAGCGGCGCGAGTGATCATTAATGATAATCGGTTTTGCTTTTGATTCGAGTGTTCGCGATGACCAAACAACAACGGTTTAGAGTGGCCACACTACTAACTCTTTTGAAAATGAAATCATCATTAACAACCAAACGGCAACGGCGCGAGTGATCATTAATGATAATCGGTTCTTACTTTAGGTAATCAAAAGGGTTTTCGCAATCGAATTGATTTTTGATGTTTGAAAGTGTTCTTGGTTATGAAAAAGGTTTGAAATTGTAAATGTTACTAACGAGTAACAAATTGTAGTATAATTTGAATGCGACATGGTTTTGAGGTGTTACTAACGAGTAACAAAGGTTTTGAACTTTGAAGTCGGGTTACAAAGTCAATGCGATCATCAAAACAAGCAAGCAAATCGTGAACACCAATTCAATACTTAATCACATAACAAGCACAAATACAAGTATAAATGAATAAGAACACATGTGCATCAAGACTAGGGGGCTAGCCTATCCTTTGCAATTACTTACATTAACAAGTGAGAATGCATCAAGACTAGAGTTAGTCCATCCCTTGCCAAAACCTACACAAACTCCAAAAACCAACACCACAATTGCAAGTGAGGATGCATCAAGATTAGGACAACCTATCCTTTACAAAACCTACACGAACCCTAAATTACATTTACACAAACCTTTCAAGGTGAATGCCATCATTGGCCAAATTGGCCTTCAAGCATTCACGCATTATTTAAATATCATAAAAGGAAACCTAAATTTGCATCTTCCTACTCATTAGGAATTATAAAGGAGATATTGAATCATTTCTAGGTAATCCTCCTCACTTAGATCGAGGTGCACTAGGCGCAAGTGAGAGTTACTTTACCAATCATCAACCTAAGACAAATTATAAAGTAATTCATAAGAATAAGCAATCTCATACACTAAAAGGAGGGTTGAATCACCTAGAGCAATCTTCATCACTTAGAACAAGGTGCACTAGGCACAAGTGAGAATCTCTTTGCCTATCATCGGTTTAAACAACACCTAAACTAAAAGGGTTGAATCATATAGAACAATCCTCATCACTTTAAGCAAGGTGCACTAGGCACAAGTGAGAGTCATATTGCCTATCATCAACTTAAAATGATAAGCAAACATATAAAAACCCTATTTATTCACAATATGCGGCCCAAATACATAACCAAGAACCCATTTATTTTTGAAAGCAAGTGAGATAATATGAGAAAACAAGCTAGATTACAATTTTTGGTAAAGGTTCATGTGATTAGGCAAAGAAATGCACAAAACTAACATAAACCCTATTTTTCTACAAGTATGCGAAACATAATATGCCATAAAACAACATTTTATTTCATGAAATGCAAGGGTCAAGATCCAAATCAACACAAATCATCAATCATTCAAGGGTGAGAAGCACCATAAGCACCCAAGTCTCCCTAAGTGCTTGTCAAAGTGCTTATGACACTTCTCACCAACAACAATCAACAATATGAGGATATGAAGATGATAGGATGAATGATTTCACATTTTTGAGGCAAGAACTCAAATATGATGCAAGGTTTTGAGGATTTTACCTTAACTCCAAGTTAGAAAGTGAGATGAGAAGATGAAGCTAGACACAAATCAACAAAACTCCAAGGTTCTTCAAAGAAATACCCACGCAAATATGATGATCAAACCCACTTGGTGATGATGCTTGAACTTTGAATGAGAAATGGAGGGAATATGTGAAAGAGGGATGCAAAATGAGGTCGGGTGGTGGTGCTTAGGTTGAAGGAAATGAAAAAGATGGATGGAGGAGAGGGAGAGGAGGCTACGGCCTTGAGAGGAAAGAGGGAGAGATTTTTGTGTGCTAGGGTTTTTGTGTAGGAAAAATAAGAAGCAAAAGATGCTCATGTGTGGAAATGAGAGAGTATTTATAGAGTTGTTTTAGGTCTAGGGGTAATTAGGTCATTGTTCTTTACTAGGTGCTCTAGGATTGGGTTTTAAATTTGAATGAAGGACTAGGATTAGAGATCACTTGGATTGTGGGTAGTGAGAAAACACAAAAAAATGAGAGTGAGGGAGTAATGGGGGTGTGGATTCGCATATGAGAGGAGGAAAATGAACTTGTGTGAAAAAAACTTGTCCTATTTGGGGAATGGAGGCTCATATGTGATGTGAGGTAAAAATAGGTTTAAGGGTATAATTGAGATGGAATGTTACCAAAGAAGTAATTTTGTATTTTCTTGTGAAGAGGTGAGTATAAATGGGTGGGGAAATTTACAAAAGAGGGCATAAATCTATGTGGGAGTGAGTGATGGTCACCAAAAAGGGAAAAGTTAAGGATAGTACAAAGCATATTCTTAAGGAATAAGGAATAGAAGAGTGTGGAAGAAATTTTGGGAAGGGAGAGAGAGAATTCGAAATTGTGGAGAGAGAGAGAGGGAATTCGAAATTGTGGAGAGAGAGAGAGGGAAAAAAAACTTGTTTTTGGTCTTTTGTCTTATTGATGACACTTCCTTCTTTTTGAGTTTTGAATTTTGGGCATGGAAGTGAAGGTGCACCTATTAAAAAGTGTTATATATATTTGAGCACCATAAAATATTCCCTCTAATTATTCTAGGCAATAAAAATTGTCATTTAGTAATTGGGGAATATTTAATGGTCTTTTTTGGGTTTTTTATGCACTAAAAATGGGGAAAATGCATTTTTAATTATTTTGGACTAGGACTTTCTTTCCAAAAATTATACAAAAATTACCCTTGGTAGAGTAACATGTAAGCCACGTCCTTGACCTGGTCTTGGTCCAAAAATAATTAATTCGCTTTTATTTAAATGCCCAAAAATGCAAAAATATGCACTATTTTATTTCATAAAATTCCTAAAAATTAAGAAAAATGTTTTTGGGTGCCAAAAATTAATAATGATCAATAAATGGCCTTTTTTGATGAAAATACAAACACATGCCAAATGACGGGGGCACAGGGCAGCTCACGCAGTTACTACTGGCCCGCGCGCGTAATTCAAATAAAAATGCGAAATAGGGAACGAACACACATAAATGCACCAATCCACTGTTTTCGACACATTATGAATTACCTTATTGCTTCAATTTTTCGGAAAAATGTTTTTTTGACTTGGGCGGACAAAATTGGGGTATTACACCATGCAACCTAATGAAGAATCAGATTCTGTCCAATTTGTCCAGGACTCTTTCACTTCGGATCACTACAAAAAAAGCAGGATAGGCGACGGAAATTTCCGTCGCTAAACCTCAAAAGTCCGTCGCTAAAGTGGCTTAGCGAGGGAATTTTCCGTCACTAAAAAGGGCGTCGCTAATATTTAGCGACAGAATTTTTTTAAATTAGCGACAGATTTTAGCGACGGATTTTCCCTCGCTAATTAGCGACGGATTTTAGTGAGGGAAAATCCGTCGCTAATTAGCGACGGATTTTAGTGAGGGCTAATCCGTCGCTAATTTAATTTTTTTATAAAAAAACTGCTTCATTTTTTATGCCACGTGTCCAAATTTGAAAACCTTTTTTTTTTCCTTTTAATAACTATATATATATCAAATGCAGCACAATTTTGAGAATACTCAAATAAAATCCAAACCAGTGTTTCCACGCCTCACTATCAGATGGATGGCGTAAATTGTCCGAGGTATTCCTATTCTCATAATGCCACGTCATTTTATTTGCAATTTCAGGTGATGCAAACATTCTCTGCAACCTTGGAACTATAGGCAAATAGAACATCGACTTTACAGGAATGGGTTTATAATTACGTTTTTTCCCTTTACGCACTTTATACCTCGGCTTTCCACAAAATCTACAAGCCTGCAGCGCACCATCGGTTTTACCATATTCGTTGTCGTAAAACAACATGTGTCCATCCTCACAACAATCAATCTTCTTACATTCCAATCCCAACTTCGAAACTAACATCTTTGCTTCATAATAACTTTTTGGCAAACTATCCTTATTAGGTGTCTCGTCCAACATCATTTGAGTCACAAAATCTAAACCCAACTCAGAAATATTGCTCATGGACTTGAGAGATAAAAGCTTTCCACACATAGATAATTTTGACTCTGGCGAGCCATCAAACAACGGTGTGTTTGACTCTTTTAACAAACAATAAAATCTTTGCGCTTCTTCATTTGGAAGTTCATCATGATCGTCATATTGAAGCTCATCAAATGGCACATTCACTCCGAGACCATCCCAAATCATGCTTTCCATCGACTCAAATTATTCATTAGATGGAACATGAAAACTAGAACTGCTTGAAGAAGCCCCTACGTCAAAATTTGGAAGTCGTTCTCCATGGTCCACCCAAATCCAGTAATTAGGCCTAAACCCGATACGATACAAGTGCACCCTAATTTCATCATCATGTGTAATAGGTATACCGTCACATTTAAGGCATGGACATCTAATGCCCCCTTCCTTTTTAGCCTTATCATGTTGCCACGCTACCCTAATAAACTCTTCAACCCCATTTACAAAAGTTTCCTTAAAAAACGCTCTTCCCGGATATAACCGATCATACACCCAACTACGATTCAATTGATTCCAATTCATCTACACGCATTTAAAAAAACGCGTTAGATTCCCACAACTAAACCTAAAATATAACCTATCAAGTTAGTGGCATCGATATGATCTCAGTGAAGAAGATTTCGAGCCGAATATGGGGGTTAAGGACAGATCTGACAAAACCCTTTTCCATATAAGTAGTGAAGGAAGTTATTTCTAACTCCCAACCTTAAAATTGTTAGTATAGTCTCGCAATTATCTCAATAGAGATGATTTCGAGCAAAATATGGGGGTGAAGGACAGCAAGCACCCCACCCTTTTCCATCAACAACACACAATAACAACATCAAATAGTCATCTAACCTAGGGTTCATCAAACATCAAAACAATAATTTAACACAATTTCAATTTCAAAATTAACATACACTTGTCACCAATTATCAAGTCCAGTTAGACATTTTTCAATTAACAACTCTAACAAACATACACTTTTCAATTAACATCTCCAACAACATACACTTTTCATATGTTATTCAATTACATTTTCAATTTCAATTCAATTCAATTCCAATTACACATTTCTAATTAATAACAACAACAACAATTTTATTCTACAATTCTAAACACTATCTTAAACACATACAACAACCTTTCAAAATTCACAATCCTAAACACTAATATTAATCTTTCAAACAACAAAAATTTATTCTATAGTAACATACACATTTAAAACTCACATTTCACAACTAAAAACAACTAAACAAAAGTCATTCCTAAAAACAAAAATAAATAAAAACTAACCGTTTTGTGCCTATGCGAACTCCGGTGCGGTGGCTGTCCGGTAACTGTGCGAACTCCGGTGGGTGGTAAGAAATAGATTTGTGCCTATGGTGAGGAATGAGAGAGATAAACGATTAGAGAGAAATAGAGAGAAGGTTCGGAGAGAGAGAGAAAGAGAGAGAAGAGTGAGCACAAACAAATCTTGGTAGCGTGGACGGTGGTGGCGTGGACAGTGGTGGTGTGGTTCGCTGTTTTGAGAGAAGAATGGAGAAGAGGAAAGAAAGTGAAATGTGAGAGAAGAGAGAATGGTGGCGTTACTTGCTGCGGCGGAGGGAAGGGAATGGGTGGTGGTGGCGTGCTGCGATGGAGGGAAGTGTGAGTGAGGTGAGAGTGAGTGAGGTGAGAGTGAATGGTGAGAGAAGAGTGTGTTACGGAATAGGAAAATTTAATTAAAATTAGCGAGGGATATTTAGCGACGGATTTGAATATTAGCGACGGATTTAAATTTCACGCATTCCCAAACATTAGCGACGGATTTGGGAACCTTACGATTTTCAAGGTCTGCCAACGGTCACGACAGCGTTAGCGACGGATCATTAGCGACGAAAATTTCTGTTAGCGACGGATTTGAATTTTTTTAAAAAAATGGCATGTCTATTAGCGACGAATTTAGCTGTCGCTAAATCCGTCGCTAAGTTGGATTTCGCGATGGATTTGGTATCCCTCGCTAAAATCTGTCGCTAATACTGCATTTTTTTTGTAGTGGATGAGGGTAATCAAGTGTCGAAGATGCAGGAGGCGACTTTGAACTTTATTTAGAAGCGAGCTAATGTTTCTACCTCTAGAACAGAGGTAGCAACTCAAGACAATTTTGTTCATATTTGTACCCCTAATACTATTAATGGTTTTAATATTGAAACTCCTGGTGTTCGCTCTAACGCCAATGTGGTCCAATGAGATGAATATTTCCAGTTGTTATTGGAGTGATGACTCGTCATCCACTCAACCTCCCACTACCAGGCTAGATTTCCTAAATGCCTCAATGTCTGATGCCACTTTTAATCTAGTGGTAGCATCTGACATTAGAGTATTAAGAAGTTATAAGGTGATGTGTTAGATGATGTTGGTGATCCTATGGTTACTGATACCTAAGAAACAATTGTGCATAACGATAACGTCAAACTGGGTGTGTCAAATATTCGAAAGAAGAAATTTCAGTAAAAAAAAAGAAGTTGGTTCAGAAAGTTGTAGACTATAATACCCGTTCTAGGGCATATTTTGTCTCTGTCACTTTCTGATCTGACTAATGTAAATTAGTCCTTTAAATTACATTTTGTTTAGTCTCTTTGTTGGACAGTTTTAGGGGTCTTTCACCGTAACATATTAGAGGTTTCCTATTATTGCTTTTATGTTAAGTTATTTCCTGTTCAGAAGGTTTTAACGATTTTTCCTTCCTTTTTTTTTGCTAAAAAAAATGAAAAACGTGAAGGAGGTGTTCTGGTGAGACGTCCAAGAGGTGTGGTGGCACGATAGAGTTAAATTTTGATAACACTCTTTCATAAAAGCGTTATACTTGTTCTAATATAGTAGTAATATGCATCGTATCCGCAGAGACTTGGTGATATTAATGAGCCGTTCAATCAGATTTTCAAATCTTAAGTTAAAAAGAGATAGTTGTTTGTTGTTTAAATTTTTAAACTAAAAATAATAAATCTAACAAAAAGAATTTAACAAATCATAACAAGATATTGAGATTAGATTTCATTAACTTATTCTAATGTATTTAACTGATTCATTTATAAAATATATATATATATATATATAACTCTATTTTATTCATTGATTCATCATTACCGTATAGGTGATCAAACTATAACAAGCATTAAGCACAAAATTTAATCACTAAATCAATTCATAAAAACAGATATATTTTCCTGAATTAGGTTCAATACACGGATATAAGGTAACTAAAACTAATCTCAGCAAAAGAGAATTTAGCTACTTTCATGATATAGTTATCATACAAATTACAAAAGAGATAAAAAAACCTTAAGAATGTTGCACCCCTGATCCCTCAAGATGATACTCCAAGCTTCGATCCTTCAATTCATTTTGCTTTCTATTCAGTGTATGATTCTCTAAAATTTCAGAAGTGAAGTTCCTTTTATAGGTAACTTTGCTCGCTAAGCGGAGGTTTAGGTCGCTAAGCGACTTGTTGTGTGTTGCCGCCTCTGAATGTGTTGTGTCTTGCTCGCTAAGCGGCATTTTAGGTCGCTAAGCAATCTGTGCTTTCTGACCGCCTTCCAACATGTTGCGTGTTTTTTCCTTCAGATGAAGTAAGGTCACGTTCGCTAAACGAGCATAAACTTCGATAAGAGGCTAGTGCTTTATTGACCGCCTTCCAAGCTGCTTTATTTTCCACCCTCTCTATATAACTAATTAGCTTTTTTTATTTTCAAAAAGCTGATTTTATAATGTTGAATCAAAGTTGTTGATTTTTTTCCAAGTGTCATCGTATAAGTAAGCAATGGAGATCTCCATTTCTTTAGCACGTATAGATGATCCAAACACCATGTAAAAGGGATAGAAATCCTCCACAGGGCTGCCCACAGGCCTGTACCGATTGTGCTACCGCACAGGGCCCAGCCCAACGCTATTTTCCTAAATGGGAATTGAACCCATGACATCCTAGCTAGTAAAGGTCCTCCACATGACATCCTGCACAAAATAATATATAATATTATCTATTTGGTACACAATAATATTTTTAATGTAATACTAATAGTTTTTTTTATTCAATGCATACATAATAAATAATTATATACAAAAAACACGTATAGTTTTTTTTTTCAAGAAGATAAATTATTGATAAATATCTTATGTGGATTTCAATTTATCTAAAAAATGGAGTAATCTGTGAGGGCTAATTATTTGGAGTAATCTTTTTTTCCAAGAAGATAAACACGTATAGGTTTTTAAGATTTGAACAAATTATTTGGGACGGCCATGATCCTCCATTTACTAAAATTTTTCGACATGAGAGAAGTAAGTGGCCCAATATAAATACTACTTTTATTCATTGATTCTCTCTTTCTTATTGGAAAATTTGAGTCATTATAGTGAAGATGCACCCATATGAATGTGGTTACTGGGCAAAGTCTACCACCAAATCAAAAGTTCTTAGATATGGAAAATTACATATAAAAGAAATATTTTTAAAATGAATAAAGCTTATTGAAACGAAAGCAAAACGTACGAAGGAAAACAGATTTAGTACACAGCCACACCAGCCTCCCGTGTTTTGTAAATCAAATGCATTTCGTACGATTCTTATCGTACCAAATAGCACTCCTCTTTTAAAACACCATGATTTACTTCTTTGATAGAGAATTGAGTGCGGTGAAGCATTGTAGTCACGTAGTTACTAAAATAATCATTAGATTTAGTTTTTTTGGTTACATCGTTAGATTTAGTTTTCATCACTTTCATTGATTGTTTTGTCAAAGAAACTTGAAAAAATACAAGTGAAAGAGAGATAGGAGGAACACAATCGATGCGAATCCGATTCAGAGAATTAGAAATATGTCGCGCAGTCACCAGAGTTTTGATATTAGGCTTAGTGTTGATAAAAATAATTTTGTACCACGAATATCCACGGATAAAACCTATGTCGGGAACGAGACGAATAGTTAAATGGGTACCCATACCCGCTTGAATTAATTAATAATCTTTATAAGTTATTTACAAATATTTAAGTGTCTTTAATCTACTTTTACCAACTAACATAGGACTCAAATATATAATAAAATAAATGTTTAATTCTCTTATACGAATAGCAAAAATAGTATTAAAAAATTGATTTTGTGAGTAAAATTAATTTTTATGTTATAGAAAATCCTTTTTAAATAATTTAATAAATAGTCGTGGGTTTCCACAGATATACCAACGAATTAACACTAGTTACTCGCAAAAATCTGTACCCGCAAAAGCGAAAACTCGCACGCGTATGAGATAGACATGAGGAACAATTTATTCAACACGGCAAGTAACGAGAACCGTTACCCTGCTCACTCCACTAGTTGACACTCCTGATCGGACTCTTAAATATCCATGCATCTAATCTTTTTTTGTCACAGAAATTTTAGGGTGAGAAGATAACGCAACGGTCTAAGGCAAGAAAAATCTTCGGACTACTCTAGAATTATATTTACCTCACCTAAAGGGACTAGTGGGGATTTGAATCGCCCGATCTCTTAAATACAAACTATATCATACTTCACTAGACTAATCTCTTTGAGGTTATGTATGCATCTCTTTGAGGTTATGTATGCATCTAATCTAATATAATAGTAATAATGAATAAGAGTGTAGGTGCTCTCATTTAACTATATCAGCCGCAACGGTTTGTTTTCGGTCTATTTATATAATTTATTTTGCTTGAAATGTAAAGTAAACACAATAAAGAATAAAGAATACAATAACAGAAGGTCAGAGAACGAAGATAAGAAAAAGAGAAAGCTTCCGTAAAAAAAAGGAGAAAGCTAAGATAGCAATAATTAAAGAAGAAAAATTAGAAAAGGAAAAAAATATAAAAGAGAAAAGAGCAATGAGAAAGGTACAAAAACTAACGAATGTACGAGGAAGCGTCAACGCCAAATTGAAACTCTCTTTTTTCCCAATGGAGATAAGAAAAGGAAGTTAGACAGAGCAAAAAGTATACAAAAGGAAACTCATCACTAGTCGTCACCCGCCATCCTCTATTATTTTACACTTCAAACTGATTTGAAAATCCAACCGTTAAGCCGTACTAAATCATGAGTCGACATTGTTCGATCGCAGTTTTATCTTAGCAGAGACCGAGAGATGAGAAGATTGAAAAATTTGAGTTTTTGTCCGGTCTCTTGTTTTCAGTTTTGTCCGGTGCCATGAACAATACAAATCAAACAATGAGTTGTTATGTCCAATCCCTTACTTTTTAGCAAATTAAACGTACCCTAAATTATGATTGGGATGACTCATCGGCACCGATGGATGAGTCATTTGAATCCCCTGAAAATAATAATCCATTTACCTCCTATATAAAAATATTTTGATTCCGCTGAAATTATAATTTTGTATTAAGACCCATTATTTTGCAACCAACTATAAAGATTGTGAACATTAGGTTGCGTAACCAAATAAAAGATACATAGATGAACGACGGTCTAGTGATTTATATTGAGAGAGATGTATTTAATAACATTGATGTTGAGCTCATTATTCAACGATTTCAAACTATGAAATCACGTAGATGACAATTATGAGTTGTATAATTTATGTATTAAAATATATTAAAGTTTTTCAATTATCTTTTTAGCGATGCATGCTTTTAAAAAAAAATTGACCTAACTCCAGGTCTTGGATCTGCCACTGCTCATTGATTCGATGTCCAGTTTAATTTTCAAATCATTAATTAATTGCTTCACACAATCTCACAAATTACACTCTTTCTTTTTCTTTTTTGGCGAAAAGCTCTTGAGGTCCCTTAACTTAATTTCAAATTTCGATTTGGTCCGTAAAGTTTTTTTTCCCAAATTATTCCTTTAAGTTTCAAAACGTTAACAACATTATCCTTTTTCATAGTTTATGTTCAACTCCGCTAAAATAATGCTTAAGTGGCTTTTACAATGCCAATGTGTTTGTTATCTTTACTTATGTGACAAAATATATTTGCTGATTCATTATTTTTAATTAAAGTAAAAGAATATTGTGAACCAATTCATCATCTTCATCTTCTCCATCATGAACCCTAATTGCTGATACACCGCAAGTATACGGCTATATCGTGTAATAAGAATATCGATCCACAGGAAGTTGTATGTGATTAGCAATCTAGTTTTCAGTGGTGATTAGCTGAAAGGGAATGATTTAGTAGAAGAATGTTTGATTTTAACTTAGAATATAAAAAGCGCCTTGGGATCATGGTTAGATCACAATGATGGTACTAAGAAAACCCCTTAGCTATTCTCTATCTTATAATTTAGTTTGTTTTTAAGGACAATGTATTCTTTTGGTTTAATTCAAGTTTCCTTTCAGAATACAAGAATGTGTCTCGAAACAATGATCAAGCCTATTCTCATGGTTGATCATTGCCGAAACCCATTAAGCACAACCTTATTGTCCCAAAATCACCAACGCTATTCTCATGATTTGGCTTACTTTGTCTAATTTCATTTGCTCCAATGTCAAGCTTCACCTTTCGGTACTTCACTTGACATTTGGGTTATACAATTCGCATAATGAAATTAGATTCAAAATCAAAGCTCTAATAAGATAGGGCTTAGCTTTGGGATTATTTAGGGACCATCATTGGATTGTTTCCCATAATCCCAAGACTAAAGAAGTCTACTCACTCATGATCATAGTAGACAAGGGAGTAGAAGAGAATTGCATAATATAAATAACAGAATGTAAATAACAAGGAAATAAAAGTGCAAGAATATAAAGAGCAAAACCTTAACAAAATGTAAGAACTTCGATTTAAACTTTGAACTTAAACTCCCATGGTAAAAGATGAGTATGAAGCTACAATGAGGACCTTTTTATAGGCTAAGATCGTCAGACAAACTACTAAATACCAATTACAAACAATAAAGATGAAAGGAGAAGAGTCGTAACATTTTTTGGCAACAGAAGGGACGCACGGACCGTGCCTCCCAGGCGCACAGATCGTGCTTCGTATAAACAGCTTGGAATTCTGATCGACACAGGGCGCACGGACCGTGCTTGACAGGCGCACGGATCGTGCGCAGCTGAACTTTTGATCTTCTGCAATTACGAACGGCTCGCACTGACCGTGCCTCCCAGGCGCACGGACCGTGCGTCTCTTTTTCTTCAATTTCTTCATTTTTTGCGAGCCACACGCACGGACCATGCTTAATCACGCACGGACCGTGCGTCTAAACCTGATATTTGCACCTTCTATTGCTGATTCTTCTCCCCAACCTTTTGTCTCTTGATCCTTTACTCTTTAAGCACTAAAACTCCTCATTTGCTTCAATATTGATCCTGAGAATGAAAACCAACAACAGACAGTAAAATAGTTCTAAACTAGAATCAAAACATTAAATAAACTACTTAAATTAAATACTAAAAACACACTAAAATATGACTTATCAATTGCTAAAAATCAAATGCAGTTCCTCAAAACTTACATTAGATAATACGATATAAATTACTAAGACAATCTCATCCCTTTTTTCCCTTGGGCTTCTTGATTTGGGTTCCTGCTTGGAGGTGCATGAATATCAAGAATGTGAACCATATATTATTTACATTTCCATCACTTGGTTACAATATATGTCATTTGGTTGAAGCGAGAGAGAAAGGGAAGAGAGAAAGAGAGAAGAGAGGGGACTTTCTATTGCACTAAGAGTGTGTTTGTTTGAAGTGAAAGAGAGAAGAGAGAGTAAGGGAAGAGAGCGTACTAAACGATAGAAAGAGAGAAGAGAGAAAAGATTCTCTCTTCCCATTTTCTCTTCAACAAACGGATTGCAAAGACACCAAAACTGATACCCTAATCCGGATAGACCTTTGATGACATCATTTATAAAACCCTGGAGTTGATGTCTGTTTGGAATTTCTTTGAAGTTTTGATAGGTTTTGGACTGCTCCCTCTTCCAAGTTTGCATATAGACCGAGTTGTTTACCAAGCTCCCATATTTTGCTTGCCTCTTAAATATCCTCCTCCGAGTCCTCTTGGGGACAAATTTCCATAGAGACAACTTTCCCTTTTTTTTTTCTGTTTGGCATTAGTCTTCTCTATTGCTTTTACATTTGAGTCCATTTTAATCTCATTTATATGTATAGTAGGACATTCAGAGATACCTTGAGGGCTGTTGAATTGGCCATATGCATAGTATGTTCTACTTTAGATCTTGTTCTTTACCAATGTGAAACCCAAATATATTAAACAATAATTTTTTAATAATAAATATTATATTTATAGTGACAAACCTCAATTAGCCTTAGCCAAGAACTAATGTCAGGAAGTGACTTCGATTCTCTCTAGGGTTTGTAGCCAATCGACCTGTCTGTCAAAAAAGATAAAATTATTGTATGCCTGCTGAATTGTCTGTATGACGACATGCCAAATCTTGAGGGAGAGTATTACCACCCATTGTGGTCCTACCCGGCTCGAGGGATTAGTCTCTACAATTGCGCGTTGAGGATTCACACCAAAAACTATTGAAATAATAAAAACTAATTGAATTGTTGATGGATTACTTAAATTCCATCTCATTTTGGGCCCATAAAAAAGAGAGTTAACCTTCCCAAAAATATAGCTTATTTTGATCCATTAAAAGATGCTCTAATCTCTTTGTATGTGAAAAAATAAAAACGAATGATAAATGAAATGCCACCCATGCTATTGAAAATAATGGAGGTATGGTCCCTCCCCTTCTCTAGTCCTTTCCTTTTCTAGATGCCTCCCCTTTTCTCCTTGCTTTTGAACATATTTAACTTACAATTTTACACGAGCTTGTTCTGCGGAGTGACCACTTCCTCACTTTACTCACTACTTTGTTTACTATTTGTTGAATTTTGACCTTAATCATCTATGGTACTAATGCCACCATTTTTGCACCTGGTCCATATATGAACATACCCTTTTTCTCTTTCTAGGACCATTTTTTTCAATTTTGGCGATCTTTTGTTTTTGTTTCTGTCAAATTTGGTGATCTTTTGTATCTATTGTAATTCTAATTAATCAATTAAATTAATTAGCTCTATTAGTGTAAGAAGCAGTAATGAACTATCAAGTATCCACTACCGAAAGGAATTTGTCGGTGCATATCTATTTGGAAGGAGTCCGACATAAATTTTAGGGGTTTAACATTGGTTTTGTGAAAGTCGGTGTTAAAGGTAAACGTGATGGCAATTTTACAAATAAATTGACAAATTTTAATTTAGCGCTTACTTTTTAACACATGTATTAAGAAAATCAGTGTTAAAAGTAATTTCTATGTTGGGTTTATCTACTATCGATGTTAAAAGTATTTTCTACATTGATTTTATCTACGATTGACACCATATATTATCTCTAAAATATTTATTCCTTTCTTCTCTTTTAAAATTTCAGTCTCACTATCAGTCTTCCTCGTTCTCTTTGTTCCCCTTTGAAAGATTCCAAGGTCTCTGCATATTTATTCCTCTCTCAATAGAACTCTCACATCTCTCTCTCTCTCTCTCTCTCTCTCTCTCTCTCTCTCTCTCTCTCTCTCTCTCTCTCGTTCTCCGTCGATCTCACGTTGATATGGTGATATTTTCAATTGCGTCGATCTCTCCCACCATTCCCTCACTCGCGTCCGCATCATGGTCTCCTCCCCTTGCATCAACATCTCCCCTCTTGCCCTCGGTCGTCTTCCCGTAGCTAATATACCTTATTTTTTATAATTTACTTTATCGTATTTATTTTACATTTTGTTAGTTTCACGATTTTAAGGTTTAGGTTATACTTTGTAATGCTATATTTTGTTTGATTAACGTTGTTAAATACTTTTAATTTCACATTTTGAGCTTTTAGATAGTTAGGTTTTTAGGTCTTAGGTTTGTAATAACATGATTAGATTTTTTTTTTTATAATTTAATTTATTTTATATTTTGTTAATTTAACATTGTTAATTTTTAGGTCTAAATTAGGTTTGTTTAGGTCTTTAGTAATCTATTTTAGTTTAACGTAGTTAGATTTTATATTTTGCTATAATTAATTTAGTTTATATTTTTTAACTTAACATTGTTATCTTTTTAGGTAGTTAGGTTTATTATGATTTTTTGTATGGTCCTTAATGATTAATAAGCCATATTTTGTTGTGTGTGTTGAATGATAACAGTAACTATTTTGATTTTTCTATTGTGATGTTATTTATATTGAGAATTGTTGACAAAAGATGATGTCTTTAGAGGATACTCAGTCTGTCAGAGAGTCCTCACCACAGCGTGGTGGTCTCGAGGGGGTACCTACCATTTCTCAAAGGGTTGAGGATCACATTGGTGCTCTCCATTAGGAAACTCGCCACTTTTAGGGAGGTTCTTCAAGCTCTAACAATCAGATTGGTCTTGAGTGATGACAATGAGATCTTGAAGTATAGTCTGTCTACTAAGCCCTTTAGCAACACCAACTAGACTATAACGAGGCATCATATGAACCTTCGCCCTTAATTCCATCTGCAAAATATTTATCTTATATGCTTCAACATACTCGATAATACTTTTAGATGTCAAATTTTCGAATTTAACTTTTATCCATTTGCTTCCTAATCAGTGTCAAGTTAGCAAGGAAGGTATAGCCAGATATAACGACGAGGAAGGATTTAGATAGTCTTCTTTTTGTAGCTATGATCGGGAGTCAGTTTATCTTGTTTCATTTGGCTGCTGTGACACTTTTTGAGAGAGGCATCGTTATGCATTATAGGACAAAATGGATTATTGTACCACTTCTGGTACATATGTGATGCACATATGTATGATCACTACAAAAAAATTCCCTCGCAAAACGTCCAATTTCCGTCGCTAATCATCATTTGCGAGGGAATTAGCGAGGGACAGTTCCCTCGCAGGGAATCAATTTCCCTCGCTAATTTTGACTCGCCCAAATTCTGACCGTCACATGTCCCAATTTGAATGACTTGTTTTATGTGTTGTTTTAATTTTTTTTAAACCTGTTTTTTATATATTTATTAGGCTAAATAGCTGTTTTGGCCCATTATCTTTGGGGTTGGTGTCACTTTGGCTCTTTATCTTTTTTTTTCTCGTTTTAGACCCTCATGTTTTTTTTTGTGTGTTATTTTGGCCCCTGCCGTTAGTTTTTTCTAACGGACGCCACGCTGGCAGTTAACTGCTGACGTGGCGCCTTATATGTCAAGGTTGACTTAGACCTGATTTGGTGATGTGGCACATAAGGGACCAAATTGAAACTTAAAAAGAACATGGGGGGCCAAATTGACACAAACACAAACCATTCATCTTCTTCCTCCAAACACCACCTCCATCTTCATCTTCTCCGGCGACCCACCACCACCTCCGGTGAGCCTCCGCCACCACCACCACAAATAGCCAGCTCGCAGTAAACGCTTTCCAGCGGATTATCCGCCGAAAATTTCTGGAAGATTTCGTGGCGCCGAAAAATCCGCCGGAAAAGCCAAAAGAAAATTCGCAAAACATTACCGGCGGATTATCCGCCGGAAAAACCCTTTTTTTTAAATATCCACCGGAAATCCCTTTAATCCGCCAGAAAAACCTTTTTTTTTAAAAAAAATCCACCGGAAATTAATTTTCGTTTTATTTAAAAAATTAATATTATTTTATTAAAAACTTTAATTAATTATTTTATTAAACACTTTAATTATTGATAATAAAATAAAAGTTAATAATTAATTTAATATTTAATTAATTCACTAATTAAAAAAATAAAAATTAGGAATGAAAATTAATAATTAATTTAAATAAAACAACAAAATAAATATCCATACAACAAAAAAAATATTCATATAACAAAATAAAATAATCCAAAGCTACTGGGGTGGCTGCTGGTCTGACTCATCACCATGATAATAGGTATCATCTGATGCAAGAAAAGCACTAATCGCATCGATATTATGATCGATGTTTGAGTTGGGCTGCTGGGGGGACCGCTGCTGGGGGTGCCGGTATGGCTGGTTTGGCTGGTGGGGTGACTGCTGCTGGGGCTGCTGCTATGGCTGGTATGGCTGCTGCAGTGGATACTGCTGGGAATACTGGGGTGCATACTACTGCTGAGACCATGGCTGAAATGCACCGCCGAAATGCTGCTGCGGCAGGTAGGATGGCATATGTGATGATGATGGATTACTTGGGTGCTGAGACATCAGCTGATCCTGCAAAAGCTTAAAGCGCTCCTCATTTTGCCTAGCCTGCTCCGCAGCTAGCCTAGCCTGCTCCTCCATGCGCTCCTCAGCTATCCTAGCTTTCTCCCGAAGTGCCTGCACTTCCCGTTAATTTTGCTCCTGTCGCTCGGCAAACTGACGCTGGGCCTCGCTCAGTTGCTGGGTCAATTGCGTAACAGCATTCAACTCACTAGAATTGGAAACATAAGAGCGACCAGTACTCTCTGATCCAGAATGTTGAGCTGATAGACTCGGAATAATGCTTGTTCGGAAAGCAGCCGGTCCAATACCACCATATCCTACCATACGATTACTCTTTTGGGGACCAACTGCTCTCTCCCAAATATCACGAGCTACTCTAGCCTCCTCCACAGGATTGATATCTGTCCCACTGGTCTGCTGTGATTCATGATACTGAGCCAGCTCATCCTGGAAGCTCTCCTGAAAAAAATAACCCAACAAAGAAATAAATAACTAATTGTTAATAATATATAATATAATAAAAACAATATATATATATATAAAGATAAATATAAATAATAAACATTAATATATAATTGTAAAAAGTAGTTTTACCTGAATATTCCTCACCCGATCTGTAGCAAACTCACCAATGTCCTCCCGCATATGAAGGTAGCAATGCAACTCAGGCAAAGTGATTGTCCTTTGATGCATCGCCTCCTATATATATACATATTATTAATTAATACACATGAAAATGACTAGTTAATTATAAATAATTAATTAATCAAGTAATAAAGTAATAAATTTACCAAACGCCTGTGATGCGTTGCAGTATTAACACTCCCCCCTGTGTGTGTGCAGCCACCTTTTTCAGAAGCACGGTTCTTCTTGGCTTTCTCACAATAATTCCTAAATTCTTGTGTCTCCCAATACTCTCTGAACGAAGCCCAAGTTGAGTCTCCCATATAAGATGGCTTCGCATTCTTATTGCGCGCATCCCGCAGTAATTCAGAATAGCGATTGGAATATCTCTTATGGAACACTCTCTCAACTTCTCTTTGCTGCTTTGGTAACCATGTACATTTGTCTTATTTAAGAAATTTACAATAATGTTGTTAATAAGACAAATTAATTAATCAAGTCAATAAGATAATACACCAAATTAATTATTTCGTAGAACAACTTACCAAGAATGATCTTAACATCCTCGCAATTTCCTCTTGATTTTTCTAACCGCCGTCCAATTCTTCCAGCTGCCGGTGAAATTCCCCTTAATTGTTTTTGTGATGGCGGTAGCTGTATAACCGAACCTACATCCAGATCATTTCCAGAATTTTAACCTAACTTGTGACACCTATAACTCGAGCTATACAACTCCAAATGCAACCAAACTAGTGCCAAATTAACAAGCATTAAGTCTAGTTTCTGAAAGGGTAAACCAAATAATTTTTGGACCATTAGATTGTTCCCAGTTACTGTATAACCGAACCTATACCCAGTTTTCTTTGCGAATTAAAAACCCCAAATTGATTTCCAACCTCCACAAACATATTCAAACATCAACAAGTGATCTCAAACATCAACAAATAGGTTCAATCATCAACAATTGGTTCAACAAGGCAACACAAACATATAATCATACATGTGATAAATCATCATACCCTAACCCCCACATGCAATCATCAAACATAGTATTAGGGCATGGGAACATCAATTACATGACAAAATCAACCAATATAACATTCAAAGAATTTTATCAAACACATAATAAACATGATACACATATGATGACTACCAAACCCTAACCCACATACAACCCTTCATACCAACCCTTATAAAGCATGAACCTCACCCTTACCTTAGCGTTTAGGATCGAAACCCTAGCCTTAGGAAGTACCACGAAATCTAGCTGTCCTTCTCTCTCCTTGTGCTACGCCTCTCTTTCTCTTGTGCCTTGTGGATTCACGCCTTCTTCTCTTCTTTTCTCTCTAGCCGTCATCCACTTCTCCTCTTCTCACTTCTAATTATGAGAGAAATCCTAAACCTAGCCCTATAAGAAGCCATCACTCAATCATGGGCTTTTACCCTTAGCCTTATGCGAATACCATAGTTGGCTAATCCACTTCACTAAGTTATTTCTAATCCCTAATATAGACCATCACACTAATATAATTAACATATGTTATTCTATCATATGAATCTAATACAATTAATTAAATAAATAAATGAATAAATATTTAATTAATTTTGGGGTGTTACAATTCCTAGCTTTCTCATTGTCTTTCGTTTTGCCTTTCACGTCCATGACAGTGTTAAAGATGTTGTCAAAAAAATTCTTCTCTATATGCATTACATCGAGATTGTGTCTCAATAGATTATCTTTCCAATAGGGAAGTTCCCAAAAAATCCTTTTTTTTGTCCAAATGTGCTATTGTCCATAGCCATCTGGACGAGAAATAACACCCGCTACGACTTCTACAGGGGGAATATCCCTAACACTATTCCAAACTTCCTCTGGTGTCAACCTACGAGGAGGTCCAGCTGTTTCAACATTCCCCTTGATGAACACATGTTTCTGCTTCCTAAATGGGTGATCCATAGGTAAGAACCTACGGTGCGAGTCAAACCATGAAGTTTTTCCTCCGTATTTAAGACTAAAAGCCTTTGTGTCAACCATGCAAATCGGACACCCCATCTTACCATGTGTCCCCCATCCAGACAACATTCCATAGGCAGGGAAGTCATTAATGGTCCACATCAAAGCCGCCCTCATCACAAAATTTTGTTTGTGTGCTGCATCATAATTAAAACACCATTCCACAACCTTTTTAGGTCATCAATCAAAGGTTGCAAATATATGTCAATACCAGCTGTTGGATTACTTGGCCCAGGAATAATAGAATTTAAAAACATGTATGGTTTAGACATACACATTTCTGGAGGAAGGTTGTATGGGGTAACAATAACTGGCCAACATGAATATGGTGTTGCCGAGGCTTGAATATATGGTGTGAAACCATCAGAGCATACACCAAGCCGAACATTGCGTGGATCACTGGCAAAATCTGGATGAACACGATCAAAATGCTTCCAAGCTTCACCATCAGATCGGTGACGTAATTCACCAGAATTATTTCTATTTTGATGGTGCCACGTCATTTTACCCGCGGTCTCCATTGAAGTAAACATCCTCTGTAGCCTTGGTATAAGCAGCAGATAGAACATTGCTTTTCGTGGAACCGGTTTGCCTCTGCTCATCCCTTTCCTACTGACACGATAGCGTGGCTCTCCACACAACTTGCATTCCGACAACTCTCCATCATTTATGCCAAACTCATTGTTATAATAGAGCATGCAACCAGACACACAACAATCAATTCTTTTAGATTTTAAGTCAAGCTTCGATACCAGTCTTTTAGCTTCATAATAACTTTGCGGCAAAAGCCCTCTAATGGGGGTTGCATCCAACATCATTTTGGTCATATATTCCATGCACAACTCAGCAACATTAAATTGAGACTTAAGACCCAACAACCGAACACACATTGATAATTTTGAATCTTTAGATCCTTCAAATAATGGTTTATTTGTCTCACTCAAATACATGTAAAACCTTTGAGCTTCCTCATTTGGAAACTTTTTCAGCATCATATTCTGGTTCTTCAAAATCCAAATTTACTCCAACAGCGTCAGATATCATTCCCTGATAAACATCTAACGGTTGTATAATTTGTCCTGCAGATGTCGTAGTCGTCGCTGGATAACTACTTGATGTGGGAGCTACTACTTCAACGGGAACCTTAACCGCAGGAACTGCAGCTACTCCTAGTCCTACTTTCCCGTGACGACTCCATATCCAATAATTTGGCCTAAACCCATTATTGTACAAATCAAGTCTAACTTCTTCTTCATTTTTTATAAATCGAAATGAACATTTCAAGCACGGGCATCTAATTCCGCCTTGTGGCGCAAATTCTTCATGACACTTACCACAAAAAATAAACTCTTCTACTCCTTCTACAAAACGTCGCTTTAAACCGGATCTTCCAGGAAACAATCGATCATACATCCAACTACGATCCATAATTTCAAGATCTATGTACTACACTACGATGTAAATCAAATAAACTATCAAATATTACTTTTTGATATATATTGATATATTAATTACTATCAAATAAATTCGGGTTTTTGGTTTTTAGTCCCTCATGACTTTAATATATTCTTCATGACGTTCACTACAAGAAAAACGCATTTTTCTGGCGGAAAAAATCCGCCGGAAATGCACCAAATCCGTCGGAAAAGTGACGTTTCCGGCGGATTTTTTCCGCCGGTAAAACGCTCGTAGGTAATATTTTCCGGTGGAATTTCCGCCGGTAATTTCCGGCGGATTTTTCCGCCGGTAATTTCCGGCGGATTTTTTCCGCCGGTAATGCGCGTTTCCGGCGGAATTTGTTTAAATAAAAAATAATTTTATTTTTTGAAAAATCCGCCGGAAACGCGCATTACCGGCGGATTTTTCCGTCAGTAATTTCCGACGGATTTTTCCGCCGGTAATGGGCGTTTCCGGCGGATTTTTTAAATAAATAAAAAATAATTTTTTTTTGAAAAATCCGCCGGAAAGGAACATTACCGGCGGATTTTTTATTTTTTTAAAAAAAAATTATTTTTTTTTAAATCTTTTCGAATTTTAAAATTTAGTATGTAGTTTAATAAGAAGTAAGAAAAATGAAAATGAGGTAGAATATGAGAAAAATGATATAGAAGAGAATGAGAATGAATAAAGGAATGAGAATGAAGAAGTATGAATGAATAATAAGGAAAAAGAGTATGAGAAGAAATAATATTGGAGAGAATAAAAATGAACCAGGAAGAAGGAGTAAGAATGAAGGAGGGTATGAGAAGTAATAATATAGGAGAGAATAAGAATTAAGAAGTAAGAAAGAATAAAAATGAAGGAGTGAGAATGAATGAGAATGAAGAAGAAAGAGGAAATATAGAAGATAGATAGGTAGAAAAATTTATGGAGATTGGAGAGTATGAGAAAGAAGAAGAAAGATAAGGTAGGAAGGGAAAGTGTAGAAATGAATGAGAATGAAATAAAGAGTGAAATGAGAGAATGAGAAGAGTGTAGGAGAAAGTTTTATATATAGGCATTTTCGAACAGTTCCGGCGGATTTACCGGCGGTTTTTTCGGTCGGAAATGTACATTACAGGCAGATTTTTAAAAATAAATAAATAAATAATTTTTTGAAAAAAAATCCGCCGGTAATGTACATTTCCGGCGGAATTTTAAAAATAAATAAATAAATAAATTTTTGAAAAATCCGCCGGAAATGTGCATTACCGGCGGATTTTAAAAAAATTTAAAAAAACCGTCGGTAATGTACATTTCCGGCGGATTTTTAAAAATAAATAAATAAATAATTTTTTTGAAAAATCCGTCGGAAATGTACATTACCGACGGATTTTTAAAAATAAATAAATAAATAATTTTTTGGAAAATCCGCCGGAAATGTGCATTACCGGCGAATTTTTTAAAAAAAAAAAATTTAAAAAATCCGTCGGTAATGTACATTTCCGGCGGATTTTTAAAAATAAATAAATAAATAATTTTTTGAAAAATCCGCCGGAAATGTGCATTACCGGCGGATTTTAAAAAAAAATTTTAAAAAACCGCCGGTAACGTACATTTCCGGCGGATTTTTAAAAATAAATAAATAAATAATTTTTTAAAAAATCCGTCGGAAATGTACATTATCGGCGGATTTTTCCGCCAGTAATTTTCGGCAGATGTTTTTCGCCGGTAAAGCATTTTTCCGGCGGATTTTTTTTTAAAAAAGAAAAAGTTAAATATATATTTTTTAAAAAATCCGCCGGAAAGTCTATTTTTTCGCCGGAAATTTACCGGCCGGGAAAATCGGCCGGAAAAACGCGTGTTTCTTGTAGTGGTTCAATAGCATTTTTATGACATTTTATAAGCGTTATTAAAAGTCACCATGGACTAAAAGAAAAAATCTAAATTTTACGGTGACCAAAAGTTGGTAAAATTTTTTGAGACACTAAAAAAAAGAATCCATATATATATATATATATATATATATATATATATATATATATATATTGATATATTAATTACTTTATTTTGATATATCAATAAACTATCAATTACTATCAAATAAACTATCAATTACATAGTAAATGAAATAAACTATCAAATATTACTTTTTGATATATATTGATATATTAATTACTTTATTTTTTATAAACTAATATATCATAATATTAATATTAATATATTATAATATTTTATAAACTAATAAAATTAATAACGTTTTGAACCAACTAATGACTTTGATAACTAACCATAGTGAAGAGATGGATCTGACTTGAAGCGTATCCCCAACTCAAACAAAGAGGAAGAAAGAGGAAACCAGACTCAAACAATACCTAAACAAACAACACCACAATTAGTAACTAACTCATATTATAAAATAATTCATAAACTAAAACTATTAACTCATGTTACAAACATACCTTAGATTGAAGAAATTTGCCAAAGAGAAGAAGAGATTTAGTAGAGAGAAGAAGAGAATTCGTAGGGAGGAAGAGAGGAATTTAAAGAAGAGATTTAGTAGAGAGTAGAAGAGAATTCGTACGGGTGTGAAGAAGAAGTGTGGAGAAGAGATTTATATAGGAAGATGGGAAGAAGGGAAACGAAACGGTCAAATATTCACAAATCCGCCGCAAATGTCATCTACCGGCGGATTTAATATGTTTTCGGCGGATCAGGGAGTTTCCGGCGAATTTTAAAGGCTTACTGGCGAATTTTTAAAAATTAAATCTCCCGCATTTTTCAAAACTATCCGCCGGAAATGACGTTTCCGGCAGATTTTAGACGGGTTGTCATTTTCGGCGGATTTCTATGCATTTTCGGCGGATTTTCAAATTTCGCGCTTCTTTTAACGATCCGCCGGAGATGACCTTACCGGCGGATTTTTTTTTTTTTTAAAATTTCGTAAACATAAAATCCGCTGGAAATACCTAAAAATCCGCCGGAAATTTTGTGGAGGAAAAAAAACCGTCGAAAAAGCCAACCAATCCGCCGGTAATGTTTCGGTTGATAAAATCCGCCGGTAAATCCTAAAATCCGCAGGAAATGTTTCGGCGGATAAAAATCCGCTGGAAAGTCCTGGCCGGAAAAATCAATTATTCTTGTAGTGGTGGTTGTGGTTCACTTCGTAGGGGAGAGAGAGAGAGAGAGAGAGAGAGAGAGAGAGAGAGAGAGAGAGAGAGAGAGAGAGAGAGAGAGTGAGAGAGAGAGAGATGGAGGATAGGAGTTCGTGGTGGTGGTGGTGGTGATGGTGGTGGTGTGGTGGTGGTGGTAGAAGGTGGAGAGAAGAAGAGAAAAAGAGGAAAGAAATTCGTAGGTGAGAGAAGAGGAATTCATATGAGAGAGAGGAAGGAAGAGGAGAGGAGTTCATGGGGTGGTGATGGTGTGGTGGTGTTGGAAGGTGGAGAGAATTCGTAGTGAAAGAGAGAAGAGGTGAGAGAAGAGATAAGATGGAATGAGAGTGTGTGGTGTGTGGTTATTGAAAGTAAAAAAAAATTTGCCCTTATCGAGGGACTTAGTTCCGTCGCTAACTGTCACTTGGCATTAGCGAGGGACTTAGTTTTGTCACTAACAGCAAATCCCACTTCCCAAGGACTGCGCAACGGTCAGATTCACATTAGCGATGGACCAATTTCGTCGCTAATCACCTTGTTTTTCGTGCTAAATTTTTCGAATTCCCGCCTCCGCTTAGCGAGGGACTGGTCCGTCGCTAACCATTAGCGAGGGACTGGTCTGTCGCTAATGTCAATAATTCTGTCGCTAACCTAGAGCTGGAACGACATTCCACATTCCCTCGCTAATCCCATCGCTAACGTCAGTTTTAGCAATGAAATGTTACTCCCTCGCTAATATCCCTCGCAAATAAGTTTTTTTTTTGTAGTGGATGTATATTATGATAATTAACGCAACTAGGGTAATTTATTCGTAGATGGGCAAAAGGATGCCTAGAAAGGCCATCGTCAGTGGAGCCCACCGCTTGAGGCGGAGGTGGTGCAATACGAAACAAATTAAAATCGAAAGTGAGTAGATAAAATTATAGTATAATAATATGATGAAACCACCAAAGCATAAAGAAGCTTGGTAGTAAAACACACCAATGGTGTGTTTGGTTTATCAGAAGAGAAAGAGGTGAGAGAGCAAGGGAAGAGAAAAAGATGTGAGAAATAGAGTAGATTATAGGTGTTGTTTGGTTTAAGCTAAAGAGAAAAGAAATACAGAAGAGAGATGTGTCTCTTAGTTTGGTTGCAGAGAAATAGAGAAGAGAGAACGAATACTACTTTTTAAAGGATTAAAAAAAACCTAAACTAAAAAACAATATATAGTTTATTCTTTAATTTAATTTGTTAAATATTTGTTTTAATTAGCTTTTTTGGACAAAAAAGAAATTTAATTAGAGAAATATTTATTTTAATGATTTCATTTAATTAATTAATTATTTATTTTAAATATTTAATATAATTTTATAAAGTAACAGGTCCTATAAATTAGAACAATTTGTTATCCATAACGATTTTACGAGAAATTCACTTATATGTTAGGCTAAAATGCACGTTTGGTCCTTTATGTTTCACCAAAATTTCAGTTTGGTCATTTGTATTTTTTTCTCACTTTGGTGCTTTATGTTTCAAATCTGTATCAAAGTAGTCATTTTTTATTTTTTTTCAAATCTGTTATTTTTTTATTTTTTTTATTGCTTAGTTGGCATTAGTGACTAGAAAAAAAACCTAAAGGACTAATTACACTAAAATTTCGGTAAAACATAAAGAACCAAAGTGCACTTTTGCCAAAAAATAATTTCATCTTCATCCCTGAACCCCACACCACCACCCTCTTACTCTCTCCGCCTCGCCACCATCACCACCACTACGACCTCTCTCTCATCACTGCCCATCTCTCTCTTCCCTTGGTCTCTCTCCTCTTTTCTTTTTCTCCCCTTCATTTTCATCCCTAATTTGAAAAATTATGGTTTCAAACCTTGAATTAAATTTGGGAACAAGTTGTGTTACAAGTGAAGAAATCAACGTTTACACAAATTTATTCAATTTATTCTTGGTTCCAAGACCTAATTTTTTAATTCAAAGATAAAGATGAAGGGGAGGAAGAGAAAATGGGAGAGGAACCAAGAGAGGAGGGAGGGAGAGAGAGAGAGAGAGAGAGAGGTCGCAGTGATGGTGATGGTGGCGCAGTTGAAAGCGAGTGAGAGGGTGGTGGTAGTGGTGTTTGGGGATGAAGATGAAGTTCTTTGGCCAAAGTGCACTTTCACTAGTGCAAAAAAGGGATTTAAAGTCAGGCGAAAAGGGGATTTAAAGTCAGGCGGGCGCTTGACTTTTATTAAGTCGACTTTGTATGTCAGGAGTTTTAAAGTCAAGCGATAGCCTGACTTCGTAAGTCTGATTTAAAGTCAAGCATTTATTCTTGCCTGACTTCGTAAGTATGATTTTAAGTCAAGCATTTATTATTGCCTGACTTCGTAAGTCTGTTTTAAAGTCAAGCATTTATTCTTGCCTGACTTCGTAAGTATGACTTAAAGTCAAGCATTTATTCTTGCCTGACTTCGTAAGTCTGTTTTAAAGTCAAGCATTTATTCTTGCCCGACTTCGTAAGTATGATTTAAAGTCAAGCGTTTATTCTTGCCTGACTTTAAAAGTTGTTTTTTTTTCAAATTTTGGTTTAATCTATACCCTGGTTATACAAATTTTCGTTCTGTAGAAGTGACTCCACTGGGGATCGAACCCAGATCTCTGGTTCCGTAGACCAGCGCCTTATCCATTGGGCCATGGAGTCATATATCATTGCTCAGTTCATAAATAATACTCACAGTTAATAAGTTCATAAGTTCAAAGTAAACTACTTCACAATTAATTTTATGGCTCAATTGGAATAACGAAGTAAATTCTAGTCCACAACACTGAACCAATGGCAGACACAATTAGGACAAGATTCCATGGGAATTAGTGCTAACAATCAGCTTTAAGTATCAACATATTCAAACAAAATCAAGGACAAAAATAGTAAGAACATCATTACTTGACTCTCCTATGGGCCTAATATCCTTCTGCCGCTTCCTCTTGTGTGCCTGAATTTAGTTCAAGGACAAAAATAATTAGAACGAGGTCAGGATCCCTTTCTCCTGAACATCGGAACGAGGTCAAAAACATGAGAGATAAATACATGTTAAATTAAAAAAGTGTGAATTCTTTCTTAGAAATTTATATATATATATATATATATATATCATTTCTTGGAAGAACTTACTGAATGTGCCAAGAGAGAGGTCTCTATTTCCTGCAACTCTGCCAATTCATGCTTGCCATCTACCATGTTGATGGTGCCTACATAACAGATCCAAAACTAAATTTAGATATCTAATTAAACCCCAAATTAATGTCTCCATTATAATTTAGAGGAAAAAGAAGCAATAAAATAGCATTAAAAACCTTGTCACTCCTCTGTACTGTGAAGCACCCCTTGAAAACCCACTACTCTTTCTACAGAAGAACCAAAAACTTAATATCAGCATATCATTATTCACAACAACAGTTATTAATAGCACTAAATCCTAATTAGTAGATTTTGTACCTTTTCAAGTGTGCAACATATTCTTGCCTAGTCATGTTCTTCATTACTTCAAGTTCAGTTTGGTAAATTTCTAGCTGCCAAAAGAGAACAACAGAAAGAATGGGAGTTTAATGAATCTAAGATTGAGATTTTGTAGTGAAAATTGGTCCTTAATTAGTTGAAACATACAGTGAAGTTTATATGTGTTGAAGGTCCCCAATACTTTAGAGCAGCTAGATCATATGCTTTTGCAGCTTTCACTTCCATATCATAACCACCTTAAATAATTCAATAAACAAAAATTTATCACATATCAGTTTCAGTTACACTACCAAAGGGTGTTTCACAATACAGCTCTTTAGCAAAGGATTTTAAGTACTTACCCAAATAAACTGTGACATGCAATATTTTGTTGATTCATCATCATCCACAATGTGAAGATATAGCATGAAAATGTTAGTGAACACAGACAAAAATTTGCAGAAGGATATTGCAATATTAAGTAAGAACATCATTACTTGACTCTCCTGTTGGGCCCATTAGAAGGATATTGCTTTTCTCAAGTTCAACTCTATCATCATCAACTAACTCGGCTTTACCATCATTACTTGACTCTCCTGCAGGCCTAACATTCAAAATAGTAAGAACATGGAAAAGCAGCATCTAAACGCACAGAGTTAACAGAAACAAATCCCATTGCTTAACAGCAGTAATAAAAAATAACTACAGAAAAGCAAATAAAAGAAAGGCTAACAAGCTGAAGTAATATACCAACCACCTGGACTTGGATGAAGACTCATGAAATATTCTCTGATAGTGATTATAAACTGCCACAGAAAGAACCTGCAAATACAATTAAGGTAACATTAATCACCAATCTCTCGAGTTCACTGCAAATCACAAAATCATTGAAAAATAGTCACGCACATACCTTCTTAGCCCTCTCTTGTCCAATTACGAATTTATCAAGTCCCTTACATAGCTCCTTCGGCGTTGGGAACCCACCAGTGCTAGTGCTAACAGCTCCAACAACATCACATGCATAGACTCCAGCAACTGACATAACATAAAATCAATCAATTAATTAAGCAAGCAAGCCACATGGAAATGAAATTATTATGGCAAAACATATAAGAGATTCTTGAAGTAACTAACCAGTTGTGAGAAGACAAGTGAGTAATGCTCTTCTTCCTTCAATCTGTAAAGACACTATCACTGGCTCTGCAGCAGCTAAATCACTATCACACTGAAAATTGAAACTACTACACAACCATAAGTACATACAGATACACCTGAGAGTTGAGAAGGTAGGCTAAAAACTAAAAACTGGTTTACCTGATCCTGTTGGGCCCATTAGAAGGATATTGCTTTTCTCAAGTTCAACTCTATCATCATCAACTAACTCGGCTTTACCATCATTACTTGACTCTCCTGCAGGCCTAACATTCAAAATAGTAAAAACATGGAAAAGCAGCATCTAAACGCACAGAGTTAACAGAAACAAATCCCATTGCTTAACAGCAGTAATAAAAAATAACTACAGAAAAGCACATTGAATACAAGGTTCAAACAACATTGATGACAAAAAGCCCATCCGCACTAGGTGGGGTTGGCTATACAAATCAAACAACGCTATCATAAATCATGTGTCACATAGCAAGTTGAAAAAGGGAAAAGAAAAAAAAAGGTGAAGGACACCGGAAAATCATCCAACAACATTTCACATAGAGTGGAAGGGAACAAAACCTATTAGAGAGATAGTGAGAGACCGGAAAGGAGATAATGTAATTGTAAAACAGACATTTAGAAAATATTAAGGTTTTTGATGACACTAAATTTCATCAACTGCTAATGTAAATCTGTTCCATTATCAGCACATAAGAAAGTGCCGCCTCATAGTGTTCGCTGGTGTTTTTAGCAAACAATCACTGGTTTTATTAGAAATGTTTGTGAGATTAAACCAGAAATCTCCAAAGCAATTGCCTTTAAACACCGCAGTTTGTCAACAAATATATTTTAAAAGGGAGACAATTCACCATGAAAATGGAAGTCAAAGAAAAAGAAGTAATAAAATGGAACGCAGAAATGTAAAATGACTTGTATTGAAAGTAATAAATTGCATTAAATGTAAAGAAAATGATGCACAAATTCAGATACGTTGTACAATAATTCTTTTACTCTGTTTTCGCTGTGACTTGGAAGTTAGAGTTTCATAACTGTGTGTTTGGTATAATAATTTGCCACCCTTGATTTCTCCGTAGAAACTCCTATTTATACAGAAAATAATGACTGAAATGTAAACTGCTATAGACACGTGGCTACGTCTCATTAACCAGTGATGGACTTCGTGCCACGCTCGATGCCACATACTGCCTACGTTGTATTAACCGTAGTCTTGAAATTCGACACAACTGTTTGCCAATAACTGCTTGACGAAGTCCTGAATACACTGTCCTGTCGAATTGGTGAAGACTTCTTCTGTCGAAAACATGTTGAGATGACTTAAATGTCACTTTTCCTTTCCGAAGGCATTATGAATGATCTTTAATGAAGAGTCAAACCCTATTAACTAACCACTCAAAAGCCTTGTCGAAATTCTAGGCTAACAAATTGCCCCCCAAAAATATCTTTTACGACAGCACAAGTGTTAAGGAAGAAAAATAATATTTTTGAAGATTTCGAAACGTCACCTCCAACAACTTTGCATTAAATGGTGATAGGCAAAAATGATCATGACCTTACGCAGATAAAGCGAACCGTTTCATTGGGCCACGGCATTTGGTTGGTAGACCACGTCTTTTCAGAATCTCAAACGTGCGAAGCGTCGTAACTGTGCAACCGTTGCACTTCTAACGTATAAATACGTTTCACTTCATCTTCTTCATTCTCACGCTCCCTTTGAACCTTAAACTCTGAAAATTTCTCAGCTAACCTTGCCTCTTCACGAAAGCTTCAAACTTTTTCATCGTTTCGACATCTCCACTAAGAACATAACCCTATTTATTCGTTATTTACACAGATGGCTTCTTCCAGCGCTCAACCTCAAGAACAAACAGTTGCTGTGCATGGCTTTGAAGGCTTCGTTGAAGAACCTTCACCAACTTGGTTTAAACAGATACTTATTCCAGCTGGTAAACCTTTTACCCATGCTTATTTAGGTCCTCTTCCTGACCCCATAGAAAGCGAAGAAGTTAAAGCAATTTTTCCTAGTCACCGTAAACTTCAACCCAGAATTTTTGAAGAAACTCCTTTTCATTTGGAATTTCTGAAAAACCCCAATAGAGTATTTAGATCCGCTCCTAAGGTAGAACAAGGTGATTACATCGCATGGCTTGACAAGGTTCAAAACCAAAAGGAAGCCATTTGGCAAGAACAGGGGATTTTTGACATTATCCAACTGTCGAAATATGGACCCAGATACGACAGCACTATGATTCTAGCAGCATTGCAGTTCTGGGATATATCCACTCATAGTCTCCATCTGAAGGGTGGCATGTTATCTCCCACTCTGTTGGATGTGGCTGCCATTACTGGTCTGAAACCACTGGGTGAAACCTTTGACCCTAAACTGGCCACCAACGACTATGGCTTTTCATTTAACAACCCTACCTTTAGTGCTTATATTGCTGATCATCATGATACTGAGAATGCTGAAGTGTCTGATTCAGAACATATAGCTTTTCTTACCTTATGGTTGTCATGCTTTGTCTTTTGCTCCCGTTCTCTCCAAGTAGCAAAAGTTTTCGTTTCTTTGGCCACTCAACTCCATAAAGCCAAGAATATCAATTTAGCGAAATTGGTTTTAGGAAATCTCTATCAGCATCTTGATGGTGCTGCCCTCGAATTGAAAGAAAGCGAACCAACTGACAAACTGCTCATTGCTGGTCCTATGTGGCTTATGCAACTTTGGCTCTTAGCCACTTTTGAATCAAAGCTGAACTTGTATATTCCTAAGGACATTCGACCAACCTTACCAACTAGAAGAACAGAAGGAGTTCGACTAGCACAATTAAGGAATAGGGAGAAAAACTTGTCTTATGAAGAGACGTTTTCCACGTACTTCGACATCTTCAACAAGTGCACTACTTTCGTTGATGCTATGGCGCCTTTTGTCAAATGCACTTATGGACCATCTTGGTTCATCAACGAATTTCCCTCTAACTCAACAGAAAATGCCGAAGAGATAAACCAAATCTGGCAAGCCTATCTTTCGCCCTCTCTTCTTTCGATAAGGCTATCCCCAAGCAACAACAAAAACAATCTTGGCATTAGCAAGTATTTTCCCAGCTACTTTTCAAGGCAATTTGGGCTATGCCAACTTCGACCGGCTCCGGTCTGCTTGCATAGGAGAGAGTTCAACACTCCAGAGACAGAGCAAGCTTATCACCAAATCTTCAAGAATTTTCGTTTCAAAGATTTGCTCTTTGAACCTGCTAAATTTCAACCACGCTTTTCTTGTACGAAGACATTCCAAGATTGGTGGGGTGGATACTATACTAAAGCTTCTAAAGGAAAAACTGATGCAGAAATTTCGAAAATTTTGTATTCAGCTTTTCCCTCTCAAATTGCTGAGAAGAACAAATCCCCAGGTATGACCCTTTTTTCCTCATTAGTTAAAATTTAAAACCATTTACCTGATAAAATCTTTGCGTTATGAACAGCTGCTGTTTCACAGAAAAAGCCCACTAAAGCAGCACCAAAGCAAAACAAGCCAGCAGCAAGAACACCACCCAAAACACAGAAGAAACTTGTGATCAAATCTACTTCCAGCTTACCCCAAATAGAGGTGTATCTTTGTTAATTGACTAGATCTTTTTCTTTGACTCTTTTAACACTTGATTATGTTTTAAACTCATGTTTCTCTTTCGCAGGATACTGAAAGTGATAATGATAACATGCCTCTTATTCACCGGTCAAGGAAACGAATGCAACCCGAATCCCAAGCAAGGGCTAAAGGGATTGTGATCAAAGAACCACAAGAGCAATCTCACGGACCTCCCCCTAAGAGACTTCACACATCAGTCGAAGTTCCTGTTGTCGAATCTGTAGCTGCTCCAAATCTTCCTTCGACTGAACAAATTTTGCCTGCACCATCAACGCCTGTGGAAATCTCCACAGTACCTCCAACTACCCAAAATTCTCCTATGGTTGTTGACGTCGAAGGAAAAAACATTGCTACTAACGCGAATGTTGAAATGGAACTTGAGCAAACTAACGAGCAAACACCAGATGTGGCAGGAGCTAAGGATTTAAGCAAAGAGACGACTGAAATTGAGGCTCAAGAACAAGCTTCTACCAAGGAATCAACTAGTAGCACTATGAGTGACCAGGAGTTTTCGCTGATGAAGACGACAAATCCTTTGGCTGCTCTTAAATACTTGCTGAGCCTTTCTTCCTCTTCCCCTGCCATGGTCTCCAGTGCTTCGACTACTTCCTTGACCTCCGTTACTCAAGAATCTACTGAAGAATTGCTTCAACAATTAAAAGCTAAGGTCTTGGAAGGCAATCTCTTTACTAGGATTGGAGAGAACCCATCAGAAAGCTTTGCAATTAAGGACATCGTTCAAAAATTGCTAAAATCAGAGCTTAATGCAAAACTTTTCGTTTTCCTGATCGAATTTTCGCCAGTCTTTGAAACTTTTGCACTTCACATCAGCAAACGCTCTGAAATTTCCAGGTTGAAAAACCCAGAGGCTGTACTTCATCAAGAAAAAATTAATGCCTTCAAGGTTTCTCAAACCCCCATTGATGAATTGGAAGTTCAAATAACGGAAGATGAGCAAGAACTTGCTAACTGGGATTCAGAAATTCAGCACTATGATGAAGAGATAAGAATTCTCCAAACAAAACTGGCAAATGCTAAACACCAAAAAAGTTTAGTGCAACAAAGGATGGAGACCCCTAAGTCGAAGATTGAAAAGGCAGCTACTGAGGCTCTTCAACATTTTGATGATGCTCAAAAACACCAAGCCACTATTGCTCGACTGGACAAAGAGTTAAGCTTTCTGGAGTCTTCAATTGCTGTGAGCACCAAGATCCTCTACAGGCTCAAGCATTCTCTTCAAAGCCTTTAGTAACTTGTAATAGTGTAGAATTTCTTTTAATGGCTATGTAATTATTTTGATTGAATACATTACCATTTTGAACCAGTTTACGGTTTTATCTTTGCTCGATTCTAACTTCGTTTAATGTTGGCTTATACTGTTTTAAATACTTGCCATTTATTTTGAAGATTCTGTATTCGTCACCCAATTCTTCGACTTCGTATGCCCCAATAGAAAAACATTGCAATATGCGAAGTGGACCTTCCCAACTAGGTGACCATTTACCCAAAACTCTATCTTTTTTATCCATAGGCAACAACACTTTCCAAACTAAATCACCTGAATTAAAGGTTTTTAACTTAACCTTTTTGTTATAAGTTTTAGCTACTCTTTCCTTCTGTCGAATAAGCATTTCCAAAACTAACAACCTTTCTTCGTCTAAATCAACTAACTCATCAAGCATCATATTCCAATAATGATCAAAAGGAATTTCATACTGTCTTTGAATTCTTGTTGATTGTAAACAGATTTCAACAGGCAATACTGCATCGTGTCCAAAGGTTAACCTGTATGGAGTAGCATTGATAGATTCTTTGGGTGAATTTCTACAAGCCCATAAAACTTGATCCAAAGTGTTATGCCAATTTCTGGGTTTTTGCCCAACATGCTTTTTAATCAAGTTAATAATGATCTTATTGGCAGCTTCCACTTGACCATTGGCTTGTGCATAATATGGTGTCGAAGTTAATAACTTAAAACCAATTTCAGAAGCAAATTCCACCATTTTTTGACCAGTGAAAACAGAACCCTGATCTGTAGTTATGGTTTCTGGAATTCCATACCTATAAATAATATGATTTCGGATAAACCGTATTACTGCTTCTTGATCAACATTGTTTAAAGGTATTGCTTCAACCCATTTGGTAAAATAATCAATTCCTACTAATATATACTTATGACCTTTTGATGATGTTGGTTTTATTTCTCCAATTATATCCAGAGCCCAACCTCTAAATGGCCAAGGTTTCACTATGGCATGCAATTCATTTGCAGGCACATGTTGTATTCCAGCATGCTTTTGACACTCTTGGCATCCTTTGGCAAACTCTATACAATCTTTCAACATTGATGGCCAATATATTCCTTGTCGAAATAATAGCCATTTCATTTTATGGCCTACTTGGTGCGAATCACAAGCTCCACTGTGTGTTTCAGAAACTGCTAAATATGCCTCATTTTCACTAAGACATTTCAATAATACTCCTTCAGGCGTTTTCTTAAACAATTCGTTTCCAATTATCACATAGCTTAAAGCTCTGTACTTTACCTTTTTATTGGTATTTCCTGTGGGATTTTGCAAGTATTCTACAATAGGCCTTCGCCAATCATCATTGGACATATTGTCAATAGCAAAAACTTCTGCTAAAACAACTTCATCAACAATGTGGCGTTGTTCAATACATTCCTCATCTGTATTTGTTACCCCCCCATTTTTTGGTGTTGACAATAATGATGAAGAAATATCATCAGATACGAGTTTCTCTTTTATTTCGATTAATTCTTCAAGGCTTTGTTTTGAAACTCTATAACCTGATGCAATTTGGGCCAAATCATTCGCCACTTGATTATCAACTCGTGGTAAATGTTCTAAATGAACAGAGTAAAATCTCTTTAACAAGGAATTGGCCATAATAAAGTATTTAATAAGGTGCTCTTTAATACATTTATATTCTTTGGTCATTTGTTTGATAACCAATTCTGAATCACCTTTTATTTCGATACGTCTTGCCCCCAGCTCAAGTAAAATTTCAAGGCCTATAATTAGAGCCTCATACTCAGCTTCATTATTTGAGCAATGATTTCGAATCTTACACTTGTACTTCGTTGGAATGTTATTTGGTGAAATAATTAAAACACCAATCCCAACTCCTTTTTTATGACTCGAACCATCAAAATACAACCTCCAAGGATATGTGTCTACGAAATGTAATGTTTCTTCGACAACAGAGTGGTCCGCTATAAAATCAGCAACCACTTGTCCTTTAATTGATTTTAAAGGTTGATAAGTTAAGTCATATTCAGACAAAGCTAAAGCCCACTTACCAATTCTACTATGCATTATTGGTTTCGACAGCATATGCTTAATAATATCAGAATGCGAATAAACACAAACATTAGCTGGCTTTATATATTGCTTTAACTTTGTGCAAGAAAAATACAAGCAAAGGCACAACTTTTCTATAGAACTGTACCTAGTTTCAGCATCTATTAAGACTCTACTAAGGTAATATATGGCTCTTTCGACACCATTATCATCCTCTTGAGCTAACATGCTACCTATTGTTTTTTCAGATGTTGCTATATACAATTTGAGCACTTTGTTTCTAATAATAGGCATTAGAATTGGTGGTTTCATCAAATAAGACTTAATTTCTTCAAAGGCTGCTTGATGAACTGATTCCCATTTGAAAACTTCTTCTTTCTTCAGTCTCAACAATGGCGAAAATGCTTGAGTTTTGCCACTTAGATTTGATATGAATCTTCGTAGGAAATTGATTTTTCCCAACAATGACTGAAGTTCTTTTTTGGTTGAAGGAGCTTTCGTTTCAATTATAGCTTTAGTCTTATTCTGATTGATTTCAATGCCTTTTTTGTGCACCACAAAACCTAAAAAATCGCCTGCACGCACACAGAAGGCACATTTTAATGGATTCATTTTCAATCCATATTTCCTCATTCTTTCAAAAGATTGTCGAAGATGGTCTAAATGACCATTTTCTGAGGAAGATTTAACCACCACATCATCTATGTATACTTGCATAAAGTTTTCAATAAAATCATGAAACATACAATTCATTGCCCTCTGATATGTAGCACCAGCATTTTTTAAACCAAATGGCATTACTACCCATTCATAAATACCTAATGCCCCTGGACAACGAAATGTAGTTTTCGATACATCTTCTTCAGCAATAAAGATTTGATTATACCCAGAATAACCATCAAGCATGCTGAGATATTCAAATCCTGCTACTGAATCTATTAACATTTCTGCCACAGGCATTGCGTATTCATCTTTGGGAGTTGCATTATTCAAGTCTCTAAAATCTATGCAAACTCTAAGAGTGCCATTTTTCTTAATTACAGGAACTATATTAGCTAACCATTCGACATACCTGGCAGTTCTGATGAATTTGTTCTTGAACAACCTTTCGATCTCCTCTTTAATTTTAGTTAATATTTGAGGAGCAAACCTTCGTGGTATCTGCTTCACTGGCTTCTTCTCTGGTCGAATTGGCAATTGCAATTCCACAACGTCTCGACTCAATCCAGGCATTTCATCATAGTCCCAAGCAAAGCAATCTTTGAACTCCCTTAGTAATGTTATAACTTGGGCTTTTAATGCAACATCCAAGTGTGCACTAACATAAGTTGGCCTCTTCTTTGAGCCATCTCCCAAATCTACTTCCTCCAATGGATCTTGAGCTTGCATTCGCTTTGTTGAATCTCTAGGATCCTTTTCAAACCCTAATGGCTCATTATCATAAATGCAATCAAGCTTTCCATTCATAATAATGCCATTTTCGTCTTCAGAACCTTTGGCTTCAACAGCCATTGTTTGATGATTTAATTCGGCTTCCATAGCCGTTTTTAACTTATTTTCGGCCATATAAGCCGTAATCTTGTTCCATGCATTAGGAACTGACATAGGAAACATTTTAAGAATCAGAATACCACGCCTCAGGTTGGGCAGTAGCATCTCCTATTATTTGCCTTTCCCAAACAAAACCATAGTTTGGATGCAAATTAACTGAAGCAAATACATTATCGGCAGGAATGTATGCCTCATTAGAAGATGGACATGGCGCAATGTTCGCCAATCTTTTCTCAAAATTTTCCTTGGTGATGTGATTCACGTCAGCATGAAAATAACTTTGGTCTGCTTCAATGTATTCGACAAGACCATCTTCCTTCCACATCACTAGTCTTTGATGTAATGTTGAAGGCACAGCACCGACTCCATGTATCCACTCCCTTCCAAGTAACATATTGAAGTTTGCTTTGGAAGCAATCACTAAGAACAGAGTGGTCCTCTTGATAGTTCCAACAATCAATTCCACTTCAATGGCTCCAAGAGAATAACCAGTTTTGCCTTCGTAATTACTTAAGACAATATTGTGTGGCTTAAGGTCAGTGATGGATATGCCTATCTTCTTCATAAGCACTTCAGGCATAAGATTCACAGCAGCACCTCCATCAACTAACACTTTGTTGATGCCAATACCATTAACCTTAGCCTGAATATATAAAGGCTTCAGGTGATTCTGCATACTCGTATCTGGCCTCTCGAAAGTAGCCATCTGCTCCTCGACACAGCCATCATTCATCACATAGTAACACATGGGTTTGTGACAAGCCATATCTTCAGTGAAATCTTCTTCCTCACTGTTAGGCATAGTTATGACATCATACTCCAGTGGCAATATTGACACCACATTACAGAAGACATCGAAGTCATCATCAGAATCATCAAAACCAGAACCTATGTCCTCATCAGAGTCGGACTGAGATTCTTTCCCTTTAAATGTCGAAGATGGAGGACAGATTCTTTCAAGTGCAGGCCTTCTAGGTTTTTCCATCGAAACATCCTTGCCTTTTGCCTTATTTACCACATTTGTAGGCTTAGCAACATCAGCACTGGTACTTGCCTCAACCTTAGAAGCCACCTTCTTATCATCCAACCGGACTTTGATTCCAAAGTGACTAGGAACTTTGTTTACGTCTAAAGAAGCTTTCTCCTTCTGTTTTCTTTGAAAACGACGCCACTGGGTTTTAGTCATAGGATTCTTACCTTTATAATTATTCCGATAATTATACTTGTTGGAATAATACTCATCTTGATGGACAACTTGAGCAGGTGCATTGTTGTGAACCCATTTTCCAACAGGGGAATTCGTCTGTGGAACAAAGGTTTTACCAAACAGTTTTATGGATCCTTTCTTTCCTGGCTTTTGGCTTGTCGAAGGTTTAGTCGAAACACTAACCTTGCTAGATGAAGGCTTAGTCGTAACATTGGCCTTGTAACCAGGAAGTTCAGTGCTACCAAAATCAAAGGATGGCCTATTGTCAAGCCATTTCCTCTTACGTTGTTCCTGATCCTGGTACCCTTCAACAGCTTTAGCTGCCTCTTTGTCGAAAACAGCACTGCACCTTGGACATAGCATAACCTCAGAATTGTTCCACTTACATCTGTTGAGGAAATCTATCAATTCCTCTTCAGCTTTTGGGTACACCACATGCTTCTTTCCATCGTACTCTTTCACAGTTACCTGTTGTTTTTCTCCTTCAGCATAAATAAAACCTTCGAATTGTTTGGTAGAATATTTGAGAGTTTTTGGGGAATTTTCCATTTCAACGTCTACCATGTTTACATTCGCTTCGAAAGGCTCTGAATACATGGCTTCAGCTTTAGGTAAAGGGTCATCCACAACTTGCATTGGAGCTTTCATCTTTCTATCCTCAAATTTTAATCTACCTTCTTCGATCGCTTTTTGCACAAGATCCCTGAAAAGCACACAACGGTCAGTGTTATGTCCCAAAAAATTATGGAACTTACAATAACCCTTTTTCTTTCTCTGGTCAAGAGTTGGTACTTTTAAACCACTAGGTACCAATATCTGACCATCTTTTACTAACAGATCAAATATTTCATCACATTTAATTAGTAACATCAAAAGTATATGTCTTAGGCACAAATCTGTCATTTTTTGGCTCAACAGGATTTTTCCCATTAGCAGGCCTTAGTAATTTACAAGTATAAGGAGGACCAGGCTTGAGTTCAGCCACGTCTATCTCCTCTTCTTCGACATCACCGAATGCGACGTCAAATTCTTCTTTGACATATGCAATTTTTTCTTTTTTAGGAAACCTAGTTGACCTAGATTTCTCCTCTTTTAACCTTTCAACTTGTCGAACTCTATCAGCCAATTGGGCCATGTCTTTTAGATAAGATGTGTCCAATTTCTTTCTGATTGAATAATCAAGACCACCAGCAGCCATTTCGACGAGTTCATGTTCAGGCACTTGTGTGAAACAACGAGCCTTCAGTAGCCTAAATCTATTCAAATAATCATCAACAGTTTCAGGCATTTTGCGCTGAACACTGGCCAATTCTTTGAGACTAATCTTAGATTGGCCCATGTAAAACTGCGCATGAAATGCTTTTTCTAATTGCCCCCATCTGAAAATAGAACCAGGGGGTAATGTAGTAAACCAAGTAAAAGCATTTTTTGTTAAAGAATTTGGGAAATATTTCATCTTCAAATTCTCATTTTGGGCTATATCCCCAGACTCAGTCAAATAACGAGCAATATGTTCGACAGTAGACTCTTTTGTGTCACCACCAAACTTAGTATATTTAGGAACTTTCCAGCCCCTTGGTAACTCAGTTTGCAACACATATTCACACAATGGTGATATGAAATTTGGCCTATGTAAGCCTACATTAACGCCATTTTGTGTCAATATAGTTTCTACTAAAGTAGCTATATTATCTTGAGCGCCAACATTATTTTGTTGCACTTGTCGAACAACTTCATCAGCGTTCTGATTTCGATTTACCAGAACAACTTCAGGAACATGATTTGCAGTTCCCTGACGCTCACCTACATTCACTGGGACTTCGACTGGAATTGTTCTTTGGGTATTAACAGGCAATCCATTATTTAATGTGTTGGGCATCTGCCTATTACTAATATTTGGAGCCCCAAAGAAATCTGCAATTCGACCCATTTGATTGGCTAACCTTTGGTAACTAGTATTAGTATTTTGAATCAATGGATTAAAAACCGTACCGATTTGTTGGGTTAACATATTAACCATATCATGATTGCTCTCATCAACTTGTTGTCGTAAGGCAAACAAAGATTCATTGGTTAATGCTGTGTGATTTCGACCCATTACACTTTCAGAAGAAACATGTACAGGAGACATGGTCGAAATATGTGGCATTCCAGTAGGCATGCCATACGATCCAGAAGGAAATGCAGGAAAACTTACATTATGAAAATGTGGATTTAAACCGCTTCCTATTGCCATATAAGGACTATGAAGTCCCATATGTGACGGCAAAGGCATAGGCATAGATGTCATGTTTGACTGCGTTGATCCAACGTTAGTCATTGATACTGAAGGAACGGTTGTTGATGATGATGGGGATATTGTTCCCACAACCACCCCTGCATTTACGTTCGCAGAGTCTACTATTGTTCCCTGTTCTTGTGAAATCACAGGATTAGAACTAGACGCATTATTAGTAGGACGAACCATTTTTCCACTTCTTAAGTGCATGCAAATACAAACACATACAAGAACATAGAAAAATTATGTATTAAAGGCAAACTGTCCCACTGGGCGTGCCAATTTGTTCGCTGATGTTTTTAGCAAACAATCACTGGTTTTATTAGAAATGTTTGTGAGATTAAACCAGAAATCTCCAAAGCAATTGCCTTTAAACACCGCAGTTTGTCAACAAATATATTTTAAAAGGGAGACAATTCACCATGAAAATGGAAGTCAAAGAAAAAGAAGTAATAAAATGGAACGCAGAAATGTAAAATGACTTGTATTGAAAGTAATAAATTGCATTAAATGTAAAGAAAATGGTGCACAAATTCACATACGTTGTACAATAATTCTTTTACTCTGTTTTCGCTGTGACTTGGAAGTTAGAGTTTCAGAACTGTGTGTTTGGTATAATAATTTGCCACCCTTGATTTCTCCGTAGAAACTCCTATTTATACAGAAAATAATGACTGAAATGTAAACTGCTATAGACACGTGGCTACGTCTCATTAACCAGTGATGGACTTCGTGCCACGCTCGATGCCACATACTGCCTACGTTGTATTAACCGTAGTCTTGAAATTCGACACAACTGTTTGCCAATAACTGCTTGACGAAGTCCTGAATACACTGTCCTGTCGAATTGGTGAAGACTTCTTCTGTCGAAAACATGTTGAGATGACTTAAATGTCACTTTTCCTTTCCGAAGGCATTATGAATGATCTTTAATGAAGAGTCAAACCCTATTAACTAACCACTCAAAAGCCTTGTCGAAATTCTAGGCTAACACATAGTAACTAAGTTCTTCACTTCCAGGAAAAGCTTTTGAAGTTTGAACTGCTTTTTGAACAGGTGGCATCATATATAGTGCAGAACTTTTTACACATCAACATGAAATCTTAAAAAAATATTGCAAATTGCAAATGTTGGCATCACCATGGTGTAAACACTAGCATGATAAAAGCACTTATATTATAAGTGATTATGTTATAAGAACTTAATTAAGTTGTTTATCAAAAGAAAAGGTCTTAATTCGATAGTTGGAAAAAGGGAATAGACTTACAAGAGAGGGAAAAATCTTTTCAGCAGCGCGACGAGGAACAGAGAAACCACCATGAGTACTAGTATCACTTGCAGTGAGTTGTTTAAAGAAAAATTCAGGTTGTGGCTTATTTGACTTACGAGCAAGATCTGATCTCACTAAAGTATCCTTATCAAACTACACAGTAAAAGTAATCAGAAAAAAAATATCCACATGCCAGTCAGTTTAACCTTATTATTGTTTGTAACACCCCAATAATTTCTAACTTGTAGAAATTACCGAAATGCACTACTGGCATGCATCAGAGTACTTCCTGTTTTAAATACTGAACACATACTAATACTCGATGCTAAAAACCATCAAGCGCGTTACATAACTTAACATGAAAAATACATAAAGCGTTCTTACACCACTCAACTAGTGTTCAGTACCAAAATAGAAAGTGCGCGGAAGCGATTTACAACTTTATAACATAAGTCGTACAATCGTACATACTAAGGGTCTGAATACAAGTACAAAAGAAACTGAAATACAAGACATAAAGAAATAAGGATAGCGGCTGCTCCTCAAACATCTCCATGACCATGCCTCATCATCTTCAACTTAGCCTGCAATTCTGAAAAACAACAACAATGGATTGGGTGAGACAACTTGTCTCAGTGAGTTCTATCGCGACCCCTTACTAATCCTCTCGGTTCAATTATGCTTGATTCATTATATTTAACTCATAAATCATAGTCTTACTATTTGACTATGTGGCTAACATGAACGTTGTCCTTATAACCCTCATAAGCAGTTACAAGAGGCAACTCATAAACAATGAACAATGGCTTTTTAGCGTGTCACCGGTCACTTGGCAAAATAAGCTCCCGGTGAACCCAATCCACTAATCCGTACATCAGTGGGCAAACCTCAAGGGGCCTAGGTTCATAGGGCTCATGACTTCCCCTCCCCTAGCACACTAAATTGAAATAGGGTCGTCACCCTAACATAATGTATATATTTTAATATACCTTGAACAATGAACAGTGAACAATGATCTGTGAACATGACAATGAGCTTATACTTAACATAATCTTAATCTTAACCTAATTTTATACTTAGCATAATCTTGTCATTAGGTGATCTCACACGGAATTACTAACGTTGTTATCTGAGCTTATAACTATCCATTATCTAGTCCACATCATAATGTATCGCCCATACTCAACATTATGATAATTTAACTTAGTCATAATCGGTCTCATAAATACCACATTGGCCATCTCATAAGCAAGGACATGAACATAACATAAAACTACTTCGATCGCACTTGATTTCATGATACTAATATGTTTCCATCCTTGGGAAACCTTGAGGAGTGGATTAGAAGAGACTTAGGACCAATCGAAATGACTTAGGACATAGTTTAAGATTGGGTACCAGCAAGAGACACACGATCCGTGCGACTTGGCGCACGATCCGTGCTCAGTTTTCAGAAATCCACCGTGAGTACCAGAACCTCACGCACGATCCGTGCCCAGGGGCGCACGATCCGTGCGTGGCTACCAGTATTTCAGAAAGTCAATTTTCGTGTTTTTCTTGTCCATTCCGATCGTTCCCGTATCCATTCCGATTCACATCCGAACTTAATAATATATCATAACAGTCATGGAAACCAATCAATCATCATATAACAACCAACACAACAATCAAGACATGCAATTATAATTATCAATCAATGATATCATGACTCAATGACTCAAACTCGGGGTTTTCACAAAGCGGTTTCGATTCATAATTTATGACATGACATTAATTCCCTAGTGAGTATAGAACTCACCTTTTTAGCGGCGACAACCACACAACCAGAAATCTACCACGGTCACGAACAAGAGAACTATGCGAACAGTCCCCGGAATCGTTCGAAATACTCCCAACCGAAATCCCAGCTCTCCTATGACTTTTACTCTGAACCCAGAAACTGAAAATGACTCCTAGGTGGTTCCAATTCGTGGTTTGGTTGTAGTAGTTGGTTCTGAGGCTCACAAAAATGACATGCAAGGTTCAGAGTTTGTGCTTTGGTCAAATGAAGTTTTGGGTGGTCATCAATGGAGATTCAAGGTGGAGGAGGATGATGATTTCGAAGTTACTATCACTATGAAGAGGAAGCTGAGCTGATTACTTTGGTACCAAGGGTATGAACATGCATTGAGTCTTGAGAATTTCCCCCTTCTCTTCTTCCTTCTCCCCCTTGCGCCTCTCCCTTTCTTTCTCTCCCTAAATCCAGATTTTCATAACATGAGAGTGTTTCTTCCCTTCCACTTTCAGCTGAATGAGTTTATAAAGGGTTAGAGTAAAAAGACCACATTGCCCCTCACTTATACATTTCATTCCTAATGACTCCTTCAGCTCTAATAACTCAACTTAACATAATTAAATACTCAATCACACACAATTCCATACTTAATAAATCAAATAACTCATTTTTAATTTAAATAATTTCAATCAATTAAATAAATCACTAATAATTGATATTATGCTAATATAATTAAATAGTAAAATAGGGGATGTTACATTGTTAACCTTGAACTTTGAGATTGAGTGAGGAGTTGCAAACCTTTCATCAACAGCATTAGGCAATTGGCTAAGTACCATTAAGGACTTCACCCATTCAATTAGCCCTGCCTTATTTTCTTCAATAGGTCTTCTTCCACAAATTACTTCCAATACCAATATTCCAAAGCCAAAGACATTGTTGATGTTGTTCCTGTTCGAACTACTTCTGGAGCAATGTATCCTACTGTCCCTAGTACTCTTGTTGTGTTGGCCACTTTTCCATGATGATCATGCATACGAGCCAACCCAAACGGATCTGGACTAGATTGTGCAGTTTGCATAGACTTCATGCCATGATCCCTAAAAGACTGATTTACTGCTTGCATTCTCCATTTCAATGTGCTCAGTACTAAAAGCTCCATTCTCAGTCTTAGCTTCAAATACAAACTTTGATTCACCAACCTGCACAAAATACAACAATCAGCACATGCAAGATAAACACATTTGCTTTACACAATCATCAAGCATTAAAAAAACAAGTTCCTACCTGCAAATCAAGAGTAAGAGGAACATCAGTCTCTTCTACTTTGGCTGCCAAAGATAAACAAGATACAACCAATAGTTGCATTGTCCAAGCTCTTCCCTTCTGAAAGTGGAAACATTGATTAGATCTAAATTAACCAATAAAGCATAAAATGGCCAATTTATTTTAATAAACATCTCTTCATTCATTGACTTACTGGTAATTCATATGCAGAAAGAAATCGGTCCAAATAATTTATGGATAGATATTCACATAGAGGACCAAAACCAAAATGCGCTCCAACCTATAAAACATTACACACAGCAACAAAGGGCAATTAGATAAATATAAAGATAAAGCCATCATCTGATCAAGATAAATCCAGATTGTGCATCATAATACATGAACAAATAAGTTTCATTCAATAAAATCCAAGAGTTTCCAATAGAATCATCATCACACACAAAAGCTATTCCAATCAAAGAACTGTTATGATATTGATGAGTTCATTAAATTGAAAGTCAAACAAAAGTCACGATTCCGATTTCATTTTAGACTCATCAAAATCAAACAGGAAGATTTCCATTTCAACAACATGCCTATACTCATAAGCATCATCAAACTGACCCATGTTCAAATCCAAAAAACTAGGGTTTGCGACTTCTGGATCTGACCCGTGTTCAAATCAAAAAAACTAGGGTTGTCAACACACATGTTTCAAACTGAGAAATTAGGAATTAGATAGGAGCTGTGCAACACGCTCGTTGCAATAGGGGATTCAGAACATTATCAAAAAAAACCTAGAAAGAGAGGCAGAGAGAGCGACAGAGAGAGAGAGAGACACAGGGAGAGGGAGACTTGCCTGGAAAATGGAAGAGGAGTTTAGCGTGAAACTCAGAAGCAGAGGGCGTGAGTGTGAGCGTTGAGCGTGAAACTGAAGTGGAGAGAGCAACGGAAAAGACGCGCGCCGGAGGGTGGAGTGGTGCACGGCGAGGCGAGGCGAGGCGGAGGGCGGCGTTCTCGGAGTGAGGCGTGAGGACGCGAAAGGACGGCTTGAGAATGGCGTGATTGGCGTGGAGAGTGTTTTGATTTTCACGGTGAGGGGGTGAGGGGGTGAGGGAGTGAGGGTGACGGTGAGGGGGTGTGGGTGACGGTGAGGGGGTGAGGGGGCGAGGGAGTGAAGAAGAAGGATTAGAGAAGAAGAAGGATTAGGGTTCGCGTGAGAGTGAGAATGGAGAGGAGAGAGTGTTCTGATTTGATAGTGAGGGTGAATTTTTTTTTTATTTTAGTACTTTAGAGGTCAGGCGTGTATATGCCTGACTGCTAAAGTACTTTAGAGGTCAAGCGAGAATAGACGCATGACGTCTAAAGTATTAGAACAGAAAAAAAAATCCACTCCTAATTACAAGTTTGCCACCGTGTCACTTATGTAGTCAGGCGCATACATGCCTGACTTCTAAAGTCTTATTTTTTCCCTATTTCTTCACTTTAGAAGTCAGGCGTCTATCCGCTTGACCTTAATACTCGCTAGTTTTTCCACTTATTTACAAGTTTGCCACCGTGTCTACCTATGTAGTCAGGCATCTGGGCGCCTGACTTTAAATGTCTAATTCTAATGTCATTTTTGCACTAGTGTTTGGTCCTTTATGTTTCACAAAAATTTCAGATTGGTGCTTTAAATTTTTACTTTTCCTAGTCACTAATGCCAACTAAGCAAGCCACATCACTGTTAACGGCCAGCGTGACATCTGTTAACATTAGTGGACGGAAAGTTAAAAAAATATACTTTAACACAGATTTGAAACATAAAGAATCAAAGTGAGAAAAATAAAACATAAAGGACCAAACTGAATTTTGGTGAAACATAAAGGATCAAAAGTGCATTTTAACCTATATGTTAATAAAATAGTTTTATTTAATAGTTGTGAAAAATAATTAGAGTACAATTTAACATGGTTAAAAATAGGGGTATAGTTGAAAGAGCAAAAATGTTCACCTTTCTCTCCTCTTTCTTTCCATGTTAGGAGAGAGGTTTTTTTGTGGGACCTACATGTTTTTAGTCTCACTCTCCTATTTCTCTTTTATACCAAACAAGCTAGCTCTTTCTTCTCAACTTCCTCACCTCCCTCGCTCTCTCATCCATATTTCTCATGAACCAAACACACTATAAGTGTTATGAGAATGTTAGGAGCTTCGTTCAAACTGAGTACACTGTGATAAGACTTAATAAAGGTCGGTTTAGAATTAGAATGTAAAAGAGGTTACACGCCAACGACCTATAACATAGGTTAAAGTAAATTGTCTCGAAAAATATAAAGCTTTTCCTTTTTTTTGGTTTCTCAAAATAAGTTCCAAAATTACAATGTTAATTTAGGTGGGCCAAAAAAAATGGGTTTTGTATTTTGGATACGCTTAACAGCCTAGTTAGAACAACGTTAATTTGTTTTAACGAGGCCCCTAGTAATTGGTACGAGTGAGTATCCCTTGTGCTCCCGTTAATAAAATTTTGCTTATAAAAAAAAACTTAATTTGTTTTTCCCTAGTTAAGCTTAGCTAGAGCCTAACCAAACTTCATAAACACAAACAGAAGGAGGTGCTTTGAATTGGGATCATAAACTATAAATATTGATATTTGTGTTTGTTTCTATTTGTTAAAGATAACCTCTTCTCTTGGTAAATCTTACTAATATGATTACTTATTGTTTTTAAATAATTAGGAAAACCCTTACCTACTGATGTTAAGGCCCAACCTATCATTTTCCTCAAATGAGGTATATGTCTAGATACTATATGACGTTAAGCAACCAAAAGGCCTGGCCCTTTAATATTAAAATTAAGCTTCTTGGAATCGTGGCTCTATCACACTACCAAACCCTAGTTTCTTCTTAAAAATATTGGTTCTCAATCCCTATTTGTGCAAAACGTTGAAACCTATTTAGGTAGAGGCATAGATTATGCGAAAATTATAAATTAATGTCAACACATTGTCCGTATATAAAGTAGGTTGCTATTCTAGACTTTTGTTTATTTTGTTTTAGGGAAAGGAACAAGTTACAATAATTAAAGAAGTAAGCAAATATTAGAGATCGCAAGAGATCATAGTCGACTTTTATAGTCAAATATATATTGAGCATTATATTTCATATACTTTTATTTTATTTCTAAAAGAGAGAGAGAGAGAGAGAACGATATACATATACAAATTATTAATAAGTGGACAAAGTAAAATGGTGAATCTTGTTTATAACTCCGAGCTTGGATGCAAGTGGTTAATGCACTCCATCTAAAGGGCGGACTCGGCTAATACCCGGTTTCGATACCCAGCGATGGAACAAATTTGAGGTAGACTTTACTTACCTCCCGGACGAACTCCGAATTATTCATGGCACCTTTCCCCTGGACACCGGAGTGGGGTCAAAGACCTCTAGACCAAAAAAAAGAAACTTGTTTATAATCCAGGCAAAAGCGGGGAACTGGAGTCTTAGCTAGAATTGTCAATTTGGGCAGAGTCGGCTAATTTCAGCCAAACCCTAATAATAGGGTTGGAAAACGAGCGGATTCAGACCCAAAATCCTCTAATAGAACCCTAAATAGGGTGTTATTACAAGCTCAATTCATCTCTTCCTGCACCTCCCTTTCCTGATTTGTCCACCCCTATCTCTGACCAGATCGCTTCCCCCCTTTCTTTGGTCCAAGACAAAGGGTCCAAGTCAAGTTGAGACGGTGCCTCCTACCCCTTTGGAACTTTCAAATATGATTATTTCATCCATCCCCTTGGTGGTTGAACTCCCCCCATTCATGAGGCGTTTCCGCTGCCAAGTGGAGTGAATTTAGTCAATATTGGTAAGACATCACAAAGTAACTATTCTCCTAAGTCATTGGAAGTGGGTGAATCCTCCTCATTGAATTTAGAAGTGGATAATGCTAATTCTATGTGGGCTGATCAAAGCTTATCCAAGGAAGAAAAAATATGGAGTCTTGCAAAAAGAATTGGAGTCAAGGGTGAGGAATGCGATCAAGTGTACATTGAGAAAATTAAAATTATGGAGGATAGGGACAAGGATGCTCGGAAGAAGAGGGTGAACCTAAGCCTTGATAGATGAAGATTGTCTCCTTTAATATGAGGGGGCTTGGTAGTAGTGCCAAGCAAAGGCGTTTTAAAAGTCTTGTTCTAAGAGAAAAATTTGATATTTGTTTTATTCAAGAAACAAAAAGAAAGGAGGTGGATAGCACTACTGTAAAGAGGTTATGGGGTGGTGATGATGTGGAGTGGATATTTCAAGCTTCAGACGAACTATCAGGAGGTATTTTATCGTTTTGGCGTAAAGGTTTGCTCAATGTCCTTTCGACTTTCTCTCATTCTGGTTATGTAGGTGTGGCTGCTCATTTAGAGGGTAGGTTAGTCTTCTTGGTAAATGTGTATTCAGGATGCTCTATTAGAAGGAAGAGGGAACTGTGGGCAAGTTTGATTAGAGAAAAGGATAGGCAAAGTGAGGGGTTGTGGGTTATAGGAGGGGACTTCAATACTATTACAGATAGATCAGAAAGGAAAGGTAAAGCAATAAGATATAGTGAAAGGGAGGGTCAGGATTTCAAATTCTTCATGGAGGAAATGGAAGTGGTGGAATCGGCTAGTTTAGGGAAGAAATATATATGGTTTCAACCGAATGGTCCGGCGGCAAGTAGAATTGATAGATTTCTATTATCACAACGTCTGGTGGATGATTGGGGAATCAGAGCTCAGTGGATAGGAAATAGGGATATATCGGATCATTGTCCTGTTTGGTTGTTATCTTCAAAAAAGAACTGGGGACCAAAGCCGTTTAGATTCATAAACGGTTGGCTAAAGCATAAGGATGGGAAGAAGTTCATGGAGGATAAATGGAAGGAACACAAAGTAGAGGGTTGGATGGCATATGTTGTGAAGGAAAAGCTCAAGTTCTTAAAGGAAAGCCTCAAGGTGTGGAACAAGGAAGTGTATGGGTACAAGGATCTAAAAATAGAAGAAATAGTGCGGGACATCAATGTGATGGAGCAAGAGGATGTTTATGAGGAGAATTGGGATGGAGAGAAATGGAAAAACTTGAATTCGAAATTTTGGGCTGAATTAAAGCAAAAAGAATCTCTTTTAGCACAAAAAGCAAGGGTAGATTGGATCCAACAAGGAGACGGGAACACAAAATTCTTTCATAATGCAATCAAACTTACGGAGAGAAGGAATCAAATCGAGAGGTTAAAAGTTGGGGAGGAGTGGATTCAAGATGTTGGGGAGATAAAGGAGGAGGTGAGGAGACATTTTCAACAACAATTCAAGGAGGATATGCAAAGTAGACCGGTGTTAGATGGAGTAGATTTCAAAAAGATCCGACCGGAGGAGGCTCAAATGTTAATTGCCCCATTTACTAGTGAGGAGGTAGAGGAAGCTATTTGGAGTTGTGAAGGTAGCAAGAGTCCGGGCCCCGATGGTTTTAACTTTAACTTCATAAAGGAATGTTGGAGTACAATCAAAGAAGAGGTGATGGGGGTTATTCATCAATTTCATTCAAATGGGAAGTTACCAAAGGCTTTCACTTCTTCTTTTGTGGCACTTATAGGGAAGATTTAGAACCCACAAGGTCTCAGAGATTTTAGGCCAATCTCTCTTATAGGTTGTATATACAAGATAATATCAAAGGTGTTGGCTTCGAGGATCAAAGAAGTTTTACCCAGTATAATCTCAAAATCCCAAACGGTGTTCTTAAAAGGAAGGCAAATTCTAGATGGAGTGTTGGTGGCACATGAGGTCATAAATTTCGCAAAGAAGAAGAAGAAACCTTTGCTCCTTTTCAAAGTGGACTTTGAAAAGGCAAATGATTCAGTGTCTTGGAATTTTTCAGATTATATGTTAGTAAGGACTGGTTTTGAAGAGAAATGGAGGTTGTGGATGAAGGCGTGCATTTTTTCGGGGCATGTGTCGGTGTTGGTTAACGGAAGCCCAACTGGGGAGTTTACTATGGAGAGGGGGCTAAAGCAGGGGGATCCGCTTGCACCATTCCTTTTCTTATTGGTGACGGAAGGTCTTACGGGGATGGTTAACAATTGCTTGAATCAAGGCATATTAGAGGCTTTTCCGGTGAGCGGTGAGGTAGCTTTCCCGATGTTACAATTCGCGGATGACACGTTGTTTTTATGCAAGAACTCAAGGGAGAATTTGTGGGGTCTAAAGGCGGTATTGAGAATCTTTGAACTGGTGTCGGGCCTAAGGGTAAATTTCTACAAGAGCAATCTTATAGGTGTGTGTATGAAGGAGGAAGAGATAAGGGTGGGAGCAAGATTCTTGTGTTGTAGAACGGGGGAAACACCATTCAAATTTCTTGGAGTGCCGGTGGGGGCTAATCCTAGATATGCTAGAACATGGAATCCGGTGATCAACAAGATGAAGAATAGATTGTCGGTTTGGAAGAGTAGACAACTATCAATTAGGGGGAGAGTGACTTTAATTAATTCGGTCTTAGCTAGCCTTCCGCTATACTACTTCTCATTCTTCAAAGCTCCAAAGAAGGTGATTAGAGAAATGGTGAAAATTCAACGTAACTTTCTTTGGGGAGGGAACAATGAGTCACAAAAAATGGCATGGGTGAGATGGAGTAGAGTTTGTTTGCCAAAAGATATGGGAGGACTCGGTATAAGAAATATGGAGATATTTAATATAGCTCTTTTGGGTAAATGGAGATGGAGGAGGCTTGTAGAGAAGAATAATGTGTGGAGTGCCTTATTGGAGTGTTTGTATGGAGTAAATGGGGTTTTGAAAAATTCTCAGCAATCGGTGTGGTGGAAAGGCTTAAATTTAAATGATGAATGTTTGCCGTTTGGGGTGAATTGGTTCTCGGATTCTATCAAGTTGAAGCTAGGGAACGGGACTGGGGTTAATTTTTGGGAGGACTGCTGGTGTTGCCCATGGAAATTAAAGGACTTATATCCTCATTTAGCAGCTCTAGCTGACGGTGTTGCATGGACAGTGGACAGTAACGGTGTATGGAACGAAGACAATTGGCAGTGGCAGCCACATTGGTGCAGGGACCCGACAGAGGCAGAAGCAGAAGATATCGAATTACTGATGGAAGTATTGCAGCAGGTATCGCCGGTGAAGAATAAAACGGATCAATTTGTATGGCTGGCCGATCCTTCTCTGCAGTATACAGCTCGGTCTGCATACTGCAGGCTGTTGCAGACCAGCGATTCTGCGATACTGGGGGAGGACGAAAGGAAGATCATGAAAAGGTTTTGGTCGACTGCTGCCCCGTCAAAATTCTTGATACACGGATGGCGTCTTTTGTTGGATAGACTGCCTACAAGGGTGTTATTACAGCAGAGAGGTATTATTAATTTTTATCCGCCGCCTTGCTGCGTGTTTTGCTTTCGGCACGAAGAAGACTCAAGCCATCTCTTCTTTGGTTGTACAGTCTCTGATGATTTGTGGAATAGAACTCTAGAATGGCTTGGGATGAAAAAAGAAGAATATTTAGGAGTTTGGGATCATTTGGAGAAACACAGTATTAAGCTTGGTGGGAAGAAAAATAGAAGGGTTAGATTTTTGATATGGGTGGCCGTAGTTTGGGTAATTTGGGTGAATCGTAATAGGGTGATTTTTAGAGGGGAGGTTCCAAATGTAATCCAAATGTTTCACCATGTAAAGGGATTATCTTGGGGATGGATAGCTAACAAATTAGTAGACTGTGAGTGGGTAGCATTCGAGAATTGGAACAATAACCTGACTGAATGTTTAAACTCATTATGAAATTGTACAAGGGTTGAGGCACCCCTAGTGCCCCTCTCTAATCAAATTATTTTGCTTATCAAAAAAAAAAAACAAGCTCAATTTCGATTCATTGGAGTTTTGAATTGGGGGAGTAGCTTGTTGTTAGGTTGGTTTGGTTATAGTTAGGTGATGATTTGGCTTAGCTTTTTGCTACAAGCAATTGAATAAAAAACAAATGTTGTCATGATGTACTAGTGCAGATTGTGCTTCACCCGATGAAAGAGAACCAGAAAAGGGAAACCCTTGTGTTACCACTTACTAGTGCAGATTGTGCTTCACACGATGTACTGACCAGTTAAGGCATGCGAGCTTGACATCAATGCAAAAATGAAGAAGAATCAACTAGGATGAACCTCTCATTCGTGAGGGAGAACGAGAAGTTGCATGCAATCGAAGTTTATCAGGATTAAAATGTACATTTTGAATTTTTAGAAAAAGGTTCATGATTATGCCGAGAATTGAGAGGTAAGGGTATGTTCCTGTTGATATTTTTTTTTTCGACAATTTTCCGACCACTGATCTAGTGACCCCTTTGGATAATCAAAAGAAAAATAGGAACTTTTGTATGAATAACTTTTTCTTCATAGGCAAATGTCAGTGGATAGTAATTAGTTAGGGGTGGAGGAAATATTAATTAGTTTCCAGTATTTGAAAATTGGACCTCCTTCTTGCAACTCTTTCATGTCATTTAGCTCGCCAACTGAGCTATCTTTCCTGAAACCTTTTGTATATATGTATGTATGTATAATTAATTAATTAATTCCTAACTAATCAATCAAGCTTTATCTTTCAAGAGAATACCCTGATATTCCTTCGTGATAGCTAGGTAATATTAGTTACAAATATGTAGCTATCTTGAATGACAAAGATGAGTCCAAAGGAAAATGCCAAAGTTCATTTTGATACTTTTGACAATAATTTCTTTTACAGCAATGTAGGGTACTCTAGTTTATAAGAATTATACACTATATTTAATTAGGCAGTTAAAGCCAAAACATAGATACCATCTATGTCTGTAAATCATATTTGACGGGTTGTTGTCCTTGGAACAAGAGAAGCAAACAAGCATGTCCTTACGACGGTCGCTTTCTCTTAGATGAACACACACTAGGGGTCCAATATTCTCATCCTATGGCTCCACCTTCACAAGACATAATTTAATTTCATATCCCCCTTCTACTTCCACCTTCCTCCCATTAAATTAACACTTTTTCTCCCCTTTAATTAATTTATTACCTTCTTTGTTTGGTTCAGAACATTGTGGTTACTCAGAGTTTTTCAACATTTTGAACGAAGGACTAAAAATCTTCGTTTTTGCTTAGAGTAAAATTCACACTGGTCAACATCAAGTTTGTTATTACGGGAACCGATCTTGAGAGTACCAAGTCGACCTCCTGTGTCCCCACGGTAGCTTATGCCACTGGCAGTGTTTAAAAACTGAACCAACTGAACGGTTCAACCAGTTAAACCATGAATCGACACTATCTCTAGTTTAGTTATTTGGTCGGTTCGACTGTGATTTCATCTAAGTTTGAGCAGTTTAAAGCGGTTGAATCATGACTCAAAGATCTCATCGATTCAGTTTTCAAAACATGGGCCACTAAGCCAATAGTGCTGGCTAATTAATTTTTACCTTTTCCTTATCTTGTGGATGTGAGGATATTAAGTTGGTTAGCAAAAGCGGGAAAATTAAATGATTTATTTAAAGGAAAAAACGGAAAGAGAAAAGGGAAAATAAAAGCATTTAAAATTATGGATGTGGTGAGTGTTGGGGCTTGAGAGAGGCCTTTTAGGCATGGACCCATTTTGAAAACGACATGAAATAATTGAAAGCAAAGCACTTTGTGAGTAGAAAATGGGTTGTGGTGTGCTACTACATGAATTGGTATGTCTCTAAAGTGGTCCTCAATAAAGGGGTCCACGTGGCATTGACGCCGGCAGGGTTGCCCTCAGCCATGTGGGGGAAGTGGTCCAAATGGATCAGTAATGTTCTCCATGTGGCAAGAGATAAGAGATGATATTGTTGTGTTGCAAGAGCATGGGTGAAAGAGTGAGACCATTTTTGGGGAAGTGTTTAGTGAAAATTTTATTTATTTTTGGTCAAAGAGTGTTACGTGAAAGTTTAAGTCTGTTGTGAATTTTGATGCCAAAGTGAAAAAATATTTCTTGTGTTTATGGAAAGTGGATACGTAGCGAATACTCAAATTGAGTAGGATTGTTTTTTTTGTTGCAGACTGAGTGGCAAACATTATCCGTAAACTTACATACATAAAATAGAGAACCTAAGCAAAGACGAAAAATATTCAAGTTAACAATCCTGTCCTTATCATTTGTAATAGGCCTTACGGACAATCCATTTAGTTGTTGAAGTCTTTTTGAGTAATTCTTACATTGCTCAAGATAAATAAACTCGATTTAGTTAGCAATCAACTCTAATACAATGTTGGAATTTAAAACTCTGTTTGGCGCGTCTCATCGGCTAGCGGATGAAAGTAGCGAATGAAACTAGCGGGTGAAGAGGACACGTGTTTGGTAAGCACTAGCGTTTATCATTTTTTTTGGTAGCGTTTAGCGTTTTTTCAAACGCTACTTCAAGTAGTGTTTTTTCAAACGCCGGCGGATAGCGTCTCCCTTTTTTTTTGGCATTTTTACCCTTTTTTATTTTTCTAAAATTACTTCTCTGTCCTTATTAAATAAATGTAATCATTAATTAAATAAATATGTCTTTTTATATCATTTTACATTTATCAGCTAGTTCAACCGTTAGTTTTACCAAACACGTCATCTGCTATCAGCTAGTTTATCCGCTATTCGCTAGCTCATCCGCTATCCGTTAGCTTATCCGCTATTCACTACTTTTTACCAACCAGAACCTAAGTTTGTGTCTAACTATACCCGCTAAAAGTCAAATTATGCGGTGTTTGGTAAAACTAGTTAGTTATCCCCTATTAATAACTAACTATTTTTGGACCAAAAAAATAACCACCGTTTGAATTATATCACAATTGAATCTCAAAATTTCATGAAAAAATCCGGATAGAATTAAATTTTCAACGTGAGAATCTCAAATTTGCAAGAAAAAATCAAGATTAATTTTTAGTGATATCTAAGCATAGTTGAAGGAATTTACCAGAGGAGTCATTTGATAAAAGTATAATTAGTTTGAAATTGTATGAAAATGTTATTTACAATTTAAATAAAGTAGTTTGAATTTTTTAGTGATTTATTTGATAAAAGTATAATTAGGGGGTGTTTTGTGAGCAGAAGAAGGCGATGTGAAAAAAACGGCCTCCAAGATATCGTTGACTCACAAAAATATGGATTTTGAGCCCGGAATGGATTTGTACCATCCAATGAACAGTTAAAATTAAATCCTGATTTCGGTTCATAAGAATAATTATTGACACCCTTCTTTTTCTAACATACACCCCACACACTTTTTCCTTATTTGTTGACGTTCTTCCAAAAATATGTTTATGAATGAAACTATGACCTGTCATTTGAAAAACTACATTATTGGCCTGGCCTTTCTTTGTGTACGTTGGTATTAGATAGCTTTCTGAAATTTTTTATATATAAAAGTAGGATACGGAGTGGTCATTTAGGAGAGAAAAAGTCCGTTAAAACTGAAGGTATATTAGTAAATTCTATTTTAGATCATAAATGTCTTTAACTAAGAATTTTTTTTAGATAGACAAAGTGGTTAGTAATTAGTGTGTTAGTTGTTAGAGGGAAGATGTGAGCAGGGTTCGAACCCCGTACGCCTATGTTTTTCTACCAACGATGTCCCTTTCACTCAACCACGTGAGCTGCCCTTCTGGGACAACTACGAAAATTATTGCTTCAGCATCCAATTCCCATTGCACACATTAATTTACAATTCATTTCCCATTGCACATTCATTAAATGTTTTTCAAAAAACAATAAACACTTTGAATTAAATAAAAAGCAACAATAGTCTTTTGATACTTATCGATTAAAGGGTGTAAATGTCAGCAATCATTCTACAAAATGGGTTTAGAGGCGTGTATGAAATATAGAGAACAAAAATAGTAGTAAATTGTATGATTAGCAATGTATTATAGTATTTATAGAGATGCATGTAGGAATTCCAATGGTCCTCGGTGAAAAAAAAAGGAAATTCAAAGGAATTCCAATGGCCCATTAATTCAAATGCTTTGATACCACAACCAGTGATGGAATTCCAATAAATTTGGGTGCATGTGAAATATAAATTCCTAAATGAATTTGACTATGAGCAATCAAAGTGGAATTCGTATGGTTTTTAGGAGCAATGGAATTAATACATAGGATTTATTAGGTGCATAATTCGAAGTTATCAATCAATGATGCATTAATTCAAATGCTTGGATACCACATAAGGGATGGAATTCGAAGGAATTCCAATAAATTTGGGCACATGTATTTAATTTGAATTCAGTATAGGGAATTTAAATGGACTTTAGCCTTTTACATTCAAATTGTCCCTTGCATGCGTGTAGCATTAACACTAAGAGAATTTTTCTGACCAAAAAAAAAAAAACACTAAGAGAATTTTATTGGGAATATGAATGATCTCCATCCATTGGAATTATGAGATGTCCCACAAATTGAGTTGTTGAACATTGAGCCAGAGTGAATAATGTTAAGAGGCGTGAAGTTGCTATGCTGAAAGTCGAATGAAAAAATCCTTCAAAGATTATTTGTCAAATTAATTTCAAGTTTATCATTATAAATGGAATTGAAAAGGCAACAAATTGGGTGGCAAAGTGCAGCAAAGCTTCTTATAAATAGTTGTGTACTTTGAGCCAATACCCGCCTTTGATTCAACAACGAGTGTGAGTTGATTATATTATACCTTCCCGTGTTCAAACACATGGCTTCAATGAATACCCTATTTTCTCACCTACGTCTGGGCAAGACCAATTGGAAACTTAAGGTCTGTGTTCTTCATACATGGAGAGTTCCTGAATTCAACAAACCAAATGTGATAACCAGTATTGATATGTTGTTACTTGATGAGAAGGTAATTCTGATATATTTGTATTTCAACTATTATGTTCTATTAAGTCGTATACTAACTTTCTATAGTTGTCACTTATAATTTTACAGAACCCCAAGATTCACTGTTCTATTAAGAAGCCACAGATGCCTGCTTTCGAAACTGTAATCAAGGATGGGTCGTGCTAGCTCATTCAAAATGTATTAGTTGCTCATAATAATACCAAATTTAGGGTCACTACTGGAAAGTACGATGCATAACACAAGGTGTAGCCTAATCGATTCCAAAAAAATTGTTCAGTTTTGTTGATTTTCCTAAGCTACTTACTTGCTTCTCTTGATGAATCTCAGTTGTTTGGTTGGTGTCATCTTCTCTGTGTTATTATCTATTTGCATTGTATTGCTTACTTTGTCATACACTAACTATGTCTTTTGATTCATCTAGATGTGATTGGTCATGTGGTCGAGAAGCATGGCATAAAGGAAACCGGTAAACAAGTTGACAAAAAACATGAGGCTGCAAACTGGAAATTCAGATGTTGATAATGAGGATATTAGGCAATTCTCAAACTGGCTATTGGTGTTGGAGAACAAAAGATTGGTGATGACAATGATGAAGATTCTATCCCCATCCACATACCAGGTGATATGCTTATAAATAGCACAGGTGATCTTGCTTCAATTGTTGATAGCACATATCCCTCTTACTTGCAAAATATGAAGGACCCGTCTTTCTTTCGCCAAAGAGCTATCTTAGCACCGACAAATGACATAGTCGACCTGGTAAATGAATATATGTTGCAAGTATCCCTGGAGAGGAGAAGACTTATTTGTGTTTTGATACTCCATTGTCTGTAGATGAGAATGTTGATGGGCCTGAAGACATACATACTCCTGGATTTTTGAACTTCATAAACTCTTCAGGACTTCCAAATCATATGCTAAAACTCAAAGTTGGTGTGCCTATCATGTTGCTTAGAAATATAGATTATTCATTAGGATTATGCAATGGGACACGACTTTTAGTCACACAAATGGGGAATTTTGTTATTGAAGAAAAAGTGATATCAGAAGCAATGTTGAACAAAAAGTGTTTATTCCAAGGTTATCTTTGATTCCTTCTGATCATCGAATGCCATTTAAATTTCAACGGAAACAATTTCCTATTGTTACTTCATTTGCTATGACAATAAATAAGAGTCAGGGACAATCACTTCAACATGTCGGCATCTACCTTCCCCAACCTGTATTTTCTCATGGGTAGCTATATGTAGCGATGTCTAGAGTTACTTAACGGAATGGTTTGAAACTACTTATCCTTGATGATGAAGGTCAAGCGTCCAATACTACTTCAAATATCGTTTATAAGGAAGTATTTCAGACATTGGTTTAGGTAAGTATTAACTTCAGAATGAATCTAATTATTTTATGAGTTGATGTCTGGACTGTGATATCTTTTTAATTTGCTGTAGGTATTATTGTAATTTCTAACATCAATAACAATGCCCATTTTTTTGTTATACCTCATTATAATATTGCTAATGGTAAATTGCAGAATATTGAGGAGACTTACCAGACGTGAGGTGATGTGATGTTGTGAACTTCAAGTTGTGTGCTTCGTAGGGGTCAAATATGTGTGCTTTATGCAAGTATCTCAACTAATGGTGGCCTCCATTGTCATACAATTTTGTGTTGTTCTTCATGATTCTACATTGTAAAACATCATTTCGTTTGCTTTCAAAGTATGCTTCTTTGTTTTTCCTTATAAGATATGTCTCATAGGTATATCAATGTAATCAAACGGGGTGTTTACCTTTTAATTTCAACCATGTGCTTCAAACTGTCTCTACCATTACTTCAATTTATGCAACGTTCAAAATGAGTGTAGTAAATTTATTTTTATATACATCCACATTGTTCATAAAAAAAATATCTCATTTATCTGCGAAGTGAAACATTACAGTAATCTATATAATGTCCCATGAATTGGACCTTTTTCTGACTAATTTATGACTCATGAGTATAATGGCTAATATAAAAAATTTATCCTTATTAGTCATGCACATGGCATGCAATGTTGCCCCGTGCATCGCACGGGTAATGGTCTAGTCATGAAAGATTAGGAATCTAAATGACACCTTCATTACTCTTATTTTGAAAAGGAAGAAGTGACTACCAGCATGAAGCATTTTTGTCTCATAGTATTATGCAATGTCTCTTATAGAATGGGGACTAACATTTTAGCCTATCACGTTAAATATTATCTTCATAATCTTATGGGACTTCCCCAATGTTCTTTTGTTTCTAAACACTATAGTCATGATATTATTATTGTTTCTCAAAAAAAATTATTCAATGAGGTTAAATAACAGAAAGTAGGATTGGATGGGTGCTATACCCTAACTATTTTTTTTACAAGTGCTATACCCTAACTATATTGCCCACTCCCATTTTCTAATTTTATAAGTTGAAACAGGCTTAGTCAGGGATTGGACTTGCTCTTTTACTTTTTTTATTTTATCAACTTCTAATTCATATATGGCCCATACTTCCTACAACCCCCTCCCTCTACTCACTGGACACTCCCCCCCCCCCCCCAAAAGACGAAAATGCCATTAATGAAATGCATGCTCCCCATTTTTTTCTGGGATTACGAAAGTTCTAAATTTTAGGGCTGAACCGGTCTGGAAATAAAGTCCCCGGTGTTATTTCTTGACAGAGACCCCCCTCTAATAACATTTTACCACGCCCGGAAGTTCAAAACCGTATCGGTTCGAACTCAAAGTGTCGTACCACTGGAAAAATGACAGATATTTTGTGTCTTTCAACGGCTCAGATTCTACCGACCATTACCATCAACGGCCTAAAATCAGTCAAAAAAGCAGTCAAATGTGTCAGAAAAATGAGTGGCTGAAATTTACTTTGGAAAATGTGCCACAACGGATAGAATTTCAACGGTTCTGATTTATAATCAGCAATTAAAATCAATGGTCACATTCGACCACGCCTATTATAAATAGGTTCTCACTTTTCTGCTTCTTCACAAACACCCCCACCCTCTGAAATGGATATGGAGTTGTGCTTAACCAAATACTCAGGTGACAGAGTCCTGACTGTCCTTCATCACCGTGGAAGTATCACCTCTAGGGAAGATGGTGTTTGGTTTCAATGTCGCAATCCTATCTTTTGTAGGCTGAATAAGGATATAACAATAGACTAGCTAAAGGAAAAGGCACAAAGGAAGGTTCGGGAGGGAGAGTAGCGTAAAGATATACGTTGTCTTACTTTCCACAAGCCCGGTTATGGAGACAACGACTCTATTCGCTATTCATCTATGGAGATTCGCAACGACGCAGACGTACGCACCATGCTGGAAACGCACTCCTAGTTTCCAAGAACACGTCCTTTGGAGTTGTTTGTCGAAACTATGCGCACTCCGGACGAGATCATGTTTCTTTTGCGACATGGATTGTGATTCTGTTTGTTAAGTTTGTAGTTCGTTATGCTTTCTGGTTTTTAAGTTTGTAGTTTGCAAGACCCGTCCTTTCGCTTTGTATGCATGGTTGATACCAAAATCAACAAATGGAATAAAGATAGAATGTTTTGTTATGTTTCGTTTTGTATTGTTGCTAGATTTATTCAAATAAAGATAGAATGTTAAACAACACTTCATCAGTTAAAATAAAACATCTCAATTAAAATAATATATCCAAATAAAAATCTGCTCTATTTTAGTTGTCATCTTCACCAAATGACGGTCCAGTAATTGAGATCACTGTTTCTTCATTGTCACTACCTTCATCACCAGAGACATATGTTGCAAGGAATGCCCGATAATCCGAATCAGTCGAGTCTGATGCATGTGAGTCAGTGTCTTCTTCATCATTCAATATCCTGACAACTTTGAAACGACCGTCCTGAAGATACGTCATAGATACTTCAACACTGTCCACATTCCCATATGCACTGCAGATAGGATGTGTATCAGTTTGCAGAAATCCCACATTACGGGTACGTCTCTTGACAGTAGAGAAGACATGACCATGATTAGCTTCCAGAACAACATTCTGAGGCAGTGTGTTGTCAATCTGCTGAAAAAACATTCTGTGGAATATTGATGCGATTCTGCAGTTCAATATAAATCCTATGATTATAAATATTTAACTAATCTGCACTAATAAATATATTGAATATAAGACATAATTAACTTACGTTAGCTCCATGGATAACAGTTACAGATTTCATATCTGAAAAATACAACAAAACTGTCACTTAGAGGAGTGGAAATCAAACATTGGCACTGTTCGAAACTTCATTAACGAACCAGTTCAGAATTTGGAGGTCAAAACTGTTCGTTAATAAACTTTCGAGTCATGTCAACAACACGGGTTCGGAAATAAACTTCTGAACCATGCAGAGTTCCTGAAAAGAAAAAAAAGACAGAAACGAAAGGGGAGAAGAGAGAGAACCATACCGGTTTGATTGCGCCTCCTGAGTGAGAGAGAGATGGATATGGAAGTGAGTGAGAAAGGGAGAGAGTAAATTGATAGGGAGAAGTGGGAGAAGAGTGCAAGAGATTGGGTTTAGGGTTGGAAAGGGGAGTGTAGGTGTGTGAAAGAGGGAGGAGTGTGAAAATGGGGTTTAATGAAGGAGAGGCATTTTGGGAATATTAGGGAGTTTGGGGTGTCTAGTGAGTAGGGAGGGGGTTGGAAGAAGCATCCCCCTCATATATTTATGGGTCCAACTTTGGCTCAACCACAAGAAAATGAGAACTAACCCAAAAGAAAAATACAAAACTCAATCCTTTATCATACGCCAAGATTACATGAAAGACAAAACATTACAGAATTACAAATACAAAAAAAAAGCCTAAAGAAACTATGTGGCACCTTTATGGAAGCGAAAATTATGTGGTTTGAAGGAATTCCAGAACCCCAAGAGACGGAGGCGATGGGTCTATGACAAGCAATGACGTGGTTGATGGAGTTAGGCTTGGAGGCAGTGGCGATTGAGACAGATTGTGTCTCAGTTGTCAATGCGGTGAACAAAGTAACAACTTTCAACACAGAATTTGATGTCATTATTTCTCATTGTAAAACTCTACTCTCAATTGTTCCAAGCTATAGGATTATCTTTATTCGGAGGCAAGCAAATCTTGTTGCTCACGCCCTTGCAAGGGCTTCAAGAAACTATGCTAGCTCTCACGTTCATTATTATAGTCCACCTTGTATTACAACTCTTATTGAAAGTGAAATAATATAAGTTTGTTTGTGTAAAAAAAAGGATAAAAATTTAATTAAAAATATAAAATGCAAAAATTGAAAAAAAAAATTAAATTACAAAAGTACACAGAAGACAATTTCACCGGAATGTCAATTGTCAAACATAACAATTGCTAGAGAATGTTTAGCATCACTGCATCCCTTGAATGCAACAATCCCTCCATTCTGACCAGCTACAAATAATTAGAGATTGGCTATGAAACCAAAAAGAATTAACAGAGGAATGGGGAGAATTCGTAAGAAATTTCCACCAAACAAATAGTAATTAAGATTTCACATTGAAGTCCTATTCCACATGAATTTCAGTAGAGAGATTAGAAGGATGGCCGGATTTGTCTAAAGTCAGCAATATAACAGTAAATCGAGGGAAAAAGGTTCAGTTGTCTGGTAACTCTCAAAAACTTTCTTGAAATCTAAATATTGCTCGATTCTATTTAATTAGTTGTATTTCTTTTTCATTTATTTCACTTTAAATTAGTGTTGTAAAAACCAGACTCATCGATTCAATCGATTGAATTGGGAACCGACTCGCTTGGTGATTGGTTCAACTTCAATTGGGTTGCATCCTGGTTGACTGCTTTGAATGGCCAATTGGGTTGAACTATCCAAAATCTTTTTTATTTATTTATTAATTACTCATTGAGTTCAACAGTGGTTAAACCAACTGAACTAATTGAACCATGACCCAGAGGTCTCGCTGGTTTTATCTTCGTTCCAGTTTTAAAAACATTGGTTTAAATACGTTATCAATTGATATTTGCACCATGTCTTGTCATGTTCTTATCCCCATATGTATGTTGGGCTTTGGCCCCTTTGTACCCTACTAATTGATAAGTCCAATATCCATTTACTAGAGTTTAGGTAATTTTTTAAATCACTTTAATCTAACAATTTCAAAAAACTTAAGTTCATATTTAAAAATAGGTTTTTAGCAACGATAACTTTTGGTTTAACGTGTGTGGTCATTGTGAGAAAATTTAATTTTCAAACAGACTATAAGTAGTGATAGCTATGGGTTTATCTGTTTGGTCATTGCGGACGCCCCTCAATTTCAAAAAACATTCAAATTGTAACACCCCAATTGTTATAAGATTCATTTTGCATATTATTAATATAATTAATAATGTAATTGATAGTTTTTGTGTTATTTTCGGTATTAAGTTACGTTGACCAATAGTGTTGATTTACGTTGTGTTAACTACGACCTAATAACAAACTGGAGATCGGAGTCAACAAACTGACTTACAATCATTTGTATGGTATTAGTATTAGTATTAGTATATCACACAAAATTGATTTGAGAAAAATATTACTTTAGAGGGATGGTATTTTAGACCCTTAAATTTTTGAAATTTTGTGTGTGTGCATTTCAATATAGTTAATTGTATTAGAACTTAGTTGACTATACTTTTTTTCTATATATATCAAGAGATTGAATTTAACCAAACTAAAATTATTTTTAAGACTTAATAAATCATTCGTGGTTAAATTTCCAAGTCAAAACTCAATTGAAACCTTTTAACATGTCAGGCAAAATTCTACTCGCGTAATATTGAAGTAGTCCAGGAAGTGGGATATTCTAGGGGAATTTTAGATTAGATAAGATACACGAAGTGACTTGAAATAACTTGAAGTGATATTTGGCGACTCGATTTGACTTCAAATGAATATGTGTCATAAGAGATGAGATTTGGTTTTACATGTGCTTCATGCACGAAGTGACATTAGGTTTTTAAAGATAATCCTTGAGTGTTTCAAGATATGATGTGATTTGATGAAGACTTGACTAGATTATGTATCCTTAATTTAGTGAATCTCTATGGACAAAGTGGTAAAAACACCCGTAGTATATTGTACATTTTTTACTACAAATTGTGTGTTTGGATTTGCGTCGATACATAATATTTTCGCATCGAACTATGTTGTTATCGTGAATTATAGAAGCTACCAATAATTGTGTGTTTGGATTTGTGTTTGAATTATCGAACTATGGATTATGGTTGCAAACAGTCTGAAAGCTTTGTTTGTAGCACTAAAAGTTGGAAAAGGGACCGGTCACCTTCATATAACAAATACAATACACAAGTGACCAATGATTTGTCGAAGTCGTTTAATCCACAACCGAAAGCAGAGTAGGCATCTTATGAGGAACCCTTTTTGCATTACCCGTGAGCTTGACAATAATAGGAAGCATCGTTATAAAATTTGGATGGACGACATTGTTGATATTACTATTATTAGTTTGATTGTTCACAAAAAAAGAAAATCAAAATGGGAAAACTTAAACAGATGGGAATTACCCAATTTATTGAAAACGGATCAGGTTGTACATAAAAGTCAAGTTATTTGGTTTTATATGTGTTTCGTACCTTATCTCCTGTCTTGCATCCGACCTGGGATACAAGATTCGATCCGAGATAGTTGGTAGTGGTGTTCTTGGTCAACCTGAGTTTGAGCTCCGATCCAAGGTGGGGTGGTACCTGCAATGACACTCCGACGCTCAAGTCAGCAAGTGGGTCAGTTGCAAGTAAGAGAATTGAAGAGTGTGTACCTTTAATACTAGCATTGAATGCTTATTTATAGGTTTTGGGAATCAATGGGAACCATTGAATATAGGTCTTTGATCCTCACCATTGATTGGTGGGTTTACCTTTGGTATTGGGCCTTAGTGCAAAATCCTGTAGTGGCCCAATCCATAACAGTTGCCCCCCAAGCCGGTTTGCCCTAGGGCGAGCTCGACTTGATGCCTTGTTTGGGTTTGAGGTAGCCTCTAAGACTGAACCGGTCTTGTCAGTCTGAAAAACACGCCTAGCTTCCGAGGCTGGGCTTATACTATGGTCAGTGTTTTGTCTCCAGCCTCAGAGTCCTTTGAGGTTCGGGCCGTGAACTCCTTTTTAGAAAACCGAGTTTAAGGTGCTCTGCGCGAGCTCGTATTTGGATGGCTATTATATGCGGCGACCTTCCGAGGGTCGGAGAAAGTGAAACCGAGTGACTCGAGGTATTCTCATTATGGCGACGCTTTGATTCCAGCGCTGACATTAATGTTATTGATGGGGCGCGTCGTTCGATGGGGAGTGCCGTAATGATGGCGCCTCGATTCACGCGCCCTAACTAGGTGCTATTGATTGGACGCCTTGTCTAGGCCCAGGCTCAATTCGTAGCCGTTGGAACACTATAAATATGTGTGAGTGACTCACTTATTTGCACTGGTTTTTTGCAAATTGCTTCGGGTACCGACCTTAACATTGTTATTCTGTGCCTAGATCTCCGAGCTTCCCGTTCAACTTACTGTGGTGAGGGTCTCTGCCTTTCAGTTTATTGAGGTCGTTAGAGCACGCGAACAAGTTCAGCTTCGCCGAGCTTCCGGTTTCCAAGGTTAGTGTGCTTCCACTGTTTCTTTTTCTTTTTTCCTTATATTTTAGCCGGTATTCCGGTTTGCACGTTTTCATAAATACAGAGTGGGGGTCGTCAGTTCGGGTTCCGACTTGGTTGTGGACCCACTGTTTCGCGCTTAAACTTGACTTGGCATGCCCCCATTTCTGCAGGTGCGATCTGGCTAGAACAAAACAAGTCCGCCGGGTTATTGATATAAATCGTCCAAACATTGCCAAACTGATGGCTTCCGATCCTAGAGACTCGAAAGGAGCTTGCACCGATAACCTCAGATCGGCCGAGCCCGATGTTCACGAAGGATTTAATTCGGCTCCCCACAGCTTCCAAGCAGAAGAGCGCTCTCCCAAGATTCATGATAATGAATTGGTGGAGGAAGGTCGCGCGAGCGAAGTCCGATCCGAAGATGTAGTGGTCATTGAGTCAGATGAGTTCGATGTTGATGGTGATGGGGGAGAGCAAGGGAGCACCAACTCTCGCTGGAGTTCTGATGATAGCGAAGCCGAAGTGGAGGGTTTTGCCGAAAGTCGGAACAACGAAGAAGACCTTCCTGAAGGTCGGAATAAAGGGAAAGGTCTTGCTGAAGGCGATTCCGATGAGTACCCTAGCACCGGGGTCGGATTGGTTGATGTCCCCCTGCTGTTGCCTTTAAGTACTCAACGGAAATATTCCTGGGGGTCAGAGTCGTTGAGGGCGATCCGATCTGTATATAAGGCCGAAGATGATATGAGCCACATCGTTAAAATAATTTTAGGGAGGAGAGGACATATATGGAGAGCGGAAGGCATGGGAGAAGGTCAGCATATCGCTGTTTGGGCACCGGCCCTCAAGTTCGTGATGTATGAGGTGACGATTGTCACTATGAACCTCCGAACTCCATTCACCGCCTTTCAGCAGGAGGTTTTGGGAAGACTGAACCTCGCTCCTACCCAAATTCACCCCAATGCCCGGGCCTTCATGCGGGCTTTTGAGCTGATGTGTATTCATTTGGAGAGGCCGATCTCTGTTAATTTGTTCTTCTTTTTATTTGAAATAAATAGACGGCACGAGGAGGGGTCTAAAGATCGGTGGGAGCATGGGAGCCTCAGGGCCAGAATGAACACCAAAATTTTCATGCTCTACTCTGACTCCCTGAAGGGAAATTGGAAAGACAGATTCTTCTTTGTTGAGCCTGTGAATGATGTTGATGGTGATGGGGGAGAGCAAGGGAGCACCAACTCTCGCTGGAGTTCTGATGATAGCGAAGCCGAAGTGGAGGGTTTTGCCGAAAGTCGGAACAACGAAGAAGACCTTCCTGAAGGTCGGAACAAAGGGAAAGGTCTCGCTGAAGGCGATTCCGATGAGTACCCTAGCACCGGGGTCGGATTGGTTGATGTCCCCCTGCTGTTGCCTTTAAGTACTCAACGGAAATATTTCTGGGGGTCAGAGTCGTTGAGGGTGATCCGATCTGTATATAAGGTCGGAGATGATATGAGCCACATCGTTAAAATAATTTTCGAGAGGAGAGGACATATATGGAGAGCGGAAGGCATGGGAGAAGGTCAGCATATCGCCGTTTGGGCACCGGCCCTCAAGTTCGTGATGTATGAGGTGACGATCGTCACTATGAACCTCCGAACTCCATTCACCGCCTTTCAGCAGGAGGTTTTGGGAAGACTGAACCTCGCTCCTACCCAAATTCACCCCAATGCCCGGGCCTTCATGCGGGCTTTTGAGCTAATGTGTATTCATTTGGAGAGGCCGATCTCTGTTAATTTGTTCTTCTTTTTATTTGAAATAAATAGACGGCACGAGGAGGGGTCTAAAGATCGGTGGGAGCATGTGAGCCTCAGGGCCAGAAGGAACACCAAAATTTTCATGCTCTACTCTAACTCCCTGAAGGGAAATTGGAAAGACAGATTCTTCTTTGTTGAGCCTGTGAATGACGTGGCCGTGAATTACGTCGGCAAATATAGCGATGATGGGCGATCTCTAGAGTCCACTAAGTTTCCCACCGGGTGGTCTCTTTCTCACTTCAATCGCCCCCCAAATTCCTATACGGTTAGCTTAAGCAGGCTGAGTGACGAAGACCAAGAATCTTTGGCGATCCTGACAAACTTTGCTGACCTGATTGCTTGGAGAGATCCAAAGAAATTTGGTATCGCTACAGCGAAGTTGGTCGAGGCGGGCTCGAGGTCACAAATTTTAGCGACACTCGGTAGGGTCGGATACTAGTAGATATGCTTTCTGCTTTTGTCCTACTTCAAGATCGGTATCCATAATCTCAGGTTTTTGTTTTTCTTTGCAGATCAAATGGCTCCTGACAAGTTTGCCATTCTGAAGGCAGCTGTAGAAAGGAGGGCCGCCCTTCAGGAAGGCAGCTCCGATGCTCCTCCGATCCCTCAGGGAACCCCTAGGCGGATGATCCTATACAAGTTGTGCCAATTAACACCGTTACTACTGTGAGTGCTGAAGATCAGACTGGTGACCTTCAGCATCGGAAACGTCAATCGAACTTGGCGCAGGTTGGTCACCCTTCAACTCATGCTTCCCCCTCTCAGGACCCGGTCAAAAAGGGTGCGATCAGACCAATGTGGGTCTCCCAATGTGTCAAAGAAAGGTCTTCATGAAAAATATGGCTCAAAGAAACGCCGATCTTCTAATATCCCAATTGATGACGATTTTTTGAGGAAAAACCTTGAGGAGTACCGGGTTGATCCGGTGGAAGCCGCAGCGAAACTTTTTAGGCATCTGGCCGACGTCTCCAAAATGCAAAGGGAGGAAGCAAAAGCCCGAGTCAAAGGTGATTGTGGGAAACCGACGTCTCCTTCCCTTGCTGCTTTTGTCGCTTTATATCTATAACTTAGTTTTGCATTCTTTTCATTTCAGGGGCCCTGAAAGAGAGAGATGAAGAGCGAGCTCTGAAAGAAGCGGAAATGAGGAAATATGAGTCGCTCTCTTCCACTCTGGCGACGACTCAAAAGGACCTCTCCGATCTTCGAAAGGAGAAAAAAGATCTTGAAAACGAGAGGGACTCTGCTTCCAACAAGGCTAAGGAGCTCAAGCTTCGGATTACCGAGCTTGAGACCGAAGAGAAAGAAGTTGTTGACTTAGTTATGACTTTGATGAATCGGATCTCCAATCTTGAGGCCAATATTCAAAAAGTCCGGGAGGAGGGGACCGACCCCAAAGTCAGGTTGCAGATCTCCAAGAGAAACTGAGGCCGGCTGAAGAGAGAGCTCGGAAGGCCCCGCTTGAAACTGCCGATATAGCGGAGATGGCTCTTGGGATGGTGGGGGAAGGCTTTAACAAAGCTCTTGACCAAATTGCCGTGATTCACCCTTCGCTTCCTCTCGATAGAGAGATGTTGAGCGTTGATTATTCTGTGGAGGGGAATGAGATCGTCAAGACCGACTCCGTTTCCAATGAACGTGTGATCATTTACTCTCGCCCATCCGACGCTTAAACCATGATTGGGGGTAGATGTCTCCGGGGTTCCGGGTGGAACCGATTTGACTAAGGTTTCGGGTTCCATTACTTTTCTTGATAAGTATACGGTTGGAAAGCCAAGTTGTATACTTGACTTGTTACCAAGTGGCTTCAGTCTCAAGAGGGGGGGTGAATTGAGATTTAAAAACTTTTCAGGTCTTTTGAAAATGTTTTTCCCCTTTTCAATGACTTAGATCAATTTTCGCGCAGGTTAAGTGGAAGCGAAGGAATTAGAATATAAAGCAGTAAAGCGGTATAACAGTAAAGCAGGAAAGCAGTAAAGCACGCAGAGATTTATCCTGGTTCGGTCACCTCCTAGTGACCTACGTCCAGTCCTCACACCCTTGTGAGATTTTCCACTAAAACAACAAGGCTTACAGGTGCCTTGGAAAACCTTTACAGACTCAGGCACTCTCCTCCTAGGATACCCCACCTATAGAGAGCCCTCAGATCTAATATAACAATAACAAGAGATACCCCACCCCTGTTACAATCAACTGCCCTAGAAAGATACCCCACTTCCTAGTACATGCAGCTACCCTAGAGAGATACCCCACTCCCTAGAACAAAACACAACAATTAAATAATAAGCAATTGTAAATGCAGAAATACCTCTAGTGTAGGCAGATATTACAACTTGAAGAATACAACCCCAACTAACTCTTAGCAACAAATCAGCTCAGACAGACCAACGGTGCGTGACGAGCAAAAGTATAAGCGTGAAGAGTTTTCTCAAAAGTTTTCTGTTTCATGCAAGTGGGTTGAGTTGTGTGTTGTGTAAAATGAATCGTGAAGCACTGCCTATTTATAGGCTATGAGGATTTCATTTTTACGTTGAAAATAGTGTAGGAATCGATTCTTTGTTAAAATGTATTTGATCTAGGAATCGATTTATTTAGGTGAGGAATCGATTTATCTTTGTTTGGAAAATATGGGAAATCGATTCTTGAGTGCCATGGAAAGCTAGGAATCGATTCTATACTTAGTGAAAATATGTAGGAATCGATTTTCAGCTTGCCTGAGACAAGTGGGAATCGATTCTCAGTTGTTTGCAAAAGATTGGGAATCGATTCTTCCCTTAACAATTATTTGGCTCAGAAATCGATTTGTGTATTGAAAAACATGACCTGAGAATCGATTTCTACCTTTTCTAATTTACCTGAAAATCGATTTTGATATTTGTTTATGCATGAGGAAATCGATTTTGTTATTTTAAAGGTGATAGAAATGTTTACGTAAATATGCATGCAACTTTAAAAAACTTTGTGAGTGTGTGAGACTTTGAGATACGAGCTGACCTTTGAAAGAGCTTACACTTTTTCCTAAGACACACCCAAACCCTAAGGACTACCCTTATTTTTAACGACTACCCTTAAACTTGAATCTTCAGTTCTTGGCTTGCTTGTCTTGGATTGTGACTTTGACGTATAGTCACTTTTATTGACTTTGACCGTCAATCTTACCTTTGTCTTTTTCATCATCAAAACATATCCTGCAATATCAGGTTACCTGCAACACAAGGTATCCACATTCTCCCCCTTTTTGATGATGACAAAACATTAACTCATCTCAAGGTGGGAGGTTAGTTCAAACAGATAATGTATATGATACTCCCCCTATCATGATGCTCCCCCTGTTTTATTGGCTGTATGCAAGTAAATGCAAATGCATGCTGAATATTAAAAACTTTATACTTCTCCCCCTTTTTGTCATGATCAAAGAGGGCAACATGTAATTGAAATGCGAATCTAACAGCATGAAGAGGAATCAATGATTCCAAGTTCTCTTCGAATGAAGAAGAAGATTTCTTTTTGTAAAGGTTTTGTAAAAATATCAGCCAGCTGTTTTGCCGATTCCACAAATTCGATTACACAATCCCCTTTTTGGACATGATCTCTAAGAAAATGGTGTCTTATCTCTATATGCTTGGTCCTAGAGTGTTGGACGGGGTTCTTTGTAAGGTTGATAGCGCTGGTATTGTCGCATTTTATAGGAATATGATCTAGATCTATACCATAGTCAAGAAGTTGTTGCTTCATCCAGAGGATTTGTGCACAACAGCTCCCTGCTGCAACATATTCTGCTTCAGCAGTTGACAGTGCGACACTGACTTGTTTCTTACTGTGCCATGAGACTAATGCACTACCTAGTATGTGACATGTTCCACTAGTGCTTTTTCTATCCAACTTACATCCTGCAAAGTCAGAATCTGAATATCCAATAAGACTACAAGTGGCACCTTTTGGGTACCATAGACCAACATTTTGAGTGCCTACCAGATATCTCATTATTCTTTTGACAGCAACTAAATGTGACTCTTTTGGATTTGCTTGATACCTAGCACACATGCAGACACTAAACATGATGTCCGGTCTACTAGCAGTTAAGTAGAGAAGAGAGCCAATCATACCTCGGTATTTGCTTAGTTCTACCGGTTTACCTTCTTCATCTTTGTCCAAGTAGCATGAGGTGCTCATTGGTGTGGACATTTCTTTTGCTTTGTCCATTTCGAACCTTTTGAGTAGTTCTTTGCAGTACTTTGATTGAGATATGAAGATGCCGTTGTTTGTTTGTTTTATTTGAAGCCCAAGGAAGAAGTTGAGTTCTCCCATCATTGACATTTCAAATTCATTCTGCATAATACTTGAAAATTCTTTGCAAAGCAATTCATTAGTAGCACCGAAAATAATATCATCCACATAAATTTGCACGAGTAAGATGTCATCTTTTGATCTTTTTATAAAAAGTGTAGTGTCAACTTTTCCTCTTTGAAAATCATGATTGAGTAGGAATTTGCTCAATCTTTCGTACCAAGCTCTGGGAGCTTGCTTCAGACCATATAGAGCCTTTTTGAGTTTAAAAACATGGTCTGGTTTTTCGAAATTTTCAAAGCCAGGAGGTTGTTCAACATATACTTCTTCTTGGATAAAACCATTTAAGAAAGCGCTCTTAACATCCATTTGATACAATTTAAAATCCATGATTGATGCAAAAGCAAGTAACATGCGAATAGCTTCTAATCTAGCTACAGGAGCATACGTTTCATCATAGTCTATTCCTTCTTCTTGATTATAACCTTTAGCAACTAGTCTAGCTTTGTTCCTAATTATTATACCTGATTCGTCTAGCTTGTTTTTAAACACCCATTTTGTGCCTATTATCTGGTGTTTATCAGGTCTAGGAACTAGATCCCACACTTCGTTTCTTTCAAACTGATTTAACTCTTCTTGCATAGCAATAGTCCAATGTTCATCAACTACGGCTTCATCTATATTTCTAGGTTCAATTTGAGATACGAAAGCCATATGATTACATGCATTTCGAAGAGAGTTACGAGTAGTTACCCCTTTTGTTACATCACCTATGACATTTTCAAGCGAGTGATCCCTTGGGATTCTCCATTCCTTGGGAAGTTCACTGCTTGATCCTTCTTCTGACTTCTCTTGAGGGGTGGTTTTTGTTTCTTCTTCTTTCTTCTTCTCACCTATCTCTAACTCTTCAGGTTCATCTGCAATATCAATAACCTTTCCCAGCCTTTTGGGGTTAGTTTCATCAAATGTAACATGTACAGATTCCTCAATTACCTTATTTCTTTTATTAAAAATTCTAAAGGCCTTGCTAGATAAAGAGTAACCAAGAAAAATTCCTTCATCAGCTTTAGCATCGAATTTACCTAGGTTGTCTTTTCCATTATTCAATACAAAACATTTGCAACCAAAGGTGTGAAGGTGTGAAATATTTGGTTTTCTCCCCTTGTAAAGTTCATAGGGGGTTTTCTTTAAAATAGGCCTAATTAGAACTCTATTCATAACATAACAAGCAGTACTTACAGCATCCGCCCAAAAATATTTTGGGATGTCATGATCATTTAACATTGTTCTGGCAAGTTCCTCCAATGATCGATTTTTCCTTTCAACAACTCCATTTTGTTGAGGAGTTCTAGGTGCTGAGAAGTTGTGATTTATACCAAGTTCTTCACATAGGATTTCGAATTTTTCATTTTCAAATTCTCCACCGTGATCAGATCGAATTGAGACAATCTTCAATTCTTTCTCATTTTGAATGCTGCGAGCAAGCTTTTTGAATGCTCCAAAAGCTTCGCTCTTATTTGCCAGAAAGAGAGTCCAGGTATACCTTGAATAATCATCTACTATAACTAGAGCATAGTAATTTCCACCATAACTTTTTGTCCTTGAGGGACCAAATAGATCCATGTGTAACAGCTGCAAAGGTTTGTTAGTAGACACAATATTCTTTGATTTAAATGACACTTTTACCTGTTTACCCTTTTGGCATGCATCACACAATTTATCTTTTTCAAACTTGATATTAGGCAAACCACTAACTAGATCTTTAGACACTAGCTTGTTAAGATGATCCATATGAATGTGAGCTGTCCTACGGTGCCATAACCAAGAGTTTTCTTCCTTACTAACGAGGCAACATGCATTATGTGATGAAACACTATCTAAACTCATCATGTATATGTTTTCTACTCTATTTCCTATCATTCTAACTTGTTTACTTTGTTTATCCTCAATGATGCATGAACCTGAGTCAAATATTACTCTATTTCCTTTATCACAAAGTTGGCTAATGCTTAAAAGATTATGTTTAAGACCTTCAACATAGAGCACATTATCAATAGCAGTAGATAAGTCTTTACCAACTTTACCTTCACCAAGGATTCTTCCTCTGTTATTGTCACCATAAGTCACATGACCGCTTGATCTGGGGGTAAGAGTTAGGAACTTTGTAATATCTCCAGTCATGTGCTTTGAGCATCCGCTGTCAAGGTACCAATCTGACCCCCGTACCTTGAAGCATACCTCGTTTTCATTTTCGCTTTCATGATCAGCCATTAATGCAACTTGAGCTTCTTCATCTTCTGATTCATCTGATGAGTCCATGCAGTTGTCTTCCCATGCAATGTAGGCTTTTCTTCCTTTGTTATTTTTGAAAGCCTTCTTTTCAGATTTGGAGTCCTTTTTCTGTAGATTAGGACATTCCATTTTCATGTGCCCGGGTTTCCCGCATTCATAACAAGTAGGAGGACCGGATGTACTTTCTTTGCTGGAGAATTTTTTTGATTTGAAGTTCTTTCTTGGATAGTTGTTGCTTTTCATGAACCTTTTGAACTTCCGAACCATAAGAGCCATATTCTCTTCACTTTCTTCAATTTCATCATCTGAGTTGTCACTATCATCAAATTGACTAGAACAAGATGCTTTTAGAGCCAAGCTTTTCTTTTTCTTATCTGTATTTTCGTACTCAGCTAGACGAGTGAGTTCTAGTTCGTGCTCTTGAAGTTTGCCGAACAGAGTAGCCAGAGTCATAGTAGCTAAATTTCTTGATTCAGCTATAGCAGTAACCTTGGGTTGCCATTCTCTATTCAGACATCTCAGAACTTTGTTGATTAGATCCTCTGCAGGAAATGACTTACCCAACAAGCTTAACGGATTCACAATGTGAGTGAACCTTTTCTGCATTTCTGGTATTGTTTCACCTGTATTCATTCTAAATAATTCGTACTCTCTGATAAGAGTATTTGTTCTTGCCCTTTTCACTTCATTTGTACCCTCATGAGTAACTTGGAGATTATCCCACATTTCTTGGGCAGATTTACAGTTTGAAACTCGAAAAAATTCATCAGGACTTAAAGCAGAAGTAATAATATTTTTTGGCACGTAAATTATGTTGCACTTTTCTTTTCTCATCATCAGACCATTCATTTCTACTTTTAATAGTAAGAATACCATCTACTAAGTGTGTGGGGACATAGGGTCCTTTTTCCACAGCATCCCAAACATCTAAGTCTACCCCTTCAATAAAGATTCTCATTCTTTCTTTCCAATATGCGTAATCTTTCCCGTTGAATCCCGGAGGACGGGTAAGAGAAGCACCCTCTTGCGTAGACCAACCTGAAGCCATTTCTCTTGAAGCTGCTAGGCCCTTTATACAAGAGTCTAGCTCTGATACCACTTGTTACCAAGTGGCTTCAGTCTCAAGAGGGGGGGTGAATTGAGATTTAAAAACTTTTCAGGTCTTTTGAAAATGTTTTTCCCCTTTTCAATGACTTAGATCAATTTTCGCGCAGGTTAAGTGGAAGCGAAGGAATTAGAATATAATGCAGTAAAGCGGTATAACAGTAAAGCAGGAAAGCAGTAAAGCACGCAGAGATTTATCCTGGTTCGGTCACCTCCTAGTGACCTACGTCCAGTCCTCACACCCTTGTGAGATTTTCCACTAAAACAACAAGGCTTACAGGTGCCTTGGAAAACCTTTACAGACTCAGGCACTCTCCTCCTAGGATACCCCACCTATAGAGAGCCCTCAGATCTAATATAACAATAACAAGAGATACCCCACCCCTGTTACAATCAACTGCCCTAGAAAGATACCCCACTTCCTAGTACATGCAGCTACCCTAGAGAGATACCCCACTCCCTAGAACAAAACACAACAATTAAATAATAAGCAATTGTAAATGCAGAAATACCTCTAGTGTAGGCAGATATTACAACTTGAAGAATACAACCCCAACTAACTCTTAGCAACAGATCAGCTCAGACAGACCAACGGTGCGTGACGAGCAAAAGTATAAGCGTGAAGAGTTTTCTCAAAAGTTTTCTGTTTCATGCAAGTGGGTTGAGTTGTGTGTTGTGTAAAATGAATCGTGAAGCACTGCCTATTTATAGGCTATGAGGATTTCATTTTTACGTTGAAAATAGTGTAGGAATCGATTCTTTGTTAAAATGTATTTGATCTAGGAATCGATTTATTTAGGTGAGGAATCGATTTATCTTTGTTTGGAAAATATGGGAAATCGATTCTTGAGTGCCATGGAAAGCTAGGAATCGATTCTATACTTAGTGAAAATATGTAGGAATCGATTTTCAGCTTGCCTGAGACAAGTGGGAATCGATTCTCAGTTGTTTGCAAAAGATTGGGAATCGATTCTTCCCTTAACAATTATTTGGCTCAGAAATCGATTTGTGTATTGAAAAACATGACCTGAGAATCGATTTCTACCTTTTCTAATTTACCTGAAAATCGATTTTGATATTTGTTTATGCATGAGGAAATCGATTTTGTTATTTTAAAGGTGATAGAAATGTTTACGTAAATATGCATGCAACTTTAAAAAACTTTGTGAGTGTGTGAGACTTTGAGATACGAGCTGACCTTTGAAAGAGCTTACACTTTTTCCTAAGACACACCCAAACCCTAAGGACTACCCTTATTTTTAACGACTACCCTTAAACTTGAATCTTCAGTTCTTGGCTTGCTTGTCTTGGATTGTGACTTTGACGTATAGTCACTTTTATTGACTTTGACCGTCAATCTTACCTTTGTCTTTTTCATCATCAAAACATATCCTGCAATATCAGGTTACCTGCAACACAAGGTATCCACATTGACTTCCTTTACAAAATCGGCTCTAATTAAATCATCAACGACCTTAGCTGTGGCAACTGCTTTCTCCTTGCTTTGAGCTCTCTTACGCTGGGCAACCCACTTAGCCCCGGGTTTAACAGCTAGCTGGTGACAGGCGACTTCTGGGGGAATCCCGGGCATGTCCTTCGCCGACCAGGCGAAGAGGTCGGCATGAGCCTTCAGACATAAAGAGAGCTTTGCTTTAACTTCCTCAGAGAGGTCGGATTCGATCTTGACAGCTTGGGTTGGGGCATCTCCCAACTGGATTTGCACGAATTCCCCATCAAGTTGAGGTCGCCTGATTTTCTTCTTCAGCTCTCGGGTGAGATCGTCATCACTCTCCTCTTCGAAGCTGTTGGGGTCGTACCTCGCATCAAGATCTGTGACATTGACCTCGGCAGCTCTGCCGTTTCTTCTCTTTTTGGGATCCTTCCGGGCTTCTGCTTCTTCGGGGGAACCCCCTCCTCCAAGGCCCGCCTATCTGCTTTCATGTGCAGATAGAAGGATCTCTGGGCAGACTCTAGGTCGGCATCAAGGGTAATAACTTTGTTGCACAGAGAGTAGAATTTCATTTTCAGATGAACTGTTGAGGGTACAGCTCCGAGCCTTCCTAGAGTCAGTCTTTCGATAATACAGTTGTAGACCGAAAGGCATGACAAAACTAGGAATTTGGTCTTGACTGTCCTTTCCAATGGTTCTTCGCCGTAGGTGACCATTAATTCCAAATAGCCGAGTGGTTTGGTCTGGGACCCGTTGAAGCCTGAAAGGTCAGATCCCCTGTAAGGGGTGAAGTCCTCCTCAGAGATTTGCAGCTTTCTCACAAGGTCGATAAAAATGATATCTGCCGAGCTTCCTTGATCGACAATGATTCTTCTTATCTCGTGATTGGCCATGACAGCCCTGATCAAAAGAGGTACATGCTTGTTGGGTTTGCCATCTAGCAAGTCTTGATCGCCAAATGCCAAGAGAGGTCGGTTTGGGGTCGAGGTTGCCGTCGAGGTGGAAGCAGCACTCATAATCTTCTTCCACTTTCTTTTCATAGTCTTTCCTGAAGCTTCGACGGGGTATCCACCAGAGATGACCATCATTCCCGGTCGACCTTTAGACTTTCGGAAATCGCGCTCGTCTTCCAAGCTTTCCTCTCTTTCTAGACGAGCCTTCCCCGGCTTTTTAGGGTCATCCTTCTCTTCTTTAACCTCTACCTCCTGCCGAGGTGCTTTGGTCACATACTGACTCAATTTCCCTTTCTTGATCAGATCCTCAATGTCGTCTTTCAGAGCATTGCAGCGATTGGTGTCATGTCCTTTACTTCGGTGATACCGACAGTGCTTGTTAGATCGCTGCCCCAGTCTGTGTGGGAATGGATCAGGGAACTTAACTTCCTTAAATTCCGCATTCATGCATTCTGCTAAGATTCTAGATCTTGTTTCGTTAAGATCGGAATAATGCTGGTGACGGTTGCGAGACCTGGGTTTACTATCGTTCCGGGCCTCCTTCTCATTCTGAGGTTTGGTCATTCCAGGGTCGGCGTCCAACTTTCTCGCAACCGCTCCTTCTTCGTGGTCGATGTACTTCTGAGATCGCTGGAGGAACTCGGCAAGCGACTCAGTTTGATTTACTCCAACATAGATTTGGAAAAGACTTCCTTCTCGAAGACTGGCTTCCATGAAGAAAAGTCGAAAAGAGTCATCGAGGTTCCGGACCTGAGCGGCTTCCTTATTGAACCTCTCAATATAGTCCCGGCTCGTTCTCCCCCTGCCGAATTGCTTGCAAAACTTTCCGAGGTTTCGGCTTCATTTTGGAGTGGGCGAACTGGACAGAAAATAACTTGGCTAGCTGGTCCCAGGAAGATATTGAGTTCGGCTTGAGGGCTCAGAACCAGTCCAAAGCCAACTTCTCAAGAGTGAGGGGAAAAATCCAATAATTGATTTCGTCTGGGACGTTCCGATATTACATCATTGTATCGAAGTAATCGAGATGGCGATCAGGATCACTAGTCCCATCATGCATCTTCAAACCTTCTGGGGGTTTCTCACGGTGCTTTGGCACCGGAAAGTAGTCGATCTTTGTCGTGAAGGGTCATTTCCGTGTTGTCGATCTCTCCCTGGGAGGAGGTCATTGGTTATGGTGCCTAACCGGGGACCTTTGAGAGTGAGGGCGCCGACGTTCATGCCTCGGGGATCTTTCCCGGCTTATAGAACGTCGCCTCGGAGAAGAGGATGCCAAGGACGAGCTTCGGCGAGGAGAATCCTCAGGATAATAATTGTCGTCTTGTGTCTGGCTTGGGGGAGTTCCAGATCCTCGTCTTCCTTTCCGACGAGGTGGTGAACGGTGGTGGTGCCTACTCCATGCTGGAGATCGGTGATGTAACGCCCCGAATATTTAATTAATTATTTAATTGCATTATTTAGGAAATTAAGTGGTAGGAAAATATTAGAGTAAAAATATATTTTCGTATGTGGGCCTATTGTTGGTGTTAGGAGTAGTAAAATAAGGGGTGTAAAGAAGGCCCATGAAGCTAAAGTCGCATAAGTGTATGAGAAAGCCCATAAGACTAAATAAATTATAAATAGGTGTTATTTTAGGGTTTGCTCATTTTAGAAGAAAAAAAAAATAAGGATTGAGAGAGAGCCATAGAGAGGGAGCGGCGAAGAGAGCTAGGGCAAGGACCAAGGAGAGTTTCAACTTCAATCCAAGGTAAGGATGGGGTTCTAACTCTATAATCGAGTATATGAAGGGCTTTATGTAGGAAGATAAGGAACCCTAGGTGTTTGATTAATCCTTGAAACCTATTGTTGATGCTCGAATTGATTTGTTGATGCTTGAAATATTTATGTTGATGATGAATTCGGTTTAGGGTTTTTGAACAATGATGCGAAAATTTGGTCCTGGGCGCCGATTGTGGTTGTTGCTGGGCGCTGGTGCGCTGGGCACCAAGGGCGCCGTAGGTGGCCGCCCGTTTGGTTGCTGGGTGCTGGTCCGCTGGGCGCCATGGGCGCCGTTCTGATGTGGTTGCTGTTCTGGCGCACTGGGCGCCAAGGGCGCCAATGTGTGGCTGCCCTGTTGCTGTTTTGGAGCGCTGGGCGCCAAGGGCGCCAATGTCTGGCTGCCCTGTTGCTGTTCTGGCGCGCTGGGCGCCAAGGCCGCCAATGTTTGGCTGCCCTGTTGCTGTTTTGGTGCGCTGGGCGCCAAGGGCGCCAATGTCTGGCTGCCCTGTTGCTGTTCTGGCGCACTGGGCGCCAAGGGTGCCAATGTCTGGCTGCCCTGTTGCTGTTCTGGCTCACTGGGCGCCATGGGCGCCAAGTCTGGCTGCCCTGTTGCTGATGTTGCTGGCGCACTGGGCGCCATGGGCGCCAAGTCTGGCTGCCCTATTGCTGATGTTGCTGGCGCACTGGGCGCCATGGGCGCCAAGTCTGGCTGCCCTGTTGCTGATGTTTCTCGCGCCTTGGGCGCCAAGGGCGCCAAGTGTGGCTGCCCTATTGTTGTTTAGGGCGCAGTTGGCGCCAAGTGTGGCTGCCCTGTGTTGTTGCTGGGCGCAGTGGGCGCCAAGGGCGCCAACTGTGGCTGCCCAAGTGTGAATTCTATGGTTGTTGCTTGAAACGATTTGTTGATGTTGAATATATATATTTAGGCCCACGGTTGGCTAATTGTTGGTTAAGTCGTTAAATTATTAATCGTTGATTGTGGAAGTTGTTAACCGTTGGTTGGGTTGTTACACTGTTAAAATTGTTAAGTTGCTAAATTGTTGACTCCGTTGTTGAATTGTTGATAATCTTGCACCTAGTTGTATTGCCTCTATTTATTGGCAGATGTTATGTTGTAGGCCTATGGCCAACGTTGAGATCCCGTTTTTGTTGTGCTGTTACGTAGCTATTGTTATTGACTGCGTGAGTATTCATCATCGCGTCGCATGCATGGCATTACACGTTGGCCTGGATTGGCAAATTATGTTGAAAGATTATGTTGTTGATGCCTCTAATTATTGGCAGATTTTTACGTTGGGAGTTCTGCTCCGATGGTACCACATGCATATGCATAGTATCGAGTCGTATTCATGTTGCATCCTTAAATGATTATGTTGAAGACTTGTGATTGATCAAAGTTGTTTGTTGGCTGTGAAGTGGTGAATTTAGATCCCCTGATTCTAATATACTGTTTTTCATATGTCCTATTATATGGTTTGATATCTCACCCCTTCTGTTTGAATGTTACCCTTCCGTTGGTAACGTGCAGGTAATCACGAATGAAGGCTGCTTACCTTCGTTTGATCGAGTCGGTGTCGTCGCTCTGATACGTAACACTCGGGGGGAATGAACACATGTTTTCATTATGATTGTTTTGCTATGTTATTTTGTTGTTGGAATTTAAAGTCGTTATTTTGTTGTTTTTGAGCTGTCTTAAGTTGGTTAAAGACGCTACGATTATTTTGAATTGAGTTTTGTTGCGAATCCGCTGTGTAGTAATGAAGTGACTTATTTTTGAAGACTAAAAAGTTGTTTATTGGTTCATCCAAAAAGTAGAGTGTTATGTATCTGTTTTGCACATGCGAATTAATCTGTCTGCTGTTTTTACGAAGCAAGTGTGGCACTCCATTGTTTGTTGGAAATTTTTTTTTTATAAACTTTGATTTTCGTATTATTTTATCGGGTAGAATGGGGTGTTACAGGTGACGCCTTTGACTAGATGATAACTCTTATTTATAAGAGTTATTTATGCTTTATTAGCTTAAATTGTTGTGAGTTCTAAAGTAATGTTGTGTTTAATTAGTTAAAATATGTTGTTTAGTGTAAAAGAAGAACTAATTCTGGTTTGTGATCATTTGGCAATTTGGTGCCCCATTTTTGTGCTTTTATGAGTGCGTTTCATAGCAGCAATAGGTGCTGTAGCATCAGTTCCTGCGACAGATGAGAGAGAAAATGCTGGAAGCGCGGATTTGGGTGCATTACAACTGTCAAGCAAGGACGGACGCACTACCTAGGATGCCAGTACCTGGACAGAGAATATTCCACCTTTTTAATAGGCACATGTACTTTTGGGCACACATAAGGACAAATGGCGCCTGCAAATTAGGGTTTTCTTGGATCATGCACCCTAGTAAAAGACCACCTTCTTCTTCATTTCGTGTGCTGGTTCAGAGGAGGAAAAGTTTAGAAATAGCTTTCCTCCATTTTTGTACCAAGCTACCTTAAATCACTAAAGTGGAAACACCATTGCTGGGAGTGATGCTGCAGCAATACAGAAGCTTAATTACTTGAAGATTTTCGTGGATTTGGGAGCTGATCTGAACCTCCATGCTACTGTTCTTGGAGTCAATCTTCAGTATACCACTTCTTACTATATTTCTTCTTTGTATTTTCGCATTTATGGCTTTAAACTCTATGTTTAAGTTGTATTTCTTGTGTTGTTTGCTCATCATTAGCTAAATACTCTTAGTTGGGATGCTTTGATCTATGTAATGAAGTCTTAGTGTGTTTAATGTATGTATTTGATGTTTGGCATTTTTATCTTTTGTGTGATACTATTTTCAAACTTATTTTAGACTTGATCACCTAAATATAAGTACCATTTATAGATTCAGACATGGTTTATAAATTGATCTCAAAGGATAATATGGATAGTGGTTAGTAAATGACACTTTAATAATCCTTGCTTAAAACCTAGACATAGGAGGGAAAATTCCATAAGGTGAACACTGTGGGTGCGTAAGTAGCCTAGGGTATACCTATTTAGGGACTAGACATAGGCACTTGTAGCGAAAACCTAATGAAAGTATTTGAAAGAATAGCAACTGTTGCGACAGCACCTAGTGCTGCAGCATCAGATACAGCATTAGACCATTATTATGAATTTGCATAGTGGAGGCATTCCCCACTTACTCTCATTCTGGATTTTCACTAATCCTTTATTTTACTTGCTGTTTGTTGAAAAAATTGGGTTCTACAACTTGTTATTTTACTTTGCTTTTACTCACTAACTTGCTTGCTAATTAAATATAGAAAAGAACTCAACAATCCTCGTGGGAACGATCTCTACTTACTCTTTATTACTTGTTGCAACTGTGTATACTTGCACATATTGTTTTCACACAACAAGTTTTTGGCGCCGTTGTCGGGGATTGTGATTGTTATTTTTTATTGTTTAGTTAGTAAGTTTAGTTTGTTTAGATTCTTTTATTAGTTCTTCCTATTTTCAGCAAAAAAAAAATAATTCTGTTTTGTATTGTGCTTTGTGTTTGTAGTGTGTTTCATTTGTGTTTGGTGTTTTTATGAAAACAAAAACCACTTTAAGCCGTGGACCATTGGAATTTTTACTTTATGCAAGAAAAGAATGCTCAACAACATTGTTTCAATGGAGATGAAGATGAAAGGGGTTGTTTTGAGTTAAACTCCATGCCCATGTCAAACTTTGTGTGTGAGCAAGAGCCAAGTTCTCAAGCTCAAACCAAAGGATTACTTGAGGGGAGCTCTAATTTTGAAAAACTCTTAACTCATTCCATTGAATCTATTAAAGTGGATCATGACAACTTTGAAGCTTCATGTAAGAGTATAGAGGCTCACATTAAGACTATAATGGAGCATCTAAAAGAAGAGAGTTGTTGTGAAGAGGTGGTTGAGCAAAAGGAAGAAAAAGGTGTAGAGTGTTAAAAACTCTTAGCTCATTCCATTGAATCTATTAAAGTGGATCATGACAACTTTGAAACTTCATGTAAGAATATGGAGGCTCACATTAAGACTATAATTGAGCATCTAAAAGAAGAGAGTTGTAGTGAGGAGATGGTTGAGCAAAAGGAAGAAAAGAGTGTAGAGTGTGGAAATGAATATGGTCATTTGGAAGTAGTGGAAGAAAAACAAAAAGATTGTGTAGTTGTAGAACAAGAAAAATTCAAAAATAGTGACAAGGAAGAAAAGCCAAGGTTGAGGTATGAAAAGATTCATGTAACAAGTGAGACTCAACCCTTGGTAATTGAAGAAAAGAGTCCTCCGCAAAATGAGCTTCAATTTTTTCAAAAGAGGGGGAATTCCTATCCCAAATGCTTATTGAATGGGGCATGGGAACACTTGCTTCCCTATGCCAAATACATGGGATTTCTGACAAAAAGGAGAAAGCGGAAGGATGATATTTTCTTCTTGTCCTATTATCCACCCTAACTTGGGTTTTGAAGGCCAAGTCTAGCTAAAGACTATAAATTAAGCGCTACTGGGAGGCAACCCAGATTTTTAAGGACTAATTGTGTTTTGTGTGTTTTTGTTTTTACTATTTCAGGTAAGAATAAGTGGTCTTGTGGTATGTGCTGTCAATTATGCAGATTTCTGGTGCTGCAGCACCATATGCTGCAGCACCTGTTGCTGAATTGTTGAGCACGTGGTCAAAAAGTCAAAATGGAGTTTCAAATCCCAATGTGACAGATTTGGCAATCGCCTCTACTAACTTGTTGTGTGTTTTCTCTGTCTCATCATTTAAACCTTGTTAATGATCTTTTCCCCAATCATCACCCAAAACCTTTCCACCACACCTTCACCTAAATCATCACCAACCAATGAACCATCCCCTGCACCCAAAACACCTTCTCCATCACAACAACTCACTTATCACAGTTTCAAACCTTCATTACTTACTCTTCATCCACTTCCACCAAAAGCAAAACCATCAATACTTATCCCAACACCTTCCCTATCTCCAAAACAATGCACTCCACAGAAGTCCCTATCAACAAAACCACCTCAGTCCTCACCAAATAAACATTCACCCAAAAATCAACCTTCCACAGAGAAACACATAGGTCATTGGAAGAAGAAATGCAGAAAGTGGATGCTGTCACAGGTAGTGTTGCAGCATCAGTGTCAGAAGGCAGTGCTGCAGCATCTGTTGCAGCACCACAGAAAGTTGTAATAACGAAATTGGTGACCAAAAAGAGGCTAAGTATTGCTGCAAAAGAAATTAGTAGCCAGGACATTGGCTCAGATGCATCTTGGAGAGGAGCCTCCTGTGAGTAAAGAGCCAGAAGTTGGTGATTGACTATGCTAATTCTGAGCTGCAGCAATCTATTGCAGCAGAATCCAATGCAACTGTTGAAGAAATCACCAAGTTACAAGATCCAGTACCAGCAACAAACCAAGGGTCCCTCCTAGTTAACCCTTTTCTCTTTTGTTGTTTATGTTTTGTTGTTTGTTTTTAATAGTTGTTTTCTATTTAGTAATTTTTTCAATAATCCTGTTGGATGCTGTAGCATCTGTAATAGCATCCAGCAGCTGTTTAGGATTTAAAATCTGTTTTGTGTTAAAAGTTTTCAATTCAGTTCTATTGTGTCTAAGGTCTCTCCTATTAGCAATTGCATATAAGCAGTGGGGACACTGCTGGGTCTTAAGTTGGGGGGAGAACCTTTTATGTGTTGTTTGTTTTTAAAAGGCATGTTTAGTTGTATCTTTTGTTCAAATCAGTAAGAGATTATGCTTCATTTTGGGCTGACTTAATGATGATTATGGTGAGACTGAGTGAGTGTAGCCTGGTTTGACAGATGAATAGATTGCTACTGCTCCCACACTGTTATTCTAGGTTTAGGTAGGAATTTAGTAAGCTAAAAATGATCTGATGCTAAGTTAGATTTTGGTAGACCTAGGTTGTGCAAAGCTTCTACTAAAAACCTAGGGTAGCGTATGAAACTAAGTTTGGGGGTGCATCGGTTATATGAAGGCTAAGCATGAAGATTTTAGGATGGTCAACGCCTAAGTGTCTGTGTACATTGTACAAAAGTTCAATAAAAGTGATTAAAGCTGCAATAGGCTATATATGAAGAAAAAAAAGAGAAAAAAATTAGAAAAAAAAAACTGAAAAAGAAAAAGTGTTATGAAAAATAGACATTGCAGCAAAATAGTGTGTCAAGTGTTAAATGTTGCAGCAATGAATCTGAAGTCTTCTAATAATAGTGCACTGACCAATAATCTGAAATGTTTAATCAAGCCATTTGTTGTGCTTTGAAGCCCCCCTTTCTTATGCTGAAGTTGTTAGTCTACCTTTCTTTTTGAAAAATTCTTGGCATAGCCAAAAGAAAACCATCCTTTCTCTAGCTATGTGAAGTTTTGAAACTTGCTAAGAGTTGAACTAGACCTAGCTGTCACACACACACTTTGAGCAGATGGTAATTCTAGAAATCTTGAAAAACTTAAGGTGCATGTGAGTAATTAAGGATCTGAAAGTTTATGCCCAACTTTAGCATCTTTGAAAACCTGTTTGAATCAATTTGTGCAGCTGGATATTGCCTTGTTTGTGTTTGTTTGTTATTTGTCAAGCGTCATTGCTTGAGGACAAGCAATTGTTTAAGTTTAGGGGTGTGATAACTCTTATTTATAAGAGTTATTTATGCTCTCTTAGCTTAAATTGTTGTGAGTTTTAAAGTAATGTTGTGTTTAATTAGTTAAAATATGTTGTTTAGTGTAAAAGAAGAACTAATTCTGGTTTGTGATCATTTGGCAATTTGGTGCCCCATTTTGTGCTTTTATGAGTGCGTTTCATTGCTGCAGCATCAGTTCCTGCGACAGATGAGAGAGAAAATGCTGGAAGCGCAGATTTGAGTGCATTACAGCTGTTAAGCAAGGACGGACGCACTACCTAGGATGCCAGTACCTGGACAGAGAATATTCCACATTTTTAATAGGCACATGTACTTTTGGGCACACATAAGGACAAATGGCGCCTCCAAATTAGGGTTTTCTTGGATCATGCACCCTAGTACTATATAAAGACCACATTCTTCTTCATTTCGTGTGCTGGTTCTGTAACACCCCGATAATTTCTAACTTGTAGAAATTACCGAAATGCACTACTGGCATACATCAGAGTACCTCCTGTTTTAAATACTGAACACATACTAAAACTCGATGCTAAAACCCATCAAGTGCGCTTACATAACTTAACATAAGAAATACATAATATCGTTCCTTACACCTCTCCACTAGTGTTCAGTACCAAAATAGAAAGTCTGCAGAAGCGATTTACAACTTATAATACAAGTCGTACCATCGTACATCTAAGATACTGAATGAAAATACAGAGATACATAACATAACAAAATAAACAGCGTCTCCATAGCCATGCCTCGTCGTCTTCAACTTAACCCGCGACTCTGAAAAACAACAACATGGATTGGGTGAGACAACTTATCTCAGTGAGTTCTATCGAGACCCCTTACTAACTCTCTCGGTTCAATTATGCTTGATTGTTTATTCTTGATTCATAACTCATAGTCTTCATATTTGACTATGTGGCTAACATAAACGTTGTCCTCATAACCCTCATAAGCAGTTACAAAAGGCAACACATGAACAATGAACAATGGTTTTTAGCATGTCACCGGTCACTTGGCAAAATAAGCTCCCGGTGAACCCAATCCACTAATCGCTAGTGGGCAAACCTCATGGGGCCTAGGTTCATAGGGCTCATGACTTCCCCTCCCCTAGCACACTAAACTGAAATAGGGTCGTCACCCTAACCTGATGTATATATTTTAATATACCTTGAACGATGAACAGTGAACAATGATCTGTGAACATAACAATGAGCTTATACTTAACATGGTCTAAATCTTAACCTAATCTTATACTTAGCATGATCTTGTTATTATTTGATCTCACATGGAATTACTAACCTCTTTAACTTAACTTATAATTATCCATCATTCAATCCAAATCGTAATGTATCACCCACACTCAACATTATGATAGCATAACTTAATCATAATCAATCTCATAATATAAACATGATTTACAACATTCAACTAATCATCAATCATCATCCAAACTCATGGAAATATCATCATAACATCATACAATTCTGATTACATGATTGGTTAGGCCTTTCAATAAGCTTCCTAACGCACCTGAGAACACTTAAATCGGACCACCGGATCAAAAGTTGTCGCGAAAACAAAATCATTAGGGTTTGGTGAAAAATAACACTGCGTCGTGACGCGAATAGGTTCCGCCGCGATGCGAAAACTTACAGAACCAAAATTCTTCGCAAAATAAGCATGGTCGCGATGCGATGGTTGACAGATTCTCAGAAAAACGGGTTTTCGAAAAGCGATTTTATTCCGTTTCGCTTTCAATCCATTGCCGAGACTTTCTATGACCTCCGAGACATCAAAACAGACATAATATTCAGCAATTTCAGTCCAACAATGTCACATATCAATCAACATATAGAAATCACAATCAACAATCACATCATCAAATCATATTTCCAATCAAACGATCTTACGACTCGATGACCCAAACGCGAGGTTTTCACAAACATTTCGATACCGGTTTTTTTTTCATAAAGCGCGTGACTCAACTCAGAACACATGACACATGACCATAAATTCCTAGTGAGTATAGAACTCACCTTTTTAGCGACGATAACCACACAACGCCGAGACTTCTCGAACACGAACGAACGGAGACTCCCGAACTTTCCCGGATTCGATCCAAATGCTCCCGATCGAAAACCCAGCTCCCAAATTGCTTGAACTCGGAACCCAAACACTGAATTTCTTCCTAAGCTACTCTAATTCGAAATATGGTTGCTGAAATTGGTTCTAATGCTCACAAGGATAACATGCAAGGGTTCAGATTTGGTGTTTGGCTAAGGTGAACTTGATTGGGTCTTCAATGGTGATTTTGGCTTGGAGGGGGAGATGATTTCGAATTGGTGGTTAATGGAAAGAGGAAGGTGAGCTGATTCAGATAATACACTTGGATTATACATGCACAAACCTTCAGAGGAGATCTCCTCCCTTCCCTTCCTCGCGCCCCACTCTCTTTCTCTCCTCTCTATTGCCGTTTCCAGATTTCAATAAAATGAAGTGTCTTTGTTTTGTTCAGCTGAAAGGGGGGTATTTAAAAGGGCTATGGGAGAAGACAAATATACCCTTCACTTAATATTCTATTCCCTAGGGCTCCCACCAGCTTTAAGTAACCCAACTTGAAGCAATTAACTTTAAATAAACACACAATTTGCATCACTAATAATTCGTCAATCAAACTAAATAAATCACTCAATAAAATTTCACACCAATTATAAAAATAGCAAAAATAGGGGATGTTACAGGTTCAGAGGAGGAAAAGTTTAGAAATAGCTTTCCTCCATTTTTGTACCAAGCTACCTTAAATCACTAAAGTGGAAACACCATTGTTGGGAGTGATGCTGCAGTAATACAGAAGCTTAATTACTTGAAGATTTTCGTGGATTTGGGAGCTGATCTGAACCTCCATGCTACTGTTCTTGGAGTCAATCTTCAGTATACCACTTCTTACTATATTTCTTCTTTGTATTTTCGCATTTATGGCTTTAAACATTATGTTTAAGTTGTATTTCTTGTGTTGTTTGCTCATCATGAGCTAAATAGCCTTAGTTGGGATGCTTTGATCTATGTAATGAAGTCTTAGTGTGTTTAATTCATGTATTTGATGTTTAGCATTTTTATCTTTTGTATGATACTATTTCCAAACTTATTTTAGACTTGATCACCTAAATATAAGTACCATTTATAGATTCTGTAGCACCCCATTTCTACCCGGTAAAATAATACGAAAATCAGGGTTTAAAAAAATTTCCAACATACAATGGAGTGCCACACTTGCTTCGTAAAAACAACAAACAGGTTAATTCGCCTGTGAAAACGGATACATAACACTTACTTTTGGATGAACCGATAAACAGCCTTTTAGTCTTTAAAAATAAATCATCTTCATTACTACGCAGCGGATTCGCAACAAAATCAATTCAAATAAACGTGGCGTCTTTAACCAACTTATAAGACAACTCAAAAACGGCAAAGTAACAACTTAAAGTTCCAACAAAAAAATAACATAGCAAACAATAATGAAAACATGTGTTCATTCCCCCCCGAGTGTTACGAATCAGAGCGACGACACCGACTCGATCAAACGAAGGTAAGCGGCCTTCATTCGTGATTACCTGCACGTTACCGACAGAGGGGCAACATTCAAACAGAAGGGGTGAGATATCAAACCACATAATAGGACATATGAAAAACAATATATTAGAATCAGAGGGTCTAAATTAACCACTTCTCAGCCAACAATCAATTCCGATCAATCACAAGTTATCAACATAGTCATTTAAGGGCAAGGCTTTAAAAACCGGACCGGACCGGACCGGCCGGTTCAACTGGTTGAACCGGGAACCGGACCCCTGGCCGGTTGGTTCAACCCCATTTGAACCGCAGGCCAAAGAACCGCCCAGAACCGGATTGAACCGCCAAGAACCGCTTTGAACCGGGAAAGAACCGGGAACCGAACCGGGTTGAACCGGTTTGAACCGCCCGAAATGCAATTTTTTATTTTTAAATTTACTTTTTTCTCCAAAATTTAATATTTTTTATTTAATAAATTACTTATCCGGTTCAACCATGGTTGAACCGGTTGAACCGATTGAACCATGAACCGAGGAGGTCTCGCCGGTTCGATCTCCGGTCCGGTTTTAAAAACATTGTTTAAGGGTGCAATATGAATGCGACTCAATACTATGCACATGCATGTGGTACCATCGGAGCAGAACTCCCAACGTAAAAATCTGCCAATAAATAGAGGCATCAACAAGGCATAAGCCTTCAACGTAAATTCAACATAATTTGCCAGTCCAGGCCAACGTGGGGTGCTATGCATGCGACGCGATGATAAATTTTCATGCAGTCAATAACAATGGTTACATAGCAGCACAACAACAACGGGATCTCAACGTTGGCCATAGGCCTACAACATAACACCTGCCAATAAATAGAGGCAAATCCAACTAGGTGCAACATTTCCAACAGTTCAACCAACCGTTAACAACTTATCAACAACAATTCAACAACTTAGCAACTTATCAACAATTTAGCAACTCATCAACAATTTAGCCACTCATCAACAATTTAGCAACTTATCAACAATTTAGCAACTTATCAACAATTTAGCAACTTATCAACAATTTAGCAACTTATCAACAATTTAGCAACCGTGGGCCTAAATATATATTCAACATCAACTATTCGTTTCAACAACTTAGCAACTTATCAACAATTTAGCAACTCATCAACAATTTAGCCACTTATCAACAATTTAGCAACTTATCTACAAATTAGCAACTTATCAACAATTTAGCAACCGTGGGCCAAAATATATATTCAATATCAACTATTCGTTTCAAGCAACAACCATAGGATTCACCCTTGGGCAGCCACACTTGGCGCCCACTGCGCCCAGCACAACACAGGGCAGCCACACTTGGCGCCCTTGGCGCCCACTCCGCCCAGCACAACACAGGACAGCCACAACATTGGCGCCCTTGGCACCCTCAGTGCCCAGCAGCAACACAGGGCAGCCACACTTGGCGCCCTTGGCGCCCACAGCGCCCAGCAGCAACACAGGGCAGCCACAACATTGGCGCCCTTGGCGCCCACAGCGCCAAGCAGCAACACAGGGCAGCCACACTAGGCGCCCACAGCGCCCAGCAGCAACACAGGGCAGCCACACTTGGCGCCCACAGCGTCCAGCAGCAACACAGGGCAGCCAACATGGCGCTCATGGCTCCCAGTGCGCCAGAACATCAGCAACAGGGCAGCCAGACTTGGCACCCATGGCGCCCAGTGCGCCAGAAACAGCAACGGGCAGCCAGACATTGGCGCCCTTGGTGCCTAGTGCGCCAGAACAACACAGGGCAGCCACAAGATTGGCGCCCTTGGCGCCCAGTGCGCCAGAACAACCCAGGGCAGCCACAACATTGGTGCCCTTGGCGCCCAGTGCGACAGAACAACAACCACAACCGGCGCCCATGGCGCCCAGAACCAGCGAACAACAAAGTGGCGCCCAGGACGGCGCCCAGCAACCTACGAACAACAAGATGGCACCCAGGACAAATTTTTGGTTCCCAATCATCAACAAACATGTTCACACATCATCAATAGGTAACAAACATCATCAATAGGATTCAATATCAACATTTAGGGTTCAACATCTTCAACTATGGTTTTCAAGAATTAACACACCTAGGGTCCCTTAACCTTCCTGCATAGAGCCCTTCATATACCCGATTATAGAGTTAGAACCCCACCCTTACCTTGGATTGAAGTTGAAACTCTCCTTGGTCCTTGCCCTAGCTCTCTCTTCGCCGCCCCCTCCTTGCTCTTCTCTCCAAGTTCTTATTTTTTTCTTCTAAAAATGAGCAAACCCTAAAATAACACCTATTTATAATTTATTTAGTCTTATGGGCTTTCTCATACACTTATGCGACTTTAGCTTCATGGGCCTTCTTTACACCCCCTTATTTTACTACTCCTAACACCAACAATAGGCCCACATACGAAAATATTTTTTTTACTCTAATATTTTCTTACAACTTAATTTCCTAAATAATTCAATTATATAATTAATTAAATATTCGGGGCGTTATAGATTCAGACATGGTTTATAAATTGATCTCAAAGGATAATAAGGATAGTGGTTAGTGAAGGACACTTTAATAATCCTTGCTTAAAATCTAGACATAGGAGGGAAAATTCCATAAGGTGAACACTGTGGGTGCGTAAGTAGCCTAGGGTATACCTATTTAGGGCCTAGATATAGGCTCTTGTAGCGAAAACCTAGTGAAAGTATTTGAAAAAATAGCAACTGTTGCGACAGCACCTAGTGCTGCAGCATCAGATACAACATTAGACCATTATTATGAATTTGCATAGTGAAGGCATTCCCAAATTACTCTCATTCTGGATTTTCACTAATCCTTTATTTTACTTGCTGTTTGTTGATAAAATTGGGTTCTACAACTTGTTATTTTACTTTGCTTTTACTCACCAACTTACTTTCTAATTAAATATAGAAAAGAACTCAACAATCCTCGTGGGAACGATCTCTACTTACTCTTTATTACTTGTTGCGACTGTGTATACTTGCACATATTGTTTTCACACAACACTAGACGTTCTTCTGCTGGGAGAATGGTTTTGAGGAGAGGACTGATCCGTGATGTCGCGAGCTCGGATCTCGGCAATTTTAGCCTCCAGCTGGGAGTAGCGCTGACTCCTCTGCTGGTTAGGCTCCACCTGTCTTGTCAGTAGCTGGACGAGCTGTTGAACAACATCGACCGGCACCTGGACAGTCTGGGGAGGAGGTGGAAGTTGATTCCGGGTGGAGCTTGTGGGAACCATTGCTCTGGACGAGTTGTGGTCGTGGGCCGAGCTACAGGGCAGAGTGACTGCTACACTTTCGGGTGTTTCCTGCTGTTGACCGGGTCTCACTATAACACATGAGACGTTCCTCTAACGTAACACTGGAGCCATCGCTGACCAAGGAGATGGGGGAGGGACTAGAGTATAAGATGCTCCCACTGTGGTCGCCAATGTTCTGTGCCTTATCTCCTGCCTTGTATCCGACCTGGGATACAAGATCCGATCCGAGATAGTTGGTAGCAGTGTTCTTGGTTAATCCGAGTTTGAGCTCCGACCCGAGGTGGGGTGGTACCTGCAATGACACTCCGACGCTCAAGTCAACAAGTGGGCAGTTGCAAGTAAGAGAATTGGAGAGTGTGTACCTTTAATGCTAGCATTGAATGCTTATTTATAGGTTTTGAGAATCAATGGGAACCATTGGATATAGGTCTTTGATCCTCACCATTGATTGGTGGGTTTGCCTTTGGTATCGGGCCTTAGTGCAAAATGCTGTAGTGGCCCAATCCATAACATGATTCAAATCAACTGATTATAGTAGCATTTAGATTGTTGCGTGTTTTCTAATTAAAGGGTCTCAGAATATAGCAATGAAAAGATACACTTCCTTAGACACTTCCTTAGACACTTCCTCTAAGAGCTCGTTTGGTTTGGCGGTGAGAGGGACTTAGAATCGCTTTTGACATTACCTTTCGTGATTTTGCTCCTTAAAAGCATGTTTGGATTTCTCTTCTAAAATCGATTTTATCTTGGGAAATTGATTGAAGCAAGGATTCCTAGCTTTTACTGTGAACCCAAATCGATTCTACCTTTTGTCCTTGTTTTCTTCTTCCTTCATTGCCTTTATTAACTGTCATCAAAGATCTCGACAATTTTCTTCTTTCTTTCCTTCCTGCATGTTTCTCACGCCAATGCCTTGTAAGTAATGATACGGCATATTCATTACCACACAGTTTTGTTGCCAATGCCACAGAAGTAACACTCAGTTTTTATTTATTTTTGGTCGGTCTCTGTTTTATCTTGTTGTAGCGGAAACCCTATCTTGATAAGTTAGAGGAGAGAATGATGGGCTTGGCTGCAAGTGGTTAATGCACTCTATCTTAAGGGGGCAGACTCGGCTGGTACCCGGGTTCGATCCCCAACGATGGAATAAATTGGAGCCAAATTTTACTTGCCTCCCGACCGAATTCCGGATTATACAGGGCCCATTTCCCTTGAATACCGGAGGGGGTCAAAGACCCCTATACCAAAATTTGTGGTGGGCTTATAATGAACTCTCTTGGGTACTTTGTCAAATTTTTTTTATAGAAAAGTGAACTAGAGTCAGTGGCGGATCCAGGACCCTAGGTTAGGAGGTGCACAAATTTTCAAACACACATCGCTAAAAACGTAATGAAAATACTCCCTCCGTTTTCATATATAAGAAAATTGCGGCTAGACACGTGTTTTAAGAAAAACTAGAAAAAGAAATATTATTCCTAAATTGCCCCTATTTATTCTTGCATTGATAAAAGGAAAAGTAGTGTAATAAAAAGTTTTTTGCATTGGTAAAAGTAAAAGTAGTGTAATAAGTAGGGGTAAAGTTGAGATATTAAGTGAAAAAAGCTTTGACTTGCTTATATTTAGTAATAAGAAAAAATGGGTATTTTTGCTTATAAATGAAAACGGATGGAGTAAGACTTTAATAGATTCACAACTTGCGTTGCACTAGACCAACACAAATTAAATAGCACTAATAAGTTCCTAAATACAACTTAAGCACTAAGAGAACCAACATAGTCACAAAATACAGAACAAGTTCAAATTAAATAGACGAACATAATCAAAATAAATGAAATAGCACTAACACACAATACAAATTAATTAAATAATACTAACACAAGGAGATAGATGATACAATTTGGGGAAGAAGACACAATGGTGTAACTGAAATTCATCTTGGCATTGATTAATTATTGCAATGTACAGAATCAAGTTTATATACAGAGTGATACTAACTGTAATGAAGAGAAACTAACTCTAACAATACTCTAACTGATTCAGTTTAACAGTAACTGAACAATTAACTTAACTAACTAGTTGAGTCAACTAACTAAGCCTATCTTAACTCTAGTTAAATATTTATACTTGTAATAGCCCCCCTCAAGTTGGACTATGTGTGTTACAAAGTCCCAACTTGGGAAGAAATGAGGTGAATGAATTGGCATGGAGAGGCTTAGTTAGAATATCTGCAAGTTGTGATTCAGAAGGCACGGGAAGCAAGTGAATGAGCCCCTTCTGAATCTTCTCCCTGACTACGTGGCAGTCAATTTCAATGTGTTTTGTGTGCTCATGAAATGTTGGGTTATGAGCTAGATAGATGGCTGATTTGTTGTCGCAATACACTGAAGTAGGGCCTGTGAGAGATACATGCAGATCTTCCAGTAAGTAATGCAGCCACTGAACTTCACATGTGAGACTAGCTAAGGCACGGTATTCTCCTTCACATGAAGATCTAGATACTGTGCTTTGCGGATTTCCACGATATTAAACCAGATCCTAGAAAGACACAATAGCCCGTGATAGACTTCCTAGAATCTGTACAACCAGCCCAATCAGAGTCTGCAAAACCTAATAGTGTTACTGAATTGGAAATGGGAAAGAACAGTCCCTATGCAGCAGCTGTTTTTAGGTATCATAGTACTCTAGTTGCTGCTTGAAAGTGTGACTCCATAGGCTTAGCAATGTATTGGCTAAGATGTTGAACTGAAAAGGCAATGTCGGGCCTTGTTGTGGTTAGATATAGGAGTCTTCCAATGAGGCGGCTATATGCTGATTCATCAGAGTATGGCTTCCCCCCATCACTGTTGAGCTTGCAGGAAGGGTCACAAGGTGTTGATGCAGGTCTGGCAGCAAGGGTGCCAGTGTATTCCAGCAACTCAAGAGTGTACTTTCTTTGATTAAGAAGGATACCTTTCTTGGATCGTGCCACTTCAAGACCCAGAAAGAATCTAAGAGCACCAAGGTCTTTGATGCGAAATTTGGCATCAAGCAATTGCTTGACTCTAGTGATTTCTGTCATGTTTGTACCCGCCAGCTCAAGGTCATCAACATACACCAGTAAAATTGTAATATCAGATGAAGAAGTTGTCTTAACAAAAAGGGAATGGTCTGCTTGAGACTGAGTGTAATTCAGAGACAGAAGTGTGGATGTCAGCTTGTGATTCCACTGGAGACTGGCCTGCTTTAATCCATACAATGACTTATGTAATTTGTAGACTTTGTTTGTTAAATTTGTGTTTATAGACTGAAAACCAAGAGGAATGGTCATGTAGACCTCCTCAGTGAGATCACCATGCAAGAATGCATTGTTTACAGCTAGTTGCTCAACAAACCAGTTGCTAAAGGAACACTACAAAAAAAAACCTCATTTGCGACGGACATTAGCAACGGAATACGATTCCCTCGCTAAAACTGACATTAGCGACAGAATTTGTGAGGAAATAAGGGTCTTCATTTTTTTGAAAATTAGCGACGGAAATTAGTGCATTAGCGACGGAACAGTCCGTCGCTAATTGTTTGGAGGGAAACTGAAATCAGAACAGCACGGAAACCGAAGCGATTAGCGACGGAAATACTGGTCCCTCGCTAATGTTTTTGACCGTTCCAGCCTTGGTTAGCGTGAAGGGATTAGCGACGGAATAGTCCCTCGCAAATTCCGTCGCTGACCCCAATTAAATAAAATCAGATCCCATTTTCCTCTCTCTGTTTCCTCTTCTCTCTCACTCCCTCACTCTTCTCTCACGAATCCCAACCCCACCACACCATTTCCAGCACCACCACACCACAACCACCACACCACCGCCACCACACCACCACAACCAACTGTCGCCGTCGCTCCTCTCTCTCTCTCCTACGCGACGTCGCTCTCTCTCCTCTCTCTCCTACGTGAACCTCTCTCTCACCGGAGCTCTCCCTTTTCGCCACCACCGAAGCTCGCCCTCCTCACCACCACCGGAGCTCGCCCTCCTCACCACCGGAGCTCTACCTTTGGAGGTTTTTTTTTACTAATTTTGATTTTTTTTTTACCAACTGATTTTGTTTGATATTGTTTTGTTAGGATTTGTAAATTTAATTTTGTGATATTGTTGTTTGGTAATTTTCGTGAATTTAGTTTTGTGATATTTTAAAATTAATTTTTGATATTGTTTTAGTGAAATTGTGTTTAGGATTAGAAATTGAAATTGGGTAGAAATTGAAATTGTGTTTTAGGTTTTAGGATTAAGTTTAGGATTTATAGAAATTGTGTAGGATAAAAATTTGAAGTTGAAATTGAAATTGTTTGTTGAAATTGAAGTTGTTTTATTGAAATTGAAATTAATAGTGAATTGATTTATGTTTTTTGCTTGAAATTGAAATTAATAGTTGAAATTGAAGTTGTTGTTGAAATTAATAGTTGAAATTGAAGTTAGTTATTGAAATTGAAGTTGAAATGGTTTAGGATTGAAATTGTTGGTGTTTGAAGTCTCACAACCGCACCGGAGTGCGCACCATCACCGAACCACGTACCGCACTGGACCTCAATCTCATAACGGTTAGTTTCCAAAATAAATTAACTGTTGTTTTCATGAACCCTAAGTTAGATGACTGTGTGTTGTTGATGGAAAAGGGTGAGGTGATGCCGTCCCTCACCCCCATATTTTGCTCGAAATCATCTCCATTGAGATAATTGCGAGGCGATACTAACAATTTTAAGGTTGGGAGTTAGAAATAACTTCGATCCTTCACTACTTATATGGAAAAGGGTTTTGTCAGATCTGTCCTTAACCCCCATATTCGGCTCGAAATCATCTCCAATGAGATCATATCGATGCCACTAACTTGATAGATTATTGGGAATGTTAAGGGAATCTAACACGTTTTCTTAAATGCGTGTATATGAATTTGTATGAATTTAATCGTGAATGGGTGTATGATCGGTTATATCCGAGAAGAGCGGGTTTGAAGGAATCTTTTGTAATTGGGGTTGAACAGTTTCTTGTGGTAGCGTGGCGACATGAATTGGCTAAACGGGAAAAGGGGGTTAATTAGATGTCCATGCTTAAAATGCGACGGTGTACCTATTAGGACCGATAATGAAATCAGGGAGCACTTGTATCAATGGGGGTTTAGGCCTAATTATTGGATTTGGGTGGACCATGGAGAACAACGACGTCAAAATTTTGAGGTAGGGGCTTCAAGCAGTTCTGGTGTTGGTGTTCCACGTAATGAAATTTTTGAGTCGATGGAAAACATGATTTGTGATGGTCTCAGGGTGAATGTGCCATTTGATGAGCCTCAATATGACGATCATGATGAACTTCCAAATGAAGAAGCACAAAAATTTTATAATTTGTTAAGAGATTCAAACAAACCGTTGTTTGAAGGCTCGCCACAGTCAAAATTATCTATGTGTGTGAAACTTTTATCTCTCAAGTCCATGAGTAATATTTCTGAGGTGGGTTTAGACTATGTGACTGAAATGATGTTGGAAGCGACACCTAATAAGAATAATTTGCCAAAAAGTTAGCTGGGATTGAAATTTAAGAAGATTGATTGTTGTGAGAAAGGGCACATGTTGTTTTACAACAACGAATTTGGTAAAAATGATGGTGAGCTACTTGAATGCAAATTCTGTGGAAAGCCAAGGTATCATGATCGTAAAGGGGCAAAACGTAATTATAAACCTATTCCTGTAAAGTCGATGTTCTATTTGCCTATAGTGTGAATATATGCATTGACAGGAATAATCTGGTTTTGATGATTGACAAAAGAATGTCAAAAAGGTCAAGACTGCAAAAAGCGGAAAAATGTAATCAAGCTCAAGTCAAGAGTTGGTCTACTGTTGTGTGTGTATTAGGACAATTTGTAAGTGAAAATAAAGCTCTCTAAATATAAAATAAATCACACACTCACAATGTTTTTCATATAAATAATTTTGCATGAAAATATTTTTTAAACAAACCTCATGCATGCAAGATTAAATAGGACAAGCACAAAACATGTGAAAATGTTTTTTAGAAGCATAAATCGATTTTACAAAGCCTATATTTGATTCACATTGCTTCCAAAAAATTAGAAGAAATCGATTTCCTCCTTAGTATATTCAAGCAAGAAATCGATTTTAACACATCCTAACTTCAAGCTAATAATCGATTCCTTCTCTCTTTTATTTCAACTACATAATCGATTGTCACTTGCTTCCTTAATTAAATGAAAATCGATTTCAAACCTTTTCCTTTAAACTACATAATCGATTCCTTATCCTAGATCTAATCAAGCATGAAATCGATTATCCATCTTAGGCAAATCAGGCACACAATCGATTTCTACATTTCTTCATTTCACTCAACGGTCATATTTTCTATACGCCTATAAATAGCAGCCTCACTCTTCACTTTCAACCAACGACTCACTCTTGCATCTGAGATCTATTATTCTTCTCATCACTCTCACTACTCTTACACTTGCTATTGTATTTTTGAGAGCTTTATATTTCACATAGTTTGATATTGTATTACTGTGCTTCAACTTGTTTTATCCACACTACTGAGTGTGCTATCAAATCTTTCTCTTCTCATTTGTTGGGTGTGTTCCCAAGTTTTTTCAAGAGAGGCGAGATCTCTTGGTTCTTGAAGGTTTTCTTTTAGGGAGGTGATATCCCGGTGTTGTAAGTTCTCTGATTGTAAAGGTTTCTAGCTGAACCTGTTTTAAAAGCTAGTGATTAGTTGAAATCCCTTGGAGCATTCCTTGGGGACTGGACGTAGGCCTGTGGTTTGGCCGAACCAGTATAAATCTCTGTGTCATCTTCTATCTCTTCATCTCTTTAATTTCCTTGCAAGTTATTTTCATTGTCTTATTATTGTTATTTCAATTCAAACTCTCTTAAGCGCCTTATTTGATCAAAATCTTTTTAAGAGTTTAATTTTAAGTGCTATTTTTTAAATACACAATTCACCCCCCTCTTGTGTTTGAAGTCTCTTGGTCAACATATAATTCCAAGGTTGCAAACAATGTTTGCATCGACCGAAATTGCGCAGAAAATGACTTGGCATTATGACAATAGGCGTACCTCAAACGACATTTTACGCCACCCATCCGACGGTGAAGCGTGGAAGCACTTTGATCAAGTGCATTCAGATTTTTCCTCAGACCCACGGAATGTTCGACTTGGCTTGTGCTCTGATGGGTTTACTCCATATATCCAAGCATCGACGTCACCCTACTCTTGTTGGCCAGTCATTGTTACCCCTTACAATCTTCCTCCTGAGATGTGCATGACTAAACCGTATATGTTTTTGACTTGTCTGATACCCGGTCCATCCAATCCAAAAGCTAACATTGATATCTTTTTGGAACCTCTGATTGATGATCTTAAGAGATTGTGGGGGGTGTTTTGACATATGATGCAGCACGAAAGAAAATTTTTATGATGAGAGCCGCATTGATGTGGACAATTAACGACTTTCCTGCTTATGGTATGTTGTCTGGTTGGGGGACTCACGGTAAATTGGCATGTCCCCACTACATGGAACACACAAAGGCGTTTACGCTAAAGTACGGGGGCAAGAGTTCTTGGTTTGACTCGCATCGCAGATTCTTACCGCAAGATCATAAATTTAGAAAGAACAAGAAGGCCTTCAAGAAAGGGGCAGTTGAAACAGATGGACCACCGCCTTTGTTGACATCAAGTGAAATCTGGAGCAGAGTTATGGATTTGCCACAAGCCACAGAGGTAGGGGAGCTCACCCGGCTGTATGGTTATAGACAGGTGCACAATTGGACAAAAAAAAGCATATTTTGGAATCTCCCATATTGGAAAGATAATTTGTTGAGGCACAATCTTGATGTTATGCACATCGAGAAGAATTTCTTTGACAACATATTTTTCACTGTGATGAATGTGAAAGATAAAACCAAAGACAATAATAAGGCTATTGGATTCTGCTCTTTATTGTAGCAAACATCGATCTGATTTGAATTTGGTGGAAATGCCTAATGGGAAGATGTTAAAACCCAAAGCCAAATACTGCCTAACACCAGATGAAGCGAAAGATGTTTGTCGATGGTTGAAAGAATTGAGGATGCCAGATGGTTATTCTTCTAACCTTGCAAGATGTGCCGATGTGAACACCGGGAAGATGTATGGGATGAAAAGTCAGGATTATCATGTATTCATGGAGTGTTTGCTTCCAATTGCTTTTAATTCATTACCAAAGTGTGTTTTGGAACCACTTATTGAAGTGAGTCAATATTTTAAAAATATGTGCTCTTCAACATTGAGAAGGGATGATCTTATTAAGATGGAGCAGAATATTCCTTTCATTATTTGTAAGTTGGAGAGAATATTTCCTCCCGGTTTCTTTGATTCCATGGAGCATCTACCGGTTCACCTTGCGTATGAAGCAAGGCTTGGTGGACCAGTTCATTATAGGTGGATGTATCCATTTGAGAGGTAATTATCTATTTCAACATTTTATTAAAATTATCTTAATTAGTATGATTATTAGTTTAATGAAGTATTTTTCGTCCAACAAATAGATTAATGGGTGATTATAAACGATCGGTGAAGAATAAAGCTAGAGTTGAAGGATCGATCTGCACAGCTTATCTACACCGTGAAACAATTTATTTTTGTTAACATTATTTCAACAACTTTATGTTGTCAACAAATAATAGAAATGAAATGGAGATTGAAGAAGAAAGACACCCGCTCACTTTATCTGTGTTTATCAAACCTGGTCGCCCTTCGGGAAAGAAGTCAACCAACTACTTATCAGATAAAGAGCATAAATCAGCACATGTTCATGTCTTGATCAATTGCACTGAAGTTAAACCATATCTTGAGTAAGTATGCTCCAATTCAGTTGTTCATCTATATTGTATGATGCTAAATCAGATTTTGATCAACTTTCAATCTAAAGAGTAATAATAATTCTTTTTCAGTGCATTCTTACGAATTGAGGGTATAGGCGCTGAAGAATCTTCTATTCGTATACATGAAAGTTTTCCATCCTGGTTTAAGACTAGAGTAAGTAACCAAATCCCCAAGGCGCTTAATAATTCTTTAAAGTAGATATGAGACATGACTTATTTTTCCATATGTTGTTTACTTAGGTTTATGAAGCAGAACCAACTCCCCAAATCCGACACTTGAGGAACTTAGCCGATGGTCCTTTTCTTGAGGTGACCGAGTGGCACACGTACCTAGTTAACGGTTACAAATTTGACACCCAATCAAGGAGTGAGGGGAAAAAACAATTAATAGTGGGGTATATGTTAAAGGTGAAACAAGAGGAGGTGAAAATGACTACTACGGTGTGATCGAACACATATATGAACTTGAATACCCACCGTTAGACTATGAAAAGAGAATAGTTTTGTTTTTTTGTAGATGGTTTGATCCATCGGTTAGAGGAATGAAATTGAATTCAAAATGTAATACCGTGGACATTCGAATGAATGGAAGGTATAAACTTTATGATCCGTTTATCATGGCAGAAAATGTGAGGCAGGTGTATTATGTTCCATATCCATCAACTCAGAGAGGATGGTGTGTTGCAATTAAGACAAAACCACGGGGTCGCATTGAAGCCATTGATGCGGAGGATGAGGTTCCTTATCAGGTGGATGAAATTTCAGGAGTAGATGAGGTAATTGAATTTGAACCGATTGATTCATTATGTGATGATCGACTCCTAGTTGAAGAAGTTGATGAAGATGAAGAACACAATGAAGATGAAGAAGAGAATGAAGATGAAGAACAGAATGAAGATGAAGAAGAGCATGTTGTATTTGATTAATCTTATATATATTGTCTACTTATGTTTACTCCTTATGTTGTCTTTAAATTTATTAGAATCATTAATATATCAATATTGTTCTTGTTAATTTACTTTATTTAAATTATTTATAAATATATATAATTAATGTTGTTAGTATCACATTTCGTTTCTATTTTTTCATAGATATGGATCCAGGAGGAGGTTCTGACCCACCGAGACGTAATAATAAAGGGAAGAAGACTATGACCGATGAACCTCCTAGGAGGAGGCGTAATCATGAGGTGGAACTTAATCTTGGGAATATGAGGGGTCATATGTATGTGGGTACCGCCCCACAACCTCCGCTTCCATCTGGCCCCGGATGGTATCATTTACCATCACATGGGCATTATATGGGCCCAGCAGATGCGTATGCAGGGTATGGCCCACCAGCTGGGTATGGCCCACCAACTGGGTATGGCACATCAGCTGGGTATGGCACACCAGCTGGGTATGGCACACCAGCTGGGCATATAGGCTCATCATCTGGACATATGGGCCCATCCGCTGGACATATGGGCCCATCAGCTGGGTTATCTATGCCTACACCAGAGCCCCAGGATGATATTCAGCATGATGTTGGTGGTGGTAATGTTGAAGGTGATTCATCCACCGATGACGAGAGAGTGGAGGTGGTTGTTATTAATGGTATTAGACTCAGAGTCATTTATAGCCGTGGTAACGCGTAAGTATTATATTGTTTGTTTTTTTAAAGTTAATTATGCAACGACTTATATATATTTGATTGTTCGATATATCTTTCATTATGCAGGCTTCTTCCTGCAAAGGTAGCTTCATCAAGCATCACCTATGTCATCCGGAAAAAATATTTTCAAAAGTTCCATAAAAAGTGGAGCAAAGTCGAAGAAGATGACAGGAAGGATCTGCTTGACTTCTTTAGGGTAAGTGTCAATTATTTTGTCATTGCTTATATTTTTTGTTTAAATTTTATATTTAATAACGTTTAATATAATTACTAATAGATATTTTCATTTTACTTAATACAGACCAAGGTAACTTGGGACATAGAAAAAGATGACAATGTGCAGAGACTTTTTTTCAAAAGGATGGGCGCTCAGATTTCAGATTTGCTTTATAAGCTCCGCTGTAAAGATAAAAAGCCTGACTTCATGGGTGATGATATTTGGAATGCCTTCAAGGGCCATTGGGCTACCGAGATTTTCAACAAAAATGCTGCAAGCGCCAAAAACAATAGAAACTCAGAAAAGGGTGGCTCGCTTCACTGCGGCGGGTCCATCAACCAGGCTCAGCATTTTGCTAGATTGGTAAATTATTTTACAAATCTGTGTGTGTTTTTTTACATTATTTAATTAGTTAGCAATTTTTGAAAATGTGTTTCATTTTACAGAGTAAAAAGGCAGGACGCCCTATCACTGCTCCTGGGCTGCATAGAGCCACCCATGTGAGGAAAGACACTGGCGAGTATGTTGATGAGCGCTCCAAGATGACTCAGGTAAATATACAAATTGATTTGTATTATATAATGCTGCTTTGTCAGAATGGAGCGCTAATTTGTGGTTATTCAAAACAGGAGCAAGTAAATGAGTTCATGATTCAGCTAACTCAGGGGAGCTGGGACCCTGAAACACTTGGCCAACTTACTCCTGAGATGATAGATCTGGCAAATCAACATTGGGAGAAGACAGTTGGTTGGTATAAGGGTCGCCTGTATGGTACGGGGCCCTTGGCTCCATGTATGGGCCAGTCTGGGGCCGGGAGTAGCAGAAGACGTAGTCGACCAGCTTCTACTCCTGCAGATACAGAGCATATGAGGCAGATGGAGCAGGAGCTGCAGTCTACTCGACAGGAGCTGCAGTCTACTCGACAGGAGCTGCACGATACTCGACAAGAGGTCAGGACCTCTTCTGAGGCGATGAAAAAGATGCAGCAAAACTTTGAGAAGGTGAGCCGTAGGCAGGCGATGATGTTAAAGTATTTTAAGAATATGCAGCAAAATCAGCAGCAAGATGAGGAGGAAGTTGAGGAGGAAGATGACGAGCAAGATGAGGAGCAAGCTGAGGAGTCTGATGGTGCCAGCTTTTAGTGTTGTTGATTAACGTTTTTGTTATAACATTTCAGATTAAGTGTTGTGGATTCAAATTTTATTCTCGTAATTTTTATTTATTGAAGAATTTTAATTTTAAACTGTTTTATGTATTTTAGATTTTATTATTTATTAATAAAATAAACAGGTATAAAAGCAGATTAATCAAAAAAAATACAATCAGATGGGCATTAGCGAGGGAATTAGCGAGGGAAATTGGACGCGTGGCTAGGCAATAGCGAGGGAATTAGCGAGGGAAAGTGGACGCGTGGCTAGGCATTAGCGAGGGAATTAGCGAGGGAACGTGGACGCGTGGTTGTCAGAATTTTCCCACGTGGCTGCCATTAGCGAGGGAATTAGCGACGGAATGGTCCGTCGCTAATTAGCGACGGAATGGTCCGTCGCTAATTAGCGACGGACTCAGATTCCCTCGCTAGTCCCATTAGCGAGGAGCAATTTAGCGACGCAACAGGTCCTTCGCTAATTCCCTCGCCAACGGTCATTAGCGGCGGAAAGTGGACATTTTGCGAGGGAAATTTCCGTCGCTAATAACCAATTTTTTTTGTAGTGGAACCAGTTGCTAGCAGTAGCTAAGGCAAGAAGCACCCTCACTGTGGTCAGCTTTGCCACAGGGCTGAATGTTTCAAAGTAATCCACTTCTTCAAATTGATTGTAGCCTTTGGCTACAATACGTGCTTTGTGTCTCTCAAGAGTACCATCAGCACGATATTTGGTCATGTAGAACCATTTCCATCCAATAGGAATTTTCCCAGCAGGAAGATCAACCAAAGACCAAGTATTGTTCAAGGCGAAGGCATCAAGCTCAGCTTGCATAGCCTTCTGCCAACAATCACGTGGGGATGCTTGGGAATATGTGAGTGGGTCAAAGTTGGTTGAGACATTGTGGAAAAAGGATTTATATGAGGGTGTGCATTTGTCATAAGATAAAACTGAGGAAAGAGAATAGGGTAAGGAATTTGAAATACCTGAAGATGAATTGGCCCAGCTTGTGAAACTGCAGTGATAATCTTTTAAGTAACTGGGCTTGCATGTAATTCTGCTTGATTGTCTAAGAGGTGCTACAGGGTCCAGAGAATTAGTAGGAATTGGTTCTGTGGTGTGTGAATTAGAGGAATGTTGGTTTGAGGGTTCAGTTTGGGAACTGTTAGGTGTATCAATGTCTTGGTTGGTGCTATCTTGTGTTGTGTTTGTGGTATCTGTGTTTGTAGTGGAACAAGGTGTATTTTGTGAGTGTTGGTCAATGTCAGGTGGTGTGTGTGAGTCCTCAGGGATAGTGTTTGTGGCAATGTCATCAAAGATTAATGGGACATCAGTGGTAGAGCAGGAATCTGGTTCAGCAGTGGCAGTTTCACTGTGAAAAGGGAAGGTGTTTTCATAAAATGTTACATTTCTAGACTCCAGTAGTTGATGAGAAGTTAGGTCATAAAGAATATAGCCCTTGAGGCCTTGTTTGTATCCTAAGAATGCTGTTTTTCTGGCTCTTGGATCAAATTTGGTACGGTTAGCTGTGAGAGTGGAAGCATAGGTGAGGCATACAAAAGTTTTGAGGTGAGAGAGAGATGGTGGCTGGTTATATAGTAGTTCATAGGGTGATTTTTTTTGGAGTATGGGTGTGGGCAGCCTGTTTATTAAGTGGACAACATGTTGGACAGAGAAATTCCACAATGGTTTGGGAACTTTGGCTTGAAAGAAGAGAGCTCTAGCTACATTAAGAATGTGTTGGTGTTTTCTTTCTACAATCCCATTTTGTTGGGGGGTTTCTACACAAGAGTGTTGGTGTATGATGCCTTTGCTAGCATAAAAATTATGCATGAGGAATTCAATGTCATTGTCACTTCTAAGACATTTAAGTTTGGTTTGAAATTGTGTTTCAATGTAGGCAATGAAATTAACAAGGTGTGTGCGTGTCTCTGATTTAGTTTCCATTAGTATGATCCAAGTGAACCTACTAAAATCATCCACAAGTGTCAAGAAGTACTTGTGGCCTAAAATTGAGGGATGAGCATAAGGCCCCCAAATATCAGCATGCAAAATTTCAAATATGTGTGTGCTTTTAGATGTACTAAGAGGAAAAGATAGCTTTCTTTGCTTGGCAAAGTGACAAATGTCACAAGGTAAAGCATTATTATTGAAGTGTATAAATGGAAATTGTTGTGAAACACATTGATGTCTATCATTTGACAAGTGTCCTAATCTCATGTGCTAGAGTTTTGAGTTTTCTAATGTGGTGAATTGTGAACTACAAGAGGGAACAAAGACATTACAAGCAGATCTAGGCACAGAGACATTACAAGCAGAGCTAGGTACAATCACAGGCACAGTTACTGGAAGATAGAGCCTGTACAGTCCATTGAGCCTAGCTGATCCAATCATCTTCTTGGTATGTTCCTGTATAAGAAAACAACCATCATCATTAAAAACTGTAGATACTTTGCTGGTCTTAGCTAATTGTCCTACTGACATGAGATTTGAATTGAAATCTGGCACATAGAAATCATTATACAGGATTAAATCTTCGATTACATGAACAGTTCCTATGCCAATGGCTAGAGCAGTTGTTTGGTTAGGGCAATCTATGGTAATAGGATTAATGGGTGTATATGAAGTGAAAAACTGAATAGTGCCAGTCATGTGATCAGTGGCTCCAGTGTCTACTATCCAAAATATAGTAATCATGCCAGAGATTTGAGTATTTTTGGCTGAAGGTATTTGGTAAGTGGCTGTATTGGCAGAATGCACAACAGGAAGTTTTTGCTGCCTTAACTGTTGAAGCAATTCTAGCAGTCCTTGATACTGATCTTGTGTGAGGGAAACAGGCCCATTGTTTGCATTTGAAGTCTCTGACTTGGTTGTTGATTCATCTTCTACACCTGCAGAATTAGCTGAGGCATCAGATTTGTTGTTCTTGGTTTGATATCCTTGTGGAAATCCATGTATGAAGTAGCAATATAGTCCACTGTGTGGTTGGTCTTGCCACAATTAGTACACCACCGAGTCATGCCTTGTCCACGTCCTTGGCCACAACCAAACCTCCCTCTTCCACAATAGTTGCCACCTCCACGATTGAATGTAACATTATTGGCCATAGTAGGTGATTTGACCTCAGCTTCTGTTCCTGTTGCTGAAGGAGTGGTAGCAGGAATACGCCTTTCTTGCTGAATCACCATGGAGAAGCCTTTGGATATGTGAGGGAGTGGCTCCATCATCATTGTTTGGCCACGAACATGAGTATAATCTTCATTCAATCCTTTCAAGAACTTGATAGTATACAGAGCGATACTAACTGTAATGAAGAGAAACTAACTCTAACAATACTCTAACTGATTCAGTTTAACAGTAACAGTTAACTTAACTAACTAGTTGAGTCAACTAACTAAGCCTATCTTAACTCTAGTTAAATATATATACTTGTAATAATAGAAAAACCTCTTTAAAATAAACTATGTGAGAGTGTGATTGTGTGAGTGATTGTGTGAGTGTGGTGCAAAACTAGAGACTTTGGTGCAAAAACTAAAGACTTTAGGGCAATACTAGGGACTTGGGTGCAAAAGATATTTTTCAGGGTATGCAAAAATATTTTTACTAGGGTATTAGTGCTAATCTTATTTTTTCAGAGGGTTCACTTGAACCCCCTGAATTACACCTAGGTCCGCCTATGGTTAGTATAATGTCATTTGTTGTGAGTTGTGGAATATGGTTTAGGCCTAATTCAACACCACAAAATCGGCTTGTAAGGCGGGGATTTCCCTTTCATTATATACTCTTATGAGATCATACCGAATGATCTATGATACGCTTTGATACCATCGTAAAATGTGGTTTAGACCTAACTCAACCCCACAAAACCGGCTTGTAAGGTGAGGATTGCCCTTTCATTATAAACTCTTATGAAACCATAACTCTAGTCAATGTGGACTTGGGTTTCCCCCAATAGTGAGCTTATAAGGGACTCTCTTGGGTACTTCGAATTGACATAAAATTGGTTAAGAACCTCAAGTTAACTTTGGTGAATATCAAGATGAAATTCAAGATTAATGTTGATAAGGTGCATGATTTAGTAATTTTGTCCTTCTTCCTCATATTCAAGAGATTAACTCTCTCCAAACTCTCGACTTTAAATACAGAGGTTTAGTTCATAATATCTCCGTCTTAAAATATAAAGTCCAAAAGTACATTGTCTAGATTATAATCAAGATATTTATACTTTTGGACTTTATATATGATTATAGAAGGCCAATACCGGTCAGTTAATTTAGAACACTCCTCATCTTTGTAAAAGTTATTTTGGAAGATGTATGTCCTTTACTTAACTCAACACTTCTTCTATGTGATGTAAGGGCATTAGTATAAATTGTCCTTTTCCATAAAAAAAAACTTCTTCAACGGTGAAATATGATTTGCAAACTCCACTCCACTTGACGACGCGAGAGAAGAAGCAACATCGAAAACAGGTTACTAGGCTTAGTCACCAACTAGAGCACAACACAAAATCAAACAAAAGCCGTATCTTTCACAAACAAAGCTATTTCAACCATAAAAGTTTTATATACTTTATGCCCTCATTTACGTTTGGTGGAACGTGCTCTAAAATAATATAACAAGGCCCCACATGACAGACCAACACAGTCAGTGACGTTGAATTGAAACAAACTCACAGCTTTTTTTGTGAAAAATAATTTAAAAATAGAAATATGATAAAAACAAATCAAACAAAAAAGAAAGAGCCAGAAAAAAATGAAAATTGTCATTGTTCACACTTCTCAGTTCTTCCCGTTTATCTTCAACCACCACCGTCGTTTTACTGTTATCCGTGGTTTTTAAAGAAAAATGCAAATGAAAAATGTTCAGCAATCCTTAAAAAGATTCTACTATTGACATTTTTAATTTATCCCATTTTGGGTTTGTCTGTATTTTTGCGTAGGATCCAAGTACTCTTCTTTTTCACTCATAAAAAAGGCAATTCTGTTCTGGCATCTAACACAAAGTGACAATTTGTAACCACTACTGTGCAGTTGACTATGCTACTTATATTGGGATTCAACTCATTCCTTTCTCTCTGCTGATTCCTAATTCTTTTCCCGGTGAGTTCTCTACACTCTCTCGTAACACAAGTTTCTTTTCTTATTTTCATTTTCTTTTGCTTATGTTCTAACAAATTATCAAGTTGAGGGATTTATGGTTGCGGTGCTTTCAATCAATAATTAATATAGACGGTGGGGTTTTGTTGGTGGAGGGTGTTTCTTTTTTTTCTTTTTTATTTTATGCATGTGCAATTTGAATTTCCTTTGAAGCAATTCAATTACAGTTCATTCATTATGGAGCCATATTAGGCTTTGAGAAGAAGAAAAAAGGGAGAAAAAGAGAGAGGTTATTGGATGCTGTAATAGAATTGAAGAAAATTGAACTAACAACATGAACAGTACTGTAACATTATTTTTCATTGATATAAATATGCTACTAATTGGATATGGAAATCTGCTTGTCATCTATTGAATTAGATATGTAGCAATCTTTGTCACAAACCATATCATATTAGTTGATGCTGCTTTTCATGATTTCCTGATCTATATGCTATTGATGCTGCTTATTTCTTCTCAGTGCTGATACCTCAATTTTCAATTATCACTGGCTATAGGTAGCACATTTTGCATCATAGTATGTTTTCTGTTATCATTTGTTTGTGTCTTCTCATGTAATTATTTTATGAATTGTTGAGAGATGATACGGTAAGGTTGAACTTTGAGGACTTACTTGTAGTTTCTTGCTGAGCTTAATTGATATGTGGATCTCCTTCAGCGAAAATTGTAGTATATATTCTTACCAACTTTTGGTGCTTTGTTTCAGGAAAAGGTTTGCCAACTTGTTGCAAATAAGATTGCATGGGTTGGTTTACCAAGTTGCTTAAGGGTTCCAACCATAAATATTCGGGACGACAATATCATGAGAAATATGGCGATGACGGAAGTTCGAATAACCATTCAGTGGTAAGTAATCGCAGCTTCTGCTTCTAGTAAAAATCTAGCTTATTTCTTACTTATAAAAGAGATTTAAGTTGTAATAGTGGTAAACTGAGTGCAGGATGATTTGGCTGAAATTGAGAGAGAAGAAATTGATCGTGCAATAGCCCTCTCTCTTTCCGAGGAAGACCATAAAGGGAAAAAAGTTATAGGTAAGATTTATGCTTTTGTAAATCAGTTGTTAAAATGCTGCCTTTGTAACTTCAATTTAATGCAATTAGTATTTCAGTGTATGAGGTACTTGAAATGACAAGCAAAAATGCATATTGATTTTTAAAGTTCAAGTTCTTGTATAATCCTGAATTATTACCTCTCTTTCTCTGTTATTTTACTGTTAAAGCATTTGAAAAGGCCTCGTGGATTTATTTTGCTATACTGCAGAGGATGACTCTCAATCTGATGATGATGAACAACTGTGTCCACTTGATGATGAGGAAGAGGATCATGATGATGATGATAATGATCAACAAGATGAAGATGAACATGTTTCCAAAATTCAACAGGATGAAGACAAAGATCTTGATGAAGTTCAACTTGAGGAAGATGAACAACTTGCCAGGGCAATTCAAGAAAGCTTGAGCGTTGGCTCTCCTCCTCGATCTTACACTGATTCTATATTTCAACCTTTTTCAAACCTCTTTCCACCTGTATACAGGTAACTCAGGCAAAGATGACATCTCTATCTATAGTTAGTGAATCCAATTACCATATATGGATATAACTAAAGTTCACTTAATGAGACTAAACCTGTTACTGGAAAATGTGCTGGCAGAATCTGTGCTGGCTGCAATGCTGAGATTGGCCATGGAAAATTTTTGAGTTGCATGGGAGCTGCCTGGCATCCCGAGTGCTTCTGTTGCCATGCTTGCAAACTTCCTATTACTGATTACGAGGTTAGATTCTTGTTTTGGTTGCTGCACTCATTATGACTGTATTTTATTTGAACATTTCTAAACTTTTTTTCTGGAATTCATAAATGAAGTTCTTTAACTTATTTTCATTGATTTTTTGTGGTTAATGTAATTGTGAGTAATGCTTGGATCTTTATTTATTTACAGTATTCCATTTCTGGAAGTCGCCCTTACCATAAATTATGCTATAAGGAGCTGCATCACCCGAGGTGTGATGTTTGCAAGAACTTTGTAAGTAGCTGTGCGTTTTTGCATACAATTTTTTGTTTTTGTCAATTCAGTTCATGTTGTGCTTGGTTTTGATTAAAGGTTTTACTAAATTTTGATGTACACTAGAAATTTTGCATTTGGGAGGAAGACCATTGAAATTGAACTATTTTATAAAAATACTTAAGAAGGCAATGAGAGTGTTCTGCAGAATAAGTTTATTCTTTATGTTTGGACAAACTGATATAGGTATGAATGCATGATTCTTTAAACTTTAATATTTGGCTTAGGTAGATCCCTTCACAGGCCAGACAAAGGCATGTTAGATTTCATCGATTTTAGTTTATCCGATTTTGGTTTGCAAGAAATTGTCGATCAACTACTCATATTGTTCAAAATTGCGCTGAGATTTATGATCATTTTAATTACTAAGCATGTTTAACTCCATATCAAATATGTTGTCATGTGTTAATAGCCAGATCTTGGGCTGCTGCATCGGTTTCAGTCATCCACTATAACTAGAGAAAATTTAAATTGTAGATTTAAATTTCAAGATCCATTTTGTTTTCTACTCTAGCTCAAACTTTTTTTTCTTTTCCTACAAAATGCTAGCTACAGTTAATAGATGGGGCTGTTATTTGAAAATCTTTGAAATGTTAGATTGATGAACTTTTGCTAGTGTTTTTTAAATGGAGTTATATTTTACCCCATGCCTCAATCACAATGGGTGTAAGTGAAAAAAAAGTTCAGAAAGGTATAAGTGAAACACCTCTAATTCATGATGGTGAATAAGTTATGCTCCCCTTACCTTCTAGAATTAAATTTAACTGTCTGTATCATTTTGATTTTCTGAAGTTGAGCTATTGATTCTTTTGTTACAGATCCCACCAAATTCAGCTGGCCTCATTGAGTATAGAGCACATCCTTTCTGGCTACAGAAATATTGTCCGTCACATGAGCGTGATGGCACTCCCCGTTGTTGTAGTTGTCAAAGAATGGAGGTCAGTTTATGTCAGCTCGCAAAATATTTCATCATCTGTTGCCAACAAGGAATAGGGATGATGGATCCCAGCCACAAAATATTTCATCATCCTTTTCTCTGTTTTTGGCTTCTTCCTTTTAATCAACTGATATGAAAATTTCAAATCAGTGCAGTCAACAGACACAAAATATCTGGTGCTTGAGGATGGTCGAAAGCTGTGCCTAGAGTGCCTTGATTCAGCTATTATGGATACTCATGAATGCCAACCTCTCTATCTTGAAATACAAGAATTTTATGAAGGTTTACATATGAAAATAGAGCAGCAAATTCCCATGCTTTTGGTTGAGAGACAAGCACTGAATGAAGCCATGGATGGTGAAAAGAATGTAAACATTTATGTTCTGAACTTTCATAAATGAAATATGCCTTTTATTTCTTTTCTTTGCATCATACTCTTGCTATTGTCCTGATTTTGGATTGTGCTTTGTTTTTTCAATATTGAATTGTAGGGTCACCACCACTTACCTGAAACTAGAGGACTTTGTTTGTCAGAAGAACAAACTATCCCCACTGTAAGGATCTTTTACTTGTGAACCTGAGTCTTTTTTGATAATTTGATTTCTCATATAATAATAAAACATCTCTGCTTGTCAGGCAATAGTTTTTATTTATTTTTCATTTTATATTTTGTAATTCCAGATTTTAAGGAGACCGAGGATCGGGTCAGGCTACCAGCTCATAGACATTATAACTGAGCCTTTTAGGTTGATTCGTCGATGTGAAGTGACAGCCATACTTGTTTTGTATGGCCTTCCTAGGTATCCTTCTAATACCATATATACTCTTGGTCAACAATAATTTCATATGAAATCAGCAATGCATAATTCAAGGATTTTCTTTCATAGGTTATTGACAGGATCAATCCTAGCTCATGAAATGATGCATGCTTGGCTTAGACTCAAAGGTACTATCAGCTTTCTTTTGATCAAAACCAGCTAGAAAATTCTTTATGAGTGTAAAGTTGGTCAATTTCTTGGGGTTTTGACAGGTTATGGTACACTGAGGCCTGAAGTTGAAGAAGGAATCTGCCAAGTTTTGGCTCATATGTGGTTAGATTCAGAGATCTATGCTGCCCCTGGAAGTGAAGTAGCGTCATCATCTTCATCCTCCGACTCCTCGTCATCATCGTCATCATCACCGCCTTCCTCCTCATCATCATCAAAGAAGGGTAAACGTTCTGACTTTGAAAAGGAACTTGGTAAGTTTTTCAGACACCAGATTGAGTCAGATAGCTCATCTGCCTATGGAGATGGATTCAGAGAGGGTAACCAAGCTGTGCTCAAGTATGGGCTTAGAAGGACCCTTGAGCATATCCGAATGACGGGAAGTTTTCCATAGTGAAATAATGATATAGTTTTGTTACCTTTTACATCTACCAATATTCAGCTTTGTCATATAATAGGATCCAATATTCCAAAAGTATATAATTTCACGAGACTCTACACAAAAATATGGAAGGAAAATGCTCTTCCTAGTGTGAACTGTGAAGCTGAAATACCTTATCTTCCATATGTATCACAAAATACCAAAAGTATATAATTGGCACCTCATCTTCCATATGTATCACAAGAATACCTTATAGCAGTTGAAATTACAAAACAGCTGATGCACTTACAAATTTACAATTCTATGGAAACAGTTCTATGAAATTACAAAACAGCTGATGCACTTAACGGAATTGGAAACAATTCTATGTTGTAACTGTGTGACGCAATTACTGATGTCGACCGTCCGGTCTAAACCTAATGGCCAAGCTTATTTCAAGTTAATTTGAATCTTGAAATATATAAACCATTTGATCTTAAATGAGTGGTTGAGATCTATCACTGCATTTAATTGCATGATTATGCTACTGCAGATTATCTTAGGTCCAACAGAGCCTCCCAGTTGGAGGTAATTTATATAAAGCACAGGATTTGAAGTATAATAATTGTTCTGTACTGCAGCTGGTGTAGGTCTCCCGTTGTTCAAGCAGTATGCCAAAGTGATCCCAGGTGGGGTACCTGCGATGCCACTCCGACGCTCAAGTCAGTATTGAGAATTGTAGAGTAGTATTGTAAGGAATGAGAATGTACCTATTTATGGCAATGTGAGCCAGTATTTATAGAGATTTGTGCCAGCTTTGAGCCTTTCGATCGATCGGATGAATCTGGGTCGTTGAGGCATAGTAGACATGAATAGGCGGATTTATTGTGGATATGGGTCCAAGCTATTGGGCTGACCCAGGTTCAATTGCTGGAGTGGGTCTCTTGACCCAGTCCAGAACAGTTGCCCCTCAAGCTGAGATTATTCCGGAGGATGGTCTTGGCTTAAAGTCTTTGTTGACATAGTACCTGCCGCCCAATCCACCTCTGCAGTTTGTCTTGGGTCGTCCCGGCGGGCTGGCTTGTTGCTTTCGACAATATTATTGCCCCCGGGAGCATCTGGTAGTTTATTGTAATGTGACGTCTTCTTACCGCCTGGTAGCCTTTGCAAATTTTGAACTATTTCAAAAGAGATTGGGAGGTGAGATTTTCCAAAGAATGAGAAAGAGAGAGTGTGAGAGGCGCCTGACACCTGGGACCCGAGATCACTGCCTAGCAGCGCGTCCGTCTGCGCCTATCTACCTGGGATCCGAGATCCCTTACGCTAGCCAACAGCAGCGCGTCCTCGTGGGCGCCTAGGACTTGGGATCTGAGACGCGAGATCTCGCAGCGCTCGCCAATAGCTTCCGCGCCTTCGTAGGCGCCCAATGCCAAGGACCCGAGACCTTCGCTCCATTTCCAGTAGTTTCGTGCCTTCGTAGACGCCCCTGGGACCCGAGACGTGAGACATCGCCATACCACCAGCACTTCGCGCGTTTGCTGGCTCCCTGGGACCCGAAACGTGGGATCCTTGCAGTGCCTTTCAGCAATCTCCGCGCCTTCGTAGAGGCCTGGTGCCAGGAATCCGAGACCCTACTTCGCCCGCCAGCAACCTTCGCGCCCTCGTAGGCGCCTTGGTCAAAGGCCCCAAAGTCTTGGAATATTTTTTCGTTTAGGCATTTCACCAAACATTGAATGTGCATCTGGCGTGGCGTTTTGTGCACTATACAATTTCGTTCACTTCACAAAAGATTGGGAAGAGAGGTCTTCCATAGAGCGTCCGAAAGAGGGGAAAGAGTGCCCACAACCACGGAGCACACGTCCATGCTGAATGTCATACACCCGTGACATGAGACTTGAGACATGAGACATGAGACATGAGACTTCAGACATGAGACATGAGACATGAGACTTGAGACCTCGCTTTACTCTTCACTTGAGTACTTTCAAACTGCCCTTGTGCTCGTGTCTCACGCTGCCAACTGAGATCTGAGACCCAAGACTCCAAGCCATCCCACACTCTGAGATCTGAGACTTGAGATCGCGCCACACCCAGCACCTGAGACCTGAAACTCGCGTCGTTCAAGGCCGCGCCTTCGCTCGCATCTCACGCTGCCAACCGGGATCTGTGACCCGTGATGCTCCGCATTTGAGATCTTCGTCTCGAGCCACACCCAGCACCCGAGACTCCAAGCCATCGCACACTCCGAATCTCCGCAAGTGTGTTCAAGGTAGACACACCCGAGACCCGAGACGCGTGACTAGTGGCCTCCCAAATCGCGTGTTGCTTGGCGCTGTTCACCTCCATCCCAAGATCTTCTCCTTGCATCTGTGTCATGGACTCTCGCTGGTGACTTCGTGTTGGTAGGCGTGCACTTGAGATCCGAGACTGGGCTCTCCTCGCTGCTTTTGACATCGTGCCTTCGCAGGTGTCTTGGTACCAGGGACCCGAGACACGAGACTGTTGCTGTATCGCCCGCTCGTCCAGGTACGATTTCTGACTTCCGATTCCTTTTTTGAACATTCATGTGTTCTTTGATCGTCCACATGTTGTTTTATGCTTAGGATTTTCATATTTTTAAACTTTTTTGGGTAGATCTGCACAAAAGTAGATAGATTTACATTTTTAGGATTGAGTTCGATTAGCTTTCTGCAGTTGAGTTATCGACATCCGCCGGGACAATTTGTACTGGAGTATACCCTTGGCACAGTTTACCGAGACTCGGCCCGGATAGAACTCGTCCAGCGGGGTTGTGACAACCAATGTCAGCTTAAAGTATACCCTTGGCACAGTTCACCAGGACTCGGTCCATATAGAACTCGCCCAAGGGGTTGTGACCGCCAATGTCACTTAGTTGAGAGAGTCATGGGATTCTTGCCTCGGTACATAGGAAAAACGCAAATGATCGTGGTGTCGTCCTCCTGCCACCCTTTTTACCGACAGTCTTTGTTTGTTTCGGTGTGCCATGACACACTTGATTCTTTTACCAGGATTCAAGGTACACATCAGCGTCCACCTACTTCGTGCGACTGTGCATCCAAGGGATGTATTTGCAAAACCATCGTCTTAGGATGATGATCTTGGTTTGAAGCTGTTATTGAGGTTGCCCTTGCAGGCCAGGCAGTCCCTTCATGCAGACTATGTTGCCCCTGCAAGCCAGACAGCCCCTCCCTGCAGGCTGTGTCGCCCCCTGCAGGTCAGGCAGTCCCTCCCTGCAGGCTGTGTCGCCCCTGCAAGTCAGGCAATCCCTCCCTGCAGACTGTGTCGCCTCTGCAGGCCAAGCAGTCCCTCCCTGCAGGCTATGTCGCCTCCGCAGGCCAGACAGTCTCTCCCTGCAAGCTGTGTTGGGTCTCAAACTCGCCTCGCTCTATGCTTAACTATGGGGTTGGACCCTTTCTCTTTCTTATTCTTAAAAGAATTTTTGGAACAAATTCTAACAATAATGAACTAGAGCTAAAGACGATAATTGCAAAATGAATTTTAGTTAGTCATTCATGTTGAGCTTTTACATTCTGCATTTGTGTCCATACAACAAATTTTCTTAACTAGCTCTAGGTTCAGGTCCTGGTGATTGGCTCCCTATTCAGATTCAGGAGTCCCGTCTTCTTCTTCTTTCACATACTGGGTAAGCTTCCCTTCGCGAATTAGCTCTTCAATGTCGTCTCTTAGGGTGTTGCACTTTTTGGTGTCGTGTCCATAACTTCGGTGATAACGACAGTACTTCTTAAAGGTTCAGCCTTTCCTTTGCATAAGAGGTTCGGGTTGTTGGATGTCCCAAAACTCCGCGTTGGCGCATTCAGCGAGGATCTCCGCCTGAGATGTGTTCAGCAAGGTGTACTCTGAGAAACGGCCTTGTCGGGGTGGGGACTCACGAGGCGTTCCCTCAGCTTGGGCTTGTGGCACTAGTGGAAAAATTGGAAAAGAATTGGAGTTTTTAAGTCGGATTCCCAATTATCCGACTTAAAACGTGGACGCGGTGGCAAACTTGTGATTAACAGGGGTAAAACTTTCTGGTGCTCACATTTTTAAGTCGGGTGGAAACCTACGTCCGACTTTATATGTTTAATTAATTTATGCGTGCATCTCCAAAACTGAAACCTTATGCGTGCATCTCCTAGCTCTGTCAAAAAAAACAAAAAAACACTTGAAACCCTACGCGTTCCACACATCGCGCTTCCTTTGCTCTCTCCGCAAAAATCTTGCTCTCTCCGCCAACCGCCATCGCGCTTCCTTTGCTCTCTCCGCAAAAATCTCGCTCTTCCCGTTCTCTCCTCTCTGCCGCCGTCGTCATCTCTCTCGTCGTCGCCGTCACTGTCACCATCTTCCATTCTTCTTCTGTTTTTTCGGGAAGGTAAACCACCACTCCTCGCTATCTTTCTTTTTGCTATAAAAATGATCCCCTTTCTCTCTAGTTGTTGATTTATGTTCTAATTTGAGGTTCTATTGCGATGATTTTGATTTCTTGTGACTGAACTCTGCCCTAAAGCAGTTTCTTAATATTCTAGTTTCTTGTTTTTGTATGTTTCTTATTATTGTTAATTTTGTAGATACATCTTGTTAATTTTGGGAAATAATGCAACAGACTTTCTGTATTTAAGATTAAGCTTGCTAACTTACCAAATAAGAATTTGTAGAGGCTTTTGTTGGAAAGAATGCAGCAGACTTTCTGTATTTAACATTAAGCTTACTGAATTTCGGTGCTTAAGCCTGGCCATTAGCAATACTTCAGTCTTGAATTCTATTTCTCCTTGGGTAAAATTCGTAGATAAACTCTGACTACAACTTCTTCTTGTTCATTAGCAACTAGTACATTGTAACAACTCTGATGGTGTCAAAGTCAAGCTGTGTTGAATCTTGTTTTGAACAGAAAGTATATGTTTAACTTAACAAATTTAGAAGACTATAATACATTGTTGCTATACGTCAATTGTCAATATAAGTGTACCAGGCCCTTTAAATTCACAGCCAGAATTGGAATAAACATTCCCTTATGAGAGAAAAGTGGATGAAAATCCTTGCAGAATGCCATCATCAACATTTACTAGTAGTAGGTGTAACAAACATAATTAATTAATTTTCTGAAATAATTAGAATTATTAGAATAAAAGACAATTGAGTGGAGCTAATGGTAGACAAAAATGCCACAACCAACGATTTTCAGCCACATCTGTATAGAGAGGGACCAAAAGAGGCCCTCATGTTAGCTGGTTCAATAACAAAAGGCCTTCTGAAATATTGTTACATATACATCAAATGGGATAAGGGTACATCATAATAATGAATCTTGTCTTGAAAACTTAGAAATTTATATTGTCCTTATCTTCTCCTAATTACTAGTATATCATGTTTCTGTTCACTAATGGACTATAGCTAGTATTAGCCATGACCATGAACCCCAAATAGAAATGTGTGATTTAACAGCTCCTACATGCACAAATGAGAAGACATGGTGAGATGAAGCTGCATACTGAAATGGGTAAGATGAAGCACCTGAAATGGGCCAGAACTTGTGTTTCTATAGCAGAACTTCAACTCACAGAAACACCCTCAAAGCATCAAAGACCACCCCTTTCCAGAATAGCTACATCCGAGTTACAAATAACTTAAGGTCAATTCTAGAGACAAATAATAGGTTCACATTTCAAACAACAATCCATTGTTGCTTCAAATTGTTATTCCTTCTTGGAAATTGCTATTTCTTTCCATTTGAAATTTAAAATGCCTAAAGTAGAAATTGTCAGTTACCTCTGCTAGAAGTTTTGGATCTGAAATTTTCTACTCCACCACTCCTTCAAGTTTCAGGTAAAATAATATGGCACAACATTACTTGGTAACAAATCATAAGATAAAATGTTAGAAGAAAGGGTCAGATTACTTACCCTCTTTATTAAACTTATCATTTTAATAGTCTTACACCCAGCCTTAATTAGAAAAAGTATAATTGATCATATGTTGTCTATTCAATTATTTGTACTTCAAATCACTATTAAAAAGAGAAGGAAATAGCGCAGAGACGAAAAATCAAACCTCGTGCGCGAAAATATCATGATTCAAAGAAACCTCCCAACCTGCCTCATAAAGAAAAAATTTGTTGTGGCCTAAATGAGAGTAGGAGAAAAGACATATTTCAAAGAAACTATAAATGTT